>OW284514.1:17041779-19541779 GCA_935413205.1 Polydrusus cervinus | reverse complement strand
GTCATTTTAAAAACAGATATGTATTATGTTATTGAACGTTTCAACTGGAAAGTACATCGTGAAACATACCTACAATACATCTGCCTTCATATTCTTATTGAAAAATCAGACATAATTTAAATAATAATTCAAAGGTGGCTATGAGACAAAACATTATGGCAGATTTAACACTTACAGGTCCGTATTTAAAAGAATTAAGTTAATAAACATCAGAATCGAAAACTGATAATTCCATTTTGTAGAAAAGAACAACTGGCAATTTATTTCATAAGTTTGCTTCAAATAAAAGTAAAATAAAAATAAAAAATATTTTAAAATTTCCCTTTTTTTCTAGATAATGTCTCCAGAAGTACTAAGAATTTTCGCAATTTTTAAAAGACAGCACTAAATTGTGTAACTTTTCCACACTAGTTCGTATCTCTTATAGTTTCCCACATTTTATAGTCACCCTCGAGTTTGGGACACCCTGTACAATGTTTTTTTTTTATTTAAAAAATAATTGGCTTAGTGCGAGTGACCTTCATTTCATCAACGTTCATTGTATGTATCGATCCCGCAAAGAATTACGATCCTATAATATAAAAAAGAAATCTGTGTTTGACTATTTCTAGCAAAAGGTACCCCATAGTTTTTGCCATTTAATAATGTTCTTATTATTTTCTGCTAACTAGCAGGTTTTCCTTGAGTAAGTAAGTTTTCTTAGCATATTGGGTTTCTCCCTTTCCTATGCTAGTTTTTAATAGACAATAAAAGTAGTAGAGTTTCTATTTCTCTGAGAATATTGACCTGTCAGGTTCTTTCTTCAAGCAGGTGGAAATAAACGGTGAAATAGTCTCATTTCATTTAAATTTTATTTTGTATATGTTGTAATTGATTTTTCTAAATAAAATACATTTTTTATTTCTTTTTTTAATTGACAATTAATTAGTTCTTACATTTTAGTATAAGAAATAAAATTTGTAGAAAACCCGTTTAACAGTAAATATATTGGAGTTCGATCGCATATAACATAAGTTTTTTATTATTACTGTGACATTATTCTTAGCATATTCCTATGACGTGTCCAGCTTTTAGGAACGGAGGGGGCAGCATTGCATTATAATTTATAGTCAAATATTAGATTCAAGACAAAAACTTACCTTCCGTAGCGCATCTAAATTTCAAATTTTGTCACAAAATGTCTTGTTTTTGAGTTTGTGGAATGAACACTGTGGCAGAAGAAGAATAAAATGACATTATTTGTAAATTAGTTTAACACGGCGATCTTTACGCAAAAGGTTGCTCTCCAGAGAGATTATTGTTAATAAGCGTGTCTCTCCTTGTGTATTTCGTAAGTAGGTATGAATTCTTTTTAATTCAGAAAAGGATCGTTCTGCAGACTGCTAGTTGGAATAGTAACAATTAACGCCACCATATTGTCGTTTTTGGCAAAACTGATGTAATTAGATAAACTTTGCATCAAACATTACATACTGATCAATAACAATTTCAGTTTTTGAAGCAAAATAAATAATTGGAAACAAAAAAATTACACAAAATTGCATTAAGATAACAAATGAAGTACAGGCAAATGGTTTTACATCGATGTATAAAACTTAATCTACAAGGATGGATCAAAATTTTCAAGAAACTGGCAAAAAATTAAAATTGAATTAGACTGTCAAAATTTCATACAAAGGCTAAAAATACATAAATAAACAATTTTCTCGAATAAAGTTTTTCGATATTTTGATAAATAAGGGCATTTTTGAACCCCTTTTATAAAAAATGTCAAATTTGACAGGTATCGCAAGTCGTGCAGCGGCTTCAGTATACGTCATTTTTGGTTTTTAGGCAAGCAAAAACTAACTGCTTTATCAATTTTTACCTATACTTACCTAATAATAAAAAAATATGTCATTTTATGCGGACACTGTATGAACGCCACTGCACTCTAAAAATGTCATTTGCTACAGCAGATCGTCTGACAACAATTCTTGGACTTAGCTTAAACGATAAGCGTCCAATATGCAGGTCCCATTTACCTTAGATTTAGATATACCAATTTAGATGCTATATTCCGTAGTATATTTATAAAAAAAAAAAGCGCCATTTAAATTAAATATGCGTATATTAAGACTCTTAATAGACATATGGCAACTTAAATACACATTCCCCTAATAATCTAAAGCACATATCAAGGCCACGCCGTTTTTGATCCAGTGAGGTTCTGGTTTAAAACACGGCAACTCCACGGCCAAGACGTAGTTAGTGGAATGACCGGTGGTTGAAAGGGTTCCAGCTCGAGTGAGAGTTTTGTAAACTGGACATTCGTACACTCCATCTGGTCGCATGTGGTGTTCTTCGGGCAATAACCATATTACAGGCATTTCTAAAGGTATTGGAACAAGGATTACTCGAGCACTAATGAACGTTGCAAGAATATGTATGATTAGAACCTTTTCAGAACGGCAAGAGAATAAAATAAATCTAAATTTGAGTGTCCGAGAAAAAAAAGATAATTAACTAACCAGCCACTTTGAACGTGACATATATGACATTGGCAGAAATACTTTCCTCACAATCAAAGTGGCCCAGTTACCCGGTTTTTTAATTTACTAATCAGGCAACTTCGATTGTGAGTAAATAATACCTGCGAATGTTATTTATGTTACAGTCCAAGTTACTGGCTATAGTTTATTTCAGAAAGGTGTAGAGTAATAAAAGCTCATTAGGTATACAAAGTACCTAAAGAGTGACCCAACGAATATTTAAGCCACTTTCATAATTTTACATTAATTTCATTTCAAAATTCTTTATTTTCATCAACTGCAGGTAGTGCCACCCGGGTTTGGGTGAATTTATGGGTTTTGCCTATTGTTATCCATTCGCAAACACTGAAAATGGTGTGACAAAGGCGTGCATTATGTACGTAGTATTAGGTACACTTATTTTTTATTAAACATTATAAAAAAATACATTATTCATAAAAGATCATAATATTCTTCGTCTTCTGAGAAACTGTCATCGCCTCTTGGCGTTATAATTAACGAGTCGACGGTCCGATCGATCAGGTGGTCAAGATCCCACATTTTCTCCTCTGCTCTAATGACATGAAGAACTGCTTTTCGCAAGTTCTCTGATGTCACTTCCTTAATGGCTTGATCAAACAGTAGCTTAACGTCTTTCATTTTGAATGTCGTGTTGTGTCTTCTTTCTACAAATCCTTTCACTTCACTAGTTCGCATTGATATGGCGGTGTGCGCAGCACAGTTACATTATGGTTATAAGCTATATCTTCCATGGCATATTTCATAAAACGATGTTTGTGTAAATTTGCTATAGCTAATAGTTCCTTCTTTATCAAATTATCTTTTTTGTTCTTTGGTTAGTTAGCTTAATTTATTGCACAAAATTTACCGGCGCCTATGGCCGATACCGATATTGAACCGAACTGGACATAATTTCCCATTTTATTACTCTACACCTTTCTGAAATAGACTATAGGTAATTATTCTTTAAAATCTTGCAACTCAGCATAAGTCGAATATACCAACTGATGCTTTCATTGAGGCATGTATTATTTAATTTTTAACGATTTTACGAAAAGTTTTCTATATAACCTTTAATTGGCGTATTAGAAAATAATGAAATTTGGTCTACTAGTCCATCTTATAAGGACCTTCAAAAAAGTCCAATACAATTTTGTGGTTAAATTAATAGGAGAGCCAATATTTGAGCAAGTTACTTGAGATTTTCTGTGACCAGTCTGGCACCACTCTGTATTAAACTTCAAATGAAACTGTAAAATTAAATTAAAAATATGTTTTTTGACCCGCGGTTGGTGTTAAATATAAAGTATATTTATCCCTACGACCAAAAAAATTAATTAAATTATTTTTAATTACGGATTGCCTTGAGCCAATTTAATTAGGCAACTCATCCGCCATTTGTTTGTTTATAGATTATGTAGGTACCTTTTATTTTCAACCGTGGACAGATTGCAAAAATTATAAATATTAAAAAATTATGGTTGAAAGTAAAATCGTATACTATTCTCGATGTCAAAATTCATTACTGTCGAAATTGTAGTTGACAGTAATCAACAATTTCCCTTCTCGGATTGTAATTATTAGGAAAACAGATGGGCGAAGATCTTATTTAAGTTTACACTCGGAAATGTCCACCCAATGCATCATCTTCTAGGCCTGTATACATATGTCAAGGTTTAAATCTACACTAAATGACCTACCAGTAAGGATATTGTATACCTGTGTAGAGTTCTTTTGGATTCGATTCATCTAGAATATTACTGTTGGCGTTCCATCGGGCTCCTTCTAAGAACAATCCCCAAATGCAGCATCCGTCCTCTGGTCTTTTATCCGGAAAATTATTCAGAACCTACAAATTTAATACACACATAGAGTTATAAGCTGTTAAACATACAGGGAGTCCCACTTATAATGGAAACAAGCTTATATTTCTGTTATTTCTCAATTGATTTTTTTAAGTTTTGGTGTGTTTATATATGATCATAGGGCGCACTTTCGTTATGCTTAAGATTTTAGTTAACTCATTGGCGTACGGTTTTATAGGGGTTTTAAAGTAATATTTGAAAGAGTAAAGTATCTTTAGCAATTATTTTATTTTAAAACCAATAACAGAAATCGATTGGGCATCGCTTAAAACTACCAAATACAAAATTTCAATAAATTTCCATAACCAGCGGCGTACGTATGACCATTTTTATTTTAATTTTTTGTTAAAAATATTATGTACATCCAAATAAGCGTGCTAAGGAACAAGTTAATTGGAAAAACATTTGATTGTTTAACGGCTTCATCTAAAATATATAATGCGGTAAAAGCAGTGGCGTACTGTATTTTCTGCTGTAAAATAAAAAATTTAAATACAATAATAATTGGTTCTTAAAATGTAAAAAAATTAGACAATAATCAAACAGACTTAAATAAGAAAATTTAAAGCAGTTGACCATGTAAACAAATTATGAGTTTAAAAAATCATTTTTATGTCTAAGTTAAATTGTTATAATTTTTGCTGTATCTAATTATTCAAAAAAAACAAATGTGCGTTTGAGTTTGGCTGAAAAAGTAGAAATAGTGAGACTAGTAGGAGATATAAATCGAAATTCTAGAGAGGCCGCTCAAGAATTTAATCGAAGTCACCCAAATCGCCTTTTATCACATAGTACAGTTTCTAAAGGCAATCAAATATTTAATCAACGCGATTCGGTAGTGCAAGAAAAAGTAAAACGCATAAGAAATCATCCACGGGATGAAAGGCTCAGGTCGCACAGCATCAAATTCACATGTTCTCCCCCTTCGAGACCCTCGACAATGTCATGCACAATCTGAACAACCGCTTGGACAGTGGATCGACCCTTCTTGAAGCCGTACTGGGAAGCACTAAGAAGATAATACCAGACTTCTTTCTTTGGTCGGTTCCTCGACACATCGCGGCCATATGGCGTAGTTTTTCTGGTAACTCATAAGAGTTTGTTTCTAGCCTTCCAGAGGCAGGCATCTATGCGTACGAAGTACCTGGTTTAGACCCGGTGTCATTGGCTCAAGTTGCACGAGTCCCATTGAAATTACCAATTAGATAGTCTCAATCTTCACCTATTTCGGATTTATTGAAGACTATAATGTCCACAACGAGTGATTTGTAACTTATTTGGTCAGTGCAGTGTTTATTAAAGAAAACAAAATTGACCAGAAGTTGATAATGCAGGAAGAGAGATGTTATTCGGCGCATTTATACTTAGGGTTAGGTTTTTTAAAATATATTTGTAAATGGGTTGGTTAACTTCCCCCGCTGTTTAGGTATGTACAGGGACATTATTTTAAGTGTCTCACCCGATTGGCGACTTTCCTATCGACCACAATAAAAAAACAATTATGTATTCCCTAATAGCTTTTTGTGAAGAAGCAAAATTTGATGTCAAAAAAAACATATGTTTACAAATTTGACAGATACGACGCCATATTGGATTTTCTTAAATGGAAACCCTACTTTATAGTATGACAGTCGCATTCGCCTATTTGTTCCATCATCAAAAATATATAATTGTCAACATTTATTTTCAGCCGTTTCGGAGATACGAGGCCTCGAAGCTGGAGATTTTGTTACCATCGAATTAACAGAAGCTTTAACATTAAAAATTCAATTTTTTTTGGAGATACGTAATTTTTTATGGCGAAGCCACCAAGCTATTGTCATATATGTCAGTTGTCAAAAAATGACAGATACGACGTCATTTCTATTTTTTAATGGGGTGAGATACTTAAAAGACAATCGAACGATGCAGTTTTTGATGCGGTCGTATTTCGGTAAGGGTTGGAAATAAATATCGACAACTATATATTTTTGAAATTGGACCGCGAAATGCAATACACTGATTTAGTTATAAATGTGGGTTGTCATTTAAAAATATTCAAAATTGCGTCGTAACTGTCATTTTTTGACATCTGACATATATGGCAATAGCATAGGTAGCTCCGCCATAAAAAATTACGCATCTCCAGAAAAAATTAAGTTTTTAATGTTAAAGCTTCTGTTAATTCGATGATAACAAAATCACCAACTTCGAAGCCTCATATCTCCGGAACGGCTGAAAATAAATGTTGACAATTATATATTTTAATGTTGGAACAAATAAGCTAATGCAACTGTCATACTATAAAGTAGGGTTTCCTTTTAAGAAAATCCAATATGGCGTCGTATCTGTCAAATTTGTAAACATATATTTTTTTTGACATCACATTTGGCTTCTTCACAAAAAGCTATTGGGGAATACATAATGGTTTTTTTATTGTGGTCGATAGGAAAGTCGCCAATCGGGTGAGACACTTAAAATAATGTCCCTGTACCTAGTTTGTCTCAATTAAAAACTTTACCTGGAATCCAAAATTAATTGTGTCGATAGACACAATATGTTTCCTTGCGAAGTTTTGAAGGGTTCCGGTTAGGAAAGCCTGTGGAAAATAAAATCCGGATATCCAAAATATTGGCGGAATCCCAGTGCGTACCCACTTGTCTAAGAACTGACATCTTGCGATTAGGTCAGATACCCAGGACCCTAAAAATAATTTGTAAATTTGTAGAATGGAAGCACATGTATAAAACCAATACATTGGTAACAGCATGTACAAGATTTGTGATCCAGATGGAGGACTAAAGAGAGATACAGAATTTGCGCATTTCACATCACTTTGTAGATCATGTAAACAGTGGACCGGTATGTAA
The DNA here is from genome assembly GCA_935413205.1 of Polydrusus cervinus. NCBI lineage: Eukaryota > Metazoa > Arthropoda > Insecta > Coleoptera > Curculionidae > Polydrusus > Polydrusus cervinus. The sequence continues at coordinate 19,534,534 of OW284514.1, read as the reverse complement.
GAGTTATAAATTACACGGCACATAAGAACACTATATCAGTGTCTATTTAAAGGTTGGAGACAATGACGTTTCTTAAACGGCAGTAGAGTTTTGGACTTGCATTGTCTTTATTTGTTTAGAACCACAACGTATTCACTGAAGAACATTCATGAGTGAAAACTGAGTATTCACCTGAAGACGACTGGAGATGCTTACCAGTTGAAACGTAGTGATTCTAAACAAATAAAGACAATGCAAGTCCAAAACTCTACTGCCGTTCAACACTATATTAATCACACCTAATTTGTCCTAAGTTTATAAAAAATTATTATAAAAAAAAAAGATTTTTTATATGAATTATCGTGTACCAGTGGATACGACAATTAAAAGTTTACTAAAATCGGATAAGTCGTTTAGAAGTTACAGCAATTTAAATGATTACACGTTCAAAGAGTTTGGCTCTAAATGTTCAGGACCGTAATGAAATGAAAATGATAATTTGAAAAATGTGTTATTAGATGACAAAACGTTAAAATTTCAAAAACTTGTAAATTGTATTAAATTTCTAAAGCTTAGAAATCTCTAAAACTGTATTTAAAATTTCAGGTCCATATTTAAAAAAAATTGACTTGAGGTTAGTAACTAAAGAACGAAACGTCGAATTTAAAAACTAATAACGCCATCTTGTAGGACATAAAAAACTGCTATGAAAAAGTGTTTTGTATTTTTTTCCCTAGTCAAAAATGAAAGCGCAAAAAATTAAAAACCAAAAATGGAAATTTAGGTTTTTTTCGGATATTTCCGAAAGCATTTAAAATAATTACAATTTTTTTTCACCAAATTATTAGGCCCCAAAATACGCAACTTTGCCTTAATTTAATCACCTTCATATCTCTTACCGTTTTCGAGATCCCCTTGTACGCACACGAATTTGTAGCACCCTGTATATGAATAGAAGTAACTTACAATATCATTGTAACAATGTAGTTGTAATATTGGAAAAGTTTATTAAGATTGGGTCAGTTTTGGAAATGTCTTCTTACCTAGTGGTTTTAAGGAAGGATACGCTTTGTTAGCCCATAATTGCGGTACCATATTAGTAAAAAGGCTTAAGGACATTTTTTCCAAAGCTTCTGACATTACCACAAGGCCCTTTAGTGCTTTTAATAGGTCGTTCAGAGAAGATTTTATTACAACCAAAAGTCTGTTATATCGTATACCTTCTTGGATAAGGACAGTGTTTAAGGATTCTTCGTACAATACTGGATACCTAGATAAATAAATATATATTTAACCCCATAATCGAGAATAAAATAAAAATTATAGTAATAATACCTGCAAATAAAAAATCTATAAACCTTTGTAACTGCCTGACGTTGACTGACTATACAGGGTGATTCACGTTGAGTGGCCTATTAGAAGATCTCGGAAACGAGTAAACTTATCTTTCTAAAAATTTGATAGCAGGCATAATTGGCTTTGAGCTTTTAAAGCATTATCTTTTGAAGTTTTTGTTACTTCCGGTTATACCGGAATTTAATGATAACTTTGCTATTTCAAATGGAACACCCTATATATTTTAGCATTTTTGATTACGTGATTAAAATCTAAATAACTTTTGTTAATATTAATCTATTCCTATCTCTAACCGTTTTTGAGATATGAATTATAAAAATATTTTTTTGTGTAAACACGCTACGAGAAGAAAGTTTAGTAACTCTGAAACTAATAAAGGTAAACATTTAAAATTTTGTACGCTTTCAAGTAATACATGGATCTTTAGTTTAAATAACTTAGATTTCACGTTTTTTATATAGGGAGTTCTTAAAATTGTGCCAATGTTTCCATTTAAATAAATGTGCATAAGTCAATTTTTGCAAATAGAACATCCTATTTTTTAGCTTACTAACGTGTAGAGAATTAAATTTCCTATCTAAATGCCTTCTATGTTACAATCCACATTTTTAGTCGTTTTGGAATTATGAGCAATTTAATTAAAAAATCTTAAAGTTTCTGTTTGTGTTAATGAGACATTATTTTTGAAAAGAAGGCTTCGACTGGGATTTTCGTTTGACTTTGAGCTTTGTTACCATTTGCTATTAAGCGCCTATGTTCGTTGCTTAGCTATTTCTAATTTGCAAAGTCAAACGAAAATCCCAGCCGAAGTCTTCTTTTCAAAAATAATGTCGCATTAACACAAACAAAAATTTTAAGATTTTTTATTTAAATTGTTCATAATTCCAAATCGACTAAAAATGTGGATTGTAACATAGAAGGCATTTAGATAGGAAATTTAATTCTCTACAGTCTACACGTTAGTAAGCTAAAAAATAGGGTGTTCCATTTGCAAAAATTGACTTATGCACATTTATTTAAATGGAAACATTGGCACAATTTTAAGAACTCTCTGTATAAAAAACATGAATACTAAGTGATTTAAACTAAATATCTATGTATTACTTAAAAGCTTAAGATTTTTTAAATGTTTATCTTTATTAGTTTCAGAGTTACTAAACTTTCTTCTCGGAGCGTTTTTACACAAAAAAATTATTATATAATTCATATCTCAAAAACGGTTAGAGATAGGAATAGATTAATATTAACAAAAGTTATTTAGATTTTAATAATGTAATCAAAAATGCTAAAATATACAGGGTGTTCCATTTGAAATAGCAAAGTTGACATTAACTTGCGGTATAACCGGAAGTAACAAAAATCTCAAAAGATAATGTTTTAAAAGCTCAAAGCCAATTATGCCTGCTATCAAATTTTTAGGAAGATAAGTTTACTCGTTTCCGAGATCTTCTAATAGGCCACTCAACGTGAATCACCCTGTATGCTTGGACAGGATTGTATTAAGTGCCCCGACCGCGCCAAAGTTTGCCGTGTTAAATCGCGGTTCTTTTTGCCCAAAGTATAAAAAAACTAGAAAGCAGTTTCGCCCCCCGCCCCTCCCCTTCTTCCTTGTTTTTTTTACCTTGATCCTGGAAAATTGTAAGGCGTGTGCAGGGTCAGATTTTTTTTAGAAGTCACTTTTGAGAGTAGGAAGATTACTGTATTCTTTTTGGTATCGCGTCAAAAAGACGCGGAAATTTGAACGTGCGACAAAAGGACGCGGACATTTGGACGCAAAACAAAAGGACGCATACAACAAATGGACGCGAGGTCAATTGGACCCAAGGCTTTAGGACGTGGTCATAAGGACGCATATAATTTTACTTTTCTGAAAAAAAATATTGTGATTATATTGACATAATAACAACAAAAAAAAAATAATCAAAATAAATATATATATTTATTTTAAAATTTTTATTAAAAATGATACAATTAAATAAAGCTAACCTTATTTATTACATATTATATTTGCAACTGAAAATTGTGCGCGATTCCACGCAAGTATTCCAAAAGTGGTCGATTTGCATAGTTTGAAACGATTACTTTTATTCTCTGCCGTGTCTTTATAAATTTTTTTAGAAGGTACCGTACAACCGGCTATTAATTGCTTAACCTTTAAGCAATTTAAGCTTTCTTCCGTATAAAGTTAGCTCTATATAATTGTATCTTTTTTAATAAAAATTTTAAAATAAATATATACAGTGTGTCCAAAAAAGTATGCAACATATGTAAAAGTTTTATTACCGATTTCTCAGAAAATTTTATTCTTAATAAAAGTTGGTGCATGCCTTGAAACTATAAATGCATATTTCACATTTCACCTGCGGCTAATAGTAAGGGAGCAAATGCCATTTTTTCGAAATTGCATTAAGGGTAAAGTACTTTAGGTATTAGAAATACAGCAAAATTTTATATAGAAATGTTATTGCAAATTAAAAACATAGTCCAAATACGAAATGTGAGTTACGTGTCTTAATTTTTATTTATTTTTTTTCTAATCTTTAATTTCCCCTAAACGGTACGCCTCTGGTCGATTTTTCGTTTACGCAATTTTAATATATTTATCAAATAACTTAAGCGTGGGTTTATAATAAAAATGCATTAAGTAGTTGCAAACTTTTAAAAACTTTTCAATGAACCGGGTCGGTTTAGATATAAGCATGTTGCACTCCTACTTAAACATATTTTAGCCAACTTCTGTTCGAAACCAAATTATAATAAAACTCGACCCTATTCATAGTATTGGAAATAACTACTAATTTATTTGTCATTTTCACCCAGTACGCTAAAGTCCAAAAACCTACTTTAAAAAAATGCATATAAAATATTAAAAAAAAATTGAGACACGTAACTCAAATTTCATATTTGGGCTATGTTTTTAATTTTCAATAACATTTCCATATAAAATTTTGCTGTATTTCTAATAACTAAGGTACTTTACTCTTAATGCAATTTCGAAAAAATGGCATTTGCTCCCTTACTATTAGCCGCAGGTAAAATGTGAAATATGCATTTATAGTTTCAAGGCATGCACCAACGTTTATCTAGAATAAAATTTTCTGAGAAATCGGTAATAAAAAACTTTTACATATGTTGCATACTTTTTTGGACGCACTGTATATTTATTTTGATCATTTTTTTTTGTTGTTATGTCAATATATTGACAATTTTTTTTTTCAGAAAAGCAAAATTATATGCGTCCTCATGACCACGTCCTAAAGCCTTACGTCTAATTGACCCCGCGTCTATTTGTTTTATGCGTCTTTTTGTTTCGCGTCCTTTTGTCGCACGTTCAAATTTCCGCGTCCTATTGTCGGTAATTAATTTTTTTTAGAAGTATTTTTTTTAGTCGCTCCCCTCAACAAAATCCTGGATCCGCCACTGGTATACAGCCATAGCTAATTTTTTATATTTACATTTTTTATGTGCAATGCAAACATTTTTATTGTGCAACTTAATCGTTACTGTTTTCGGTAGGTACCCAATCTGTCACTGACAGCAATTTTAGACTTATATTATACAAAACATTGAAAGTAACTAAGGAAAGAAAAACTCGGCTAGCTGACAGTGTTGCGTAGCTTTTTTTGCATTGAAGTACTCAGGAACGCCAAGATAATGGGTTCCCCGGGGCTAGGCAGATAATGACGGCCGTTTCGTCCTTATTAGGACTCATCGGAAAACCAAAATCTGAAGCAACTTCACAGACCGCGCAATCGCATTTTTAATACATATTTAAAAATAAATAAGTACCTAGTGATGTTTTAAATTACTTAAAACGCGATTTCGCGGTCTGTTTTTCAGGGTATGGCTTTCCGATAATGCTAATAAGGAAGACACGGCCGTCATTGTCTACCTGGACTAAGGGAACCCATTATTTTGACGTCCTTATTCTGTGTACTTTAATGCAAAAAACAGAGACACAAAACTTCTACTAATTGAATGTAATGAACCGATTATGTAACGAAATTACTGTACTTCTGTGAGATGAGCTCCAAATCAAACAGCACAGGCAATTGTTCCAAAATATTTCTCGCCGCCCCAGTTGTCACCTCTTCTTGACTCGCAGCAGCGCCACCTACCATTTTTGGTTGCAATTTGAGCAACGTTGACAGGCATTTATACGTTTGCGACTGCGCAAACGTTATGTCGGCATTTGCGTGGAGGCCAAACAACTCTGGATTGTCATTAATAGGGAACGTTTTTATGTAATCCATGTAATCGAGGAAAAGTGAGCGTGATGGTAACTAAAAAGTAGTTTCAAATATGTATTATACAACAAAGGTACAGCCCTTTTTAAAAGAGTTTATCACATACAAAAAAAGAAGGCAGAAATGTTTACATTATGTCCCGATCACACATCGTATTTAACAGAAATTAATAATGACGGATTGCCCTAGATCTACAGCCCATATTTGGGTTTGTTCGAATTACATTAGCTGCATTTGTCATTTGTGTGTACCCAGCAGTGGCGGCTCGCGGCCTTAAAAAATGGTGAAGAGCTAGGTATAGTGCGGGTACTTAAACAAACATTAACTAAAAATCCGAGTAACAAAACGTCTCTCTTATCCTCATCTGTCCAACGACTAAATGGAGTTTCCAACAAATTACAAACTATATCTTTAATTGGGTTCATTATTAAAACACACAACTAACTAGGTACGTACACTACTGAATTAACTGAAAAATAAAAACAAATATTTTTGATCCCACAGTAAATTACGTAAAAACGATATCTATAACCGTAAGTTTCGCGAAGCCTCAAAATAAATACCTTAAGGTTAGGCGAACCAATGCTAAAACAATGGTGTAAATTTTACAAATTTGTTTTGAAATAAATGCTTATCTATATCTATCTATTTAAACAAGTGCCTGTTACAGCTCTCACTACTATATAGTTGAAACAGATTACCGAAATTGAAAATAAAATAGTTTAAAATAAGATTAATTTGCACTTATTAATGATGGTTTTTTAAGTTCGAAACGTGTTGTTAATACGAGGTGTGATATGTCATTGAATTATAAAGAAGGAGGGAAATTTTTAAATTTCCCGATTATTTAAAAAAGCAAAGTTGATGATGGTTTTGAAAAATGAAACGTTGGATTAAAAATCTAATTACACCAACTTGTAGAGGAGAAAAAATATTAATAAGAATGCATACTTTATTTTAACATATCTCTTTAAATAGAGTTAGGAAAAAATAAAAACAAAATAGCGAAAATTCGGTTTTGCTTAAATATCTTTAGAAGGATTCGGATTTTTTTAAATTTGAAAACACAATGTTGCAGAATTAGGTAGGGCGCAACTTTTTTTTAATTTAACCATTACTGTATTATTATATAGTTTACGAGATCCCTGTAGAGTGCACCCTTATCTGGGACACCCTGTATATGTATGTGTTTTAATATTTTACTTGTGAAATATATTAGGGAAGTTACCGCGGAAACACTGCACAGACATTTTTACTATGAGTGACGCTGAATTTGTCATCGTCATAATTTCATTTTTATGTATCCAACTTTACCAAAATTTCGAAAAATCTGACAAGGTCACTGAAAAGTATGTTGATTTTACGTATGATGAACTTACTTGATAATAATAATTACCACTGTCAAAAGTATAACCTTCCTGAACAATCTCCGGTTTATAGTAGTCGGCCAATACGTTCATAAGGCATCGTCTGTCCCAGTCATCAGTAACTCTTCCTCCGTAATTAATTTGGCCTGCTGTGTAAGATAAGACCTAAAAAAAGCAGTAAATATATCCATGTATATAGATACACAGGGTATAATAGATTGATAGAGTGTACCTGTGTGGGTCTATATTCAAAAGGTTATTCACCTGAAGACGACTGGATGGATATACTTACCAGTTGAAACGTTGTGATTAAAAAAAAAACAAATAGAGACAATGCAAAGACAACCAAAACTCGCAGACACGGCCTATACCACAGCAAAAGCTTCGTTGGGATCCAGACCCGAGACTTACAAAACAGCTGCTTCAAATGAACAGGAACCAGCTGAGAACTATTACATGAATTCTAATAGGACACATGGCTGTCAGGAACTATCTGCACAGAATGCAACTGTACAATGGATATCTTGACTGCAGATTATGCGGACAAGTCGGGGAAACTGTACAGCACATAGTTTGCCATTGCGCGTCACTAGATCGGAAGCGGCAACAAATACTCTTTTTTTTTTTTTTTTTTTTTTTTTTTTTATGATAAAACACCTGCACTGTAGGAAAAATCCTTTAAGGCGCTCTGGGAGCGGTGCGAGTGCGAAAAAAGCGATTAACATTGGTCTTGAAACGTTGAAGATTGTATTCATTGGGAAACACGACCTCATGAAGATCATTCCACAAAGATGACGTTCTCCAGATGAAAGAATTCTTGAACAATGAAGTTCGAGGAGTACTAAGCTGAACAACATATGGATGAGCGGCAGTGGTTCGCCGTGTATTTCTGTTTTGCATTGCTCTAGGTGGGCAATATCAGTCGAACACCTGCCATGGAAATATCTGTAAAAGAGAGCCAAATCACCAACTTGTCTTCGATGCTCCAGGCTATCGAGGGTCTTGGTCAGCTCGGGGTCGCCGATCAGACGAACGGCTCTCCTTTGAATGGAATCCAGTAGCCGAAGGGTGTGCTTGGGTGCAGAGCTCCAGACATGAGAGCAATATTCTAATGATGGTCGAATCTGGGCTTTGTAGAGTGTCAAAAGTTAATGAGGTGTGTACAACCTTTTGGTGCGGAAAAGTACACCAAGTTTCTGTGCAGCTGCCTTGGCAATTGCGGCAACGTGATTATGCCAAGACATATTACCTCCCAGATTGACACCCAGCAAATTAATAGACAGTGCCAGGGGAATTGCGTGTCCTGCCATGACTATATCCGGTTCTGCAATGTTAACCTTTTTGGAGAATACTGCTGCCTGGGTTTTCTTAGTATTAAATTCGACTTGGTTACTGTCACCCCAAGCCAAAATTTCTTCCAGGTCATTATTGAGGCGCAATACTTCATGCTGCCTGCGAAGATGTGCGTCGGCAGCGGATGTTTGGGGAGTCAAGGTAAAAGATGGGACAAGTGTGCTGTCATCAGCAAAGCTATAAATTGGATTTTGGGTTTTCACTAGAAGGTCGTTAATATACAGTAAAAAGAGGGTAGGCGACAATATGAACCCTTGAGGAACACCGGCATTGATGGTGAAGGTGTCTGAGAGAAACCCGTCAATCGCCACTTGCAGAGAACGGTTCTTAAGGAAGCTGGTTAACCATAAACAAAATCCATTAGGCATACCGTAGGATCGCAATTTACTTAAAAGTTGTTCGATGGTATTGCTCCAAAGATGGGTGACATATGCCAGAAGGTCACCTGTTGATCTGGACTTACGAAAACCGTATTGATGGTCACTGATAATGTTAAGTCCTTCCAGATACTTTAGGAGTTGTTGGTTAATAGCTTTCTCCATTACTTTTGAAATTACTGAAAGCAATGCGACGGGTCGGTAGTTGCTTGGCAGGGTCTTTTTACCTTTCTTTGGACACGCGCCGACTTCCAGCAGGATGGAAATATTCCTTTTTTGTAGGATAAGTTGAAAAGTCTACAAAATACTGGTGTAAGTTCATCGGCGCATGTCTTGAGAACAATGATAGGAATTTCGTCAGGACCAGAAGCTTTATTGACGTCGAGTCCTTTAAGAATCCGTTTAACAAGACGCTGACGGAACACGATTTCAGACATTTGCGATTGAACTGAGGGAATGTTGGGTGGTGGTTTTCCCTGAAAGTCTACAGTGGAATGCGAGGAAAACAGTTCAGCAAGTAGGTTTGCTTTATCCCCGGCTGTGGTTGCTATTGTGCCGTCGGAACGTGTTAGAGGTGGAATAGTTGACTTTGTAAAGTTTTGGCTGACGGCCTTAGCGACTGACCAAAAGGACCTTGATCCGTTAGGACTGGCAAGAAGTTTGTTTTTGATTCTCTCGTTATGAGCTTCTTTGCTTTGGTCTATCATTTGCTTACATTGGTTTCGGGTGGTAACAAAGATGGCGCGATTTTCAGGAGTAGGGTTTTTACGCCACTGTCGGTAAGCCAGGTTTTTAGATCTGACAGCACGCTCGTAATTCTTGCTAAACCAGGGCTTGCCGTTGGAAGGGCGCTTTTTGGAGAAAGGAATAAAGGCCTCCATGCTGGTTAGAATGACGTCGGAGACCTCCTTTGCACAGACAGATGGATCATCCGAAGAAAAGCATACGCTTAGCCAGGGAAAGTTGCGAAAATGGTCCTTTAGGTCTTCCCACTTAGCTGATGTATAGTGCCAAATCTTACGGGGTTTAGGAGGTTGTTCAGAACTAATTGGCAGCTCGCTTAGGGTTGAAATAAGTTTGTGATCGGAAGAGCCCAATGGTTCTTCTACGAGTTGAGTTAGACCAGAACTGATCGCAAAAGATTCGGCCTCGCGGCCTTGCTCATCGTTGGTGTTTGAGTATTTAAGCCAGTTGACATTGTGGACGTTAAAGTCGCCAAAGATAGCAACTTCGGCATTCGGATGATTGGTTTGCAATAAGTCGATTGTGTTGGCTAGTGATGAGAAGAGGGCCCTGTAATGCATGTCGCTTGAAGGACGGTAAAGGCAGCATATAAACTTAGTGATTTTTTGTGAAGATATTTTAAACCATATTACATCAAAGTCTTTCGGTTCCAGTATGTCCTCCCGTTGGCAGCAAAGATCATCTCGAATGAACAGACATACCCCAAAGTTGTGTCTAAAACGGAAGTGAAAATCATATCCAGGATATAAATAGCTGACGGTGTTCGTTGACGCTCTGACTTTTGTCTCGGTCAGTGCAAGCACATGAGGCTTGGAAGATTGTAAGTGCTGGTGGACTGAATTGATGTTAGTGTTAAGCCCTCTAATATTGCAACCAAAACTGAAACCAGGGGACATCTTTACTCTCTCCCCCAGTTGACTTACACAAACTAGTGCAAGGAACTGGGATCACTGAGTGGGTGTAACAGCCAAACAAGGTGAGCAAAAGGGGCCAAACCTGGCCTATGTGCATCCAGCGCACGGACGGGCCCTCGGAAGAAGAAAAAAAAAGTTCAAAAATCTTCTATCATTCATCAAAAGTGTATTGTTATTAAACTTACCTTAAATGGAATATCATCATATTCCAGTAAGAACATATGGAGTTGTGACAAACATATTTTTAAATCACCGTCGGTAAACTCGTAGGGAATATTAAACCCAAGTGGGCCGAACTTTCGTCTTTCCAGTAACACTGCATGGAACAAGCTCAGTGAAAAAGTCAAATATTTAAAGTCTCCTGCCTTTTTGTGCTCAGAGTTGATAAAGTCGGCCAGATCTGAGACTTGGTTTAAGTAGGCTCTTAAAATATTAGCCTTGATACCTGAAAAAGTGCTAAGTATAATACTATACAGGGTGATTCCTAAGTTGATACTTCAAAAAACTTAAAAATAGCTGAGTTACAGAAGTAAAAAATCTAAGTGCGGTGGTAATCAAAACGTAGCCCTTTACTTTATATTGTTTTTCTCCGTTTTTTGTATGTTAGTCATGCATTTTACGGATCGTTCGTCAGTTATTTATTTTGGCAATTCGCGGCGCGGTGTGATTTTCTGAAGCAAATTAATTTTAATAAATTGGTGAAAATGGTAAAATTTGAAAACAATGAACTAATTATGGTACTAATTTATTGTGAGTGTCGTAAAATACGGATGTTTCTTCTCTACTCCTAGAAGTTTTCCTAATGTTATTCAACGGGCAAGATAGGCAGAAACATATTTTATTTGTAGTGTAATAAATGAATGTAAGTACTTTATTTTTGGGTTTTTTGAAAAAAGGTATTTGAAAATGTTTATTTTAATGCCTTCTATACGCAGCTAAAAAAGAAGTATCAACTTAGGAATCATCCTGTATAGTCATTGTTGCTTAATCGACTAAAGATTTTCATTTCGTCAGATCCATCCCTAGATGCGTTTCGCCATATCATGGCTTATTTTTCTGCCCTTGCGTTGGGGTAAAATTGTTAAGTAGCTAAATTTGTAATTGTTAGCCTAGCTAACAACGACAAACATTTTGAACATCTAATAAAGAAATTTCTATTTAATTTTTAAGTATTTCGTATTTACATTGTGTTCTTGATACTTTTTTAAAAAATTGTTTGCCTATTTGATTTTTAACAAATAAGGATCCCCCAGACCAACGCGGTGCTGCGGTGAAGGTGCGGTTAGGTAAGCCGGCCCTAAAGTTCAATGTTATTCAAAGCCAGCTTTTATTACCCGAGGGTGGTTCAACCGTCATTTTGCTGCCATTTTGTAAAATGGAAACTGGAAAATGGGGGGATGGAGTGGATGTTAGCCAAATTCTAAAATCTCGATGGACTACGTCAGGAGGGATAGTTTCTATGATACGTTCAAGACTTGGCATCCAACTTGGGGCCAAATGACAGTTCTAAAAATAATTTAATGGTATACAGGGTGGTACAAATTCGACATACCAGCATTGGAATCTCGGAAACCATAAGAGTTAGAGAAACGGTTAAATGGGGGCAAAGTTGTGCAATTCGGTGTTGATTATATTGCCGCTCTTTAAAAGTTTTCAAATTCCGAATACTTCCGATTTTATTAAAAAAACCGAAATTTTGCAAAATCGTTTTTATTTTTTCCTGAGCTCATTTGACTAGCTATTTAAAAATAAATGACACTTTGTCATTGCCACTTTTTCTCCTCTACAAAATGACGTTACTAAACTAAAGATCCACCGTTTCGTCTCCGAGCGGCCATCACCAACTTTACTTTTTAAATACGGACCTGAATTTTTTTAAACCCTCCTACCCTCAAAATGTAATGGCGATATTACGTTGCATTAAAGTACACACTACTCTGTCCGCTTGTCGCTTCTTTTCTTTATATATTTTAACGGACACTAAATTCCACTATTTTATTTATACTTACACACGGCATTTACGGAATAGTGCTGCAAACCAGTGGGCGACTGCAGCGCGATCTAGATCTGAATCCACAAAGCGTGGAGATGTATAGAGAAGCGAAAAAATGTTTCCTATACTGGTGAAGTGGCCGTTCCGTGCTTGATTTAATTAGATTTATTTATATTTCTACGTTTTCACGTTAGATGGCTATCTTTTGCATTGAGTTGATTCCTTCTGATGGCGTTACTGGGTTTTCATCGTGTTTTTATTTCTTAAAACGCCTTGAAAGAACAGACTCGCTGTACTGGGGGTCGCTTACGGGTTATGACTTTCTGATGAGTTCTAACACGAAACAGCCTGTCATTGTCTACCTGTGCCCCAGGGATTCCATTACCTTTGGCGTCCCTGTGTACTTTAATGCAAAAGATAGACGCACTACTCTGTCCGCTTGCCGCTAAGCTTCTTTTCTTTATATATTTTAACGGACACTAAATTCCACTATTTTATTAATATTTAATATGGTCGAAAAACTTTTCTCCTGGTTTTATTTTTTTTTTTTGGTAAAGAGCCCCTTCACCTACTTCACTTGACGCGCCGCCACTGGGATTTTATTTATTTTATTAATATAACATATTGGGCCCTATGGTTTCATCTTAATTCTTATGGTTTAAAAAGGTTATAAATATAAAAGTAAGTATTTTTTCTGACTAACCATGTAGAATTCAGAAGCGGTTTTGTTTTTCCTAAGGATATCAATTTAAAATAAATTATATTCAGTAGGTAGTGTTTAAATTATTTTTAATATTCCATACTTTTTGCCACCCTGTATAAATAAATTACTTACTTGAAAAAACACCCAAGAACCGACCTCAACAGCTTCCCTAATCATTTTCTCAGCTCTGGGACCTTGCCCTTGCCCCAACGAAATCGAAAACATCCTCTTTCCCATCTTCATTCTATCAGCAAATTTATACAGATCAGCCGCAGGATCTGTGCCAGTGGAGAGCACAAAAATCAGGGGAGTCATAGGACCGGATTCTTTAAACATGGCCGACAAATCTGACGATTGGGGTTCTATAAATTGCTGACCAAGTTTTACGGAAAGAAAGTCTTGCATCGCATTTGTCACTTTGTCTGGCCGAAGACTTTTCAGGACTATCATGTTTTGGAATTCGTCTAGTTTCTGATCGAATGGAGGAGGTAATTTTTCCCTAAAAAATTAATTATCTTAAATGTTGTATAAAAACTACGAGTAAGGCGGCCTCTTTCGATCAAGTATTCAAGAGAATATACTTATACAGGGTGTCCCTTAACTTATGGGCCGTATAGTAACTGGAGATACTAGACATCAAACTAAGCCGATTATGTCATATAAGTTTTTTCGGATTGTCACTTTTGTTTTTTTTTTTTTTTGTTAATTTAATTATTTACTATGTTTTTTTATGCTTTGGGATGTTTAAAGGGAAATATCTCGAAAACCGTTAAAGATATTAAGATCAATCAAGTACACATATTTGACTCAGAAAATGCCCTTTTTAAGAAACCATAATTGAAAAATACCTAATATCACACATAAGAAAAAAAATCATAGATTTATGAAGCCCAGTGTATGCAACTAGCGCCCTTTAGTTTGAAACTTAAAAATGTCAACAAATTCTTATTTATTGCTCATAAAAACATAATATTGCCAACTTTCAATTCGATTCATTAAACCGTTTTAAAATTATGGCTTATTTTCGAGAATAAACTTTTACTTTCAACACCCTGTATCTCTAGAACGAGTAACAATCCGAAAAAACGTATATGACATAATCGGCTTAGTTTGATGTCTAGTATCTCCAGTTACTCTACGGCCCATAAGTAACGGGACACCCTGTATATATTCATTCTAGAGGTGGGAAATACTGTTACCGATATGGAACGTTCCATTTCGAAGCCGCGTTCATTAAAAAATACTATACCACCCTGACTACCGCGCCAGAAAACACCGGCAGCGTAACTCGAACGGTCCCACGAAATATGCATACCCGCGAACGGCGGCCGCAATAGTTCCCTCGGCAACCTTTCGACCCGGCCACAAAAAATACCTTCAACGACAAAATATCGTCAACCACGAAACTGTTATTGTTCTTCAGATACCGTTTGCCAATGCGTGCTCCACAAGCTGAACAAGCCGACCGCTGTCGCTATCTCTCGGTTTGTATCGCAGCGTGTAGCGGCGAAGGACGAATTCCTAATAGTTCCAGAGTAACTGCTTGGTTGTATGAGATGGAGCGCGACACGACGGTATTAAAAAAAAACGTTTCAAACTAGCAGTTACACAGATATCGACATACCACTAAGTAATCCATTCTAAAGACAGTTCTTGTTTATACCGTTTCGATTTCTTTGGTAGCATGTTTTTTTTATCAAATAGGCAGTTAAGTATACTATTCCTGACTATACAGGGTGATTCCTAAGTTGATACTTATTTTTTAGCTGTGTATAAAAGGCATTAAAATAAACAACATTTTCAAATACCTTTTTTCAAAAATAAGGTACTTACGTTCATTTATTACACTATGGATCAAATACGGTCTTGCCTACCTTAAACATAATCTCGAAGCAGCAGCCGCACTTTGACGACACTTACCTTAAATTAGCACCATATCTATAGTTCATTGTTTTCAAATTTTACCATTTTCACGTTTCACCAGTTTAAATTTAATTAACTTCAGAAAAATACATCGTAGCGAATTGTCAAATAACTGACCAGCGACCCATAAACTGCATGGCTAATAAGACAAACAACATAAAGTATAGCAGACTACGTTTTGATGACCAGGCCGCACTTAGATTTTTTAATTCTATATATCTCCTATTTTTAAGTTTTTTGAAAAAAGGTATTTGAAAATGTTTATTTTAATGCCTTCTATACACAGCTAAAAAAGAAGTATCAACTTAGGAATCACCCTGTGTTTTACTCAGGGTTCAAAATCTCTGTCAGTAGGTATATAATTTATAAATCTGGCCGCTCTAGTGGACCGACTGGAACTGCGACATTTACACACGTCAAAAGTGTCTAACTACAATCAGCTGATTGATTTATCAGATTAGTTTATAGTAATCCAACTGATCCTAGATCATAGTTTTCGTGAAGGGTCATTATGATTATACAAGATAACCTATATTATCGTATCTCTACTAATATTAATTTACTAGTTTACATGCCTATGTGGTTCTGCACTATCAAATATTGCTTTATAATATCTTATGTTTCTAGCAAACGTGTCCACAAAAGGTAGAAAATTTGGTAGAACCGCCAAAGCCAATATTTCATTCCACGATTTACTAGAGAGCCAAGATGCAGCTGGGTTCGGAAGATCCTAAAAATTGAATGGCAGATATAATTTTGCGCTTTTTATAAAGCTAAGCCAAAAAGTTTAAAATTTATTTAGTTTTTGTTCTTCTGGTAGAAAATGATATATGTAGGTACAAGGTATATATTATGTTTACTCTTACGCAAAATAATGTCTTCGTATTTGTTATGCGGTTGGCAAAAACTGGCTATTGTTTGAACGTTACCTTTACTGGCGACCCTCCAGCAAGAAAATGTTGCCATTCTTGACCATTAATTTCTCCTTTGTCCATTAAAATTCTAGCACACATTAAAAACGCAAAATGTAGTTTGTGTTTCTCAAAAAGACTTCTGCACACGTTACTAAACAGGTTAAATGTGAAATAAGCATTTATAGTTTCCACTCTAATACCAATATTTTCTAAAAAGGAAAATATTTATAAGTTATTGGACCGTGTTGGACTGTTGTGAATAAATACACTCAAACTTACCATTTTTTTCTGTTTCCGCCATAGAAGATATGAATATATTAATAAACCACTCCAAAGAGTATTGATACATAGGATCAACATTAGATAAATCAGCAAGGCAAAAGAATAAAATTTGGGACCTATTGGCTACAGGAATATACAAAGCCCTGGTGTTGTCAATGTCGATTTGAGTTATTTCGGCCGATTCGACCTTATTCTAAAAAAAAGACAAATAATCGTCTAGTCTATTTCAGAATGGTGTAGAGTAATAAAAGCTCATTGGGTATGCAAAGGGACTACAGAGTGACTCAACGAATATTTAAGCCACTTTCATAATTCGTCGACCCGTTAATTATAACGTCAAGAAGAGATGACAGTTCCTCAGATGACGAAGAATATTATGATTTTTTATAATTTAATTTTTGTATTTTGTATTTTTTTATAATGTTTAATAAAAAATAAGTGTACTTAATACTATGTAGATAATGCACACCTTTATCAGTGTTTGGGAATGGATAACAATCGGCAAAACCCATAAATTGACCCAAACCCGGTTGGTACTACCGACACTTGATGAAAATAAAGAATTTTGCAATGAAATGAATGCCAAATTATGAAAGCGGCTTAAATATTCGTTGGGTCACTCTGTAGTTCCTTTGCATACCTACCTAATTAGCTTTTATTACTCTATACCTTTCTGAAATAGACTATAAAACATACATGTTTTAATTTATCATACCTCAGCTATTTTCTTAAATATTTGCATGTGCGACCTGTTATTCTGTTCAACGTAAATAAAAATACTTGCAGTATTTGTAGCTTTCAACATTTTACTTCAAATTAACCGCTATTACTTTAACCTCACCTTAATATCTTCGCTTTTAACTTTAGAAGCCTCCAAAGTGATAATAAAATCAAGGTCATCCAGAGGAGAGCCTTCGGACGCGCTGAGTTTCATTAGAATTCGATCTTGTATGTCTTTCAGCTCGTGCTTCATTTGAGCCACGCTTACTACTATCTGACTTCTTTGTTCCTCTAAATCTGGACGTTCTTGCATTACTACCAGGGCTAACAGTTGATCTTGTAACCCGCTAAAAAAATATAGAACCATACAATGTTAATATAATATATTTTAATATTCTTATATATTCATGATTATTATATATTATAAATACTAATAATAATAGGATTTGCCCCTAACAAGCACGTCTTTAGGGGATTTAAAAATAAGTTTATTGAGGAAATAGAAAGAAAGATTTTAGCGGCAGGCGGACAAATTAGTGCATCTATCTTTTGCATTAAAGTATACAGGGAGGCCAAAGGTAATGGTGTCCCTGGGGCACAGATAGATAATGACATGCTGCTTCGTTCTTGTAAGGACTCATCAGAAAGCCAGAACCCGCAAGCAACTCACAGTACAGCGAAAATATGCTTTTAAGGCATTTTTAAGAATAAGAATGTGATGAAAACCTAGTATCGCCATACGCATCCGTAGGAATCAACTCAATCAAGCCAAGATAGCCAGCAGATGTGAAAACATAGAACTAAATAAACGAACAAACACCAGTATAGGAAACGTTTTTGCGGATCCCTACACTTTTTCTACGGCTTTGTATATTCAAATATAGATCGCGCTGCAGTAGCCCACAGGTTGCCGCACCAATCCGTATACAATGTGTTTTTAAAAACACGGCTGTCACAAATCTATACTTACGTTGAAACAACAGTAAAATTAACCAGGAGAACTTTAATAGATACTTCTGGTGTATAATGCGGATTGGGTAACTTTGTAGTGATATAAAGTTTAAAATTGTAATCGTATGGTACTACTACGTCACCAAGTTTGATCACCATAGTACCTACAATAAAAAATATAAATTATTGTGTATCAAGTGCGTAAAGTTAACTTTTACACACGAATACGACGTTTGCAATATATGTCACCTGGTATATAAAAAAATATTATTTTCTTTAACGTACCACTTTGATTATAAATTTGCCTCATAAGAATGGGGTCCAATGCAGGATCTAATTCTACACCAACATTTTCTATAAGAACTGGTTTGCCAAAACGAACTGCTGATTCCATTGTCCGCATCAAATCTTTGTCAGATAGTTTACAAATGGAAAGACCTTGAGTTTTGCCCTAAAAGAACATAAACATGTGTTTTATTAAAGAAATACCAGTTTTTTATTTATTATCAAAAAGAAACGGCGTAAAATAAAGGTACCTTTATAATTTGAACTTGTTAGCATTGGTAATTTTGGTTCGGCTTTGATAAATCAGTTAATGAGTTAGTATAGATAACTTACCATATTTTTGACCCACTTATTCGCCTGCCCTTGGGGATCGATAAAAAGTGGCCACCGTCTTGAACATGATATCAAAACAGCATTTTCGGTTGATAAATAATCCCTAGGCAAACCATCCAATTGCCATAATCTTATTTGTACTGGTTCGCCCAGAATCGTGACGGGGTTGCAATTTTGCGTGAATGGTATTAGGCGGTTCTAAGATAAAATTAGTTTAACAAAATGGTTAGAGAGCATCAACAAAGAGCATTAAAAATGATCTTTTTTGCCTTTAAATTGACACTTTTTAAAGGTGACTGACAGTTTGAAACCTCCTACTTTTCCCACTCGATTACGAAAAGTTCATTCAATATACCCTGCTTACTTCTTTTATTGATATATTACAATGGCGGCTATTCAGCTGAAGTGAGTAAAGTGTCACTTTACTACGGAGACTTCACAAATATAAAAATGTAAGTTGTTTAAAGAAGTAATTGGCAACTGGCGCACTTAATATCGACCCAATCGTTTTTAATGTGGTAGGACTTTGGAAAGAGGTCCCTGGCGTGCTAAAGCCTCGCTGATGCCTTACCATAGTGACTTCTAAAAAAGTCCTTGGTGTCATCAAATATCGAACTGCAAGGACAAACATCGATGTTTGTGATCCTTAATATCGATGGCAAAATATCGAACAACGATGAACCTCGCCTATCACTAATCCAAACCACGTTATTTAATATGGCCGTTATGGTCACAAGCATTGAGTAACCCAGCATTGCACCAAGAATATCATTATGGAACAAAAAATAACCTTTATCGCCAACCGACAGTAAAGCCTTACATTATCAGAGTGATTTCCGGCAGTAAACGAACACTTTATTTTATTATAAAATAAAATACTTTATCTGCCGCATATGCGGCATATAAAGTATTACCCTGCCATTTCTCATAGTAGGTCAAATTTTTTAAGGGGTGCTTTGAAATACGCTCGTCGTCGGCTAAAATTTTCTGATGTGTCAAATTTAGGCCAAAATGGGTTTTTTTGTCGTCGAATTGTAAAGCTATTTTAACCTTTCGAGCTTAAATATGGAATGGAATAGGTAGTATGAAAATTCTACTTTACATTTTGACCAAATATAAGGCAAGAACTATTAAATATTTTAGGCAGACCCGATTATAAAATAGGTCTACAGCTCGTCTTTTCTATTAATTTAACATGGGGAAAAACATCTATTTTCTTAGAGCGGTCTGCCTTACAAAAAACGGTGATGAACGGTTGGCGATAAAATTTTGTATGCACCACGTCAGTAAAGTGTCTTTATCGACTCGCCTGTTATTTGCCTCGCTCGCTTCGCTCGCTCATCTCATAATTTCAGACTCGTCCGATAAAGAATCACTTTACTGCCTTGGTACATAAATAACTATTTCGTGTCTTGCCGTGTATTATGTAAAAACGTGTTTTTATTCCATCTAGTTGTCTCCGTGAAAGGCGGGGTTGTGATTTTCTCCGTGAAATCTTCTTTTAAGATAAAATGCGATCGTTAAAAAAACTAATTTATGTGTGTTCGGTATGTGATTGTTTTTTTGGCAATAATATGAGGAGAGTCAATATTTACTTATAATTTTTTTCACAACTCTAGAAAAAATTACAGTTTCGTAGGTTTGAAAATTTTAAAATACATTTGACAGGTGTAATGCACGTCACAAGTAAAAAATGTTAAGTTTTTTTTATTTCTGGGTTACGCAGAGCTTGCAGGAAACAGATTTTTTTTAAATAAATGCATGAAAAAATTTCTCGTATGGTGTGCAAACATTTCCGCGGACACTGTATAATATGTAATAATAAGGTATTTCACCTTCACATACCTCTATTATTTCTATCCACTGGACAAACAAATTACGTCTATATTGATCTGTAAACGGTGTCATATAGGCCACACATCCAGAGCTAATTAAAATATCTCCTGTTACGTTAACAACATTTGCTTCTATGGTGTCAATAGTTTCTATCCATCTAAAAACAATATTCGTATTTTACACAATGCATATTATTATTATTATTATTATTATTAAGAGTTAGGACTATAGTCTACTTCAGAAAGGTGTAGAGTAAAAAAAGCTCATTAGGTATGCAAAGAGACTCTAACGAATATTTAAGCCACTTTCATAATTTGGCATTGATTTCATTTCAAAATTCTTTATTTCCATCAAGTGCAGGTAGTACCACCCGGGTTTGGGTCAATTTATGCATTTTGCCTATTGTTATCCATTCTAAAACACAAAATGGTGTGACAAAGCCGTGCATTAATTATGTACATAGTATTAGGTACACTTACTTTTTTTTTGTTAAACATGATAAAAGAAATACAAAAAATACATTATACAAAAATTAAATTATAAAATCATAATATTCTTCGTCATCTGAGGAACTGACATCTCCTCTTGACGTTATAATTAACGGGTCGACAGTCTGATCGATCAGGTGGTCAAGTTCCCACATTTTCTCATCTTCTTTAATGACATGATGGACTGCTTTTTGCCAGTTCTCTGGTGTCACTTCCTTAAAGGCTTGATCAAAAAGTAGCTTAACGTCTTTCATTTTGAATGTCTAGTTGTGTCTTGCTCAAGGGCGTAGATATGGGAGGGGTAAAGGGGGTAATTACCCCCCCCCCCCCCCCAGGACCATAATAATGACCATAAAATTTTTGTTAAAGACATTGTCTTGTATAAGTACTTATGCATATTACGTACCAAGGATAGAATAAGTTAAAGTTTAGATACTTATTCCTTTATTATAATACCAATGTTTTTTTTACATTATATTATGTAAGTTATTGTTTTGTCAAATTGCAATAAAAATACTTTTGGAAACAGAATTTGCAGAATTACTTTGGGAATTAAATTTTGCTTTATACACCTTACTTCGTAAGTAATCTTGAATATTCTTGTGTAATATTAATAAAAAAATTTGAGATCTAACACTAGCTTTACCCCCCCCCCCCCCCAGAAAAAAATAATATCTACGCCCTTGGTCTTGCTACAAATCCTTTTACTTGGACTCATATAAGCTCTGTTCGCAATGACATGGCGATGTGCGCAGCACGTTACACTATGTTTTTCAGCTGTAACTTCCACAGCATATTTCATAAAACGAGGTTTGTGTAAATTTGCTATAGCTAATAGTTTGTTCTTTATCAAATTATCTTGTTTTTTTTTTCTTTGGTTAGTTATCATAAATAATTTAATGCACAAAATTTACCTATGGAGACACCGAAATTGATCCGAACTGGACGGAGTTTCTAATTTTATTACTCTACACCTTTCTGAAATAGACTATAGAGCTGATTTGATGTGATGGTGTTAAGTTTTATTACCGAACTCTTTCATCCGCTAATCCTCCAATAAGTCTAACAGCCCTACTCATTCGTTCCTCGCACACGGCAATACTTTGTTCCTTTTCTTGCTTAAATGCAATCTTGGCATTTAACTGCGCCTGCAATTTTCCCAATCTGTCCATAACTTCCTTCATTTTTGCCTTCGCTGCGGCCAAAGCTCTTTCGGTCTTTTCTAGGTCTATTTTAGCTTGTTTGAGTGCCGCTTTTTTTGGAGCCACCGCTTTATTGACGAAGTAAAATTTGTACATTGCGTGTACCCACATACAAAGGGACGTGCACGCTTTTGATATCTAAAAATTTATAATTTTTTTAGTCTCTTATTTATAATTTTTATCTGCTTATTGTGATGTTTATTTTTAAATTGATATTCCATATAATTAAATATTATTTTAAAAAATTTATAAATTTTACTTTTAACAGGTGAATTACCCGTATTTTCTCACCACGTTTACAGAAGTAAAATGATATTTATACTCGCATAATGGGAAGCCTTCGGAATTTATAAAATATTTTGTATTTACGTACTTTTGCTATTTTTGGGGGCGTAAAATCGGGATCCTCGACATATTTCTTCAACTTCTCTATCATGTCTTCCGTAATCGAGTCTTTGTCAAAATTCATCAAAGACACCAAGAACTGACCGGGGTCGGCTAGCATGTTCCTCCCTGGATCCCAGTAGTCTAAAATTTTTTCTCCAGGTCTTATTCCGGGAACCTAAATTTACGTAATAAAATATAAGCTGATGTTATTACGAACAATAAATCTTTTGCCAGGATTTTAGCACTAAAACAAAAACTTTAAAGTTTATTTTCGTCAATCTCTGTGACTTTGTGCAAAACAAAAAATGTAAAATGGTAAAATTCAATTCAATTGTTAACTTTTTGATTTTTGATTTTAGTAGATATGATTCATAAAATTAAACTAAAAATGTTTCTGAAAGATCCATTATAATATTTACTCTCCTAATTTTAAAAAGTTCAATTTTTTTAACCTTAATTACATTATGTAAAATTTAATTCAAACCTCTTTTCTTCTTTTTCTGTTCCTCAGGTTAGAAAAAATATATTTCACTACATTACTTTAATCTTTTTCCTTCTTTATATAAAATTAAATATCAAAAACTTTAATACAACTTAATTATTTCATTTTTTCTTTTTTAGTTTAACATGCAATGTTAAGGGTATCTTTTCTTGTAATGCATTAATTTCATTTCGCTGATGATGAAGGTTTTTACCTTCGAAACATGTACGATACGATACAAAAGGTTTTCTAAATAAGAAATCCTTCTAATAAACTAGTGGAGCAGACTGTGAGTATTATTTCCCTACTCAGAGTTGTTTTAGCTGTTTTATACAGAGCTGTTTGAGCAGATGACGTATGACAGGTGACAGACGCCTGCGCACTGATGGCGCATACGCAGAAAAGACCTATGGAATTGGCGCAAAACTCTCCATCTATCCCTACTGGCATGCATAGGAAGCGGTGCTTATATAAACCGCACACCACTGGGGTAATTAATAGTTTAGTACCTACCTTATTCGGTTTAATATTTTTTACGATACAAATCGACTCGATAACATAAACCACTCCAGCCGGCGGTCGCTTCATAGATCTTACTTCAATAATATCGTTCTTGTTTAAAGATTTCAAGCTAGATTCAGCTGCCATAAGCGCCGGCATGGCTTCGTCTAAAACAAAAAACAATCACCGTTTATTTTAAGGATGTTCTCTTGAACCTTAGAATTATTTTCCTGATAAGTTTTAGGTTCTGAACCTTCTGCCTTTTCCCCATCTATTCTACATACAAGTTTTATCTGTTTTGCAAAAAAGTTTTACTGACCTAAATCTCTTTGTGCATCTTCAGCAATGATCTGGGTTTCGGTTGCTTTTTTAATTGCTTCTTGTTCTTCGCGTTCGACTATTTCCTTGGTTTCCTCAGCAATTAACTTTAAAATATTATGGTAAATTAGTCTTTAAAAAAATTAGTTGAAAACTCGATTTCCAATTTCAATTTTGATTAGGAAAGTCAAACCCTACATAAAATGAACAGATTTTTAAATTTTCTTTACCGTATCCGCAGCAATAATTTTAATCATCTCATCCGCATCTTTTGCTGCTAGTTCTAGGGCTGGTTTCATTTCCTTTAGTTGAGCTTGTAAAATTTTTATTTCTTCAGCTGTAACTTGTAGCTTTCCCAAACCTAAAAGCATTGAAATAGGCTCAACGGTTCATATTTCACATGCCGGCATATAGATGACCAACAAAAGGCATAGATAATTGAGGTGAAGGAGGAGGGGGAGGGGAGGGGAGGGGAGGGGAAAGGGAGGTGGAGGAGGTGTAACTCTAAAAGTGTTTATGACTATCGCACTTCGGTCATCCCTACCGTTCGTAACTTTTTACTGCCGTCTGTAGATGTTCTACTCCTACCAAATTTAATTTCAACAAAAGTTCAAAACTGTTTTGTCAACAATGGTTTTGTTAATTGACCCCATAAATATGAAGAACTACTTAATATGATAGCCACAGCCAATCTCTAAGTGTAACTGACATCCAACAAAAGCCCCATTTCAGTATTGCGCTGCAATGGGTACAGTGAGTACTTAACATAAAGCTGTAACAAACATACTAATATAATTCAATTTTCATTGTTAGAAACATTTCAATCATCCTATTTAAAATAAGACATAAACTAAGGCCAAACATTGCACTAAGTGGTCCAAGAGACAACATAGCTAATAAACCAAAAATGAAATGATTAAATCGAATTTTGATGAAACTATAGGCGTTTAATATATGTATATAAATACCTACTTATTTACCTATTCTGTAATACATCCGGATTAATTAATTTATCCGTGGACGCATTGTTTTTCCCTAAAATATAAAAATGGATTAAAAATTTAGTGTACCAGTTTTTAATCTTCCAATTCCTTGTGTCAAGGAGCCTTTCTTTTTATTCATTAGCTCAGTATAGCTCGACAACAGCTCCAAATATGAAGTGGGGGTTACGTAGTTATGTCTGGAAAGTTCTTGCAAAAAGCGTTCGCTCGCTTCGACAACGCTCGCGTGCATGAATTGGAAAACAACTACGATTCCTTGAAGGATCTCTTCACTCACGTTTAAATCTTCGACGTCTTTTAAAAACTGAAGTGCAACAGACTAAAAACAAATAATACAAGTAGGTATAAATTGAACTGAGAAAATTATAGTCGATTATACAATAAGTATAATCAAAATATAATGAAAAAGCCCATTAGAAATTCTTTATCAAGAACTTTAGTTAAAAAATTAGAAATATTACAGAAAAGATTTCTAAAAATTATATTTAATAAAGATTATCTTTATCCTTCAATAAAATTATATTCTGAAACAAAGAAAATGAACATTAGACAACTTTACACTTATAATATCTTAATATACATATTTAAAAATAAAAATCTTATACAATTTAAAAACCATAATCATCATACTTGTCATAAAAATGAAATAACCATAAAACCTAAAATAAATAAGTCCATAGGACCAAAAAGTTTCAAATATTTATGTTTTTATTTAAACGATTATTTACCAACAAAAATTAAAAAATATATTTCATTAAAAAAATATAAAGTCGAAATAAAAGCATGGATATTGGAAACGGATAATTTAAAAATATTTTTTGAAATGTTTTAATTGATATTGTTATGAATAATATATTTTTCAAAATTTAATTATACCTATATCTTCAAAAAACTGCATTTATATTTATATATACAGGGTGTCCCGAAATTAGGTGACAATATATAAAGGGGTTAAAGTACATCCAAAAATAAAACTAAAACCCTCTATTAATATACCTTGAAAAACGCTTCGTTATGGGGCTAGAGCCCCCGGAATGGAAGCTATGATAAGCGGTTTTATCAAATCATCTCAGAAACTGATTGAGGTATCAAAACAAAATTTGATACATGTTTTACCCATGACAAGACGCAATAAACGGTTTGTTTAGCTTAGGTGTATTTCTTCCAGTGGCGTCACACTGGGTAGGTAGTGAGGAGAATATTGCCCTAACTTTTTTATTTATAGGATTTATAACGCCAGGTGCAATTTTTAAAAGCACTGAAGTCTTCTATTAAAAAAAGGTACTCCTGCTTCATTTTGGTAAGATTCACCATTTTTCAGTAAAATCGATTTTAAAATTTTCGGTTTTTTGCAAGTCGTTGAAAACACTAAGGTGTTTTTTTGCATATCTCAGCAAACACTTAATATTAAAACATGAAATTTATTAGAAATTCTACTAGCGACAAGGCATATTTATTTAAGGATGTGACATTAAAATATTTGTCCAGTGGCGTCGCACGGGGTGGAGCTTAAAGTAAATATTAATATTTTTTTTTTAATTTGAGAGGCTTTCATACTTTTAATGTAATTTTTTAAAATTTTTAAATTTTTTGTTAATAAAACCTTCCATTATTGTAATTTGACCGAATATAAGGTTTTCAACAGATTTTTAGACCTTGTTTTTTAAATATTTATTTTTATAAGAGACTTAAAATAAAACAAAAACGAATAACAAATTGTATATCAAATTTAATTGTAAAACCACACGGGAAACTAATTCTTAAGCAAATATTCGAAATGATTTCCGTTTTGTTGGAAGCAATATCTAGACCTGCGTGTTATGTTTTGTGAGGCACAGAGAATTTGAAAATATTATGAAAGGAAAGCCCCTCAAATTAAAAAAAAAATGTAATATTTACTTTAGGCTCCACCCCGTACGACGCCACTGGAAAATATTTTAATGTTATATCCTTTTATAAATATGCCTTGTCGCTAGTAGAACTTTTAATAAATTTCATGTTTTAATGTCAAGTGTTTGCTGAGATATGCAAAATACACCTTAGCCTTTTCAACGGCTTGTAAACAACCGAAAATTTTAAAATCGATTTTACTGAAAAATGATGAATCCTACCGAAATGAAGCAAGAGTGCCTTCTTTCAATAGAAGAGTTCAGTGCTTTTAAAAATTGCACCCGGCCTTAAAAAATCCTACAAATAAAAAAGTTAGGGCAATATTCTCCTCACTACCTACCCAGTGGGACGCCACTGAAAGAAATACACCTAAGCTAAACGAACCGTTTATTGCGTCTTGTCATGGGTAAAACATGTATCAAATTTTGTTTTGATACTTCAATCAGTTTCTGAGATATTTTGAAATAACCGCTGATCATAGCTTCCATTCGGGGGCCCCATAACGAAGCGTTGTTCAAGGTATATTAATAGAGGATTTTAGTCCTATTTCTGGATGTACTTTATCCCCTTAAAATATTGTCACCTAATTCGGGACACCCTGTATATAGTTTTTTATTTACAATTTAACTTTTATATAATATTAACAAATATTTAAACAAAATAATTTAATATTCTCATATATTTATAATTTAAAATATTAAGATTTGCCCCTAACAAGCACGTCTTCAGGGGATCAAAGAAGAAGTTTATTAAGAAAGATAAATAAACAAATTTATTATATTATAAATATTGAAAATAAACTCTTAATTAATTAAATAAAATAATTTAATCAAAAGGGATATCCAGCCTATTTACCTGCAGTGCTGAATCTGGCCAAGGACAAAACCAGTCTATAGTGCAACAGTTTACTAGCGCCGGAAATTGTCTTAACCTTGCTCGGAAAACTTCTCCAATGGGACTAGAAAATGATATATAAATATTAGTTATTTTTTCTATTGAATATTAATTGAAATTATGGCTAGCAGTTACAAACTTGGTTAGAAGTAAACATGCAAGTCTTCAAACGTTGAATTATCTTTAACTCTCCCCGGGTATCAAAACACTAGAATCTTCTGTTTTAAATAAGCAATTCTTTACGGGATTCTATTATAAAGTGGTCCAAAGTGACGCACATTTATTTAATTGTAAAAATGTCCCTTCCTTCAAGATCTTCTGCATTTAAATAGTGAGTGGAACAGAAATTAGACCTGTTTATAAAAAGTTTAAAAATTGTAGTTAAATTCAGGGAGGACGTAGTCACAGCCCTCTACTACTCTGCGTGCGAAGATACAAACTAACTGTAGGTACAGCCATAGTTGATGTTTTTGCTACGTCTCGTCATGATTTAAGAAACAAAACTAACATCAAATTATTTAGTTTAAATCCTGGCTCCTGACATGGAAGTCATCCCGGAATCCGTCAAAGTGCTGAAATGGAGTGGCTGAGAATTTTATCTCTCTCACTCTTTGTCCGTTCATATCGAGAATTTGTATGTAATCCTACAGAGAATTAGTCCCTTTAGTGGCCAATCTAGAAGTTTAAAACTATTTTTTGTGCACTTTTTTCGCCATCCTTAAAGCTGTAGCATAGAGGTACGGTTCAGTGGTCATCGTTAATGGCACTCGTTTGTGTGTACAGGTGATTCCTACGTTGATACTTCTTTTTTAGCGGTGTATAGAAGGCATTAAAATAAACAACATTTTCAAATACCTTTTTTCAAAAAACTTAAGAATAAATGAGATACAGAAGTAAAAAATCTAAATGCGGGCCTGGTCATCACAACGTAGCCTGCTATACTTTATGTTGTTTGTCTTATCTCTTATTAGTCATGCAATTTACGGGTCGGTGCTCAGTTATTTGGCAATCCGCTGCGGTGTGTTTTTCTGAAGCAAGTTAATTTTAAATTGGTGACACGTGAAAATGGTCAAATGTTAAAACAATGAACTAGTAGATATGGTGCTAATTTAGGGTGAGTGTCGTCAAAGGGCGGCTACTGCTTCGAGATTATACGCAGAACGCTTTCCCTTACGGACTCATCCTACATCCAGAAGTTTTCTTAATGTTATTCAACGGGCAAGTTAGGCAGTACCGTAAAACGGGGCGACTTTGATCAGTTTGAAACTTCTTTTCTATTTTTTTTAAGTTACCTATTATTTCTTAATTTCATTTTATTCACACTTACTGTATTAAGACGAAAAGATTACAAATTTCTTACAATAAATGTCACAAAATTAATATTTATTTTAAAAAAATTAAAAAACGTTTGATCAAAGTCACCCCGCTGTTCGGGGTGTCTTTGACCATATCGAGTTGTTATCATAATTAAGTAGTAGATACACATATAAGTGATCAAAGTTACCCCGGTTAAAATCGGTCAAGCAGTTTTTTTTTTAAATATTTTTTAGCATTCTGGGGTGAAATTGATCAGGATGATATATACGTTTATATTTTGTTTTTACTTTTTTTTTATTACAAAACTAATTCAAAACATTTATCTTTATAAACTAATTTAAGTTTAACTTATTTCTAGTGATTAAATGATAAGATTTAACAAAAAACCAACATACGAAATAAATATTGTGTAACACGCACTAATACTCCTTAATATCTACTATCGTGTTGAATTTATATTCAGGTCTGTTTTCCGTTCCCACTTTCTTAGGTTCGGAAAGAAGGCATATAATGTCTTCCTTCTTCACAACTGACCTGTCTTTCTCTACAAATAGGAAAATTCGGTTTTCCATTTTCATTTGATTTGATTTCATCCCCTTTACAACTATTTCATCTGGCAAAGAAATAATCTCTTCGATACGACAAACATATCTATAAAATGTTGACACCTTTTTCCTGCACCTTCAAATTTAATCAGTGCGTATTGACCTGGCTTAATAGCTGCATCAGTTACACTGATATATTCTGGCAACTCGGATTCTACCGTCGTATCTGACTCTGGTTCACTTTCTTCTGCAATAACGTCTGCCCCATCTTCAGAAGAGCTGACAGTTGTTATACTTTTGCCAGGTTCAACATTCAGTTTCTTTCGTTTTTTATTTCCTTTCCATGTTTGGCATTTTCTGTAAAATAAAAATAAAAATTCACAATTTCCACGATATATTTTAAAAACCTCTCTAACTATAAACCCGTCCCCCAAACCCTAATCACTCCCTTAGGTTATAAACACTATGATATTCCTAGACAGGTGGCCACAGGGGTATGAAACTTGGATAGGAAAAGACGCATCAAGTGTCACTTGTCTTCCACTACTTTTGCTGTCATCTTTCGACCAATCACGTTGCTCCATTTTTTAAAACCAACCGTTGATGTTTTTCCTTGTGTTCGGCTTTGAAGGTATTTTTCATGACATGGCTCTTTGTTTAGAAATTATTTATGTTTTTATCGCAAATATCTCAAGATCGTGATTTTAAAATGCAAAAGAAAGTCTTATTGCATGTCTGGGTAAGATGTTATATTAATATATTTAAGAAAAAAATCTGAAAACAGAGTTCAAACTATTTTATAGCGGCAAAGGTCGATGACCCTAAATTTTTAAACAATTTTTTACTTTTCTGCCAGAAATAATTTAAGTATCTTGGTATGTATTTGTTGATTAAGCGATTTAAAAAACGTCTCTATTTTCACAAAATAATATTTTTTAATAAAAACTTCAAGTCAGTTTCTTATCGAGGTTGTTTAAAAATAAAGGCTCGATGTTATTGAACATATTCCGGGTAGGTAGTACATTACCTAATTTTTGCTTTGCAACATGATATAAGATATAACTACTGATATTATCAAGTTGACTGTCTATTTAAGGGTTTACAAGAATTTAAGTGAATAAAATAACCAAGTTAATAAGTTCTGGTCACTTTAACTTTAAATATACAAAAGTTTTAGTAAAAGCAAAATAAACAATAAAATCTTAAAGTTACTTAAATTGTTCTTTCTTTGCCCTTTTTTTGTCTTTGTATTTGATATGTGTGATAACTAGTCGTAAGAGAAATAATTTGCCAATATAAGATTTTTGTCGCTGTTCTCTTGTTTCATGATAAATCCTTCAGAATGTTGATGGACATGATGTTAACCAACTGCCACTGGATTTAGACCTGAACTTGATGATACCCTTCACCGATACTGACCTTCACTGTAATAAGACCTCAACCTGATTTATTGATCTCTACTGGTACTGGATCTCGACATGATTATGACCCTAAACTTATTTGTGTACATAGATGTGTGATCTCAGTTATTTATTTTCTTAATAAATTTATTTATGCGGCCGGTGTTTGTAGAGGGTGGTATGTCTATGTAGTAGTTTGAGAACACTTTTAAGGAGGATTAATCCTTGGCCTCTGCTTTTGTATGGGTTAAGGAATCCTTCAAGACTTTATTTTATATAAATTAAATGATTTTGTGCAATAAAAAAGTTGTATTATTGATTGTTTTACTAAAGATAAACCAAATATATTTGTCATCAAGGTAAATTAATATTTTGAGATTTAAAATTTGTGTTAAATAATTTTTATTAAAAATACGTTGTTTACAAATCGTGCAATGCAAATTGTATTTATTAGTAACAAAAACGTAATTAATAAAAATATTTACTACAAATTTTAAATTTCAAAATATTAATTTTGACCTTCAAAAAAATTAAAACATATGGTGGCTTCCCCTACCCCCCTTCCGCCAGGATTAGTTCAAACGCACTACACTTAGGCGTTAGCATCGTCATTTAAAAGTCACAGCGGCATCTATCATTTAACACGTTAATAACTTTTCTCTTTGTTCGAATTCTGTGGGTGGCCATTGTAATTAAGAAATCATGTTTCCTTGTCTATGATCAAAGTCACCCCGCCACACAAAATCTTAACCTCACATTCCCCTGAGTATATTTTCTAGAATTATTTACCAGAAATGTGATCCATAGGCATGTGCTTTTTAACGACAAAACGCTACATTACATATAAAATAAACATACAAGCTACGTACCTTAATTTCCTGTGACTTCACTTCAACACCATATTTTAACCACTTAGCCTTTTCCCTGGCATAGAAAGAACATGTTAGGATAGACATGGCTAACCAAGCAAATTATATTGCATGTCCACTTGTACAGCCATCTATGAACCGTTATAATAACTTAACCTGATCACGAATTGAAAATGGCGCAAAATTTAAAAATAAACATGACTGATCAAACTCACCCCGCAAAGTCAAAGTCACCCCGTTTTACGGTACCGTATTTGATCCATAGTGTAATAAATGAATGTAAGTACCTTATTTTTGAGTTAAAAAAAAGGTATTTAAAAATGTTGTTTATTTTAATGCCTTCTATACACAGCTAAAAAAGAAGTACCAACTTAGGAATCACCCTGTATATTATTGGTAACAATATGTTCAAATCATTACCTCATAGTTATTACTGTGTGCAAGTTAGACCTGACTTGTTTCTGGTACACAGAAAATAATATCGACTTGGTAGCAGCAAGACCCAGTTCCTGAACTGTTCCTTTCATTCCTTGGTATATTTTATCCAATTCGTCGGGTTGATAAATGTTGGGAACATCTCCCGAATTTAATACATTATTTAGATCTTCCAAAAATGATTCTGATTTTATCTAAAAAATTAACAAAAACCACGTGAAAATGTATTGCAGACCCAACAGAATCATTCAGACTGATACAGTCTTGATCAGGGAATCGACAGTAGGTAATACTGATTGTGTAAGGGTAAATTTCAAGGACTGATAACAAAACTGATGCTTAAATACAAACGGATAAATATTATCACTCAGGACAATCACCCTGCACGATCGTGTAGGGTTACCATATGATACTTGTTTCTTTTTGGACTCTTTAGGTACTTGCAACTTTCAATGATTGACTACCCAGCAGAATGCGCTCTGTTATTCAAGCTAGAGGAGAACATACATGATACATGTTATCATTTTTTTAAATTCACTACTAAATTAAAATACTTGAAGAAGTAGTCCATACTTAAAGTGGAGTGGGAATATAGAAGGTAAAAATAAGAACACAAAGTCTTCCTCCACTGATATATTATAGAAATATTTAGTAAACTTCTCTACATGTTTCAAATGCAGAAGCATTCATCTTCAGGAGAAAAATTAAAGAAGAAAGGGCCAGCAGATATCACCCTAACTGAGCAACATAAATATAGGTTCGGTATAAAATGAATGAAGAAATCAATACACATTGCATTGTGAATAAGAAAAGTATATGGGTTGAGACTTAAGGTACTGTGAAAACTTTAAAGGTGGAGTGAAAGATTTAACATCTTTGTGTGGAAGAACTGTCGATAAATCAGAATAAAGTAAAAGGGAATGATCCTTAAGCAAGCTATTAGCTAGTCATTAGAGAAAACCATATTTTTTTGGAGAAGTAAATAAAAGTGTGAGGAAGAAGACTATTAAAAATTCATTGGAAATTTAATTTAATTTAAAACATAATTGCTGGATGTAAACCTCAAAGGTTTACGAATAAACGTAATTGAAGTGGAAAAATAAACATTTAATTTTACAAAATTCTAACATTTTGGCTTTATGGAAGAAAAAATTTTTTTTTAATTCAGCTCGACCGCTACCGCGTGCTTTTCCAAAAAGACTGTCTTTTTTTTATGTTTTAAATTAAATTAAATTTCCAATGAATTTTTAATAGTCTTCTTCCTCACACTTTTATTTACTTCTCCAAAAAAATATGGTTTTCTCTAATGACTAGCTAATAGCTTGCTTAAGGATCATTCCCTTTTACTTCATTCTGATTTCTCGACAGTTCTTCCACACAAAGATGTTAAATCTTTCACTCCACCTTTAAAGTTTTCACAGTACCTTAAGTCTCAACCCATATACTTTTCTTATTCACAATGCAATGTGTATTGATTTCTTCATTCATTTTATACCGAACCTATATTTATGTTGCTCAGTTAGGGTGATA
Organism: Polydrusus cervinus; assembly: GCA_935413205.1. Lineage (NCBI taxonomy): Eukaryota > Metazoa > Arthropoda > Insecta > Coleoptera > Curculionidae > Polydrusus > Polydrusus cervinus. The sequence goes on along the minus strand of OW284514.1, from coordinate 19,500,999 downwards.
TCTGCTGGCCCTTTCTTCTTTAATTTTTCTCCTGAAGATGAATGCTTCTGCATTCGAAACATGTAGAGAAGTTGACTAAATATTTCTATAATATATCAGTGGAGGAAGACTTTGTGTTCTTATTTTTACCTTTTAAATTAAAATAGTTTGAATAAAAAAGCCTAGTCAGTATTTACCTGAAGACGACTGGAGATACATACCAGTTGAAACGTAGTGATTCAAAACAAATAAAGACAATGCAAGTCCAAAACTCTACTGCCGTTCAACCCAATATTTTATTTTTATTTTCAGCAAGAAGAAGATAGGCAACGTAAAGATGAATTACAATAAAGGTAAATTAAATAAATCCAAATAAAATTTGACATATCCAAAATACAAAAATTACAAAGTTGACACAACGATTACATAAGCACCTTTAGAATGGAACAGAAATAGGCAAAATCTGATTTAAAAGAGCAAGACAGACGATTGGAAAGAGCCGTGAGGTTTTTCTCTTTCAATTGGGGCAAGTCGTCTTTCGGCCATCGCGAATGTAGCCGAGCGATCTTACATAGTACCAAATAAGAATAGAAAGAAATGTAGATAGGAAATTTCTTTTCTATCCTTTACATGGTTCCACTGCAGATGTCTTTTAAAAATGGATATAACGTGATTCAAAGAACAAAATGTTAGAAATACATGGAGATTTATTAAGACAATGTTTGCCCGAATTTCTCCACTGGGTGTTTAAAACTTAGGACAATAAACATACATTGATTCACTCCGTTCTATTCAAAAAAAACTCATCATTAAAACATGCAGCCCAATCCTAATAAAATATGAAACGACAAAATAACTGAAAAATTCTCAATCTCAATCAAAAACAAAAAGTTGAAAAATCATGCTAAGCAAAAAAGCCGTTTTGGGGGGGATTTACTATTCGGGGAATTTACTATTCTTACTTGTGTATCTGAAAATAGAAAAACGGTTTCCCTTCTTTGTAGGCCAGCACTTAACATCAGTTTTTTAATATCTTCTCTCCAATCAAAGGCTCCGTAGGATTTTGTCAATTCGATTTGAAAACAATAGTACTCGGCCATAAAAGCTGAGAGTCTGGTCAAGCTTTGCCGACCTAAAATGGTAAAATACATTCGCAACGAGGTAAATTAAGAATTTTTGATTAGCTCAGCGGGTAAAAGTTATTGCTCGAACTTATATACAGGGTGCTACAAATTCGTGTGCGTATAAGTAGATCTCGAAAACGGTAAAAAATACGAAGATGGTTAAATTGAGGCAAAGTTGCGTATTTTGGGGCCTAATAATATGGTAGAAGAAAATTGTAAATATTTCGAATGCTTTCGGAGATATCCGAAAAAACCGAAATTTCTATTTTTGGTTTTTAATTTTTAGCGACTTTATTTTTGACTTGAGAAAAAAACGAAAAATACTTTTTTATGGCCGTCTTTTATATTCTACAAGATGGCGTGATTAGTTTTTAAATTCGACGTTTCGTTCTTTAAATACCAACCTCAAGTCAGTTTTCTTAATTATGGACCTGGAATTTTAAATAGAGTTTTAGGGTCTTCTAAGCTTTAGAAAGGAAGAGGAAATGGACTTTCGTCGTGGTGTGAGACAGGGATGCATCCTATCGCCTCTGCTATTTAACCTCTACATCGAGGCTATTTTTAGGGAAACCTTAGAAGAAGAGTCAGCTGGAATAGTTATAAATGGAGAAGTGATAAATAATATGAGGTATGCTGATGACACCGTCCTGTTAACAAGCAATCTTGAAGATACACAACATCTTCTAGAAAAATTAAAGATCGATGTAATGAGTACGGTCTTAAGATCAATTTTAAAAAAACCAAGCTAATGATAGTCACAAAGTTCCCACAAAATCTCAACCATGTGAACCTGACGATAGCGAACACCACAATAGAGAATGTGCCAACATATAAATATCTAGGAACTTGGATAGAACAATCGGGTGACCAAACAAGGGAGATAAGAACGATAATAGAGATAGCCAGATCAACGTTTATAAAAATGAAAAAACTATTTATTAGTAGGGATATTAAGGTGGACCTTAGGATGAGGATGCTGTGCTGTTACGTTTTTTCCACGCTTCTGTATGGAGTTGAATCATGGACTCTCAAGAAAATTCACATAGACAAACTACAAGCCTTCGAAATGTGGTGCTATCGTAGAATGTGGCGTATTCCCTGGACCGATAGAATCACTAATGCCGAAGTCCTGAACCGGATGCAGAAGGACTGCAAAATTATTAACACCATTAAAAAGAGAAAACTTCTATATCTGGGTCATATAATGAGAGGACAGAAATACACACTTCTACAATTGATAGTCCAGGGAAAAATTAATGAAAGAAGGAACATTGGTAGACGGCGTGTGTCCTGGCTTAAGAACCTGAGGGACTGGTTTAATTGTAGTAATGTTCAACTGTTCCGAGCTGCAGTCAACAAGGTCCGGATTGCTGTGATGATAGCAAACCTCCGATAGGAGACGCACTACGAGAAGAAGAAGCTTTAGAGATTTAATACAACTTAAAAAAATTTGAAATTTTAACGTTTGGTTATCTGATAACACATTTTTTCAAGTTATCTTTTTATATCATTGCGATCCTAAACATTTAAAGCCAAACCAAAAAAAAATAAGATTTAAAAAATCCGTCCATTTTTACTCAAAGAGGGCTGATATTTGATATTTTATAAGAAAAAAGACCTGAAGTCTCTAGCCACACATATTTTTCTGTCTGTTTATTTTTGTTGCATGTTTTATCTGAAACTAGCATCATCCGACCGTGTAAAGAGTAAAACAAATTTGAAATTGGTTATAAAACAAACATAAGTGCATCACAGTAACATAACTAGACTAACACTCCTTTTCTTCACTCGGGGGCATTAATTTTTTTCTGTTTTACAGTATTTCGGTCTAGTTCTAAGGCAAAAATCATAGGACTTAAGATGTTATATCAATAAAATAAATAAAAAATAAAATCACTTCTCATGCCTCAAGAACTTGCTTACTTGTATTGTTACGGTAAATTTTATTGAAACAATAAACGGCCTAGACATGTAATGGTAATTTTAATATTTAGGTAATCCTAAAAATAATTGACACGGCCGTAATAGTTAAGGAAGAATAAGTTGAAAGACTAATGATGTGTTATTTGATCACAAAACGTTAAAATTTTAAAAACCGTTAAATTGCATTATATTTACAAAGCTTAGAAGTCCCTAAAACTGTTTTTAAAACTTCAGGTCCGTATTTAAAAAAATTGACTAAAGGTTGGTATGTAAAGAACTAAACGTCGAATTTGAAAACTAGTAGCGCCATCTTGTAGAACATAAAGAACGGCCGTAAGAACTTGTTTTTTGTTTTTTTCCCAAGTCAAAAATGAAGGAGCAAAAAATGTGAAAACAAAACTAAGATTTGAAAACAAAACTAAGATTTCGTTTTTTTAAAATGCATGTACCGGGTGCCCCAAGGATGGCCACCGGCCGTATCTCGGAAACTACTGGGAATAGAAACTCGGAAAAAAAAATGATTATTAAAGTGGGCATAAAAAAACCCTGGAAATAATTTCTAAGTTCCGCATTTCGCCCCAAGAGGGCGTAATTGAAACGTAAATCTTAAAATTTTACATATCTCGGAAAATTCCACATTGAGGTATATTTTTGGTTACACCATTAAAAAGCTTGGACAATTATGCATCATTTTGGTCTTATGCTCATTGGCGTACCGACTTTAATAAAAGGGGGGGAAGCTGTTGAAAGTGTAATCATTTAAATCGCTGTAACTTATAGACAACTTATACGATTTTAGCAAACTAAAGACTGTTTGGAAGAAAAATGTATGCACTTTCACCAATCGTATTTAATTGTCCATAATAGTTCTAAAAAAATGCTAGAGGGCGCAATTTGTAATAATAACACATTTTTTAATTTTACTCCGAAAAAATAAATAATACGGTATAATTATGATACCATAATCGAAAAGTAGATTAAATTTGCTAGAAAAAATATTAAAACTGCAGCTCGATATCTCCGTTCGTTTCAGCGTTATGATTTATTAATTTAAAAATGTGTTATTATTACAAATTGCGCCCTCTAGCATTTTTTTTTTAGAACTATTATGGACAACTAAATACGATTGGTGAAAGTGCATACGTTTCTCTTCCAAACAGTATTTAGTTTGCTAAAATCGGATAAGTCGTTTATAAGCTACAGCGATTTAAATGATTACACTTTCAACAGCTTCCCCCCTCTTATTAAAGTCGGTACGCCAATGAGCATAAGACCAAAATGATGCATAATTGTCCAAGCTTTTTAATGGTGTTACCAAAAATATACCTTAATGTAGAACTTAGAAATTATTTCCTGGATTTTCTATGGCCACTTTAGTTATCATTTTTTTGTTCCCGAGTTTTTATGCCCAGTTGTTTCCGAGATATGGCCGGTGGCCATCCTTAATGGGACACCCGATACTTTTTACATCATTATAAGGAAAATTGAAAGACCTTTAAAATAAGGTATCACTCGACCCCCTTCCCATTTAAGATTTTAGGGGTGGTGCCACCTCCACCCAGGGGGCTGCACGTGTTTTTTGCCAATTTTGTGCCCCCCCTCGAAAACAAAATCGACATGTCTAAGCGTTTTTTCAAAAAAGAACTGAGCTGCCAGTAATTGTCTCTCTTTTGTTTTCGATGCACCACCGCTGTATATTATTCATTTAATTAAATATCAAATTAACATCAAACAGTTATAATAGCTGTTTGTGCTTCTGATGGGGTTTCATTATTCACAGCTCATTTCTTACCTGATCCACCCATACCCAGCAACAATGCATTACCCATTGGCTGCCTAATTATCCTAGCAATCTTGCAAACATGAGATATGGCATCCAAAAATAACACTAATTTCATGGGTTTTGTACTCTGGTCATTATATTCGTGTAAATAATATTCCAGGGCAGCAGTCAATTTGTCAAAATCGATTATTTGAATATATGGACCCATATCAACGCTAGGATCGATGAAATCACCGAATAATATGGGTTGTAGGCCCAACGCTTTTTCGGGATCGAGTTTGTAGAAGAAAGATATTTGCTCTTTAAGAAGATTCTCGAACCAAAGTCGATCCTCGTCATTAACCAATCGGTCTTGGAAGACGCGGCAGCATTCGTGATACCAGAGACGAAGCAGTTCGTCAATATCCTGAAAAAAAAATATAAAACTTAAAATATTGTTTTCTGTAAGTAGGTTTAAGTCTGCCAAACTAGGAACATCTATGGTATGTTTATCTAAACCCAAAATGGCCAGAAAGAACTACAGGTAGCTCCAATGTGGTTTCTTTCAATAGCATTCTTGTATCTATTACTTGGTTGGTTTAAACAAAATTCTTTAGTTTTGGAAACTAAATATCCTTAACTGTATTATAGTATTGGTTACCAAGTCAGCATGTTGCAACCAACAGATATTAGCTTTCCTAGTTCTCACAACTAGTTTCAATATTTACAATGAAGAGATAAGAAGAACGAAGATAGTTGACATAATACAACGAACCGCTGAACTCAAGTGGCAATGGGTGAGACATGTGGCCAGACTAAATGTAGATAGCTGATAAATGGGTGTCTAAGCTTGTGCATTGGAGACCACGACAAACAAGGAGGAGATGGCTGGACGATATAAGGAATATAGCGGGAGGGAGATGGTATCAAACAGCAAGCAAAAGCATGGAAACGAATGAAAGAGGCCTTTGTTCAGGAGTGGACAAACAATGGCTGACGAAGAAGAAAAAGAAGAAGCACGCATACCCTGAAACAGATTTATTTTCTGGCAATATTGCATACGCAAGAGAGTGCAATTCACAGGATGGTCCCGTCAACCCGCCATTTTCATTATGCGAGATATGGAAATCTGACACGAAAAGCTCTAAACTATTCACTTAAATTAGGCCCTAAGGTCAAAACAACAATTGTTTTAATCTAGTCTAACATGTTTTCTTTATAATTATACAAATCATCCCTATTCTTTAATTATTGAAATCTAGGTCAAAGGATTTTTTTCCAGCAGGATGGAGCCCCTCCCCACTTTGCAAGAAATGTAAGAGAACTCTTAAATATGACATTTCTAAATAGGATGTATAGATATTACACCACGCCGGATCTATGTCACCAAACCTAGATATCTGGAAGAGTTGAAGGCAAGGATTCAGGCAGAGATAAGTTTAATTATTCCAGATATTGTGGAAGGAGTAAGTTCTATTATCGGTTGGGTGTATGCCAACAGGTTCATAGGGTACATTTTCAATAATTGTTACGCTAAAATTTGACAGATCTAAAAAAAATGGACATAGTCCTTTTTCAATAAGCTTTCCAAGAAAAAGCCACCAGTGGTAGGTATAGTCTAATTTAGAAAAAAAGTTGGTTAGGGCTGCGCCCCGCTTTGGGGCCGTAATTTTTTTTACATGACAAAAATCCAGGCCCATAAAAAATCTTTAAGAACGTATTTTTGGATTTTAGAGAAATGTTATTCCCAGAGCAGCGTGTATATTGTATTTGTTAAAATTGGGGCTCTAAATGCCAACCGTCACATCATAGGCGTAGTTAGATGGTCAACACTGGGGGTGCTGAAGTAAAAATAGGTTAGTTCTAAAATTAGCCTATGGCCTATATATTGTAAATGTAAATTTCTTTTGGGGGTGCCAATTTAGATTTCGGGGGTGCTTAGCACTCCCAAGTACCCCCTAACTACGCCTATGCGTCACATTGAAGAAATTCACCAAGAAGTGTTTGTTTTATTTGCTCCATTAATTGGGAACCAATTATATTGATGCATGAGAATGCTAGACCTCACATTACACATGAAATGATCGAGTATCTGGATAAGGTTGGGTTCAGTGGCGGCTCGTCAGGTGAAGTAGGTGAAGGGGCTCTTCACCAAAAAAATAAAATAAAACCAGGAGAAAAGTTTTTCGACAATATTAAATATTAATGTACCAATATAGCTACCATTTTAGCCCTTAAAAATAATTATTATGTTCGAATTAATAATATTAATTTAATCCGAATGTAGCTATAGTAGAAATTTTCATCCTTGGCGGTTGCGTCATAGTTTCTGACGTCATATCAGTTTTGGGGTATGTCCTAAATTGATTCGTATCTTTGGATGACATTATTCTTTGGCATACTTGATGTCTAGTCGTAATTAAATTTCCGGGTACGTGAAAATAGCTAATATGTCTTCTTCCGGTTAATCCGTGTTTTTAAATATTTACACCAGCCTTTCCCAAAGTGGGCGATAACGCCCCCTTGTGGGCGCTGCAGCAGTAAAGGGGGGCGGTAAGAGACCCAGAAAAAAAATGGGGGTGTTGTGTAGAGGCTTGGGGGGCGATTTGTAATTTCATCTAGCTAGGAGGACTCTTAGACACCGACCGAGCGCTCAACTCTCGACTACAACTTGTGAACATCTTAATATTATTAAGATTGCTCAAACTCGGTTCGATCTTTCTCTCCGCGTAGTTCATATATCTGTCCTATTTTATTGAATAAATAAAATAAAAATTATGTCAATCGGTCGCTCCGTTTCGAAATGAAAGTAGATACAAAGAAAAAAATAAAAAGGCAACAGACACACTTTCGCATTTTCATTGTTATTAATATTCCTAGATAGGTAATTTTCGTAGATAATAGACCGCGGGCAATTATCTTTTATCAAGTTTTTGTTAAATAACCCGATTTGTGCATTCCTGTATCAATCGGCTGGTTCATGGAATACTTGTCTGAATACTATAAAGTTGCGTTTCAATAATCATTCTCATTGGCAGGTGTAGCCCGTAAGAGTAAACTTGAGACCTGAGCGCCGTTGTGTACTACCTACTGCGCTCAGGTCTCAAGTTAACTCTTGCAGGTTATAGTAAAAGTCATACAAAAATATGAATTTATGATTTCTTTATTATTTTTATGTAAACTAGTTAGCATTTATATTATTCAGTAACTAGAGCAATTTAGTAAAATCACTATCTGCTATAATGTGATCTTAATTGTCCCTTACATTAATGCTTGATCATAGTTTCCTTGTGGTAATTGTAAAAAGAAACATTTCCCGCTAAGCTGGTTTAAATTTTTTTTTTTTTTTTTTTTATGATAAAACACCTGCACTGTAGGAAAAATCCTTTAAGGCGCTCTGGGAGCGGTGCGAGTGCGAAAAAAGCGATAAACGTTGGTCTTGAAACGTTGAAGATTGTATTCATTGGGAAACACGACCTCAGGAAGATCATTCCACAAAGATGACGTTCTCCAGATGAAAGAATTCTTGAACAATGAAGGTCGAGGAGTACTAAGCTGAACAACATATGGATGAGCGGCAGTGGTTTGCCGTGTATTTCTGTTTTGAATTGCTCTAGGTGGAATCAAGTGGGCAATGTCAGTCGAACACCTGCCATGGAAATATCTGTAAAAGAGAGCCAAATCACCAACCTGTCTTCGATGCTCCAGGCTATCGAGGGTCTTGGTCAGCTCGGGGTCGCCGATCAGACGAATGGCTCTCCTTTGAATGGAATCCAGTAGCCGAAGGGTGTGCTTGGGTGCAGAGCTCCAGACATGAGAGCAATATTCTAATGATAATCGAATCTGGGCTTTGTAGAGTGTCAAAAGTTGATGAGGTGTGTACAACCTTTTGGTGCGGAAAAGTACACCAAGTTTCTGTGCAGCTGCCTTGGCAATTGCGGCAACGTGATCATGCCAAGACATATTACCTCCCAGATTGACCCCCAGCAAATTAATAGACGGTGCCAGGGGAATTGCGTGTCCTGCCATGACTATATCCGGTTCTGCAATGTTAACCTTTTTGGAGAAGACTGCTGCCTGGGTTTTCTTAGCATTAAATTCGACTTGGTTACTGTCACCCCAAGCCAAAATTTCTTCCAGGTCTTTGTTGAGGCGCAATACTTCATGCTGCCTGCGAAGATGTGCGTCGGCAGCGGATGTTTGGGGAGTCAAGGTAAAAGATGAGACAAGTGTGCTGTCATCAGCAAAGCTATAAATTGGATTTTGGGTTTTCACTAAAAGGTCGTTAATATACAGTAAAAAGAGGGTAGGCGACAATATGGACCCTTGAGGAACACCGGCATTGATGGTGAAGGTGTCTGAGAGAAACCCGTCAATCGCCACTTGCAGAGAACGGTTCTTAAGGAAGCTGGTTAACCATAAACAAAATCCATTAGACATACCGTAGGATCGCAATTTACTTAAAAGCCCATCGGGCCAAACACGATCAAAAGCCCTAGAGATGTCCAGTGCAACAGCCCGGGATTCTCCATGATGTTCGATGGTGTTGCTCCAAAGATGGGTGACATATGCCAGAAGGTCACCTGTTGATCTGGTCTTACGAAAACCGTATTAAATGGTATGGTATGTTCACTGGATTAAATTTATTTAAGAAAATTTTAAAATAATTAGGCATTTATTAAAAATAGATTTTTATTAAATATTATTATGCTAATACAATACTATCTTAATCCTATTTACTCCGTTATGCACCCTAAGTAAATTTTACACACAACACAACGAAAATATAATGATATGGGGCATTATCCATTATAATTTATTAATTATTTTATTTAAACAATAAACTGGCCTTTTCTATGAACCCATCTTTTGATCCTGCATGCAAGGTAATGTATCTTACGCCTTTTAAAGTTTTTTGGCTGCTCCATCAGAAATCTTCTATTAGAAATACTACATTTGAGCCATTTAATTTTAAATTTTCTTACACTCGTCTCACGATAGCTTTGAGACAATTCCACTTCATCTAGGTTCTTGAGATTCATTTGCAATGAACTGATGGTAACGTGTTCACCTAACTCGTAAATAATGTCATATAACTTTTTAGAAAAAAAATACCTACTTAGACAAAACATACTAAGAACCAAACTTACCAGCAGCATACATTGCATATAGGGGAACATGGGGTAGAACGGGGTAGCGGGGTAGAACGGGGTATGGCCCTTATTGGCGCCAATATTTATGTTTAGCCTGTATCAAATATTATGTGGTTAGTAACGCTGCCGCCACTTGCTGCAAGTATTTGATACAACATTTAGCTATTCAGTCTACGATAGGTCGTTGGCTCGGTCAGATGTATGTTAATTGTTATAATATTTCAATAATTTTAAAGCATCGTAAGTACATTATCCTAAGTTTTTTTACCTATATTATTTTGGAGGAAGGAAAATCTTCGTCTTTACTCATTGTTTTCGGTTAATAAACCGATTTGAGTTAGCGCTGCCTAGCGGGACTCCTGTAATTGTAACGAATGTCTTTACAGGCGATTTCCTCTTAACATTTACTTATTTCTATAAGTTTGTTAGAGGTGCTGGTATGCTCAAAAGTGTCTAACAACGACACAGATGGTGCTCCGTGCCACATCTTACTGGTGTGTCCCACCAAGTGCTGCCTTAAGTAGCTTCGAGATCCCTTTTCTTTTCGTCGGATCCTAGCTCTACTGATGAGTCATGATATGACGAAACGCGTCTAGAGATGGATCTGGCGAAATGAAAAGGAAAATCTTCGTCTTTACTCATTGTTTTCGGTTAATAAACCGATTTGAGTTAGCGCTGCCTAGCGGGACTCCTGTAATTGTGACGAATGTCTTTACAGGCGATTTCCTCTTAACATTTACTTATTTCTATAAGTTTGTTAGAGGTGCTGGTATGCTCAAAAGTGTCTAACAACGACACAGATGGTGCTCCGTGCCACATCTTACTGGTGTGTTCAGTGCAGGTGCTGCCTTAAGTAGCTTCGAGATCCCTTTTCTTTTCGTCGGATCCTAGCTCTACTGATGAGTCATGATATGACGAAACGCGTCTAGAGATGGATCTGGCGAAATGAAAAGGAAAATCTTCGTCTTTATATTATTTTGGTTTTTGGATACGTCATGTGTGTAAATTGCAGAAATTATTGGTGTTTCTTAAAATAATTTGTATAGCGCAAAAACAAATGGCATTCGGGGTAGAATGGGGTATCAGTGTGCGGGTTGGAACGGAGTACCCCGTTCCACCCCACTATGCCAGCATAAAGAGTTATTCTAGTGCCATAATATCAAATATACTATTTTAGGCACATATTTTACAGTACAGGTAATTATTTACTTAGTTCTACACATTTAGGTTCATTACTTATGTATACCTAACGTGACCATACGTCCCGTTTTAAACGGGACAGTCCCGTTATTTGACACTCAGTCCCGTTGTCCCCAAAAAAAGCGTCGGGACGCCAAAATGTCCCGTTTTCGGGAAGTGGGCGAAGTCGGTATATATAAAACCCAATTATTGCAAGTATCAGTTCTTAAAGCGATGTTGATTATGAAGGTGAATGTGAATAAAACCTGTCAAGAATACCATTCTTTTCTAAATTCGTCACCTAATATATTAAAAAAAATTTCTTCATCTGAGAAATACCAAACTTATTTAAGCCGCCTATTATAATGTTGCTTAAAAATACATTTTTCTACTCCCACATGGAAATTTGCTGTTTCCTTTACACTTAAGTGGCGAGTAAAGTAGGCTATTCCAGTTAACTGTGCAGCAATCCATCCTAGTTAGGTTATGAAACTGACCAATCACAGTAGTCAATTACAGAGACGCCATTGTTGTTCTTAAAAGTACTGACCAATCACAGTATATTATTTTTACTGAGGCTCCGCCTTCTTTTTCAAGACACTAAATTATATAATTTAAATGCATATGTTACAATTTGTTATTAATTTGTTCAATATAATAAAATCTAAACCCATTTATAATAGATAATGCAACCTGCTGAATGTGCGTAGAAAATTAATTTCATCTAGCATCATTTATCAGTTGGTTTTCCCATAACTAGTTTACCGTTTCGATAGTCGAGCGTTTTACTATGGAACCAATATGGCGTGAGTTCGAGCCCGGCAACCTGAAAACTTTTTTTTACATTTTTTAGCATAAGGTTTGTAAGTTTGTTCGTAGAAAAAATATACTGTTCAACTCGAGTGGATTGTTCATATTGCCCTCGGAAGTTTGAGCACTCCGCCTACGGCGTCGTGCTCAATTTACTTCCTCGTGCGATATGGACATCATATCCACTCTTGTTGTACAAACTACTATTTCAATTATGTTGTGCTTTACTTTAACAAACCAAACAGATTTTGCAGGGTCCCGTTTTGAGGAGAAAAATAAATGGTCACGTTATGTATACCCCATTCTACCCCATGCTTGGGGCAGAACTAAGAAGAATAAGAATAATTACAGTGTGTTAAGATTTTTTTCCATACTATTGCAACCACAACTTTAAAAGATACCAATAAACAGATTTATTGCAAAACCAAAAATTCTAAGAGTATAACTTGGCTTTTATTTGGGCTCAAAGCTTAAGGACCCCGTTCTACCCCATGTTCCCCTATTCTTGATGTTATTACGTGTTCATAAACCTCGAACAATGGGCGTCCACGAGAAGAACTTATTGCGATATTTGTACTGGTCTTATATTCGTCTTCTGCTTTAATTCCGGTTTTACTCAGCCTCTCAACAGTGCGTATCGATATTCCTAGCCCATCGGAAACTCTCTACAATATATTATTTGAAAATATCAAAAATGCAATTTTTTGTGTTTTTAAAATGATTATTAACTTACATTATGTACAGCATATGGTAGCATCCTTTTCTCGATTAAAGTAGGTAAAAAGATTTAATATGAGGCTTTGCTCGTTTTCACTCAAGCGTCGAGGCATTTTAGTTCACATGTCATTTTTAAGTTAAAAATTTACCTTAAAAAGTGGGCGATGAAAGTTCACCTTTGAAAACGGTAGGTAAAAGATGAAATGACACTGTCAGAAAAATATTAACCTCTTAAAAAAAACATTTTTACAATCAGCTGTTTATTAGCCGCCATTTAATTTTTATATTTTTATTAGCTGGACATGCGTTAATAACGTCAAATTTCTGTTTCGTCCAGTTTTCGAGTAAAAGACAGAGAATGCCATGGTATGACGCAACCGCCAACTATCAAAATTTCTACTATATTATTATGCATAATAGGGGCACGGTTAATTCCGATGAACAATAATTATAAACACTCGTGCATTTTGGCGCGCCCCAGCCGACTGTGTCCGTTAGCTCAAAGCAAGTGAAGACCCAACGCCCAACATGGCTTTGATATTCACCGTTTCTATGGTTACGTGACGTGAGTCACGCAAACAGCATGTAACAATTTGCATTATGATGACGGGAAATTTAAAAATAGATCAGTCGTGTGCACCATTGTTTTAGCATTGGTTCGCCTAACCTTAAGGTATTTATTTTGAGGCTTCCGGTTATGGATATCGTTTTACGTGTTTTACTGTGATTAAAAAGAATTGTTTTTATTTTTCAGTTAATTCAGTAGTGTACGTACTACCTACTTAGTTGTGTGTTTTAAAAATGAACCCAATTAATGACATAGTTTGTAATTTGTTGGAAACTCCATTCAGTCGTTGGACAGATGAGGATAAGAGATACGTTTTGTTACATGGGGCTTTTAGTCAATATCTATTTAAGTACTGGCACTATACCTAACTCTTCACCATTTTTTAAGACCCCGAGCCGCCACTTGATGGGTTGCGATTATTGGAATGACCCGCATGTAGCCCGGATCTTACCCCTATAGAACATTTCCGGGATGAACTCAACGTCTACATACACCCTATTAAAACATTTTATTGTTATTTAATGATGTTCGTACAAAAGAATTTTATTATTAAAATTTGTTTTTTATCAGTAACGATTTAAAGTTGTGCAGCTTTCAACGAGAAATAAGATAATGAGATGATTTAAAAAACAACATTTTAGGAATACTGCTAAGAATGCAGAAGAAGAGTTTTAAAAAAATATTACAACTTGGCCAAAATTTTGAGGTGTCAGAATTTTGTGGCGGAGAGTCTATAATATTAATTAGGCAATTATTTTAAATATACTATATTTCCACTAAAAAATATATATGTATAATTTGTTTATCTATGATGATCAGTATTAACCGTAGTTATTCACTGCTCCGTAACCATTGTAACCATAAGGATTTGTATGGTATTGTGGGCTTCCTCCGAAACCATAATTAGGGTGCGTATGGTAATGTTGACTTGAACAAGCATAACCTTGGAGGGTCGCCCTACATCCCGCTGGGCAAGAATACACTTTTTGCGACCTCATCACCTCATTAGTATGGGTTCTCCAACAATATGAGTATTGTTCTGGTGAAGTACATACCAATCCTGTGACTGGACAGTATAACTTAGATGTTACATATCCTAAAAACAATAGCATATTATTTATTATTAATTAAAAGTAAATTGTTAAAAATGGTGCATACTGTTGTGCATAAGTTTCCGACGTAGTAAAGGTGATGATTAAACAAACATTCTAAGTTAAACAAGAACTATAATCTCCAAAAAAAATTACATAAAATACGATAAGGAGACAAAAATTTAAAAAAATAACGTAAATGTATGTAATATACTATGTATGTGGTTTGCATCAAGTTTATTTGGTACCATTCAAGTCTTCCGCACTGTAACTTGAATTTTCGGCTCAAAACTCAAAAAGCTAAATTTATTTCTTAAATAAACTGCTGGACAATTCAAGCGGACCGAGCTAATTGTTAGGTGAACTTTGGAATAAAATATTTTACGAACGAATAAAGCTATCGATGCGCGGTTTGCAAAATTTAAAAGAGAATTTAATTCTGAGCAGTTATCCTGGCACGAAACACACGATGTGTAGAAATGGAGGCATATAAAATGAAAAAAATAAAAATAAAACCTATTATGGGTACGCCACTGGTCACGACGAAACGCAAGAAATTAAAATGTACTCGTTGCAAAAGAGGTGATCCTAAGAAGTTATAATCACTTACCAAACCCCGTTCTTACAAAACATTGTAAGGCCTAATGACAAAAATACCTGAAATTTACAGGGGTTGAGAAAAAAATCGAAATTTCATGAACAAAGAGGGATATCAAAAATTTGAGAATTCATTTTGTTCTCTATAAATAGGAGATAAAGAAAATGCCATCCAAAATAATTTAAAATTATTTTTGTGGAAATCCGGTACTTAGAAACTTTGGTAAAAAAAACATACTTCTCTTTGAACCCTGTAGACAGTTAAAGGTTAGAGGTAAAAAAAATCGGAAAAAATGTGCATATTAAGAATTAAATTCTCTTTTAAATTTTGCAAACCGCGCATCGATAGCTTTATTCGTTCGTAAAATATTTTACTCCAAAGTTCACCTAACAATTAGCTCGGTCCGCTTGAATTGTCCAGCAGTTTATTCCAGTATAATAGCATAACACGTAAATAAATTATTTTGCATTGAAAAGGAAAAACTAGGATTAATAATTTAGTTAAAATTAATAAAAGGAATAAAAATGTACATAGATAATTAGTTGTTTACTTTTCTCTTTATTATACTTTCCAATATTTTCTACCCCAGTATTCTCGGGATTTTGTGAACACAAGGGGCAAGTTGAGAAAGCAAGGAATTTAAATTTACTATAGTTCAAGGTCGGTAAACTTTTTTCCGGGTACATACGCACTCTAAAAAACAATCTCATAGCCTTCCTGAGAGTTGTGCCCACTCACCATCTTCGAAACGAATTACTGCATATGATAAATTTTAGCATTTAATTTCAGACTAAATAAACTATTAATATATACCAGAAACAAGATTCGACCCAACACCGTGCCTTGTAGTATTCCCGTATCCTGTCACCAAGGAGTTGCTAATGTATCCTTCGACATTCATATGCGCTCTGATAATAATTTCTTATAATTTTTAATGTTACTTTTCTTAAGGGGGATTTCTACTGTGTTGGTTTTCAAAAAATCGAAATTTTTTTCCGACGTTTTTTGACTCTCTATCTATAGCCTCTAGAATAACCGTGTTTAAATATTTTTACCAAATCTACTCCAAAAAAAAGTTACATCCAATTTTATGATTGCTGGTCAGTTCTCACCACTAGCCGCTTTTGAGTTAAGGCGCGTTCTCAGAGCTATG
This sequence comes from Polydrusus cervinus, assembly GCA_935413205.1. NCBI lineage: Eukaryota > Metazoa > Arthropoda > Insecta > Coleoptera > Curculionidae > Polydrusus > Polydrusus cervinus. Next base: position 19,484,942 of record OW284514.1, on the reverse strand, counting down.
TTCTGTCGCCAGCGACATCATCTCGACCAATCAGGATCGTCAGGCCAGGCTCGCAAAGTGGCGGGAAGAATCAGCTCATTTATCGTTTTTCGAGGAAGAGGAGGGTATAATCTACGGGCCAGGCATCACAGACTAAGTGACAGTGAGACTATTTTGTTATGAACCACTGTTGAAACTTTAAAAAAATTTTTCTCGAAACCCTGTTTTTCGCGCTGGCGGAAAGTACTTCGGTATGTTAAAATTATCAGAATTTAATGATTTTGGTCTTAAAATGCTCAGAATACAAGTGGTTATAGCCCCCTCTAGAATAAAGTATTTTGCGATATTACAGAAAATGTTACGGCCCTTAAAATACAAAAAAAATGGTAAATTTTCAAAAAAAAATTTAAATCTCGCGCCATTTTAACAGTTACTCGAGTTTTGACTTAATTCTAGTGGGGGGAATAACTACATGCTTACAATTGAAGAATCTGGGTTAATTTTCTTTTTGTCATGAATAGAAAAACTTATTTGAATCCCGCCAGCAAGTTACGTTTTTTTTTGAGGGGATAACTTCAACACCCTGTAGCACCCTCAAGTTTTTCATTTTTTGGGGGTTAGAAAATTTTTTTTGGTACATCTTATCTTGAATAAAAAGAATTGAAACCTTGTTTTTTTGCATTTGTCTTCTTATCCCCAGAAAAAAAATCGTAAAGAAACGATGAAAATAGGACCATCACAGTAGAAATCCCCCTTAATCCCTGTTATTCAATTCTGTCAATGAGTATTTTTTGTTTAAACCATTGTTAACATGCATAGTCCATCAGTTCGTAAATCGCCAATTATGTGTTTTTATTTTCCCAAAATCCTATAATTGGTTTTGGGACAGAAGCCCATTATTTTCGAAAAAAAATTATTATTAGTCGATAGTTACTTACTTCTTTTCTTCAGTATTGACACCCTTAAAACGTGGAATGATGACAGATTGTTTATAATAACTTGGCATGCACTACGCCAGTTGAAAAAATTAAAATTCTACACTAATGCTGTCCAATCCCAGACTGCAACCATTTGTACAAGATCCTATGGTGAGTATAATTTCCTAGTCATGGGGGGGGGGGGGGGGGGTTAAGAAACTTTGATTGAGGATTATATTATCTGTGTATTGTAAAGGTTGTTTTGAGTTTTTATAAAAATTACCCATCGCCCAAAAAATTAATTTCTAGATCCGCACCTGTAATATCGAAACCAGCACGTTGTGAAAAATATACACTTTACACGTTTCACTACTAACCTGGTCCATGCTGTGCAGCAATTCGATGTTGATCTTTCCAGTAGCTACTTTCATAGCTAGGGCCATATCCATCGTAAGGAGGACGATTTCTTCCATTAAGTGCAGCTTCACGTGCCCAAATTTTTTCTAAATATCTTCTTAGGGCTTGCGGGAATTGTTCATTTGCCAGCACATGAGCTTGCAATGCTATTACAATAATAACGTTCAAGATCTGCAAAGTTCGGGAGTTTGTAAAAAATTGATTTATCTGATATACGTAGGTGCATCCCACTGACGACATGCTATTTCAACTTTAATTGTTATGTGATGATTTTAACAGGTGTGTATGTATCGTAACGTAATGAGAGATAAAGATGCGCCCTACTTTATCTTTATGTGTTGGACCTATACCTTGTCGGCCGGAACGCGTAAGCTCTAATTTTATTAAAATAAATTGTAAGAAGGAAGATCGGGCTTTCTGTTTCTAACCCTACATTACAAGACAGTGAGTAAAAATATTAGTTACTCTAGTGATAACTCTTATGAATTTTTCGATAACCGAATCATTACTCGTAATATGCCAGTAATATATCGGGTGGCTACTGTTCAGCGACGTTTCCGATTCTGTAAATAGAAGAATAGGAACATGTTTGCAAGTAGAAGGTGAACACGTCTCTCATTTAGTTTAAATTTATAATTTTTATGTGCTTTTTTGTATTGTGTTTTTTAAAAAGATTTGAATTATGCACTGAAAGTAATGTATAATTTTCAACAGTAATAAGTATGTTAGGTGAATATAAAATTGCAGAAACCCATGCATAAAGGTTTGTTTCCCTGGAAGAGCACTTTTTCAGGCAAATAACAATAAAAATACATGGAAGCCGTATCTTTTGTTAAACAAACCTGAATACATGATTTTCGAATAATTTTAAATGCATAAATAGTACATTGTATACCTAGTAGGAAAAGCTGAAGATTCCCCGACGACCGTAAAGATTTTATGTCGAGGCGCAAGCCGAGACTGGCAATACGGAGTCTGGAAATGTGGCTTTTTCTATGAGGTATACATACTATTTTTCCGTAAATCGAAAATTATTAAAAAGAAATAACTTATTACAATCCACTTTTCTAATTTTGAAATAAATATTATTAACTTTATTCACAAATAAAGGATGCCATTAAATATTTGTGTTGTAACTATGGAAACACAGTAATATTGAATTGTCAGCTTAACACATTTTAGTTTACAAGTAGCCGTACAGAAATAAGATTTCCTTACAGTACAATAATAAATATTTCCTAACAGTTACTTTCCGTTGCCTAGCAATGACTGAGTGTAAGGAAATATTGACTTTTTCTTTCAGAAATGTTATCAAAAATGTCAATATTTCCGATCGATTTCCGGAAAAACATATTTTTTTGGTTATTCCTGACTGACAATTTTAGTTGAAGCGAACGGGCCAGGGATTGTAACCATGGAATAATAAAACATTGTTACGCTACCTTAATAATAAATTTTTCAGCTTTGTCAGACTGGAAGAGTCATTTTCGTTGAAAATTACATTCTAGTTAGAATGTCTGTCTGAAGAAAATTGAAAATAAAAGTTTAGATTTTGACAGTTTTACATTTCATTCACCTTTACCTTTTATAGAAGAAACCGTAGAGAATTCATTTATAAAGGTTGCCAACATCAGCCGGCATCTAGCGCCCTCGACAAATTAAAAAAAATGTGTTATTCTACATGAAAACTGTTTTACTGGTCGAAAGGCCAGAAAATACGTTAAAAAGTATTCTTTCGGTGCTCGTGAAAAAATGTCTTTACTTATCCAGAGAATTACCCATACATTTAATTTTTTTCCGGTCAACACGCGTCAATCCGAGTTCTGGTGCAAAACAAAAAGGATTTAAACGATTTTTTTTGTTACTTATTTCGATTTCGCGCTCTTTGTATGTAAATTATTATTTATTGACGTACAAGTGCATATTTTACTACGTACTAAGTGTTAAATGTTCACTTTAATTTTTGTGTATTTTATTCAAAAGTGCTTACTTACTTTACTTTTTAAACTCTGTACAGTGTAGGGGAGAGACGGGGAATATCGACCACATAAATTAAAACGATTCAAAAAAATTCAGATTGAATAGAAAACATAAATGTAATAGTCTCATTGTTTTAAATACATATTTAACTAAGTACTTCTAAAAACATAAAAATTATTCTAAAGTTAGAACATCGTCAAAAATAATTTAAATCAAAAAACGTCACCGGTCGATATTAACCGACATCGTCGGGTAAAACCGATCACATAAAAAAATATAGAAAATATGACAAAATTATTTATTGGAACAGAAATCGCAAATGTAATCACTACGGATATCGCAGCCTGCACATTCTGCATGAGCTGGTACACCACACGTAATACATACCAGCCACCATTCTCCATCCCTGCCAAATTCATCGCATAAGAAACAAGGCTCGGTTGCCACTTCCTGCCTGTTTTTCTTCTTAATGGATTTTTCTTGCTTGCTTTCTTGCTTTCCATCTTGGTCAACTAAACTTCGTTTAACTTGTTTGTTTTTTGCTAAACTTTCCTTTCTATCCTTTGCATTTTTTTTGGATTCAAGTTCTTCTCTATTAGGTGTAGAGGTAAAAATTTTTGAATGTGCTTTTCTGGGGTGTTCTTTACGTTGATGGTTTCTATTTTTTGGTGCAGGTAATAAATCTGTAAAAGATACGTTAACTTCCACTGTTTTATCATCGTCGTCACTCTCATCTGTATCAGTTACCAGTTCGATGGATCCTGAATCATCACTAGAATAATCATCGTCCTGTGAATGCTTCTTTTTCTTAAAATTTTTGATTGTTTTTTTATTAACTGATAATCCTGAAGGCCCAGGTTTATTCTTGTCTAACTGCTCTACTTCACCTCCTGGTTGTTTGTTTCGTTCGTCGCTCGCAGATTGGTTTCTGTCAACAACAATTTGGGTCGGTGCAAATTCTTCTTCATTTATCACGTGTGGATTTAGTGGATATATGCCTGTGGTCTCAAACCCTTTCACTGCCTTTTCTATAGTCGCGGTTCTGTTATAGGCCTTCTTAAATATTTCGGCAATATCGGTCTGTTGAATTTTCTGATAATCCCTAGATTTCATAAAATGTCCACATTCTTGGTTATAAGCAGTTTTAAGCGGCCCATAGAAACAAACGTCTAAGGGTTGCAACCGGTGGGAGGTGTGCGGAGGTAGAGTAACGACCACAATACCATTTTCCTTGCAGAAGTCGAAAATTTTTAAAGTAGAATGACTACCATGATTGTCCATCACCAATAGCACTTTATCATTCACAGAACATTTAACTTGGGCAGCGAAGTGATTCATCCAATCAAAAAATAACTCATCATTCACCCAACCATTTTTTGATACTTTATAAATGGCATTGGTAGGTCCGTTTTTTGTCAGCTCATATTGCATCTTCCCTCTACCAAAAATAAACATGGGGGGGACAAAATCACCAGAGGCGCTCATCGCACAGATAACAGTTGTCAGCTTTCCTCGTTCACCACTGGTAACAGCACCAACTTGTTTCTGCCCTTTAGTTGCTAGTATTCGGCCTGGGGTATGTACATTGGAGATCCCTGTCTCATCAACATTATAAATTCTATTGGGAGAAAATTTATAATTTTGAAAGGACATTTCCAGATTTGAAAAAAATAAGTTGACTTCTTCTGCATTAAAGGCCATGACTCTATTTAATGACGTTGCCTCAGGTTCGCGAGGTGAGATTCTCGGATTTCGTCTTAAAAACCCATAGTACCAATCCTTACCACACATTTTTCTTTCAGAATTAAAATTATGTTTAATATTATTGGCTTGGGCATACTCGTAAGCAGTTTTACGCACATCAAGTGGGGAAACTCCATAAAACATTTTTGAAAGTCGGATAATCTGGTCACAAAGCTCTGTTTCTTGTTCAGGTGTAAATATCGTCTTTCTTCCTAACTGATTCTTTACCCCAGATGTCTTTCCCCGCAGATGATCTTGAAGAGTTGCATAAGGAATTCCGTATAATCTTGCGGCTTTTCTTATGCCATTTCCATTTCTTACCGCCGATATAGCCCGTTTTAGATCTTCTATGGACCATGAGGCACGAGTTGTCTTTCTTTTATAAGAAAATGGCATCGTGTCTGCAATTAAAAATAAATATATAGGTAAAATAATATTACTCTGGCGTTGGCGGGTAATATCGATCACTTTCGGGTAAAACCGATCACTCTGATCGATATTACCCGAAAGTACACCTACAAACACAAGTTCGTTTCATTCCGTTAAAAGTAAGGTTAAATCAAAATTTGATGCATAATTACATTGCAATATGTCTACGTAATATTGTTAACTACTGGACATAAGTTTAGGTAACCACAATTTATATTACTTACCTATTTTTCATTCGAAAATACTTGCAATAAAAATCACTAAATCACAAATTGTTCTTTCACTGCCAAAAGCGTTGTGATATCGCCAGTTTAAGCGGTAAACTGAATAATAGGGTTGGTCTTGGATTGCTGCCGCGGTAGATGTCAAATGTTGGCGGGCTATTTGAATGTAAAACTAGGTGGTCGGTTTTACCCGCGTGGTCGGTATTCCCCGTCTCTCCCCTAGTAGTGTTAAGGTATTTTTTGTGAATAGTGTATTACCTTTAAATTGACTAAAGTGTGTATTTTCTGTGACCTTAAATTAGCCAAAACAAATTGCCGTGAAATAACTACCAAAACTTTTTTTAATCAGGCCCTGTGCTGCTTAGAAGGTGTGGATATTTCGACGAAAATGTTTTTGCTTTTTTGTTTTTATGCGGCTTCATCAATAGAAATGAATTTTCGATGGTTCCTTCTATATCAAATTTAAAACTTGCGGTATTTATTTTGAGGGTGTTTTTTTTCTTACGCTACTTACACGATCCGATATCGCGCACCTCGGACGGGTTAAAATTTGTTTTCATGCGAAAACGAAAAACAACTTTTTAATAAAATGGTAAATTCTGTCTAAATCGGCTTAATTTCGGTGTCGGCGATAGGCGCAGGTAAATTTTGTGCATTTTGATAAAGAAGGAACTATTAGCTATTGCAAATTTATACAAACGTCGTGAAATATGCCGTGGAAGATATAGCTGAAAAACATAGTGTAACTGTGCTGCGCCCACCGCCATATCATTGCGAATTAATTCCTATAGAACTTATATGAGCGCAAGTGAAAGGATCTGTAGAAAGACACGATATGACATTCAAAATGAAAGACGTTAAGCTACTGTTTAATCAAGCCCTTAAAGAAATGACACCAGAGAACTGGCGAAAAGCAGTCCATCATGTCATTAAAGAAGAGGAGAACATGTGGGATCTTGACCACTTGATCGATCGGACCGTCGATCCATTAATTTTAATGTCAAGAGGAGATGATAGTTCCTCACATGTCAGATGACGAAAAATATTATGATTTTTATAATTTAATTTCTGTATAATGTATTTTTTGTATATTGTATTTTTTTAAATGTTTAATAAAAAATTAGTGTACCTAATACTATGTTCGTAATGCACGACTTTGTCACACCATTTTCAGTGTTTATAAATGGATAACAATAGGCAAATCCCATAAATTGACCCAAACCCGGATAGTACTACCTGCACTTGATGCAAATAAATAATTTTGCAATAAAATCAATACCGAATTATGAAAGTGGCTTAAATATTCGTTGGGTCAATCTGTAGTCCCTTTGCATACCTAATGAGCTTTTATTACTCTACACCTTTCTGAAATAGACTTTTGTTAAAATAGAACTTTTTGGGAATTTATTATTTCCTAATAATTCTTTTAATTTGACGCAAACTTAACCTGCAATTTACATAAATGAATATTTTAAAAATTCCAAGAATCCAAAAGATATAAATATTTTACCTAGTTCCTATCCCCTTATTTTCCCGTCAGTGTATTTTAAAATTCATTTTCTACGTCAAAAAGGACCTTTAAATAAAGTGCAAGACAAAAAGAATTTCACATAGAAACTATGTACATTGTAAAAGAGGAAAATAATATTCAAAAAACTTACTATAATCTTCATAGTCCACAATCAGATCTCTCTTTCTCTCTATATAACATTAACTATTTAAGTTAAAACTAAATTAATTTTATTTGTATAACAATGACTAATAAAAATTTATAGTGCCGATCACAATGTGGGTTTTAATTATTCATTCTTTAATTAAATTAAAATAGGTATAGTTGAATTTTTATTCTATGATGGAACTTAAGTATAAAATAAAAATTATTTTAAAGTATATTTAAACAATTGTTTTTGTGAGGACTATACAGAAGCCGTTACCGCCCAGGTACGAGTAACATGCCTCAGTGGTGGCGGCTTATTTATATCCTGTCTTTAATGATAGAATAGGTAAAATCAATGAAAAGCACATATTTTCATCAAAATCCAATTAATCCATTCTTTCTATTTATAAATATTTATTTTAAAGTGTCAATTGTATAGGTTTAAATTATATCATCCGCCATGCCAAATATAACAATATAAATATTGCTGCTATTAATGTTAATTTCTTATTTTCCATTAAAATTACAAACGATGCCCCGATATTATCTTAAAAATTTCCACTGACGCCGCGCCACTTAATTCTCGTGATATTCATTTTTACTATATTTTGTATATAAAAAGACATTGTATTGCCATTGCCAGACACAAGTACAAGATGCGCAATGTGGTGGAAATTCACTATTTGTTCATGATGACTCATCGACTACTGTTTGCTCTTTACTTTACTTTATATATTTTTGTAAAATATGCCACGTTTACAAATGATGTTTCAAAATGCCTTTTTACAATAGACGCAAGTGGTCTTTTTCAATGGAAAAACTTGCATCAGCAGATTAATATGTTTTTCTATTGAAAATGATCACTTGCACTTGCAACTTGCTGTAAAAAGGCCATAAAATACAAAACAATAAAAATAGAATTTTATAAGTTTGTCGGTTACAGCTTTATGTTAGGTACTTTGCCACAAGAATAACTTGTAATAGTTATTATTCTAACTTTACCTCAAGAACACCAAGAAGAATTATAATTAATGGAATGTTGTTCCTGGAAAAATATGACATTTATAAAATTAAATATTTTAAGACAAAGTTTCTATATTATTAAAACTGTTTGTGTTTGGTTTTGTTTTACCCAATATTTTCGCAGTTTTCTTTTTATCTGACCTTAATAATATAAAATAAATTACAAAAATTATTAATTAATATGTAATACTTACCTCGAAAGTCAATTATTGGATCCTTTCTGGATTTGTAAAAATATTGGTCGATGTGTTGAAAATAATATTAATACACTAAGTACCACTCAAATAAAAAAACTTCCCTTTTGCAACAACTATTAAATAATAAGCCACTTAACGTAACTTATATTCTATAGAGCTGATAGATATAAACTGCCACACTCCAAGACTCATGTGGTTGTTTGTAACATTTTAGTTACTACCAAATACCATAGTCATGTTCTACACTAGTGAAATATGAGCTTTTGTATTTCAAGGCTTATGAGGGTTGTTTGTGAGCTTATTTGTCCTCTTTTCTAAAATTGGGTAAATAACTTTCGATAAAAATATCGTATTTCGGTCAGTATAACGGCTACGTAACATGAGGAAACATCATTTCTAAATTATTCTCCAAAGTTGCCAGCTCCATGTAAAATTATGCCGGCCTACCGGGTGACGCAAGTTTCTTCCGTAATCTTAAATGTAAAGATTTAAAAATTTGAGGAGTTAATAAGTCTGTAAATTGCCATTTTTTGGCCAATTCAAACCTTTAAACCCACTTCCGGTTTAACCGAAAGTGAAGTCTACTTTTAAAAGGAAACCCCTTATTGTTATTTGATAATAAAATTTTGTAGAAAACTCTCTTTTCAATGACATATCACACTTTATTATTTTAAAAAATGGCGGCCTAGATCAATTTTCCTTTGTTTTTTAAAATGTCCATACCTTTGATAAAACAAGGTAAGTGGTAAAGAGTACGCCATGGAAACGTTAAAATGGTTCATTCAACCTGCTTTATAATATAAAATTGACTTCCTTGAAAAAAATGTATCCATTTTTTTTTTAAATGACAACCCACCTTTCTTTTATTATAATAAAATTCTTTATTTAATTTTCTGGCTAACGGTGTATCACAAGTTAATATTTATTTATTAGGTAATAGTAGAAATTAACAAGAAATATGATAAATGTAATTTCTAAACCTGTATAAGCCATGAGAAGTGATGTCAAGTATGCCGTGGAAAACCATTTTTCAATTTCAATCTTCGTTATTTTATTTAATACCATTTGAGATTTTGCTCTAATAAAAGCAGAAATAATGTTTTTGTTTTCCACTAGACTGGTCTTGACACAACTTCTTATGGCTTATATGGGTATAAATTACATTTATGATATTTCTTGGTAATTTCTACTATTAACTAATAAATAATTATTAACTTGTGTACACCGTTAGAAAGAAAATTAAATGAAGAGTATTATTATACTAAAACAAGGATGGGTTGCCATTTGAAAAAATCGAGAAATATATTATATCTTTTCCCTGTATGTTTATTACATGGAAATAACCTTCGATAATTGAACCAATAGATATAAAAATAAACTTGTTTGGCTGAAACGTAAATGGGGGGGGGGGGGAGGGGGGCAAAGGGAAAATTCCCTCCTGGCTTGCCATATTATGCATTTTGCCGTCAGAGCAAAGGCAAATTATAGAAAAAATGTCCATTTTCATTTACTATATATTTTCTGCTAATAGGAATAAATATTTAGCTATAATTTACTAGCATCAAACAATATTATAGAATAGGTTCATTGTCTCACTAATGCACTAATAAATAAAAGAAACTAAACCGTTTACCCAACAACCAATAAATTAATCATTTTTCCCGATTTTGACAATAATAAAAATAAAATCTGGAAACGCATCTTTTAATTGTCATTTTGACAACGCAAATTTTTGAAATTCAAGATTTGAGAAGATTTATTGAGTTTATTAAGCATTTCTACTAATTTTGCCAGTTTAAATTACTATTATCATAAAAATAATATAACACAGCACCGAAGCAGTGTGACGGCTGTGGAAAATTTGGCAAAAATAGGCCCGAATCGTGATTTTCGGGGTAAGTACACATTTTTTAATTTTCATTGGCGTGGATAGGTGAGTTTTTATACATTTTTTTTCTACTGAGCTATGTCAGTAGATTAATAAATGTCCATTGTAAAAAAATATTAGATATGGGTTTGGCTCAATATTTTAATTGTGGTTTTACTGTTCCTTTAATTATCTACACAAAAATAAATTTAAAAATATATATTTTTAGTTGGCCCAAGATTACTGAGAGAAGAAATGATTACATTTAAAAATTATATAAGAACGAAATATATGTTTCAATCAGTTTAGCGAAGACTGTTGCTGGGAACAATACCTATATAATATCTGTGAAAAAAATGCAGCAAGAAATACCCAAAAAATTCTCAAGTTTCATATAGATTTCAAAAAACGCTAAAACTATTTCTGCAACTTGAACAAATCTTTAATAAATTTAAAGAAAATGGAGCATATTTTAGGCTTAGTTAAATATTTTGTTTTAATATTTATGTAGGTAATAAAATTTGTTAGTATGAATTCTAAATTTTTTAAAATTTGTACTTGTTTTAATTGTTTGTTGTGTAATAAAATCAAGTATAAGTGGTTAAGGGTTCTTTATTTTAGAATACGTTTTCATTTGCCATTTCTTTTTTATCAATATTTAATAATTTTTTCATTTTATTCAAGAAAATGCAAAATAACCGTACCTTTAAATCATATTACCTTCATATAGAGTTACAAGCTTCAAAAACTTTATTTATCAATATTATTAATAAGGTAGTAAAATCGGAAAGGAAGTTTTGGTAATTTTGATTATTTCGTTTTTTGCTAAATTTATAAACAATATTTTTTAACTGTAAATTTTGGAACCACGCTATTTGGCCGCTCTATGAAAAGAACTATAATAAAATATTAATTTAAAAAAATGTTATTGCTTGCAACGTACTAGTTAACAAATACCTAGAATCTAGAACTGCTCTCTATAGTTAATGAAATATAATTCCTTTTCTCATCAAAGTAGATTGTTTTTTAATGACCTGTATATATTCTTAAATAATATTTTTTTGAAAGAACGCCACTGGGCCTCCAGAAGTGAAAACTGCTGCGACCAATAGGATTTGGGGAATTTTAAATGAAAATGTATTTTGGCGGGAAAATTTGTTGCCAAACTGTATAAATTATTTTATAAACAAAGCTTTTCTTGTTAATGATACACAAAAATATATCTTCAATGCAACTGATTTTTGTATATAATAATTTAATGTATATCTACCACTCATAAAGTAGAATTATTGACATAACTTAAAAATTGTGTCAATTTTATTACAAATTTAATGTTATGATAATTTGGCATTATCTCAAATTATGTTTGAGCCAAATAATTTGCCTATGTAAACGCTGGGTCTAGTTGTACAGATCGTTGGAAATAACTTTCTCATATCCACATAGTTACCAACGTAACTCACTTTTTTCACTATTTTTTTTTCTAGAACTGATCTAGAATAAATAGATATCTTGGAAATGTAAAGCCTTATCATACAAGAATAGAACTTAACCATTCAGAATGCTTTCCGAGTTATTAATAAATATTTTTGGTGGCCACTTTGCCCGAAGCTCCCCTACTATTGAGTCCTGCATTGGGAGCGGGCCACCCTGTCTATATTACTTTATTGCATTATTAGAACCGGCAATGGTATGGTAATTGGTTATGTAATATCATTAAAAAGAAGCTTACCTGTAAGGCAACAGGATCAAACATCAGCACACCCTGGAAAACTTTACTCAGATCTCTCAGGTTAAAAGTATAATGCGTTTTAGCTGGCGTCGGTAATAGTTCTTTCAGTATCGTATCGTAGACCAGAAGCGTAGAAGTTAATATCGGGTCGTGGTATTGGCCCAGGTCTTTATGTCTGGATATCCAAAATTGTAATATACTACCGAAGATTTTTCGCTGAAAAAAGAAGTAAGTACATAGATCAATTTAAAGTTAACGGAAAAACCTTCGTGACAATTTTTTTTAAACTAATAAGTTATATCATTTAGATTCGGTTGTACAGGGTGAGTCAACGACAGAGTAAAGTTCAATTTCACCTTTATCCTACGAATTAGATAAAAATTCGAAATACAAAAGTTTAGAGACCATTGAGGTGCACATTTTAAAATTATATTGGAGTATACGGGGTGGCCCAAAAAAACGTGGCGAATATAACTTGGGTTTTTTTTATATGGAACGCCATATATATTGTATTATTTTTTGATTCCCCACAAAATTGTATATGTTGTCGCGTATCAAAATGGTAAGCGATCAGAAAGTGTGTAGCTTAGATGATGTAAAATTACTATTTAATTTGTTGTGCGCTATTTAGTTACTGAAACACCAAAGTTTTTAATAGTTTTATTTAAGCAATGCAATTGACGATTACATGATGGTGCATAACATACAGTCTTAAGAAATAAAAATAATGTTATTAAATCAGTAAATTTAGACAGTTTTCTCTAAAGAAGAGTTGTTCCCTTAAAACTCACATACGACGCTATTTCAAGTAAGTTCAGGAGAAACAATTTCTGCTTTACAGCCAACTTAGACCAAAAAAGAAATAAACAATTTAAGAATTAAATTAACATTATCAAGATCACTTACTCACTGGCTGGAAACTCCTCTGGTTCTAAGATTGTGTTTTTACATCATTTAGAGAGACTTGAGTCACCAAACGGGCAGAGGTTACCCTTACACTTGAATACGTTACACAACTCCACTGAGTAAGTGTTTCTTTGAGTTTTTATAATGTTTTGTAACCCTTACCAGAATAGAGAAGGGGTTCCTTTTTGCTGTGTCATGAATTATTAACATTGGGAGAAAAGCTTCTCATATGTACTATTCAAAATGGAATCATTTTTTCAACCAATTACAAACAATTATTTTTATAAACATTTGTCTACTGACTTCTCCTACGAAACTAGAAGAATGATCTTGTCCTTGTTCTATCCACTACATCCATTTTTATTTAACATCACCCCTTAAGAGTCTTAACTTCACAAAAAAGTATTAGATGAGTAATCCATCCTTAAGGATACCAATCCACAGTGGCGTAGCCAGAAAATATGCTTGGGGGGGGACATTTTTTTTTCTGGAGAAAGAGACAGTCGGGACTACATGTATTTTATGATATTGTACCTAGCAAAGAAGGCGGCTACTACTTTTTACTTTTTTTTATTTTCCTAGCTGGCTCTTTATTTAAAAAAAAAACCATTTCTTATATTTGTGAAATATTGGTGTCAATCCAAAATTTTAACATAAGTCGTATGTAGGTATGTGTATTTTCCAGCCCTTTTCCCAAACTTACTTTTATGGGATGAGGCGTGGTAGCTTTTGAATATTTTATTTATAATAAAATAATTTTATGTCAACTAACTTTTTATTTATATTTCGGACAGTGACACTTTTAATTTTTAATTCTTTTTTCTTGGACTCGTCAACAGTATGACTCTAACGCGGGTTTTTCGGGTTCGGTTTTTCATAATTAAAAATAAAGTAAATATCGCTCTCCACGCCAAAATTGATGATTTTTTCAGAAATCATGTATTTTGGGAGCGTAGATCTGGAAACAGTTATTGGTGCAAATTCTTAGGTTTTGAAATACTCCTTTTTAAGTGCCGTTTTGTATATTCATAATAACGCATTCTTGTTTCTCCCCGCACTATTTTTTTTATTATAAATCATGACACTTCTTCAACAAAAAATGTTTCAATGACAATTTTTACTTTAAACATAAATACCTACCTAATTGTCTTTTGTTTTTGTTGTAAAAATATTTTATTGCATTGCCAATCCATATCCGATAATACCTACACATACGAACGCAGTGTATGTTTGATATTTCAAGGTATCCGTCCCGGACAGACTTGTAAAGAAGCCGAGGAGAGCATTTAGTATTTTTAGTAACATTTAGCTCGTTTGTTAAGATACCGCCACAAGTTGCACGTTTTGGTACAAGAAAATTCAAGCCGTTTCACGTCAATTAATATTATAAATTCTCCTACCACTTACCACCTTCTGTAATATGTCCCTTTCCCATCGACCTTGTATAAGACAGAATTTTTTGAATGGTAATAATACTAATGAGATGAAAATACTCTCTTAATGTACAAAACTCGTTAAGAATACTTTATTAGGGTTTCCATATGTCGCCAACATTTCGACGGTTACATCCATCAAGTTTGGAAATTGTTTTCGACAAACTTTGTTTACAGAACAATTCCAATTTCGTGTTACGCAATTTTTTTTCCAAGGAAAAAGTTTTTGTTTTGGGTCTAATAATTATAATCAGTTTCTGCTTAAATAACGAACTAACTTTTCTTTTATATTATATTTGTTTTCAATCGGTGTTGATTATTCTCTGACCATATAGTCCTTTGCTGTACAGGGTTGTCGAAAAAGTATTATTATTGATTTCTCAGAAAATTACACCTAACGCACTATTGGAAGTAGGGCCGGGACTACTATAGAAGAAATAGATGAATTGATAAAGATAGAACGAAGTTTCAGTCAAAACAAGAAATATTTATTTGAGTACAGCCTTTGTCGGCAATACGGCTAATGACTAGTCTTTTTCAGAAAGGTGTAGAGAAATAAAATGGGAAATTCCGTCCCGTTCGGTTCAATTTCGGTGTCGGCCATAGGCGCAGGTAAATTATGTGCATTCAATTATTTATGATAACTATAACCAAAAATTTAAGAGAATTAGGTTAACAGGTATTAAGATAAAAGAGTATTGTTTGTAATATTAAAATTTCAAGTAATTGCTTAATTCGATTCGGGAGATGAATGAATGAATTTGAATGTTTTTGAGGACTATTCTGGTGAAATGATGAAAATATATTCTAGCTGATTCGGTAGGAGTTATAGATAACGCAAGCCATCATTCACGACGCACAGACTCCAACTTCATCTTGGAGAAAACAAAAAATTATCGACTGGTTAACCACTAATAGATATAGATAGATAGAAATAATTTGATAAAGAAGGAACTATAAGCTATAGCAAATTTACACAAACTTTGTTTTAAGAAAGATACCGTATAGATAGCTGAAAATCATAGTTTAACTGTGCTGCGCACACCGCCATATTATTGCGAACTAGATCTTATAGAACTTATATGGACGCAAGTGAAAGGATTTGTAGCAAGAAAGAAGTAAAAAGTATTCAAATAACCAAATGTATTCTTAATTTAAGATAGTAGTTGTATAGGTGAATTTTTAACGTAATTTGAGTGAGTGTGGCCCTAAAAAGTTTTCGTCTGTGGCCCTTTTACTGCCACTACTATAAACCCTTTCCCATAGACTACGCCTAGCTACGGCCCTGACTGGAAGACCATGTAGGTGCTTATTATATTAAATAATTTACTGAACATATAAAAAATAACATATTATACCCACAAGCAGGGTTGCAATAAATCACAATTTTTTTGAAAAAATCAATAAATATGAGTTTTTCGATTAAATCATGATTTTTCTTATTTTTATCAATTTATCATGATTTTTTCTTTAAATATGGCAATAATGAACCTTAAAATCACTTATTTTGTCTCTTATTCGCCCAAAAATATTTGTTTAGATTTACAGTTAGAAAATCTCTTCGGCGACATACAAAATAATTTGTATTGACATGAAAATTTCCGGCAGCGTGCCGCGGCTTTTCTGTCGGAACAAGAAAATTCGTTCGTCTTTATAATGTGCGGTTGACGCGAGACTGATCATTTCTTAACTTATTATAGTCGGCCCATACAACACTTCGTTTTAAATAAACTATCTTCCTTTTTTTTTGATTTCCTGATGAGTTATTTGCTTCGGCGACTTGTTTTTACAGAAATTTATAATTTAATTTAAATCACGATTAAAATTGAAAAAATCAGTTGATTTAAATCGCGGCAACCCTGTCCACAAGTCAACTTTTCAACAAATGTTATTATTATGTAATTATACAAGAAAAATTTACTATTGAATATTATAAAATAGTGGAATTTAGTGTCCGTTAAAATATATAAACAAAAGAAGCTTAGCGGCAAGCGGACAAAGTAGTACGTCTATCTTTTGCATTAAAGTACATAGGGACGCCAAAGGTAATGGAATCCCTGGGGCACAGGTAGACAATGACAGGCTGTTTCGTTCTTGTTAGAACTCATCAGAAAGCCATAACCTGTAAGCAACTCCCAACACAGCGAGACTGTTTGTTTTTGAAAAAAACAGGTTATGGCTTTCTGATGAGTTCTAACAAGAACGAAACAGCCTGTCATTGTCTACCAGTGCCCCAGGGATTCCATTACCTTTGGCGTCCCTGTGTACTTTAATGCAAAAGATAGACGTACTACTCTGTCCGCTTGCCGCTAAGCTTCTTTTCTTTATATATTTTAACGGACACTAAATTCCACTATTTTATTTATACTTACACACGGCATTTACGGAATAATGCTGCAAACCGGTGGGCGACTGCAGCGCGATCTGAATCTAAATCCACAAAACCGTGGCGATGGTATCAGAGAAGCGAGAAATGTTTCCTATACTGGCGAAGTGGCCGTTCCGTGCTTGATTGATTTAGATTTATTTATTTCTACGTTTTCACGTTAGATGGCTATCTTTTGCATTGGGTTGATTCCTATTGATGGCGTTACTGGGTTTTCATCGCGTTTTTATTTCTTAAAAACGCCTTGAAAAAAACAGTCTCGCTGTGTTGGGAGTTGCTTACAGGTTATGGCTTTCTGATGAGTTCTAACAAGAACGAAACAGCCTGTCATTGTCTACCTGTGCCCCAGGGATTCCATTACCTTTGGCGTCCCTGTGTACTTTAATGCAAAAGATAGACGTACTACTCTGTCCGCTTGCCGCTCAGCTTCTTTTCATTAAATATTATATGACATTACTTTACCTTACTGACATCTTCCATTTCAATAAATGCCAAAAAATGAAAATGCCGTAAAAGCCTGGCGGTAACAGGATTCCTGCCCCCTCCGGGCGGACCCATGGATGCCACAAAATTCACATCAATAATGGTCCGAAAATCTCCAATGTTTTTTCTATCATACCACCCTAGAAAAGAACTTCACTAAATAACTTTTCTTTTCATCGACTGTAAAGCATAGGAAATAAACAGGTTTTTAATTTGAAAAAGTAGTCCATACTTGTTCAAAACTTTTGTCAGTGACTTATCGAGTACCGATGATTGTAACGATTAAGGGGCGTAATAAAATTGATTTAGTATTTTCGTATTATACAGGGTCCTGCAATAGTGCGTCAGGCTTCTACAGCTCATATACGAATTAAGTTAAAAATTTCATTCATAAGCAGACATACTGTATTATAGGGTGCATTTTAGAAAAATATTTTTTTTATACAGGGTAGCCCAAAAAAGTGTGATAACAAGATATTGTGTTTTTTTAAATGGAACACCCAGTATTTTATTGCATATTTAGGTTATAATTGTCTAAAAGTTTATTTATTTTGCTTGTTGTACTAGTTGAACAGTACTAAATTAAAAACTATAAAAATAAAGTTTTTTTCAACAAGAAAAAACAAAAATAGTATATTGTTTTATTAGGAGTAAAAGCGATACTTTTCTGACGAGTCTGTAGGTTTGCCGGACGAACAAAGTGAGTCCGGCAATTACGGACGAGTCATAAGAAGTTGCTTTTACTCCGAATAAAACATACTTTTTTTTCTTCAGACGTTGTTTAAATATGAAAACACAAAGATACAAAATGTTTTAATTGTTTTATTTAAAAATTTTAAGTTTTGAGAAGGGGCTAGCGTTACTATGGATTTATTATTATATTGTTTGATAGCGACGTGCCATTCGATTTGACAAGTGTCAGCATTCATTATTGCGTAACTTTATTTAATTTTTATCCTTTTAAAAATAGAATTTTTTGAAACTACATTTACTTCAAATTAAAATGTCAGACTCAGAATTTACCTGTACGCCCCCGGAGGTTGCCAAAATTGCAGCAAATGTTGCGAACAATTTGCTGCCAACAAAATCCAGTGGTGTTTACGAAGCTGCGTTTAAAAGATTCCAGGCATGGTGCAATGAGAAAAACACCAAAAATAATTCTGAAAATGTACTCTTGGCATATTTTTCGGAACTAGCGAGCAATCAAAAAAATGAAAGGTTCAACAATGTGGTCACATTATTCTATGTTAAGATCAATGCTAAATATCAGACAAGGAATAGACATAAGCAATTAAGTATTTGAAGCTTCGAGCTTTTTTAAAGAAGCAAAACGAAGGCTACATTCCCAAAAAAGCTAAAGTATTCACCAGGGAACAGTTTGAAAAATTTCTATCTGAAGCTCCTAATCAGCAATATTTGGGAATTAAGGTAAATTTAGGTATTACCTCAAAGTATACAAATTTTTTATAAAGGTAATATATATCATTTTTAGATTGTTTTGGTTATTGGAATATCGGGTGCATGCCGATGTGAAGAAATGGTGAAAATGGTCGTTGATGACATACAAGACTTAGGATCTACGATTCACATAAGAATTCCTAATAATAAAACTAGGAAACCGCGGTCGTTTACTATTGTTGGGAAGCAATATTTAAGCATTTATAAAAACTATGCATCATTACGCCCGGAAGGTATGCGCGAGAAGAGATTTTTTTTAAAATTTGTAAATGGTCGGTGTTGTCGCATGGTAATGGGAATTCATAAAATAAGTGCTGTTCCTAAGGAAGCAGCAGTGTTTTTAAAACTACCAGGTGCAATAGAGTACACCGGCCATTGTCTAAGGAGAACTTCAGCTACACTGCTTGTAGATGCAGGGGCAGACATTACGTGTTTAAAGCGCCACGGGGGGTGGAAATCGAGTACTGTAGCTGAAGGGTACATCGACGAATCGATGACCAATAAGAAAGATATTGCAAAAAAAATGTTACAACCAAATAATAATAAATCAATTACTAATAATTAAAATACTGCAATAGATTCGACAGAAAGTGGTTTCACTGAGAGTTCAACACTAGAAAATACCGAAACAACCAACCAACAGGCCATCGTAACAAGCAGTCTTAATTTTTCTGGGGCTACAATTAATAATTGTACTTTTAATGTTGTATTTAAATAGTTATGTAGGGCCACTATGGGTAAACGCACCTCCTTAAACAAATTTAACTTTATTATTATTATAGGGATTAACATAGTTTTTGAATGCTAGTGCTATTACCCTAAAAGTACATTTACCCTAAGTCACATTGCTGTACTTTATTTTTATTAAAATAAATAAAGTATGTTTATAACTTTCTGGTATTATTTAATATATATTTAGTCATGAGAACACAGTCATACTTTTACTTCCGCTGCTATTGGCAACGTTGCCAAAAGCAACCGCCTTCTGACGAAAAAGTAGGACTTTAACGTCAAAAAATTAGTAGAAAAACGTCAAGTTTATTGACGTTTGAAGAAAAAATATTTTTCTTAATACAAGGTAGCCCAAAAAAGTGTGATAACAAGATATTGTATTTTTTTAAATGGAACACCCAGTATTTTATTGCATATTTAGGTTCGTAGTAGAGTCCTTTATAATTGTCCAAAAGTTTATTTATTTTGCTTTACTAGTTAAACAGTACTAAATTAAAAACTATAAAAATAAAGTTTTTTTCAACAAGAAAAAACAAAAAACACTTTTTAATCGCCGTTTTTTACGTAATACATAAAAAGACATTAGTTTTCAAATTCGAAGTTTTGTTCTGTTTTTTTTTAAATCCGGATCTGGATTTTTAAATACAGTTTTACGGTCTTCTAAGCTTTAGAAATTTAATACAAGATTAAGATTTTAACGTTTTGTAATTAAATAACACATTATCAGTATTTCAAATTATCCTTTCTTTACGGCCCTGGCAATTATTTTTGGAATTTTTTTTTTTATGATAAAACACTGCACTGTAGGAAAAATCCTTTAAGGCGCTCTGGGAGCGGTGCGAGTGCGAAAAAAGCGATTAACGTTGGTCTTGAAACGTTGAAGATTGTATTCATTGGAAAACACGACCTCAGGAAGATCATTCCACAAAGATGACGTTCTCCAGATGAAAGAATTCTTGAACAATGAAGTTCGAGGAGTACTAAGCTGAACAACATAGGGATGAGCGGCAGTGGTTCGCCGTGTATTTCTGTTTTGCATTGCTCTAGGTGGAATCAAGTGGGCAATGTCAGTCGAACACCTGCCATAATTATATTTAAATAATATCTAAAATTACGTTACAGAAAGCTATGATCTTTAGGCCTTTTATTATTTCAATAAGAATTACCGTAACAATACTCGAGGAAGTAATAAGTTTTTAAGGCATGAGAGGTAGTTCTAATTTTTATTACTATTTTCATTTATTTTAATAATATACCATATCTTAATTCCTATGGTTTTTGCCTTAGACCTCGATATAGAGGAAAAAATTAATGCTCTGAAGTGAAAAGAAGGTAACTGGAGTGTTAATCTGGTTATGTTAGTATGATGTGCTTATGTTTGTTTCAAAAATAATTTTAAATTTTTTTAGGTTTATAAAGTCTGATAATTCAGGCAAAACATGTACCTACCATAAATGAATAAACAGAAAAGTATTTGAGGCCGAGACATTGGGTCTTTTTTCCTCTTTAAATAAAAATGAACGAATTCTTCAAATCACAAATATTTTTTTTTTGGTTTAGCTATGAAAAAGTGTTTTTTGTTTTTTTTTTCAAGTCAAAAATGAAGTCGCAAAAAATTAAAAACAAAACTAAAAACTTCGATTGTTTTAGAATATTTTCGAAGGTATTCGGAATATTCACAATTTTCTTTCATCAATTATTAAGATCTTCTTGTACGCACACGAATTTGTAGCACCCTGCATATGCACCCTGCATAGAAAAAGTCACTGACAAAAATTTTGTACTTATAGTATACAGTGTGTCCAAAAAAGTATGCAACATATGTAAACGTTTTTTATTACCGATTTCTCAGAAAATTTTATTCTTGGTAAAAGTTGGTGCATGCCTTGAAACTATAAATGCATATTTCACATTTCACCTGCGGCTAATAGTAAGGGAGCAAATGCCATTTTTTCGAAATTGCATTAAGAGTAAAGTACCTTAGTTATTAGAAATACAGCAACATTTTATATGGAAATGTTATTGCAAATTAAAAATATATCCCAAATACTAAATTTGAGTTACGTGTCTCAATTTTTAATTTTTTTTTCTAATCTCTAATTTCCCCTAAACGGTACGCCTCTGGTCGATTTTTCGTTTACGCAATTTTAATATATTTATCAAATAACTTAAACGTGGGTTTATAATAAAAATGCATTAAGTAGTTGCAAACTTTTAAAAACTTTTCAATGAACCGGGTCGGTTTAGATATAAGCGTGTTGCACGCCTACTTAAACACGTTTTAGCCTTCTGTTCGAAACTAAATTATAAAAAAATTCAACCCTATTCATAGTACTGGAAATAACTACTAATTTATTTGTCATTGTAAACGAAAAATCGACCAGACGCGTACCGTTTAGGGGAAATTAAAGATTAGAAAAAAAAATTGGGACACGTAACTCAAATTTCGTATTTGGGCTATGTTTTTATTTTGCAATAACATTTCCATATAAAATTTTGCTGTATTTCTAATAACTAAGGTACTTTACTCTTAATGCAACTTCGAAAACACGGCATTTGCTCCCTTACTATTAGCCGCAGGTGAAATGTGAAATATGCATTTATAGTTTCAAGGCATGCACCAACTTTTATCAAGAATAAAATTTTCTGAGAAATCGGTAATAAAAAACTTTTACATATGTTGCATACTTCTTTGGACACACTGTAGAGTAGTAGTACTAGCGGGGAGGGTTAGCATCAAACTTATTCACTACAGTCCATGACAAACTGAAGCCTTACGTCAATAATTAGAGTATATCGGTGAAAATTTAGTATTAGATCGCACCATAAGCTTAAAAACAATACCTCCAAAATCCATCCATTGTCGAATTAACTCTATAGGTGGTTGTGCACCATAAACTTCTAACGCAGGCATATTGAAATCATCAATAAAAAATACTTGTCTTTTAAGTACAGGTGGCCCAAAAACACCTTTACGTCTTCGGTCTAGCTTTGAGTCAATTAAGTCCTGCATTGTAAAAAAAAATATATTACTAAATGTAAACGTAGCTGTTTTTTCTTGTGCTTCTTTCCAATAAGGCTTTTTTCCTCTTCGTAAACAATAAAGAAGTGAGTAGTAGTTGTCGAATAACTTAAAAGTCTTAGACAACTTAAAAAGTATAAGCGTCGGATAATTGAGAGTGTAATGTAATTACATTTTCTCTCATATAATTTTATATATTTAATACGTATTACGTATACGTATATCTATATACCTGAGTTTGATTGGCTGTGGTTCGAGCTGAGAAACTGATAAAATCGCATATAAACTTTTTATGCATGTTTTTACTAAGTTTTCCAATCACTGTCAAAGTTTTTCCGGTTCCCGTTGGACCAACACATAGAACATTACCTTCATTTACCAATATTGAGCCAAGAAGTTCCGCGTTTCTTACATTGTCAATGGTTGGGATTTCGATATCTAAAAAGTAGTATAATAATAAAATGTAGAAATTACAGGTAAACATTAGTTACTTGGACACTCCAATATAGATGGTAACGAGGCTGCCGATGCGCTCGCGAGAGAGGGCGCAGGCATGCCAGCTGATCTAGCAAACAATACGATGAACAGACTACTGGGATTAGTCAAAGAGGAGCTTGAATATACGGCCAAGCGGCTTGCACAAAACAGATAAACAAAGTTAATAACATGTAGCACACCCAGGCAACTGCGGCCCATACTTGATAAAAAGAGAACCGCAGAGCTATTGAAGCACAGTCGGAAAGAATATCACCGGACATTGCCTCTTCGGTGGACATGCCGAACGTATGCAAATGCCCAATAACGACTTCTACAGAACTTGCAGAGATGAGGATGAGGAAGAAAGTATTCAACATTTTCTGTTGCCCTGGCCTCGCAAGAAGAAGGTACACTGCCCTAGGTGAACCGTTTTTCGATAGTCTGGAGGAAATAAGCAACTTACAACTTGGTTGACTGAGCAAATTTCTGAATAGTAGTGGCTGGTTTGAATGAGTTGTTAAGATCTTTCTGCGGTGTACGCCGTACTAACCATCAGAGATCTGATAAAGGTGGGTTCTACCAAACACGGGTGGTATCACAACGGACCTAATAGGACTACGTGAGACTGTTTGAAGAACCAAAGATCTGCCACTCTAACCTGCCCTAACCTAAACTAGGTTAAAAAATTGGTTATGTCTATTTTTATACTGTGCTGGTATACAAATTTATCATAAGCAATCACAAAGTTATTTAAGTATAGCAAAATCTATATTATAGGTTTAAAATTTTAAGTAGTCCTCAGACCTTAAGGAGATACTCTGAAGGTGAAAAGATTAACATGTTGAACGTTACAGGATTTTTACCCTTTGTACTTTAGGATAAAAAAATTATGTTGTAATTTTGTCTGAATTTTATGGTTGATATAAAAACACATAATATACGCGAAATTCACACACAATTTGCTATGAATCAGGCTAATTCAAGTATTTTGTTGGTTTAGCTTCCAAACAACTAGGAATCTAGTGTTCTAAGTTACTTTATTTATTAAACAATTTCAACTAAAAATTCGATTATTAATACCCTTTTTAAAATCTTTAAAATAAATCAATAATTACTTATAGGCCGGTAGAGACGAAGACTTGTTTTTAGGATTAAATACATCAAAAAACCGATAAAGAGAGAAACTTTCAAAGACCTTAAAATAATTAGTTCACAATTTTTCCTTACAATTCTGTCTCGGTCTAGCATGTTTCACTGGCAATGACTCAATACCCGTTTGTGTATTTACGTTTTTATTCACCTTTACGATTAAAACAAATAAAGATGGGTAGTTATCACCTTACCGTTAAACGATGGGTAAAGTTCCACCAGTACTACTGTAATTAGAGGCTTTACTAAAACGTATTACTCACCCGAATATTTCATATCAAGGTTTATTTTGTACTCTGGGATGTTTTCCATCCAACTACGCCAAGAAGCTGGAGCAGGATCGCCATCTGCGGTTGCATCTGTGAAGCCTCCGTCGTGTAAACTGTTAAATCAAATATTATTTGATAAATAGAAAGAAACTTAGCGGCATGCGGACAGAGTAGTGCGTCTATCTTTTGCATTAAAGTACAAAGGGACACCAAAGGTAATGGGTTCCCTGAGGCACAGGTAGACAACGATATGCTGTTTCGCCCTAAGTTCTAAGTCCCAACAACAACTGTAATAGAACGGGATTTCTAGCTTTGTTCTTATTTCGATTTTTTCGTAAGAATAACGTTTTACAGAATACATATGTTTCACATTATCCCAACGGGGAAACTAAAAGGATGCTTTCGGTAAATAAAGCAATAAAATACTTTCGAAATCCTTATTGGTATCGAAGCAATTCGTAGAAAGTTATACGGTACTTTCTCTTTAAAGTATACTTCTAACTGCCTGTCGATCCGAGAGATGGTCAGCATGTGTTCAACGAACCCTTCGCCGGAGGGCTCTTTTATGACTGTTTCGCGTATATTATACTACATGAATCATATGTTGGGAAAACTAAAAAATGGAAAATATATGAGGAAGTTGGTTGTTGGATCTGTATCTTGGCCGATCCGATTAAGAATGGAAAAGGCTAAGTGCAATTGTGTTGCTTTTTCCCATAACGTTTAAATGGGTTTTTTAAACACATTTGACTTAGTACTTTAGGTTAATTAGGTATACTATCTCTAGTACCTTTGTATAAATTAGTGAATAAGTAAGTTAGAGAGAAGGTTAGTATTTTATTCTCAAATCGTAAGACTGGGGCCATCTATTATCTATTGGTTAAATCTCTCAGTACCTAAGGCAAATGACCAACGAGTAACGAGGACCCGGATTGGTCCGCGAAGGGTAAAAGTCACCCTATTGGGTAAAAGACATAATTAAGGGGGGTAGCTAGATGGTCAAGAGGTCAGAACGGATATTGGAAAATCTGAAAAAGGCAGTTCCTCGGGGTTATCGGTACGGGAAAGTTCCAAGTTTGTTTTCGTAATGTAAAGTTCCAAGTTCGTTTTCGTAATGAAAGGTTTCGAAGGGATAGTTTGTACGGGAAAGTTACGAAAGGTTATTCTTACGCGACAGTTCCGAGTTTCCTTTCTATAAACAGTTCAGGTTTACGCAATTGTTTTCTTGTGAAAGTGAATCTTAATTCAAAGTGCAAAGATGGGATTAAATATCAGGGTTTACGATCGTCGTTTAGGACTCTTCAATCTTAGGATTAACTTCAGGGTTTTCTTTATTTTAACTGAATCAGATTGGGTGGTTTTCTCATATCAAGGGTTTATATTCGAGTTTGTTCTCTTTCACAGTGAACGCATGTCTGGGTTTTAATTGCATAACGGGTATTATTTCAGTAAAACACCTCTCTTTATTCTCTTACACTTATTTTGTAAATATCTTAAGTTTAATATTGTAAAGTTTCTTTTTCTTTATCTCTTGTTGTTAATAGATTTAAGTGTTTTGAAAATCTAGTGTTTTATTGCTCACTATAATCAAGGGGATAGGGGATTCACGCTAACAAGAGTGGACGATTCGCGTTCGCGCGTAGACCGCGCTGTTTCCGCGGACTATCGAGGCAGAGCTGAAATATCTGGTAAAGGCCCGATTGGTAAGTTGTTATAATATCAATTAACACCTTAATTAACATCCAAGGAGAAACGTCACGACTGGAGTGCTCTTGCTATGAAGGTGTAATTAGCTAGTTATTTCAGGGATAAATTTTAAACTCACTGTGAAGGGAAGGATCTAGAGGTTCGGCTAGGGACACGCTACCATTGTTTCTAAAACGCTACCAGTTAGACTCGTAATTCAATATTAGTAGACAGTGCCTTAATCTAGATCAATCCCGTCACACAACACCTAATTTGCAACACAGAACAGCATAAAAAAATCTTCTTTCAAGAAATGATGTCATCGGCAAGACCGCCATTTTTCCGGAAAATAAACCTTTTTTTTTTAAAGAAAAATTTTACTGAATTTAATTAATGCACAATAACATTCAATAATTTGACGAACAATAAAACTAACCTGAAATTATTTAGTTAAACCTCTGTCCGCTCCTCAAAGGAAGGTCATCACCTGGTTCCGTCGAAGTGTTAACATACAAGGACCAGGCATTTTATTTTACTCACTCCTTTTAAATTGAAACCCTTTTAAAACGACTTTTTTACATCAATTTAATAACAAAATAAACATTAAATGAAGTTTTTGAGTGTAGGTACTTACTTAAAATCATAGCATAATCCCCCATCAGGAAATAGAGGCCCATGTTCAGCTTCTTTCATTTTGTCTCTTATAAATTTATCAAAAATAAGTCTACTGTCATTCTCGCAGGTGGCGCCAATACTCCAAATAGTATTAAATACTACCCAGGGAACTAGAAGATTCGCTTAAAAAAGAAAATGTATTTATAAATAGCTCTTGATCGTTTTCCATTGGCGACTTGCATTTATACCATTAATCCGAAACTCCGTTTAACTCTATTGAGTTTACTTGAAATTATATTTGTTTATTAAGAAATACTGAAGTAATTTTTGTACATTCAATTTCTGTGCTATTAACGAACGCCAAGATAAATATTTAAAAAATAGTTGCAGACATTTGGCTGTCACTAAATATCACCAGTAAACTTTAATTCAACAAATATCCATCCTCTTACACTCGCAGCTCAAGTTTTAAACTTTTCACAGGCTTTGGGGCTCTATCAAAATCGGAGCACTTGGCACTTGCCTAGTTTGCCATAGGATTAATCTACAATTGACCATTTTTAATTTAAACAAACTTACGTATAAGGGCCAAAAATGGCGGTGGAGGTGGCGGCTTATTATCTTTTCCAGACACAGGCGTTAGTCTAAAATCCATGAGTTTTAGGAAGGACATTAATAGGGCTGAATCAACTGAGGTTAACAGTTCTTTTAACTTTCCCCTTACTAAGTCAACAGCGGGTAAAACGTAGTGATCAAATAATTTTAAAAAATCATCGGAATATTCGACAGCATGCTAAAATATAAACATAGAACCTGGGTAATTTTGAGTTACTATACTACTCGAGGAAATCATTTAAAATAAGGTTTAAATAATTTAAAATATCTGATATGTGATATGAAAAACCAACAAGAAAATCTATTACAACGACTTACACTTGCCAGAAAAAGAACAAAAGTAGCATACAGTATAGTGATAAAAGCGTTTTGGAGTAATTACTTTACAAAACTCAATTTATCGAATTTATTCTACAGTACCCAAACTCATAATTTATTCAAAAGTTTGTTTATATTTTCGGAATATCAAAAACAATTTAATGTAACTACAACCCAACAACGATATAAGCAAAAGTGTCTGGACAGGTCATGCTAATTGTAGGAGAAACTATAAAGTTAGACCTGATAACAAAAAAAAAAGGGTTAAGTGATCCGATTACCAATATTGCCGATAAGGCATTTTTCACACGGTGCGACTGCGATGCGATTTTCCGTTTGCGACATATCGTATCGCATTCGCAGAAAGCTTTTACACAAGGCGATAATTTTTTCTCCGGCGATTTAAAAATAAAACATTGTGCGCAGTGTTGTCATTGCTCAGGTGCGATCTTTGCAGTTAGTGGAGTGTATTTGCAGCATGTATACCAGAAGACGAATTATTTTATTGGCATTGCTACATCGAAGGCGACGGAAACGTAAAATTATTGCTAGCAATCGAGTGAATCGACGTTACTGGGTACATCCACTTTTACAGGTAAGATACGTCGAAGGAGGTTTTTACACTATTTTTGAGAAATTGAGACAACATGAAGACAAATTTTTTAACTATTTTCGAATGACAGTATCAACGTTCGATTACTTACTTACTCGTCTAAGAAGTAATATAAGTAGAGAAGATACTTTGATGAGAGACTGTATCCCGCCAAAAAAAAGCAAAAATCGTGAGAATTGTTACCTTATTCGTGAGATCGTGAAATCGGAACCAACATCGTGTAATCACATGATTAATCGTGAGATCTGGCAACACTGACGACAGTTTTGCAACACTGAAATTTTATTTTACTGATACATCTCGCGGCAAGCAGCGACATGTGCATATAGTTTAGTGGTTGGTTTAATATCGCACGGAAAAAAATCGGCCGGTATCCGACCAACAAACGCACTGTCTTGCGATATAAAAAATGCCGCACTAAAGAGCGTTTTCACACGGCACCATATATCGCGCGCGATAAATGGTCGCAATATTGCTTTACATCAAATTATGTGTTCTCTAATATCGCTTGTGTGTGAAAATGGCTCATTAGAAAACACATAATTTGGTGTAAAAGCAATATTGCGACCATTTGTCGCGCGCGATATATGGTGCCGTGTGAAAACGCTCTAAGCGTCCGTTTTTTTTTGTCGCTTCCGCATAATGTGAAAATGACACATATTATTATGATTACATGTATTTTATAGTTCCACGATATCGTTGCGACATACCGCAAACGGAAAATCGCATCGCAGTCGCACCGTGTAAAAAAGGCCTAATAGTTACTTTTCCATTTTGGAAGGTATAAATAGAACAATACGTTTAAATAGATGAATTGAATGGTGGCCTTTATTTTATTAAATAACTGAAAACGAAGGTTTTGCTTAAACCTTTGTTTAAGTCAAACGGTGGATAATTACTTTATACATCACTAAAATACTACTTCAAAGACTATTCACAAATGATACAACATTTTCTTAATATTATGATCAATTTGATTTAAAGATAGATTACAAAATCGATTTAAAAAAAACCTATACAAACTAGGCGGAAAACGCACTACTTATTTTTTTTGTTAGTTAATTTACGTGCGTTTCCGTTTTTCTAGGAAACCTTCGCGAATTCACTTTTTCTAGAAAATTAATTTACTCGTGTGGACACACAATATGGTTGACAATAGATAAGTTGAATTTATCCTATTGGAGCTGTTTAGTTTTAATTTAACATACATGAAAACTTTATAGTTACTGAGCTGTACTCTGCATCCAACTTATTACTTATCTAACCAGTGAAAACCAATGGATATATCTTACCTTCGGTATTCTTTTTATCCAGCAATTAATATATGGAGTTAATCCAAGAACACCTGGTTCTAAATAGACCATGCCACATCTAAAATAAAAGATACCGGTAAAGTATAAAAAACTTGAACTTTATTTACTACAAATAATAGTTATTTTCCTACGACCACCTATGAAAATGAGAAAAAAAGCACGGTTAACTTGGCTCGAAAGCGCCGAATATCACACGCGTGTTGAAAGAAAATATTTCAACTCTAGAGTGGAAATACAAAGCACACTATTTAATTTAAGCATATGATGCCAATTTGACAGACCACACCTATTTATTAAAAAGAACAAATTTTAGAAAGCAGTTTAGTTTATTTATCACGTATTTGTCGAGTGATTCAGAATTAGAGTGTGAAAATACGCCATCTGAAATTATAAAAAAGGTAAGAATATACTGGAAAATTTATTACCAGTCAAAACAAGCCCCGCTGAAGAAAATGTCATATATTAAACTTAAGCAGAAAATGTTTATGGGTCGCCATAGCCTAGAGACTAGAGCCATGACCTATGAATCGAAAGATCACAGGTTCAAATCCCATCAGGAGCACTGGACTTTTTTTTATGAAAACATTAAATAATTTATAGAATTATTTTGAATTGAAATCTTCCTTGTTGGGTGAATTTTTTAAATTTATTTTTAATGCATCTTTCCTTGATTAAATAAAAAAAATCATTCAAGAAGGAAGATTTCTATTCAAAATAATTTTATAATTTATTTAATGTTTTTATAAAAAAAAGTCAAGTACTCCTGATGGAATTTGAACCTGTGACCTTTCGATCTATTAAATTGGCATCATATGTTTAAATTAAATAGTGTGCCTTGTATTTCCACTCTAGAGTTGAAATATTTTTTTTCAACTCTATAGTTGAAATATTTTTTTCACAAATCAAAGGTTTTTTTTAATAATTCTTTGTGGTCGTAGGAAAAATAATGTACATTACTCGTGTGAAAGTGATTATTCTAAAACTCGGAGAATTTCCGCACTCGGCTGACGCCTCGAGCTAAATATCTCCTCGTTTGAAAAGTATCACTTTCATCACTTGTTATGTAATATACTATTGTTGTACTAGGCAGCAAAGTAGTAGATTGACTACCGGGGCTAATAGTGCATAGGAATTCAGCTAAGGCAGTCAATCTACTTTGCTGCCGAGCTAAACATAAAATTTTGTCTCCGATTGTTTATATCATGTATATTTCAAATTATTACAATTTCCACAATCTTTCTATTTTTCCTGTAGTGATAAATTAAAACAAAATTTGATAGAAATCGCAATTGTTGGAACGGTTGGTTGCTATGGAAATGTATATCCATATCTATATAAATAATAATTTTGCTGCCTAGGCAGGAAAGTCCTTATTTTGCTGCCTAGTCAGGAGAAGTAATACTTTGCTGATTGATATGTCTGCAAAATTAATATTTTTTGTTGTCAATCGGAGAAAAACTAATTTCTCCAAATTGGGACATTAAGACACGTTAAACTGTAGTAACAGATTTTCTTGTTGATTATTAATAAATATACATTAAGATAACTAGATACTCTAGTGAAGTGAAAAACTTTTTTTTCCTACGATTGCCTATGAAAATGAGGAAAAAAGCACGGTTAACCTGGCTAGAAAATGCTGTATATCACACACATGTTAAAAAAATATTTAAATACGAGTGTTGAACTGTACGTTTCATAACCCTCTAGGATATTTGAGTAGACAAAGAATTATCTGTCTTTGTCTTCACGTAGTACATCGTAGACAGCCATGGTACTTTTTAATGACCTTATTTAAATAGCGTGTCGATCGGGATGGTGACAGAAAACTATTTATTTTAAAATAACAAATTTTCGAGATTTTAAGGTGCTCCAAGTGACTTAAAGTATTAAAAAAACGTAATACTTATTTTTACAGTATTCATAATTATGAAAAATGTTTAGGAATACAGGGTGTCACCATAAATTTCTTAACCAAAAATAAGGCGATCTAGGTAAACTCACCTATATGCAATGTTGCTTCGTTTTGCCGCTACAGGGCGCTAAAGTATTCAAATAAATATTGTTTTTTCTGAATAATTTCTAAACGCCTTTATCGATTTTCACTAATTTTGAAACTAAGAATGACCACTATTAATAGCGTGTTTTGACGTATGCGCTATCTTTTTTTAATATCTGACAATTTAAAAATGGCGAGTGATTGATAATTAAAAGTTCCTCTTTTTGTTACCCCCCGTATAAATGACTTTAATAATTATTTCTTGAACACTAGCTGACTTCATGTAGAAACTTTTTTGTCTCTTGTAAAATTTTAGCCAGATTTGCAATTTCTCTCTAAAAAAATTATTTACGATGCAAAACATGAAAAAATTGTTATAAAAATCAAACTAGTTGGTAGTTACAAAAAAGTTTTAACATGAAGTCAGCTAGTGTCAGAAAAATAATTAAAGTCATTTATACGGGGGGGGGGGGGGGGGTAACAAAAAGAGGAACTTTTAATTACCAATCACACGCCATTTTTAAATTTGCAGGTATTAAAAAAATATGGCTCTACGTAAAAACACGCTATTAATAGTGGTCATTCTTAGTTCCAAAATTAGTGGAAATCGATAAAGGTGTTTAGAAATTATTCAGAAAAAACAATATTAATTTGAAACTTTAGCGCCCTGTAGTGGCAAAACGAAACAACATTGTATATAGGTAAGTTTGCCTAGATCGCCTTATTTTTGGTTAAGGAATTTATGGTGAAGCGTTGTACAGTCATTTCATGGGCACCCTGTATATTAAAAGATTGTTTTTGTAAGTTTTTTCAATCAGGTTACAACTTGGACAGGCACTCTGTATACACCCATTTTTCGTGGTTAAAACATTTCTATATAATTTACGCAAAAACTGTACGAGAACATAGCCCTTTCAAATCTATTTAAACAAATGTAAAATACATGGAAGGGGTTTTAATGAATAAAATAATCATCTAATGTTCAGGAGATAACATGTCATTTGATTACAAAAACGGAGTAAAGTTAACAAAGGAAGGCTTGCTAAAACAATTAAGGACAATAGGCATAAATTTAAATGGTAAAAGGAATTGCTGTTGAATATCTCTCAAGTAAATTGACACTTTCAGGATAAATAACTCTGTGAAGTAGAAGTCATATTCATTCTATTCTAAGCAAAAAAATGTTTAAAGAAGAAAAAATTAAGGATATATATGAAAAATGCACCTTAAAGTAGTATCATATCTGTTACTGTCAATACTAACTCAATAATGTCATTCTTATTGTAATGCGTTTTAGTGGCGTATTTACGAGAGGGGGGGGGACCCCCCTCGCCGAGCCACCTAGGAATGATGTAACTTAATATCAAAATAAGCTGAGTAGTCATTTGGCCTAAGAGAGCAGACAGATAATACCATCAAAAATCGGAACATGGGCTATAAAGAATTAAAGTAAAAAAGTGAATTTATGAATTTAGATAATAATTAGGTGAATTTTTGTCGGAATTTGGGCGTAGTTCAAATTTTTTTCACGCATGGCCTGATGCGCTATTTTACCTTTATGTTTTCCATAAGCCAATCAGTACCTGCCCCCCCCCCCCCCCCCCCAGACGATATTTCGAAATACGCCACTGATGTGATCTTGAAGCATGATTCGCAGAGTATTAACAAAACAAAGACCGTTTTTTGAATGACCAGCTTTAACTCTTTTCCATGTCTAAAGATTTTTACACACCTCGAAACTGTAGCTGGTGAGGCTACTGCTAGATCTGCCACTTCGAACATCATAGTCATAGTGTCCCGCAGTTTAATTATTTCACCAGAGCTTAGACACAATTTTTTGTTATCGTCCAATACGGTATTCATGTTTTCAATCCATACGGCGTCCACAGGGCCATCGAATACGTACCATCTTTTATGTTTGTTTTGGGCGTTTATTCCTACACGGACTAGAGAAGGAAGTATGCCATCAGTCCTAAAATTAGAAGAGGATCAACATACATAATATTAGATTGCTTTGTCAAGCAACTAATGTCATTTCGTATGTGCGGAATAACTTTAAACCGCATATTTTTGTTAATTTAGACTTAATTTTTTTAAATTGATTTTGTCAAATGGTTAATATTATACAGTGTGTCCAAAAAAGTATGCAACATATGTAAAAAAAAAGTTTTTTTTTAGCGATTTCTCAGAAAATTGTATTCTTGATAAAAGTTGGCGCATGCCTTGAAACTATAAATGCATATTTCACATTTTACCTGCGGCTAATAATAGTAGGCAAATGCCATTTTTTCGAAATTGCATTAAGAGTAAAGTACCTTGGTTATTAGAAATACAGCAAAATTTTATATGGAAATGTTATTGCAAATTAAAAACATAGCCCAGATACGAAATTTAAGTTACGTGTCTCAATTTTTATTTTTTTTTCTAATCTCTAATTTCCCCTAAACGGTACGCCTCTGGTCGATTTTTCGTTTACGCAATTTTAATATATTTATCAAATAACTTAAATGTGGGTTTATGATAAAAATGCATTAAGTAGTTGCAAACTTTTAAAAACTTTTCAATGAACCGGGTCGGTTTAGATATGCGTGTTGCATGCCTACTTAAACACATTTTAGCCAACTTCTGTTCGAAACTAAATTATAATAAAATTCAACCCTATTCATAGTACTGGAAATAACTACTAATTTATTTGTTATTTTCACCCAGTACGCTAAAGTCCAAAAACCTACTTTAAAAAAATGCATATAAAATAGGTATTTTGCCCTTTTAAAGAGTAGGCGGTGAAGACAATTGAATTAAAAATAAATAGCAATATACTTGTCACATATACGGCTTATTATGTCAACTTGCTTTTTTAATTATTGTTAAAAATTATGGCGGAAAAACTAACTTTACAAGAAAGGGCAAAATTAGTTCTTATTGTTGGGGATAAATATAAATCGTTTAGAGAAGCAGCATCTATCTTCATTGAAAGACACCCTGAAAAGAACATACATTATAGTACAGTTTCTCGAATTTATAACGTCTTCAAAGAAACGGGCTCATTTGAATTTAGTTACAAGAAAAAGCATACTAAATGGGTTAGAAGTGAGGAGAATGAAGTTCAAGTTTTACAAACTTTTATAGAAAATCCCAGGAAATCTTTAAGGTCAGTCGATGTAGACACAGAATGTAAAAAGTCTACAGTAAATAGCATATTTAAAGAATATAAGTATCATGCACTAGAACGCGATTATGACAGTAGACTTTATTTTTCATTTTGGGTACAAGGAGAAATAGAGAGCAATCGTCAATTTCGCCGAAATATATTGTTTTCTGACGAAGCTACTTTCAACACAAATGGTGTAGTTTCAACGCAGAACTGTCGATGGTGGGCAGATGCTAATCTACATTTCGTAATAGAGTGTAAAAGTCAATATTCAGCAAAAACTAATGTATGGTGTGGCATTTTAAATAATAAGATAGTGGGCCCTTTCTTCTTTCGGAAAAATCTTAATTCTGAACGTTACCTCCAATTTCTACAAAACGAACTCTCTAATGAAATAGACGAGTTGCCTTTAAATGTTAGAAGCAATATGTGGTTCCAACAGGATGGAGCACCAGCTCATAGTGCTCGGATGGTTACAGATTACTTGGATAGAGAATTTAATGGTAAATGGATTGGAAAGTATTCCGAATATCAGTGGCCACCAAGATCTCCAGATTTGTCACCTCTGGATTTTTTTCTTTGGGGATATCTAAAAGAAACTGTTTACAAAAAAAGACCTTTTCGTGATTTAGATCATTTAGAAAATAAGATTCGTGTTCGTGTTTCTTTAATTTCTCCCGAAACGTTAAGAAGAGTTATTGATCATTTCAGTAAACAAACAACAAAATGTATTGAGAGAAATGGCGGACATACAGAGCATTAGTTAGCAGTTAATGACTGATACATTCTTCAACATCATTCTGAAAATAATATGATTATTTTCTTATTAAAAATTGAGACAAATACTCAAATTTCGTAATTATTTATTTATAATGACAAATAAATTAGTAGTTATTTCCAGTACTATAAATAGGGTTAAATTTTATTATAATTTAGTTTCGAACAGAAGTTGGCTAAAATGTGTTTAAGTAGGCGTGCAACACGCTTATATCTAAACCGACCCGGTTCATTGAAAAGTTTTTAAAAGTTTGCAACTACTTAATGCATTTTTATTATAAACCCAAGTTAGGGTTATTTAATAAATATATTAAAATTGCGTAAACAAAAAATCGACCAGAGGCGTACCCTTTAGGGGAAATTAGAGATTAGAAAAAAAAATTGAGACACGTAACTCAAATTTCGTGTTTTGGCTATGTATTTAATTTGCAATAACATTTCCATATAAAATTTTGTTGTATTTCTAATAACTAAGGTACTTTACTCTTAATGCAATTTCGAAAAAATGGCATTTGCTCCCTTACTACTAGCCGCAGGTAAAATGTGAAATATGCATTAATAGTTTCACGGCATGCATCAACTTTTATCAAGAATAAAATTTTCTGAGAAATTGGTAATAAAAAACTTTTACATATGTTGCATACTTTTTTGGACACACTGTACATATATAAATATATATTGTTTTAACCCGGAGGATCTAGATTTATCATTCTGAGGATAACGTAATATAGGTCGAACTGTTTATAACTAAATAATTTGATTTTCTAAGTTGAATTATTTATGGACCATATCCAACCGACTCTCTGTTATCTGAAGTTAACTGTGGTCACTAAACACAAGTAAAATGATAACTGTTATTATAAATTTTGTTGAGTTGCACAAAGATTTTTAACCATAATTAACTAACCAACAAGTTTGACTGTGACATAAATGATGGCTTTACTCCCAATCAAAGGTACCTGATTAGTAAATTAAAAATTAAGGTAACCGCGGCACTATGATTGTGAGAAAGTTATTTCTGCCAGTGTCATGCATGTCACGGTCAAACTTGCTGGTTAGTTAATTATTATTAAAATTCTTTGTGCAATCCGACATATTTAATAAGTCCGAAATATTGATACGTGGGTATGATGTATTCCAAACAAGAGTTTTAAAATTAAGAAAAAAAGCTATTGTTAAAAAATGGATACAATTTCTTCTTCTTTAATTGCAAAAAAGTTATATTAAAATTTAAAAAACTGACAAACTCTGGTCTAAAGCGAAAAAATAAAATAAGCGCACATTGTATTAAAATTGTATTGAATTGTCAATACCAGAACATTCGGGTCAGGATATTGAAAAAGTTCTGAAAAATGAACTGATATAATAATAATAAGAAGTTTATTTTCAATATTTATAACATAATAGATGTGTTTATTTATTTTCCTCAATAAACTTTTGCTTTGATCCCCCGAAGACGTGCTTGTTAGGGGCAAATCTTAGTATTTTAAATTATAAATATATAAAAATATTAAAATATTTTTTAAAATATTTGTTAAAATTATATAAAAGTTAAATTGCAAATAAAACACGTTTAAGTATATGTATATAAATATAAATGCAGTTTTTTGAAGATATACTTATAATAAAATTTTGAAAAATATATTATTCATAACAATATTATATAAAGCATTTCCAATATTTTTTTAGTTATCTGTTTCCAATATCCATGCTTTAATTTCGACTATATTTTTTAATAAATTAAATATTTGAATTTTTTTTGTTCTATGGACTTATTTATATTTGGTTTTATGGTTATTTCATTTTTATGACGTGTATTATGATTATGGTTTTTAAACTGTATAAGATTTTTATTTTTAAATATGTATATTAAGATGTTATAAATAAAAAGGTCTGTCTAAACCACCATTTTTTTTATTATTAGATAGGCATATCAAAAATACATTAATATAACAATAATAAGTCAAATTATTATAAGAGAAATCTTATAGGACATATTTCGACCTTAGAAAAGTAAGATCCGTATAGTGTACCGAATAACGGTATTAACACAAGGAAAATCAACAGAAGAATAATTTTAATTATGTATATATAAAAAAAAATTCAAATTATGAAAATATAAGGTTCTGATACAACTAGATCAGCAATGTAAACGAAAGAAACCAGAGAAGATTTGACAGTCTGTCTGCCCATTATGAGATCATTGTGATAATTATATTTTGATAGTAAGCGATAATAACAGATAATTTTATTACTGAATTATTGTTGAATCACGAAAAAGAGAGGTGGAGGTAAATTATTATTAATGTTAAAATGTGGTTTAAGAAAACATAATTTAAAAAAAATAAAATATATAAAGAAAAAATTGTACAAAATCAAGCAAGTGTAAGAAATTTGGGCATTCATATTCTCTAAACGTATTGTGTTTAAGTAGTTGTCTTACTCCTGTGCTAATGATGTTCCATCGAAATATTTGTCACTTATCTTTCATAAAGGCGGTGGCCCTTTACTACAAATGACTTTAATTTACACTTACCATTCGTGAGTTTGTAAATCAAATTCCCCGTACAACTGTCCCATGGTGATCGATTTAGGATTGAGCACATACGTCGTCACTGTTTCAAACGGATATCCGCTGGGTTGAGGTTGTCCTTTTAAAGCTGTCATGGCATGTTTTAAAGTTTCGTAACACTTAAATAAACGTAAT
Source organism: Polydrusus cervinus (assembly GCA_935413205.1). Taxonomy (NCBI): domain Eukaryota; kingdom Metazoa; phylum Arthropoda; class Insecta; order Coleoptera; family Curculionidae; genus Polydrusus; species Polydrusus cervinus. The sequence goes on along the minus strand of OW284514.1, from coordinate 19,446,671 downwards.
TATTGGTAAAAATCAAGCTAGCAGATGCAATTCGTCCGAAAGTAGTTTGTATAAATTAATATCTTTTATATAACACAATACTAGATGAATAATAAAAGAAAAGATTATTCGAATAACAAACTCGAATTTTCAAGACTGACGGTATTAATAATTAAAATAAAATAATAGGGTAAAAATAAAATAAGACGTATCATAACCTAAACTATTGTATAAGAATAAAAGAATGCATATCATAGTCTGAAATATTGTGTAGGAATAAAATATTGTATAAAATAAAATCGCATAAGAAGAAAATGTGTAAAATACTAACAAATTATTAACCAAGGTTTAGACAGCTGCAATTATTGCCCAAGCGTAGAGTTTATGTCACTGGGAGCGGAGCGATGAGGGATTTAAGACGCGAAGGGTATACTACAATAATATAGCTTATATTAAATCAAATTTTACATAATGCGACGGTTTGGTTTAGTTTATGTACATCGTAAACAAAACAAATCTAGTAGTTTATTTTAATTTTATGGAAAATTTTAACCAGGGGTAAACTACAAGGCAGTGGCTAAATCCAACCAAAAAAACAATACTGGGTTTAAAAAGTAAACGCACAACACAGAATATTGCACTGGAACATAATAAAAACTATAAAAATAATAAAATAAAACTTTTCATCCTTTTTCAAATAAAACAGCTGTAAGAAAATATTAGAAATAACAAGCAATTAAGCTTGTATAGGCGACACCGTTAATTAGATTATTTTGGTTTTGTTCCGTTCTTTTATAGTGAAAGACCAAATTAATAACATGAAAACGTGTTTTTTCACGAATAACCTTTTCTATCAAATATAGCAAATATTTCAGTTGTCGACAAATTTAATTAAGAAAATTGTAAGCAAGAATAAAAGGCTTAATCCTCATACTTATAGTCGTTCTTTGAGGCTTCCTTACTCGAGAAAGATCTCAAATGTTCCTTAACTTGGCATTGATTGATTGACAGATTCTTGAAGAGTCCTTAAGGACTAATTCTTGCCTATATATTGGACCTATATATTGTGTTTAAAAATACGGGAATTAATATATACACACAAATGTAAATAAATGGCCGTATTCATAGTTCTTCATTGAGGAAACCTCAATCCTTAAGGAAGCCTCACGTGCGAAAACAGATATAACACAAATATATCTATCATTTAACCTCCTTGATGCTGCACTTGCGAATGACCAACTTAATAGCGACTTAGAAGCTCTTCTTAAGGTCTCAAATGATCACTTATTGAAAATTAATTCAAGAAAGTCGCTTTACTATTTTCTATGAAACTGCAAAAGAAAACTTATTAAACACCATTAAATTGAATCTCGGACAGGATGAAATATCTTTCAAAAATTCTATGAAAAACTTAGGTCTTATTTTGGACACTAAACTTGAATTTAAAGAACATGTAACACTTTGCCTGAAGAGAGCATTCTCAGTAATAAAAGGCTTATATTCTCATAGACACTATTTAAATCTGGAAACTTAAAAATTGTTGTGTGACTCTCTAACTAAATTGTTGTACCAGGTTCACGTGCGGAATACGGCAAAGGGACAGGGTTTCGCACAAATTGAATGAATTGGGATGGCTGAATATGTTTCGGAGAAGGTCTTTGCACTTCCTATGTTTCTTCTATCAAACAATTAAATTTAAAAGTCCATCTTACCTTTATAATAAGCTAAAATTTCGCAGTTATGTTCATAATGTGAATATCCGTAGAAAACATATTTTAACTATTCCCACTCACAGTAAAGAATTTTTTAATTCAGTTAAAACATAGCATCACTTATTAACAAATTCGAAAGCTCTGATTTCTCTGCATCTTTTACTACATTTAAAAAGAAAATTAGATCTACATTATCCCAAAATTAAGGTTAATTCCTTTATTAATGCGTTGCTTAAGTCTATAGTACCTATCCATAGCATTTTATGTTTGAATTTTTTACTTTTTTTTTCTTTTCTTATGTTGAATTCTTCTTTCCTATTATATTTTTCCTATTTCCACTATTTATGTCTTTCTATTACCATAATATGTTATGTTACGGCCCTTAAAAAAGTTTAGAGAACATTTTTAACATTCCTATATTAAAATAAATGACATTTGCCTACAACGAGATTACAACAATAGTCTTTCGTTTCATTCTTGAATCCCTAAATTGAAGGGAATTTTTAATTATATTATTATTCTTATAACTTATTGCATAATACCATGGACTCTAATTATTTAATATCATTACTTTTAGGCTTCTAATAACTTCTTACTGTCAGTAAACCTGTACCAAATCGTAAAAAAGTCGGCTATTTATATAATGACATTTAATTTTAATTGCTTATCCCTTTTGTGTGACATAAATGCCTACTCGCCGAAAGAAGTAATCAATATCACTAAAATGGTATTTCTACCACTAATTAGGTATTATTTAGTCCGAATAATTTAATTTATTAGTATCAGTGCAGTCTTATTATTTTTATATAAAATTCTTTAGGTTAGCAGTTTGTGTTTAGATATAATTTACAATGCATTATATTTAATACATTGCTATGTTAATTAATTACTGTTGGTCAAATAAGCTCATACTAAGTGAGCGATTCAATGCGAAAAATGAATAACGCTGTGAAAAAGAAGTTCCTCAACCTCTAAGCTTTAATTACTTGAAGTGGAAAGCAATATCGCAAATGTTTCTCACAAACGACTAAAACTATAAAGCTCGATAGATCTTTTTTCTACTCCCACATGGATATGTGCTGTTACCTTTACACTTAAGTGATAAGAAAAGTAGGCTATTTCAAATAACTGTACGGCAAAATTTCATATTTATTACTGTTAGTGCGGTACAGTGTTACAACCTTTAAAAATGAAATTTACTATTTTTAAAGAAAAATTCCACGAAGGCACCACTGAAAAAGTATTTTTAGCAGATCACAATCACAAGTGATACTAAAGAATATCCTACGAATAAACAATGTGCGTAAAAATTTCCCTTTGGAGGCAGCACCGACTTATCATTCCTCTGTTCTTTGTAGCATTATTATTGATTTGGTTTTACCATAATTTCTAACATAATCATCTGGTCGAGACAGCAAAACGGCGAACTTTGGATCCAATTGTCGTGAGTTCAATCCCGGCAGCTTGCAATCTTTTTACAATTTTTTAACATAAGGTTTTTAAGTTTGGTAGTAGAAAAAATATACTGTTCAACTCTAGTAGATTGTCCATATCGCATTCAATTTACTTCCTCGTGAGATATAGACATCATATCCACTCTTGTTGTACAACCTACTATTTTTTAGTTCGTATCTTACACATTATTAAATAAATCGGTTAGAGTTTATGAAAATTACCGGAACAGGATTGCATAATCTGCCCAGCAAAGCGCGCATTTCAGAATCCTATAATTTTTACTTACTAACCTTCACAAGTTTAAATTACCCGTGGCTCAGTTGCGCTCACCCCGTGTAACTTGTTGCTTCTGAAGCTGGAAAAATAAAGCAACGAGAGTTGTCAGTTCGTCTCAAAAAAGTGGTAATAGAAGGTGACGAGTGTAAACACTGATAGAGCTCACATGCATGTGAAAATAAATTAGTAGCCAGCGAAGTATAAAAATTGTGTTTCTTAAAATAAACATTGTCGTCGTAATTTTAATTAAATTTATAAAACAAGCTTAATTATTTTAAGAATATAATTTTGGAAATAAATTTTAAAATTAAAAATAACATTAAATAAATAATCTACTGACAAAAATCGTATATTATACAGTGCGATTTTGTACCTTTTCATAAATTTAATAAATCCAGTACAGGTTTTTTTGAGAAAAATGTTTGGCTACGTTTAATAAAATTTTAAGTTGTGATTATTTTAATAAAAATAATGATACAGTGTATGTCTCAAATTAAAGATATGACGATATCGATAATTATTCTTAAAAATTATTTTAAATTAATCTGATTTCGATTTGGGGTTCTGCCAATCATGTCACTAACTTTGGGGCCATTGAAAAATTTCAAAACCAAATTATTAAATGAATTTATAATTTACCTTTCCTAAAATCCACTAAATATTTGTATAAACCCAATGAACATTTGGATATTAATCTTTATAAAGTTAAAATATGCACATTATTACGCTCCGTAAACATTCAAGAAAATGAACAAATATTAATTCATTAGGTCAACATAATACGCGTAAAAATTAAGATATCGTTACTTCTTCAGTAATGAGTAATTTTGGGGAAGGATATATTTTATATAATAGAATAGTTATATTAAATTACCAAGAAATATTACAGACACACATCTGTATTCACTATAGGGTTTTTAATTTAGACTATGGAAATATTTAGATATTATAATCTCCCAGTTGTGTTTTCATCGTGGCATTATTTTATATGCCATATGACGTTTTTGTGTTAATTTAATTTTTTTATAATTAAATCGTTATACTGATAAACAATTTTATCGGAATGTATATATTTTTCTTCATAAATTTAAAGAAAACCCGAAATAGTTATTTTCCTAACAAGTGCGCAAAGTGATACTTTTCCGCACGCAAGTACAGTTGGACGAACGACGCGAAGCGAAGTTCGGATAAGTTCTTGCGTGCGGAAAAGCACTTTGCGCACTTGTTAGGAACAACATTTTTCCTACGAGCTTCATATCAGATAACAACAAAAATAAAAATATGATAATTTATTTAATAATTTTTAATTCGACTTTAAAGAAAGAACTATAATATACTTACAACTAAAAATTACATAACAAAAAAAAATAATAGAAAATTAAAAAATTACATAACAATAAAAAAAATAATAGGAAACTAAATTTTTTTCGTTTTAAGCTGAAATACAAATATCGGGAATTACGATTAAAAGATAAAAGAGAATACTCTTGCAACGGCTTCTCACATTGCCATAAAATAGTTTACAGCTACTAAAATAAATATAAATATTCCCTACCAAGGAGATTTTTGAATAGTTTTACTTTTCCGCACCCAGTGCGGATAAAACTCTTATCCGCACTAGTGCGGAAAAGTGTAACTTTGCACACAAAAATGCGTGCGCAAAGTACTACTTTGCGCACGCTCGTAGGAAAAATATATTTACAATACAAAACTTAGTTGACTTATGTCGGGTTGCACAAAGAATTTTAATAATAATTATTTAACCGGCCAGTTTGACTGTGACAGACGTAACATTGACAGAAATAATTTTCTCACAATCACACTGGCCCGGTTGCCTTAATTTTTAATTTACTAATCACGCACCTTTAAATGTGATTATATAATGCCTGTTAAAGTCACAGTCAAACTTGCCGGTTAAATAATTATTATTAAAATTCTTTTGTGCAACCCGACATTATTCTGATACTTATCATTTTAAACCGAGAACAGTCAGTTTAGAATGATTTTAAATTTAGAACATTTGTAATACGGCTATAAGAGTTTAAAAAAACTTATGAAATGTTTAAAAAACTTTTTTCTGGAAAAGTAAATTCTTATAGTATTTGAACTATTTTATTTTTTTCGTTTATAATATTTTATTAATTCATATACTTATTATACGTTAAAACTAGTTCATGCTAGATATGATATAGAATTGAGGAAAAGACAATTTGTATTGCGTGTACGCAACACAAACTCAACGTGTACACAGCCATAGCTAATTTTCTAGATATGATATAGTTTTACATTCCCTGAAATAAACTTTTTTTAAATCCCAAATAAATTTTATTAATCTCAGAGATGGGCTCCCCTATTAATGTTGAAGCAAAATTGTATTGGGCTTTTTTGTAGGTCCTTGTATGATGCACACCAAAAAATGTTATTTTTTAATTAGCCAATTGAAAGTTATGTAGAAAAAACTCTTTGCAAAATCGTTAAAATTAAATACAGCTCTGATACATACTTCAAAGAAACCACCAATATAATGTCATGCCACATTTAAATAGACGTTTTTTTTCTAGTTACAGGATATGCTACAGAATTCAAGATACTTTAATTGACTTATTAAAAAATAATTAAATTTTTAGTTTAAAAATGGTAATACCCGTGTCCGAGCATTTTCCCAAAACGAAAACCTGTACTGTATTTACTAAATTCATTCCAACTAACACTGCATAGTATAAAAAATATTTAGTTTTAAACCTTACGCGCAACAATTTAAAAGCAATATTAAAATATTTACATGTATCAGATGTATGCAATATTTGTATAAAAAAATGTTTTATCACACTATATGTCCAAGGATGAGGTTTAGAAGACGACAAATGAAACAATTTTTTTAAAATACGTAAAAATGTCAAAGATTTTGCTTGTAAAATAAATTTTATACAGGGAACATAACAAAAAAACGAAAACGTCATAAGCTTAAAATACATTGTCAATCATTTATTACCAAAAGAATAAAAAAATATAATTTTATTTAAATCCTAAGACAAAGTCAATAATTAAAAATGTAAATGTAAAAAATAGAAGTTAAGACTTTTCTTACAATTGTGTGAAAGATTAAATAGTTGGAACTTTTAAAAAAATTCTTAAAACTCGTTAATTTTCATATCAAAATTTTTAAAATAAAATCTTATGTTTAGGATTAGGTTTTAATTTTTTTTTTGGTAGCCACTAATAAACAAGGAATGTTTACTGCTACGCACAATAAGTTTGTGTATATGCGACTCATTTTATTGCATACAAATTGTTTACATCATACGACATCACAAAGTTATTTAATTATAATTCTACAGGTTAAATTTTCAAAGATATTCCTAATTAAAGTATCTGATATGATGGGTAAACAACTTCGTTTGATGTAGGCATAGAATTTCTTAATTAATTACATTTAAAAAAAAAGTCTAAGTATTCAATTCGTTTTTATGTTATTATACGACTATCAATATCGTAACAAAATTAATATAAAAAATAAGTAAAATGAAATAGTGATACTGAAAACATAGCTACATATTTATGTAAAAATATGTTTGGTAAGCTGGAGAATTCAACAAGGCACATTTTCTCTTTTGACGACGTCTATGACTTTGCGATAAACGTGTCCTACAATGATAGTCAGGACTTTTTTCAAGTGATGGGTTTTGGTGAGACGTGTTATCCATACTACGGATATCTCCAGGCATTACACACGTTCTACATTCCGGCGATTATTGTTCTCGGATTCGTAGGGAATATTTTATCGTTTCTCGTGTTGTTAACGACACATCTGAAACTTAGAAGCTCCAGCTATTATTTAGCTGCATTGGCGGTAAGTATTAATAATAAAAATAATAATAATATAATAAGCTTATTTTCAAGATTTATAATATAATAAATGTGTTTATTTATCTTCCTCAAAAAACTTCTTCTTTGATCCCCCGAAGCCGTGCTTGTTAGGGCCAAATCTTAGTATTTTAAATTATAAATATATAGGAATATTTTAATATGTTTTTAAAAAATATTTGTTAATATTACATATAAGTTAAATTGCAAATAAAAAATGTTTAACTATATGTATATAAATATAAACGCAGTGTTTTTTTGAAAATATAAAAATTTTGAAATATAATATATTCATAACAATATTTATTAAAACATTTCAAAAATTTTTTTAAAGTTATCTGTTTCCAATATCCATGCTTTTATTTCGACTTTATATTTTTTTATTGAAATATATTTTTTAATTTTTGTTGGTAAATATTCGTTTAAATAAAAACATAAATATTTGAAATTTTTTTGTCCTATGGACTTATTTATTTTAGGTTTTATGGTTATTTCATTTTTATGACGAGTATTAGGATTATGGTTTTCAAACTGTATAAAATTTTAATTTTTAAATATTTATATTAAAATGTTATAAATGTAAAGTTGTCTAATATTAATTTTTTTGTTTCAGAATATAATTTTATTGAAGGATAAAGATAATATTTACTAAATATAATTTTTAGAAACCTTTTCTGTAACATTTCTAATTTTTTTAAAGTTTTATTCATTAATCCTCAACCTAAAATTCCGTAATTTAAATGAGTTTTAATTAATGCATAATATAATATTTCCATATGTTTTACGTTCAAAATTTTTTTAATGCTTCTAAAAATTGGTAGTAAACTTCTTCATTTTATAATCAAATATTCTATGTGAAAATTCCAATTTAATTTACTGTCAAAGATTATTCCTAAATATTTTACTTGATTAACTTTCAAAATTTAAATGTCATTATTTATTTTAATACTATTCATATTTTGTGGTATGTTAGTAAACAAAGGTCCTTTTAATGCCTATAATAAAGGTCAATCAAATTTGGATGGTGTTATGCAATACAATGTTAACCCACAGAACACTAAGCCCGAATTCCCATGGGACGCGAACGGCCTAAGTCAGATGTTATTGGACGAAAGTCAGATGATTGATAGAATCAGCTGACTTTTGGCCAATCATGTCTGACTTAAGCTCTCATATTTACGCCGTTTGCGCCCCATGGGATTTCGGGCTTAGTGTTCTGTGGGTTAATGCATAACACCATGCATTTGTTGGTATTACTTACACAGCCCAAAAAGTAATTTAAAAAAAATAATTTTACAATATTATTTCTTTTTCAGGATATTAATTTCCATATAATATTACTGTTATACCTCAACATTACATAATATAATATGACAGTCGTCTATTAATTTTTATCATAACATAATATGATTTGTTGCTCATTTATTACAATTAAGCATAACATAATGTGGTATGATAGTCATTAATTAATTCTAAGCATCGTAACGTAGTATGATAGTCAATTATTCATTTTTTTTTCAGGTTTCCGATTTCGGATTTCTGTTTGTAGTCTTCATAGTCTACTGCAGTTTTAACGACATTTTCGAACTGTACCACAGAGAAGGGTTTTGTCAATTTTTCCATTATCTCAGCTCGGTGTGTGCGTTTTTGAGTGTATGGTTCACGGTAGCCTTTACAGTGGAAAGGTTTATTGCTGTAAGGTACCCTTTAAGACGGCAATATATCTGCACGGTATCTAGAGCCAAATTAATAGTTTTTGGGATAACTGTCGTGGCTTGTGTGCTACAATTACATCTATTTTGGGTAAGTATTTAATTAAATCTGACGTAATGTTTTTTATTATTTTGACAGTGAATGCATAATTTTTTGAAGTTATTAATTAATAAAGTTTAAAGTAATTAGTATTAATTTTAGTTTGTTGACATTTTGGCTTATTTTAGTATAAATCATCATAAAAACTTAAATTGTTTTACAATTCACTTCACTACATCGTGACACTGAACCAACGCGGTGTGGCGGACACCGGCGCGTGATGTGATTTCTATTAGTCGAAGTCAACAAAACAATCGAACAGGTAACACAAAACACGGGCTGAAGTGACATTACGTTCACACTTGTTGGCGATGTCGCTTAGAAAATGTCGCCAAGTTTATAGTGTTCACATAACCATCGCCAAAAAGAGATAAATGGCTGCTTCTGCAGTCGCTTCTTTGCTGCTGTTATGTAGGTGTCGCTTATGTGTGTACGATAGAGATGGAAATAAACCGATATGTATCTATCCTTTAATAATAATATCGATCCGATCAATATTTTTGAAGTCATACTTTTTGAACTTGATTTGGAATTCTTGGGAAATAATAGCTTTTTATTATATCTGTAAAGCTGTAAAAACATCTTTGCTAAAAACAGAAAGGTAAGTAGTAAGTAAGTTCCATATCCCAAAGAGTTTAAATTGTTTGTTAAAATTTGCCATAAATTGTTATTTGCTTCTCGAGAATTTAGACCAACAAATCTATGATGCTCAGCATTTAGTCTCAGAGCGAAATATTATGGAACATGAGCCAAAGATAAATAATCATATATTATATCACAGACCTATAAATTTAATCGATTAAATTATGCAACACATTTTGATCAGTTGATTGCTCAATAATTTATTCAATTAATTTCAAATTATTGTGCAGGAAACTATTTACCAAAAAGTAAAATCATGATCAAAATATGATGCATAGTTTAATCGATTAAATTTATAGGTCGAGTGGTATACGGCTAGATTATTTCCCGAATAATTTAAAGTAAAGCCAGCAAGAAACAATTTTATTTATATTAAAATTTGACACTTTAAAAAAACAAAAACCAATATGGAGGACGAAAGTTTAACCGCGGTTAAACAGGTCTTGGGATTTAATCAATATACAAAATTTATTCAAAAAATGATGGTGTCTGATTGGTCTATTTGATAATGAGGGAAATAATCGTGATAAATAATGTCTATGCCAACATTCATTAAAAGTCAAAATAACCGAAACTCCCTAGATTTTGACAGAATTGTGGCATTTTTCCGAACTTGGCCGATTTCTTTTGCGATAATCAAATGTCGCTGAACGTAATCGCAAACTCATAAATCGTCGCTTTCATAGTCACTATAAAACGATCGCTTTTAGGCATGAACTGATGAGCAGGTGGGCGGCGAAAACAGTGCAGAAGGCATTGTCAATATAAAACGCTGTCCTAGCGGGAAACGCGAGTGCGACACCGCAGCGTTTGTGTAGCGGTGTTTACCGCTGGATTCTGTAGCACCGCGGCGAAGCCGTCACCGCAGTACCGCGTTGATCTGGGGGATCCTTAATAGTAACTAATTAGTGAAAAGATGGTGTAGACCTTTGTAAATAATGTCATAAAAAGAAACATAAACGTTAATTTTCGGTTTTTACGAATATCTCTGGAAGTTCCAAATTTCCAAAATGTGTGTTTGTAGTCTCTAAATTGCACAACTTTGCCATAATTTATCCTGCGCTGTGTCTTTTAGTGTTTACGAGATCTCAATGGCGAGAGTCTAATTTGTAACACCCTGTATAGGTTTTAAAGTTTTTAATTATAAACAAATATTTAAAAAAAATTATTTGGCTCACAACTGGATTTCTCTCATTTTCTCTAATTTAAATAATTATATGATAAGCAGTTTTTCATTATTTTGTACCAAGTCGAACGAAAAATAGACGTTTTCTTAGTAAAATTTTATTTTAATTTAAAAAAAAGCCAAGTTATAATTAAGACGATTCTTAAAAGTTTAAATTTAAAAATATTTCGTACAAATATCGAAAGAAAGTTCCTCCAGCTACATAAATCTTCTAATTGGATCCAATAGCAAAATAGTCAAATGCAATTAACTGCTACAATCGATTTAAAATACTTATTTTTATTTGTTCAGTAGCAAAAAGAATTACATCGATCTATTCGAAGCGTAAAAAGGTAATATAGCATTTTATTAATATATTTGTGTTACAGTATATTACGTATTAAGTGTGGTACAAAGCATATTACGCACAAATGGAAAAATTGTAAGCGAGTGTGGTAATTAAATGAGTGCGTAATTGCTTTATAACACGCAATACATACTATACTTTTTCTATAGCTCTTATTAATAAATTATGATCGGTTTATAATTTAAAAAGTATCGATTTGAACTGCAAATCTCAAATAATGACAATATTCTGTCAAATATTCAAAACGCAAGATAGATAAATATCACGATTTTAGTGGTTCAAGTCTAACTTGATTGTTATACTAGGCATCATAACGCAGAATTGTATGTTTTTATCACCATAACGCACAGTTATGCATTTTATTCTTTACGCACAATTGCGCGTAAGAATGGATTTACTTATAGAGTGAACTGTACGTAAAACAATGTTTACTAATATAATAGTAGAAAAAAAAATGTTATGAGGAGAATTTTTAAAATCTGGCCTTCTTAAATATCTGATAATAAAATGCAATGCCGTAAAATTTTCACTTCTTATCTCCCTAGAGTATGAATTATTTCCGGAAATTTATTTCTTTAGTTCTTTCAAAAAAATTTTATCTTCAGCAAAAAACTACAGACACAGTTGAGCTAAAATAATAATCAAAGAGCGAGAGATCAACATGATAATGTTTATCTGAATTTTTCTAATTTCAATTTTAGAAATTGACCAGGAAAGCCTATTGTTTTCATGCACTGAGGATAATGTTATAAACATCGAAACGTCGGGATTGAAACTAATTGATTTCATGTGACCCCTTCCAACAAACTACTCACAATTATATTATGTCTTTGTTTATTAAATTTAAATAAAATTTGTGATGCCTACTTACAATAACCTTTATTTAAAAGTAAAAAATTTACATTAACACATTACTTCATCTAAAGCATACCTTTCCTACCAGTATTTGACATTTTTCAGTATAATTTGGCCGGAAATTTAACGGCATGAATATGACCAGAAATATTTTTCGTTGCTATGGTAATGATTCACACTAAAATCTAATTGTTTAGAAAAAGTGAGTACGACATTTTTATTTGCACAGAAAGGGAAAATTAAAAAAACGAAAATATTTTTGTCCTAATAAAGAAGAAAGAAGTTCGTGCTTAATAATATGTATTTTAAAACCTGAATTATTCGGGTCAAATAAATCTTGATTAAATTTATTTGTTCTTAAAGAGTTTATTACCTCTTATTTATATCAATTTGCCAAAAATTTTGATTTACTTCCATCGATATTGGATTTTTATTTCAAGTTAGGTGAAATACAGAGTGCCCGTGAAATGACTGTATTACCCTTCACCACAAATTCCTTAACCAAAAATAAGGCGATCTAGGCAGACCTACCTATATGCGATGTTGCTTCGTTTTGACGCTGCAGAGCGCTAAAGTTTTCAAATTATTAATGTCGTTTTTTTGGAATAATTTCTTAACGCTTTTATCAATTTCTACTAATTTTGGGACTAAGAGTGACTATTATTAATGGCGTGTTTTGATGTATACGCCATCTTTTTTTAATACCTGCAAATTTAAAAACGGCGTATAAATGACTTTAATTTTGTCTTTGACAGCAGCTGACTTCATTTTAAAACCTTTTTGTTTCTTATTAGATTTTAGCCAGACATGCAGTTTCTCTACAAAAAAATTATTTATGATACCTTTTAATTCATCATTGCTGTTAATTCTGAACGAAAAACATAAAAAATTTAAATTCTAAATAACTACCAACTAGTTTTATTTTTATAACAATTGTGCGAAATGTTCACCGTGTTTCTGAATATATGTATTTTTTTTGTAGAGAAACTGCATATCTGGCTAAAAAGAAAAGAGACAAAAAAGTTTTAAAATGAAGTCAGAGAAATAATTAAAGTCATTTATACGGGGGGTAACAAAAAGACAAACTTTTATTTACAAATCACACGCCATTTTTAAATTTGCAGGTATTAAAAAAAGATGGGTATACATCAAAACACGCAATAAATAATAGTCACTCTTAGCAGTGGCGGCTTGTCAGGTGAAGTAGGTGAAGGGGGGGCTCTTCACCAAAAAAAAAAATAAAACCAGGAGGAAAGTTTTTCAATAATATTTAATATTAATGCACCAATAAAGCTACCATTTTAGCCCTTAAAAATAAATATGTTCGAATTATTAATATTAATTTAATCCGAATGTAGCTATGCATAATGGGACCACAGTTAACTCCGATGGACAATAATTATAAGCACTCGTGCAATTTGGCGCGCCTCAGCGACCGTGTCCGTTAGCTCAAAGGAAGTGAAGACCCAACGACCAACATGGCTTTGATATTCTCCGTTGTTATGGTTACATGACGTCAGTCACTCAAGCAGCATGTAACAATTAGCATTATGATAAAGGGTAATTTAAAATAGATCAGTCGTATCCACAATTGTTTTAGCATTGGTTCGCCTAACCTTAAGGTATTTATTTTGAGGCTTCGCAAAACTTACGGTTATAGATATCGTTTTTACGTAATTTACTGTGTGATTAAAAAAGTTTTGTTTTTATTTTTCAGTTAATTCAGTAGTGTACCTACCTACTTAGTTGTGTGTTTTAAAACATTAACCCAATTAATGACATAGGTAGTTTTTTATTTCATAAATAGGAAGACAAAAATCACAAAGTCATGGTCTCAATCATTTAATAAAAAACTAAGGTGACATGTTTCGCTCTCTACGGAGCATCATCAGACCTAAAATTGTATAGAGGTGTGACCCACATTACATTTTAATACTATTTAACAGCCTACCTTCATTAAAACCAATAAATGAAATAACACATTAAAAACAAGACGAGTACCATGTCAAAACAAACAAGTTACGATTAATCTTAACACTAACACAAAAAACGACAGTTATAAAAGTGGGTAGAAGGGAGAGTGAAGCAACCATACAGGAGAATACGACTAACCGAGCTAAGGCCAAGTGTAGAAAAAGCCAAAATATATAAACGTTTATATATTTGGCTTTTTCTACACTTGGCCTTAACTCGGTTAGTCGTATTCTCCTGTATGGTTGCTTCACTCTCCCTTCTACCCACTTTTATAACTGTCGTTTTTTGTGTTAGTGTTAAGATTAATCGTAACTTGTTTGTTTTGACATGGTACTCGTCTTGTTTTTAATGTGTTATTTCATTTATTGGTTTTAATGAAGGTAGGCTGTTAAATAGTATTAAAATGTAATGTGGGTCACACCTCTATACAATTTTAGGTCTGATGATGCTCCGTAGAGAGCGAAACATGTCACCTTAGTTTTTTATTAAATGATTGAGACCATGACTTTGTGATTTTTGTCTTCCTATTTATGTTGTTACTTTGGTCTCTTTGAGAAAATGGACGATTTTTTCGAAGTTTTTAATTTGTTGGAAACTCCTTTCAGTCGTTCGACAGATGACGATAAGAGAGACGTTTTATTTCACGGGTTTTTAGTCAATGTTTGTTTAAGTATCCGCACTATACCTAGCTCTTCACCATTTTTAAGACCGCGAGGCGCCACTGACTCCAAAATTAGTGGAAATCGATAAAGGATTTAGAAATGATTCCAAAAAAACTATATTAATTTGAAAACTTTAGCGCCAGGTAGCGGCAAAACGAAGCAACATCGCATGTAGGCAAGTTTGTCTGGATCGCCTTATTTTTGGTTAAGGAATTTGTGGTGAAGCGTTGTACAATCATTTTAAGGACAGCCTGTATAATTATGGTACTTTTGGTCTTAACAAAAAAAGTTAGGGCATAGCCTTCTTAATGTAAAGAAGGCTATGGGTTCGTGTTCAATTTACTTCCTTGTGCGATGTGTACATCATATCTACTCTTGTTGTACAAACTACAATATTTATTCCTGAATCTACTTTCCACCTTGCCAATATTTTATCGAAAAAATTATTTTTCTGAAATTTCTCTAACTCGAAATAAATTGAAAATTTCCTTGACTTTTGATTAAATAACATAAAAATAACTTTTTAGGTGACAGGAATCATTTCGCACGAGGATAAGCTCTTTTGTGAAATGAAACCCTATTACTGGCTAGTGGCAAACATTATCAACTGCTTCGATACTTTTATTACATTAATTATTCCAGTTATACTCATTGTTGTTATGAATGTTATGATAGCTAGAATCATATTTAAATCCCATAAATTTGGAGATCGTGATGATGGAAAATTTTTCGAAAGGGTTGTTTTAAAACATCATGTTAGTTCCCAGTCACAGGTAAACAGATTTTTATTTCAGTAAAGTAAAAAAAAATATTTTGATTTCCTATTCATGATTCGGAAAATTAAATGAATAAGTCGGAAATTTATATTTTCAGAAAAAAAATAATAAATTTAGAAAAAATAGAAATGTTACATAATGATTAGAATTTGAGTTCCAGTTAAGGTACAGAGCATTTTTTTCATTTTTATTTTTTTTTATTTCCAATTTTCGAGTTTTTCCTAATTTCTGCATTACCCAGAACAAAAAAAAGTTTAAAATTGTTTACTTGTGACGTGCATTATACTGCAATCTTAAAAATTTCAAACTGGCGAAAATATCACTTTTTTTTAGAGATACGAAATAAAGTTATTAAAAAATATTGCTTCTCGTAATTTTTTGAGTTTTAATCCAAATTTTCCTTTCAAAATTAAAATGCTTATTTTTTTCGGAAATTTAAACCTTATTTTTTTTTTGTCTTTTCCTTTTGAAACAGAATATCACTATTTTAAAAATTTATTATCAATACGCTGATTCTATAACAAATATTTTTATTTTATTATACACCCGTATTTACTTAAGAGGTTTAAATTTAGACCATCGAAATATTTAGATCTTATAGTCTCCCAGTTGTGTTTTTATTGTGGCATTATTGTTGTATGCCGTATGATGCTTTGGTGAAAAATAGATTTTTTTGTAATTAAATCGTTTTACCAATAAATAATATTAGCAGGGTGTGGTTGCAAATACATTTTTAGTTCTATTAAAAAACACAGTACGTGCTAACATTTAAAATTAACATAAAAAATATATACAATACAAAACTTAGTTCACTTATTCTGATACTTGTCATTTTAAACATAGAACTATCAATTTGGGACGGTTTTAAATTTAAATCCCTTTAGTGAATACGGTAGATAATATCTACGCCTTTGGTCTATTTTAAAAATTTTAAATTTGTCTAGCGCAAATTTTTGATTTATTTACAAAAACTACGTACTACATTATAAACTTTTATGTATTAAATGAAGAAATATTTTCTAAAACTTACCTGCCAACCCATAATATGTATTATCTAATATATATTAGAAAATTTATTAATAATGTTAAAAAAGAAAAAAATAATTTTTTAAAAGAAATTTTGGAATTAAAACTTTTTTTTGTATATCTAAAAAAACATGCATTACACTTTCACCAGTTTAAAATATTCAAATGATATTTAACAAGTGTAACGCATGTCACAAGTAAATAACGTTAAGTTTTTTTTTGTCGCTAGCCAGTGGCGTAGCCAGAAAATATGCTCGGGGGGGGCTGAATGGGCGTAAGTAGGACATTTTTTTTTCTGGAGAAAGGGACAGTCGGGACTACATGTATTTCATAATATGGTACCTAGCAAAGACGGCAGAAAAGCGCCGCAGGCGAAAAATTTTCGGGGCCATGCCTAAAGTTCGTTTAAAATTCACCTAACTACTAACAAATTTTATCAAAATTATTCAAATTTGTTTTTGTAAATGTTTTTTTTTACTTTTCTTTTTGATAAACCATTTTTTATATTTGTGAAAAATATGAATATTGGTGTCAATCCAAAATTTTAAATTAAGACGTATGTATGATTCTAACACGCGTTTTTCGGCACCGGTTTTTCATAATTAAAAATAAAGTAAATATCGCTCTCCACGCCAAAATTGATTTTCAAATATCATGTATTTTAGGACGTAGATCGAGGAGCAGTTTTTGGTGCAAATTCTTAGGTTTTTAAATACTCCTTCTTAAGTACCCTTTTGTATATTCATAATAAAGCATTTTCGTTTCTTTTTAATTATAAGTCACTTCTTCAATAAAAAAAGTTTCAATTAAAATTTTTACTTTAAATTTTTTTCTTTAAAAATAAATATCTACCTAATTGTTTTTTGTTTTTTTTGTAATAATATTTTTTTGCATTGGGTTAGGTATATTTTTGTTGATTTAAAATAGCTCTAAAAAGGGAAAACGGAACAGAAAAGTATATAATAGAAAATACTATAAAATATTACTCTTTTTACTCGTTTTCCTATAAAATTGCATCATACATCAATAACTAAAACGACATGCGTTCGAAACCTTAATCTCTATATAAAACAGGACTTTTAGAAGGAAAAGTTTAAAAACTAAAAATTTGTAAAAACCTTTGTAATCTAAGCCAAGAATACGTTTTTTAAAAATTTAAATTAAGAGTCCAAGCGTGAGACGATAAATTATGTTGCAATTAGACTTTTAGACCCCGAGCTCCTAGGCTGGGGGGGGGGGGCTGCCGGGCTGCCACTGTCGCTAGCAGATTTTCAAAAAACAAAGTTTCTCATAATGGTGAAAAATCATGAATATTATAATAGAAAGTAATAGTCATAAAATTTACACATTTACAGCTTTTACAAAATAAGATACTTATATAGTACATTCTGTTGCAGAGCAGTAACTCTACTAAAAATTCAGAACAGGAATATTCAACCTCGTCAAAACAATGTGTTACGGCTGAAGAACAGTTGTTAAGACGTAAGTAATAGGTTTTCTTATTATCTGAACTACTTAAGAACATTTTGATAAGAAGCCTATCATAGTTCATACATTTTTTTAATTTGGTCCGTCAAATGACGTCTTGATTTAGAAATTCGCCAAACAAGTGTTCCAATAACTTAAGTAAAACACGAAACAAAATCAAACAAACCCAAGATTAATTTTTGTATAAAAAAATTCCAGAGAATTGGCTCCAACGAGCAGAAGATTACTGTCATCCTTTCGGGGCCTCAATGCCCAGGAGTTTAAATTTAGTGATCCAAATGAATGGAGGTGCAACAAAATATTAAATTGGATTGGTTTACGTCCTGTTTGCTTTCGTTTGCATATCGGCACTTTAATTGTTGTCTTTTAAGTTCTATAATAAAAATGTTTATTAAAATAACGTATATCTGCATATTCAATATATAATAAATTCAAATAAATAATAAAGGTAAAAGCCCAGTTTACCAAAATTCAGCAAAAAATTATAAATTGTCAAAATAGTGCCCGGATTTCCATGTTCGTGACTGTACATTAATATTAGAACTTCGATTTAATCACGTTTCTACCTCGGGACCTGTTGCTTGTCTTACAATAATGAAAATTAATCAGAAATGTAAATCCAAAGCTATAGATCAGGAGTAACTAAATTATCCCTTTTACTACTTCTATACGGGCATAATATAGAATTCTCACTGGGGGATACAATTCTGGGTCAGTGACATCAGTTTATTGTATTCTTGGGTCATATTTATACCACATAAAAATGGCAAATGAACAAATACACTTATTATTGCTAATTATTAACCACAGTGAGAATGGACTATTTCTTACTATTACCCGTAAATTCCCTATATTTTAGGGTTATGAAATAACTCGAAATTCTATCTTGATCTACAAAAAAATTGTTATAGACCTTGAACATGTTTGCATGCGGCTAATTTTTTAACGAGTTTACTGTTGGGGCTTAACCTTTTCCCCAAAATAATACTAGTTGCGCCTCTATCCAGGTAAAAAACCAAATTGGGCAGTTTTACACTCTAAAGCAAAAATACATTTTTATTTTATTTTTTGACGTGCTTTACCGCTAATAAATATATCAAAAATATGCTTATTTTCCATTTGTTTAAAGTTTGCCTTTTCTAAAGTGTACTTAAGTAAAGCAGCAAGTGTGAAGCTGCGGGGATCCTGTAAATGACAGTAAAAATAGAACAGAATATCATATCCAAAAGTTTCATGTAAAATTATAATATAAGATTAAAGCAGTATTTTGTTATTTTAGGTAATAAACTAGCTAAACCAACCAGTGTGCAGGTTCAGCAAAATATAAACAAGATGTTGCTAGTTATTTCATCGGTTTTTATAATACTTAATTTTCCCAGGTAAGTTAGGCTTAACCTGATTGTTGCCAATAAAAAATCTTTGTATAGTCCTCGTTGATAATAATTCTATTTAACCTTTTTCTTTGGCTACCTTACTTTAAGGAATATTCGACCACTTCCATACATAAAAGCGACCCTTCATAAGGCGCTGATCCAGGGGGGGGGGGGGGGGCGAGGGCAGATTCGCCCGCTCCCCATGAGCCTTACAAAATGGATGTTTTTTAAATTTGAACCTTGAAAATTGTAAGACGTGTGAAGGGTCAGAATTTTTTTTTGAAGTCACTTTCACGTAGGAAGATTTTTAGTGCCGGGATGCGCTATTTTTTTTTAGAAATAAAAACAAAACTTTTTAATCACACAGTAAATCACGTAAACACGATATCTATAACCATAACCTCAAAATACATACCTTAAGGTATGGCGAACCAATGTTAAAACAATGGTGCATACGACTGATCTATTTTTAAATTGCCCTTCATCATAATGTAAATTGATACATGCTGTTTGCGTTACTGACGTCACGTAACCATAGCGACGGTGAATATAAAAGCCACATTGGGCATTGGGTATTCACTTGTTTTGAGCTAACAAACACGGTCGACTGGGGCGCGCCGAAATGCACGAGTGTTTATAATTATTGTCCATCGGAGTTAACCGTGGCCATATTATACATTCGGATTAAATTAATATTATTAATTCGAACATAATTATTTTTTAAGGACTAAAATGGTTAATATTTAATATTGTCGAAAAAAGTTCCTCCTGGTTTTATTCATTTTTTTTTTGGTGAAGAGCCCCTTCACCTGACGAGCCGCCACTTTTTTTTTTATGATAAAACACCTGCACTGTAGGAAAAATCCTTTAAGGCGCTCTGGGAGCGGTGCGAGTGCTAGTTTTGTGTCTAATTTATAAAATATATTCCTAAGTATAAACATTGAGTAATATTATTTTAAAATAAACTTACAATAAATATCTTACTTCGTGAAAACCTCTGAAATGAATGGTATTTAGCTGATTTAAGAAATTATATTTGAGAAATTTTAAATTTGTTATACAAAATATTTGAACAACCTTTTATTAATATTATTATAGCAATGTTCTTTTTCATAGCTTTTTGTTGGTATTGCTGGTATTTTTATTTTTACAATACAGAGAAGAAATTGATTGGATTTGATTGAATTGATTGATTTAAACCTGTATTGTTTAGAAACTTTTATACTAAGTATATGGCAAGTTTGGAAAATGACGCTTTTCTGAATTTGTTGGTATAAATAACCTGAAAGGCCAAGTTTTTCCAAGTTGAGCTTGAAAATTTTCGTCATAGCTTCCTTACTCCACCGATATTATGATCGGAATGATGTCTATTTTTTCTAGCTTCCATATATGTATTTTTGATCTTTATCGTCAAATTTCAGTAGGTACTTGATTTTATTCTCCGATTCGGGTTTAGAGAGATTGTGTGTTAGTGGGTAACCTATATCGATTATGAAAGCTTTCTTGGTATTCTTCTCGATTTAAAGAATATCCAGACAGTTGTGGTCTACTATTCTATCCGTTATTATTGGCCTGTCCCAGTATAAGAGATAATCAGGAGATTCAAGAACTGGCTCGGGTAAGTATTGATAGTATGGTGGGAGGTTTTCTTTTAGTTCTTGTGTATGGGCCAGTTCTTTCTGGATTATCTTTGCCATATGATTATGTCTTCCCTGATAAGAGTTGGGTGCCGTGGCACCACAACTCGCTGTAAAATGTTTTATCGTTTCTCCGGGGCAATTGCATTTTTTGCACGCATCTTCCACATTTCTTTTCAAGATGACCTTTTCATAGTTTCTAGTTCGAATGACAAGGTATTAGATAGACATTTTATTGTTGTTATTATTGTAATATATTAGGGTTTATGCTTAGTACACTACAATATATATTATTATTATGGAAGTACTACTGATTTACAGTTACAGTTAAATTTCGTTGTAAATTTAGTAACCGAATCGCCTAAATAATGTTAAGGGGGATTTCTACTGTGATGGTTTTCAAAAAATCGAAATTTTTTTCCGACGTTTTTCGACTCTCTATAGCCTCTAGAAAAACCGTGTGTAAATGTTTTTACCAAATCTTTTCCAAAAAAAAGTTACATCCAATTTTATGATTGCTGGTCAGTTCTCACCACTAGCCGCGTTCTCAGAGCTACGTTCTGTCGCCAGCGACATCATCTCGACCAATCAGGATCGTCAGGCTAGGCTCGCAAAGAGGCAGGAAAAATCAGCTCCTTTATCGTTTTTCGAGGAAGAGGAGGGTGTAATCTACGGGCCAGGCATCGCAGACTAAGTGACAGTGAGACTATTTTGTTGTGAGCCACCGTCGAAACTTTAAAGTTGTTTTTCTCGAAACCCTGTTTTTCGCGCTGGCGGAAAGTACTTCGGTATGTTCAAATTATCAGAATTTAATGATTTTAGTCTTAAAATGCTCAGAATACAAGTGGTTATAGCCCCCTCTAGAATAAAGTATTTTGCGATATTACAGAAAATGTAACGGCCCTTAAAATACAAAAAAATTGGTAAATTTTCAAAAAAAAATTTTAAATCTCGCGCCATTTTAACAGTTACTCGAGTTTGGGGCTATACCTACATGCTTACAATTGAAGAATCTGGGTCAATTTTATTTTTGTAATAAATAGAAAAATTTATTTGAATTCCGCCAGAAAGTTACGTTTTTTTTGAGGGGGTAACTTCAGCATCCTGTAGCACCCTCAAGTTTTTCATTTTTTAGGGGTTGAAAAATTTTTTTTGGTACATCTTATCTTTAAGAAAAAGAATTGAAAACTTGTTTTTCTGCATTTGTCTTATTATCCCCAGAAAAAAAAATCGTAACGAAACAATGAAAATAGGACCATCACAGTAGAAATCCCCCTTAAAATATGATGTTTTTTTTTCAGTTATATATTTCGCATCACTGCGTTTTACGGCTTCACCATCATGGAGAAAAATCTACCAGACTACTTGTCCTGTGCTCAACAATTCACAATGATTTTATATTATACGAATTTCAGTGTTAATTTTCTTTTATACGCGATGTGTGGAAAATCCTTCAGATTGTGTTTAAAAAAATTTATTAAGGACACTTTCCGTTAAGTAATAGCAATTTGGTGTGGCCAACTAATTTAATATGTACAAAAAAATGTTTAATTCCAAAGTTAAATGACAGTGTAGGTGGCCTACAATTTACAAATATTTTCGACCATACCTACAGGGAGGCTCAAAAAAGCGGTATAAAGTTTTTTTTCTTATGAGATCCTGTTTTGTATTCTAAAAAGCAAACGAATTAAAGGTGCCTTTGACAGGCTTCTTTATGCTACAACTTGGATATAACAGCTGCACATTTCTATCTAAAATGTTCGCTCTCTTTTGAAAATATAAACCTTATGTCACTTATTAAAGTTATTGATAATGTTACTGAGTTATGTTTAAAAGAAAATATAAGTCCAAATTTAAGAAGTTTTTAATAATCCATCAATAAACATGGACAGGATTCGCTTCAAGAGAACGCAATTAATACATATAGATATAATTTCGTGTGGAGCTGGTAACTTTGGAGAATAATTTAGAAATATTGTTGGGGTGTGTTAAGTTATATAATAATGATTATATTACCCAGTAGTAATAGGAAGATATGACATAAATTAGTAAGTAAAAATGATGTTTTATTATAAGATTTCAAACCTAAATGTTTAAAAGGCGCAACAACTTGTTTTTCCTTACTCAATAATAAAAGGTATATCTAAATTTATGATGTGGTTTTTCTTTTATTATTACCCTCTACTTCATAAAACACATGTGATTGGTAGAATGAAAGGAAAATCTATTTTTGTTTTGGTATTAATTTTCGGAACTTTAAACCCATACCTACGGGTCAGCGCTGCCCAGCGGGACTTCTGTAATTGTGACGAATATCTTTACAGGTGATTTCCTCTTAACAATTAGATTATTTCTATATGTCTTTTAGAGGTGCTGGTATGCTCAAGAGTGTCCAACAACGACACAGATGTCGCTCCGGGCAATATACTACTGGTGTGTCCCACCAAACATTGTTTAAGCAATTTTGAGTAGTTCCTTTTTTCATCGGATCCTAGCTAAACTGATTTTTTTTTTTTTTTTTTATAATTTATTTTCTAGAAGAGACTTCCTCTAGAAAATGGATTTTATTTAATTTCTTTAAAAATTTTACAATAATAAAATACATAAATTAAAATATTTTCCTATCCTAAATATCACGAAAAGGTTTTGATACCAGCACCTAGATGTACAACATCTGTATGTGCAAGAATAAGCCATGATATGGCGAAACGCGTTTAGGGATGAATCTGACGGAATAAAAGTCAAATCTTTGTTTTGACAATGATTAGGCAATAGATACATTTTATATCATTATCAACAAAACAATGAATAAGTACCATAGAGAAACCAAACCAAGAAAAACGGTCCAATGTAAAAATGATACCGCTCATAAATTAAAAAGGGTTACACCAAACATTGTCTGTAATAAACATTAAGCGAGAACAAATATTCGTCTAAAGTCACTTCACTTCTCGACATTTACGTCGAGGCCTTGAGTCACGCTTCAGTCCATTTACGTGGGATGTCTAGGTTTACTTGGTTTATGATAGTACCAATACTCCTTTTTATTAAATTAAATATATTTTGAACCGATTGAAACCAATTCAAGAATCCACGAGTTAATAAATACGTTGGGAATAATTGTTTTGAAATAGTGTACCGATTTTAAAACTGGTCGAGCAGTGGCGGCTCGCGGTCTTAAAAAATGGGGAAGAGCTACGTATAGTGCGGGTACTTAAACAAACATCGACTAAAGCCCCGTGAAACAAAACATCTCTCTTATCCTCATCTGTCCAACGACTGAATGGAGTTTCCAAAAAATTACAAATTATGTCATTAATTTGGTTCATTTTTAAAACACACAACTTAGTTGATACGTACACTACTGAATTAACTGAAAAATAAAACCAAAACTTTTTAATCACACAGTAAATCACGTAAAAACGATATCTATAACCGTAAGTTTCGCAAAGTCTCAAAATAAATACCTAAGATTAGGCGAACCAATGCTAAAACAATGGTGCATACGACTGATCTATTTTAAAATTGCCCTTCATGATAATACAAATTGTCACATGCTGTACACATCAAAGCCATGTTGGGCGTCGGGTCTTTACTTGCTTTGTGCTAACGGATACGGTCGGCTGGGGCGCGCCAAAATGCACGAGTGTTTATAATTATTGTCCATCGGAATTAACCGTGGCCATATTATGCATAGCTACATTCGGAATAAATTAATATTATTAATTCTAACATAATTATTTTTAAGGGCTAAAATGGTAACTGTATTGGTACATTAATATTTAATATTGTCGAAAAATTTACCTCCTGGCTTAATTTTTTTTGGTGAAGAGCCCCTTCACCTACTTCAGCTGACGAGCCGCCACTGTGGTCGAACTGAATAATTGAAATTTATGGCGGATTAAAATAACAATGCAAATTACTCAAGGTAAGAACGTATTTTGTAAAGATTCCCTTTTTCTTTTATTCAAAGTATGGACGACCAAAAATAAATATGAACTAAATGGGAAAAAAAATATTACATGAAATAAAAATAAATTAATTTTCTTAGAAACATGCTAAATCAAAGAGCTATTTAAGTACATGTTTTGTGAGTTCAGATTATTGTTATTATTTAATTAATTTTATTATGAATGAGTTTATTTAAGAAACGTTTTATTATTTATTTTAGGTTGAAAGACGTGCAGTTAACAATACTGATTTTGTCGGTTTTCCGTTAACTTTATTCAATTAACTAAATACCAAAGGTAATTATAAGAATGACTTCTTAATTATTTTATACTTTCGACCGATAGCTTTGTTTAATATTTTTTTGCGTTGTAGCTTTTTCAATTTCACGGAAATTAAGTTCGTATGAGAAAATTCCTTCCGTAAATCAACCTATATTTCTTACAGTCCGTTTTAATGAGACGCAGACGCCTATTTTCTTTGGAGTGGCAAAGAATTTATGATTTAGTTCGACAACAAACAGTTCTAATTATTGGGTATGTCGCTGCAGTAAATTATTACGAAAAATTTGCTCCAACTCAGTTTAAATAGATTTTTTTTATTTGATTTTAATTTTGGAGTTAACTAATAAAATAATAACTTATATTTTACCTAAGAAATAAACTGTTATAATATAGTCGAATTTATCATATTCAGCACTATAGTCTATTTAAGGAAGGTGTAGAGTAATAAAAGCTCATTAGGTATGCAAAGTGATTACAGAGTGACCCAACGAATATTTAAGCCACTTTCATAATTTGGCATTGATTTTATTGCAATTTTTTTATTTTCGTCAATTGCAGGTAGTACCACCCGCGTTTGGTTAAATTTATGGGTTTTGCCTATTATTATCCATTCACAAACACTGAAAATGGTGTGACAAAGGCGTGCATTATGTACTATTGTGCCGATAAAAAACTGGGACAAAAGATTTACAAAAACAATGTAAGAAATACATATCCCCTAGACTATAAAAGGTGTCTAGAGCTAAAAAGGAAAAACATTCAAAATTTAAAAAGTAACCTAGGTTACATAATGGAATGTTTTGTATTTTTCGATACGGGGTGGTTAAATTTGAGAGACATCATATAATATGGATAAAGTAAATTTATTAGATTTTTTTAAAGTCAAATATTTTATAAATTATTATATTTACCATTACCACAAAATAATAAATAAAGCTAATACAGGTAATAAAATACATTTAATAAAAAGAAAAAAATTGCGAACACAAAGTTTGTCAAAACAACACAAAATTAATATTTGGTCATAGAACCATTTCTGTTTATTACTTTTTGGAGCCTTTGTGGCATACTTAAAACTAAGTTTCTACATAATTCGACAGTTATTTCATCCCAAGCTTGATTTATCCTATGACGTAATTCATCCCTGTTTCTAGGTTGAAAATCATGTTTATACATAGATTTGACCATGGCACCCCAAATGTTTTCTATCGGGTTCAAATCGGGACTCTTCGAAGCCCAGGGAAGAACTGCTATGTTATTTTCTTGGAGAAAATTTTGTACAATGCGCGCTGTGTGTATCGGAGCATTATCATGCTGAAATGTGTAATTTTGACCGTATACAGCGTTTACCGATGGTATCATCACTTCGTTTAGTATATTAACGTATACTGCTGCAGTTAGTCTTCCTTCGACGATTTGGCAAAGTCCTGGTCCTCTAGCGCTAATCCAGCCCCAAACATTTATGGAGAAACGCCCACTTTGGTTGGTTTTGTGGGTGTATCTCTCATCATACCGCATGCCGGAAGGCCTATACACCCGAATTCTCCCATTATTGCATGACTGAAAAGTTTTCTCGTCAGAAAATATAACTGTTTCCCATAAATTTATTTGATTAATATATTCATGTGCAAATTCTAACCTGCCCTGTTTATTTATTTCCGTTAAAAAATTTTTATTGGCAGCACAACGGCTTCGTATATCGGAATTTCGAACCCTGTCTCTAGCGGTATTTGCAGAACCTGGAAAATTCGTCTCTTCTTTTGCCTTGATTGCAGTTTCGAAGGGATGATCCCTTAGATAATTAACCAGTCTTCTATCATGATCATCAGTAGAAATTTTAGGGGGACCAGAACCTGCATTCCTAATAATAGTCCCATGTCTTGCTATTTTTTATTTTGCCTATAGCACGGTATTCTTGCTTACTCCCAGTTCATCTGCAATATCCCTAATAGCAACACTATCTCGCAACCGACTATAAATAATTGCCTTTTGCTGGGGGGGTTAATTGTGGCATATTTACAAATAATATATGATTGTATGTTTGACGAGTCAATCATAAAGTGACAATCTTTATTGACATGCAAATTTTCATGACATTTTACTGGTACCAGGCTTGATGTAAAATTATTCTTAATAGTCTAGGAGAAAATAGAAAAATTTCCTGTCCCAGTTTTTTATCGGCGCGATGGTACATAGGTACACTTATTTTTTATTAAACATAAAAAAACTACAAAATATAAAAAATACATTATACAGAAATTAAATTATAAAAAATCATAATATTCTTTGTCATCTGAGGAACTGTCATCTTCTCTTGACGTTATAATTAACGGGTCGACGGTCCGATTAATCAGGTGGTCAAGGTCCCACATTTTCTCCTCTTCTTTAATGACATGATGCTTGACTGCTTTGCGGCAATTCTCTGGTATCACTTCCTTAATGGCTTGATCAAACAGTCGCATAACATCATTTATTTTAAAAGTCGTATTGTATCTTGCTACAAATCCTTTCACTTGCGCCTATATAAGTTCTATAGGATTTAGTTCCCAATGACATGGCGGTGTGCGCAGCACAGTTGCAGTATGTTTTTCAGCTATATCTTCCACGGCATATTTCATAAAACGATGTTTGTGTAAATTTGCTATAGCTAATATAGTTCCATCTTTATCAAATTATCTTCTTTTTTTTTCTTTGGTTAGTTATCATAAATAATTTAATGCACAAAATTTACCTGCGCCTATGGCCAGTACCGAAATTGAGCCTAACTGGACGGAATTTCCCATTTTATTACTCTACACCTCTCTGAAATAGACTATAACATCCTGAACTAAAATCTATTGAAAATATATCCCAATAATAAAAATCTTCCAAGACCATTTCTAAAAATAATTAAAAACACGGCGCTAAAGCTGGAAGTTTAAAAACATAGGATAAAAAAGTACGTCATCCTATTACCCGAGCAATTATTCTATTTGTCAGTCGTGCGACTAATTTAATTGTGATCTTTATTTCGACCACTTAAATAGACAAAGACAATTTAGAAACAGGATACCAGACTCGAGACCTCAGTCAGGTAAAAGTGCGTCGTTCGCAGAGCGATCGTCTGATGCCATTGCATGGAATTGTTGTGACGTCGGTAAGTAGTTTCGCGTGTTTTCATTAGAGAGCATATTTTGTTTAATTATTTTCTCAGTAAACAATTGAAGAATTTACACTGAAAGCTTAGAAAATTTTATTCTTTCTTGCTCTATACCATAGTGAAAAGGCCCATTCTAACCTGCTACAATTTTTAGGTATATTTCTTGTATAAATGTATACGAAACACCATTTTTAGACATAATTACAAGCGGGGATGTTATAAAGCTACACAATTGTGTAACAGGCAAACTTAACCTAGATGGAGCAAACCATGGCCTTCTAGGATTTGAAGAATAAAAAATACATTATACATGCCTGTTCATAAAACAAGTGAAGAATTGACGTTTACCACGGGACTCGCCCGGATCACAACCTTCTGTAACTCGACTAACAAAGATACAAACTAATTGGCCACTGATAGGGAGGTCGCCACTGTCCATTGGCTCTCCCCCCATAAACGTTGCTCCCCCTGGATCTGTCAAAGTACCGAAATAAAGGGACCAGTCATTCTCTCTCACTTAATCGTTTTTAAATTGAGAAGGTTATGATGTAACCGGACATGAATTATTTTAAAAATTGAGTTACCCGAAAATTTAATAAATAAATACTCAAATTTTCGTTATTGGATGCTTACAATCTATGACAGGAATGTTAAAAAAAGGTGTGCCTACGTGACCGGTGTCTAACATATTTTTGAGTGTTATTTAATACTAAACAGGCCTTAAATATTTGCTAATATTATTATTTAAAATCAAATCTAATAAAAACTTACTTTGGTTTTGCCTGATCCAGTTGGACCAACTAACATTAAACCATGTCGTACCACTGTTGTTTCATATAACTGGATAACTTTTCTTACGTACTCTAAAAAAATTATTGAAATACAAAAGGCGGTTTAAATTCCTTAAATTATACCAAAATTAACTTGAAGAAATAGTCCATACTAGAAGGTAAGTGGGAATTTAAATGAAAATATAAAGGGTGATTTTTTAAGAGTGTCTGAACTTTAAATTTAAATTAAAAAACAACCATATTAGATATCTCTAAACTATTTATTTTATGTGAAATAACACTTAATGGCATTAATGTTTGAAAATAACTTCAGTCAAATGTCCGCCGCGGCTTCTTCTAACAAAGCGCATTCTGTCAATCCAATTTCCGACCACTTTTTCAAGCAATTCGGGACTTATGCCTGCAATTGTCCGCGTTATGTTGTGTTCTAATGCGTCAATATTTGCCGGTTTATTGGCATAGACCAATGATTTAACGTAACCCCACAGAAAATAATCTAATGGCGTTAAATCACACGACCTTGGGGGCCAGTTGACAGGTCCATTCCTCGAAATAATTTTCTCACCGAATTCTTCCCTTAATAAATCCAGGGTTTGCATTGGCTGTATGACATGTGGCTCCGTCCTGTTGAAACCACATCTCGTCCAAATCAATACCAGTCAAATTTGGAATTAAATATTCATTAATCATCGCTCTGTAACGATCCCCATTAACTGTCACGCGGTTTCCAGCTTCATTTTTAAAAAAATACGGCCCAATAATGCCACCGGCGTATAATCCACACCATACAGTGCATTTCTCTGGATGCAATGGCAATTGTTGAATCATTTTGGGATTATTTGCACTCCAAATGCGGCAATTCTTTTTATTGACGTAACCGTTTAACCAAAAATGAGCTTCGTCGCTAAACAAAATTTTGCGGTAAAATTGTGGATCAAGTTGCAATTGACTAAGAGACCATTCAGCGAACGTGCGACGCAAACGATGATCTTGCGGCTTAAGTTCTTGGGTAAGCTGAATCTTGTAAGGCACCAGACCAAGATCTTTAGTCAAAATTGTCCACGTAGTCGAATAACAAAGCCCAACTTCTTGTGAACGTCTACGAATTGACAAATTTGGGTCTTCACCAACACTGGCAGCTGCAGCGTCAATATTTTCTTGGGAACGCACAGATTTTTGTCTGGTTTTTGGTTTAATATCGAGTAATGTAAATTGCGTTAGAAATTTGTCTATAACTCGGCGAATACCTCGTTCGGTTGGGCGATTATGAGCACCATAGAATTCACGAAGGGCTCGATAAGTTTGGCGCACAGAACACTGGTTTTGATAATAAATTTGGACAATTTGCAAGCGTTGCTCTAGTGTCATTCTTTCCATAATGATTTGCCAGACTATACTGAATAATTCTGACACTACAAGCGCGAAAAGTGACAGTTCATTTCACAGCCTTCTCGGATTAAAGTTCGGACACTCTTAAAAAATCACCCTTTATAAGGAACTTTAAGTTTTTCTCCACTGACATTAGAAAAATGTTTTAAAAGTTAGACTCTCTACATGTTTCGAGTGTATAAACATTCATCTTCAGGAGAATAAGTTCTACTTTAAAAAAGGAAAGAAAAGGTGACTAATGTCGTAACGGAGCTAAGGATTCATGGTTAACTTAGATTACATTCGGAAATTTAATAATGACGATGTTTAATGCATCATTTTGATTTGGAGATATTTGAGAAAAATAATTTTGCCTTTCAATATCAGAGCGTAAATCGCTTACCAGATGTTTTGGAGACTAAAAGACAATCTTATAAATAATGTTTTAGTCATAAAATAGAAACTCCATATTATCTTTGGTTTCTTAGTTACTTTGGAACTCCTAGTAGCATAATATAAAATTAAAACACCCATTATATTACCATCAACATCTTCTAGTCCATTAGCAATACAAGACTTTCTTATGGACAACTCCAAAGCTCCATAGTCCACAACCTGTTCAACCATTCTAGGAAACAAATCCGAGACAATGCCTAATAACAACAAAAAAGCACAAAGTTATTCGTCAAATTTCCTTTTTATTTACTGTTCCGCCATCTTATAGTGGATCATTAAATATATTTTATTCTGAAGAATAGTTTTCTTTTAATTCGTCAAATTCATTCTTACACGAGTTTATTATATAAAATGACTCATAAGTAACGCCAAAAGTTATCATAAAATCATACTTTTGACTAAATGCATCTTGGTTTGCGTTGTATACAGTATTCTGAGGGAATGATTACTCGTGTGGCATAACGTATACGTCATTAAAAGTGTACAAATCAAATCGTAATCATAATAGTATATTAAAACATAAGTTTTATAAGACAAATTTTTGAGCACGCGTTGGTTTAGGACACGAGCCACGTAGCGGGGAGTGTTCTAATTAGACGAGTGCTCTAAAATTTGTCTTATGGAACGAATATTTTATAATACTTTTTCTATTTGGGTAATTATTAAGTAAATTCAAATAAAAATGTAGTAAATAGTTTCCAGTCAAAATTTTTATTTTTTTTTTGAGGTTGGCAACACTAACAGAAACAGAAAGTTGGTGTGGTCACAGAAGAGAAAAGGGATTAGTATTATGGTGCACAAAACACCGACTTTTAGCATGGTGTGCCATGAATTTCAAAACGGTATTGTGTTGTTACCAATAGGAAGAAAATAAAAAATGCGTGTTTAAAATGAATAAAATAATTGCTTATGCAACCCAATGGAAACCCATAATGAAGACTTTATGGTTCCCAAATAGAAAAATATTATAGTAGATTTGCCTAATGTCCCGATATAAGGCTTCCTAAAAGTTGTTTAAAGATTTAAATTAAAAAGGTAAGTCTAGTACATTTTTTTTTTTTTTTTTTTTACGGTTCGCCGACTACGTA
This sequence comes from Polydrusus cervinus, assembly GCA_935413205.1. Taxonomy (NCBI): domain Eukaryota; kingdom Metazoa; phylum Arthropoda; class Insecta; order Coleoptera; family Curculionidae; genus Polydrusus; species Polydrusus cervinus. The sequence continues at coordinate 19,414,534 of OW284514.1, read as the reverse complement.
GGCCATCTTGAACCGGTCATCGACCACAAATGTGATCTACCGACTGGGGAGTGTGAAACGGCACCTTCATCCTACGAGATATCCGATCTCATCCGGCCTGTCCGGCGTGAATAGGATGGCTAAGTGTCGATTCATTTTACACTCTTCCCTGAGGCAAGAGCACGCCGTGTTCCCAAGCGGTCACCCGCCCAAGTACTAACCGCGCTCGACACCGCTTAACTTCGGTGATCTGCGGGAACCGGTGCTTAATATGTCGACAGGCCCTTGCCATAAGTCTAGTACAAAACCAATGTTACCCATACATTTAATAGATCGTATTCAAAAGCACTTTGTACAATATTTTATCAACAAAGTATACACGAGTATTTAATCTTTTAGCATATGTCCATTTAGAGGACTTTAGCTACCGCCAAAAAATTTATTCGCGACATACCTTTAAAAGTTAGAGCTTTTTACAATAAATACTTACGTATCAACTACTTACCGGAAACACAAGAGAACGATAATAAAAGCTCCGAAAAGAACTATTTTTATGATTAAATAAATTTTCAAGGCACAAAAAATAACAAATCAAAATGACAATAAAAAAACGATGACGTCGGAAGTCAATGAACAAACTTCAAAGAATAATGAAATTAAATAGTCAAATTAATCGGCAACTTTTCCTTACAATTTTTTCTCTGTCTAGCACGTTTCATTGGCAAACTGTGCATGAAAGACGTTGAGTTAGGTTTTTATTAGCCTTTATTATTATAATAAAAAAAGATGGGGAATTGTAAATCACGTTTGTCGCTCAATCGTTGAACAATATGACGGACGAGTAAAGAACCACTGTGGATACTGTATTATATTCTGTTCCAGCATGCATAATTCATGTATTCTGCATACATTTTATGAAAAAACAGCTGTTAATTTCTTATTTATTATTGTCATTTTAAAAACGCTCTATATTTTTTCTGGATGCCGCATAACAAAAAATATATGTTATGTCAAATTTTAAAGAGAAAAAGGAACTTCTTTATTTGACGCATATTTTCCTATGCCCAATATCCAATGAATGTGAACATGATACGACAGAATAATAATTATGGATATTTTTTTTTTTTACGGTTCGCCGACTACGGAGGCCATCTTGAACCGGTCATCGACCACAAATGTGATCTACCGACTGGGGAGTGTGAAACGGCACCTTCATCCTACGAGATATTCGATCTCATCCTGCCTGTCCGGCGTGAATGGGATGGCTAGGTGTCGATTCATTTTACACTCTTCCCTGAGGCAAGAGCACGCCGTGTTCCAAAGCAGTCACCCGCCCTCGGTCGACACAGCTTAACTTCGGTGATCTGCGGGAACCGGTGCTTAATATGTCGACAGGCCCTTGCCATGAAATTATGGATATAAAATTGGTAATATTCAATAAAAAAGCCTATACAAGCAACTATACGATCATATACTTACCATTAAAGAGTTTTAGATCATCCTTTAAAAACTTAGGAACATTAACATCTCGTAAAGCTCTTAAGCATATTTGTCTTTCATCCATATTGGGATTTTCTCTTTTCAGATTACCGGCAACAGATATAACAGTTTTAACAGCCCTCATTCCAAAATCGTAGTGATCCTAAAAATATACTGTTTTATATAAACTACTTAGATGTCTTTAACAGGCAAAGATCTACTTATATACAATGTGTCCGCCGATGGGGGTACCCAATAGTGAAAAAATCTTTATTATTCATTTTACGACCAAAAGTCATTCTTTATAAAAAGTTCTGCTTATCGAGAAAATGAATTTACGATAAAAAAAAATTTAGATTCCATGTACAGGGTGTTTATAAATTGGGAAAATATGAAAACGCTTCAAGAGTGAAGTACCATTATTTATTATTTTTTACAAAAATTTTATAAAACAAAGTTGTTTATAAAGTAACCATAAAGTTTGAATACAAATTTTGAAATAAAAATTCGAATTTTTAAAAATAAAATGGGTTTTATGTAATTATTTGCATTCCAGCTAGGTCGCCTGACCTTTCACTATTAGATTTCTTTCTGTGGGGTGCCTTAAAACAAAAGGTTTATTCAGATAATCTTCCACATGATAGGGAAATATTAAAACAACGCATAGAAGGAACAATCCATGATCTGAATGTACCGCGAATCATTCGTAAAGTGTACGGTAAATTTATTAAGTTGGCGGAAAAGTGCGTCATGTTAGGAGGTAGCTATGTAGAATAATTTTTAAAAATTCGAATTTTTATTTCAAAATTTGTATTCAGACTTTAGATTAGTTTATAAACAACTTTGTTTTATAAAATTTTTGTAAAAAATAATAAATAATGGTACTTCTCTCTTGAAGCGTTTTCATATTTTCCCAATTTATTAACACCCTGTACAGGGTGTCCCAAATTCGAGCCTTATCATGGGGATCTCGGAAACTATAAGAGATACAGCATCGGTCAAATGGTGGCAAAGTTGCGGAATTTTGTGCCCAGTAATATCGTAAAAAAATATTTTAGCTATCTTTTTTAGTTTTAGAAATATTTGAAAAAAACTAAAATATTCAGATTATTTTTTTTAAAATTGGCCGATTAATTTTATCCGCTATAAAAAAACAAACACAACATTGTTAAGGCAAGTTTTCTTGCTGCATATCGTGGTGTTTTTAGAATTTCGTTGCAACGTTTCGTTTTTGTGGAACCATGATCAACTTTGATTTTTTAAATACGGACCTGTATTTTTTATTTTATTTTTTTAAATCTTTTAAGCAATGAATTCAATCATGTTAATTATATCAAGACGTTTTGATGTCTTCATTTCATCATCTGCAATGTGATAATTGTTTTTTAATAAATACGGCCCTGGTGTTAGTTACTTAATTATTTTTACCAAATACAATATATGTAAATAGATCCTGAATTTATTAGTTATAGAATTAATTTACTTACTATGTAACATAATATTTCAATTTTTATATAACAAACTATAAAATAAAACCAAACAAAACAAAGGTGCATGGCTAAGACGCAAACTTTATGAAATCATATGACAACCAAAAGAAAAAGTGGATTTATTCTACGTACGACATAGACTCTTAAGACAACTTACATAATATTTGTGTTTAATTTGTTTTAATCACAAGAGAATAGAATGCGAATAATATATTATAAAGAAATAAATAAAAAAGAAAATACTAGCAACAGAATCAAAAAGTAAAAAACTGATTTATATTGTGTAAACATATATAAGTGTAAAACACCTTAGTTTTGTTTAGTTTTATTTTATAGTTTGTTATATAAAAATTGAAATATTATGTTATATAGTAAGTAAATTAATTCTATAACTAATAAATTCCGGATCTATTTACATGTTGTATTTGGTAAAAATAACTAAGTAACTAACACCAGGGCCGTATTTATTTAAAAACAATTATCACATTGCAGATGATGAAATGGAGACATCAAAACGTCTTGATATAATTAAGTGTGATACATGGTTGAATTCAGAGCTTAAAAAGATTTCAAAAAATAAAATAAAAAATACAGGTTTGTATTTAAAAAATTAAAGTTGACCATGGTTCCACAAAAACAAAACGTTGCAACGAAATTCTAAGAACACCACGATATGGAGCAAGAAAAGTTGCCTTAACAATGTTGTGTTTGTTTTATTATAGCGGATAAAATAAGTCGGCCAATTAAAAAAAAACAAATCTCAATATTTTAGTTTTTTTCAAATATTTTTAAAACTAAAAAAGATAGCTGAAATATTTTTTTACGATATTACTGGGCACAAAATTCCGCAACTTTGCCACCATTTGACCGATGCTATAGCTCTTATAGTTTCCGAGATTACCATGATGAGGCTCGAATTTGGGACACCCTGTACATGGAATCTAAATTTTTTTTTATCTTAAATTCATTTTCTCGACAAGCAGAACTTTTTATAAAGAATGACTTTTGGTCGTAAAATGAATAATAAAGATTTTTTCCCTATTGGGTACCCCCATCGGCGGACACACTGTATAGGTAATAGTAAAATTTGTGATATATCATCATTGAAAAATGTACCATCGCGCCGATAAAAAACTGGGACAGGAAATTTTTCTATTTTCTCCTAGACTATTAAGAATAATTTTACATCAAGCCTGGTACCAGTAAAATGTCATGAAAATTTGCATGTCAATAAAGATTGTCACTTTATGATTGACTCGTCAAACATCATTGTCAATCATATATTATTTGTAAATATGCCACAATTAACCCCCCAGCAAAAGGCAATTATTTATAGTCGGTTGCGAGATAGTGTTGCTATTAGGGATATTGCAGATGAACTGGGAGTAAGCAAGAATACCGTGCTATTGGCAAAACAAAAAATAGCAAGACATGGGACTATTATTAGGAATGCAGGTTCTGGTCCCCCTAAAATTTCTACTGATGATCATGATAGAAGGCTGGTTAATTATCTAAGGGATCATCCCTTCGAAACTGCAATCAAGGCAAAAGAAGAGACGAATTTTCCAGGTTCTGCAAATACCGCTAGAGACAGGGTTCGAAATTCCGATATACAAAGCCGTTGTGCTGCCAATAAAAATTTTTTAACGGAAATAAATAAACAGGGCAGGTTAGAATTTGCACATGAATATATTAATCAAATAAATTTATGGGAAACAGTAATTATATTTTCTGACGAGAAAACTTTTCAGTCATGCAATAATGGGAGAATTCGGGTGTATAGGCCTTCCGGCATGCGGTATGATGAGAGATACACCCACAAAACCAACCAAAGTGGGCGTTTCTCCATAAATGTTTGGGGCTGGATTAGCGCTAGAGGACCAGGACTTTGCCAAATCGTCGAAGGAAGACTAACTGCAGCAGTATACGTTAATATACTAAACGAAGTGATGATACCATCGGTAAACGCTGTATACGGTCAAAATTACACATTTCAGCATGATAATGCTCCAATACACACAGCGCGCATTGTACAAAATTTTCTCCAAGAAAATAACATAGCAGTTCTTCCCTGGGCTTCGAAGAGTCCCGATTTGAACCCGATAGAAAACATTTGGGGTGCCATGGTCAAATCTATGTATAAACATGATTTTTAACCTAGAAACAGGGATGAATTACGTCATAGGATAAATCAAGCTTGGGATGAAATAACTGTCGAATTATGTAGAAACTTAGTTTTAAGTATGCCACAAAGGCTCCAAAAAGTAATAAACAAAAATGGTTCTATGACCAAATATTAATTTTGTGTTGTTTTGACAAACTTTGTGTTCGCAATTTTTTTCTTTTTATTAAATGTATTTTATTACCTGTATTAGCTTTATTTATTATTTTGTGGTAATGGTAAATATAATAATTTATAAAATATTTGACTTTAAAAAAATCTAATAAATTTACTTTATCCATATTATATGATGTCCCTTAAATTTAACCACCCCGTATCGAAAAATACAAAACATTCCATTATGTAACCTATGTAGGTTACTTTTTAAATTTTGAATGTTTTTCCTTTTTAGCTCTAGACACCTTTTATAGTCTAGGGGATATGTATTTCTTACATTGTTTTTGTAAATCTCTTGTCCCAGTTTTTTATCGGCACAATAGTACTTGCTTTACAAATGTGATATGACAATAATTATCAAAAGAAGGTATGTCTGATGAGCAGACAACATGGTCGAATTATACTTTGTCTTAATAAGAGTTTATTCTAAACAACGGCATGAGTTTAGATCTGACATGAGATCTCACCTGGGAACTTAGTTGTTCTGAACTTAATTTAAAAGTAGTGGTAATTTTGTTGGCAAGTTGTCTTGCATTTCCGAATCCAAATGAAAACAGAGATATTTCAGCAATTAACGTATAGTTTGGAACCATCATGGATACTGGTCTGAAAAGCGCTTTTAAGTTATCTGGAAGTTCTGTTCTGCCGGCATAACCTAATATAAAAAAGTAACGGTTATTAAATTACATCTATTTCATACTCCCAATTAAGTTAAAAAAGTATATTAGTAATATACAGTAGCCGAGATGGTAGCTAACAACTAGGAAAATAATTTAATAATAATAATAAGTTTATTTTCAATATCTATAATATAATAAATGTGTTTATTTATCTTCCTCAATAAACTTGAAGAAATAGTCCATACTTAAAGTGGAGTGGGAATATAGAAGGTAAAAATAAGAACACAAAGTCTTCCTCCACTGATATATTATAGAAATATTTTAGTAAACTTCTCTACATGTTTCGAATGCAGAAGCATTCATCTTCAGGAGAAAAATTAAAAGAAGAAAGGACCAGTAGATATCACCCTAACTGAGCAACATAAATATAGGTTCGGTATAAAATGAGTGGAACAATCAAGAAATCGATACACATTGCATTGTGAATAAAAAAAAAGTATATCGGTTGAGACTTAAGGCACTGTGAAAACTTTAAAGGTAGAATGAAAGATTTAACATCTTTGTGTGGAAGAACTGTCGAAAGATCAGAATGAAGTAAAAGGGAATGATCATTAAGCAAACTATTAGCTAGTCATTAGAGAAAAAAAAAATTTTTGGAGAAGAAGTAAATATAAGTGTGAGGAAGAAGACTATTAAAAAATTAATTGAAAATTAAATTTAATTTTAATGCATTACTGGATGTAAACCATTGAGGTTTCGACAGTTCTTCCACACAAAGATGTTAAATCTTTCATTCTACCTTTAAAGTTTTCACAGTGCCTTAAGTCTCAACCCATATACTTTTTTTTTATTCACAATGCAATGTGTATCGATTTCTTCATTGTTCCACTCATTTTATACCGAACCTATATTTATGTTGCTCAGTTAAGGTGATATCTACTGGTCCTTTCTTCTTTTAATTTTTCTCCTGAAGATGAATGCTTCTGCATTCGAAACATGTAGAGAAGTTTACTAAAATATTTCTATAATATATCAGTGGAGGAAGACTTTGTGTTCTTATTTTTACCTTCTTTCCTCAATAAACTTCTTTTATGATCCCCCGAAGACGTGCCTGTTAGGGGCAAATCTTAGTATTTTAAATTATAAATATATATGATTATTAAAATATGTTTTTAAAAATATTTGTTAATATTATGTAAAAGTTAAATTGCAAATAAAAAACCTTTAACTATATGTATATAAATATAAACGCAGTTTTTTTGAAGATGTAGATATAAAAATTTTATAAAATACATTATTCATAACAATATTTATGAAAACATTTTCAAAAAAATTTTTTAAGTTATCTGTTTCCAATATCCATGCTTTTATTTCGACTTATTCTTTTAATGAAATATATTTTTTAATTTTTGGCGGTAAATAATCGTTTAAATAAAAATAATAAATATTTGACATTTTTTTGTCCTATGGACTTATTTATTTTAGGTATTATGGTTATTTCATTTTTATGATGTGTAATATGATTATGGTTTTTAAACTGTAAAAGATTTTTATTTATAAATATGTATATTAAGAAGTTATAGATGTAAAGTTGTCTAATATTTATTCTTTTTGTTTCAGAATATAATTTTATTAAAGGATAAAGATAATCTTTATTAAATATAATTTTTAGAAACCTTTTCTGTAATATTTCTAATTTTTTAACTAAAGGTTTATTTATTCCTCCCCAACCTAAAATGCCATATTTTAAATGAGTTTTAACTAATGCATAATATAATATTTCTATATGTTTTACGCTCAAAATATTTTTAATATTTCTACAAATTGGTAGTACCCTTCTTAATTTTTTAATCAAATATTCTATGTGAAAATTCCAATTTAATTTACTGTCAAAGATTATTCCTAAATAGTTTACTTGATTAACTTTCAAAATTTGAATGTCATCATTTATTTTAATACTATTCATATTTTGTGGTATGTTATTTGGATTTAAAGTAAAAGGAAGAACATTTTAAAATCTTTTTTAATTTTGTTATTTAAGTTGCCCCAATTTGTATTTGTATAAAAAATTGCATTTTCTATGCACTTATATAAATTAACTAAATTATTAATAGGAAATCAGCGTCAAATGCCGTACACACGGCTACAGAGAAACAACCATAAAAAAGTTATAGCTTACCTGGATTCATAGTTATAAACACCGCACAAGACTCTTTTAAAACTATTTCACAACCTTCGAATAAAAATCTATCGAGTCTAGCTTGCTGAGCCTTTTGAATGGTGGTTATCTGCTGAGCAACTACCGAAAGTACCTAAAAAAATAAATAGAAACAAAAATCCTGATATCTATACTATGACATTGAGACCAGGTTATGAGGTAATTTTTAGCAAAAAAATAGAAAATTTTATTTATTTTAAAAAAAATGTGATGGATACTTACTTCAATATCAATTCTATTAAATTCATCAAAACACGCCCAGGCTCCTGAACTGGCCAAACCTTTGAAAAATTTTCCCATGGCCATGAAATCAAGTTGATCAGAACAGTTGAAGACGACACACTGTATGGCAAACGCTTTAGCTAAATCTTTTGTTGTTTCGGTTTTGCCAGTTCCTAAAACCGGATAAATATTAAAATATGAGGCATAAACAGAAATTCTATGTAGGGGAAAGTGTTCCACAATGAGACATGTTCCACAATGAGACATTCTCCATAACTTTTTAAACTTCCCACCTATTTAGTTTAAAAAATATGGTCGACGAACATATTTAGTTGTGCATGTGCTCCACCAAATTTTACGAAATTTAGAAAATTCTAAGCATATTTAGTGACTTAGGTACATAGCTCAAATTGAGGTAAGTTTTTTTTTATAGTCGATATTTTAATTGGTGATTAAATAAAATCCGGTGGTTTTTCGATAAATCTGAAATTCAGAAATTGTTTGGGCATTTCTAGGTTAGGATTCTGTTTAAACTAAAGATGTTCAAAACTATCGAAATTTTTTTGCCCACTTCTTAAAATATCATCGAAAAAGTTCCACAATGAGACAGTTGGTTTTGTTCCACAATTCTCATTGTGGAACAACATTTTTCAACCTGTGAGTATCTAATGATTTTAATTTTATTTCCATGTTAGGGTTTAAAGAATCTTCTAGTGAAGAGTCTGATAAGGAATCCTATCAGGAAGATATTAGGGGCTCCTCTGAAGATGCTAGTGATATTGAAGATGCCTTGGATAAAGATACCAGTCGCTGGGGAGTACGTTTTAGTTCAACTTGATGAATTAAAAACTGTTGTCTTTTATGTCGGAAAAATTTTAAATAAAAAATAAGATGAATTTCAAATTTCATTTCTTTGTAAAAGTAACAAGTCTAACAACTGTTTTTTCCACCCCGTAACAGAAGATATAAGTATGATCGAAGAAAAAAACATCAAAATAATACTTTCCAAATATTTAACGACTGGGAAAAAAACTAAGAGGCAACAGGCTCTAATACGTTTTGAACTAAACTTTAACTCATTAAATGTGCGCTAATATATTTTGAAGGATTTTATTTTATTTTTCGCTTGTCTGATTTATATTTTATGTTGTCCTATCTAGCAAAATAAGTTTTTTGGATACTGTTTTTTTTCAAAAAAATGTTCATTTTCCTTTAATATATATTTTTTTATATTTTTTGTATTGTTTTTTGGTCTAAAGAGTTCTGTCTCATAGTGGAACCTACTTGTTCCACAATGAGACAACAATCACGATTTTAAAAAAAATCCCTATTTATTTTCTAAATCGATATATTGATAAACTTATTGCGTTAAATGACGAGGAATATGTCAATCTATGTGCATGAAACAACAAAATTATAAAATTCAATCATAACCTCTGGCAACGTACCGAAACGTAATTTTTGTCTCATGGTGGAACACTTTCCCCTAATTATCTTCAATAATCACGATGGAATATTATGTAGATACACAGGTATGTACGACTAAAACAATTTTGGAGAGAGCAAGAACAAAATTCTTCCTAGTTTACCTATATTCATTTTCATTACTAAATTTAGTTTATTTTTTATGATTTAAAAAAATTATAAACCTCAACATTTGTTTCTAGATTTAGAAGAACGACGAAATGCCCAAATGTTACTTTAAATAATTTGTTTTTAAACACACCCGCAGGTCCAGCTGGTGCTCCTCCAAATTTTAGGTGAAGTGCTCCAGTCAATGTTAAATAACATCGATCAGTCAAGGGAGTAATAACCAATCTTCCACTGTTTCCGAGATATTCATATCCATAATTAAACTCAGCGTTGACTGCTCTAACTTTCATTTGTTTTTCTACCCAGTAATACCTGAAATGTCAATAACACAATAACTCGATTTAAGTTGGTTTTGCAGTTTTTTCTTTAAACGCTTAACAGTTTGGTGATTATAATACAATCCAATTCGTTCGCAGAAGGCCAATAAAGCGGCATTGATTTAAGGAATTATGAAATTTTAGATTACAATCACATTTACCTTAGTTGACTGATCCAATCAAAATCATTAACGTTCACAGTATTCAAGTCCACCAATGTTTGTGTGACATCTCGAGAGTGGACTTCAATGACAATCAAGGCGGACAAAATTTCTCGCTGTAAAAACGTCAAGGCGCCTTTTACTAGACTTCTTAGAGCATCCAGGTTGTATATTAAAACGTCTTGTAAAAATGTACCCAATTCATTTTCCCTTATACCATTTTCTACGCCTGCCGTCCAGAAGGTTTGACTGCAAGCAATTACCACCTGACCCGGCCAGCAAAGAACCCAATCTGAAAACAAAAGAAAACAGATATACACTACTACAGAATGAAGTGAAAAGTCTAACTACGATAAACTGTATTAAAAAAACAGCTTATTTTTATTTCCAAGATAATCCACAAACACTAAAAATTTAAAGCACTATTTCATCAAATATTTGTGGCAATAGTTAAATATAAAAAATGTTTGTAGTTTTCCTGACCGTTAATTCAAATAGATGAGTTTGTTCGGGTCTGTTCTGTTGAATACCACATTAAAGACTCATGGAATTTTCATGAATTTATAAAAAATAAAAAAATACCCAAAAATCATATTTTGGTTTCTTTTGATGTTATCTCTTTATACACAAATATCCCTATTGACCTTGCCATTAATTGTATAAGAGAAAAATGGAATTTAATAAAAGAATTTAGCACAATTCCAGAACATGAATTTATAGAGGCTACTAAATTTTGTCTAACCTCAACCTATTTTAAATTTAATGAACAATTTTATTCACAAATATATGGCGTAGCAATGGGTTCACCCATTTCTGCAACCATAGCCAATTTAGTCATGGAACATTTAGAGGCAAGTGTCATCGAGACTCTTGACTATAAACCATATTTTTTTAAGCGTTTCGTTGATGATTGCATTTTATGTGTTCCAAAAGATAAACTTCAATATACTCTTAATAAATTTAATAATTTTCATAAAAAACTTCAATTCACATATGAAATAGAAAAAAATAACTCAATAAATTTCTTAGACTTAAGCATTAATCACGACAAGGAAGGTAACATCAAAACAAACTGGTACACTAAACCTGTTTGGTCTGGAAGATATCTTAATTTTGAGTCCTACACCCCCAATAAATATAAAAAAAGCGTTGTAAACTCCCTTACTGACAGAGCAATCACATTAAGCCATACTGACTATAGACCACAAAACATAAACAAAGTAAAAACAATTCTTAAAAACAATAACTATCCCAAGAAATTTTATGAACCAATTATTAAAAAAAGAATACAGCACATTTACAATAACAACAATACAAATCCACAAGAACCAATAAATAACAAATACATCTCGCTTCCGCATATACCTGAAATAAATGAAAAAATTAAAAAAATACTTAAACCACACAATATTATTATTGCCGAAAAACCTAGTAATAATACAAAAAGATTATTTACAAAATTAAAACCTACAGAACCAAAATTAAATCAAACTAATCTAATATATAAAATTGATTGCTCTGACTGCTCAAAAACATACATTGGTCAAACAAAACAATACCTTAAAAACAGAATCAAAGAACATAAGAACAGCCTAAGAAATACTAACCAATCACATACTGCCCTATCCAAACATGCAATAGATAATCTTCATAATTTTGACTTTGAACAAACTCAAATCTTAGACTTCGAAACAAATTATAAAAAACGAAACATAAAAGAAATGATACATATCAAAAAGAATAAGAATTCTCTTAATTTTCGAACTGATACAGATAATTTAAGTAACATCTATAATGATTTAATTACATCTAAATGAATGCAAATTTTTACTATAAACAATATTTTACAATAATAGAATTAATAAACGGAATTTCCAAACCCTCGAAAGACATACCTTTATATAAACTACCTACTTTAAAACTAAAATTAAAATTCAGTTCTCTGTTACACCAGAAACACTTTACAATGTATTAAAATGTATATCTAAATGTGAATATTAGTGCTAACATCTGCTAGTATTAAGGTATGTTGTATTTTTAATCTTATAATATTAACCTTAATTAGAAATTTAAAAATGTTTTATACTTATGATGTATTATTCAAACGGTGTTTTTTATATAAAAAATTTTTCTTTCTCTTTTTATAGTTCTGATGATGGTTTAATTATTAAATAAACCGAAACGTCAACCAATTAAACTGCATTTAATTTGACCGAATCCCAAAATACAAACTCATCTAGTTAAATATAAAATCATACCTTTTCTATCTTTATCCATCATATCATCCAAAGATTTACCAAGTGTAGTTCTAACAGTATTTTTCATAGTACCCTCAACTACTAATAGCCAATGTTCCACATTCCCTGTTGGATATAATGGCGGGTCCAAATCCACGCATTCATCTTCAGCTGAGAACATCTGAGTAATTTTCAAATCTTCCTCGAAGGTAAGCTAAAAGTTAGGATTGATCATTAGCGGAGGAATTATTCTTTAATTTGGTAAATAAAATATTTTCGTGGCGTGCGGTTTGTATGGATTGTTAGGGAAAAGACTTATTATATTTATATGAGTGAAATGGTGTTCCCAGAGAAGCACCCTTCATTTCTTTAAATAGACTATCTAAAAAGTTACATTAGGACCCCTACAATCAGTCTACATGCGCTGCCATTGACCTGCGGCGCACTCTGGGACTCGATTCTGGAATCTGGCTTAAGAATGTCGCATTCGAAAAATGTCGAATGTCTGACGTCGACTATGATCGCGACCCTGCTCTGGGAGAAATGTAGTCGAGGCAGCCAAAAAAGCCCATTTTTACATAAAATAATTTTTAAAAAAAGCTATTTATTCAAACGTTTAGAATGTTGTCCTTCAGCTAACTGACAGTGTCCAAGCCACTTAAAAAACTGGGAAAGTTGACACAATGTATGCTATTTTGTGCATGTAAAATGCTGTTCTCAAAATCCTCCAAACAAACTTCGTGCGATATTCGACAGTATTTAAATGATTCCAGAGGTAGAAATCTAAAGGTTTTAGATCTGGAGATCTAGAAGGCTATTTACCCTGCCTATTCACCTTCCATGAAACGTTTTATTGAAATAGTTTCGGACATGTATTCCCAAATGAGGTGGCGCCCCATCTTGCAGAAACCAAATGACATTCTTTAATATTAGATGACTTGATCCTGATACAAAGTAATTAAATTTGGTATAATTCTATTTCGAAGCAGATGTAGGAAGCTGTCATGTTTTCGCAAGGAAAAAGAGGCCCTATATATTATACAGTTTATAATTGTGTCGTCCACACATTGAAATTTTAGAAATGTGGCCCACGGTGCCCATGATTCAATGTGGAGTATGGTTCTGACCAGTACCGGCAGTTGTGCCTGTTGACAAAGTCATTGGAACAAAATTTGCTTCGTCAGCTTATTTTTTGACAAAATTACATACGATTATAGATAATAGAAACTAACACTGTTACTTAATAGTCCAACTCTATATGTATATGAAAATAGCAGAAAAATATAATTTGGAAAGTGATTCCAATTTTAAAAAAAAAAAACAATGCAATTAAAGAAATCTTTCAAATAAATAATTTTTGTACTTCAATTTTACACTAAAGTAATACATGGCAAAGTCAAAAATAATTGGTGGCATATTTACCCTGGCAACATTTTCAAAGCATTTTCTTAGATGAGGTTGTACGGCCAATGGATTTCTAGCTTGAGACAGAATTTCCAAAAGTTCGTCATCGCTAAGGAAATATAACCTGGGAAAGGTCGTCCTCTTCGTCTCCAAATATTCTGAGAGACCTTTCTGTACTATTTGCAATACGTGGTTTGCATCCTTAAGACTTTCTAAAATTTTTCTGTCTCCACAATATTCTATAATCTAAAAACAAAAACATAATGGGTAAAAATAGTAATTAAACAACGCAGAGCCAGATTTTGTATACACCCTGCGCGTTCAACAATAAACAAAAATAAACAATAAATTAAATTTTGATTGATTTAGAAACACTTGAATGTATATAAAAAACAGATTTAAAATAAGGGGCATATTAATTTCAGATTTGTGATTTATTTTTATTTGAGCGGATTGATGTTAAAAATTTTTAATAATTTAATTTTAATAATTTAATTCCTGTTGCGTCGTTATTATAAACATTTTCGAAAATTTGCCATTGGGAAATTATTTGTACACAAAATATGGTTAATACTACACCATACATTATTCGGAAAATTTAATAAAAAAGGCGAAAACCTATAATCAAATTAAAAAAGTATTTTAATTATTAGACAAAAATGAGCAATTTAGAAATAAAATCTTTGATATAAATAATTGTGTTGTGTAATGTCTTCCTCTTCGTTCGCTGCCAGGGCCATTCTCGAGAGCACCCGCAGCTTAACGTGGGTTCCGACCCATGATCCTCAGTTTTGCGACACCCCCAAAGGCTATCAACCCTTGGTTTTTTGCCATTGCATGACCTACCGATTGGGGAGTGTGTACCTTCGTCCGCACTCCACGAGATGTCCGATCTCATTCGGCCTGGTTACCGGCGTGAATTTCATACTTTTATGTATTCTTAAGCCCACTAAATTTCGGTCATACTTTTTTTATTATGCCTATGCCCACTACGGAATCCCTGTTCTCTACATTTAAGTTTACGAAATTGGCGATCTTAAACTCAGAAAAGGTATTTCCTTTATGTTTAAGTTTGCTGAGTTGGTAAACCCACACATCACGACCAGTGTACTTACGTTAGGTAAGTCATGAGCATTTCTCATTATTCTCTTCCATGTCCGTTCCATAGCTTTATACTTTTTGCTTTCTACAGGCAGTTGCTTTGTTATATCTTCACTGGTAAATATTGGCTCTAAATACATCCATTGCCTAAAATAAAGACTCTAAAAAAGTATATGATAACTTGTGAACTCTAGAAATATACAAGGGCAGATTGGAACGTTTTGGTATTAAAACAACTGTTCACAAAAGTGATATTTTTAAACTGGGGCTTAAATACTTAAAATTGTCCTAATAAAAAAGTACCCTTTTATAAAATAAGTATGAACGCTATCTTTGACACTATATTTGCACACATTTTAAACGTTTGTTTTGAATGTGAGGGTAATAGTCAGATATATGTATGTACATATTACCGGGCTATAGTTGGATAATAGTCAGTTTTTGCCAATCCAAAAAAAATATTAAATGATATTTCAGAGGCAAATTTCTCTGAAACTACAAAAACAATTTGGTAGAAACCTGTTTCATATTGAGCGGCCAGTATCATTCTTTATAAGGAAGCAAAATTCGGGTTTCAGGAGTCAGCGGTTTATGAGATTTTAGCGTCTGAAAAATCGAATAGCGGGATTTTGTTGGTTGGCAAAAACAGGCTAATATTGCAGCCATATATTGCAGAAAAATGTTAACCGTTTTGACGCACCTTAACAGTGGACAAACCTTTATGAAATTTTGTTTATGGTTTTGATCTAATAGTATTTCTATATTTAACTCAATTTGTAAAAATGCTGAATCCCATTTTTCAGAAATTACTAAATAAATTTTAGTAGAATTGTATATTTAGGATTATTCTCTTACACTTTTTAAGCTTCTGTCGTTATTGTTAAAGTTTAAAGGAACAAGGAAATAAGAAGAAACCAAATAAAAACTGTTATTCCTTGTTAATGATTCCTTCATAATATATTATAATATCACTTTACTACAAAGGAAATAAAACGGGAAATATTTTATAGAAACGAAAGCACATTGAAAGGTTTTGCTCTTAAATTACACGGCTTTCCATTGATATTTTCGAAATTCAAACGCTAAATATAAAAAAAAGTCACAAACAATTTTTTTTATTTAATAATTATACTCATACAAAGAACTTCTGAATGAAAAGTGCCAAAATATATATTTTTTTAACATTGGAGATACATATTTGGTTTCGTAATTATCAATAAATTTTATTTTTTTTAGGAAAAGCACAATTTAGAGAAATTGTATTGTTCATTTTATTTCTAAAGCTCTTTCAAATATGATGTTTTGAACCTCAGTAAATAGAAGTCAAAAGTGTAATAAATGTAATAGGGGAAAGCGGGGCAGAACGGGGTAGTGGGGCAGAACGGGGTTCCCCCATTAAAATGCGAACGTGCAAACGGAAACATCCGAACTTGCACTGAAGGTCACCTAAATGCATCGGTTACATGTTAGATACGACAGTTGCCCGAGAAACGTGGATCAAATTTGTAGTTTTGGCATCCATTTTAACCACCGTAAGTAATTTGTTTATTAAATTTTAATCTATTTCAATTATGTACTGCAAAGAACGTTTGTTTAACAACATTTTTATCACTTTAGCTTTGCGCTAGGAATGTTTTTTTTTACCAAAATTCTACTTTAAAGTAAAAATTGCACATGGGGTGGGGTACAATGGGGTACCCCGTTCTGCCCCGTTAAATGTCGTACCTAATTTAGTATTATTTCAGATGGTTAGAAATTATGTTCGGAAGACAACGCGTCAGGAATGGAGTATCGAATCAATGAATACAGCAGTTTATGCAGTTGTTAGTGGACAAATGGGATACAGGAGGGCCGCACAGCAACACGGTGTTCCCCAAACAACTTTAGAAAGGTGTGTTATGAAAAAAAGAAACGAACAGCAAAAATTTGTTGTTGATAAATCTGCCGGGAAATTTCACTGCGTTTTTTCACAAGAACAGGAGATAGAACTGGTCGACTACTTAAAATCTATGGAAGCAAGACTTTTTGGCTTGACCATGATTGACTTTCGACGTTTGGCTTATCAATTAGCTATACGAAATCAGTGCCACCATAAATTTAATTCAGCAGCTGAAATGGCTGGAAAGGATTGGATGCAATGTTTTTTAAAACGACACCCTACTTTGACGCTACGAAAACCAGAATCGACATCGGGAGCTCGAGCAATGGGGTTTAATAGGGTTGCGGTGTCACAATTTTCCGCCTTTTTTTGGAAACTATAGACAAATATAAGCTAGGTGGTGACCGCATCTATAACTGTGACGAAACGGGGTTGACTGTGAATCCAAAGGGCCATACCAAAATTTTAGCCCTAAAAGGAAAACGTCAGGTAGGCACCTTGACTTCCGCTGAACGAGGAGACACCATAACTGCTGAAATCTGTTTTTCTGCTGCTAGAGCATACATGCCACCTATGCTCATTTTCCCTAAAAAACGAAAGCAACAGACATTCGAGTTAGGCTTGCCACCTGGTTCAGTAGTAGAAGTTAGTGATTCTGGATGGATAACCACCGAACTTTTTTTAAATTGGTTCAAGCTATTTGTTACATTTTCTAAAGCAACAAAAGAAAATCCGGTGCCTCTTTTGTTAGATGGGCATGCAACCCATACCAAAAATCTTGACCTAATTTTGCATGCACGTGAAAAC
The DNA here is from genome assembly GCA_935413205.1 of Polydrusus cervinus. Lineage (NCBI taxonomy): Eukaryota > Metazoa > Arthropoda > Insecta > Coleoptera > Curculionidae > Polydrusus > Polydrusus cervinus. Next base: position 19,396,689 of record OW284514.1, on the reverse strand, counting down.
GGTGTAATATTATTATGCTTTCCACCACACACCAATCACAGACTCCAACCCCTAGACGTTTCCTTCATGAAACCGCTATGTACATTTTATGAACATGAAGCTCAGACATGGCTGCGTTGCAACCCAGGAAAAGTGATAACCATATTTCAAATTTCTACGCTTTTTGGTGCTGCCTTCTTAAACGCAGCAACTATGAAAACGGCGATAAACGGATTTCGCAAAACTGGGATTTTTCCCCCCAATGAAAATGTTTTTACCGAAGTTGATTTTTTACCGTCTGCTACCACAGACATTAAAAACAACAACCCTTTATCAGCCAATGACACTTCTAGTGCACTGAATGAAGAGCCGAGACCCGAGACGCCAACGGAACCTTCAATCTCAAATTCACCTCCTGCGGCTCCTGCTGGAAAAAAATCGGATATAAGAAAATCAACTGAATCTTCTTTAACTGTATCAGCAAATGACATTTTAAATCCCTTACCAGGTTGCTCTTCATGGAAATCGCCAAACAAATATGCTTCCTCCGATGTCAACAAGAAGACTGTTTTTCCCTGTTTGTCGCCAGAAGTTGCTGTACCCATTCCAAAAATCGAACAAACAGTTAAGAGAGTTAATCGCAAGAGAGGTAAAACAGCAATATTAACCTCAGCTCCGTATAAGGAAGAACTAGAAGAAGCAGCTGCAAAAAAGGTTCCGAAAATGAAGAAAGAAGGTGTTAAGAGAAAAATTGGCAGTGAAAGTCAAACAAGTAGCATTGCGAAGAAGAAGCGAAACCCTACCAAGGAACTGCCGATAAAAAAAGGAGATGCTGATTCATCTTCAGATAAAAATAGTAACGTAGATTGTCTTTACTGCAATGAATACTGGTCCAAGTCTGTTGAAGGGTGGATTGCCTGTTCAGCGTGTCACAAATGGGCACACAATGCATGTGCCGGCGTTGATAGTGAAGACGATGAATTTGTGCTTGTTTGCGAACACTGCCAATCCTAAGTGGATTTTTGTCTGCGATTCTAAATTTAAATACAAAAAAATATATATAAAATTGTGTACTTATTTTTTTAAAAATCATTTTCCCCACTAACATTATATTTCAGCAAGTCTAACCAAATGTTATTCGAGTTCTGGTAAAAACATATAAAAACCCCGTTCTGTCTCGCTTATGGGGCGGAATGGGGCAAAATACACTTTTTTGGTTTCTCATAATTATTTTCTTTAAAATATTTATTTAACTACTGAAAATGGCGAAAATGCTTAATTTACATATTAAGTAATAAACTGACACAAAAAATTTTTTTTTGTTAATGTCTGTAGTGAAAATCAAGGATCATACGTTAAGTACCCCGTTCTGCCCCGCTTTCCCCTACATAAAGTATTATTTTGATGGACCTAAAATCCAAAATCGATATGCATAATTGTTTATATACAGTATGTCTAAAAAAGTATGCAACATAATGTGAATTTTTTTTATTATCGATTTCTCAGACAATTTAATTTTTGATAAAAGTTGGTGCATACCTTAAAACTATACACGCATATTTCAAATTTCACTTAAGGCTAATAGTAAATGTTATATTTTCGAAATTACCTTTGTCTATGGCGAATGCAAAGGTTAAGTTTTATTTTGCACATTTTAATATACGCTCATTGTGTACTCAGTTTGCAGAATTTTCTGAGTTTGTTGCGGCGGAGGGATACGACATCATTGGCCTATCGGAGACTTGGTTGCACGATGGCTTGCTTAGTAATAATTTTTCAATTTCAAACTATAATTTGGTACGAAGGGATAGGGCAGGTCGTGGGGGTGGCGTCGGTTTTTACATCAATAAATCTTTTAAATTTAAAATACTGGAGATGCCGCCTCAGTCAAGTCTCTTGGAACAGCTTTGGATAAGCATAAAAACTCAGGGTAAGACTATATATCTTGGGTCTCTCTATAGACCCCCTAATGCAAATCTTAACAGTTGTTTAGATGATCTAGAAAATTCCTTGATACACTTTATTCCTTCCTGCGACCACATTCTTTTTGGAGGCGATCTTAACATCGATGTTTCAGATACGAGAAACCCCGGAAGTATTCTTCTCAATCGATTGTTTGGCAAGTATAAGCTGTCACAAATAGTGACTGCGCCGACGCGGATTACTCAGAATAAAAATAGTCTCATTGATCTTATTGTGACATCGACGCCGGAGCTTTCTAAGGATGTACAGGTAATTAACATGGATAATGTTTCAGATCACTGTTTAGTATATACGGAGATGTATTTGCAGAAAATACGTGTGCCTGTATCGTATCATACGTACCGAGACTATTCTTCGTTTACTTTTATTAATTTCCTTAATGACTTGTTTAGGGTTGATTGGAATATGTTGTTGAGTATGACCGATGTAGATGATATGATTGTTTTTTTAATGAAAATATTAGAAATGTGTTTGATGTTCATGCTCCGCTAAAAACCTCAAGATTTACAAAGCCAGCGGCTCCTTGGATAACAGATAATGTCAGGTTTATGATGAGGCTCCGCCAAAGAGCTCTAACAAAATATAAAAGACTTAAAACTGAGGCGACTCTATCATATTATAAACAACTTCGTAACTTAATTACCACTACTATACGTAATGAGAAGAAAGCGTACCTACATCACAAATTCCGAACCGATCCAAAGGCTTTTTGGAAAACTTTGAGACAGCTTAACATTGGTAGGCATTCTCAAGCGGACGCACAGTTAAATGATACTATGACTGCTTCTGGGCTCAATGCTTTTTTTGTTGACAGTGTCCCCAAGGTTACAGTTGATTCTGGTAAATTTATAGATGAAAATTATATTAACAAAAGACTACCTAATATAAAAAATGAATTTAAATTTTCTGAAGTAGGGGAGGAGTGTGTGGAAAGAGTAATTGCTAGTATTAAAAGTACGGCTATGGGTGCTGATGAGATTGACCTCAAAATGCTTTCGTTAATCACTCCATATCTTACATCATATTTAACGTTTATTATTAATTATTCTATTAAAACCTGCAAATTTCCTACCGAATGGAAAAGCGCCAACATCATCCCGGTACCGAAAAATAGCACCCCCACGGAGATGTCGCATTATCGTCCAGTCAGCATCCTGCCTACCTTATCGAAAATACTGGAGAAAGTTATGAATGACCAATTAAAGGAATACGTGGCAGCTAACCAAATAATACCTATCACGCAGTCGGGGTTCCGAGCGCAGCACAGCACATCAACGGCACTGTTGCATGTAAGTGATCAAGTTTTTAGAAGTCTTGATAAAGGCAACATGACGGCTTTAGTGCTGTTGGACTACAGCAAAGCGTTTGATACCCTTGACCATTCAGTTCTTTGTTCTAAACTTAAATATCTTGGACTACATGACGCTGCGCTAGATCTAGTAAATAATTATTTATTGTGTAGAAGACAGAGAGTGTGTGTTGGGTCGGACGTTTCAGAATATGTGAATATTGAGAGGGGAGTTCCACAGGGGAGTATTCTGGGACCGCTCTTGTTTACTTTATATACCTGTGATTTCCACAAATTTTTGAAGGTTTGTTCGTCTCATCAATATGCCGATGATAAGCAAATTTATTTATCATTTCCACACACACAAGCTTTAACAGCCATGGATGCTATTAACGCTGACTTGGCAGCGATTTCGGAGATTTCCAAATTACATAAATTGGTCTTAAACGGGACAAAATCTAAGTTGCTTGTCTTTGGTTCATCTGAGTTAAATAATTTTCACGTTGAAATTGAAGGTACGATATTAGTTCCTTCAGATTGCGAGAGAAATTTGGGTGTTTTTTTGGATAGGCAGCTTCGATTTGAAGCACATGTTTCTAATATAATTCAGAGAGCGTATTACAAGTTAAAACTTTTATATATGCATAAAGACATTTTAACAACTGATGTCAAGCTAAGACTCAGCGACTCCCTAATATTATCGTTGGTTTCATACGCCGACGTTGTTTTTTGGCCAGCTCTTACCCAGAGAGAAAAAAATAGTCTCCAAAAACTTCAAAATTCTTGTCTTAAATTTTGTTATAATGCTAGAAAATATGATCGTGTCACACCGTTACTGCAAGCTTCTGGGTGGCTGAAAATGGATGAACGTTTTTTTCTGCACTTATCTACGCTTACCCATAAAATAATTAAGAGTGGATCACCAGAATATCTTCACGAGAAGCTCGTTGTAGGTGCTACCATACATGGGCGAGAAACGCGACACTGTCAAAGATTTATTATCCCCCAACATCGAACTGCTCAATTTCAGGGATCTTTTAGTTACAATGCGGCCAAAGTGTACAATGCTCTACCGGCTGATGTAAAATCCCTTAACGCTATTGCGGGCTTTAAGAAGGCTGTCAAAAAAATTATTATAAATAAAAGAACTTAGCCGCTGTTTTTTGCATTTTTTTTTGCATTATTATCGTGTATCGAACATAGCGTAATAATGATATTATGTATAATGCTAATAATTAGTGGATTAATAAATTAATTTTATACTATATTTAGAATAGGCCACATTTATGTTACCATCTTTTTAAATATTTTGATTTAATATCGATTTAAATTTTAGTTCTGTAGAATAGAAGACGGTTAGATAGAGTAGCTGAGCTAAATCTCGCCGTTTATTTGTTATAATGTTTGTATTTTTTTATTTTAACATGAAATAAAAAGACATTTATTATTATTATTATTATTATTATTATTATTATTATAAGTGGACGCCGTAGCTACCCGCTTTAACAGATTTCATGCTGATACCTTCACGAAAGCCAGCGGCCGGCTGACGTGGAAAGGCATCGCGGATGGCCGGCAATTTACGGGAGCCAGTGGCGTAACTACCAATAATTTATTACCAACTTCTAAAAAGAAAGATTACTCAAATCGATTGGCATTCTCGATTATCTATTTATGGTAACGTACAAACGTTTGCTGCGAGTGAAAAATTGAATAAATGGCTGACGGATAAATAATTTCTTCTAACAAAATATATATTTGGGATCATAATTGTCGCTTCTAATTGGTAAAAATTAAATGGTAAGTTATAGTGGTTTCATAGGATTTTATGTCAATTTGGGAACTTTTGGAATTAAACACTTTTGATTCCTCATTGCCTTGAAAAATATAGGAAATATGTAATCGAGAAATTATTTTATTTGTTTTTACCCTCGCAGCTAAATATATATAAATAAAATGGAACAACTTTAAAAAGTTGTCTACAAATAATTAAATAAAAAATTAATATAACTAACAGGTAAGTACCTACTCCTGGAAAAGTCGATGCTTTAAAAAAAAGTGTAAAACTATGCAAAAATAGTTAGAAATTTGCGATATGCACAAAATGGGCTTTATCAATAAATTTTCATTTTGACCCTATCGTATAGAGAACGAAAAAATAAAAATTTTTACCTTACAGTTTTAAAAATATTTAATTATTTACGGAGAAAATAATTAAACAAAGTGCGCTATCTAATAAAAACACGCAGAAGAAAGTACAAACGTCACAACAAAACCGGCAAATGGGCAACTCGGGACAGCCTTCATTCAGATAACAAATAAGAAATCTTCAATGTTTCACGTTCTGACATGTTGTGAAATTGTAAACTAAAAAACATCAATGATTTATCATTTCCGCTTATTTAAATAGAGATTTTTTAAAAAATTTTAACAGTCGCCATTTTGAAATAGCTTAACAGAATCGCGCCAAAATTTATAAGCATACGGTACGATATATTAGCTTTCAAATGATGTATCACAAGCTGTATGTTTCCATTTAAAAAAAAGATCGATGTCGTCATATCTTTGACAAATGTCTATAAAAAAAAAACCAATAACGTCAAAATGTGAGCATATATGAAACTAAGTTGACGTGTCCGAGCGTTTTTCCTAAAAGTTACAGGAGAAGGCTATATTAATTTTATTCCGGACTTCTGGGAAGCCCTGTATATAGTACTTCCAGTTTGAACAGAAATAAAATGGTGTGTCTACTATACAGGGTCCTGCACCTCACCTCCCGTCTTCTATAGGTCACCTATTCATTAAGTTAAGAGTTTGATATTTTGCAAACCTTACCTGTATCCTAGGGCGCATTTTAGGAAAATATTTTTGTATATACAGGGTGTTCCAAAAACGTGTGACGTCATAAGGATCTATTTTTTTAGATTACATGCTATATATATTCTTACTTACTTGAATTCCTCTTATAGTTGCCTACATATCCCCAAAATTTTAAAGAAATCGGTTCAGTATTATAGGCGAAAAAAAATAAAAACTAAAAAAAATCAGTTTTGCCTGGTTTTAAAAATTAATAAAAAATAAAAATAATGCCTCGTTAATAAAATTGTACAAAGGTACTTAATAAATAAAGTCAAACAGTCTCGTTAACCAAGTTTGATTAATACGAATTGTACAGGGTGTCCAAAGTTTAGTCTCAAACCTTGCAAAGTTTAAATCAATTTATTTTTCTTATTTCAAATTGTAACCCCTGTATATTGTCATTCGATGCAGAATTAAAAATTAAACATTTGTTCTAATTACAACCCTATCGCAATTTCCAAAGCATCAAAACTTATTTGCAGAAAACTCCTTTTATCAACTATGCCACCAGTCATTATCATAAATAAATATCGAAGGTGACTTTGAAAAACAATTTATTGGAATTAACGTTTACTAAGGTGACAAAAAATAATTATTTTCGCATGCTTCTAATATGAAAATCATATCTACGCGCTCTTCTTGGTTGTATTCCAGCATAAAAAATAATATAGATTAAATAATCTAACAATATTTAAAACTAAAGTCAAAATGGGCTTTTGTCGTTTTAATAAACTTTTATACCAATAAATTGTTTTTCAAAGCCACCTTCCATATTTATTTATAATAATGACTGGTGGAATAGTTGATAAAATGAGTTTTCTGCAAATAAGTCTTGATGCCTCAGAAATTGCGATAGGGTTGTAATTAAAACAAATATTTGATTTTTAATTCTGCATCAAATGACATAATAATATACAGGGGTTCCAATTTGAAATAAGAAAAATAAATTGATTTAAAGTTTGCAAAGTTTGACACTAAATTTTGGACACCCTGTACAATTCGTATTAATAAAACTTGGTTAACGAGTCTGTTCGACCTTATTTATTAAGTGCCTATGTATAATTTTATTAACGAGGCTTTATTTTTATTTTTTATTAATTTTTAAAACCAGTGGTGCAAAACTAATATTTAATAGTTTTTTTTTTCGTCTATAATACTGAACCGATTTTATTAAAATTTTAGGGAATGAAGGCTTTTTAAATTAAATTTAAATAAGTAAAAATATTTATGACATGTAATTTAAAAAAATAGATCCTAATGACGTCACACTTTTTTGGAACACCCTGTATAAATAAAAATATTATCCTGAAATGCGCCCTGGAATACAGGTAAAGTCTGCAAAATATTAAAATCCTAACTTAACTAATAAGTGAGCTATAGAAGACGAGAGGTGAGACGCAGGACCCTGTATACTATAATGACAGATAATAAAATCATAAAAAAAACAAATGAAAAAAAAAATGTTGTCGCCAAAATGTAGATCATACAAAATCTCAATCGACGTGTTTTTCCATTTAAAAAAAATATATTTTCCTAATCTAGCGAATTTGTTCCGGTTATAATCCTCACTCTGTACAACAAACCCGTACAACAGAAAATCAAATCCGCCCTCATAAACAATAAACTGGTTCGCACGACGAAATAAATATAATTCTTTTACTCTAATAATAGAATATTAAAGTCCAATCGTCCACATAAAGAGACATAAATAACTATGAGTCAATTATCTATACAATTCATTTGGTGCATTGTACAGATTCTTGGTATCACCGACCGGCAAGGCCAGGCGGTTTGCGTCTCCATAAGTTCGCCACTGATATTGTAAGAAAGAGAGCATCGGTGGGCGACTGCGATGGATTATAAATAAGCTAAGAAATAGACTAAAAATCGAATTTTCGTTTAAAAAAAACCAGTAATCGTTTTAAAAAAATGTTTTTATAAAAGTTGTCTAAAATTAGTTACAGAATATTGGAAAGTCCATATGGTGTTGCTAAATTAAAAAATAAATGATTTAAATATACATAATACATATATGACAAACCAAAAGGACTTTCCAATATTCTTTGCTAAATTTCAAAAAACTTTTATATACAACATTTTTTTCTTAATCGATTAATAAACCCTTGAAAAGAAAACTCGTTTTAGAGGTGTACGAAGTCCTCTTAAGAAAGTACCTTAATTATGAAGAATACAGCAAGATATTGCGAATTTTTTTCCTAAAATTTTTATTTTTCCCTAAACGGCCTCTGGTCGATTTTCTGTTTATGCAAGTTTAACATTGCTATTTATTTTTAATTTAATAATTCTTTTCACAGCCTACTCTTTAAAAAAGCAAAATAACTATTTTATATGCATTCTTAAAATAGGTTTTTGGACTTGAGCGTACTGGGTGAATATGACAAATAAATGAAGTATTAGTTATTTCACGTAGTATATGAATAGAGTTGGTTTCTATCCTAATTTTGATTAGAAGGGTAAATGTGTTTAAATATGCATGCAACACGCTCATATCTAAACTAACTCGTACCATTAAAAAGTTTTAAAAGGTTTGTAATTACTTAATACATAAAGTTATTTGATAAATATGTTAACATTATGAAATATGAAATATGCATTTATAGTTTCAAGGCATGCACTAACTTTTATCAAGAATAAAATTATCTGAGAAATCGGTAATAAAAAAAATTTCCCATATGTTTAAAGTTTACACGGTTTTTTTGTTAGGGTTTTTTGAAAGGAGTTTTTTTTTTGATATAGGTACTCATTTTTGAACTTATTTTTAATTTTTACCTAACATCATACACCTATTTTGAGAAACATGTCATATAGTACCCCCAAAGTAAACTACGAGACTATCGTTATTTGGATTACTGACAGATGATTTTTTATTATTAGTTAAATCATGAACATTATTATAAATAAAGGTTATCATTATCACACTGACATAGTGTGTTATGTCAAAGTTATAATATATTTTATGGTATAAAGTTAAAACGCAATTTTCTAGCAAATGGTTAAATAGATACGTAAACTTATATAGTTGTTGGGGTGAAAAAATAAAAATAAAACACAAAAAATTATTTTTTATATAACTTACCTTTACCAGGTCGGCATTTGTAGATTTTTTTTACCAGAATATGACTAATTATAGTGTATTATTAAACTCAATAGAGTAGAACTTAAATGGATTTTTTTTAGCGGGAATTAAATTTACCATGTTTGTGTAACGAAAATGACAGGACTTACTTTTGAACGTCCATCCATTCTTCAATGACATAAGCTGTAATTTTTAATTTCTCTTCCCACTGATCGATCTTTTCTTCAAAAGGACCCTTAAAAGGACTAAAAGATAGTTGCTGTGTGAGGACAATATGATCATCGAGCATTTGTTGTTGTTCTTCGGATATTTTCATAATATAAGTGCCTGAAAAATAGACATAAATATTTCAAAAGATTGAATGAAAAAACATACTACCAAATTAAAGAGAATAAAATAGAAAGAAAGCTTTTAAGTTTATAGTATTTAACTGGTTTGACACGCCGATAGAAATTTATTTAGAAATAAAATGTTGGTGAGTAGGTACACATAATATAGGTATGTGTAAGGACGAGAACTGTAAATTACTTTAAACTTAACTTAATGCCTTGAATGGTGCTTTAGATCGTATTTATGGGTACCATCCATCTAATTCAATGGTTTTAAAAATATTATTATATTTCTATACCGGAGAATACTGGTGAAATATGAACTTCATTTCCCTGGGTTCGTAGAATTATTGGTAACGATTTACAGTGTACAGCCTTTTCAATTCGAAAGAAAAATGAGCGAGTAAGACAGAATTCCAACCTACAGACACTTTAATCAATCCAGGGGATGGTGGGGTGAAGAATAGATTAGACAACGGACAGTCACCTCCATATCAGAGGTCAGAGTTTTAACTAACTAATTTGAGGGTTTTTTTGCTGTGGTTGGCGGAAGACCCAGTATACTTAGGTCTATACCGGGAGTTGCATCGTCGAGCGGGACATAGGAAATCCCATGTAATTTTAAATGGGGTCAATTATTGGCTTCCCTAATTATTTTAGAGAAAAATTCTATTTAGGTTTATTAAAGAGCACTAAAACTCACATTTAAAAGAATAACTTTAGATATTTTTGATGAGCCCGTTTACGGGTTATCGCCGATTTCTTTTTAACTATTTCTCCTTTTTATGGCCCCGTATTTGCGGGCACCAGTCAAGGTAAAAGATGACTGTCAAATAAAGTTGTCATTTTAAAATAATGTGTGCTTTATTGTTATAAAAACTCGTACATCGAAAATATTAAAGGTGTATTTATGAGGACAAATTAATCTGAATAAAACTAAAATAAAGTATCCAATTACAAGGTTAATTATGACATTTTACATGTTTCAATATTTTACTAATTAATAGGTAGGTACTATTAAATTGTTAGAACTTTAGGATTTAAAAAGATGTTCAAATATTCCTCCATTGACTGCTAGACAATAACCGAGGTGATCATAAAATTCTCTTCTTACATTCGCTAGTTGGTAAACTAAAATTCTATTGCATTCGGCAGAAATAGCATTTTTTAACTCGTCTAGATTTGGGTATTTTTTATCTTTGTATATCCTGTTTTTTAAATGGCCCCAGAGAAAGAAATCATTTGGCGATAAATCAGGAGACCTGGCTGGCCAATTTACTGTATGATAACAAGAAAGCACACATTTCAAAATGACAACTTTATTTGACAGTCATCTTTTACCTTGACTGGTGCCCGCAAATACGGGGCCATAAAAAGGAGAAATAGTTAAAAAGAAATTGGCGATAACCCGTAAACGGGCTCATCAAAAATATCTAAAGTTATTCTTTTGAATGTGGGTTTTAGTGCTTTTTAATAAACCTAAATAGAATTTTTCTCTAAAATAATTAGGGAAGCCAATAATTGACCCCATTTAAAATTACATGGGATTTCCTATGTCCCGCTCGACGATGCAACACCCGGTATAAGGCCCACACAGCTTAACGTGGAATCCGAACCACGTGTATGCAATTACGAAGCAATATTTACCATCCAGCCGCCATTTTTGACACATAGTTGGATTCTCTAATAAATATGTTGAGGTAAGTTTTATTAGTCAATTCACAAGCAGACGTTGACATCGGTGTAGTATCCTACATTATACCATCATTAAATAAGATACCATTATACTATATTAATTTGTAAAACTTATTTTATATCTAAGCACCGACCTGTCTGTTTGTAGGCTGTTATTTCTAGAAGATTGGATTCCCATTCTGCCATCATTTTTTCTAACGTTTGCTCAATGGTGAATTCTTTCGTTGCAACATCGGCAATGTTCTTAATTTGATCAGCGACATCCTCTATTCCCAAAGCAAGTACGTCATGAAATGTTGTGATTGGACTATAAGCTAACTCAATTCCTGGAAGTAATTTTTTTTATTGTTAAATAAATAAATATTTGACGAGTTAAGCCGGATTGATCACCAACTTTATTGCATAGTTCATAAACATAAACGTAGTTTTAAACGCAATACATAAGACACACATATATTTTATAATGATTCTTAATTCTGAACTGAACTGACAGTAGACATAACGGTGGTGCTGAATTTCTAACTAGTTGAAAATAGCATTCAAATCAAATTCAAACTTAACAACGGATGATGAGGAGGCGGAGGAGAAGGAGGAAGAGGGAGGGAGGAGGAGGAATAGTAGGCATCATTAATAATAGGTAAATATTTCTATAGATAGTTTTTCGTAAATGTTTAACTTAATATTATAATTTTATTTAAAAAAACCAAAGATATAAAACTTTATTTTTGTTCTTGGAACATAATTTTTGTGGAAGCCTATGTTGACCAGTATATCTGAAATATACCGCTTTTTATGCCAAAAATCCTTCTTTGGTCTCATGCATTCTCTCGCTCGCTGTAAAATATTGGAAATTTCTTACGAACAAAGCCAAGGTTCAAATTATAAACAATAAATTGTTGTCAGATTGGTCTTCGTACTATGGCTTACAAAATTTACCTGTTTCTTCAGAAATTTTCTCCCAATGTCTTTGTCTCATTCCTGGATTTCTTAAACATTGTAAAAGTGGTATGAGAGGCTTAAAGTCGTCTATCTGGTTTCGCATGTCAATTGCGACACTCTAAAATGTAAATTGTGTAAACATGTTTGTATAATAATATACAGTATTTTTCCGTGAATTGAAATGACATAGTTAAATGATATGGGCTATTAACAAGTAAAATGGTACATTGTGTATAATATATAGGTATCTGATTACAAATATAGAATGGGGATAAATAATAGTCTAAGTCAACGTTCACTAAGATATTCCTTTTCCAGGTACTCCGTAACACACTTTGAACACCATTTGCCAATTCACAATGCAATTTCTATAAAACCTTCACGTTCTTAAAAAATTGTCCTAACCTTTCAATACTAATTTTCATATTATATGTGTGTATCCTATGAAAACAATCCATATCACTTCTAGGAACCATACCCTAAAATGTCTCGGAATATCATAGATCATAATATATATACATGGTTTTTCACATATTCGCTACCCTAGTTCAAAAGCGAAATAACTTTCTCAAAAATTAGATATTATCGTAATATTATTTAGAGGAATTAATATTATCCGTTTCAAAAGAAACGTGTCATGTCTATATAATAAACATCGATATTTCCTTAAAGAACTCGTGATTTTTTTTCTCTTTTTGCGTTCAAAAGAGAAATATACTTAAATATTTCTGTTTTGAACTGGGATAGCAATATATCGTTAACAGATGTCGGAATACACGTATAATACGACTACCGATAGTACATCTGTCCTACCAGCATATATAATTTTCATTTTGCACCACTTGGCAAAATTAAATTTTTTCAATAACATACTAAAGTTGCTGTACATTTTCAATATCATTCTCATCTAACGTTTCTCATTTCGTCGCTTTAAAATACCCTTTATCAACCATTCTCCCATCTTTATCTATAGAACTTGGTAGTAAGTTTTTCTCCCCTACTTCTATGGAAGTTCTTATCACTTTGATTTAATAAATTAACTTTCTCAAAAGCTCTATGAGGGCGAAACTCAAAATTTCCTAATATTCATTTTAATATAAGCTATACTTCTCCTGAAGATGAACGTTTATACTTTCGAAATATGTAGAGTACAATAAAATAAAGGTGTCTTACTAAATATCTTATCTTATTGAAGGTTGACTTAAAGTATTTTCTGCAGCATTTAACTGGCCATTTAACTTAAAATATAGAAGTAAATAGATACACATAGTAAATATAGTAAGGGTTGTCAGATCTGTTTTAATAAATACTCAAAACATTCCAGTGTAAGGTTGTAGAAAACTAGAAGAAACAATTCTAGTGCCTCTGAAATTCTAACACAGCAGAACAGTTATTTTCATGATTTTTTTCCTCTGACTTCGTACCTGAAAACGATGAGTAACTGATATTAATTTTGGACCTGGAGTACAGTACTCCTTAATCTAATTTGAATTATACCGCTGTTTGTTTATGGTCTAATTTAAACTCGGTGCAAAAGGGAAATTTTGAAGAAAACGAAAAGTTCCCTATTAACAGTCTCTATACACAGACGATTTCTTTTGTCTGTAAAGACATTTTTTTTTGCGTTGAATATTCTCTTCACGATAAAATCGATATGGAAATGCTACATAACTGTTTTTCACAAATTATAATTAAATAAAGAAAAAACTGGAAATTCTACGATTTTCTCGGCTGGACGGACATAGAAACGCGGTGTCTAGAACCAAAGAAATTAAATGTTTAACGATAAGCTCATTATTCTCACCTGTACTGCTTCAATATCAGAGAATATCCTAATTAATCGGACCATCATTTTATACATGTCAGTTACTGACAGTTCTATTGCATCTGCATCTACATTCAGTATAGGATTGTCCATCCACATTTCATGTGACCGCATCCAATCTATAAATACATTTATATATAGGGTCCACACTATAATGAGCTTATTATATAACCCATTTTAGCCTATTTTAGTTATGTAATAAGTTGTATTATCATACTAGTGATGTAATGAGCTCATTCCTGGTAATAAACTCAGCTCATAACATCACTAGTGATGTAATATGCTCATAACGTAGCTCATTTTTATTAAAAGAACAGCAATTTTTTACAATTTATTTATTCAAAAAAATGCCTATTTTTCTATAAATATCAAAAGTAAAATTAATACCTGATGCAGATGACAGCATCTCTGGTCTGCGTTTTGAAAAATCAAAAATCTGGGTCGGTACGGTAAGATTCATTACAGCACTAGTGTAGTTATCAATATTCCTCACTCGTTACTGTAAGGAAGCTCTTACCGTACTAGTAATATAAATCACTATTACCGTCTTGTATTAACACATTTTTGTAAAAATGTAAAACAAAAAATGTAATGTGACAAATTTTTTTAAACTTTGAAAATATATTTATCAAAATTAATTTAGGTTATCTTTAATAGATAATTTTAAAATCGACTATATCACTCAACGTTTTTACCAAAAAAATAATCATGATTACATTTTACCCTCTCTGTATGTATTATAACTTATGAGCCGTAGAGTAACTGGAGATACTAGACATCAAACTAAGCCGATTAAGTCATATAAGTTTTTTTTTTTGATAATTAAAATATTAGTTTAATTATGTACTATGTTTTTTTATGCTTTGGGATGTTTAAAAGGAAATATCTCGAAAACCGTTAAAGATATAAAGATCAATCAAGTACACCTTTTTGACTCAGAAAATGTCCTTCTTTAAGAAACTATAATTGAAAAACACCTAATATTCCAGGTAAAAAAAATCATAGATTTATGAAGCCCAGTGTATGCAACTAGCGCCCTCTAGTTTCAAACTTAAAAATTTCTACAAATTCTTATTTCTTGCTCATAAAAACATAATATTGCCAACTTTCAATTCGATTCATTAAACCGTTTTAAAATGATAGCTTATTTTCGAGAATAAACTTTTACTTTCAAAACAATGTATCTCTAGAACGAGTAACAATCCGAAAAAACTTATATGACTTAATCGGCTTAGTTTGATATCTAGTATCTCCAGTTACTCTACGGCCCATAAGTTATAGGACACCCTGTATATAAACAGGTCCAGTGGCGGCGCCAGGAAATGGAGAGGGTGGGCGCGTCCCACCCTGAAAGTAAAGGCCCATATATGTCCCCCCACCCAAATTATGTAATTAATTCACTTAATATTTTATTGCAGGTGGCAATTTTTTTAGAAGTCATTTATTCGAGGAGTAGGAGATCTCCACTCGTACCGGATATCTTCTTTTTTTTTGAAATCACCTTTTCGAGAAGTAGGAGAGCACGGACCATCGACCTTTTTTTCTACAATTACTTTTCGAGGAGTAGAAGAGACACTTACCGGCGGCCGTACCAAATTTTTTTAAGTCACTTTTTGAAGCAGTAGGAGATCGCCATACGCACGATTACTTTTTTTTAAGTCACTTTTTTGAGTAGATATCCATACTTACCAACGAGCTGCAGCTACTTTTTTTAAAGTCATTTTTTCGAAGACTAGATCTTAACACGTACCGAAGTCCTTTTTTTAAGAACTCGCTTTTTCGAGAATTATTATTACCTGACGAAGTTATCCACAAGTCCTTGTAAGGCTGAAATTCCTTTATCAGTTTTGTCAAATTATCAAATGGTACTATTGGAACATTAAACATTTTTTGTCTTTGGTTTAATAACTGGCCGAATTCTTGAGCTTCCTTCATCGATTTCCAAACTTTTCGTATTTCTTGTGCATATTCATGTGTCTAAATAGTATAATTGGTTTACTGTTTTATTAAATTCAAAGGCAAGACATAGATAGAGCCATTGGCAAAATTTAAATTGTTCGAACCTCAGTAATAACCAAAATACTTTAAAATGATAAGTGTCAGAATAAGTCAAGTAAGTTTTGCATTGTGTAATTATTTATGTATCAAGGGTACTAAGTAGATGATTATGCCCTGAGGGTGGCATTAATACAAAGCCGAGGGCCTCTGGCCCGAGGGTTCGTAAGTCGCCCAAGGGTATATATCTCTTAGTACCCGTGGTACATACACACTTTTATGTCATACCAGTTCGTTTTAAATAATAAATATTTTTTTTTTAATTTAACTTGATTACTTCTATGTAAATACAACCAAGTAATACAGTATTGCCCGAAATAAACAGTACTGAACTTGTAATCGTATTATATATTTAAAAAATACATATTATTGACACTTTATTATATCTAAATGTGCACCTCCTCGTTTAAGACAGACTTCATAACGATGTTCTAAGTTTCTGGTCATGTTATTGAATAAGGGTTGTCTCAGAGCTGCGAAGAAGACTCTAACGGCATCCTTTAATTCATCGATGGTTTATGGTGCCCGTTTGAAAACGGCATTTTTAGCCATGCCCCAAATGTATGCGTCTGGAGGTGTGAGGGATAAGGGAAGTCAGTAAATCGTGAAATGAATTTGCTTGGAAAATGTTCTTGAAGAAATTGACGAATTGCGGCAGCAGTATGGCAAGTTGCCCCGTCCTGCTGAAAAATTTGTTTTCGAAATGCCAAGTTACGTGCACGACAGAATTGACGTAGATCAGGGATAAATCGTGATAAAATGTGTCTGTACCTCTGTTGATTAAGTGTGACTTGCCTACCATTCTCTTCGATGAAGTACGGACCAATGATTCCGTGTCCGGACACAGCACACCAGACACTCACTTTTGCACTATGTAAAGGAACCTCTTGAACCTCATCGGGTCTGGCAAAGCCCAGAAATCGATTTGTGCGACGATTCACATAGCCTGACAAGTGAAAGTGTGCTTCGTCTGAAAACCAAACATTTTTCAAAAATTCAGGATTTTCATACTGTAACGCGAGAATTCTGGCGCAATATTCCACTCTACTGCGATAATCCCGAGGATGTAGTTGTTGATGTACCTGAATCACATACGAACATGCACCCAGCTCCTTCAGGATTATTTGAAAGGAAGTTCTTTTTAAATCAAGTTGTAACGCTGTCCTTGCCTGGCTGACTTTCGGATTTTGTAAGATTTGCTCAAAAACACGTTCATGGTTATTGTTGTTGTTAACTGTCCTGGGACGCCCCGAGTTTCCTTTTCGTTGGCACAATACACTACCCGTATTTCTGAACTTTTCAATAACCTTCAAAATTACAGCATTACTTGGAGAACGTTTATTAAACCGTTGTGTGAATTGATCAGACACGTATAGCAAACTTGCACCATTATGTCGGCCCATTCCGTATGAGCGAAAATAATGCTCTACCAGAAACACTTTCTTCTCTGTACTTAACACCATTTTTAACAATTAGGCCCTACTAATTACTTGTTTGAGGTTTACTTGACAGGTCTATACTAGCTAACTTGAGTGTGACAGCGCACGCATAAAAACACCGCCAACTTAGTTTTAGTACTGTTTGTTTCGGGCATATCTGTATATAAACGTAAATTTATATTGTGTTATTTTGTTAATAAAGAATAAGTTAATCGAAAACTGCTTTTTGCGTCTTAATGCCCGCGCGGGCCATAATGTGTATTATGTAGATTGTAGATGGTATCTGAGGTATAAAAACACAATAATATACTGGTATGACATAAAATATTTTTTGGTTTTTCTTCAAATTTATAAAAAAAACGTATTTTAGTACGTACTGTTTTCTTTAAAAGAACTAAAACTGTATATGCAACAACATCCCGGTCAAATTATTTGAATTAAATTAACACAAAAGCGTCAGATGGTGAGACTATTATAAGATCTAAATATTTCGATGGTCTAAATTTTAAACCTCTTTAGTGAATACGGGTGTAAATTTTTGAATATACTAACGAATAATAAATATTTTTTAAATAATTTAAATAGATATATAATGTTATATTTAAAATAAAGTAGGTAAGTACTATAGTTTCGTTTTTTTCCATCAATAACTGTTGGCAGAAATGTTGCATTCTCTTTTTAGAGGTTCTGTGCAAGAAACAGTCAATTCCAAAGAGTTTAAAAAATGTTTAATAATTTTCTAACCAAAAATAGCTTTTTTAGGTTGTTAATATAAGACAACAATACATAATTTTTAACTAAACACTACACCACCTGGCTACTAAATTATTGAGAATTTACATATTGTATAAATTAAAAATATACCTATTTATTAATCCAATCTTAAATATTGAAGAAAAAAAATTGAAAAATATATTATTCATAACAATATTAATTAAAACATTTCCAAAATACTTTTTAAGTTATCTGTTTCCAATATCTATGCTTTAATTTCGACTTTATATTTTTTTATGAAATATATTTTTTAATTTTTGTTGGTAAATAATCGTTTAAATTAGGTTTTATGGTTATCTCATTTTAATGAGGTGTATTATGATTATGCTTTTTAGACTGTTTAAGATTTTTATTTTTAAATATGTTATATTAAGATGGTATAAATGTAAAGTTGTCTAATGTTCACTTTCTTTGTTTCAGAATATAGATAATTTTAGATAATCTTTATTAAATATAATTTTTAGAATTCTTTTCTGTAATATTTCTAATTTTTTAACTAAAGTTCTATTTATTCCTCCCCAACCTAAAATTCCGTAATTTAAATGAGTTTTAACTAATTCATAATATAATATTTCCATATTTACGTTCAAAATTTTTTAATGTTTCTAAAAACTTCTTAATTTTTTAATCAAATATTCTATGTGAAAATTCCAATTTAATTTACTGTCAAAGAATATTCCAAAATATTTTACTTGACTACCTTTCAAAATTTGAATGTCATAATTTATTTTATCACTATGCATATTTTGTGGTATGTTATTTGGATTCAAAGTAAAAGGAAGATAATTAGTTTTATCAAAATTAATTTTTAATACATTTTTAACAAACCAATTTTTTATTATTTTAAAATCTTTTTAACTTTGTTATTTAAGTTGTCTGAATTTGTATCTGTATAAAAAATTGCAGTATCATCTGGGAAACTATGAATTTCTCAATCACAATTTACATTAAATAAATTTACATAAATAATTTTTAGTTATAAATAAATAATAAAGTTTTAATTATTATTATATTCCCTCCAAATAAACCTTCAATTGGAACTAAAAAAAGAATTTAACAAAAAGCCTGTGCAATAAATAATTTTTCATAGTTACCTTGGAAACATCTCTATATCCCGACATACTAACTACTTGGGCTACTAATGTTTCAATTCGATCATTCAACGTCAACTCATCGTTCAGTTGCATCTTATAATACCTCTCCTCTTCCTCCTTTAAAAATGCCTCTGTATCATCGACTTGTTGAAATATTTTTAAAGGCCACCCGACGGCTTCCCATTTGTTTTCAAAATCTTCTTCTGGTAAGGCATACCAAAAATGATCCAGAACTTCGTATTCCTGTTAAAGAAAACGTTAAATCTCTTTCACGATAAATGGTTCTAATTTATTGACTGCAATAAAATGGGTGCTAAGTGCGGTCGTAAATCCACTTGAATCTCCAGTATTTATTTTCGGGGTCGGATTATATTGATTTCTAGGTATGGTTAAATTTAAATAACACACGCATCATATGAGTATAATTATTTAATTTCCTTAGGTTGACCGTTTACTGCACCTTTATACCTTACTTATTTATTGCCGAGTTCTTGTCCACACAATGGGATCAACCCTTTAGTTTTATTACAGTTAACGAGTCAAATTACCGGGTTTGATCGAAAGAGAAGGCCTAATCAACCTTAACTAGAACTCAGGAGCAGCCAAGCTGCCTACCTCTTATGTGTCGAATAAATCACCGACAACAATGAGCTAAGGAGTCTAGAGGATCAATATGATAACTGGGCATCGAACATGTCACATTGCCAAGCCAGATCACTGATGAGCACCCAGAATCAGAAACAAGGATGACCTCATATTTCATTTTAAGTGAGGCAAGGAATGTTAACATCAAATTTAATGACAGGCTGGCCATGGTACCTTAAAACCCGACGGACGTACCTATCGGTAAACAATAGTTTATTGGTAGCTCTCCACGGCGCTGAGCGTTCGGGGTTTGCACGCTGTGCACCCCTTCGTGTATTACCCACTGTCCCCTTTACTTGTCAGTGGGGAATGGCAGTTCTTGGGGCGTATGACTCACTGCTAACAACGGTACTCGGAAATAAAAACAATAAAATTCTACTTGTAAATGTGACCCAAAAACAAATACTCTTAAATGCTAATTCATCAATTTAATATTTACCAGCACATATCGCCGGCAAGTTTCTTCTAAAGATCTAACAGTCATTGGCACGGTTTCTATCCAATCTCTGATGTCAAAAATATGTTCAATGCTCTCAGGTTTAACGGCTAATTTTACCATGATATTTTTGTACTCTTGCAAGAGCTAAAAATATAACATAAATTAAAATAAATAAAAACAGTGTTATTTACAACGAGTGATATATCATTGGAGACTTTTAGCAATAGTTTTTGTAGAATGTATGTTTGGATAATATTTTATTCGATGTGATTGTACCCTTTTTAACTAAAATATTTGTTTTTATTCCTCTTCAGGTTACACCGGAAGTAGCTGTCAACTTTATTATTTTAAATAGCTTATGATTGTTTTTATTACATTTTCTCAAGATTCTTGTATAACAGCTCAAAGGTCTAAAGTCTAAACTGAATAGTTTTTGAGATATTAGTTTTTGTGTCTGTTTGAAGATTGGAGACAATGATGTTTCTTGACTGATAGAACAGTTTTGGACTTGCATTGTCTTTATTTGTTTTCAATCTGCAATGCAAGTTCAACACTCTTCTACATTCAAGAAACATCATTGTATCCAACCTTCAAACAGACACTATGAAAATTGAAGTTACTCGACTTGTCATACCTCTTCAAAACTATTTTTCATCCTAACAGCAAACAAATCTAACAACTTGTTAATAATTTCTTGACGTTTGTTGATTAAAAAAACTCTTAGATGGTCGATAAGAATATAAAATGGACCAATATAAATTAAATTGGGTAAAGTCTCTTCTAAACTTCTTTTATGCCGAAAGTGTTGAGATATATCTTCTTTTACTTCTGCAGCTGTCTTTTGCTCGGTTTCGTAGTTTCTAAAATAAGTTAGTATACCTACATATTTAATTATTAGAATATACATAATAAAACTCTGTCTCTACGCTATTATAATAATATTAATTATAATAATAATAATTTTATTTTTAATATTTATAATATATTAAATGTGTTTATTTATCTTTATCAATAAACTTTAGGTTTTATGGTTATGTTATTTTTATTTATTATTTTTTTTTTATTATTAAGAAAATTCCAATTTAATTTACTGTCAAAGATTATTCCTAAATATTTTATTTGATTACCTTTCAAAATTTGAATGTCATCATCTATTTTAATACTATTCATATTTTGTGGTATGTTATATCGATTTAAGGTAAAAAGAAGATAATTAGTTTTATCAAAATTAATTGTTACCTAATAAGTTTTTATCAAACCAAATTTTTATTATTTTAAAATCTTTTTTAATTTTATTATTTAAGTTGTCCCAATTTGCATCTGTATAAAAAATTTCAGTATCATCTGCGAAAGTATGAATTTCTCCATCACAATTTACATTAAATAAATAAATACATAAACCGGGTGGTGCGTCGGTACAGAATACATGGGATTGCCCATGTAAATTTCTAAATGGCCGAATATTCGCTCCCGTATTGATTTTAAAGAAAACTTTTATAATTTTAATAAATGTATTATAGCATAGCGACAACTCTGCCTAGCGCTAGAATTAGAAATTTAAAAATAATTTAGTAAATAAGTAAAGTAAATTCTTCGGGTCATAATCTTAATAAATAAATCAAACTTAACCATGTATGGGTTTGAAGTTGCAGCCACTTGCCACCCTTAGTATAACACCCTATATACGGGTGACACAAGAAAGTGCTCCGGAATTTTTAAAATTTGAGTAGTTAACAAGTGTGTAAATTATCATTTTTCGACCAATCCAAACTTTGAAACCCACTTCCGGTTTAACCGGAAGTAAAGTAAACTTTTAAATTTTGAATGTGAATACCCAATTTTTATTCGGTAGCGGGTTGATTTTCACCTGATTATTCAGCGATAATCTCCCGCTCTCCGGTAAAAATCACCCTTGTCAAAAGTGAAAATCTTACCCGTCAAAATCGCACTTGTCAACAGTTAAAATCACACGTCTGTAACAACAGGTTTTTTATTGTCGTGGTGATGTTTGATGATTATCTAGATAACGAACAATGGCGTTTTTGGTTGTTACTATGGACAACAAATAAAATACAAACAAACGCCAAAGTGTCATTTCGAGATATTATTTAAACGTTTTACAAAAAATGGAACGGAATGGATATTTGTGAAGAGACCACAGCAGCGAAAATTGGCTCTGTTTCTTCAAACTCCACCCATCAGCATTCTGTTATAAAGTATACTAATAATTGTGTGTTTAATTGCAATACATTAAATTGTGCAACATAAATCGTTAGTTTTTTATTTGGTAAATAATCTTCAAAATACATTTCGGGATTGGGAAATAATCAGAAAATCATTCTCAGAATCTTCGGAATGATTTTCGATAATTTCCCCATCCCTTAATATATTACTACAGAAAATTATCTTTTCAATGACGTATTATCATTTGTTTTAAAAATGGCCGCATATATCAATTTTCCTTTGTTTTCTAAAATGTCCATAGCTTTGATAAAACAAGGTAAGTGGTACAGAGTAGGCAATGGAAACGTTAAAACTGCTTATTTTAACCTACTTAATAGTATAAAATTGACTTGCTTAAGAAAAATGTATCCGGTAGGTTATTTTATTTACAACCTTTTTTTTTCCTAAATAGCAATATGGGTATCTTTGTTTTATTATAATAAAATAATCATTTAATTTCCTTTCTAACGGTGTATCACAAGTTAATAATTATTTATTAGGTAATAGTAGAAATTAACAAAAAATATGCCGGGAAAAACAATTCATTCATTTCAATCTTCGTAATTATTATTTAATAAATACCATTTTGACATTTTGGTCTAATAAATACAGAAATAATATTGTCGTTTCCACGGCATACCTACTAGACTGGTCTTGACTAAACTACTTATAGGTTATTCGAGTCTAGAAATTGAATTATGATATTTCTTGCTAATTTCTACTACCTAATAAATAATGTTAACTTCAGGGACGTATATAAGGGGGGGGGTTTAGGGTGTTCAACCCCCCCCCCCCCCCAATCGAGCCGTCCGTGTATACAAAAAGGATAGAATTAAGAATATTATTATTCTTCTGCGGTATTAGAATTACATTTAATACAATTATTAAAAATCTAAAAACTAAGCTTAAAATAAATAAACTGGATTTCAGTGTACTTATTTAGCAGCGCCCGCTAAGTGCGAATCAATTCTCAACATTAGTACCGGCAGTCCGGCAACATTGTATGGAGGAAAGCGTCGGCGAGCGGCAGTTGCCCCCCCCCCCCATTAAAAAGCTATAAATACGTCCTTGCTTGTGATACATCGTTAGAAAGAAAATGACAAGAACAATATTATTATAATAAAACAAAGATGGCTTGCCAATTAAACAAATGGAGAAATTTTGCTTTGTTTTTTTGGATAACAGATTGTAAATAAAATAACCTAACGGATACATTTTTTTCAAGCAAGTCAATTTTATACTATTAAGTAGGTTAAAATTAGCAGTTTTAACGTTTCCATGGCCTACTCTTTACCGCTTACCTTGTTTTACCAAACGTATGGACATTTTAGAAAACAAAGGAAAATTGATCTAGGCAGCCATTTTTAAATCAAATTATGTCATTGAAAAGAGAATTTTCTATATAATTTAAACATAGAATAAAAATAAGGAGTTTCCATTTAAAAGTTGACTTCAAGCCCGGTTAAACCGGAACTGGTTTTAAAGATTTAAATTGGTCAAAAAAAAAAATTATACAATAATTACCGTCTCACATTTAATACTTAGATACTGCTAAAATTACGAAAAAAAATGGGTCTTGTCTCACCCGATAGATACACTTACTTGATGTATTCCACAATATTTAATGTATACAAATTAACGTGAACATCGAATTCTTTCGCATACGCCTTAAGTGGAATCAGAGCTTTCTCATAAGCCAACAAAAACCGGTCTCTAATGTGACATATTTCATCTGCCAATAATCCCACTGATGACAGGCAAAGATCCGATGGAAACCTTAAGTTCGACAACAAGAGCGGATGGACCTGTCGTATTTTGTGAGTTTGCCTTAGAGCTTCATCAAATAATTTAAGTAGAACTTCCTAATAATAATAAATAATAATTTATTATTATCCCATTAACAAACAAAAACATCGAGAAAATGGAAATGACATTGTACAATTTAAAAATATTTGGGATTAATGTGGTTAATTATTCTTGCGTCGCACGATTTATCTACCATTTCTAGAAGATTCCAAAGCATCTAGGGGTTTTGGGGGGGGATCACAATAGTTGAATGAAAGCAAGGCTTTCGTTTAAGGCTTAAATCTAGAAGAGGACCCACACTAGTGGCGTATTAAGGGGGGGGGGGAGGCTGCTGCCGGGCTGCAGCCCCCTTGAGCCTAGGAGCTCGGGTCAAAAAATCTAATTGCAACCTAATTTTTCGTCTTACGCTTGGACCCTTAATTTAAATTTTTAAATAATGTATTTTTGGCTTAGATTACAAAGGTCTTGTAGGAAACGTTTAGTTTTTGAACTTTTCCTTCTAAAAGTCCTGTTTTATATAGAGATTAAGATTTCAGAAGCATATTGTTTTAGTTATTGATTTATGATATTTATGATGCAATTTTATAGGAAAACGAGTAAAAAGAATAATATTTTATAGTATTTTTCTATTATATACTTGTCTGTTCCGTTTTCCTTTTTTAGAGCTATTTTAAATCAACAAAAATATAACCCAATGCAATAAAATATTTTTACAACAAAAAACAATTAGATATTTATTTTTTAAGAGAAAAATTTATATAAAAATTTTAATTGAAATATTTTTTACGGAAGAAGTGTGATAATTTATAGTAAAAAACATAGTGCGAAAAGAAACGAGAATGCTTTATTATGAATATACAAAACGGCACTTAAGAAGGAGTATTTCAAAACCTAAGCATTTGCACCAAAAACTGCTCTTAGATCTACGCTTCTAAAAGACATAATTGCTGAAAAAATCATCAATTTTGGCGTGGTGAGCGATATTTACTTTATTTTTAATCATGAAAAACCGAGCCCGATAAACGCTGGTTAGAGTAAAAAAAACATTTACAAAAACAAATTTAATCCAACCATGCAGAGGGGAAAGAGCTAATAATTTAATTTTCAAAATTTGATAGTAGTTAGGTGAATTTTTAACAAACTAACTAAATTTGAAAACTTACCCTAAAATTTTCGGGTGGTGTGCTATAAAAAGCACCATTTTCATCCATTTTTAACTGCATGCTAAAAATCGGAAGAACATTGGAAATAAATGGACTAGCTATTAAGTCTGCTCCCCAAATAAAACCCTCTTCTACCGGAAGACATGGCAAACAAGGCGTCTCAACCAAATTTATAAAAATGTTTAGGGAATTTTCCACTAGTAATCTTAAAGTATACTAAAACAAAATAATACGTAATTATTTCACGTGGGACATAGAGAGCGATAGATGACTATTGGTGGTACTTGTTCGGGTTTAGCGCCATCTAGCAGGACTCCTATCAAGGTAAATTCCGATAGCTGCGACAAGAGACCGCGACCAGTTTTGAAGTAAGAAATAGTCCTCTCGAAACCGTACTATAAAAAATGCCCTTGGTCTCTTGTCTCAATCCTCGAAAACCTACCTTAATTGTGACTTTTTTACAGTTAATTATTTTTGCTTTTACCTACATTTAATAATACTTTGATTAATTTAAGAGTTCTATCAAATTGAAGTATTCCATCACTTTATCTTTTGCTGCTGCTCAAGAGAAAACAGTATCACGAACAAATAGTGCATTTCCACCACATCGCGCATATTGTACCTGTATCTGACGATGGCAATAAAATGTATTTCTTTTTTAAATTAACATGAATAGCCGCAATATTTCGATTTTTATGTTCTGTATGGCGGATGATATAATTTAAACCTATATAATTGAACATTTAATTGAATTTTGAAATTTTTAATTATATCGGTTAAACTTATATTACCCGCCATGTAAACATAAAAATATGAATATTAGGTACTGCTATTCATGTTAATTCCTTATTTTCCATTAAAATTACAAACGATGCCCCGATATTATTTTCAAAATGTCGATTAATGCTTGTGAAATTCAATGATATAATATTTTGTGCATAAAATATCGAAAATCGATTTTTCCGCACGCAAATGCCGTTGACAGCACGACGCGTAGCGGAGTGGTGTCAAGCATTTAAGTGCGGAAAAATAGGTTTCTGCACGTGTTAGGAACAATAGTTTTTCTACTAGCGTGAGGAAACAAATTGAAAATAATTTAAAAAACGGAGTTTTTTTTCAAATTTTTATTACAATGAACAAAATTTTACAATATTAGTTTACTTATTTATATTGTAATTAATTGTAAACGTACAATTACTAGCACTACTTAAATTAATAGCAGAAGCCAGTTGGTTGCGGTTCTCCAGTAAAGATTGGGGTGCAGGAATAATTGATATTTCAGTAGGTTGCAGTCCTGAAGCCCATCAGTTTGTTCATGTTGTGTTCTTGTTGCTGGATGGGAGTAAGAAAGGGCTACACAGCTGCTGGTGGAAGCACTGGCTGGGGTTGATTTCAATATTTTACTTGCTATTAGTTTTTTATTTTCCAAGGATTCGTTTAGATAACCTTCGGCGATTTTTGTGGATTGCCACCCCCCATGACGCTTCAGGTTGGTTATGCCCACTCCGGCATTTGCAAGGCCAGTGGCAGAAGACCTTCTATAACAGTGGCCAGTGTACTCTTCTGGATTCGGCAATCGTAAATAGGCTGCTACCTCAGATGGCATTTTTCCAAATTTATTTATGCCAACGCATTGGATGGTACATTCCCCTTTGCGATATTGTACGAAAAAACGTTGGTGTGAAGTATTTTTTGGTCTAAGTGATACATATTTTCTTATCAATGCCAAGTTTTTCTCCCCAGTGACCACAAAACTTCGGCTTGTGTGCGTTTTATTGTCGGCTATTTTCACTAAAACGAAACATTTTTCCAGCTGTACGTTTTCAAACAACAAATTTGTCAATTCTTCCCGTCTGCACGCCCCTGCTAGGCCAAAAATTGTTGCCACTTTAATTAGGAGGTATGTGTCATCAGGAGCGCTTTCTATAAATTTTTCCATGTCACTTGTGGTTAAAATTTTCGACTTTTTTGGTCTGAAGCCAACCATTTTTTTCTTGAGAAAAGAAATGAACTTAAAATGCATACCAATATCCACATTTTTTTTCAGCTTGAGCATAGTTTTCAACATTGAGTATCTTGACCAGAGTGTGGACGGCTGGTACGATTTCGATAATTCGTAAAAGTAGGCCAAAAAAACTTCTTCTCTTTCAAAATTCACATTTTTCTTCTCCTTACTCCATTTGCAAAAAAGGGTGTATTCTTTTTCATACCGTTTTCTTGATTTTTCTGGCAATAAATCTTGTTTGAGATTTTCAGCCGCCAAAAGAATCTCCTCCGGTACTTCTTCTATAAAATTTTCGTTCATCTCTTCATCGGAAATCATTTTGCGTGCCGAAAAATTCAGCAAAACTCCAGTAGAAAAACTGATAAACTAGTTTAAATTTATAATATTCTGCTGACAGTGACATACAAATCAACAACTGGTTATATACAACATAGCAACTAAGATATTTCAAAGGTAATATGATGAACAGTGACTTCAAATCGTACAGCATTTAATTTAATTAAATTTAATTTCAAAATATAACAGTGCGGAAAAATCTTTGCCGCACGGTGCGGAAAAGTGGATTTTCCGCACTAAAACATGTGCGGAAAATGCGTTTTTCCGCACGCTAGTAGAAAAAATAATTTTTATTGCCCTGGCCAGACGCAGGTTCAGTAAGCACGATTTGATAAAAATGCAGTATTTATTCGTGATGACTCATCGACTACTGTATGCTCTTAACAAAATTTATTAACTTCTGCAGAATATGACCAAAATTCATGAATTTTTTGAGTCAAATATCATTTCACTAAGGGACTCTATTAAAAGTTACTTTTTTAAATATTAGGTTATATTTTAAAACTTGTTTTACCTGCATTCTATGTTTTACCAATTCCATAAAACGTTTAAGTTTGGATATTTCGTAAATCTTGTAATTCCTTTCGTTTATATCAAACCAACCTTTACCTAGATCGCCGATACACATTCGTATATTAAACACCAGAGTTTCCAACCAGCTAATTTTTAACTGCTTTAGCACCTAAGTATAAATATAATAATAGATTATACAGGGTGATTCCTAAGTTAATCTTTCTTTTCTAGCTGTGTATAGAAGGCATTAAAATAAACAACATTTTCAAATAACTTTTTTTTAACTAAAAAATAAGGTACTTACATTTATTTATTACACTATGGATCAACTACGGTCCTGCCTAACTTAAACATAATCTCGAGGCAGCATCACACTTTGACGACACTTACCGTAAATTAGTACCATATCTACTAGTTCATTGTTTTCAAATTTTACCACTTTCAAGTTTCACCAGTTTAAAATTAACTTGCTTCAGAAAAACACATCGCAGCGAATTGCCAAATTACTGACCACCTACCCGTAAACTGCATGACTAATAAGACAAACAATATAAAGTATATCAGGCTACGTTTTATTGACCAGGCACTTAGATTTTTACTTGTGTATCTCGCATATTTTTAAATTATTTGAAAAAAGATATTTGAAAATGTTGTTTATTTTAATGCCTTCTATACAGAGTGATTCACGTTGAGTGGCCTATTAGAAAATCTCGGAAACGAGTAAACTTATCTTTCTAAAAATTTGATAGCAGGCATAATTGGCTTTGAGCTTTTAAAACATTATATTTTGATGTTTTTATTGCTTCCGGTTACACCGGAAGTTAATGCCAACTTTGCTATTTCAAATGGAACACCCTGTATATTTTAGCATTTTTGATTACCTTATTAAAATCTAAATAACTTTTGTTAATAATAATCTATTCCTATCTCTAACCGTGAATTATAAAAGGATTTTTTTGTGTAAAAACGCTCCGAGAAGAAAGTTTAGTAACTGTGAAATTAATAAAGGTAAACATTTAAAATTTTGTAAACTTTCAAGTAATACATAGATCTTTAGTTTAAATTTCTAAGGTTTCACGTTTTTTATACAGGGAGTTCTTAAAATTGTGCCAATGTTTCCATTTAAATAAATGTGCATAAGTCAATTTTTGCAAATGGAACACCCTATTTTTTAGCTTACTAACGCGTAGAGAATTAAATTTCCTATCTAAATGTTTAATATGTTACCATTCACATTTTTAGACGTTTTGAAATTATGAGCAATTTAAATAAAAAATAAAATTTCTGTTTGTGTTAATGCTAAATTATTTTTGAAAATAAGGCTTCGACTGGGATTTTCGTTTGACTTTGAGCTTTCTTACCATTTGTCATTAAGTGCCTATGTTTGTTGCTTAGCTATTTCTGATTTTTTTAAATAAAATTATTTTAATAATTATTATTCGCCATTCTCAGATTATCAAGAATGAACGTAATTTTAAATAAGTTAACTAGAATATGACAACAGGGCTAAGATTAGTGTCAACTTTAAAATCATTTTGGTCAAAGCCTACTTTACAAATTGGCAACAAAGCTCAAAGTCAAACGAAAATTATTTAATACCAAAAAGAAACTGAAATCCCTAAAGATTTCTATCATTTAGACTTACTATATTTGAGGTCTGCGTTTGAATAGTATTGAATTCGTCCAAAGTCACATATTTTGCACCATAGCTTCCAGAAAAAAGTGACATTTGCGCCATCTTAAGACATTCTCCCACAACATAGGACATTGCCAGGTACGTTTCGGGAACCACATAGATATTATACCAAGCAAAAAACTTTTTCTTTTTGTGAAATTCAGCTTTGCTAAGACTGGTGTATATCACTTCTAAAAATAATGACAGAGGTCAAGTGCCAATGGTGATGTTTTTTAAATCAAAATAAAAATTATGTTCTAAAATTATTTTTAAACACACAGGATGGTCTAAAAAAGTAGGACAATAAAAAGATACATTTTTTTAAATGGAACACCCTATATATTTTAGCATTTTTTGATTCCTTACAAATTTGTCCATATGACGCCATATTTAGTTTTTTAATTTTTTGCAACGTTGCCAAACAAAATGCAAAATTCTTAAAATTTTGGAAAAAACATGATAGTAAAAAATTACCTGTATTTCTCAATAAGAGTATCGAAAATCGAAAATTTCTTGTAAGCTCTTAAGTTTAGGGATAGAAAAACTGTCTTAAATTTTTAAGTACCGAAAATATTGTACAGGGTGTTTTCTGTTGACATCCAAATATACAAAATTTTAAAATACAATAACTCTGTTTTTGCAAATGAAACACCCTATTATTAGGCTCGTCTGATAGATATTGTAAGTATCTTTTATTATTGTTAAGTCATACCTATACCTAAATTTACTAGTTTTGGCAATATTTCGATTTTTATTTAAATTTTGGTGAAAAAAACTATAGTTTTTATTTTTCTTGTAAGCCATGACCAGCAAAATCAAAACAAATGTAATTGAATATAATGTCATATTTATTATATTATTATTTATATTTATAATGTTTGTAAACTTATTTTCAATATCCAGTTGAGTAATAAAAACAAAATTTTATTACATTAAATAAATACGTAACTAACTATGGTTATCAATTTATTTTAATATGGGATAATATTTAATTACATTTGTTTTTAGTTTGCTGGTCATGGCTTACTAGAAAAATAAAAATTATAGTTTTTTTCACCAAAATTTAAATAAAAATCTAAATATTGCCAAAACTAGTAAATTTAGGTATACGTATTACTTAACAATAATAAAAGATACTGTTGCGGTCTTTACGTTGTGGACTGTAGATGGTCGCCTGGCTCGGCCTTTTCTAACGTTGTAAATTAAAACACTCAAAATAATTTACTTTACTGCTTTTTGTATTGACAAACAGGCTGATACACAAGAAGAATGATTAATACAACAATATAAACAAACTGTCTTATTTTTTGACAGTAAAAAACCATGGTAACGTTGTTCACTTAAAGTATATCAAACATCGCCCCGGCCTTGAAAGGGAGTCCTTTCAATACGGCACGCACTCACATTGTTCAGAGCACGCACTACTTGTAGCATTAAGAGTTCGAAGGCAAAGGACAAAGTTTTGCAAAGGAACGTTTTATTGTTCCTGTTTTGGTCTTTATAGTAGCGACTCTTGATACACCATCCTTGCCCTGGTGTAATTCTATAATTCGACCAAGTAACCATTTAAGAGGAGCTTGGTTATCTTCTTTGATGATGACCAAGTCGTTGACCATGAGAGAACTATGTGTCGTCTTCCATTTGCAACGTTGCTGCAATTCTGAAACGTATTCAAGGGACCATCTGGACCAGAAATGCTGCTGAAGCTGCTGAATACGTTGAAAGTGTTTGAGTCGATTTTCTGAGGTTGAAGTGTAATCTGGATCAGTAATTGAAATCAGGGGCCGCCCAATAAGGAAATGAGAGGGTGTCAGAGGTGTTAAGTCTGCGGGATCACTTGAGAGCGGAGACAGAGGACGCGAGTTTAGCACCGCCTCTATTTGAACTAGCAAGGTATAAAATTGTTCAAAAGTTAATATAGCATCACTGGCTACGCGTTTTAAATGATATTTTGTGGACTTAATGCCAGCCTCCCACAACCCGCCAAAATGGGGCGAATATGCTGGGATAAATGACCACGAAATTCCTTCATTTTGGATTGAATCGGTCAAAGCTCTAGCATTTTCTTGCAGAAAGGTACCTAAACGTTGTAGTTCTAAATGTGCACCAACAAAATTGGTGCCGTTATCCGAGTACATCTGAGAGGGCCTTCCACGACGCGATATAAAACGTTTAAAGGCTGCTAAGAATGCCTCTTTAGTTAGATCCGAAACCAGCTCAAGGTGGATGGCTTTAGTTACGAAACAAACGAACAGGCTAATGTAGCCTTTAGTAACTTTGCAGCCACGACCCTGTCTGTCTTTTAAAGAGAAGGGTCCCGCATAATCCACGCCAGTCGTAAAAAATGGAGGAGCAGGGTTCAGTCTTCGAGCAGGTAAATTGCCCATAATTGGGTTAATATGTTTAGGATTAACTCGAAAACAACGTACACATTGGTGAAATGTTTTTCGCGCCAAATTGCGTCCTGATAAGGGCCAATAATATTCTCGAATTGATGATAATAATAGTTGAGGTCCCGCGTGACATAAGCGAATATGTTCTCCTCTAAACAATAATTTAGTGAATCTATGCTTTGAACATAAAAGAATCGGATATTTCTTATCATATTCAAAATTTGAATTTGCTAATCGACCGCCTACTCGAAGAATTCCGTCATCGTCGAGAAAGGGATTAAGATTTGATAGCTTGCCTTTTCCATTAGATTTTTTATGATTGGTTTTAAGAGCTGATATCTCATTGGAAAAGCTTTGTTGCTGTACTATCTTTATTAGACATAAAGAGGCACGATTAATATTTTCCGTATTTAACGAATTAAGATCTCTCTCGATTTTGGATTTAAAACAGTTGTCTTTGAACCTCATACAATAGGCAATTATTCGTTTTATTTTAGATAAATTAGAATATAGGTCAAAGTCTATTATCGAGTTATTGACTGAAAGTTCTAACGATATGACGTTTTTTCGCACTTCGGGCAAGCCGTTGGTCGAAGCTTGCGATTTTGGCCAATAACTTTCGTCTTGCTGTAACCAGCTTGGACCGAACCAATAGGTCTCAAGGGACAATAAATTACTGGGCGCGACGCCGCGTGATACATGATCCGCTGGATTGTCAACAGTTGGAACGTGTCTCCAATCTTTAGTATCCGACAATTCTTGAATGGCCGCAACTCTATTCGCGACAAATATTTGCAAGGTGTGAGGAGCCATATGCAACCATCCGAGCGCTATCGTAGAGTCGCACCAGTAAGTGGTTCTTACGATTTTTATATTTAGTGATTGGTTCACCCTTTTAACAAGTCTGGCAAGTAATACCGCTGCTGTTAGTTCCAATCGTGGAATGGTTTGTATTTTTAAGGGTGCCACTTTAGATTTGGCGCAAATCAATTTTACAGATACCTCACCTTCTTTATTTTGCGATTTTATATAAACACAAGCACCGTATGCATGTGAGGAGGCATCTGAAAAACCGTGGATCACTACATAAATTGCGTTTTTGCAAATAACTTGCCTTTCTATGCTTATTTGATTTAATGCCGTTAGATCATCCCGAAATTGCAACCACCTGGTATGCAGTGCGTGCGACAATGAATTGTCCCATCCTACTCTTTCTAGCCAAATATCACGCAAAATGATTTTGGCTTGTATTATTGCTGCGCTTAATAGACCGAGGGGGTCAAAAATTTGAGAAATTTCGGATAGAATTGTTCGTTTTGTTATGCGTGTACCAAAGTTGGTTCCTATTTTATACGAAAGGCTATCTTTACGGCCGTTCCAAATCAAACCAAGTGTCTTGGTATTTTCGTTTGCTCCTAAATCAATTAAATCTGTTTTATTGGACGTTTTTATGCCCTTTAACACCTCGGAACTGTTTGATACCCACTTTCTTAGATAAAAACCGGCTCCTTTGAGAATTTCTGAAACCTCGTTAGCTAAAGAGACTATTTCCTTCACGCTACTCGAACCTGTTAACATGTCGTCCACGTAGAAATCCTCTTTGATAACTTGCGAAGCAACCGGAAAATTTGCTTCGCATTCTATTCCGAGTTGAAAAAGACATCTAATTGCTAAGAATGATGCTGATTTAGTACCATACGTAACAGTTGATAGTTCATACGTTTCGATGGGCTGATCAGGATTATCACGCCATAAGATTCGCTGTAAACAGGTTTGATCGGGATTTATTTGACACATTCGGTACATCTTTTCGACATCCGCGGCAATGACATAATTATGTTTTCGGTAACGCAATAAAATTGAAAAAAGATCCGATTGAATAGTTGGGCCAGCCATTTGTAAATCGTTAAATGAGTAGCCGCTGCTGCTTGCACACGACGCGTCGAATACAACGCGTAACTTAGTCGTTAAACTACTTTCTTTAATTACGCCGTGATGTGGCATATAATACGCATGCCGCGCGCTATCTGGTTCGCCGACCTTAGTCATGTGGTTCAGCATATGATATTCCTCAATAAACTTACTATATTGTAGTTTAAAATTATTATCGCGATTGAATTTACGCTCTAAAGCGTAGAATCGTTTTTCTGCTATTTCGCGAGAATCACCCAATTTAATTACTTCATCTTTTAGCGGTATAGTTACCTCAAAATGCCCGTATTCGTCGCGTTTTACCGTTTCTATGAAATGCCTTTCACAAATTTTCTCTTCGCGAGACAATAGATTTAAATCGCGAACTTCTTCTATTTCCCAAAATCGCGTAAGTTGTTTGTCGATTTCTATATTTTTCAAAAGGTTACAATGGATTTTTTGGGATTGAAGCCGATCAGCTAAAATTTGTCCGGATACTATCCAGCCAAACTTAGTTTTTTGTAGGAATGGACCGCCACTGTCTAATTTGATTTGGCCCACGCACATGACATCCCAAAAGTAATCTGCTCCTAAAAGCATATCAATTTTGCCTGGTAAATGAAAGTTTTCATCAGCCAGTTGTATGTCATTGGGAATTTTAAGCCTTTGTTTATCGACTTTAAAGTTTGGTAAATCGCTAGTGATAGTTGGTATGATTAAACATGAAATTTTGCATGAATAGTAATTTACTTGCGACTGAGCTTGTAGTGTTGCACTACCTTTTACGTTAGATACAGTATCATTCAGCCCGCTGATTTGTAAATTGATCGGTTTATAGGAAATTCCAAGCTTACTGTAAAACTCTTCAGTAACAAAGCTGCTTTGTGATCCCGCGTCTAGTAACGCACGCGCAATAAATGGTTTATTATTTTTATCAAAAATACGTAGCAACACGGTTGCAAGAAGTACCTGCTGATTAACTGATATATTGCGCGACGATAAACTTATATTTCCGTGCGGTAACTCTCTATTTTCAACCGATACATTCGAATTTTGTGCGTTATGCAACTTATCGCCTTTTTCCGAATGTATTAAAGTATGATGTTTTCTCTTGCATGTTTTACAAGGCCCGGAAAAGCACTTTTCATATAGATGCCCGAATCTTAAACAATTTAAACAAAGCCGTTTTCTTTTAGCCTGTTCTACGCGTTGATTTATATTTAATTTTAAGAACTCGGAACAATTTTGAATGTAATGCTCATTTTTACAAAAAGAGCACGATGGTTTTGCCGCACGATTTCCCGACAAAAGCGTTTTAGGTCTACGTTTAAACCTGTTATGATTAGAATCCGTATTTTGCTCTTTATCATCTTTAGTTTGCTCTATGGACTCAAGTAAATCAGCCCTTCCCATTAAAAAGTCGCTTAAGTTCTCAAGTGTAGGTGTTTTGTGGGTCGCTTTTATTTGTTCCCACTTTCGAAGTGTAACATCGTCTAATTTCGTAGTAATTAAGTATATAATTAAAGTATCCCACGATTCGATAGGTTCATTTAAGGTTTTCAGGGCCCTAAGATGTTTGGCAACACCGTCAACCAATTTTCTTAAAGCGCCAGATGATTCAAATTGTAACTTTTCTATGTTAAATAAAGCTTTAACATGATTTTGTATTAATAATCGATTGTTATTGAATCTATCACAAACTAACTGCCATGCGTTATCGTAATTAGAACCTGTGAACTCTAGACTGGCTATAATTTCAAGAACCTTTGGGCCTAAATAAGCCCTCAGATAATGATACTTCTGGATGTCGCTAAGTCTAGCGTTTTGATGAATAAGCGATTCGAAAGTGTCTCGAAACTCTAGCCACCTGTCATATTCACCGTCATAAGTCATAATTTCAATAACTGGCAATTTGACGCCACTAGCGCCATCGCTTATAGGTGGATTATTAGTATTGCTAAACGCGACTGAACTCTGCGTACCTCCACCACTGGCATTTAATGGGGCCGAAATATTATCAGCAATTAGAAATCGTTTTGATCTGGCAACAACCCCGTAAAAGGCGCTCTCAAATGTTTCACGTTCGGGGTACTCGTTTGTTGGATCTGTACTGATCTCTTCGATTTGACCTTGCAGGTCTTCAAATTCATCTAGAACGTTTTGGAAGCGTTCTGCTCGCTGTTCTAGTTCTAAAAAGTCGATTTGATTATCGATAGTGAAATCGACATATTTTTGCTCTAAACGAGTTATGTATTTACCAAAAATTGTTACTTTAGCTTTGACTGAACCTCTCTTTCTAATGAGTTTTTCACTCTGTGTATCAGGCTTATCCGTCATTATGATTGATTTTATTCAAACAATCTCGAAAATGATAACTAAATTATCCAAAATGCGTTAGAAAATTGTTTGAATCGATTAAGGTATGACAAGATTCGTTCGAAAAACTCGCTAGTTAAAATAAGATCAGCCTAAAACTACGCTTAATGGGAATGCAACACAGGAAAGTATGGAACGGACACACCTGTTTGATGTCTTCTTTCTGTTTTGCATCCGCTGCTCGGAGGTCCAAATTATGTTGAGGTCTTTACGTTGTGGACTGTAGATGGTCGCCTGGCTCGGCCTTTTCTAACGTTGTAAATTAAAACACTCAAAATAATTTACTTTACTGCTTTTTGTATTGACAAACAGGCTGATACACAAGAAGAATGATTAATACAACAATATAAACAAACTGTCTTATTTTTTGACAGTAAAAAACCATGGTAACGTTGTTCACTTAAAGTATATCAAACAGATACTTACAATATCTATCAGACGAGCCTAATAAATATAGGGTGTTTCATTCATTTCAAAAACAGAGTTATTGTATTTTAAAATTTTGAATATTTGGATGTCAACAGAAAACAAACTGTACAAAATTTTCAGTACTTAAAGATTTAAGACAGTTTATCTATCCCTAAACTTAAGAGCTTACAAGAAATTTTCGATTTTCGATACTCTTATTGAGAAATACAGGTAATTTTTTACTATCATGTTTTTTCCTAAATTTTAAGAATTTTGCATTTTGTTTGGCAACGTTGCAAAAAATTAAAAAACTAAATATGGCGTCATATGGACAATTTTGTAAGGAAACAAAAAATGCTAAAATAGTGTTCCATTTAAAAAAAATTATCTTTTTATTGTCCTACTTTTTTGGACCATCCTGTACGTTTAAAAATAATTTTAGAACATATATTTTTTTATACCTCACAACTTTTAAAAAAACTTTTTTTTGATATCTTTAATAGTAGAGACGGTATATTACTTTGTCAGACAAATGTGCCACCCTGTATATATATTACGCGTTTCGGTCTAAGCAGCTCATCATCAGGGCGTTAGGTGCTAAAGGTCTAAACACAACGATGACATAAGAAAAACGCACACAGGTCAACAATTTTTTTAAAATTTGCAGTTAAAATTTTTTTTTTAATATATTAAGAGAAAATAATAAAAACCTTACTTGGAGTTAACGGTGATATTACTTTGTCGTCATATGAAAAAAGGTTGCTATAGTCGGTGCTAGACTGTATTCTCTTAAATTCTAATTCTCCAATAGTTCGTTGATGATTTAGTTGTATTTCTTGTTTAAGCTAAAATAACCATATAACTATAAAATTTTACTTTAAGCACTCTCATACGAGTTTCAACACCACTTATTGGTTTAAGGGGTGGAAACCCATGGTCATCGCTCGCGCAATTCAATTGTTATCTGTCAAATCGCTATGCGAGCAAAGCCACGGGCACCATACATACTATCCAATAGAAACTGTTAATACCAATATTATTTTTGCTTCCTTACACTTTATTTTTTTTCTCTTCCAAACTAAAATATCTTTTAAAATATAGGTAAATTGGTGTCTATACATAATGTTTAAATTGAAAAATGTTTGCCGGCATGCAGATAAGATTCAAATTGAAAAAGTTGTATGCCTCCGTTGGGAATCGAACCCAGAACTTCTCGATTAAACCTCTCCAACTTCGGTCATATAACTTATTCAATAATTGTATTTTATGTTCGTTGTAACAGTCTGGAATCTCCTGCGATTCACAGACCGGTGAGCGTGTTAAGGAGAAAGGGAACTCATTCACTACCACTGAACATTAAGATCTAATTTTTCTATTAGCCATACACCGACGACATATAGCGCCAGCGCCATAACTTATATGCAAGTACAAAAAACAATTGCTTAAAAATTTAACATTTAATAGTCAAGTAATATACAGGGTGTTCCATCTGAAAAACTTGAGAAAAATCAATTTAAATTGTGGCGTTTTTGGAAACCTTTTCATGAACACCCTGTATAAAATAGATAAACAATATTAGATTCATAATATCTCTAGACCCCTTGTCATTAATCTTACCTAATCGCATGATTTAAAAAATGAACTTAAATGGTTGTTTTTTATTTTTTTTTCCAGGACCGTAAAACTTTGTTTTTTTAGTTTTTAATTTATTACTCTTAAATAACCAAAGAAAGATAAATACACTTTGGAAAAATTATAAAGGACTTTAATACGAAATTCAATTTGCAATAAAATACTGGGTGTTCTATTTAAAAAATACAAATTTTTATTGTCACACTTTTTTGGGACACCCTGTAATGGAAATTTTTTTTTCTGAAATGCACCCTATGATACAGTATAAGTCTGCATATGAATGAAATTCCTAACTTAATTCGTATGGGAGCTATAGAAGCCCGACGCACTATAACAGGACTCTGTATAACAAATTATTTATCTGTACAATTCTTACCATTTTAAAGTAATCTGAATAATACATAAGCCTCCCTACTTTGGTTTTTTTAAGTAGTTCAACAATGCTTTCTAACATCTTATCATCCATAGTGGGAGTTCCGGTTAGAAGCATGCAGTCCATAAAAAATTCATATCTATAAAAAAATATGATATGGAGAATCATAATTTATATTTTAAACGTCAATATCTCAAAAACAATTGAATTTAGACATATTATGGCATTTTATACATAATATAAGTATTTGAAATTTTATAGTAAATTATAATAGCAATTATGTACCAAGGGCGTTAAGTAGATTATAATGCCCGGAAGGCGTGTGTGCCTGACAAACCCACATAGATACCACTTTTCCAATGGTGAAAACAGAAATTCAATATCTTGCTTAGTTTTTTTAACTGGGGTCAACAAGAGCCTCAATTTTATATAGCATTTTTTTAAGATAGTGTTTGTCACCAGCTGCTCATAAGAAAGCTTTCCAATATGGGTGTCTGCGGAACATATCTCCAGTGGATAGAATCCTACCTTACTTCAAGAACTCAACGTGTCCTGTGTGCGGATCAATTTCTGAAGAAATGACAGTAACGTCAGGTGTTCCACAAGGTTCACACATCGGTCCCATTTTATTCATCCTTTTCATAAATGATGTTATACAATGCTTCGAGGCATCTCACTGTCTTATATATGCGGATGATCTTAAATTTTACTCCATTGTCTCACCAGGACACAATTATTTGCAAAGGGACCTTGACGGTTTTGTCGACTGGTGCGATAAAAACTATCTTAAGCTTAACGTAAAGAAGTGCAAAGTTTTAAGAGTCTTTAAATGTACTAACCCGCAGAGTGATATCTAGAGCAGTGCCTAACTCCGCCCGCATAATTATTCCAAAAATAGTGACCTCTCAGGTATGTTAATCCTGCACCCCAAACGGGTAGTCCAAAGGTAGTTAGATAAGGGAGCGAAAATATTTCGGGGCGGAGATGGGTACTGTCTGTCCTCGTGTACCTGGCGCCGGGCGGAGTTGAAAATCGCCCGATATCTACAGTATTAATGGCGTTAATTTGGAAGTTGTATCGCAATTTAATGATCTTGGACTCAGAAAGCATATTTTTGACATCAAGGCGCTGACAGCCCTCTACAACTGTTTGGTGCGCAGTATTTTGGAATATTGTTCTGTAATATGGAGCCCACATTATCAATGTCACATTAACAGACTGGAGAGGGTACAGAATAAATTTACAAAATATCTGCTTTTTAAATTGCACTTTCCATATCAAGGCGTTCCTTATGAAACTAGACTCCTCCTATGTGGCCTACAATCACATAAACATCGGAGAAATAAAGCACTTTTGGTCTTTTTATACAAAGTACTCAATAGCCAGATAAACTGCGAGTGGTTACTTCAATCAATTTCATTCCGTGTCCCAGTCCGGAGAAACAGGCAGCTCCAGTTACTTTTTGAACAGACACACAGAACAAATTATGGTCGAAGTGCTTTCATCAACAGGATGTTAAGTAACTACTATAGACATTTTCCAAACTGTGATATTTTTAGAATTGGTCTTGTGGCATTGAAGAGACAGTGATCTGTTTTATGGTGTATAGTTATATATGTTGTTATTTTAGATACCATTTAGAATCTATGATTTTGTAGTGTACTCTTATTTTAAATAAATAAATAAATAAATAAAAAGATCCAGTAACTGCATTGCCGAATGAATTTTGATTCATGAGGTTCAGTGTGATTTATTAAACACGTCTCAAATTCATTTCTTTTATAATTTAAAGAAACTTAATTTAAAAAAAAGGTATTTAAATTAAGTTCACATTTTTTCTTTTCTGAAAAATGGCGTTATCAGTTTTTTCGTCACCTGTTATAACTGAGTTATCATCAAGATTTTTTTATACAGCCCTGAATTATTGTATTTTCTTTTTCTGAGTAGATACCTACGTCTTACCCCAGATGATGGAGAACTTAACCCTATTTACTTACGTTTAGGCCAAACCTATTACATTATCAAGAAAATTTAGTATAAAAATAAATAAGACCATTTCGAGAATTGCATTGAATAAAATGATACTAGTTTTTTTTTATTCAAAATTGAATGTTTTAATTGTGTACCTAAGTTTTCTGATGATGTAATAATTTTTGCAGAAATATAAGTAAATAAAATGAAAAAATCCAGGTCCGTATTTTAAAGAAAAGATAAAAAAGACAATGATAACTGGGTTATGTTGTAAAAAATGACTTAAAAAACTTATAACAAAATTTTGTACAGAAAAAAAACATGTTATTTAAAGAACTTTTTTCTAAATTTAAGTGCCTTTGAGTTATCAAAGAAATTAATTTTAAATATTTTAACATATCGCCCTGCATGTCATGAATCACGAACAATCAGTGGATTTTAAAAAAGCTTTTAAAATGCCACAGTTTTTCTAGTCTAATCAACGTCGTATCACAAATTAAAATAATCGAGTGATTGTAAAATATTACCTTATTCTTTCCTCACACTTTTTTCTTAGGGAAATTGCCGATTGAATACGTCGTCCTGAATTGACAGGATCTTCCGCTTTCATTGTTAAATAGATTTTCGGTAAAATAAATTCCCTCTTAAGTCCATCCAATGTTAATACTTTCCACAACTTGTTTTTGGGCTGGTAGTCGACAGCAGCGATATCTACCCAATGGTATAGATCGTCTAATCCAAAATTCTTGCGGTTTTCGTCAGTAATATTTTCATTTGGGACAAATGCATTGCCAGGTAAGGGATGTCTTATACCATCAATAATTCCATGCTCGACCCAATTTTCCGGAGATCTGGATGTAAGAAGAACAAAATACAGGGTATATTACCAAAATCCCCCCGAGAGCCTCGAAGCTCGGGTCTAAAAGTCTAATTGCAACCTAATTTTTCGTCTCACGCTGCATGGGACTCTTAATTTAAATTTTTAAATAATGTATCCTTGGCTTAGATTACAATGGTCTTGTAGGAAACGTTTCATTTTAAACTTTTCCTTCTAAAAGACCTGTTTTATATGGAGATTAAGATTTCAGACGCATATCGATTTAGTTATTGATTTATGATGCAATTTTAAAGGAAAACGAGTAAAAAGAATAATATTTTATGGTATTTTTCTGTTATATACTCATCTGTTGCGTTTTTCCTTTTTTAGAGCAATTTTAAATTAACAAAAATATAACCCAATGCAATAAAATATTTTTACAACAAAAACAGAAAACAATTAGGTAGTTATTTAAAAAATTTTAATTGAATCATTTTTTAAGGAAGAAGTGTGATAATTTATAATAAAAAAAATAGTGCGGGAAAAAACGAAAATGCTTTATTATGAATATACAAAACGTCAAGTAAGTAGGAGTATTTTAAAACCTAAGCATTTGCACCAAATAATGCTCTTAGATCTACGCTCCTAAAAAACATGATTTCTGAAAAAATCATCAATTTCGGCGTGGTGAGCGATATTTACTTTATTTTTAATCATGGACCGAGCCCGAAAAACGCTGGTAAGGGTCATACATACGTATTATGTTAAAATTTTGGATTGACACCAATATTCATAGTTTTCACAAATATAAAAATGTTTTTGTTTTTAAATATCAAAAAAAAAACATTTACAAAAACAAATTTAATTCAACCATGCAGAGGGGGAGAGGTAATCATTTAATTTTCGAAATTTAATATTACTTAGGTTAATGTTAATCGAACTTTGGGCGTGGCCCTGAAAATTTTTCACCTGCGGCGCTATTCCACCTTCTTTATTAGGTGCTATATCATGAAATATATGTAGTCCCGACTGTCCCTCTCTCCAGAAAAAAATGTCCTACTTACGCCCACTGAGCCCCCCTGTAGTATCCGTTTATATATATCACTATCACTATTTTATATATGTCACTATCACTTTTTTATATATGTCACTATCACTATTTGGATCACTTCTAATATAATAATAACAACATTCTTATGCAGACGATGCTCACTGGTTCTCGGTCGTATATTGACTGACTCTCTCGTTCAGTCGTTATGCAACGCATGGAAACAGTGTCTTCGTCATCTTTATTTATACCTGTTTACTATTTAATTTATGTAATACACTACACCCCCGAGCATATTTTCTAGCTACGCCACTGAAAACTACTGAATATAATTTTTTGAACATTGGTACATCTAAATATAGTTAAAAACGGCACATCTAGGAAGAACGAAATAGTTCTTGTAAATATAAAGACGATTTAGTCAGAAAAGTACTAACCTTTTTATTTTACATAGAACGTCCAGTGTATTTTTGAAGAATTAATAGAGTGGACTGCGGAAATTTAAGGACAATGGCATTTTTCCCGGACCCGGAAATAAGCATCTTTGATCACTTTATAACAGGTTCCCCGAAAATGAAAAAGTTCATATTTACACAGTGGCGTAACCAGAAAATATGCTCGGAGGGGGGGGGGGGGGGCGTAAGTAGGACATTTTTTTTCTGGAGAAAAGGACAGTCGGGACTACATATATTTTACGATATTGTACCTAGTTAAGAAGGCGGAAAAGCGCGAAAAATACTGGGCCACACCCAAAGTTCGTTTAAAATTCACCTAACTACTATCAAATTTCAAAAATTAAATTATTACCTCTCCCCCTTTGCATGGTTGGATTAAATTTGTTTTTGTTAAATGTTTTTTTTTACTTTTTTTTGATATTCCTAGCCGCTCTTTATTAAAAAAAAAAAATATTAGTGAAAAATATGAATATTGGTGTCAATCCAAAATTTTAACATTATGACTCTAACCCGCGATTTTCGGGCTCTATTTTTCATGATTAAAAATAAAGTAAATATCGCTCACCACTCCAAAATTGATGATTTTTTCAGAAATCATGATTTTATTTTAGGAGCGTAGATCTCAGAGCATTTTTGGTGAAAATGCTTAGGTTTTGAAATACTTCTTCTTAATATGTAAGTTTAAAAACTAAACGTTTCCTACAAGACCTTTGTAATCTAAGCCAAGAATACATTATTTAAAGATTTAAATTAAGAGTCCAAGCGTGAGACGAGAAATTAGGTTGGAATTAGACTTTTAGATCCGAGCTCCTAGGCTGGGGGGGGGGAGGCAATAACGCAATATGTATGTACAGTGTATACTGTACCTAAGAGGCACATTATATCCCCTATCGTCAAGGTAATGTCAGCCAGACGGGACCTGAAGCTTAAAGTGGAATCCGAACTATGATTATGCACTATATCCTTTTTGCCCCCAGAGGTCCATGAAGCCCTTCTCGGTCCCAATATTAGGAATCACTAGTAGCATACTGAATTCTCTTATTCACTATAATTTTCGGACATACTTTTTTCATTATGCGTTTGCTCACTCCTGGGATCGAACCCGAACCGACACGGTCGAATGCCAGTACCTCACCTCTGAGCACTGCCTCGGTTACATTCGTTTATAGGTATATACATGTCCTCGCACTAGTGGCGGCTCGCGGTCTTAAAAAATGGTGAAAAGCTAGGTATAGTGCGGGTAGTTAAACAATCA
Organism: Polydrusus cervinus; assembly: GCA_935413205.1. Taxonomy (NCBI): domain Eukaryota; kingdom Metazoa; phylum Arthropoda; class Insecta; order Coleoptera; family Curculionidae; genus Polydrusus; species Polydrusus cervinus. The sequence goes on along the minus strand of OW284514.1, from coordinate 19,351,889 downwards.
TTGCCTAATTCATATTTTAATTACGTACTTACATAGCAAGTTTTTGTAAATCAGAATCAGATTGATTCTTTGGTTGACGTCTAGCGTTTTCTTTTAAAGCATCGACAATAGTATTTTGATTTTGTTCAACATTTCTTAACATTAACTGACATTTTAAGTGTTCTCCAGAATCCCCGTGTTTATGCAACGATCTAGTAATATTTAAAAAATATGTAAATCCGTCCCTATTCCAAACGTAATATTTATTCGAAAAGAGTAAACACGACCAACAAAACAATTTTTATAAGGCGACAATACTACATAGCCAATTATATTCTGAAAACCAGAAACTCTTAAAATTAATCTTATAGGATCTGGGGCTTTTTTTAATACTTTTTTTAAATCTATGTTTAAGATTCCAGTAGGTCGCCCGTGTAACAAAACGTATCTCTTATCCTCATCTGTCCAACGACTAAATGGAGTTTCCAACAAATTACAAACTATGTCATTAATTGGGTTCATTTTTAAAACACACAATAACAATTGAACCAAGTAGGTACTTCCACACTATTGAATTAACTAAAAAACAAAACTTTTTAATCCCACAGTAAATAACAGTAAAAACGATATCTATAACCGTAAGTTACGCGAAGCCTCAAAAATAAATACCCGAACGTCCCGAACCTATGATAAAACAATGGTATACGACTGATCTATTTTCGAATTGCACTTCTTTAAAATGCAAATTCATTCATGCTGCCGCGTGACGTCTCGCGTTTCGGACGCCAGTGAAGTCACGTAACCATAGCGATGAGAAAACAAAGCCGCTTGACTGGATGGCTCTGTTTGCCTTCCAATGCTGTTGAGTAGAGAACACGGCGGTCGCCTGGGGCGTGCCAAAATGCACGAGAGTGTATAATTATTGTCCATCGAGTTAACCGTGGCCCGATTATGCATAGCTATATTCGGATTAAATTAATATTATTAATTCGAACCTAATTATTTTTTAAGAGCTAAAATGGTAGCTATATTGGTACATTAATATTTAATATTGTCGAAAACATTTCCTCCTGGTTTTATTTATTTTTTTAATAAATTTTTTTTTAAATAAAATAAAAAATAAAATAAGATACTGCTTACCTTACTGTGAATTCTTCGTCATCAAATAGTTCTAATGGAAGAAATGGCACCCATGGATTTAAGCCATACCTTTCATTATTTGACGGTATTTCATGAAATAATACATTCACTGGAAGTAAGTCTCGAGGTCTTACGTTTAATCTGTCCAACACATTAACTATGTTTTCACCCTTAAAAAATGATTAAGCTAATATTTGTGCACATGGTACATAATCAGGGCCGATTTATCCATTAGGCAAGAAAGGCAGCAGCCTAGGGCGGCAGGTTGATGGAGGACGGCAAAATTTTTAATGAAAATACTATCCGAAAATGTAAAAAATAAAAATTAAATAGGTACGCCAAAGAAAAAATAAATATGTTATAAATAATTTACTTGAATTTTTATTAGTGAGAGGAGGGCGGCAAAAAAATGTGCCTAGGGTAGCAATTGCCTTAACGCGGCCCTGTACATAATAGTGTTTTAATAACATACCTACGCTATACGCTATCACTTACTCACATATAAAATTGAATTAATCAAAATCGAATTAAAAATTTGATTAGAAATTCATAATTGAAGTAATCCTCGTGTACCTGTATAAAGTCTGACTGGATTATAAGTAACGTTAATAATATTAAGAAGTTTTTACAAAATATATAAACAGAGAGCTAAGCAGACCATCTCTACTCCTTCAAACTCATTGTTAATACATGGATGGGATACACGGAGTAAAACCGATAAATACAAAGATGTTTTACAAGAAAAACGTTTACTTCTTTCTGTATGTCCCATAGAGTTCCAAGCAGAAATTTATGTCATCCTTCAGTATATGAAAACAACATGAGGATTTATTTCAATCAACGAAGCCATGTAAAACTACGACAGGCAAGCAGCTCTTAAAATGATAACGTGTACAACAAGATGACATTAATACTGGTGTAGAAATGTCAAGAGGTGGCTCTGGCAAAAGATAATAAAGTATTTAACACTGCAATGGGTAACAAGACAAGAAGGTAGTAGAGGAAACGATAAACTTACAATAAAAACAATAATAGATCCAAAACCAGCACTCCAAAGTGCACAGTACGAGATGCCATAAAGCGATTGATCAGGAGGGAACACAAAATCTATTAGTGAGTACCACATACTGCAATCTTTCATTGGGGATCCAGAGCCAAGATTAAAAAGGCAGCTTCCGATAAGCAGAAATCAGCTGAAAATCACCACGGGATTTCTGACAGGGCACATGACCCTTAAGAAGCACCTGCAGACCATGCGGACAACGCAGGACAACGGTACAGCAAGAATATATCATTGCAAGTCACTGTCAATTAGAAATGGCATCAAATACTTGGGCAACCAAAACTATACCTAAAGAACATCCAGATTCCTTTCTCCAGTTGACCAGTGCGTAAAGTGGGGTTACTGAGTGGGAATAAAAGCCAAACTAGAGTAAGCATAATGCAATGGACCAAACCTGGTCAAACTGCATCCGGTACATAGATGGATTCTCAAAAAAAATGTAGATTGGGCGGACATAAGATATTTGTGATAGGGAAAAGTAGAATGTTATTTTTAAATAATTTTTTGTGCAGTAAGGTTCTTTGGAATCATGTCAATATGCTTTATCTGCGAAGCTCCAGGGGATCTTTCAGATGTGGCAAGGTTTTATAGTCTTTTTAGCGATTAAGGGTGATTTTTTTTATATAGATTTTCGGGTTTCACCCCCTTTTCACTGCTTTAACGACATTTACCTGATATTGCCTTCTTCTTCTTTCAATAGCCACATTTCTAGGTAGGGTCCTTGGATCAACTTCATGTTGATGCTGCACTTTAGGTTTAAATGTGTCCACAGGAAATGACTAAAATAAAAAAACGTACAAAATTAAACATGGGCATCCAAAGGGGGAGGGGGCTTGGCCCTCGCCTCCCCCTACCTAATCGGTCAAAAAATGATAATCTCTTTAATCGTTAAAAAAATACCGTGCCGGTGTGGACATTTTCTATAAGAACTGTAATGTTATTTCCATTTCTTTAATTTTAATAAAATTATTCTTAGCTAATTTCTGCACTTTTCTTTATAAATGCCGCCTGCGGAGCTCTCTGTCTGCTAATTTTGCTTGATGATATTTGAGTATTTTTTTAAATTAATGGAAAAAATTACCATTTTTTACAGATAAAAACTTTTATACTAAATAAATAAAAACATTTTAAATGATTTTCATTATTGAAATAATTTACCAAAAACGTACAAAATTACTTTTATGAATTTTTGATAACCCAAAAAATACTCTTTTGGCGTAGCAACCAACAAAAATAATTTTACCAACTTTTTGCCTATATTATTTTTTTTTAATTTTTAAGGTATCCTCCATAAGATAGAAAGGCTCAAACTTACAATGTCCTTCTCTGCATCAAATGTCATCCATCTTTGTGCAGGAGCTAACACCACCTTCTTCTCCGGAGGAACTAAATCCATAAAAAAGGGAGAATGTTTTTCGGTTTTTATTTGCCATATTAGGTTCGTCTTTCTGTGAGCTCCCGGATACGTTTTCTTTCGTGAATCCACATAATTTAAATCGCTGAGAAGTTCGGCGTAATATCCCCGTCCATACTTCTTTTTCTTTATTATGGTCGAATCCTTTTTAGTTAATTTATCCATGATTTATGCCATGAAAGTAATGACGTCTTGTCAAAAATACTAAACCTGTTATGTACCTACCTTGTGATATATTTATATATAGAAGAGATCATCGAAAAATCATTTATAAAGGTTGCAGCTGACATCAAACAGCTTAGCCGGCGACTACCTGGCTCAACAATTTAAAATAAATAGAGTTATTCCACACGAAATTAGGGTTTACTGATCAAAATGCCAGAAAAAACGTTAAAAATGTTTTTTATTTATTCCCGTTAAAAATATATTTTTTTGGCGCTTTTGTGTAAAAATTTCTTCAAATCAAATCAAAAAATCTTTTTTGTCTAAGACAGTGGCTCGTTGACAAAGCAAAAAAGTTTTACAATAAATAATACACACCTATACTCTTATATTCTAAAATACAAAAAAAATATTAAACAAAAACAACAGTAACATTTACATACTACATATAGTTCTAAAAGTCGTGTCATTAGTAAACATAGAGTCAAACGAAAAATGTAGAATTAACACCAAAAAGTACAAAGGAAAAATTTACGCTGTAAAACAAATAATACTAATTGCATGCTATATCTATCGAGTACCTAAAGGAAAGTCAATAGTATCATAAAAAAAACTCGCCCAGTGTATAGTAGGCTTCAGGTATAACCGGAACTTTCTTTCACACTGGATTTGTTTTAATCCTTGGGAGGTGGTTAGAGATTCTTTTACTCTGATACATAATACTCTTATATACTTGAGTAGATGTAGGTATAGGTAAATTAAGATTAAACGCTTGACGCGTATTGTATGCCGAGGCCGCTCCCAATTCTTCCCTATGCTTTTTAAAAACCAAACAGGATAACTTTAACAAAAACAAACACATCAATGTTAAAATTCTATAATTAATAAAAAAAGGGGCTACACGAGTCTTTAAATCCAATCCTGAACATGTACCGCAAAGCTATCTCCTGTAAAATAAAAATATAATTAAACAAATACTGAGAGCAACTACGACCCCAAAATGAAATACCATAACGCAAGCGGGATATGCATTACGAACTATGGATCCATTCAACTCGTCGGTAATAACTCTCATGGAAAAATAACCTAAAGCAACTTTCTTCCTAAGTTGTAAGACATGTGAATCAAACTTGAGTTTATTGTCAATGTACACCCCTAAAAATTTAGTTTCACTTTGCTCAGAAATGGGTTTGTTCTGCTATGGAAATGCTATTTGGTGCTAAATTGACATTGTAACTATAATATTTGTTTTAGAAATATAAAAGGACAATCCATTTGCATCTATCTAATCTTTAACCTTCTGTAGACTTAATTCAGAAACATCCAATTCCAATTGCTCACTGTCCCCTGTCCCTGTATGTCCATAGAATTGTGGCATCATCAGCGAACAACGTGAGAGTACCCTTGATATCAACTTTAGCAAAATTATTAATGTAAATTTAAAAAAGCAGTGGCCCCAAAACAGAGCCCTGCGGTACGCCATATGAAATTGTCCGCTGTTAACCCTCTGGAGGCGACCACCCAAGTATAATTCAAACCACGCCAGTGAGCTCCCCCTGATGCAGAACTTCTCAAGCTTCCAAAGCAGTATTCTGTGATTAACGCATACAAAAGATTAATCCAAGAGAATCACTCATATATTTAATATTTTTTATCGGACTACTCGGATATAGAAATTGTTACACGAGCGCCGAAAAAATTCATTTTAACATTTTTTTCTGGCTTTTCAATCAATATAGCCGAATTTTATGTAGAATAACCCATTTTTTTAACTTGTCGGGCCCAGTATATATAGATGCCGGCTAAGCTATTTGATGTCGGCAACCTTTATAAATGAATTTTCGATGATCCCTTCTACAGGGTGATTCCTAAGTTGATATTTCTTTGTTAGCTGCGTATAGAAGGCATTAAAATAAACAACATTTTCAAATACGTTTTTTTAAAAATCTCAAAAATAAAGTATATACTTACATTATTTTATTAAACTACGAATCAAATACGGTTCTGCCTAACTTGCCCGTTAAATAACATTAAGAAAACTTCTGGAAGGGCCCGCAAGAGAAAGCGTTTTACGTATAATCTCGAAGAAACATCCGCACTTTTACGACACCATATCTATTAATTCATTGTTTTCAAATTTTACCATTTTCACGTATCTATCACCAATTTAAAATTAAATTGTTTCCGAAAAACACACCGCAGCGGTTTGCTTAACACTAGCCGTATGACTAATACAAATAAGAGATAAGAAAAACAACAGAAAGTACAGCGGGGTATGTTTTTATGACCAGGCCCGCACTTACATTTTGTACTTCTCTATCTCGCCTATTTGTTGAGTTTTTTGAAAAAAGGTATTTGAAAAAGTTGTTTATTTTAATGCATTCTATACACAGCTAAAACAGAAGTATCAACTTAGGAATCACCCTGTATACCATCGAGATCACGGAACAAGTGTTTCTCACACTTTAAAGTTTGCCCGCTAGAAACCGTCAGCCGTAAGGCACGGTAGATTTTATTTTCTCGGCGGAGTAAAATAACTGATATAATCTATTTCAGAAAGGTGTAAAGTAATAAAATGGGAAATTCCATCCGGTTCGGCTCAATTTCGGTGTCGGCCATAGGCGCAGGTAAATTTTGTGCATTCAATTATTTAGGATATCTAACCAAAAAAAAGGAAGATAATTTTATAAAGAAGGAACTATTAGTTTTAGCAAATTTACACAAACATCATTTTATCAAATATATACCGTGGAAGATAGCTGGAAAACATAGTGAACTGTGCTGAGCACACCGCCATATCTTTGCAAACTAAATCCTATAGAACTTATATGGGCGCAAGTGTGTATATAGCAAGACACAATAACACGACATTCAAATAATGAGACGTTAATGCTACCGTTTGATTAAGCCATTAGGAATTGACACCAGAGAACTAGCGAAAGGCAGTCCACGGCAAAGAAGAGGAGAAAATGTGGAATCTTGACCACTAGATTGATTGGACCGTCGACCCCCGTTAATTTTAACGTTAAGAGGAGATGACAGTTCCTCAGATAACGAAGAATATTAGGTATGATTTTTTGTAATTTAATTTCTGGATAATATATTTTTTAATAATGTTTGATAAAAAAAATAAGTGTACCTAATACTATGTACATAATGCACGCCTTTATCACACCATTTTCAGTGTTTGTGAATGGATAACAAAAGGCAAAACCCATAAATTGACCCAAACCCGGGTGGTACTAACTGCACTTATTGATGAAAAGAAAGAATTTTGAAATGAAATCAATGCCAAATTATAAAAGTGGCTTAAATATTTGTTGGGTTACTCTGTAGTACCTTAGCTAATGAGCTTTATTACTCTACACCATTCTGAAATAGGCTATATATATTATTCTCTAAACTGAGCCCTAATAGGTATAGGCGGTTTATATAAATAATATTATAGTTAACCATACATAGATCTTCATAGACGACTCTAGAGGTAGATAATTTTGTTTGAGTATTTGAATCTGATTTGAATACCCCGATAGTATTAGTACGGTAGTATCGATGCTAACTAATTATCGTCATCGTCTATACTACAGTAAAAGTATCGATACTTCTAAAGTATCGAGGTATGGTTTGCACTACCACAGAGGAATGATAGGTCGTCGCTGTCGCAATACGCATCACTATATTATACTTAGACGAGGTATGTTTTGCCTTGTCTAAGCTATTATATTATAATCTATAGAATCCCTAGTTGTTCTTCTGCGCATGTGCAGCAATGTAGGTAAAGTTGGGCGCTTCATCATATTGAATGGCTACAGCTTAGACGAGGGCTACAGCAAGTGCGCTACTCTTATATATGGTCCGAATTTTGTTAATTTCTCTTTAAAAATGACAAACCGGTACCAAATAAATAAGAAAGGTTTTTTTTTTCTTATTCTTTTGAGTGTATTTTTAGTAACTTCTAGAGCCTTCAGCCAAATTTACAATCGGTGCCATAATTTACATAGTATAACGTTTACTCAAACTCCACTTATTCACAGCCCTCAATCTTGATTTCAATAAAGTTATTTTTAGCCTTTTCATTTGGGCACTTTGACAATGATGAATCTGGTTGCAAGGGAGTCACAATAATATCAGCAGTTAGACTTAAGTAATTTGAGTTTGGTTTTGTTTGTCAAATCAAAACAAGTTTTAGGTAGTGTATGAAAATCAGTGTATGAAACCAGTCCACCATTCATATAAAGCAAGTACATACTTCGAAGACAAGGGGAGTGGGCCTTTTTATTGTTGTTGACCTGGAGTCTATGCAGTGCATGGGCACTGCCGAATTCAAAAATGAAAAGGTCGCCGCCTCCCCCACGCTCTATAATGCAATAATCTGGGGCAAACAAAACTACCCTCTTGTCCAAGTGACGTCTAAAAAAAAGTCACTGGATGGGCGCTCATGTTTCTAGGGTGGGCCAGTGCCCGCTGTAACCTGTAACCTGGAGTCAAAGGGTTTCAACCTGGAGAGATGGTTTCAACCTGGAGACTCCTAACCAAACCTGGAGACTCCAAACCAAACCTGGAGACTCCGGGTCGAACCTGGGGAGGTGGCATTCCTGTGACCTACATGAGGAGCCATTCTGGTGACCAGCGGCCTCTACAAGTTTTGCTAGACTTCGTAACCTCATAAGAGCTAAGACATTATTATACCATCATTGACTTGGAGTAGATCTGCAAACTCGCTTCAAGAAATCGGAGTAAATAGATCTCACTACACGGTTTCCCAGAGTTAAAGGACAGCCTTTATTGAACCTAATAAAACGCCGTTAGTTACAATTGTAACAGATGTGTTACGTTTTTAAATAATCTGTTACGCTGTTTCGCTCATGTAGTTACGACCTTAAGCAATCGTTTTTTTTTAGAAGTCACATTGATCGGATATAAGTTTTGAATAGTGAAATAAATAACCCTTTTTTTTCATCAGTGAGTCCTCCGGTTGCCTATTGTAATACCGGTTGGACATAAACCGTGTTTTTTAATTCATGGTAGATTTCTGGTGATTTTTATCAACGTCAATGAGAGAGAGAGATTCTAAAATAACTAACTCACCGGTTGATGATTTCTTCTTCGAATTAGGCTTTTTTCCTCTTCGTTCGCTGCCAGGGTCATTCCCGAGGGGATCTACAGTTTAACGTGGGTTCCTAACCACGATCCTCAGTCATGCGATACCACCCAAGGGCTATCAACCCTTGGTTTATTGCCATTGCATGACCTACCGATTGGAGAGTGTGTACCTTCTTCCGCACCCCACGAGATGTCCGATCTCATCCGGCCTGGTTACCGGCGTGAATGGGGTGGGTTGGGAGATGATACATTTTACACTCTTCCCTGCATTTTTAAATCCACTAAATATCGGACATACTTTTTTTATTGTACGTATGCCCACTCCGGGAATCGAACCCGAGTCGCCGCGGTCGAATGCCAGTAGCTCTACCTCTGAGCCACAACCGCGGTCGGTTGATGACTTCATTCCACCAGCTGTCAATAATAAGTTCATCAGTTTCACCACGGGTTGAATCCACCGGTGACGAAAAGAATACACCTAATCTGTTACGTTTCTAAAGCAAAGTTGTTACGATTGAAAAAATTATATGGGGCTGTTTGTTGGTTAGTTTAGTGTAAAGTTTATTTGCTTTTTTGTGGTTTTCTTCCACCCAGTAAATAAGTATGTCTATTTATTACAGTGGAAGTTTGGTAAGATCGTCAGGTCTTATTAGTGCAATAACTAAAGAGTTAAGATTTATTAATTTGAAGCCAGTCAAAAAAATACAAGTAAAATTTGATCCTTTCCACCCCCAAGCTATTACAGCCAGGTAATCATAACCCTAAAACCACGATACACTAAAAACTATTGATCCAAAAATAGACCTAGCGCAGGTCTGTAGATATGTTTCAGAATTTTAGACTAATAATTTTGTTTTAGAAAATTTTTGTATCATATATCCACACCCAAAATTCAAGAAACCAATGTAAACTGTGCTATTCGAACAAATATTGTATGTGATAGAAGTGATCCAGAAATAAATATTGAATTGCTAGAGTCCGGGTTAGTATAATATTATAAAACTGATCTAGCTTTTAGACTCTATCATACTGATAAGACCGTTTTAGGATTGGTGGTACATTTTTAAAATTTAATAGTAAAAGGTCTTTAACATCTAGGTTATTTTATATATATTTAAGTACACTATCATATCACTGCACCTAACATAGCTTAAATTTTTGTTTTAGGAGTATAAAGTTTTTAGCAAATAACCTTACAACGTTAGAGATCTTACAACAAATTAATAAACACATAAGTTCAAAAGTGAAAGTTGAAGAAGTATCAACCATCGCTCTTACAAAATCAGCTAAAGCATCTGTCTCAGTCAAAAAACTAAATAAAAGAAGGTAGAGATGGAGTCAAAATCAGGCCAGTATAGTGCAAAGTTGGTGCATACGATCTATAATGAAATACCTGCATTTACTGATATATTTGATGAAGATACTTTTTACATATTTGTGGTATGTTTTGTATGCTCCACAATTGTCTTAGCATGTATTTTGTCTAGGTTTATTACCATAAAAGCTGTTGACTAAAGAATGCCATAATGTAAGTATGAAGTTATACCTAAATATATTTAAAATATTTAAAATGCCTTTTTTGTATTATCAAGAAAATTAACATTTAACATCAGAAGTATTTATTTGTTTGTTTGTATTTGTAATTACCAAAACTCATACACGTAGTTACTTATAGTATGAGTCGGAAATAATAGTCAGTGATTCATGGCTTTCATATAGAGTGTAGTGGGTTGTACGAAGTTAGGGGAGACAATTCCAGTATTTTTTTGAAATTTTAATAGAGCAGAAAATTTATTTTCATGAAATTTTTTTCCTCTGACTTCATATTAGCCGTTGCTCTCAATATGAAAGCGATGAGTCACTGACTATTATTTCCGACTCATACTATAGGTGAATAGTTTGATATCAAATTATACTACAATATTTTTGACATTACACCATACTAGCTTATAAATATGTATTTAAGGATACAGTATATAATAACATTAGTATGAAAACAAATATAGTCCTAACAATAAAAAATATATCTACAAAAAGAATATTTTAACACAATTGATTGCAGAATCAATTTTCGCTTTTAATAAAAGGGGTTTTCAATTGGATTAAAAGAAATTTATTTACTGGTTTGCTTTATTAAGTGATGGTAAATTTTACTGCTTTTCGCTGGTATAACCTGTAATGAGTTGAGGGGCTAATTTAAACCTAGGGGGGGGGGACATATCCTATATATTTGAATCAAATCAAAAACAGAGATATATACTAATATATATACTATAAAGCGTCCTAACTGAAAAAAAAAAAAAGGTTTGAGATATTTATGTTTTAATTTTTTTTTATGTGCCACCCCTTAGACTGTGTTAAAATTAATCAATACCCAAGCTGAAGTTTGTTAATAGGTAAACGATTATAATATCCTTTTAATTAGTAAGTAAACTTAATTAGATATTTGACTTTTGTCAGATAGGACACTTTTCTTTAGTAGGTATTTACACAAATTTATTGGAGCTACAGATAGGACAAAGACTTGCTAATATATGTTTATATTATACGGTATTGGCAAACTCGAATCTAGGGTGCGAAATCTTTAATGCAACCAAGAGAGAAGGCACATATTGGCAAAACCTTCAGTTAAAAAGAGACACATAACCACTCCTATATTCCAACTGAAAGGGGGAATATGTGTGTGGTGTGGCCGAGTCGACGTATCGATCGCTCCCGTGCCTGCTTCGACCGCGTTTTCTAAAGAATGGAAGGTGAGAGGTAGGGGATAGCGTGTTCTCTGTTTAACGTATTAAACGCTACTAATAATCTCCGTCTGATGCGTTTATATCGGCACCCTAGATTCAAGTTTGTCAATAGTGTATATTGTGTAAATTTTAGTCGAGTTTTTGGAATTATTAGAGCCCGGCAGATACAAGGGTGTTTCTTCGAGTTAAATCTACCCCGTAGTTTCTCTCTCTAACATTTGCCATCGGAACTCCGGTCTTAACTACCTTATTATTAAGAAAATTTAATGCCTTGAATCGGCCAGACAAGACTTTTTGCTATGTGATCGCATTTTAAGAATAATGGACGTACAAAACGAGATTGGCCTAAGTATACAGTTACGACAAAGATAGGTGTGGAATGTTGGTTGGGACAAAATATCTTAGTGTTGGGAAAAACCGATGATTTTAATAATCGAGTAGTCACTACTCGAGCGATTTCAATAATCGAGCGATCGCTCGAGCGATTTATCACTCGAAATTTCGGTTCAAGTATCAAGTAGAGAATGAATTCAATGAATAGCGCATTGAGCGAGTGGTTGATCGCTTGCCGCTCGATTCGATTCGATAGCGAATGACGCCGAGGGCAAGCGATCACCACCGATTGCTTTTTGAAGGCCAGGCGTCGCAGATGTTTACGTTTACAGGTGATTCTATTTATATTTAGTTATTTTCGCCTTCTCTTTTATGTTTATGTGCCGTTAACAAAGACGTATGTCGTGTGAGACTTCGGAGCATTAACTTGAAAGCCGTCAAGCGACGATGGCCGAGCGGATATCGAATGAACGAACTTTCGCTCAGTGGTTACTTAGTGCTTGACTGCTTGTTAAGCGACGATTTTCGCTTGAAATTATAACTCGAATAGTCGTTCAATAATCGAGTACTCGAGCGGTTTTTCACTCGAGCGATCCCAACACTAATCTTAGTATTTAATATGATTTTGTAGATAGGATAATATTAAATATATACATTGACGGTCTATAAAATGAGATAGGACGATTTAGTTTTTTAAATTAGTTAAAAAAAAACTGTAGGTACCCAAAAATGCATTTAGGACAAAATCTTAAACTTTGTCAGTTAGGACGCTTCAGTTTAGAGGCATTGTGAACCCATTTTTTAGATATAACATGTTAAACCGAAAGTTTTTACTTTTAGATAGAGCATAAAAATGTAAGATAAAAAGGAGAAAACCATTTTTCTCTAAGATTCCACTGTTACAATCTGAAAGTCATATTTTAAATGTCAATATCTCAAAAACAATTCAATTTAGACATTTTATTCAAAATAATTGGGTTCGATATTGGTTGTTCCATTAAAAAAAGGTATGTTTAATGTGTCCTGACTATTTGCGACACCCGGTATAATTTAAAATAATTTTAGATTGTAGAATTAATGCCTCTCTATAACTGCTTTTAATAATAATAATAATAATAATAATGATGTCTTTATTTCTGTGTTAAGTAATAGTATTACAATTATATTAAAATAAAAGTTACAACAACAGAAAAGGCGAAGTCCAGATGTGGATAACACTTACAGATATTATCCACCCTGATCGACTTAACCTTAGAATCAACAATATAATAACAATGAAAATTAAACGTCCAAGAGTAGTACGCTAGTATTTCAAAAATAAAAAAGATAAAAACATTTAAATAAAAAGAAACATATTATATTTTTTCCTATCCTATAGCTTGCTTAGCGAAGAGGTATTTAAAGATATTTTTTCTAAATTTTTCTGGAGTAAGAGTTTTAAAGCAGTCGGGCAGTGCGTTATATAACTTTGCAATATTAAAAGTAAAGGATCGTTCAAACATAGTATATTTATGCAGGGGTGGGGTTATCATACCCCGAGCTCGAATATTTATGTCATGTATATGAGATCTAAAAACCACTTTGGCATATAAATATGGGGGACTCTGATTGGATAAAATTTTATGATAAAAACAGGCCTCGTGTAACTTTCTCCTTCCCTCCATATTCAGCCACTTTGCATCAATTAGCTTATGGGATATTCTATCTCGTCGCCGGATTCCATAGATAAGACGTAAACAAGAGTTTTGAACCTTTTGGATTCTTTGTTTTTGATTGGATGTTAAACAGTTTCCGTAAACTACATCTCCATGGTTAAATATGGAGAGCACAAGTGAGTTACAAAGTAAAATTTTGAGTTTTGCTGATAGTTCATGGCGATTACTATAGAGAAGTTTTAATCTAACATAGGCCCTCTGGACACACTGCGTAATGTGCTGTTCAAAACGCAAGTTACCATCGAAAATCACTCCCAAATTTCTTACATTGTCTCTAAGAGGTAATACTGAGTCGCCTATCTTTATATCAAGTGAGTCTTTTACATTATCGACGTCATTTTTCTTACCGAAGATCATTACACAGCATTTTTTTGGGTTAAGGTGTAAGGAGTGTTCTAAGGAAACTTTTTGGATATTTTCAAGATCCTGACAAATAGCTTGACAACCTCCAACAACGTCCTCCTTTCTAAAGGATAAATATAACTGTGTATCGTCTGCATAGAAATGTTTTTTACATTTTTTAATAGCCTCTGGCAGGCACGAGGTATATATGGCATACAATAGGGGGCTAATAATAGATCCCTGCGGGACACCAGTAGTTATAGCTAGTTCGCTGGAAATCTCAGCACCGAGCTTAACGCATTGTCTTCGACCCTCAAAAAAACTCTTAAAAAATTTAACAGCATGATCACTGAGACCGATATAATGAAGAATCCCTAGTAATAATCGGTGGTCAAGAGTATCGAATGCTTTTGAAAAGTCCAGAAGTGTCAAAACAGTTACTTCTCCCGAGTCGGCAGCCCGAAATATATCGTCGGTTACGCTTGTTAATGCAGTGGAACAGCCGTGATTTTTTCTAAAACCGGATTGAGTTGCAGGCAGGATGCTGTTTATTTCCACGTATTCTGTAAGCTGTTCGGTCATTATTTTTTCAAGAATTTTTGATATACATGGCAATATACTAATCGGGCGAAGATCCTTCAGTTCACGTGGATCATTATTTTTTGGCAATGGCACCACTAGCGCCTTTTTCCAGCTATCTGGATAAATTGAGTTTTCTATACAATTATTTATTACGTGTGTCAGAAAAGGCACGATAAATGGGCAACAAAGTTCTATTATATCAATGTTTAAACCCTCATGCCCCTTAGCTTTTGATTTTATTTTGGAAATTATCTTTAACACGTCTATATCTGTCACCAATTTAAATTTAAAAGATTGCGTAATATTAACTTTAACATTGTTTTTATAAAAATTATAGAGATCGTTGTTGCTCACGTTAGGCACAGGTATGGAGGACCTAAAAAAATTATTTACCAGATTAGCATCTCTCAGATGCTCGGGAATATCTACTTTACTGCCTCCAGTACCTACGCTGTATTTTTTCAGGTCCTTCCATATATTTTGGGATTGCCGAATTTTCTCTTCAAGAAATGCTTTTTTTTCGTTGCGTATAGTGAGTGTTGTCAAGTTACGAATAGATTTATAATATTCCCAGTGCGTTAGGTTTTTGGTTTTCTTAAATTTAGTCAAAGCTTGGTTTCTAAGCTTGATTAGGTTTTTAACATTTTCAGTTAGTATCCATGGGTAATTATTTCTTGTAAATCTAGCTCGTCTTATAGGGGCATGAAGATCTAATAAGGTTGTAATGGTATTATTAATAAATTCTACTTTATCGTTAATGTTTTCAAGATCGTATATATTTCTCCACGGGATTGATTGCAGATCTGCCAGAAATTGGGGAATATTAATTTTGTTTATATCTCTATATTCTTTAAAGGTTATTTCTTTTGTCTTATTCTGCAAAGTGAGTTCGCAGCCAATAAACTCATGATCTGACATTGGCGGGGCGGGCAAAGTGTCACACTGTTTTACTAGATCAGGATTGGAGATTATGAAAAGATCAATAAGTGTGGTAGAATTAGAAGAGACTCTAGTGGGATTATTCATTAATTGAGTGAGCCCTACGGACTCTAACAAGGAACTAAATTGAGTGACATCATATGAAAATATATTCAAGAAATCCACATTAAAATCTCCGGTACATAACATTTCATTACCTAACGGCACCACTTAGAAGTATCTTAAGTGTAACGACGTGTTGATGTTTTTAACAGTCCGTCTAAACTGATGAAAATCTATGGTTAAACTAGTGAAATAATATCGCGTTTTGAGCAGTTAGTGCAATCGCTCTCTAAGTACAGTTTATCGGTAGTTTCATGATCTAAATTTGCCTAAGTTTCCATAAAAATTAAAAAGTAAAAATTGTGCATTCTAAAATCAACACAAAATCTCGGATACCATTAAATATAAAACTCTACTGCTATCAATATAATATAAACATTCTGCATTGATAAGATTCCTTTGTATTTCCGCCCGCGCCTACTATGCCAACAAACTAGGCCGGAATTGTGCAGTCTTGAATCATTGTCGCACATTGTGAACAAACCTAGGCTCTGACTCCGATGAGTGACCCACAGGGTGCCTCGAGCACCCAGACACAACAAACCCACATAGATAACATTATGGATACACAAACGAACGGAAAGGACGATATACCAGAGACAAATACAAACAAAGAAGAAGACTTAATTAGTTTGGCAAGTACAGTAAGCGAAGCAAATCCAGCGATAAACATGGAAAAGAGGGGAGACACTTTGAATAAATACCTCACAACCTACAGGGGTATATGCAGCATTTGTTTTGAGTACTATAAAAAGTGCAAGATCAAAAAAGACAGGGACAGATTAAGAATCGAAGTAATCAACCACATGAGATTCAAACACAAACTAAAGGCAAGGATCCCGGTAACACCGCCAATAACAACAACCCAAACAAAGAAACTAACGATGCCAAATTCATACACAAATAACAACGAAAGAAACATAATACTGGACGAAAAGAGAAAAATAGAAAGCGACAGGAACAAAATAATAAAGGGAGACCCAATTTTCATTAAGCCAAAAAACCCACTAAAAATACAGACAGCAGGGGACGAACAGCCTACTAAATACCAACGTATACTACGGCCCAGACCACTTCCAACTTTTAACAGATTTCAAGTACTATCAGACGATGAAACAGACATAGATATCCTAGACACGGACGAGGAATCAACAGCCCAGTCGGAAATATCTTCAAAAACAAAGCAAACATTCAAAAAACAAAGCAAACAAAACACACAAAACAAAGACAGAAACGAAAAAGCAGAAAAACAAACACGGACCAGCGCCCCAAAAATAATTAAACCACCGCCAATAATATTAAAAGGGGTGGCACAAAGCAAAGTGGCTTACGAAGAACTGATGAAGGAACTTAAGAAAAATATCAAAAATAAATATACGATTAAATTCACAAAGAACAATACGATAATTTACATTGAAGACCTACAAGATTATCATAACTATAAGACGGCACTGCAACAAGAACAAGAACTTGAATGGCACACATACACTACGCAACAAGAAAAGACTCATGCATTCGTTGTCAAGGGATTAGACCACCTACCAGACGTGCAAGACATTAAAAACGAATTAAGGGATGAACACGGAATAAACGCTAAAAATATATATATAATGAAAACTAAGTACAGACCATTATACTTAGTAATAACGGATACTGCGACGAAACTGACAGCACTGGACAAAATTAGATACCTAAGTTACGTAAGAGTAACTTGGGACAGACGAAGACAAGCGACAGGAGTGATCCAATGTAAAAAATGCGGGCAGTGGGGACACGCAACATCTAATTGTCACAGAAGAACACAGTGCCTTAACTGCGCTCTACCACATCCAACAGCAGAATGCACCTACCCCAATACGCAAAAGTGCATTAATTGTGGTAGAGAGCACAAAACAACATCACAACAATGCCCAGTATATTTATTTAAATTGGACCAAATAGAGAAAAACAACCGGGCAAGGCAAAAACCCAGTCAACCACAATATAAAGACGCTCCAATCCCCACAGTAAATGCTTGGCACGGCAGGGCAAATGCTGCAACGTGTACCAATAGGGCAAGTATTGGTCGAATACAAGAACGAGCACCCTTCAACCCTAGAAATCAACCCTTACAGGACGAAACAGACGCTGAAAACGACACAGACCGAGAATTCTACCAAACAACTAGGAACCGCCCACAACAGCGAGGCAACGCCCCCCCTGAAAGCTTTGGTGTAGCGCAAGCAGGTAATCTATTTACAGCTATGAGAGATTTTAATAATGTAATCAATATTAATGAATTTATAAGGTTCTTGAACGATTGTACGAATGAACTACGGAAGGTTAGATCCCAAGAGGAACGTGTTTCAGTAATGATGTCCCTGATGGGGGACAACTTAAACAACTACAATATCAGCCTTCCATAGTTCAATCATTATTGCTGCATGGAATGCGAACGGCGTACAAAGGAAAATAGGTGAATTAAATCATTTTTTGGTTAGGTATAGAGTAGATATTTTAGCCATTTCAGAAACCAAATTAGGTCCAGCTATGAACTTCAAAATTAGAAACTATCAGGTACATAGGAAGGATAGAGCTGCTGGTGGAGGGGGCGTAGCCCTACTAATTAAAAACAATCTAGCGCATGTTAAACTACCACAATCAAACTCTACAATAGAACATATAAGTATAAAACTAACAAATAATTTAATCGTAACTAGCTGCTACGCCCCCCCACAAGCAAAAATAAAAGTTGGTGATTTCGAGCATATCTTCAGTCTAGGTACAAAAGTGTTAGCATTGGGGGATCTCAACGCAAAACACATGGCATGGCACGGGGGTAACAACCCTACAAACGCAAGAGGACTGATACTAAGACAATTTTTAGACGAGAACGACATACAACTAATAAAACCAACAGAACCGACATGCTATCACAGCCTAACAGAACCGACATACTTGGACATTGCACTGACAAAAAACATAACAAACATACATGAACTAAAAACAATAAACGAACTTTCTTCCGACCATCTTCCTGTCATACTGGAATACAAGACTGACGTAAAAAGGGAGAAAGGAAGAACGACGTGGATATACAAAAATACAGACTGGACAAAATACAGACAAATACTAAACGAAACAACTGAAATAACAAACAATATAGAGACAATAGAACAACTAGAAGAACAGGTAGACAAACTAACAAAAAACATACAAAACGCAAGGAATAAGACAGCCACGAAAATCAACCTAGAACCAAAAGACACCAAAATACCACAAGACATACAACAACTAATAAGACTTAAGAACCAGACTAGAAAAAGGTGGCAAAGACTAAGACAAATACAAGACAGAGTACGAACAAACCAACTACAAGAAGAAATAAGACTAAAAATGCAAGAACACAAAAACCAAACTTGGACAAACATAATAACTAACTTAAACACAAGAGACAATTCACTATGGAGACTTGTAAAACGAACAAAAACAAACTATGAACAGATACCGACATTCACAACAGAACCACAAACAAACAAGCAAAAAGCACAGACACTTGCTGACCAATTTTCACAAGCATGCGCGGGAAAACCCAATGCGACACAAGAACAGAAGGATGTGACCGAAATCGCCAACAAATTTACCAAACAAAAATACCCGATCCCACCCTCCCAACTAACCACCATTTATACCAATCCTCAGGAGCTGTATAAAGTGTTGAAAAACCTTAAGGTAAATAAAGCGCCGGGAGAGGACGAGGTGTCGAACATCCTGATTAAAAACATTCCACGAAAAACACTTGTACAATTTCACTACATTATCAACGCCATTTTCCAACTGCAACACTTCCCGAGTCAGTGGAAGAGGGCGATTATAGTGCCAATTCTGAAGCACGGAAAGCCGGCTGAAAAGCCAGATTCCTATAGGCCAATCGCCCTCCTCAGCTGCCTCGGAAAGGCTGCGGAGAAGATTATTCATCACAAACTAAAAATCAGTAAGTTATTCCAGAACGTGCCGGAGGAACAATTCGGGTTCAGGGAGGACAGGGGCGCAGTGTTGCTCGTGGCTCATGTAGCCCAACAAGCAATGGAAAAAATTGAAAAAGAGCAATGCACTGTGCTACTGGCCCTGGACGTACGGCGGGCCTTCGACAGCGTCTGGTATAACGGACTGATATTCAAACTCATAACACTACACAAATTCCCACTATACTTGATAACACTAATACACTCTTACATAACAAATAGAACACTAAAAGTCAGGGTGGGAGACAGCTTGTCCGAGCCTGTCACTTTACACGCAGGATTGCAACAAGGAACAGCGCTAGCAGCACCGCTGTTCAACCTTTATACAGCTGACATCCCTAAATTTCCAAATTCCAACCTGACTGTGTTTGCGGATGATGTGCTGGTATACGCCAGCTCATTCTATGCAAACGTAGCCAGGCAACACATCTCAAACCACCTAACAATACTTCTCCCGTGGTATGAGAACTGGAAATTAGAAATAAATCAAGACAAATGCGAATGTATAGTGATAACAAGGAAGATAAATAATACTCATATCAATCAGCATATCAGAATAAACGGAAAAGAAATAGAGCCAAAACAAACCCTAAAATACCTAGGTATAACCCTAGACAGGAAACTAACTTTTATACAAAACACGACAAAAACAGTACAAAAATACTACTGCGCAACAAACAAACTAAAAAACCTACTCAGACAAGGATCATTTCTATCGCCACCAAACAAACAGACAATTTACAACCAAATGATCAGACCAGTACTAACATACGGGGGACCAGTCTGGTGTAGTATGTCGAACAACCAGTTCGCCAGACTGCAACTGCTACAAAACATTTCACTTAGACAAACGCTCTCAGCACCAAGACATACACCACTCAGAATATTACACGACGCAACAAACACACCGTACATACAACAATTTGTACATGACATGTCAATAGACTTTTACAATACAAAACCAAACAAGACAATACTAACAGCAAACATGACGCATACAAGACAACAGGACGACTATTCTCATCCGCCAATCTATCACAGATTACCATTATACCAAGAAAATAGAATAAATTAAAGTAAAAATTAAAATTAATTAATAATCAATTAAAATAAAAATCTCATACCACGGGCTAGCCCATCCTACTTAAAAGTTCCCGCCCCCTGTTAGTTTCAAGCGTTAAGCAAACTAGTATGCTACTCCGTACCTGCCAAAATAAAACTGGGTTTTTCGCCTGTTTTCCCAGTAAACCAAACCAAATCTCATTAAGCAAGCAATAAATCGTTTAATAATTTCAAGTTTGCATAAAACAAAACCTATTTTTCATGGCAGTAAAAGATTACTGGAACTTGCCGTCTACAAAAAGACCAAGTCAGAGCTTCGTATACAGAGCAAACACCAGCTCCGGCAAGGCGTTGCCTCGCTGTTGTATCTATGTCACGTGTGCATAGGTCATTAATGGAGTCTGTAATGTTATCTATGTAATTAGTATCATTATCATTCACATAAGTATACGAAACTGATATGTAGTATATAAAAAATAAATGAATAAAGACATTTTTAAACTAAACTAAAACTAACGGCACCAATGTGGTTATCACATTTTCGAAATTAACTAAAAAAATCTGAAACTGAATAAGAAGGTGGTCTGTAAACACAGCCAAAAATCAAAGCAATATTACCAACAGGGATTTTAATCCATATCTGTTCAAAATGTTCATTTTTTGTAAAGTCGTTGTTTATTAGAGAAAATTTATGATCAGTTTTAATATAAATTCCGACACCACCACCCCTACTCACCCTATCCTGTCTGACAAATCTGTATCCCTGTATATCAATATCCTTGGATCTAATATTTTTTGTAAGCCATGTTTCACTTACACCGACTACGTCAAAACCCTCACTTAGCACATACTCTTTAAAGGTTGCGAAGCTGGAAGTTAAAGATAAGGAAGTTAAAATATTAAAAAGCTAAGTAGTTTAGATGCTATAAAATCCTGCGTTGAGAGTGGGCCACCCTGTATATTTTATTACAGCATATTATAGTGTGTAGAGTAATAAAAGCTCATTAGGTCAAAGGGACTATAGAGTGACCCAACGAATATTTAAGCCACTTTCATAATTTGGCATTGATTTCATTACAAAATTCCTTATTCTCATCCAGTGCAGGTAGTACCACTTGAGTTTGGGTCAATTTATGGGTTTTGCCTATTGTCATCCATTCACAAACACTGAAAATGGTGTGACAAAGGCGTGCATTGTGTACATAGTATTAGGTACACTTATTTTTTATTAAACATTACCTATATAAAAAAAAGATACATTACCTATACAGAAATTAAATTATAAAAAATCATAATATTCTTCATCATCTGAGGAATTGCCATCTCTTCTTGACGTTATAATTAACGGATCGATGGTCCGATCGATCAGGTGGTCAAGTTCCCACATTTTCTCCTCTTCTTTAATGACATGATGGACTGCTTTTCGCCAGTTCTCTGGTATCACTTTCTTAATTGCTTGATCAAACAGTAGCTTAACGTCCTTCATTTTGAATGTCAGGTTGTGTCTTGCTACAAATCCTTTCACTTGCGCCCATATAAGTTCTGTAGGATTTAGTTCGCAATGATATGGCGGTGTGTGCAGCACAGTTACACTATGTTTTTCAGCTATATCTTCCACGGCATATTTCATAAAATGATGTTTGTGTAAATTTGCTATAGCTAATAGTTCATTCTCTATCATATTATTTTCAAATTCAATACTTTTGGTGGTTAACCAGTCGATAATTTTTTGTTATCTCCAAGATGAAGTAGTCTTCTCTGTACGTTGTGAATGATAGCTTGTGTATTCCATAACTACTACTGAATCAGCTAAAAAATATTTTATCATTTCACCAAACTTGTTCTCAAAAACATTAGAATTTATGTCCTCGTGGTTATCTCCCTTATTGAAAGACTGAAAGGTTAGCAAACCTCTTCTTCGTTTCCATGTGCGCCTATTGCTGACACTGAAATTCAGCCGAACTGGACGGAATTTCCCATTTTAATACTCTACACCTTTTTGAAATAGACTATACATTCGATTACTTTTTCATCAAAACACACGGACTTAAAATGGAAAACGAAATAAAAAAATTCCGTTTTCCAAATTTTAAAAATAAAATCTTTTCGCATATGTGCGTAGAATTTAATTCTAAAAACACCCAAGGTCAACTGGGGAGAGGGTCAGGATGTCGTCTGGTTCCAGTTTTGGTTGCCCAAGTATTTGTTGCCTCTTCCGATCAAGTGACTCGCAGTGGCAAACTTCCCTGACTTGTCCCCATAATCTGCAGTCAAGGTCTCCATTGTACAGTTCCACTCTGTGCAAATAATTCTTGACTGCCATGTGTTCTGTCAGAATTGCTGTAATAGTTCTTTGCTTGACTGTCAGAGTATATTGGAGACTTTCCCAGAGGAAAAGACACGTTTTTCTCCGCTCTACTTAGTGTATTCCCTCCCGCTCCGGTACCCCCTTTGATTTTAGAGCCGTCTGTGTACCAGATTAATGCCCCCAGGAGTAGTTTCTGGTGTTTTGTATTTCCATTTTCCATAGATCAGATTTTACTTTAATAACTATAAAATTCAGTTTTTACTTTTTTTATAACTTAAAAGATAACATATGTTTGTAGCGGCTGTGTGCACTTTTTGAAGTGGAAGGGAAAACAAACTCTTGTACACTGCACTTAAAAGATAACAGCAAAAGGGGGATCCAAGATTTAAAAAAAAAATTAGATAGAAAGTAATTGCTAAAAAAAATAAGAAACTGGTTCGGATCTCCATTTTAACGGGTATATTCTAAATTACTGTGACGTTTGCACTTGCTAATATGTTTTTTTGCATATACACTTAACAATTCTGCACAAAATACAATGAGGGATAAAATAATTCCACCCGCCCACAAATAAAAAGTAAAGGCTGTATAATGCAGGGTTACACTTTTGGTTTGGGTGTCAATCAGTTTTACATCAGTAGCTCTTGCTAAACTTTCTAGTTGTTGCGTAAACCATCCATTGGCCAAGGCTCCCAAAATAATACGTGAACAGCTTCTGTATAAAGGATATCCCTTTGAAAAAACCAAGTGGATCCCTTCGGACAATATAACTTCTGAACTGAGGTGTACCATACTATTACCATTCTTATCACGAAACCAGGAGGGAATATAATAATACAATGCCTTGGATTTTTCGGTTAACACAAAAATATCTTTTTTAAAGGCTGTTCTATTTAAACAAATTTCATGGAAAGTACAATTTACCATTTTACTAAAATCAATTTGAATATCCTTCGGGTCGCGACTACTAAAGATATCTTTCATATATTTACTTGATGAACCAGCAAATTTCAGATTTGTTGTTTGAATTATTTCCTCGAAAGAATCCAATTGGTTCCTCCGAATTGTTGTAGCGCTAATAACTAGAAGGCAATTCTTAAAAAGTGCGGAAATGACCAGCATGGTCAGAATCCATGCACTTACAACTACTTTTGAAGAGAACCATTTTAAATTTAATTTATTTACTACTGGATATTCCAGTAAAATTTGATAACTTGTATACCAAATTTGCATTATGCTCGTATTAAAAAATAACTTTGCAAGTAGTGATAAAACCAACAACACTAAAAACCAGCCTAAATAAAACTCGTAGGAAAAAATTTCGGCCATTCTAGACACTTCTGAAATTGGGGGGCCAGTTGGTGTCATCCAAACCACTGTTTTTAAGATATAGGATGGAGTTATAGCATAATCCTGAGGATTGTCATCTATCCTTAGGACATAGAGACCTCCAAAAACATCGATTTCATTTTCTTGAAGTTTCTTTTTAGTTTCCTCTTCATGGATAATTTTTGCTGTTGAATTAGACTAAAAATATTAACCAAATTTTGTTAATTATATTAGGCACATCAACGATTTTTGCATGACTAATGTTAAATAATTTAGGAGAAATGCGAAAACTATAGATGTTGCATAAATATTTCAAACAATAACTATATTCAGAGAACTTTGACGGTGGCAATTATGACATTGATGGATATGATGGGACAAAAGATTTTTCTATCCATGTCGTTCATTCAAGCCATTTTTGTTTACAGCTCTTTAACTATACCTACGTAATTAGTCCTCATAAGAGGAATTTGGAGCAAAAATTATTCTAAGATTCCGAACAATTCAAACAACTAGAGGAAATCACCAGGTGTCCCTTTGGAGATTCTTCCGTCGCTGGCGGGATAAAACCTATCTTAAAGGCACGTTTTCTTTCACGGTTACTAGTCGTTGTCGAGTATGTACCTTAAAGGTAGGTTTTCCTCCACGGTTGCTAGTCGCTGGCGACTACGACCCAGAAGCGACGACTGATTCGCAAGAACATGTAGGTACATTGGTTTCTGAACACGTTTATTTTCCTAGAAGCTACCCAACCGCTGCTAGTGAACGTACTTTTAACAGCCACTAGCGAGAAAAACGTACCTTAAGAAAGGTTTTCCTCCAAGGTCGCTAGTCGTCATCGACTACGACTGAGTAGCGACGACTAAATTGTAGACGGTTTTGTTGTGGTTAGACCAGCGCTTGGGTAGCTTCTAGGAAAATAAACATATTTAAAATCCGTTGTTCATATCGTGGCGAATCAGTCGTTTCTACAGGGTCATACACCGTGGAGGAAAACCTAAATTTATGCATTCTCTTTTCGTAATTGCTCGATGTTTTTTGAATATACTCGGGCAAGTTTTAAAGCTTAATAATTTGTCTACTAGAAATTATAATGACTAGAAATAAATCTTACCTCATAAGGTACAATTAGTCTATTGTTTTTAAATTTCAATTTTTCTTTAAATAAATCGAATAATTTGTCTTCTATTCCATCGAAAGTATTTGTGGTATAAGGTGGTGTTATTCGAAAATATTCACGTACAGTTGTATTTCTCCATGTTCTTGGATATTTAAATAAATATTTGCGAACATCAATTTTTCCAATTTCTTTACAATTGCCAATTTTAATAGGATGCTTTTCTGGATGATTAACGTTCTCATATTTGTATGGATTTATAGTATAAATGTCGAAGTTTATTATATTAATGGCAAAAACGTTTGCTATGTAGTGCTTGGTAAAAAATGAAAAGCTAGTGCTGTCATTAAAATCTGACAAATATATATACCACGCTCTCGGCCAAAAAATTCTTAGTTCTATAAGTTTTTTAAGTAACATTTCGGTGTTGACCAACTCTTCTTTAAGAAGATAAGCGTGATATAAGGACCTTGGCCATTTTTTTATTTGGGTAATGTTGTTTATTTTTACTGTGGGTAACTTGGTAAAGAAATGTTTTAATCGATATTCAAGATAGTTACTGAATTTATTTTATCTGGAAAGATATTCATTAAAATGTTATCTATACATTCAAGATAACTGTCATCGCTTTTAGGTATGGCGTTCAGTTTTGCACCTACCATTATAGCAAGTAAAGCCATAAAAAATAGTTTTGAAAACATTGTCAAACTATCTTTGTTAGAAGTCTTACACAAAATAACTAAAACATGAAAATATCCTATATATTATCACGTTTATAATATATCATTTTTTGGGCTAGATTACTTTTTTCTTTTCTTTTAATGATTTTGGTAAAACACCATAATTATGGAAAGGTCAGCCCGTAGAAAATGCTTTTTTAAGCGTCGTCTTTAAATTAGCCATTAAGGGGATAGGAGAAGGGACATAAAACGTATATGATGCTTTCAAATGGGTTTTGCACCAACATGTATGACAAGTAAAGTCATAAAAAAAATGTATTTTTATTTTTTTAAATGTTCAAGTTAAAACTTTATATTTTGTGTGAAGTCTTACCCAAATTTACAGAAACCTCCTGTCTATGATCTATGTCTTGTATACTTTTGATTAGTTACTTAATAGTCTCCTTGATTTAAAAGGAATCAAACAGATTTCCTATTCCTTTCATTTCAGTACTTTGACTAAATCAGGTGCGCGGACGTCTTTAAGGGGGAGCCTTGGGCAAATGGTAGCCTCTTCCTTGCATCTATTGGTTTGTATATTTAGCCGTAGCCGAGTAGCAGGAGGCTGTGAATTATCTTCGTGGCAAATGTCAAATTATCTAACTAAATCAGGCATGGGCAACCTTTGCTTAGCTGAGGGCGTAATTTCAAGACTTAATTAGGCCGCGGGCCGTAGGCAAGAAATAAGTAGGTAGTAGTGAATAAAAAAGCGACAAGAATTCACACATTTTTTTATTTATTAATTATAATAGCATAATGATTATGTTCAATCAAAAATATAAAAAGCAAGTTAATCAAAAAAGATAGAAAAATCAAATGATAATTAATGAGAGACTTTAGTTTGAAGCTGAGAAACAAGATGATCAATATTGGGTTCATGATCACTAGTACATAGACGCAAAGTGTTTTCTAAATTAATATCTGTAAGCCGAGTACGATGCTTATTTTTAATAATTTTCATGATTGAAAAAATTGTGTGCTAACTCTATGCGGGCCGGATTGGAGCTAGTGAAGGGCCGTATCCGGCCCGGGGGTTGCCCACATATGAACTAAATGATCTCAATTTAAGCGAAGTGAGAAACAGAATTTATAGCCCTTTCTTTTGGACACTTTATAGGATCAGGGTGCGGGGGAGTCTTTGAGGGAAGAGGGAACAGTGGTGAGCGGCCAGAACCAAATAATAATATTGTTTTGTTAGTCAATTTATGACAAGACGAAAGGCGTTGATATATCACATATAATTAATATTTTGACGATATACTTATTTGCATTTTTTTATTCTGTTTAATTTTTACTATATTATATTTTATTATAAGTTCAATTTCTTTCTGTTTTGTCGATAAAGAGGTAAATTTAAATGAACAAATTATATAATTTTGTAAAACGGTGATCATGGTGCATTTAAATGAAACTCAAAGAATCGAAATTTTAATTTGAAATGGATTTCGAGACAAAACAAGAAGTCAAGAAGAAGTTTGTAACATGTTTCTTTAGGACATTAAAGCATATTTTGACTTTGACTTTAAGAAAGGGAAGTGGGAAAAAAAGACAAATTGGTGGTTACCAAGTCTTATCGTTAAATACATCATTTTGACTCAAGAATAAAAGAACTTTTCCTTTCAATAATTTTTATTATATAATTTTGTACTAGTAATCTAAATACGATCATGTCCAATCTATGGGCCCAGTTATTGAATTTTCACATATGGGCGTTAGTTAACTAAATAAACATTTGGCGATAAGCAAGCTTAAATTTGTACACCGCCGCGTATGGCTCGATCATTAAGTTACACCCATTACGAGGCCATTGTAATTACTTTAATTCGGTCTCTGACTTTTGTGTTTAAAGCGTGCTGATTGGCACTGAGCTTTCGAACATGGCGTCGTAGATGCACATTGGCATACCAGTGTTAGTGTAACGGTTGTACCTGCAGCGCAGTAGTAATATTTTAAACATTGCTGGAATAAACGACTACCTGTCGCGCGGTGCACTGTCAAAGTCGTTATCAATCGGTCATATTTGAGTCTTTTGGATTAAGCTGTTTTCTTATCCAGTAAATCAGATGTATTCCGTTTTAGGCAATCCAACGATGTGTCAAAATGGCGGCTGGATGGCAAATACTGCTTTGTAATTGGTACACACGTGACCATAAAAATAATATTGCTGGCATCATTTCACAGGCGACTCGATGCTTTTTGCCATCCAACCGCCATAGTGAATCACGTGGTTTGGATTCCCTAATAGATGTTGACGTTGTTATTGTTCGGTTGTATATAATCGCCAATATTTCAAAGGACAACGTGGATATTTCTAATACATAGTTTAAAAAATTAATAACAAGAGAAACAGTTAGCGCATTTATTTCATTCATGTAGGTATGACTACGTTCGAGACGCCAGAGCCAAACACCACGCTTTAAACACAACATCCACAGAACGAATAAAAGTAGTTACAATGGCCCGGCAATGGGTGTAACGTAATGATCGAGCAATGCGCGTCGATGATCAAATTTCGGCTTGCTAATTGGCATACCGTTGTATATGTATCGTGATTTACTGAGTATACTCGAAATGGGCGTGACGTCTGAGATTGCCAAAACGTTTTTTTACGTACACACTTATCAATTCCGCACAAAATATAATGAATGATAAAGTTACACCCCCCGCCCATATATAAAAAATAAATGATAAGTATTTTAGTGTTACACTTTTAGTTTGAGTGTCAATATTAATGATTTTGACATCAGTAGCCCTTACTAGACTTTCCAGTTGCTGTGTAAACCATCCACCAGCGGAAGCTCTTAATATAATATTTGAACAGCTTTTATATAAAGGATAGCCCTTTGAAAAAATCAAGTGGATAGTTTCAGATAATATAACTTCTGAACTGAGATGTACCATACTGTTACCGTTCTCATCACGGAACCATAAGGGAATATAGTAATACAAGGCTCTTGATTTTTCGGTTAACACAAATATATCTCTTTTAAAGGCTGTTCTATTTAAACAAATTTCATGAAATGAACATTTCACCATTGCATTAAAATCTACTTTAATACTGTCAGCTCTGCGGCTGCTAAATATTTCTTTCATGTATTTGTTTACAGACCCGGCGAAATTTAAATTTGTCGTTTGAATAATTTCGTCGAAAGAATCCAGTTGGTTCCTCCGAATTGTTGTAGCAGTAATAACTAGAAGGGAATTCTTAAAAAGAGCCGAAATGACAAGCATGGTTAGAATCCACGCACTTACCACCACCTTTAAAGAGAATCGTTTTAAATTCAAATTATGAATTATTGGATATTCAAGTACAATTTGATAACTTGTCAGAAAAATTAGCGTTATACTTATATTAAAAAATAACTTTGCTAGAAATGATAAAACCAGCAAAATGAAAACCCAGCCTAAATAGAACTCATACGAAAATATTTCAGCCATTCTGGACCACTCTGAAATTGCAGGTTGAATTGGTGTCATCCAGACTATAGATTTTAAAATGTAAGAAGGCGTCATCGCGTAGTCTTGAGGATTGTCATCGGTTCTTAACACGAAGGAACCTCCAAAAATATCAATTTTATTATCTTGGAGTTTTTTCTTATTGTCTTCTTCAAGTAGAAGCATAGCAGTTGAATTATTCTAAAAGCATTGACAATATAAATAATGACGTTGAAAGAAAACGTTAAATTAAATAATTTTTTATAAACCTATAATCTTCAAAATGTTTTTACGTATACCGGGTGTCCCATTATGGATGGCCACCAGCCGTATCTCGGAATAAACTACTGGGCATAGAAACTCGGGGGGAAAAAAATGATAACTAAAGTGGCCATTAGAAAATCCTGAAAACAATTTTTAAGTTCCACATTTTGCCCCAAGAGGGCGTAATTGAAAAGTAAATTTTAAAATTTTACATATCTCCGAAAATTCCACATTAAGGTATATCTTTGGTAACACCATTAAAAAGCTTGGACAATTATGCATCATTTTGGTCCTATGCTCATTGGCGTACCGACTTTAATAGGGGACGGGCAGAAGCTTGCCTATTAAGTGAAGGTGGTAATTTCCAACAATTGTTATTAAACAAAATTTTTCATTATCAATGTTAATAATAATAATAAATAGTAGAGCTAATTAAGTTTAATTATTTTGATTAAGAACGGTATACCTGAGGAGAAAAACACAAGAGACCATTTTGATGATATCCACATGGAAAAATATCAGTGTCGTCCCACTTTTTTTCTAAAAAATATATAACCGCTTCTTCATTTAAAGTTTTAAAAATTATTCTCTTGGCGATAACGCTGAAAAGAACGGAGATATCGAGCTGCGGTTTAAATATTTTTTCTAGCAAATTACATCTACTTTTAGATTATGGGGTATCATAATTATACCGTATGATTTATTTTTTCAAATCAAAAAATGTGTTATTATTACAAATTGCGCCCTCTAACATTTTTTTTGAGAACTATCATGGACAACTAAATACGACTGGTGAAAGTGCATATATTTCTCTTCCAAACAGTCTTTAGTTTGCTAAAATCGGATAAGTCGTTTATAAGTTACAGCGATTTCAATGATTACACTTTCAACAGCTCCCCCCCCCCCCCCTCCTACCTCTCTTATTAAAGTCGGTACGCCAAGATGCATAATTGTCCAAGCTTTTTAATGGTGTTATCAAAGATATAATGTGGAATTTTCGGAGATATGTAAAATTTTAAAATTTACTATTCAATTACGCCCTCTTGCGGCAAAATGCGGAACTTAAAAATTATTTCCAGGATTTACTCATGGCCACTTTAGTTATCATTTTTTTTCCCCGAGTTTCTATGCCCAGTTGTTTCCGAGATACGGCCGGTGGCCAACCATAATGGGACACCCGGTATAAATAAAAATCTTCAACTTAAACATTCCCTTTCAGCTCAGGCCAGCTTCCGCAAGAATATTAGGCGGTTCGGCAGCATGTCACACTGACAAACAAAGCCTAAGGTTCCGCCTGGACTTTTCGGCTTTCCCAATATTAAAAAAATTAAAAGGAAGTATTTTTATGAATATCTAGTTTTCTTTCACTGTTATTTGATTTAGTGTTCAACGATAGGTTGTATATTAAGGCGTTTTATTTGCTTGGAAAAAAATGAGTAAAAAGGAAGGCCATGCCTTTTGGAAGAGAAGGAAAATGCAAAAACAAAATAAATTAAATGAATAGGTAGTCGAAAAATGCAAATATTTTTTCCAAAAAATTTTCCATTTCAATTTTTTACTCGCAAATAATATATGTTTATTTTACCTTTGATGGCGGTATTAAAAATAATTAATTAACCCCCAACGAATTAGAAGAAAAAATTCTATTAAATCTTACCACATATGGAACAGTTCTTCGTTTGTTTTTAAATTCCAATCTTTCTTTAAATAAATCGAATAATTGGTCCTCCAATCCACTAAAAGTTTTTGTGGTATATGGTGGTACTATACGAAAATATTCATTTACAGTTGTATTTCTCCATTTCCTTGGATATTTTGTCAAAAATTTTTGCACATTAACTTTCTTAATTTCTTTACAACTACCTATTTTAAAAGGATAGATTTCTGGTTGATTTACATTCTCAAATTGATACGGATCAATAGTGTAGATATCGAAATTTTTTAGATTTATCGCAAACACATTGGCTACATAGTGCCTGGTAAAAAATGAAAAGTTAGTGCTAGCATTAAAGTCTGACAGATATATGAACCATGACCTTGGCCAAAAAATTTTATGTTCTAAAAATTTTTTTAGTACATTTTCAGTGTCAACTAATTCTTCCTTTATGAGATAGGCATGGTATAAGGACCTCGGCCAGTCATTTACTTTGGTAAAGTTGTTAATTTTTACAGTAGGTAATTTGGTGAAGAAATTTTTTAATCTATATTTTAGAATAGTTATTGAATTTATGACATCTGGAAATATATTTTTTAAAATATTGTCTATACATTCAACATAACTAATATCGGTTTCAGGTAGAGCGTTAAGTCTTGCATTAACAATTATGACAAATAAAAACATGCAAAATAGTTTTAAAAACATTGTTATCGTTTAGGTAAAAAAATATTCTAGTTATCTCACCCAAGATATCTAAAACATTGAAATCTCCTATATGTTGGCATATTATTTCTACTTTTTATTTAGATTGCTTTATTTCTACTAATGATTTAGGTAATACATCATAATTATGCAAAGGTCGGCCCATACAGGATATACTTTTTTGACCAACTACTTTAAATTAGCCATTAAGGGGGAAGGAGATTCACCCTATTTATTTCTAGGGGGTTAAAATTGATTCAGAACTGACACATGTACTATATCGATTAAATATACATGATATTAAAATAATATTCGTAGAAGGATACATTTTTCTACTACCGTATTAAAAATCTAGATTTTCGTACCCTAACCACACGTAAAATATACGAAAGTAAACAAGATGTGATAACTGGACATTGAACGTGTCACATTGCCAAGCCAGATCACTGATGAGCACCCAGAATCATAAACAAGGATGACCTCACATTTCATTTTAAGTGAGGCAAGGAATGTTAACAACAAATTAAATGACAGGCTAGCCCATGGTACATTCACAAACCCGATGGACGTACCTATCAGTAAACGATTCGTTTATTGGTAGCTCTCCACGGCGTCGAGCGTCCGGGGTTTGCACGCTGTGCACTCCTTCGTCTATTACCCGCTGTCCCCTCACCTTGTCAGTGGGGAATGGCAGTTTACGGGTCTATAGACTCACTGCTGACAACGGTATGCCCTGTCTTCTTCCGTTAACATCTCAATCCTTCGTTGTTTCGTCCTACTACTACTACTACTACTACTACTACTACTACTACTACTACTACTACTACTACTACTACTACTACTACTACTACTACTACTACTACTACTACTACTACTACTACTACTACTACTACTACTACTACTACTAGTCTGTCATTTAATTTGATGTTAACATTCCTTGTCTCACTTAAAATGAAATGTTAGGTCATCCTTGTTTCTGATTCTGGGTGCTCATCAGTGATCTGGCTTGGCAATGTGACACGTTCGATGTCCAGTTATCATATTGATCCTCTAGACTTCTTAGCTCATTGTTGTCGGTGATTTATTCGACACATGAGAGGTAGGCAGCTTGGCTGCTCCTGAGTTCTAGTTAAGGCTGATTAAGCCTTCTCATTCGATCAAATTAAACAAGATATAAGTATTATGGTCCGAATATCACCATCAGTAACCACGGTTAATCGCCACGAATGAAAAATCACAGGTTTGTTAGATGTTGGTAGGTACACATAAAACATACCCTTTAATTTTTCCCAATTCTCATTTCATCTCGTAAAGATGGTTTCTCGTGCTTAAGTAGCAGTGGCGGCGCCAGGATTTTTTGGATGGGTGGGCACAAATGGACCCGATGATTTTTGAGTGGGGAAAAAAAGTTCGCCGCCTCCCCCACGCTCTATACCGCCATAAGCTGCTGGCAAACAAAACTTCCCTCTTATCCAAAGTGACGTCTAAAAAAAAAGTCATCGTTCTCTTGAAAATAACATACCACCTTTCTCATCAAAACTTTCATAGCAAAATCCCCCTTCCCCCCGAAAATTTCATTACAAAACCGAATCCATCAATTTTGGGTGGGCACTCATGTTTCTAGGGTGGGCCGGTGCCCACTCTAGCCCCCTCCTCTGTAGGGGCGGTTCTACGGGGGGGCCCAGGACCCCCCAACATTCCTGAAAAAAACTATAAAATGTATGCCACTGATAAAAAAAATTCTGGGTGCTTTATTATTTACATAATTTAATACAATTTGAGCATAATCCTAAAAAATTTTGGGCTGTGGCGTTATTTGCTTGCGAAGACTACCAAAAATTGTGGCTGCGCCCAGTGGCGTATATAAGGGGGGGGGGGGGGGGCTGCATTTTTATCTTACGTATGGACTCTTAATTTAAACCTTTAAATAATGTATTCTTAGCTTAGATTACAAAGGTCTTGTAGGAAACGTTTAGCTTTTAAACTTTTCCTTCTAAAAGTCCTGTTTTATATACAGGGTGGCCCATTTGTATGACAAAGTAATATACCGTCTCTACTATTAAAGATATTAAAAATAAGTTTTTATAAAAGTTGTGAGGTACAAAAAAATTAATGTTCTAAAATTATTTTTAAACATACAGGATGGTCCAAAAAAGTAGGACAATAAAATGATACATTTTTTTAAATGGAACACCCTATATATTTTAGCATTTTTTGTTTTCTTACAAAATTGTCCATATGACGCCATATTTAGTTTTTTAATTTTTTGCAACGTTGCCGAACAAAATGCAAAATTCTTAAAATTTTGGAAAAAACATTATAGTAAAAAATTACCTGTATTTCTCAATAAGAGTATCGAAAATCGAAAATTTCTTGTAAGCTCTTAAGTTTAGGGATAGATAAACTGTCTTAAATCTTTAAGTACCGAAAATTTTGTACAGGGTGTTTTCTGTTGACATCCAAATATACAAAATATTAAAATACAATAACTCTGTTTTTTCAAATAAAACACCCTATATTTATTAGGCTCGTCTGATAGATATTGTAAGTATCTTTTATTATTGTTAAGTCATATCTATACCTAAATTTACTAGTTTTGGCAATATTTCGATTTTTATTCAAATTTTGTTGAAAAAAACTATAGTTTTTATTTTTCTAGTAGGCCATGACTAGCAAAGTCAAAACAAATGTAATTGAATATAATGCCATATTTATAATTATTATATTTATATTTATAATGTTTGTAAACTTATTTTAAATTCAATAAAAACAAAATTTTATTAAATTAAATAAATACGTAACTAACTATGGTTATCAATTTATTTTAATATGGGATAATATTTAATTACATTTGTTTTTAGTTTGCTGGTCATGGCTTACTAGAAAAATAAAAATTATAGTTTTTTTTACCAAAATTTAAATAAAAATCGAAATATTGCCAAAACTAGTAAATTTAGGTATAGGAATGACTTAATAATAATAATAATAATAAAAGATACTTACAATATCTATCAGACGAGCCTAATAAATACAGGGTGTTTTATTTGAAAAAATAGAGTTATTGTATTTTAAAATTTTGTATATTTGGATATCAACAGAAAACACCCTGTACAAAATTTTCGGTACTTAAAGATTTAAGACAGTTTATCTATCCCTAAACTTAAGAGCTTACATGTAATTTTCGATTTTCGATACTCTTATTGAGAAATACAGGTAATTTTTTACTATCATGTTTTTTCCAAAATTTTAAGAATTTTGCAATTTGTTTGGCAACGTTGCAAAAAATTAAAAAACTAAATATGGCGTCATATGGAGAATTTTGTAAGGAAACAAAAAATGCTAAAATATATAGGGTGTTCCATTTAAAAAAATGTATCTTTTTATTGTCCTACTTTTTTGGACCATCCTGTATGTTTAAAAATAATTTTAGAACATATATTTTTTTGTACCTCACAACTTTTATAAAAACTTTTTTTTGATATCTTTAATAGTAGAGACGGTATATTACTTTGTCAGACAAATGGGCCACCCTGTAGAGATTAAGGTTTCAGACGCATATCGTTTTAGTTATTGATTTTTGATGCAATTTTAAAGGAAAACAAGTAAAAAGAATATTATTTTATAGAATTTTTCTATTATATACTTGTCTGTTTCGTTTTCCCTTTTTTAGAGCTATTTTAAATCAACAAAAATATAACCCAATGCAATAAAATATTTTTACAACAAAAACAATTAGGTATTTATTTCTTAAGAGAAAAATTAAGGTAAACATTTCAATTGAAACATTTTTTATGGAAGAAGTGTGATAATTTATAATAAAAAAAATAGTGCGGGATAAAATGATAATGCTTTATTAGGAATATAAATATACGGCACTTAAGAAGGAGTATTTCCAAATCTAAGCATTTACACCAAAAACTGCTCTTAGATCTACGCTCCTAAAATACATGATTTCTGAAAAAATCATCAATTTTGGTGTGGTGAGCGATATTTACTTTTTGTTTTAATCATGAAAAACCGAGCCCGGAAAACGCTGGTTAGCGAGTCATACATACGCCTTATGTTAAAATTTTGGATTAACACCAATATTCATATTTTTTACAATTATAAATTTTTTTTTTTAAATAAAGAGCCAGCTAGGAATATCAAAAAAAAAACATTAAAAAAAATTTAATCCAACCATGCAAAAGGGGAGAGGTAATTATTTAATTTTCGAAATTTGATAGTAGTTGTAGTGAATTT
Organism: Polydrusus cervinus; assembly: GCA_935413205.1. Taxonomy (NCBI): domain Eukaryota; kingdom Metazoa; phylum Arthropoda; class Insecta; order Coleoptera; family Curculionidae; genus Polydrusus; species Polydrusus cervinus. Next base: position 19,315,429 of record OW284514.1, on the reverse strand, counting down.
TTAACGAACTTTGGGCGTGGCCCCGAAAATTTTTCGCCTGCGGCGCTTCTCCGCCTTCTTCCCTAGGTACAATACCATGGAATACATATAGTCCCGACTATCCCTCTCTTCAGAAAAAAAATGTCCTACTTACGCCCACCCAGCCCCCCCCCCTCCTCCCCCCCACCCGAGCTTATTTTCTGGCTACGCCAATGTGGTGCCCCCCCAATATTTTGGGTCTAGAACCGCCCTTGCTCCTCTGGCGCCGCCGCTGTTACGTAGTACTTTTGAGTAGGGATGAGCAAAATAATCTATTAATTATTATCAATTAATCGCTTATAATATTTTTAACTATCGATTAATAATATTTTAAAGCGAGAGATTTATTGATTATTTATTCCGATTAATCGATTAATATTATTTTTTTTATAATCGATTATGAAATGTAATAATCGCCCAGACCTACTTTTGGGGCCAGAATAAAAATGTAACATTTTGTGGAAGTAGTCCATCTCTCAATGGAGTGATATTATAAGTAAGAAAATTATAACACACAGTCTGCTCCACTAGTTTATTAAAATGATTTCTTTTCAGAAAAGCCTCAATATTAAGCCGTACATGTTTCGAAGGTAAAAACCTTTATCATCAGCGGAATATTACTAATATATTACATGAAGAGAGAATCTCGACATTGCATGTTTGAACTAAAAGAGAAAAAGTTGGAATAAGGTACCTGTACCAATTAAGGCCACCTTAAGCTTTAACTGACTGTATCCTAGTAACTACGTAACAATAATTTATAAAATTTGATCGAATGAGAAGGCTTAATAATTTATATATTTATATATTAATTAATAATTTAATTTGATGTTAACATTCCTTGCCTCACTTAAAATGAAATGTCAGGTCATCCTTGTTTCTGATTCTGGGTGCTCATCAGTGATCTGGCTTGGCAATGTGACACGTTCGATGTCCAGTTATCAATAATTTATAAAAGTTTTGCATACATAAAGTTTAGCTTTATAAGAGTGATTTTAGAGATTCGTGACTAAGTGGTATTCTTCGGTCCTTGGTATTTTTGGGAAATAAAAGAAATGTCAAATGTGCTTTATTAAGAACACCAGTACCTAATAAGGCCATAGACCAAATGTGAGAAATAAATGACTGTATTTCATTCTCTATATTGTTTTTAAATGAACAGAACCTTAATAGGAAAATGATATGGATCTTCATCTATTGGTAATATATATTTTTTTCTATTCCTCAGGTAAGAAATAGGTTTTACCACTGTTCTTTAATCTTTTCTTCTTTATAAAAAATTAAAATCTTTAATACAACTTAATTATTCCAATTTTTTCTCTTTTAGTTCAAACATACAATGTCGAGATTCTCTCTTCATATAATATATTAGTAATATTCCGCTGATGATGAAGGTTTCTACCTTCGAAACATGTACGGCTTAATATTGAGGCTTTTTTGAGAAGAAATCCTTTTAATAAACTAGTGGAGCAGACTGTGTTATAATTCATTTACTTAAAAAGGTAAAAGTTAAAAAAAAAACACCTTTTATGTGTTTAAAAAAGTAGTTAGTAACGATAATAGAATTTTATTCAACTCTTTGTCGAACCAGCCAGGTCAAGGTTCGTACACACACTTCTAGCTATGTTTAACTGCATATTCAGGTTAATTTAAATAAGTAAAAGGCAGTGCCTAACTTAAAATATTCATTTAGGACTCCAGAAAAACAACTCTTTGTTGATATTAATAGTAACTGGTACAATTTTTTTTTTCGAACATGGTGGTCTGGCGCGTATATCAAAAGCACCGTTTTATCGGGGTACTTATATAAGAATATTAACGATAAATAAAACATCATTTTGGTGTAAATTGAGACAAAATTTATTATAACGGTGCGAAAAATATTTTTTTTTTAAATGTACACATTTTGCATTAATATAGAAAGCCTATAAATATTCTTTTTACAAAAATGTATGGTGTTAACTTATCGATAGCGATATAATAATAATAAATCGACTTTTATTTTTGAAGAATTGTAAATTATAACAAATATATTTAAAATATCTACGGTAAAGGCACAGCCATATATCAAGCCGAAATTTAGCTGCAATGCTACTCTTACGTCGAACCGTGTATATGGTTGTGTAAATACATCAGGTGCAAAAAACAAAAATACTATAACACTAAAATATCAAAATAAATAATTACTTACATATAATTACCCAATCAGATGCCATATTAATTAATTTTACAGTATGAATCAGAATAATGTGAAGACCCAATTAAAACCCAGAAGCTAAAACATTTGAGGCCTCAGAAACGTTGGCCATTTGAGAAGTTAGCAATATATTGCTATATTTTCTTTTAAAATTTTCGGGGTTTAACAGTTTTAATTGGCTTTCGAAACTATTATAAATATGTAGCTAAAGCATCTCTGTAACAAGGCTATGTAGGCTATATGTAGTTAAACAATAGACAATTTTTACTTTCAGTTACTCTACTTTTACTACTTCGTTCAGTATTCTTATAATAATATAGTTTAACACAACATTTCTGCACTGCTAACTATAACGTCATGTATTTTTATCTACCTCTAATTTTTTTTTATCTAAGGATGTTGGAGATATATTTTTTTTAACTGGACTTTCTGTGTTGTAGGACATTCTTTATTTTTACTTATAAACTGTGTTTATTATACTATTCTTTGAAGACAGAATAGTAAAATTATAAAATAGAAATACCTAGTTTGTTTTATAAAAAGATAAGATTTGTATAATATTGTGCTAAAAAAATATATATTATTTATATCTGATTTGTGAAAGTTTCTAAAATATATATTCCGAATGATTTCGGAGATACCCGAAATTTCTGTTTTTGGGTTTTAATTTTTGCCTATATATGCGCCTTCATTTGGCGTTATTAATTTTCAAATTCCTCATTTCGTTCATTAAATATATTACCAACTTCAAGTCAATTTTTTGAAATACGAAACTGGAATTTTATGTACAGTGTTAGGGACTTCTAAGCTTTAGAAACTTAATACAATTTAAAGTTTTTTGAAATTTTAACGTTTTGGCATCTAATCACACATTTTTCTTTTTATATCATTACGGTCCTCAACATTTAGAGCCAAATAAAAAAAAATTCCGATTTGACAAATTCTTCCATCTTTACTGAAAGAGGCCTGACATTTAATATTTTGTAAGATAAAATAGGTGCCTTAATTATAATATATTTTTTTGTCTGTTTATGTTTCGTTTAAAAAAAAAAACAGTAAAATTTTTTTTAAAACAAACATAAGCTCATCACAATAACATAACTAGACTAACACTCCAGTTACCTTTTCTTCACTTGGGAGCATTAATTTTTTTCTGTTTTACAGTATATCGGTCTAAAGCAAAAACCATATGACTTAAGATGTTATATTAATAAAATACTAATAAGAAATAGAATTACTTCTTATGCCTTAAAAATTTGCTTACCTACTTGTATTGTTACGGTAAATTTTATTGAAATAATAAACGGCCTAAATATCATAACTTCCTCTAATGTAATGTAATTTTAATATTTAGGGGATCCCAAAAATAATTGCCAGGGCCGTAATAGCAAAGAAAGCATAATTTGAAATACTAATGATGGGATATTTGACGACAAAGCATTAAAATTTTAAAAACTTTAAATTGTTTTAAATTTCCAAAACGTCCAGAAGTCCCAAAACGGGTTTTAAAATTCCAGATCCGTATTTAAAAAAATTGACTTGAGGTTGGTATCTAAACAACGAAACGTCAAATTTGAAACCTATAATAACGCCATCTTGTAGAACATAAAAAACGACTATGAGAAAGTGTATTTTGTTTTTTTCTGAAATCAAAAATAAAGGCGCAAAAATTTAAAACCCAAAACTAAAAATTTCGTTTTTTTTTCGGATATCTCCGAAAGTATTCGGAATATTTACAATTTTCATTCACCAAATTATTAAGCCCCAAAATATGCAGCTTTGCCTTAGTTTAACCATCTCCGCATCTTTTACTGTTTTCGAGATCCCCTTGTACGCACACGAATTTGTAGCACCCTTATATATGAAAATTAAGTATTTTTCATAAATTTGTACTGGTTTCTTAACGCATTTTTTAAATTTGCAGTTACAACTTCTACACAAAAAGCAATTGTTGCTATAGCTATACCACCCATCCATAAATAAAATATAAAACCTATAGAATCCAGAGATACATCTTTTGGATTTTTATGAAGTCTAATCATTCTAATTTTTTCACCCCTTTCTAATTTTTGTTGTTGTTTTGTAAACCATCCCAGTGAACTGATACGTAATATAAGCTGAGACCAACTGTCAAATAGAGGATAACCCTTCGAAAAAATCATGTATATTGCATCAGACAATACGATTTCTGCCCCAAGCTGAACCATTCTGTCACCATTTTCATCTAGGTACCATAAAGGGATATAGTAATATATGGCCCTTGTTTTTTCAATTATAGTAGCCGTGTCTCTTTTAAATGCTGTTCTGTTAGCGCCTTCTTCGTAGGAGTTACATTTTTCCATTTTATCAAAATCGATTGATTTATTAGCTAAATTTTCTCTCAGGTATTTATTAACTGGTACTGTCACTTTCAAATTTGACTTAAGAATTTCTTCTAAAGAGTCTATTTGGTTTGTTCTAGCTACTGTAGCAGTGATTACTAAAAAGGAATTTTTAAAAACTGCTGAAATAGTGAGCATCGCCAAAATCCATGCACCTGCAAATATCTTAAAAGAGAATGATTTAAAACGGATTGGATTGATTACTGGGTATTCCAATAAAATTGCATAAGCCACAAACACAGATGAATATATGTCTGTTTTAAAAAGTATCTTAGCTAAGAATGATAATATTAATATAATTAAAATCCAACATAAATAAAATGAATACGGAAGTATATGCGTAATTCGCCACCAAACTGAAATTGGAGGATCACTTGGTAACATCCAAACGAGGGTTTTTGTAAGGTATGGTGGTGAAATATCATAGTCCATAGGACGGTCGTCTGATTTTAGATTAAACATACCTCCAAGGATATCTATTTTCTGTTCTTGAAGTTGCTGTTTAAAAAAATTTTCATCTCGGAGATGTATTGTTGCCAAAGTACCTACTCTAAAAAATCACAAATATATAAATTCGCATGACTTTCCACCAGCCTCTTTTAATGCTAGAATATTAATTATTATTTTTGAAAATTTTAGAAGAACTATTCATAATTTGCTGCATTTATGAATCCGAAACGTAACCTCACAAGCAGACCTTGTCCGCATGGCGTTTTCAATTTTGATCTTGTCTGCACGCCGACAAACATTTTTTAATTTATCAATTTAAAAAATTAATTACAGACCAAAAAACCTACAATTTAAAACAAATTAATTTAAAAAATCGTCACATTGCCTATTACCTTCATAGCAGCATAACGATTTTTGGAATTATATTTTTTTAATTAACACGAATAGTACTGTAATAACACTTTCCCACATGGGGGGGGGGGGGGGAGTGTTCAGATCAGCGTAATTGGTAATATCATTAATTTTAAGCTTGATATATCATCCTGTATAAAACAGACATAAAGTCAAGTCACACATATTGTACCTACTCAGTGGTCCAAGAGACAGCCTACCCAATAAACTGAAAATGGAACGGATTAATTGATGCTTGGTGGAAATATGGGGTTTTTAAATTTAAGATTTTTTCTAGAATTAATGGACGCAGTGTATTTACTACCTAAATTCTTCAATAAACGTGCCCAAATTATTTTATCGCGTACCAACAATATCACGCCTTTCATTGGCATTGGTTTGCCATCTCTGATGTAAGGTATTTTTGTTGGTTTCATACGCAAACCCCAAATTCTTACTTACCTTTTCAGAGATATTTCTTCGGTTATTTTTAAATCCTAATCTTCTTTTGAAAATTGCAAATAATCTATCCTCTATGCCTTTATGAGTAGGTGTTGTAAAGGGTTCTAGAACTTGCAGATATTCATATACAGTTGTATTTCTCCACTTTTTTGGATATTTAGTCGTATATTTTTTAAGCTCAATCTCATGAATTTCTTTACAAGAACCAATTTTAAAGGGCAACGTTTCAGGATAATTTACATTTTCATATTTGTATGGGTCAATTGTAAAAATTTCCAGATTTAAATTAATGGCAAAAACATTTGCTATGTAGTGTTTCGTAAAAAATGAAAAGTTACTAGAACTGCTAAAGTTGGAATAATAAATGTACCATGATCTAGGTCGCAAGAGTCCTAGCTGGAATAGGTTATGAATGAACATGTCAGATTTATTCAAATGTTCATTTATTATATAAGCATGAAACAAATAATACTGTGGCCACCTTTTGATTTTATGAATATCGCTTATCTTCACAATGGGCAAGTTTGAAAAGTAACTTTCTATTCCATATCCATATCTGGCAATAGTTGTTTCCGTAATAGCGTCTTGAAAAGTACTATGTAAAATAATGTCGACACATTTTCGGATATGTAAATTATTGTCGTTTTTAGATGGAACTTTTAACTTTGCATTAATAACTATTAGTAAAAATAAAATGAAAATAAGTAATAATTTAAAAAACATACTTAGCAAGTTGTGTCTAAACGAACGAATAAAAAATGTCCTGAAAAACTTAACATGCAGTAATTTATACGTTATTTCGATTCGTCTTTCATGATTCTAATAGGAAACATAAATATGTGGGTGTTAAACGGGAGAATACAGTTTTCGGGGTGGAAAACAGTAAAAATACACACAGAAAGGAAAGGGGGCGTAGCCTTAACCCAACCATATTATGATGCTCCTTGTCCATTTATCATTATTTTGTCAACTAAAAATATATGGATGAACACATTTTTGGGGAAATTTTTTTTATAACTTTTTGTATTACCGGGGGTTTAAAAACGAAAAACATTTTCTTAACTTTTCGCATGCTGCAGATTTTTTCTAAAAACCCAAATAATTGTTTTCAAAATGTTATTTTTATTACAAATTAAAACGTTAAAATATAAAAGTTTTCACTATTTTCAATAAGAAATCTTCCAGGACCGCGGCGGTGGCTCACAAGTGAGTTACTAGCATTCGACCGCGGCGACACGGGTTCGATTCCCGGAGTGGGCATACGTACAATAAAAAAAGTACATAAATTTCATGATTTTGTACTTAGTTGGCGAAAAATCTTCGTTGCCACGACCAAAGTTCATTAAAAATTCACCCACCTACTATCAAATTGCGAAAATTAAATTATTACCTCCACCCCATCTAATCATTGGGTTTTGACGTGTTTATGTGTATTATTATGTGACTTCAGCAGTTCAAGAAATGTTACAGTTAACATTTGAAAAACCTTTTATTAGAAGTAGATTAGAAGGATCGATTTAATATACAAACACACAACTACATAAAGGTAAGAGAATTATATAAAATAAATAATAAGTAAGGCTGTTTGATGTAATTTTTAAATGCAATTTTAGTATTTTATGTTTTTGCGGTGTTTATTAGTAGGTAAATAATTATTTCTTAGCAAAACTATGCAGTAAACTGCATTTTGCTCGTTAGATTACTGCCATGATACCCATACTATATAGTATCATGGGATGGGTTACTGCTATCCAGTGATGTAAAATAAATAAGGACTCGTTACAAAGTAAGCGTTACTATGTGATCACTAAAAGTAACGAGTCCTAATGTTATAAAAGACTCGTTACTTTTGGCATTTCGTTACTCTGAATTTAAATCTAACTAGTAACTATTCTACCAAGAATTTTACAGCGGGCGGTTTCGTTCGTGGACTTGATAGCCAAACGGATGACAGACAAAACGTATCATAATTATTTTTCGAGCTGGATTTTGTTTTTACCTCGTCAGGCGGCCGATGGCGTGTCGTTTTGCATGTATTTTGGAGAGATGGCGTATTAATATGTATTTGGTTAATTTGTTGTCGGGAAGCCATGTTGCCTGTTGGGTTGAGGAAATACAGGACTGGAAGTTACCATTGAGAGATGAAAGCAATGTTTATTCTTATGTACTTATTTTTAATTTATATTTCTTTTTTAATTTTAACAGGCACTTATTTTATAAACATAATATAAATTGAGTATTCTGTTTCTTAGATTGTATAGCGTAAACAAATTGTGTTTGGTCAAGTTCACTTCGCACACTGGTATTTAGAAAATTATAAAATAATAGATCTTCGATTCCTAGAATCAGATGCCCAAAAGCAGAAACGAAGTGTTATTTGTTTATATTTTGTGTAAATTGAGAACAAGTAAATCTATTTTTTAATCAATACGCCATGTTCTATTTTCTATTCCTATTTCTTTATATTGTATGTTTTTATGTGTTTCTTAATCACATATTTGAGAATTGACAATAGTACATAACCTAGATTTAATATATTTATACTACAAAACATGAGTATTTGGCCATCGATCAACCATATTTTTTATTTTTAAAAGTAACGATTTACATAAAGTAACGAGTCCTGAGTAACGAGTCCTAATACCCAAAGTAACGAAACGGTCCAAGTCCTCAAAAGTAACGAAAATTTACATCACTGCTGCTATCAAAATTTGCCCCACCTCTAAAAAAAACTCACGAGCCGCGCCTGTCAAATTTTTTTAAGAAAACGCCAAGTCACTTGTTATTTATGGCACCCTGTTGACGTCTGGTCTATTTTACGTTTAGAGGTTGGCTAAAAAGACAGGACCGGACTATTTTTATGTTCCATTAACAAACTAAAAAAATATTTAAATATTAAGTTCCTTATTTCCCATTTTAATTTATCAAAGAAGACTTTACAAATTTTTCTATTTAAATCATCGTTCTTAACTAAAGTTGTCAAGAAACTTTTGGAGATATTATCCAATTTGGAACAAAAGTAATGTACTAGTAACATAAATATTATCGACAAAGCTTTTAAAAAATTTAACTTATCGACACACTACTCTCCTTTGCTCGTAAATATTAAAGAATGTAATAAATGCCGGTAATACTGCACCAGCTAGGTAGAATACGTAAAACATGGTATAATATGGTTAAAATATTGGTATACAAAACAATCACTATGCTTCATTTTAGTTATGACTCTAACTTTCAATCAGAAAACTATATACACTATATAAAAAAACAGCCACGAAAATACTAAAAAACACCAAAAAACAACGAAAATAATAGGACGCGAACTGACATGTTACGGTCCACACTAAATCTAGTAACTTTTCGGCGGAACTAGAATCAGCTGTGAATGTCATCTGTGGCTTTCAACTGTCGAAACGCCGTTTTCTATCAAGGTCTTTAGATAGATAGGTTGCCTTGTAAGCTTGTTGTCATGGCGGGCGAAACGTCATCGCCTACGTCACAAAACGTCTTTTCCGACATTTGTATACCGAATTAGCATTGTTTATTCTGTTATTTCTGTTTTTGAAGTGGTTTTCAGCGAATTTTCAAAGTTGTAAGGTGTGACTTATATTTAAAGATAAAGAGACATTTTATCAATATATTCATCAGTACAGTACAATAAAAGGTAATTAATTATTATTCTCTTTAAATCTTAATACCTACCTACATGTTTTTGTTTACCTGTAATAGGTATATTATAATTTTTTTAAATTTTAGATAAGAACGAGGGGGGCCTTCGTTCAAGACCACCCGACACCCCTTAATGCTATAGATAGAATAAGAATGATAGTACTTGGCAAAAATCCCGGAATGGTACAAATGTTGAGGGGGAGCAAAGTGAAGAATTTATCTTGTCTACTGCCTTAAACCGGGCTGGTTAGAAAGGCTAGCATAAAGTGACTAAATTAGTGATACTTCCTCTACTTCATCACGCAGATCTGCTACAAATATATGTGAAAAAGATGGGTTAGTGTATGTGGCAAGCTTTTTTAGCATGAAAAAATCGCAAAGAGTTTCCTAAGCTGGGTTGCTACAATTATGAGCCAAAAAATGCATTCGTATGCTATGTCATCTTGAGTTCAGAGTCTTTCTTTTAGGGGTTTATCTGATCCTTCAATTTCATGGAAGGAAAGTGTAGAAGAAATGGACAAATGGTTTAATAAATTGAATTGTAATAACTTTAAATTTAAAACAAACATTATAAAACGAACTGCAAAAATTATATTTCGAAAAGTTTCTAATATTTCCTTTAAATTAGTATATTCTTTTGCGAGACAACGGGTATCTATAAGAATTAAATATTTAAATACCAAAGATGATTCCAGAGTATTAAAAAGAAAACATTTATAATGCAGGTGTTTTTATTTTTATATGTTTCTTTCCTTTTTGTAGTTAGATCTCATGATGCTCAGTTGCCAGCGAATCATGTAACCTCGACGTTGTTAAAGGGAATTTTTACAAGACCGTCTTTATGTGTGTATATAGTTTATTACTTGCGTTAAGCTATGTAGTTTCCCTTATAATTTAGCTTAACTGATTCCTAAGTTTGATCTTTATAAATGTTACCCTTTGCTTCTTTGTAATAAATTAAAGTTGTTTTAGTAAAAATATGTATTTTATATTCAAACAATAATTTTTTACTTTTTTATCTGTACAGAACAATAATATATATGTTTTATAAGAAATAAACAAAATTTATATATATATTTTCTGAAATAAACATTAAAAACAGCAGCTACATACACATGCGGTTTTTTAAAGTAAACTTTAAAGTTAGTAAAATGAAATTGCACCCTGTGATCGGTCTGTATTTGTAGACTTATCTACTTATATGAAAAGAAAAACAGAAAACTAAATATTTAAAATTACGGTCTAAGTTTCAGTTCAATTTTATTTTTATAAAATTCGCTTCCAGAAATAGGAAAACTAATTTATTAGGTCCATAAATACTAAAATTTTCTAAAAACGATCAAATATATATACCGTGCTTTGTTCATTTCATAGAAAGGCGTATCTGTCTCTCTTTGTCTGTTGCATTCATAATAAACCCATATAACAAAGACGTTTTGTGACGTCATCAGCAGGCAGGCTCTAATTGGTCAGAAGTTACCAGACAACTGTTCTTTTTAGTAACCGTGGTTTCCTATCGCGATATGATCCTATTGTATGAAGTATAAAGGATTTGCCACAGAAGAAAAAAGGGTTTGATTTGCACATTTCTGTCTTGATTTTTTATTTCTTATAATTTCTGTCAAGAAACCATAACCTCAAACTTGAAAGAACCGTAACTTTTAGGATAAAAAAAAATTAACAAAACAGGAATGTGCCTTTCTCTTTTTCATCACTTAGATGCCCACGGGACATAAAAAAACTTTTCGAACTGCCTTTAAAAAATGGATTTACTCCAGAAAATGGCCAAATTTTAAGGTTTCATTAGAAAATAAATATCATCACGCTTATGGCATGATAGATTACCATTCAATACCTATTATTTATAATATACTATTTTATAACTATATTAAAGTCCAATATTATTTACGTTTTTTTTTTGCAATAGCTTTCTTAAATTTACAATCATAATTTCCACACAAAAAACAATTGTGGATAAAAGTAATCCACCTGCCCATAAATAAAATATGAAATCTACCGATGCAAGCGATACGTTCTTAGTTTTCCTCAAAAATTTTATCATTTTTATTTCTCGGGCTCTTTCCAAGCTTGCTAATTGCTTCTTGAACCATCCCATTGCGTTAGCCCTCGATATAATTTTGGAAAAACTGGCATATAGAGGATAACCCTTTGAAAAAACTAGATGCAATGATTCAGAAATTACTGTTTCTGAACCAAGATGAACCAAACTTTCGCCGTTTTCATCTCGGTACCATAAAGGAATATAGTAATAAATAGCCATTGATTTTTCAACTAAATTGACAGTATCTTGTTGAAATGCTGTTCTGTTAGAGCAGGCTTCACTTAAACGACATTCTACGACTTTATTGAAATCAATTGTAAGGTGAGCTGTACGATAATTTAAAATCTCTATCCAGTATTTATTAACTGGACCTGCTAATTTCAAATTTGACTCGAGAATTTCTTCTAAAGAGTCTAATTGGTGATCTCTCACTGATGTAGCAGAAATAACGAGAAGGGAATTCTTAAAAACTGCTGAAATTGTAAGCATTGCCAATATCCATGCACTGGCAAATATTTTAAAAGAAAACGATTTCAGCTGTATTTGATTAATTACTGGATATTCTAGTAGGATTTTATAAGCCACCTCCACAGACAACTGCATGCTTATGTTAAAAAATAACTTGGCTAGAAGTCCTAGTATTAATATAATAAAAATCCAACTTAAATAAAATATATATGAAAAAATGCTCTTGATTCTCCACCAAACTGAAATTGGAGGATCATTTGGAGACATCCAAACGATCGTTTTAAAGAGGTACGGCGATGAAATATCATAGTCCATAGGATTATCATCTGATCTGAGATTAAACGTACCACCAAAAATATCTATTTTCTTCTCCCGAAGTTGCTTTTTATACTTAGTTTCTAACAGAAGCATGGCTGTTGTATTAATCTAAAAAAATACCAAAATTTATATTTAATATAATCTTTTATAATTATATGATTACGATTAAGACCTACTAATAAAATATGTGCACGCCGTAATTTATTTTTAATTAATTTATTAAATTTAATAAAAAAATTTAGTAAAATTCCGAGTTTAAAGTCGGAATTCAGTAATATTCCCAGTTTAAAGTCGGAATTTAGTAATATTATTTCGAGTTTAGAGTCGGAATTTAGTAAAATTCCGAATTTTAAGTCGGAATTCAGTAATATTTTGAGTTTAAAGTCGGAATATAAGAAAAAAAACTACATGGCCCCTCTACGCCTTCGTATTTTAGCGTATTTTACTCTTTCTGACGCATCGGCGTAGCTAGGGGGGGCTAGGGGGGTTTGGGGCCCCCCTGAAATATTCAATAGAAAAAAAAATTGCATTTAATCCACTGTACACTGGGGCCCAGGTTCCCCCTGAAAACTAAGGCTAGCTACTTAGGGTAGGGATTCCCTAGAAAAAAAAAGTGTGCTCAAGGGTTCCTCACTCTACAAAAGATTGAGAAACACTGGAATAGGTATTAAACGGTATCCCATAATATCAATATTTTATCAAACTTACCTCTTTGGTGACATTTCTTCGCTGATTTTTAAATTCCAATTTTTTTTTAAAGAGGGAAAATAACTTATCTTCCACCCCTTTATGAGTGTCGGTCGTGAATGGTTCCTTAATTCGCAAATATTCATAGACGGTTGTATTTCTCCATTTTCGTGGATATTTGAGGACGTATTTATTAAATTCGATATTGTTAATTTCATCGCAAGAACCAATTTTAAAAGGCAAATTTTGAGGATAATTCACATTTTCATATTTATATGGATCAATTGTGAAAATGTCTAGATCTTTATTAATTGCAAAAACATTTGCTATGTAGTTTTTGGTAAAACATGAAAAATTACTCGTTGTGTCGAAGTCGGAATAATATATATACCATGATCTAGGCCATAAGAGTCGTTGGTCTGATAACCTTTTGAGGATATTTTGGACACCATCCAAATTTTCATTTATTATATAAGCCCGAAATACATACTGGGGCAACGTCTTGATTTTATGAAAGTTATTAAGTTTTATCGCAGGCAATCCTGTTAGCGACATTTCAATTCCATATTTTAGAATAACAACTTTATTTAATTTCTCTTGGAAAATTTTGTTGAAAATATTATCTATACAATTTCCAACACGTGAATTATTTCGGATAGTAACTGTAGAATCAAGTTTCGCTCTTACATCTGTAATTAAAAACAACATCGTCATAGAAATTAACTTATTAAGATGCATTTTTACCACATAGGTATATGTAACTATTAGATTGACAATATCAGTTCCAAATATAATTTGGATTGAATAGCCGACCAGAAATCATTCCCTATAAATGTACCTTACATTATTACATGTTGCTGTTCTCTAATGATGCTGGAAATAGACCACATATAATTATGTAGGCATCTGTACTGGCCTTATTGGGGACATCATTTATTTTCTTCTAGGCGTGATCGAATTTATAAATAACAGTGGTTAATATTTACTTCCAATACAGAAATTATACAAAAAGTGTAGAAATATAATTTTTTTAGAAAGCATCAAATTTATTTTCCATATATTTTACTGATGGTGACAAGCTAAGAGGTGAAATTTCGTGACGATATTTTATATATAATATTAATGTATGTGGCTAACTAATTGGTTGTATCTAGGATCGGTATAAAATATTGCATTTTAGTATAATTTATTGATATAGGCATATCGATGATTAATAAGGGGGGGGGGGGGGGGGGCTAAAAACCAGACCCGAGACACGGTCAAATTTAGTGTTGGGATCACTCGATTGAATTTTCACTCGATTATTAAAATATTCGACGTCACTCGATTTATTGACAAGTATATACTTGAGTTAATGAGTGAAAAATCTACCAGTTATTTTATAGTTGGCATTCATTTTTACTCTAATTTTTTACTAAATAAAATTAATAACTTCTAATATCACTGGAAAACATAACTCATAATCGTCACTCGGAATCAGAGTCCTTAATCCGAGTGATTACTCGATTATTGAAATCACCAAAGTACCCAATTATTAAAATAGTAATCCGACTTTTCGCAACACTAGTCAAATTACACTGATCTAGCAATGTTCAAACAGAAGTTTTGGTTGCAGAAACTACTTTTTTGTTTGTCGAAGTGACTTTTGATCGGGTTAATAGGAGCTTTGATGGGGAACACGTTATTTTTTTTAGAATCACTTGATCCGGGGTAAAATTTTGGATGGGAGATGCGTTTTTTAAGGCACTTTTGATCGGAGACGTACCAGTCCCGCCACTTTCCACCAAAATCGTGAGTACGCCTGTTCATAAAAAAGTAAATTTTCCAAATAAAGGTCATCAGTAGTCTAGAATAAAAGAAGTTAGTTGTGATTATGACGTCCATGGTTGTGATATTCTCATTAAAACATCGACGGCAAGGAACATTGTTTCCGTCCCCAGAACACTTTTTGATATAATGCTCATACAATAAGTACTGCTATTCAGTATATACATATTATCAGTTATTACATCAGCATCAATCATCAAAGAAGCTATCCACTAGAATGTTGCTTTTAACGCGTAGGTACTCAGTTAAAATAAGTGGTTAGCGTACTGACGAGCCACTGCCACTTAAGAAAACACCTACGCCGGATAGGAACCATTGAATGTTGAATGCAGGCTTTGCGGCGAAGAGGACGAAACCACCTCCGGCCTCACATATTGTATACAACTGCGAAGCACTGACCCGAAGAAGATTTAAGTTTCAACATAAAACAGTGACGCAACTGTGAAATATGTTGGGGGGGGGGGGGGGGGGGGTTCAGCGGGCGTAACTAGGAATTTTTGTGCCAGTCGGGACTACATAAATTTCATGATTTTGTACTTTGTTAGAATGGCGAAAAATCTTCGGGGCCACGTCCAAAGTTCCTTAAACATTCACCCAACTACTATCAAATTGCGAAAATTAAATTATTACCTCCACCCCATCTAATCATTGGTTTTTGATGTGTTTATGTGTATTATTAGATTACTTCTATTGTGACTTCAATAGTTCAAGAAATATTACTTTTTTAGGTCGTGAACTTGAGTAGGTACTAGAATCGACTATTGTAGTTGATTTCCTTTCTTAGTGATCTGGAAGAATACCATATGATTTATTATTTAGTAAGTTGGCTCAGTTATCTTAAAGCAAACTCTGATTAGCCCAAATTTAAACAAAATGTATTAAAACCTATTAAGACAATCATATAATATTCGCGTATTCCTAAAGAGCTAATTTGAATAGATTTTGGAAGGATATAGTCTACAGGAATACATCCTTCATAATCGTTATTATATTTCTTGGCAGCAGGCAATCTGATAACGGGTAGGAGCAATTTGTTCTCAATCGAGTTGGTATTCAACGGTATCCCGTATAATATCAATATTTTATCAAACTTACTTCTTTGCTGACATTTCTTCGCTGATTTTTAAATTCCAATTTTTTTTAAAGAGGGAAAATAACTTATCTTCCACCCCTTTATGAGTGTCGGTCGTGAATGGTTCCATGATTTGCAAATATTCATGGACGGTTGTATTTCTCCATTTTCGTGGATATTTGAGGACATATTTACCAAATTCGATATTGTTAATTTCATCGCAAGAACCAATTTTAAAAGGCAAATTTTGAGGATAATTCACATTTTCATATTTATATGGATCAATTGTGAAAATGTCTAGATCTTTATTAATTGCAAAAACATTTGCTATGTAGTTTTTGGTAAAACATGAAAAATTACTCATTGTGTCGAAGTCGGAATAATATATATACCATGATCTAGGCCATAAGAGTCGTCGGTCTAATAACCGTTTGAGGATATTTTGGACACCATCCAAATCTTCATTTATTCCGAAATACATACTGGGGCAACGTCTTGATTTTATGAAAGTTATTAAGTTTTATCGCAGGCAATCTTGTTAGGGACGTTTCAATTCCATATTTTAGAATAACAAGTTTATTTAATTTCTCTTAAATTCTCTCTTTGTATTTCGACGATTGGTCAAAGGGTAATATTTTCCTAGTCAAGAGACATACCACTTATCTCTCTGAACGATAGAAGAGTTTTGGACTTGCATTGTCTTTATTTGTTTTACATCACAACGTTTCAACTGGTAAGTATCTCCAGTCGTCTTCAGGTGAATATTGATCTTATATTATACTTATCTCTCTCTTGTAGTCAAGCGATAGCGCTAGCCTATCATTGCTCTGTGGTCAAGCGTCTTCGTAGACCTATTTATTTTCTGTGGTAAGGGAAGTCACAGCGAAAAGATGAAATCAACGATATAGCACTACCACAACCGACGTCAAAGGGTTGTGGCACTACCCTTGTAGAACACCGAGGGGCGACAGCGACGACCCATCATTCCTATGTGCCAGGATTCTATCATTTTAGACACAGAGGAATGATAGGTGATATTGTCGCTATACGCTTAGTTGTATCATGGCCTTTAGACGCGTCTGTTTTACCTTTTAAAGGGATATTTTCATAAACTAGATAAACTTGAGTAAACCCTTTTTTCTTCTGTGATTTTGGTTTGTTGTTTGGTTACAGTCGGTTACAGTTAACTGACGAAAAATTTTAAAAGGATTATTTGTTCTTAGAAATTAAATAAGATGGGTGAATTTCAGTTACAAAGTATTGTAGATAAAATATTACATCATTTAGGGTACGTCTTTATGTTCCATAATGTATTACTTGTATGTGTATGCCTAATTAAGTACACACCTATGATTTACATTTTAGTGGTAAAATACAACCTGAAGAAGTTGTGGATTATTTACAGAAAAATATCAATCAGAATGCAGCTAGTGGATGTTCCGGCGTTCAAGTTGTGGAAAGAAGTCAGATACAAAATCTAGTTGAGAAGCTATCAAGTCCAGAACCATTTTTTGCTAAATATAATGATTTGAAGCAAAAAAAGTAAGCTATGCTTTGCCAAAGAAAGTGGTAGAATTGTACAACCTAGAACTAACTCTGTAGCCCTACATAAATATTCCTATTGCCATTATAATATTTTTATAAGGCTGAAATGCTTACATGCTATATTGTCACTCGAATGTAAAAACTAGGTAACTCAAAATTATGTTAAAATTATAGATTTTAGATAGTAGGCGGAAGTTCGGTAAACTGTCGTTATATATAATCTTTGCATACAGTAAGTCTATTCAAATACATTGTAAAAACTGTCATTATTTTTATTCTACATTCCGTTCTTTAGGTTAACATCCAGGTGGTTTTTAAAAGCGTTAAGCGTAGGGGATGTAACAATCTCGTCTGGGAGGTCATTCCATTTTTGCTTGCCCAATGAGATATCTACTACAAGTAACATAGATGAAGGAAAATTTAATACAAAAACTTGCACGCTGTTATGGAAGGCTCTTAAAAAAGATTATTTCAATAACTTAGCATTTCTGACCAAAACGGCCTTTAGATTCGTAATCTGCGTCTCAAAATATATAGTTCCTAAAAAAATCACCAAGTTTCACCTGGTGAGAGCGTACAATAGATATTTAACCAAAAAAAAATAGCAGATCTATTTTTATGTTGGAAATGTGTAATCAGCAAAATCTAAGTTAGTAAGTTGCCTAGTTCTTACATTTAATATAAAGAGTTTTTTTGTTAGGAAATATGCAGGAAAATAACATTGATTTTTTATATTTTAAGTTATTTACAACAATTAGTGCTAACTTTATTTTCTCATTGTATAATGTAATATGCCTTACATCTTTTTTTTTTACAATTTTAGTGTTGATTCTTTAAATTTGTTTGTACAACTTTTAAATAACATTTCTCAAGATGCTGGAGTCAAAGACTTACTTGCAAAAAGTAAACGACCTCAGCACCTGCCAACTACAAAAACAAATATTACCAAAGATGACTTACCTCTAGTAAGTAAAGGCATCACCTACATTTAACTCAAGATTTAGTGTTATAGCTTTTGGCCAACAATATACTTGCCAGTTAATTCATCTTGGTTAAATTATATAGGCCCTTCTTTTAGGTTAAAAACATATTAAAAGAAAAAATAAAGTCCTCTCCAAAAGGAGATCTAAGCAGCATATTAAATATATCCTTAACAGTGCCTCTTGCATCAACACCATCAGTAATGTCATGGGTGCAACGTAGGCCGACAATGTCATTTGATTTTTCAACAACCAGTTTTGGGACATTTAATGCTACAGTTCCCGAGATTTCACAAGAGAACATTTTAATTGAGGATTTATTAAATGTCCTGATTGGCCTTCCAGGTTGTTATATTGAACCAGAAGAGTTAAAAGATCCTTATGGACCAAGAACTTTTAGGTAAGAGCATTAAGTACAATAAGAACAGGTGTGGCAAGAAAAAATTTAATTTTAATGTTTTTTTTTTGTTAGTTTTTTTCATATGGTGAATATTTTTCTAACCTTACTATACAGGGTGATTCACATTGAGTTTGAGTGGCCTATTAGAAAATCTCAGAAACGAGTGAACTTATCTTTCTAAAAATTTGATAGCAGGCATAATTGGCTTTGAGCTTTTAAAACATTATCTTTTGAGGTTTTGTTAATGCCACCTTTGCTATTTCAAATGGAACACCCTGTATACTTTAGCATTTTTGATTACGTTATTAAGATCTAAATAATTTTTGTTAATATTAATCTATTCCTATCTCTTACCGTTTTTGAGATATGAATTATAATTTTTTTAAAAATTTTATGTAAAAACGCTCTGAGAAGAAAGTTTAGTAATTCTGAAACTAATAAAGGTAAACATTTAACATTTTGTAAGCTTTTAAGTAATACATAGATATTTAGTTTAAATTACTTAAGTTTCACGTTTTTTATACAGGGAGTTCTTAAAATTGTGCCAATGTTTCCATTTAATAAAATGTGCATAAGTCAATTTTTGCAAATGGAACACCCTATTTTTTAGCTTACTAACGTGTAGAGAATTAAATTTCCTATCTAAATGCCTTATATGTTACAATCCACATTTTTAGTCCTTTTGCAATTATGAGCCATTTAAATAAAAAATCTTAAAATTTCTTTTTGTATTAATGCGACATTATTTTTGAAAACAAGACTGACTGGGATTTTCGTTTGACTTTGAAAATTAGAAATAGCTAAGCAACGAACATAGGCGCTTAATAGCAAATGGTAACAAAGCTCAAAGTCAAACGAAATTCCCAGTCGAAGCCTTCTTTTCAAAAATAATGTTGCATTAACATTAACAGAAATTTTTAGATTTTTTATTTAAATTGCTCAACGACTAAAAATGTGGATTGTAACATATAAGGCATTTAGATAGGAAATTTAATTCTCTACACGTTAGTAAGCTCAAAAATAGGGTGTTCCATTTGCAAAAATTGACTTATGCACATTTATTTAAATAAAAACATTGGCACAATTTTAAGAACTCCCTGTATAAAAAACGTGAAACCTAAGTAATTTTTAACTAAATATCTATGTATTACTTGAAAGCTTACAAAATGTTAAATGTTTACCTTTATTAGTTTCAGAGTTACTAAACTTTCTTCTCGGAGCGTTTTTACATAAAAAATTTAAAAAAATTATAATTCAAATCTCAAAAACGGTTAGAGATGGGAATAGATTAATATTAACAAAAGTTATTTAGATCTTAATAACGTAATCAAAAATGCTAAAATATACAGGGTGTTCCATTGGAAATAGCATAGTTGGCATTAACTTCCGGTATAACCGGAAGTAACAAAAACCCTAAAAGATAATGTATTAAAAGCTCAAAGCTAATTATGCCTGCTATCAAATTTTTAGAAAGATAAGTTTACCCGTTTCCGAGATCTTCTAATAGGCCACTCAACGTGAATCATCCTGTATATGAGTACCTACATATTTTTTCATTTTTATGTTTTTATTTAGAAGTAGATTTACTGTAACTGTACTTTTAGAATAAATGACAATGTGCCATTATCTTTACAAGAACTGGTTAAACAAATTTTACCTCTAGCCAGTCATTACTCAATGATTCAAAGATTTACTGAGGAAAAAATGAGGTTTGAATTTGGTCAGGTTAACAATGCTTTAGCTGAGGCTATGCAATCACTCACTAAAGATCAAATGGTAAGTTCTTAGATTTAAATATCAGTAAATTATGTTTTAAACCCTAAGTTTGTGTGTGAATGTTCTTTATTATGATAATTTTGAAAATTGACTCAAATCAACATTTACTAGTTATGTAGAAAGGATATTGTAATATAATTTAAGAATTTTAAATGTAGGTGTATTGTTTGTATTAAACTGAAAATGTTTAGCGGCATGCAGACAAGGCTTTTTTTAATTAAAAAAAAATGTTATGCCTACCCTGGAAATTGAAACCAGAACCTCTAGATTACAGGAAATTTTAAAAAACCTTGTCAACACGCTAAACATGTTCATTTAGCAATAATTCTTAATAATTATTGTTCTTTAAGTTATTTACAGTTCAGTTGGAAACAGAATTTCGAGCTGGTAATTTAAGCCTGCAAAAAATGTGGTTTTTCACCCAGAGAAATATGCAGTGTTTAGGAATAGCAGCAGATATTGCATTTTCCATTAGCAAGGTAAGGCTTAGAATAAGTTCCTCTATTATGGACTAGTCCTGTAATGTGAACCACCGCTGTTCTTTGAAACAGTAACTACAACGACCTAAATGCAGGCATATTTATTGGTTTTCATTCTATTTCCATTTTACAAGAAAGGGCTGTCAGATATATTTTCAATTTTTTTTTTAGGCTGTAAGTAATTAAACTTAAGAACTGTCATAGTATAGTATATAGTATTGTTAACTCTTGACATTGTTCATCACCCTCAGGGTATATTTTGTTTATTGTAAACATTTGAGCAACTCACTCAGTCTGACTGAACTTTCACTTTACATAAAAAAATCAAAGATTAAAATATTTTTTGTTAAAATACTGTTAAATATGTATTATTGGTAATATATTATTCCCATGGATTAAAAAACAAATTTTTTTGAAAATTAATTTAAGAAAAAAAAATTTTAAACAAATTTTTTGTTCTGTCGTTTACTGTTGTATTTTTTAATTGACGTCCATAAAATATACGATTTTTAAAGACAATAAATGCTTTTTAATTTTAATATTGTGATGGTAATGTTTTAATTTTTACTAAATTATATTTTATTGTTAAGTTAAGTTAAGAATTATAAAATCTTTGTCGATACAGATGTTTATTTCGAACATAAAGCATATTTTGACTTAAATATATTGTACTTTTCATACACATAGCGTTAGTTATTACATTTTTAAATATGTATCGTGTTAATTTTTTTTTTATTTATACAATATTTTTTTGGTTTTCAATTTTTATTAACCTTCCTAGACTGGCTTCATACCCCGTAAAGTACTAACTGGGGTAATTTTGTACCCCGGCTAATTTATTGATTTTTTACTAAATTTTCTAGATATATCTTATATTTGATGTTAAATCAAACACAATTAATCAAATATATACACAAAAAATATTTATTATAATAAAGTTTACAAATAAGAACATAACATAACTTTTTTTCACTATGCTCTACACTTTAGGCAAACAAAAATGTTTACAGGTTTCGCATTTATTGCGGGTTTTTCTGTCTTCTTATCGAGGACAAATAACACAACGACCAGATGATCTCTCCACTAAAGGTGGTATATGAGAACCGCCTCACTCGGAAACCACAGTGATCATGTGATCGCGGATTAGTTGCTGGATCATATCCTTATTACCAAATCTTTTATGTATTTGATCCTTTACAAGTTCTTTTCCAAGACATTGGGGAAATTTGCGCCTAGCATCTAGGTATGACTTGTTTCAAACGGGATACTTTAGTCTTCATAAAATAAAGATATTTAGAGCCGCGGTATCAATCAGATGACCAAAAATAACCATTGGCCATCTGTTTCTCACTCTTCGCTTAGTGTATTTCTTGACCATATTATTCGCGGCATCAACGGCGCCTTTAGTTATATTGTAGTGAAGAACTATTTCTGGTTTATATGAGTTGGCCTCATCACTAACTTCGTCTAAAGCATGTTCAGTCGATAATTTTTGCACGCCCACAAGTTTTACGGACGGGTATTTTTTGTAAAATAAATACAAACATAATAAAAACCAGACCATAAACCTACTAAATGACCAAACAGACTTGTGGAATTCCCCGCTATTTACATTACTATACAATAGGGATCAATTACTAGATTAAGGGATAAATATTTTATTTTAATATTTATAGGCACCCTTTGTTAAAAACCTATTTATAACTGTGAAACATAGTTTAAGGTATTCAGTTTGATAATGTAGTACTACGAAACTGCAGTAACTAATCAGTAAATAAAAAGTGATATTATTATAAAGTTAAATTACACATATTGTCTTTTTGTTAATATGCAATATCACAGTAACGGACTACTCAATCCAATAATTATTATTTGTTTACCATTTTTTTTTTAGTCTGATGCCAAAGGAGGAAAGGTATTAAGCCTCTTGCATGATAACGTTATAAGTTCAATAGGCGATGAAAGGAACCAGCAATTATGTCTTAAACTTATGGAAGCAGCTTGCGTTCCATTTATGAAAATGTTGGGTATGTGGATTTATAGAGGAATTATTTCTGATCCTATAAATGAGGTGAGTATATTGGATAAAGCCTTCAAACAAGTAAAGGCCTTTTTACATTAGGTGCAAGTTCAAGCAAAACTGTCTGAGACCAGTGGCGTGACCAGAAAATATGTTGGGGGGGGGGGGGGGGGGGCTCAGAGGAAGAGGAAGGCGAAATAGCGCCGCAGACGACAAATTTTCGAGGCCACGCCCAAAGTCCGTTAAAAATTCACCTTTCAAATTTCAAGAATTAAATTATTACCTCTCCCCCTCTGAATGGTTGGATTAAATTTGTTTTAGTAAATGTTTTTTTTACCTTTTTTTTTTGATATTCCTAGCTAGCTCTTTATTAAACAATAAACATATTTTATATTTGTAAAAAATATAAATATTGGTGTCAATCCAAAATTTTAACATAAGACGTAAGCTCGGACGTAAGTATGACTCTAACCAGCGTTTTTCAGGCTCGGTTTTTCATGATTAAAAAAAAATATCGCTCACCACGTCAAAATTGAGGATTTTTTCAGAAATCATGCATTTTAGGAGCGTAGATCTAAGAGCAGTTTTTGGTGCAAGAGCTTAGGTTTTGAAATACTCCTTCTTAAGTGCCGTTTTGTATATTCAGAATAAAGCATTCTCGTTTCTTTCCGCATTATTTTTTTATTAAAAATTATCACACTTCCTCCATAAAAAATGTTTCAATTAAAATTTTTACTTAAATAAATACCTAATTGTTTTTGTTGTAAAAATATTTTATTGCATTGGGTTCTATTTTTATTGATTTAAAATAGCTCCAAAAAAGGGAAACGGAACAGACAAGTATATGATAGAGAAATAGTATAAAATATTATTCATTTTACTCGTTTCCTATAAAATTGCATCATAAATCAATAACTAAAACGATATGCGTCCAAAACCCTAATCTCTATATAAAACAGGACTTTTAGAAGGAAAGTTTAAAAACTAAACGTTTCCTACAAGACCTTTGTAATCTAACCCAAGAATACATTATTTAAAAATTAAATTAAGAGCCCAAGCGTGACACAAAAAATTAGGTTGCAATTAAACTTTTAGACTCGAGCTCCTACAGCCCAGCAGCCCCCTCCCCCTCAAATACGCGTCATTGACGTCTATCTTGCGGATCCATAAATAATAATAATTATTATTGCAAAAGGGACAAATTTACTATTTCGTGCATGTTAACAAAGTCGCCTGGTTTTGAATATGCTCACTGTAATATGTTCATTTTCGAAATCAAATGAAAAGGCACAGAACCGGACTTATCTAATTTCTGTTAACTAATCAACATGTACAGAAAATATGAAACACCTGGCATTGATTGTACCCTTATTTAGGCAAAATTGTAACACCTTCAACTTCGCAAAAACGTACAAAAACCCCATAAATTAAAAAATAAATAAGAACATTGACGCCGATAGTACGTTTCTGAACACTGACTGATCATGCTTTCTAAAGAAAAAACAGTTGATTGTAGAGAGCTTGTGCGCATGCCCATGTCAGGGGGACTCTAAGTTATGACTTATAAAGACAATGCAAGTTTAAAACTCTTCCATTATTCATTTCTACCTTTTTTTGTATCATTTTTTAGTTTCTTGTTCAGGATAATGAAGTCATACAAAAAGAAGATATGCCTGTAGATTATTCAGCCGATTACTGGGACAAAAAATATTCGGTTCGAAGGGAGAGAATTCCAAAATTTTTAGAATCGGTTTCAGATATAATTTTAAAAGCTGGCAAATATCTTAATGTTATCAGACAATGCGGTAAGTGACAACATAGATATTTTAATTTTATGGTTTAAATATCAAAAAATCTTATTGTAAAGAAATCATTTCATAAGAAATTGTATTGTAGTGAAAATTGTTTTTACGAATTTAAATTAGCTTATTATGATCTAAGGAATATGTGGTAGGTTATTGTAAGGACATTTTCCTACGACCACCTATGATGATTAATTTAGCTAGAAAGCGCCGTATATCTCACGTGTGTTGAAAAAAAAATAATTCAACACTATTGTTGTGTTGTGCCTTAATAGGCACACTATTTAGTTTAAACATATGGTGCCAATTTGACAGACCACCCCTATTTATTAAAAAGAACAAATTTTAGAAATCAGTAATTGTAAAGTGTTTAACTTATTTATCATGTATTTGTCGAGTGATTCAGAATTAAAGTGTGAAAATACGCCATCTGAAATAATAAAAAACGTTAACAATATACTGGAAAATCTATTACCAGAAAAAACAAATCGCGCTGTATGTATTAAACAACAAATCTTTATCGGTAGCGATAGCGTAGATAATTGAGCTCTAGCCTACAGATCGCAAGGTCACAGGTTCGAATCCCATCAGGAATAAATTGAAATCTTCCTTGTTGGGTGGATTATTTAAATTTATTTTTAATGCATCTTTCCTTGATTAAGTTTTAAATTTTTCATTCTGGTTAATCTAGAAGTCAATCCAGGGTTAGTTCTTTCTATGATATATAATAATAAAATATGAAAAAATAAAAAAGTAAAGGAAAAGTCTATTGACAAACTATGAAACCAGATATTAAGTGGAACATAATCCTTTGTGGTCGTAGGAAAAATAGTGTACATTACTCGTGTGAAAGTGATTATTCTAAAACTCGGAAAATTTCCGCAATCGGCTGACGCCTCGTGCTAAATATCTCTTTGTTTGAATAGTATCACTTTCATCACTTGGTATGTAATATACGATTTACAGACACCCCTGTGTACATATCTTTATAAATGCTTTAGGTAAACCTGTAAAAAGTAAAGTTCACCCAATCGAATACAAGATAGAAGAGAAACACTACATTGAATCGATTGAAAAGGCATACATGTTTGCCAGTCAAACGCTTCTCGACCTGGTCATAAAGGAAAAAGATCTGATAGGCAGACTGAGGTCTGTCAAACATTATTTCCTACTCGACAAAGGGGACTTTATAGTGGCGTTTCTGACGCTGTGTGAAAAAGAACTTAACAAGACTGTGGCCGATGTTGTAGAGGGAAGGCTCAAAAATCTAATGGATTTGGCCCTAAGACTTTCCAGCGCTGTCAATGATCCATATAAGGATGATTTAAAAACCGAATTAAAGACTTTTAATTTACAGTTCCAGATGTTTAAGATTCTTAGTATACAGACGAATTCAGAACAAGGTCAGTGGAATTTATAATAATATAGTAAAAACAAATTTAAATTATTGTTTTAATGTACATCATAAAACTGTAATAAATAAATAAAATAAACTTGGTCGAAATATGAGGATAGGGATTTTAGCATTGAGTTCGACGCGCCGCGCTTCACACTTCATAGTAGCAAAAGATTAGCCTGTTTTTAAAAACGGTAAAAAATGATGATGATAATGATGATGATGATGATGATCCAGGTAATTATAGACCAATTTCGGTTTTACCGGCATTTTCAATAATTTCAGAAACTGTAATGCATAATAAATTTACAAGTTTTTAGATAGCTCATATTTAATTTTTGGAGGACAGTTTGGTTCTAGAAAATCTAAAGATACGGAAATTGCTGTAAATGATGTTACAACGGGCTTGTTAATAATAAGTTTATTTTCAATATTTATAATACGGGGTGGTAACTTATGGGCCGTAGAGTAACTGGAGATACTAGACCTCAAACTAAGCCGATTAAGTCATATAAGTTTTTTCGGATTGTTACTCGTTCTAGAGATACAGGATTTGAAAGTAAAAGTTTATTCTCGAAAATAAGTTATAATTTCAAAAAGGTTTAATGAATCGAATTGAAAGTTGGCAATATTATGTTTTTATAAGCAAGAAATAAGAGTTTGTAGACATTTTAAAGTTTTAAACTAGAGGGCGCTAGTTGCATACACTGGGCTTCATAAATCTATGATTTTTTTTCCTACCTGTGATAATTAGGTGTTTTTCAATTATAGTTTCTTAAAAAGGGCATTTTCTGAGTCAAAAAGGTGTACTTGATTGATCCTAATATATTTAACGGTTTTCGAGATATTTCCCTTTAAACATCCCAAAGCATAAAAAAACATAGTACATAATTAAATTACAAAAAAAAACAAAAGTGACAATCCGAAAAAACTTATATGACATAATCGGCTTAGTTTGATGTCTAGTATCTCCAGTTACTCTACGGCCCATAAGTTACCGGACACTCTGTATAATAAATGTGTTTATTTATCTTCCTCAATAAACTTCTTTGATCACCCGAAGACGTGCTTGTTAGGGGCAAATCTTAGTATTTTAAATTATAAATATATAGGAATATTAAAATATGTTTTTTAAAAATATTTGTTAATATTATATAAAAGTTAAATTGCAAATAAAAAACGTTTAACTATATGTATATTGTATATAAATATAAACGCATTTTTTTTTGAAGATATTAGGATATAGAAATTTTGAAAAATATATTATTCATAACAATATTTATTAAAACAGTTCCAAAAAAGTTCTAAAGTTATCTGTTTCCAATATCCATGCTTTTATTTCGACCTTATATTTTTTTAATGAAATATATTTTTTAATTTTTGTTGGTAAATAATCGTTTAAATAAAAACATAAATATGTGAAATTTTTTTGTCCTATGGACTTATTTATTTTAGGTTTTATGATTATTTCATTTTTATGACGTGTATTATGATTGTGGTTTTTAAACTGTAAAAGATTTTTATTTTTAAATATGTATAAGTACATACATATTAAGATGTAAATGTAAAGTTGTCTAATATTTTTTTTTGTTTCAGAATATAATTTTATTAAAGGATAAAGATAATCTTTATTAAATATATTTTTTAAAAACCTTTTCTGTAATATTTCTAATTTTTTAACTAAAGTTTTATTTATTCCTCCCCAACCTAAAATTCCGTAATTTAAATGAGTTTTAACCTCGGTTTTAACTAATTCATAATATAATATTTCCATGTTTTACGTTCAAAATTTGTTTAATGTTTCTAAAAATTGGTAGTAAACTCATTTGAGAAAATATGGAGAAGTGACTGACCAACAATTTTCTTTTGCTTAAATTACTATTCCCATTTACTTCAGTTTTATCTTTCAACAGTTTTTTCACACAAAGATGTCAAACTTTTTATTCTACGTTCAACTTTTATAGTGCCTGGGCCTCGAACCCACATATTTTTCTTTTTCATAATGCAACGTGTGTACCTGTTTCTCACCGTTATACTCATTCTTACATCGAACCTACAATTTTATTGCTCAGTTAGGGTGATATCTACTGGTTTTTCTTCTTTTAATTATTCTCCTGAAGATGAATGCTTCTGCGTTCAAAACATGTAGAGATTAAGTTGCTTAAAACATTTCTATAATATAACAGTGGATGAAGACTTTGTGTTCTTATTTCTTACCTTATAAATTTCCACTCCACTTTAAGTATGGACTATATCTTCCAGCTAACTTAATAGTTTTGAAGGGATAGCCGCTAGCCACCCTTAGTGGATTACCATGTAGTAAGTTTGAAATTAAATTTTTTTTATTTCTTTCAGATTATTGGTCTTGTTATGACCCCAAAAAGCTCTCCGTGATAGAATCGTTTACATTCAGCTACGAAGTTCGATGGCCTCTATCACTTATTTTAAACAAAAAATCCTTGGCCTGTTACCAAATGTTATTCCGACTCCTTTTTTACTCGAAATACGTGGAGAGACTGCTCTGTCAAGTTTGGAAGTCTAATAAGGTTGCAAAGAAATTTCATTATCAAGATGCCAGACATTATAGAGAGGCTTTCGTATTACGACAGAAGATGTTACACTGCGTGCAGAATTTAGAGTATCACATGATGGTAGAAGTAATAGAACCTCATTGGTGTATGTTTTTGCAGAAAATTAGTAAGGTAAATTTGTGTAAGATACTAAAACTAATCTTTTATAGCAAAAATGTTCTGCTTTTTCCCTTAATTAAGCAAACTGAAGAAAGGCATTTTGATTTCCCCTTTACATTGACCACTCCACTCTGTAGTATAAACAGTGTTATTCATACTACAAAGTGGTCAATGCAAAAAATATTATGTTCATATTGCTGAGTCGTTCATAAGAGTGCATATTCATATTATCGCGATTGTACTGTACTGTCTTAAAATAATTGAGATAATAAATTCAGATTTAGTAAAAACAAAGATTCAAAATCAATGTCAATCAGTTGAACTTTGGTCAATCAGATCCATATTTTGGGTTTCGTTATATCGGCGTTTTTCGTCTATGCAGATTCAGCATTACTTCAGCAAGATGTTCGCTATTTATACAGCTGACGTAATAACCCTTATTAATTTTTAAGGTGCATAATGTTGATGAAATTCTATCCTGTCACTGTGATTTCCTTGATAGCTGTCTTAAGGATTGTATGCTTACTATTCCAGCTATTTTGAGTACCATCGTCAATATCTTAAACATCTGTGTCGAATTTGCCAAGTTTATGCAGGTAAGTTATCGTCCTTTCTTTATTAACGTTTATAGGAAATTATTTTGGTTGAAGTTTAACGGCCTATGTTTTTTTGGTGTAAAGAAAAACAATTTCCACAATTGAGCTTTTGTGATTTTTCACAAATATGTATTGTACTTATTTCTCACCTTTTTGTTGCATTTTTTACAATTGGTAGCCTTAAAAGAGTTTCTTAGTGATGAAACAAAAGACTAATTTTTTTAATACAATATTCTCTTTCATTTGATTATACCGGGTGTAACAAAAAGATATACCCCTCCCTCCAGCTTTTTTCTGTAATGCTTGAAGTAAAGATTTAAAAATTAATCTGGGCGACCATTTTAAAAGTAAATAATAATGTGTGATTGTCATTGAAAAGAGAATTGTCCATAGAATTTATGTATTGAATAAAAATGGCTTGGGGGTGCTATTTAAAACATAAAAGTTGACCTCACTTCCTGCAAATCGGATGGTTTGAATATTTGATTTGGCCGAAAAATGGCAATTAACTCCTAAAATTTTTAAATCTAGTTTAAGAATTACGAAAAAAATTGGGGGTAGGACCTTTTGTGTCTCCCTGAAAACGACGTCCCCTTTTTCTTAGTTCACAAAACAGCCAGAATCGAACGCATCCTCCCCAAGTGTAACTTTCTCGAACCAGACTTGCTGGATAGTTCACAGTTGGCTCTGTTTGACTGTATTTTATTCAATTATTTGAAATAGCACCTCACAGGCGTCATTTCGTATATAATAGCCAATTGAAAGAGGGCATTGATGATTTTGTAAGATTATATTTTTCTCGTAGAATAAAGTCATTGAAATACAGATGGCGCAAGCGCTTTAAACTTAAGAATGTTGTGTCTTTTATTTCATTATAAGAAAAGCTTAGTGGCTCTCTTTGTAGACGAATTTCACTCTATAAGTAAATCCATTCTTACGCAAAACTGTGCGTAAAGAATAAAAACGCACAACTGTGCGTTATGATGCCTAGTATAACAATCAAGTTAACCTTGAACCACTCAAATCGTGCCATTTATCTAACCTGCGTTTTGAATATTTGACAGTGACATTGTCATTATTTGAAGTTCAAATCAATCAGTGGCGGCTCGCGGTCGTAAAAAATGGTGAAGAGCTAGGTACAGTGTGGGTACTTAAACAAACATTGACTAAAAATCCGTGTAACAAAACGTCTCTGTTATCCTCATCTATCCAACGACTAAATGGAGTTTCCAACAAATTACAAACTGTCATTAATTGGGTTCATTTTTAAAACACACAACTAAGTAGATACGTACAGTACTGAATTAACTGAAAATAAAAACAAAACTCTTTAATCACACAGTAAATCACGTAAAAACGATATCTATAACCGCAAGTTTCGCGAAGCTTCAAAATAAATACCTTAAGGTTAGGCTAACCAATGCTAAAATAATGGTGTATACGACTGATCTATTTTTAAATTGCCCTTCATCATAATGCAAATTGTTACATGCTGTTTGCATGACTGACGTCATGTAACTATAGCAACAGTAAATATCAAAGCCATGTTGGGTGTTTGGTCTTCACTTGCTTTGAGCTAACGGACACGGTCGGTTGGGGCGCGCCAAAATGCACGAGTGTTTATAATTATTGTCCATCGGAGTTATAACTGTGGCCCTATTATGCATAGCTACATTCGGATTGAATTAATATTATTAATTCAAATAATTATTTTTTAAGGGCTAAAACGGTAGCTGTATTGGTACATTAATATTTAATATTGTCGAAAAACATTCCTCATGGTTTTATTTTATAAACCGATCTTTAATTTATTAGTAAGAACCGTAGAAAAAGCTTACAAAACTAGATTTTGTCGTTTAATTACTGAAATTCATTCTCTTAGGGCATATGAGTGATAAAATTGCCCTGTAGATTCGCTCGCTCCCATTTTTTGGTTTTACCATAGGTAGGTACGTTATCAAATTGAAGGGACTAAAGTTGAACTATATCACTGGATATCGTATAGTTAATCTTTAAATTTCTGATACTATTTTTTTTTACTTTTGCACTTAATGAAGCGGATGCAGCGCTATTTTGTGGAAGCAGAGTTGGGTTCTTTACCGAATTCGTTTTTCGAATCTTTTACACAGGTATTTTAGATGCTTAATGTGCTTGATGCTTTTATATTTTACCTAAATCATCGTGGTCGTTTAGTCAATGTAAGTTATTTTAGAAATGCTAAATAATTAGATAATAATGAATACATACATTCTCGAGTGGAACCTAAACTAAATCTCGGACAAAAGATGAATAAGACGAAAACTAAGAAGAACTGGGCCGTATTCTAGTATATTTTCGAACGCCAAAAAAATATATAGGGTTGTTCAAAAAAACAGGAATTTGGTTTTTACATAATAACTTTTTTATTTATGGACCGATTTTATTGATTTTGATCTTGTTTAAAAAAAGGTGAATCAAGGAAGGCCGCCAGTCCCATATTTTTGACACGTGTTAAAAAAACAAAATGGCGGACACCTCAACTTGGTTAAACTTTATAACTCGCTGGAACTTTTTGAAAAGCACAGTATATCTTTGTGCAAGATTCTGGAACCTTAAACATCTCTGAACAGAATAAGAGGTCTTTCAGAACTTACAAAGTTTAAAGCCGACCTTGTGGAAATACGGACTTGTCCAAAGTCTAGTCGTCTTAAAATCTGAAGAGTCAAAAATTAGCAGCATAACACACTTTTGTCCACTTGACGTTCCACTAATGAATGGTCCCGCGCAATGTAATACCAATTCAAAACAGGTTTTATTTAAAAAAATCTGTGCTTATCTACTAAATAGCTTTTCTAAAATAATATTTATAGAGTGTGTCCGCGGATGGACGTAACTGTACCTACTTGTAAAATTTGTTATTTTATCTTCTTCGAAAAAAAGTAATTCTTTATAATTTTTTCCTTGTGTAAATACGATTTACATTTAAAAAAATGTTTGTACAGGGTGCGCAAGATTATATAAATTTGAATTTGCAAAATTTAAAAATTTTTTGCTATAACATCCCTAGAACATTGATAATTTTGTTATCAATCGAAAGCACGCAGCCTTGGTAACAGCCCGACTCTCGATTGATATAAAGTTATGAGGCATTTGTCAATGTTCAAGGGATATTAGGTCAGAAATTTTTTTAGTAAAAAGATAAAATAACTCACAATTATTTATTTATAAAAAATTCAACTTGCCAAAACGTGACATGTTGAAATTTATTTGGAATATGGAGCTGTTAAATTCTTGATGTAATAATGTTTGAAGTATCGGTGGCATAGTGATTAAAAACTACCCGCAGTATCGTTTTCAGTTAAATGGTGATATGATTGATTGGGTGATTTGTGTAAGATGACAAAAAAATAACAAAATTTAATTGGCTCTTGGAACTGTCAAAATATTTTCAATTAAACTTTTGAAGAATCAGAATAAATTAACTTAGAAGAATAAATCGAAAAGCACAATAAAGTTTTTTTACAAAAGTTATGGTTTCCTGGATATTTGACAAATACTACAATAGTTAAAAAAAAAGGCGTTTTAAGTCTATTTTTAATACCAAATATCTCGAAAACCATAACTTCTATAAAATAACTTTATTTGGCTTTTTAATTTATTTTTTTAGGCTTTTTTATTCTAATGCTTTAAAATAGTTCGATTGAAACATTTTTAATTTTTCGAATAGAAATTTTTAGTTTTTGCGAACTTAACGAAATTAAGAACAATAACTTTTTTCGAAAAACTGAAAATAATAAATTTTACTAAATTTCCAAAATTACTGTCAGTGCTTTCATATCGAAAGCAGCGGTTTATACGACGTCAGAGGAAAAAAATTCTATAAAAATAAATATCCTGCTCTATTATAATTATTTCAAAAATACACTGAAATTGTTTCCTCTAAGTTCATACAACGCGCTATATGAAAGCGCTGAATCACTGACAGTAATTTTGGACCAATAGTTAGTATATAGTTCACCCGTAAACACACTGTATATTTTGCATGCATGAAATAATTTGTTTAGCAAAACACACAGGGATAATAAATTCTTTCAACTTAAAATCTAACATTTTCATAAATTACATATGTAATAATCTCCATAATATACTTGAAAGAACTACTCTATCACCATTACCTATAAATTCCAAAATAATTGATTTTCTGGACCATTTTTTGTTTTTAGGCTGAAGTTCCCCTTCAAATGAATTCAGAAGAAAACGAGCTTAACTTAAGTTTCAAGGACAAAATAACTTTATTTGACACAAAGTTCTTAAAAGCTATAAGAACTTTGTTAAGTCAAATTAATGATCTAAATCGGGATACCAGCGAACATGATCGATTATTTAATTTATTATACAGGTACGTACTTATCTATAAATACAATTTCTATAAGTGCCATAACGGTATCTACATTTTTATCCAACTACCATATTGTACCCACATTTTAATCGTTCAAAGGAATATAAAATATTATCTGACGCAATACACGATTGTCTTAACAATAGTTTCTTTGGAAATTATCCTACTGATAAAGTTACCAGGATATGGATAATACGGATTTTAGGCCCACGATATCAATCTCTTAATAACTTTAATCGGTCAGATAATTTCTATGGAAATCAATGTTGAGAGATTGATATAGCGGGCCTTCACCAATCAACCGGTCAGTTATTGATGTTTATCTGAAGCGATCATTGGTATGCTGCTGTTAAATTGTTAAAACGTGTAAATGGAGCATTATAAAATTAAATATTATTTACAGGGAGTGTCGTCAAAGTGCGACTGCTGCGTTAATAAGTTTCTTAGTTTGCAGTTTTTTGAAAAAGTTTTAGTATTTATCTGCTATAGCTACACCACACCAAAATTAAAACGTTTTTAGGGAACATGTATTTTCTAATTAAACGCTATTTTTGTCGGAAACGCTTAGTTTTCCTTCTTAAAATGCCCTCTTATATAGGTTATATTCAAATGCATATTAAAGAATATTGGTTCTTCTCGGTCACTATTTTTATTTGTTTTTCAATTACAATTTTTACTTTATATTTGTGTCGTCAAAAATAATAATGAAGCAATTAAGTAGGTTGGTTGTCATTTATTTTTGAACTGTTACAGCCCTTAAAAATATTTTATTGCATAAAACTTTAGTTAAAAAATTAGAAATATTACAGAGAAGGTTTCTAAAAATTATATTTAATAAAGATTATCTTTATCCTTCAATAAAATTATATTCTGAAACAAAAAAAATTAATATTAGACAACTTTACATTTATGACATCTTAATATACATATTTAAAAATAAAAATCTTATACAGTTTAAAAACCATAATCATAATACACGTCATAAAACTGAAATAACCCTAAAACCTAAAATAAATAAGTCCATAGTACAAAAAAATTTCAAATATTTATGTTTTTATTTAACTAAACGATTATTTACCAACAAAAATTAAAAAATATATTTCATTAAAAAAATATAAAGGCGAAATAAAAGCATGAATATTGGAAACAGTTAACTTAAAAAAAAATTTGGAAATGTTTTAATAAAAAAGTATTATTATGAATAATATATTTTTCAAAATTTTTATATCCTATATCTTCAAAAAAAACTGCCTTTATATTTATATACATATAGTTAAACGTTTTTTATTTGCAATTTAACTTTTATATAATATTAAGAAATATTTTTAAAAACATATTTTAATATTCCTATATATTTATAATTTAAAATACTAAGATTAGCCCCTAACAGGCATGTCTTCGGGGGATCAAAGAAGAAGTTTATTGAGGAAGATAAATAAACACATTTATTATTATTAAAAAAGGTAACCGGGACAGAAAGGACCAGACTATATCAACTACTGCTCTCTTTAAAATTGCATTACAAACGAAAATATGCTTTTGAAACCTAACCTCTACAAAACGGAACTATAGGAAGGAAATATTTCAAAAACTAAGAATTTTTGATAAAAACCTAATCTACGCCCCAAACTACATCGTTTCTGATAAAATCATAAATTTTCTCTTGGTGTAGCTATAACACATAATTAATAAGTTTTGTTTACTTCAATTACAACGTTAAAAAAGGTATCAACTTATAAGTCACCATGTGTAATTTCTAATTGCTATATTTGAGAAAATTATTATTATCGAAATATTATATTTAATTTATTTATTTTTTGTCCAGCATGTGAGTGAAATAACTAGTAAAACCAACCTTTTACCATTTATCCAAAATCCCTTTTCCCTAACGTCCTGATTTCTTTTCCCTTTTAGTCTTCAACTGGACTATGCAAATGTAGTTCCTACAATGCATCAGAAAAATAAAGAATAATTTAATTATAACCTGTAACAATGGTTTTGGTAAAAAATCCGACGTCGGTGAGATCGTATTTTAGTTTTATCTAAGTCTGCTAACTGCTTGTCCTTTTTTTTCAGGTTAAATTTTAACTCTTCTTACTCCGGGGAACGGATAATAGGCAACTCATCAGGATAGTTTAGTTTACAGGTTTAATTTTTGTGATATTACACTATAGTTATGGTACATACATTTTTTGTACTTGATTTTTTTTTGTACTTTTTGGATAAAATTATTATTTATTAAACATTGTTTATATAAGTAATATGTATATTATCTTTCGTAATAGCCTAAGGTACCTTATATTTGTAGGAATGGGCTAACAAAGGTAAATTGGAAACTAATACAAACAGTGACGGCATTACAACGGTTTTAGAGGGCGGGCTAATAATGGAAAATAATGACAGGAGTGAAATATACATTACAAGAATAGTATATTGATAAAATTTTACAAATAAACACAAACTTAAGGACAATATCCAGCCACAGTGGCGTATTTGGGGAGGGGAGCCCCCCCCCCCCCCCCCCGCTTCCGAACTCAGAAGCTCATACATATACAGGGTGTCCACCGGGAACCGAATCGATCTATATATAGAAAACTATACATATGAAAATTTTGAAAATTTGACAGTATGCTGATGGGGGTGACCGGGCTAAAATATTTTCGTAATGGTGGCACTTCTGGTTATACCGGAAGTAAGTGTCAACTTGCTTATTTTAAATGGGACACCCTATATATTATTACATTTTTGCATTCTAGGTAGATTTTGTATACCATGTTCTATACCTATGTCTAAACGTTTTTGACATATTTGTATTTTTATGTCAAAAATGACGTTTGCAAGCCTTAGAATAATTATCAATTTTTTCTATAAAGAAGCCTTATTTATTTAATGTAAGTGGGATTCCTTGTTATAAAGGACCTGCTTTAATAGATTGTTTATAATATTTTGATAACTATTAATACAGGGTGTTAAAAAAATAAGATTAAAAATGAAATTCAAAAACTGCAAAAAGTCTAGATTTTTAAATAGAAACACCCAAATTTTATAATTATTTCTTATTTAGCATTAAAAATAATCGTGAGTTTGTGTAAAATTGTATATCTCAAAAATTTTTAGTTTTCGAAATATTGCCAATTTAGTATTTTTATATGGCGATCTTGCAGCAGATTTTAAGTTCAGTTGCTCCTAGTTGGCTATGACGGCATTGAAGCTGTCACTTGCCTTTTGACAATAATAAATAACCATGCCGGGACGCTTAAATTGTACAGAGTCATAGGAGTAACTGAACTTAAAATCCGCTGCAAGATCGCCATATAAAAATACTAAGTAAAAATAATAAATCCCACAATTTAAAAATACTAAATTGGCAATATTTCGAAAACTAAAAATGTTGAGATATACAACCTTACACAAACTTACCCTTATTTTTAATGCTAAATAAGAAATAATTATAAAATTTGTATGTTTCCATATGAAAATCTAGACTTTTTGCAGTTTTTTCAATTTCATTTTTAATCTTATTTTTAAACACCCTGTATTAATACTTATTAAAATATTATAAAAATCTATTTAAGCAGGCCCTTTATAACAAGGAATCCCACTTACATTAAACAAATAAGGCTTCTTTATAGAAAAAATTGATCATTATTCTAAGGCTTGCAAACGTCATTGACATAAAAATTCAAATATGTCAAAAACGTTTAGATAGGTCATGATATACAAAATCTGCCTAGAATCTTGCGTAGAATGCAAAAATGTAATAATATATAGGGTGTCCCATTTAAAATAAGCAAGTTGGCACCATTATGAAAATATTTTAGCCTGGTCGCCCCCATCAGCATCAGCATACTGTCAAATTTTCAAAATTTTCCCATGTATAGTTTTCTATATATAGATCGATTCGGTTCCCGGTAGGACACCCTGTATTAATATCTAAAGATTTTTATAAATAACTTTTTTCGACATCTTGGCATCTAACCTCATTTTTAATATAATAAAATGTTTTTATTTCCCCCTAAACCAGTAGCCACGTCACAAATGTCTATATACATTTTTTGTGTATCTATTATGCAGAGATAATCGATCCACAAACAACACATCAATTGTCATGCAATTAAAATATCAAGGCCGCTAAATCACCTTACAAAATAATATAATTTAAATATAAATTTTTTTTAGTTATTATTGACTATTCCTAAACATAATAATTAGTAATAAAATATTGTTCCTATTTTATCAATCTGACATAATAAAATCTAGTTTCCACCACAGCGTGTCTGACCAATAATATTATAATACTTTTTTTTAAATCAAAGTAAAAACCGGTATTAAGTGACTGTTGTTTATTAATATGTAGTTGATGTACTCTTTAATATTCTATTAATTTTTTCGTCGATCCCTTGAATGCGCATTTGCATAACCCCTATTTTTTCTTTTATTGTTATTTTTATTTCTTCATTTATTTTCTTCAGCATTTCTTCG
Source organism: Polydrusus cervinus (assembly GCA_935413205.1). Lineage (NCBI taxonomy): Eukaryota > Metazoa > Arthropoda > Insecta > Coleoptera > Curculionidae > Polydrusus > Polydrusus cervinus. Next base: position 19,276,884 of record OW284514.1, on the reverse strand, counting down.
TTTTGTTTTTGCAATTTTTCCATTATTGTCACTTGTATTTCTGTCTTTGTTTCCTTTTGCATTTCTTCCATTATTTTATTTTGTCTTTCTGCATTGACTTTGTCCTGGATAATTTTGTTTGTTCCTTGAACTGTGTTATGATCCATGTATTTGGGTTTCTTATTCGAATAAATAAATGAAATTAAAAAATCCGAATAAGTCGACTTAACATTTTTTAGTCTTGGATAAAAAGTAAGTTTATAGTCATAACAATCTGGAAATATGCATGATAGTCGCAATAAGAATTGTCCCAAACTATTCCAGTCCAGTGAATGATTAGTCCTAGCAAATACTTTTTGAACTTGTGTTACAATGAAGGTTATTCTCATCAGCATAGTTTCTATACCTCTAATAAATTTAATTTGAGCCTTGTATCCCTCTAATTCTGCATCACTTTGGATCTTTTGTGTGTCGTTGACTGCTAAACCATTTAGCAGATTGAGTAAAATTATTGCAAATGTATAGACAAACACTGTAAATATCAGTTTACTTGTAATAGGATATGTGACAAAATTTAGATTATCGGAGTTAAACTCGCCAGTTATCATTATTACTATCTTAAAAATCGCATCAGTTACATCCGAAGCAAAAGGTTTATTATCTGTCATAACTAGAAATAAACCTATTGCGAACGCGGTTATAGGTATAAAGTACAAAATAAGATATTTATAAAAGTTGTAGGATACTGTTTTAAACATAACTACATTGGTCGAAAGCTTTGGATGGTGACCCAGCACGAAAACGAGCCTAAATGATAGTAAAAGTATGGTTATTGCAAAATATTCTGTTTTTGTGAAAAAAGCATACACATTCAACACAATCGGGATACTAAAAAACACTAAGAAAAATTCTATACAGTTTTCCATGTTAATTGTATACATTTTTGTTGTCACAGTTATCTTAACTAGCTCTTTAAAAACTATAAGTATCACCATTATACTGAGAATAATGTGTAGTGTTTGATCAACCCTGATCCATAAGGTGGATTTGTCGGGTTTTAAATCACTATAAATATATAAAGAGAGGGAGCTGGCAAAAATTATATAATAAGCTAAGTAAATCCGGAAAATTCTTTGTATCTTCCACCACTTTAAGTAAAGAAGGCTCGTTATTGTAGGATGTCTTAGGAGTTCTTTAATTTTTGGTGCCCCGCTCATAGAATGTATCACCTGAAAATCATAAAATCAATCAAATTTACAATTGATAGGATAAGATATACAACGAATGAAGCTTATACAACACAGTACACTTATAATAAAGCACCAGTACTACCTTGTCTAAACCTGCACTAATTGCGGGGAGAAAGCCCCCTATGGATAACAAAGTTTCCAGTGGTTTTCAGTTCCCTTCCTTGCCAGGATCCAACAAAATTAAATGAAAAGTTTTTCCGCCCTATCCAATATCAGAATCATCGCTTGATCAGTTGACTGTTGAGCCATCTAACATGTTCGGGTCTGTTCTGCTTATATTACACTTGGTTATATCGGTTTTTTTTAGCACGTCGCGGTGATGTGCCTACTAACTATGTTTTGCTTCGGTAAAAAAAATAATCAACGCGCACACCCACCTGGTATGCAATATCTGAGAAAAATATTTTTTTAATATCCTTGCATACTCCCCTCCCCCTCATCCTCCTAACTTAGGAATGGCTTGAGATATAGTCGTCAAATTTGATCCCCGGCTGTGGTTGCTATTGTGTCGTCTGAACGTATTAGAGGTGGAATAGTTGACTTTGTAAAGTTTTGGCTGACGGCCTTAGCGACTGACCAAAAGGACCTTGATCCGTTAGGACTGGCAAGAAGTTTGTTTTTGATTCTCTCGTTATGAGCTTCTTTGCTTTGGTCTATCATTTGCTTACATTGGTTTCGGGTGGTAACAAAGATGGCGCGATTTTCAGGAGTAGGGTTTTTACGCCACTGTCGGTAAGCCAGGTTTTTAGATCTGACAGCACGCTCGCAATTCTTGCTAAACCAGGGCTTGAGGTTGAAAGGGCGCTTTTTGGAGAAAGGAATAAAGGCCTCCATGCTAGTTAGAATGACGTCGGAGACCTCCTTTGCACAGACAGATGGATCATCCGAAGAAAAGCATACGCTTAGCCAGGGAAAGTTGCAAAAATGGTCCTTTAGGTCTTCCCACTTAGCTGATGTATAGTGCCAAATCTTACGGGGTTTAGGAGGTTGTTCAGAACTAATTGGCAGCTCGCTTAGGGTTGAAATAAGTTTGTGATCGGAAGATCCCAATGGTGGTTGTACGGTGACCGTATATAGGTCTGGATTTGAAGTTAAAAAGAGATCTAAAAGACTAGCAAAATCCCCAGCTCGGTCTGGAACCCGCGTTGGTTCTTCTACGAGTTGAGTTGACCAGAACTGATCGCAAATGATTCGGCCTCGCGGCCTTACTCATCGTTGGTGTTTGAGTATTTAAGCCAGTTGACATTGTGGACGTTAAAGTCGCCAAAGATCAAACCCGAACATAAAATTACTATTTTAAAACCTATTTTGATTTTGGTATTTTAGATTCGCATTGTCTTGTGGTGCAAAATACAGCTATAATATAATCGGAAAACGCGTTTATTCAAATGCGAAAGCTGAACGCAGTCCTGGATTAGGTTATTATTTACTGCAGTTGAAAATAAATACACTTTATTTACTTTATTTCATCCTGTCCAGTAAATGTACTTACCCTGTACTCGTTTGCGGCCGGTAAATGGAACATTACAGTATCAGATACTGTAATGGGTTGCCCCTAGCAACAATGGTATGATTTTAGAAACAATGACTAGTTACTTTCGATGTTTGTCAAGTTGTCACTTAAAAGGTAATAGGACCTATTTGTTTATTCTTTTTAAAAAGGATTATAAATACAGGATGAAATAAAATACAATACGATGCACGTCCGTTAGGTGTTATTACAGCACTCGTTTATATTCCAGATTCGGCTCCTACGTCGCCTCGTCCGTAAACCAACTCGTACTGTAATAAGTCACCTACCGGCCTTGTAACGTAAAATACTATTACCTCCGTTTCAGCAACTTTGTGTATCGTTTTATTTCCTATGAATGCCTCCCGTTCTGTATAGTTAACGTTTATATTATTGTTTTCAATAGTATTTCTTCCATCTATTTGTACATAGGGCGGTATTAAACTTCTGTAGTTAATTTTAACTTCTAATTTTTCGTCATCATTTTTTATATTTGCCATTTCGAATTCGATACATTTATCGAGATAGTTTTTTAATATGTCTGGATCTATATTCTCAATTGGCATGACACATTCATTGTTCTTTGCTCCAAGCGAAGCTCCGAAGTTGAGGAGTTCTTCGATAACATTTGGTTCTGCGTAACTAAAAAAATTAATCGTTCGTTCATTCAACAAAATGGTTTAACTCAGGAGAATAAATAAAAAAGGAGAGGCAAGAATGGGACTCTATAAACTGCTGAGTTCACAACAGGATACGAACTGTTAAGCGAGACTAGGTGGACCTGAGTTAGAAATGAGATCAGACCACATAAATCCAAGGTTTCGCTACGATACATATGGAAAAATAAAACACCAGAAACTACTCCTGGGGCAATAGTCTGGTACACAGACGGCTCCAAAATCAATGAGGATACCGGAGCGGGGATACAAGGAGCAAGACCGGAGGAAAATGCGTTTTTCTCTCTGGGAAAGTCTCCCAGAGTGTTCCAAAGAGCCATATTACAGTGTGCGTATAGGAGGGCTTACCTCGATAAGCGGATCCATCTATATTCTGACCGTCAAGCAGCTCTTAGATCGCTAATATGCAACAAGGTAACCTCAAGACTGGTATGGGAATGTCAGCATGACTTGGAGGCCTTGACAAAAGTAAACAAAATAATACTGCAGTGGGTACCGGAACACGAAGGTATTACAGGAAATGAAAAAGCCGATGAACTTGCGAAGAACGGCTCAGAAAATACATTCATGGGTCCAGAAAACCGGCACTCGGAGTACCAAGGTGCATAGTACGAGAGCGATGGATCAGGAGTGAACACAAAATCCACTTAAACAACAGACAGGGATTACACCAGAGGACATCATAACCCTCTCTTAAGTTGACCTACACAGACTAGTGCAAGGAACTGGGATCACGGAGTGGGTATTGAAAGATAATCATTTTTATTTGTTTTGAAAAATAAATTAATTAGGTAGGTCAAATTCATAGGTGGGTCATTGATAGGGTTGCCACCTCTCCCGGTATTTCAGGAGTCTCCCGGAATCGGGCCTTAAAGAGCGTCGGCCTCCCGGGTTTCATATAATTTCTCCCGGAAATCAAGTTTACAAAACGCTGCACCTTTCATACAAACTTTCCACCGTCCATTTTTCAACAAATAGAAGCTCCATGCAAGCGTTTTCGTCCCTTTTTTGGTGAGCAAACTCCGCGCGCGAAATTTTGTTAACTATTATAACGAAGGATCTTTTATTTATGTCTTTTTTTACGTCACTGGGACAAGAGGGCAGTTTTGTTTGCCCCCACTTATTGCGTTATGGAGCGTGGGGGAGGCGGTGACCTTTTTTTTAGAGGTCATTTTTTACTTTTTGGATACTGCATACTGCCCACTCAAAAATTATCGGGCCCACTTGTGCCCACCCATACCAAAAATCCTGGCGCCGCCACTGATGGGGTTTTTGTTTATTTTGTATGTAAATAAACATATTTACCTTCAACTTTTTTTTTGTTATTAGACTACTGGAATCATTGGTAAGGAAGATGGCAACCCTAGTCATTGACCAAATGACATTATGTACAAGCCGCACCTGGTAACAACCAACTGTCGTGGATATCACGTTGACGTTAATTTACACGGTCACTTACAAAACTGCATAATGCAATGCTGTATTTCCCTTTTCATCTCCTTGGTTTAGTATGTAGGCCACTTCGTCTCGGTTTGATTTCTTCAATTGCTCCATTTTGTTCATAAAGATCTTATAGCAACCAATATTGTCATGCTGTTTTCTATCGATATATTTTACTATAGTAGGTAATAAGGCTCCTGAGATTTTTGTTGTTTTATCCAACATGGCTTTAAATATTTCCTTGTTGCCATTTTCGGCGGCCATAAATATCTAAAACAAAATTAATTGTCGATGTTACATAATGATCGACCCTAGGGTCGATCATTATGTAACATTTTAGACCAATATTGCTTATTTTCAACGACAATGAAAACACACTGGTGTGATGTTCTTTTAAAAACTTTACAGAACTCTCTGATTTAGACTTCGAACAATCGCGTGTTCCCACACTCGAATTTAAACTTTCCAACACCTATTTTTAGTGAAGACAAAATAATTTTTAATTATCTGCACAAATTCTGCTAAAAATTCGTGTGCGTACTAGGGGATCTCGAAAACGGTAAGAGATACGAAGATGGTTAAATTGAGGCAAAGTTGCGTAGTTTGGGGCTTAATAATTTGGTGAAAGAAAATTGTAAATATTCCGAGTACCTACCTTCGAACGTACCTACGAAATTTTTAGTTGTATGCTTTGCACTAAAGGAACAGTTTTGTCTATACGTCTGCAATGTAAACGATTCTTACCGTTGTACAGCTTTCAGGATCTACGCCACTGTCTATTAAATGTATTGCAGCTTTGCTAAGGCCTTTAGAACAACACATCCGTAACAATGAATAGCTCTTTTCTGGATTCTCTGCGATCCATGTTTTAATATTTCCATTATTATAATTAATAAATTCTTCTTCAGCTGCAGCTCCCCGTTTTAGGTATTCCATTAGAATGTCTCCCATATCGTTATTTTCTGAGCTAGTTTTACCTGTCTAGAAATGGGACAAAATAACAGGTGGGTCATTGGCCAAATAATCTTATGGACAACATAATAAAACGTTTCATAAATACTATTTTATAATATTCTATTTAAATTAAGCTTATTTTTGCTTAAAACGTTTTAGTTGACCCCAGCAGAGACGTACCTGCGAGGGAGGGGGATAGAAAAGAACTTTCAAGGTTACCTAATTTTAAAAATATAAAGTTTCATGCAAAGAGAATTTCTACCCGAACTGTTCTAAACTATAATCTCGTTTAAGAGTAAGCTCGATTTTTAATAATTATTGTTTATTAATTATTATTTATTAATTAGGTATTTATATTCAATCATCTCATTTTATTACATACAAAGGATTTTTCTGATATTGAGATTTTATAAGTAAATTCAAAAATAACCCATTGATAAAAACCTGGAGCCGAACAAACCTGGCTTTCTATTATTTGTATGATTTGGCTGTTTAGCTTTCTTCTCCTAGCCCACATAATTGGACACATATTTTTTATATTTTTGTGGTTTACGTCTATGCCGTTCTCCAGAAGAACTTCAACACAGTCTTGAAACGCAGGCGATTTTGCATCTCCGTATCGGATTAGAATATGTAAAGCGTTGTTTCCTATATAAAAAAATATATATTTAGGGAATTTTGCTAAAAAGTGGTTACAATGACGTTGATTTTTAAATTTATTACAATATCATAGTCAGCAGCAGTGGCGTCGCCAGGGGGATTTTAAATAATGCGTGCTGAAAACAATCTAACGCGTCTGACAGTTGATCGTTAATTATTTAATAAACGAAGGCCACTGGAAAAGGTAGGCAACCATCAGATCGCAAATAAAACAGACGTGTCACGTTGACTAATTTGGATAATATTTTTTTTTGCCATAAATAAGAATGAGAGTATTACTTTTCTTTTAAAATGTTAAAAGTAAAATAGGGTTTTGCATAAATATTTATTATTTTTACAGATGAGTATTTTTTGCATACGTTTGTGCTTCTACAGGGTGCTACAAATTCGTGTGCGTACAAGGAAATCATAAAAACGGTAAGAGACACGAATATGTTTAAATAGTCAAAGTTGCGTATTTTGAGGCTTAATAATGTGGTGAAAGAAAATTCTAAATATTCCGAATACTTTCGGAGATATAAAAAAAAAACGAAATTTTTAGTTTTGACTTGAGAAAAGAACAAAAAACACTTTCATATCCGTTTCTTATGTTCTACAAGATGGCGTTATTACTTTTCAACTTGGACGTTTCGTTATTTGAATACCAACCTCAAATCATTTTTTTTAAACGGACCTGGAATTTTAAAAACCACTTTAGGTACTTCTAAGCGTTAGAAATTTAACACAATTAAAAGGTTTTTTAATTTTTAACCTTTTGTCAATGACACATTTTTAAATTATCTTTCTATATCATTACGGTCCTGAGAATTTAGATCCAAACTAAAAAAAATATTTCTCATTTGAAGAATCCGTCCATTTTTACTCAAAGTGGCCTGATTTTTGATATTTTGTAAAAAAAGACCCAAAGTCTCGGCTTCAAATACTTTTCTGTGTGTTAATTTTTGTTACATGTTTCGCCTAAAACTAGTAACATCAGACCTTATAAATAATAAACAGTAAAACATTTCGAAATTGTTTTAGAAACCAACATCAACTAACTCTCCAATTACCTTTTTTTCACTCGGGAGGATTCATTTTTTTTCTGTTTTATAGTATTTCAGTCTAGGTCAAAGGCAAAAATAATAGGACTTATACAGGGTGTCCCGAAATTATGTGACAATATTTTAAGGGGATGAAGTGCATCCAAAAATAGGACTAAAATCCTCTATTAATATACCTTGAAAAACGCTTCGTTATGGGGCTAGAGCCCCCCGAATGGAAGCTATGATAAGCGGTTATTTCAAAATATCTCAGAAACTGATTGAAGTATCAAAACCAAATTTGATACATGTTTTACCCATGACAAGACGCAATAAACGGTTCTTTTAGCTTAGGTGTATTTCTTCCAGTGGCGTCCCACTGGGTAAGTAGTAAGGAGAATATTGCCCTAACTTTTTTATTTGTAGGATTTTTTAACGCCGGGTGCAATTTTTAAAAGCACTGAAGTCTTCTATTGAAAAAAGGTACTCCTGCTTCATTTCGGTAAGATTCACCATTTTTCAGTAAAATCGATTTTAAAATTTTCGGTTTTTACAAGCCGTTGAAAAAGCTAAGGTGTTTTTTGCATATCTTAGCAAACACTTGATATTAAAACATGAAATTTATAAAAAGTTCTACTAGCGACAAGGCATATTTATTAAAGGATGTAACATTAAAATATTTTTCCAGTGGCGTCACACGGGATGGAGCCTAAAGCAAATATTACATTTTTTTTTTAATTTGAGGGGCTTTCCTTTCATAATTTTTTCAAATTCTCTGTGCCTCACAAAACACAACACGCAGGTCTAGATTTTGCTTCCAATAAAATGGAAATCATTTCGAACATTTGCTTAAGAATTAGTTTCCCGTGTGGTTTTACAATTAAATTTGATTTGCAATTTGTTATTTGTTTTTGTTTTATTTTAAGTCTCTTGTAAAAATAAATATTTAAAAAACAAGGTCTAAAAATCTGTTGAAAACCTTATATTCTGTCAAATTACAATAATGGAAGGTTTTATTAACAAAAAATTTAAAAATTTAAAAAAATTACATTAAAATTATGAAAGCCCCTCAAATAAAAAAAAAATAGTAATATTTACTTTAAGCTCCACCCCGTGCGACGCCACTGGAAAAATATTTTAATGTCACATTCTTAAATAAATATGCCATGTCGCTAGTAGAATTTCTCATAAATTTCATGTTTGTAATATTAAGTGTTTGCTGAGATATGCAAAAAAACACCTTAGCCTTTTCAACGGCTTGTAAAAAACCGAAAATTTTAAAATCGATTTTACTGAAAAATGGCGAATCCTACCGAAATAAAGCAGGAGTACCTTTTTTTAATAGAAGACTTCAGTGCTTTTAAAAATTGCACCCGGCGTTAAAAAATCCTACAAATAAAAAAGTTAGGGCAATATTCTCCTGACTACCTACCCAGTGGGACGCCACTGGAAGAAATACACCTAAGCTAAACAAACCGTTTTGTTATGTTATATTAATAAAATAAATAAAATCCTAATAAAAATAGTATTACTTCTCATACCTTAAAAAGTTACTTACTTTCTAGAGAATTGTTACGGTAAATCTTATTGCAATAAACAAACGGCCTTAACACCATAACTTCCTGTAATATAATTTTAATATTTAAGTAATCCTAAAAATAATTGCCAGGACCGTAATTGTAAACTAAGGATAATTTTTGAAATACTGATGTGTTATTTGACTAAATAACCTTAAAATTTTAAAAACCTTTAAATTGTAATACATTTCTAAAGCTTGGAAGTCTCTAATACTGTTTTTAAAATTCCAGGTTCGTATTTAAAAAAATGGACTTGAGGCTGATATCTAAAGAACAAAACGTCGAATTTGAAAACTAACAAAGTCATCTTGTAGGACATAAGAATGGCCATGAGAAAGTGTTTTTGTTTTTTTCAAGTCAAAAATGAAGGCGCAAAATGTCTCCGAAGGTATTCGGAATATTTACAATTTTCTTTCACGAACTTTACCTCAATTTAACCTTCTTCGTATTTCTTACCGTTTTCGAGATTCCCGTGTATATTTAGTCCAGGTCGACAACGCTGTTTTACTATCACAATTTTACAATTACCACAATGTGTAAATTCTTATACTGTTAACATCGGACATCCTTAAGGGGAAACGTAAATTTTTGTGGTAATTGGTCTAAGGTAAGCACCGCCTATACACTCTGCCGGATCCATGTAGGGAAATCGACGCCTGCCAGCTAGACATAACTTTTTCTTAAATTGAAAAATGTTTGCCGGCGTGCAGATAAGATTAAAATTGAAAAAGTTGTATGCCTTCGCTGGGAATCGAACCCAGAACCTCTTGAATAAGCCTCAAGCGCGCTGCCAATTGCGCTACGGAGGACCTGATTGATATTCTCTCACCAACTTCGGTCATATAACTTATTCAATTTTATGTTAGTAGTAACAGTCTGGAATCTCCTGCGATTTACAGACCGGTGAGGGTGTTAAGGGGAAAGGGAACTTCCCTTTCCTCCGTAGTACAATTGGCAGCGCGCTTGAGGCTTAATTGAGAGGTGCTGGGTTCGATTCCCAGCGGAGGCATAAAACTTTTTCATTGTCTGCACGCCGGCAAACATTTTTCAATTAAAAAATTATTTACAGACACCAACATACCTACATTACTTTTTGTTTTCAACTTGTTATTTAGCAAATCGCAGGTAAATCAAAATTAAGTGACTTAAAAATGTTCGTATATCTATTTTGTTGGTGACTAAAAAGTTAGAACTTACCATACTGATCAACTTTGTTAATACATTCAGGATTTCTTTTCAACTCTCTCTGTAGAATAAAATATTCGGTGTTATGAGCTGCCTTGTGTATCATTTCCCAACCATCTCCATGCGGCGGTTCCAAAGCCACTGTTTAAAAAATAATATATTTTTGAGAACAATCCATAAAAATAAAATTAGTTTACGACTATTATATACAGGGTGGCACTATATGCCCATTTTTTTTTTAAATGCTCGGACACTGGAAGGGAAGACTGCTATTAGCTATTAAAAAAAATATTTGAGGTTTAAATCGACTTTATTAAATTCAAAAAAATCAAAATCAAATCAAAATTTATTTATTCTCCAAACAATAATAATTATATAAACAGTTAAGGAAAAAGAAATTAACTACGAGAAATAAATAAAGAAAACCTAAACCCACTAAAGACTACGCTGTGCGTGGGTATGATTTTATTTATTAATATAATTAAAGCGAATAATATCAAACATAAAATTGACAACACATACTCTGACTCATTCCGCACGGAACCCATCCCTGAAATGATACATTTCCCGTTCCCAACATGTATACACTACACACAACATACTCGTACACCTCACACGCTATAATATAATATTACACCTTATTTATATTTAACGATAAATTAATTTCAAATGGACATGGATAGGCATAAAACTATATTCACACGTCCGCCACACAACATCAACCAGAAAATAATTTAGTTTCCAGAAACTGAAGCCCACTATAGTTAGCCCCTAATAATGCTGGCAATTCTCATCACTCAGGTATACGGTATATGTTTTTAAAATCCACGTATTGGTGTATTTGATATCTAGGTAATGAAGATATTTTTGGAGCTCTGAAACTCGGGTTCTAATTGCAAACTAATTTTTCGTCTTACACCTTTTACTAATACTTTATGTTCGGCCACATTCCGCTACATTTTAACAAATTTTCAAAATGCACTATTATCAATAGTCGAATTTTGCTACGTGTGGCAACAGTGTTTTTCGATCGTCATAGTGGCACTAAGAACTAAGCTCGAGCTCTCCGCCAACCGGCTAGGCACCGTACTCGAGTTGTACCGTTAGTTTGGTGAAAACGACGTTTCTACTCACACCCTTGAACGCCGAATTATTTTAAAATATTGTCTTAGCTGGTTTTAAATAGATTTACCGGTTACCTACACGTTGCTAGGAGTAGTTTGTGAGTTGTGTGACGAAAAAATAATCCTAGTTTCCGTAAGTAAAAATATGAATTTTACAGCTTTTGAATGTAGGTTATACCTAGTATATTTATTTCCATGATATTGGACATCGTACGCGTCACATTGCCAAGCAAAGCCACAGATGAGTCGCCCGAGAACGGCGCAAACGTCTGATCAACAACCATGGTATTAACTGACAGTCATGACATGACACAGGCACTTTAACCAACGTCTACCTCAAGGCGTGAAAACCTTATACGAGGCAGACCACCTCAACGAAGATGGGAGGAATACCTCCCACCAACAAGGGGGCCCTGTATTGTCAATGTCAAGAGCGTCCGGGGTTTCCACGCTGTGGACCCTTCGTCTATTCCTCAGTGCACCGCGGCCTAACAACCGGGTCGGAGGGTTATGGTTGTATACCGTTCCCCAAACACTGAAGCGTTCACTGTCTTTCCATAGTCCATGATCAGCCGTTTCGTCCTACTGGGACTCATCAGAGACGCGCAGAGAATCATAATTGGTCCTCCAGACTCCTTAGCCCGGTGATGTCGGTGATTTATTCGACACCTGGGAGGATGACAGTTTGTTTACTGGATCCTGAGTTCTGGTTAAGGCGATTAACCTTATTCTCTTCGATCATATTTATTTCCAATTGGCAACGACAGTAAACATTTAAGAATCACGAAATCGGTTGGTCACTTCTCACTATTCTACTTGGTCTAGCAGTAACGATGCAAATATGTAGACAAGTATCAAAGACTACCTATCGAAAATTAATGTTTATTGATAAAGCATGACAATAACTTTTCCTTGTCTACAGAGATACCACCTTTTCAATTAATTTTGGCGGGGTGACTCACCACGATCGAAAATCACTAAAACCAGCTAGTACGGCTTCAAGAAATTTGAGAAAAAGAAAGGTAATCTTTGACGGTGCCCTCTATATGGCCGAAACGAACCAATTTCGAATTGCTAACTTGGCTTAAACTGACGCTATGAGGGCTCTCTGTTACTAATCGTTGTATAATAAGCTATGGTAGTAGTATATTTAGCAATATGTTACAATTTGACTAATTTTATTAATTATTAAAATAAATTCAAAAATAATATCGATCTGAAAATATTTAAAAATTGTATTAGTTTTTATTCTTTTTTTTTTAATTATTAATCCTTTAATGATTTTTACATTTTTTTTTAAGAACTCTTAGATTTAATTGAATTATACAAATTGTTGTATTTACTTAGTACTGAATTCTATGTCAAATTAGTTGATACCTTAACAAAAATCTTACCTAGTTATTTATAATTTTAAAAATTTTAAGTCTAAAACCTTTAAAGTGAGAAGGGAAGAAAGAACTTGTAACAACTCAAATTTTTATTATTTAACCACTAAAATTTACTTAATTTTTACATAACATAATATTTGTTTTCGCGTGTTCGTTTTATTTTGCAAAATTTGCAGCATATTTAATATTCCGTTTTTTGCTGTTGATGGAATAGTAAAACAATATAAAAACTTAGGTAAAATTATTGTGTTAGGTACATATTGTTTTTTTTAAATAAACTTAAATTTTACCCTTTTTAAAAAATTAATTGTTTTTCCAATTTTAAATAGAAAATTTTTAAAATGAAATTCTAAAATTATCCCAAATATTTAAAAGAATTAATAATTTCTAATTTTTCAGCATCAATAAAAATGTTTGTCTGCATACTTTACATTATTTGCAATAACCAAGAATTTTGTTAGAAACATTTAATTTTAATCTATTTACTTTCAACAATTTGATATTTCATAGTAATTTCCGAATTATATTATTTCTTATATTGACCAAAAACCAAAGAAACTTGTCTTATTATTATACTTACTAGCAAATGCACTTTTATTATTGAAACAATGAAAATTAGTAAGTAAAGTGTTTTTTCAGTTAAAGGTATATATATGTACTTACCAGGATTAAATTACATTTCTGATAATTTACTGTTATCTGTGCGTTATCGAAACCAAGAAATGTTTTTTTGATCAAATTAATTGTCTCTTACCGACGACACGACTTGAAATATTCTCCATGGCGTTAGACGGAGATTAAAGGTGTCGCACATGATTCTTCCAATTTATTTAAAACTTTCCCTCAGCGTCCCACGAATTTTATACACAGGAGCATTTATCGCAGATTTTATTTTATCAAGTATCTTAGAGAAAAATGTTTACATCACTGTCTCAATTTTTTTGTTCTTCATCTAAAATACAACTTCCGGTTTAACATGTAAAACCAGTTTTTTGATTTAACATGTTAAATGACAAGTTCGTCTCCTTGGATAGAGAATAAAAAACTGTTTTCTCCAAGCCGTTTCAATGCTACAGCTTGTCACAGTCTGAAAATGTCATATTTTAAACGTTAATATCTCAAAAACAATTGCATTTAGACATATAACATTTTATACAAAACATACCTACGTAGATTCTCAGAAAATAATATATTGATTGTTCCATTTAAAAGAAAGTATGTTGGATATGCCCTGAATATTTGGGAGACCCTGTATAATTTAAAATAATTTTAGATTATAGTTTTAATATCTCCTTATACCTCTGTTTTCAGCAACGTTTTAAGAAGTTCTTTCATGTGTTGTTCCTACAATAAATTTAAATCCTGAAACTTTAATTGGTTTATTCGAAGACGATAAAAAAAATCGGTAGATGTATCCCTCCCCTCCATACTTAATGTCCACAAGCTACCACTAAGTTGACCTTTGAAACACCCAGCAATGAGACAGTGCTTGGTAACGGATGGGTTCCTTAAGAATATCTGCTATATTTATAAAACTGTATCCCCAAGGGGACGTGCTAGACTCTAGTCAAACGGGATAAAGATGACATTTATGTCTCAATGTCTCGGTATTTTTACTTTGCAATATGATAAATAAAGCGGCAACGTTTTAGTTGAGATATCAATGCGTCGCTGCGGGCGAGCAAGGATAAGCTGCATAAGAATCCCCCAAACTGCTGTGAACGGCCGGCAATTTTTGCGAGCTGTCTACCATTGCGTTGCTGATTTGGTTTTATTAAATTGGCATGCAATTTACCTACGAAACAGTATCGCGGAGCGGACAACGTTCCTTTTCAAAATAGGGGTTTGCACGGCATCACAATGTATTTTCACATGGATTTTGAGCCATATTACATGTCAATGAGTACAACTTTTTATTTTGAATTTCTAATTTAGACATGTAAAAACGAGTACGACTATGGTTCGAATACAAAAATGTTGCAGCTTTAATGATATTAATGTGCTTATTATTCCCCGTCCACAGACTATTTAACTGCATAAAATTATTCAATAAGGCATTAAGACCCTTTCGAATATTCATGATTATTCATGATACACCGGTATATTTTATGTAGGATTATGTAACCGATTAGTCCCAATAAAATTGTATTGTTTGTAAGATATTTAAAGTGATTCTAAGATATCACTTAAAAATACAATTTGATTCCGAAAACAAAAAAATTATCAGATAAAACAAAGGTTTCGGTATTTTCCCGAAAAATAAAGAATATAATAAATATCCAACTTATATACTTACTTTTTTTGGCTGCAAATATCAGTTGACAAATAAAAAACAATGTCCCTCTGCAATCCCAAAAAATTTTAATTTTCGGTTTAACCGGACATTTGAAAATTAACCGGAAGTTAATTTATTAAGTAGAAAATAGGAACGTGGAAGCCGTTTTTTTCTAAGATGCACCGTTATGTTACTACAGTCTGTCAAAGTGCTAAAAATGTTATTTTCAAATGCTGGTTAGTTACACTAGGTATTAGTTATAATGTCCATTATGGCCTTAAGTTGGATTGCAAAATAAATCGTCAAAAATATATATTTATCTTTTCTTTACTAAATAGAGGTTTTGACACAAATGCTGCTTTAGTAACAAAGCCTATAAAGCTAAGAAAACGACATGACGCGCAACGATGGTAAATTCAGATGAACTTTGTCGGGTTCTCAAAAAAATTTTGAGAACGCTGATTTGGGGAATATTTAATATTCCCCAAAACAGCGTTATTTTAACCCTTTGAAGTCGAACATACTCTTTTCCTTTCTATATTAATCATATAAATATAGTAATGAGGAGTTATGAAAAAATATAGTTTTCTGAGTCTGCGTTTACGCTTCAGAACGTGTCTGATGTTTTAGGACACCAGGCCAGTGTCAAACCCAGGATTTTGCAAGGAGGGGGGCTGACTAAAAAAAAATTACTCCAAAAAAAAACTCTAAAAATATTCCTACTCTAAAAAGTTACTTCTAAAAAAATACGGACCTTTTATACATCCTATAATTTTTAAGGTTCAAAATAAATAAAACACCCATTTTGTAAAGCTCAGTAGGGGGAGGAGAAACAGCCTTCTTCCCCCCCTGGGTTCGCGCATGCACCAGGCGAAAGGCGATGCGACAAAAGAAGTAAAATACAGAACTTTAATTTATATTTAAAAAATTGTAAGCCTAGCTGGTATGAAAAAGAGCAAGACATTTTTTTTTGTCATTAAGACATAGTCCCACATACTGATCCTGAGTAATATTTTCGTCGCTGAAAAAAAATATTTTTACGCTGGCAATAAAACAAATAAGCAATCGCTTTGTTAACATTTTAATTATCCTTATAAATATCAATAATATTTATCGTTTTATAATTAATCATATTTACTTTGGCATAGGTACGTGCAATTGAGGAGACTTTAACGTAAAAAAACAACAATGGCTTGCTTTAATCAATTGATATTCTGTTTTGAATTTTTATAGATTAGTATGTGATAATAATAGATAAAATAACCTCTATTAAATTCTAGTTATTTCGCACAAAATACATGAATGCTATTGCACAATGATCATGATCAACTATCCTCAATGGCGCAGGATGAGACCTTATTGGGTTAACCACCCCGACATTTTTAAAAAATATTCTAAATTCCTCCGAATATCGACGTGTTTTAACCCCCCCCCCCCCCCCTTAGCGGAAATTCTGCATACCCATCCACATATTTGAATTTTGTTTCATGCGTTAGTATTTTGTTTTTCTTTAATTTTGTGTAAAAAATATGCTGCAAGATATTTTTCATGGCCCAGTTAATGAATTGTATTGACTATTTATGATTTATTAAATAACATATTATCATTTATAATTGTTAAAATATTATCAATTTTTCTTGTTAGCAAATCCTGTTTGTCTTCTATCCTTTGAATGGAATTGTCCCGCTTCTGTATTTCTTCGTTTACTTTCTCTTGGATAATAGTAGTTGTTCTTTGAACAGAGTTATGATCTAAACATACATTGAAATAATTAACGTGAGTGGCACGACTGCGATTTAAATTATACTTAATCAACCCATCCTTCCTCGGATAAAATATCACTTCATAATTATTAAAATAATCTGGAAATATACATGATAGTTGCAATAAAAATTGAGACAGCCCATATTTCCAGTCTCTGCCTGTTACTATTGGTAGATTTCCCATTAGCGCAGTTTCTATGCTGGTAATAAATTGGGTTCGAACAACATATCCAACCAGTTCTGCATGGCTTTGAATCATTTGTGTATCGCTTACAGCTAAACCACTTAAGAGATTCAACAAAATTATTGCAATAGTAAATACGAATGCTATAAATAATAGTTTACTGGTAACTGGAAAATCTGTAAAGTTAATGTTCCCAGAGTCAAATTCTCCTGTTAACATTATTAGGATTTTGAAAACCGAATAAATTACATTTGGTGCAAAAGGTTCATACTTATTTCCAGCAGTTGTATTAGTAATATTATTTTGATCAGTATTACTTTCCTTATCATTTTTCAATCTAAAAACTAAATGAAAACTGATTGCAAACGCAATAATAGGCAGTGAGTACCAAATAAAAAATTTGTAAAAGTTATACGAAACTGTTCTAAACATGACTACATTAGTTGAAAAAGTAGGATGGTGGCCTAGCAATAAAACTAGTTCAAATGCTAGCAAGAGTATGGTTAGAGCAAAAATCTCTGTTTTTGATATTAAAAAGTTTAAATGTAACGCTATCATGGCACTGAGAACCATTAAGATTAGTTCCATATAATTTTCAATGTTCATAAAATACTTTTTTGGTGTTACAATTATCTGAAGCAGTTCTCTACAGAATATTACCAAAGACCCTATACTAAAAAATGTGATTGATATATTAGATACTATGCTCCAAAAGGTGGATTTATCAGCCAGTCCATCGATATAGATGTAGATAAGAAGTGAGCTGGCAAAAATTGCATAACAAGCTAAGTTGATCCAGAATATCCATTGTACTTTCAACCATTTTAAGTAAAGATAGCTCGTGATTGCAGGATGTGTCAATAGTTCCTGTAATTCAGATGTTTTGCTCATAAAATGTATGACCTGCAAATCATAAAATCCATCAAGTAAATTACATTATTTTGTTATTTTAGAATGAGCATTAAGCTTGTCAGGAACGCCCAAAAATATAAATACCTAATGAACAGTAGGCGCTGCTTCATATTGGTGACATTGTGCAAACCAACAAAATCCCTCTAAACGCTATTTCAAACGTGATTTTCTCGGAATTCACACAAAAATTTTTGTAAAAAACCTGTTTCATATTCAGCGGCAATTATAATTATTTCCTACGAATCGAGAATCCTGTTTCAGGTATCAGCCAGTGCGAAGATATTACGGCCTGAAAAATCAATTAGCGGGATTTTGTTGGCTTGCAAAATGTCACCATTTTCGGGCGTTTCCGATAAGTTTAATTTTCATTCTAAAATATTGTAATTTAATTTTTTTTTAAATGCTGTGGTGTCATATCTTAGCAACTAGTGATGATAAATTGGGAACTTATTAAGCTGGAGATGCCCAATTCATTGCAGTAAAAATGTAAGAGTATTTTATTTAAGATAACAAAACTACTACGTGTAGCTCAAAACTGGGAAATCTGGCATCGGTACTGATATTATTGTTCAACTCTACATGCCCAAAAAACCCCAAGTGCTGAATTTTGTAATTGCAGCTTTAGAGATTTTGAAAATATTTGAGCTTTCCAGTACTTTCTACCAACCCGGTATAAAAATCTGATCAATTTCTTTATCATAACCCTGTATATCTATCTAACTTTTTTTAACGAATTTTGTATTTCCGTTCTTCTGATGTCGTAAGTTAAATTACCTCAGTTTCAGCAACTAGTTTGGTTTGTACTGTTGATGTCGGTTGTATATCTGCAGACTCGACGTCTCTGTTAAAATTGACATTGTGGTTTGTGGCTTGTAATTGCAGGTAAGGTGGTATTAAAGTTCTATAGTTGAATTTAACTTTAAATTCTTCCTTATCGCTTTTTCGTTTTCCTAAATCAAATTCAACACAGTTATCCAGATGGCTTTTCAATATGTCAACATCTATATTTTTAATGGGCATGATACCATCTTTGTTCTTTGCTCCAAGCGAGGCACCAAGATGAAGTAGTTTTTCGACAACTTCTGGTTCCGCATAACTACAAAATTGTATTATTTTTACTAGAAAGAAAAGTTATTCGCATTAATGTACATAGAGGGACGCCAAAATAATGGGTTCCCTGGGCACAGGTAGAAATTGACAGCTGTTTCGTCCTTATTACGGCTCTTCAGAAAGCCAAAACCCGGAAGCAACTCCAGAAACAGCGAACATGCGTTTTCAAAATTCCTTTAAGAAATAAATAAATAATGAAAAGACAGTATCGCCATCTATAGGAATCAACTCCAATGCAGAAGACAAGGCAACTGGACGTAACATCATAGAACTAAAAAACAACCAAGACATATGGTAGGCCACACATCTAGTATAGGGAACAACATATTGCGATTTACTACACCCCTCTGCAATTCGCAGGTTCAGAAATAGATCACATCGAAGTACATACTAGGATGTAGCTCTGTTGTTGGTTCAGATAATAAATCAAATTAACAATATAATCTTTTTGAGGCTATTTTATATGGCGAACCTTTTAAAATACTACTCTTGGTCCAAAAACAATATATCTACATCTACCCAGCCGGCAGGAAGCAGTGCAGTAAGAATATCGAGAAATTATGGCATTCTGATTGGCTAGCTTTGGGCCAAATTTTCATAACGCGCTAATTTTTAATAGAGATGATTTGACTGCAACGGTTGGGTGACGGAGCGCTTTTCAACAGCGACGACCTTGTGCGTAATTTAAAATAGCCGATATGAGTTCGTACATACAAATATTAATTAAATATGATTTCGAAATACATATTATAAATTGTACAATGTTAATTTAGATTAAGGACGAAGCAAAATATAGAATTATTTTAATTAGAGACAGTTGAACTTACATTACTGCATAATGCAATGCAGTATTTCCATTTTCATCCCCTTCATTCAATTTATAGGACACTTCATCTGGCCTTGTTTTCTTCCATTCTTCCATTTTTCCCATAAAAACCTCGTAACATCCAGTATTATCGTGACGTTCTCTATCGATATATTTTACTACTGTCGGTAACAAATCTCCTGGTATTTTTGATAATTGACTATATTTATCCAACAAAGCTTCAAATATTTCCTTGTTGGCTTTTTCGGCTGCTATGGCAATCTGAAATATTTATTTACTTTTTAAACCGGTAAAGTGGCGGCTCGTACAGTAGGGCCACGGTGCCATGGCCCTGCCTACCTGTACCCCAAGCTATTTATTCACTCACACTCATAATCATTGCTTTGTATCTTTACGCTTCATTCTTTTTGTAAATGTGAATAATTTAAAATTTAAGACGTTGCGTTCATTTGATATCTGATAATGCTTAACGGTGCAAAAACTCCCTGACGCCGCGAAAATTCCCTGGCGCTACCCAACGCCGGCCAATTCTGTGTATGGCCTGTCTGTTCATCGCTTACGAAACAGATAATAGATATATCGCCCTCTCTTACTGACTTCGGAAATTTTGTGGCGGGCCAGATCCTCAGATCCGTCCGAGATTGGAGGATTTACACGTGATTTATTTTGTCAGGAGTGCAGAGTTCCAATCGGGTTAGGCCTTCGTCTTTGCTACCACTACCCGATACTAGATGGCAGATGTTTTCAATACGGTTTGCCCTGTCGAAATATTATGTTTTTTTAAATCCTAATTTCCTTAACGATTTTTATTGATTTGCATATTTTGACCCCAACTGTTTCAACTATCACGAGCCGCCACTGCAAAGTGGTACTATCAAGTCGATAAAAAAGGTAGTTTTTTTCTGTACAATTACAGAAACGGGGTTGTCCTTCCTAGGTCTGGCGTTTATAACTATATGGATACCAAATTTAAAAAAAAAACTATTATATCTAATAGCTTGTAAAATATTTGAAACATTTTCGACTTCTTTGACACTTTGTATAAATTAACTTACCGGTTTCAAACTATTTTTCCTAGAAGTTTTTTCATAATCAACTCCTTTTTTTAGTAAATGTATTGCAGCTTCTGAAAGATCTCTTTCACAACACATTTGTAATAATGTATGACTGTCTTCCGTATAATCAACCCATTCCTTAATGTTTCCTTGGTTAAAATTAACAAACTGTGTTTCGTCTTTCTGTTTTAAATATCCAAGTAGAATGCTTCCTTCAGTAGCTTTCATACTATTCTCGTCAATCTAGGAATATTTCTAAAGATATAACTGTATGTGAAATGGTCGGAAAAATAATCTTAAAATTAGCGAGATATCGGAAGCTGTAATAAAGGTTATACTTTTATAAAATAGTAGGATTTAGTGTCCGTTAAAATATATAAACAAAAGAAGCTTAGCGGCAAGCGGACAGAGTAGTGCGTCTATCTTTTGCATTAAAGTACACAGGGACTCCAAAGGTATTGGAATCCCTGGGGCACAGGTAGACAATGACAGGCTGTTTCGTTCTTGTCAGAACTCATCAGAAAGTCATAACCCGTAAGCGACCCCCAGTACAGCGAGCCTGTTCTTTCAAGGCGTTTTTAAGAAATAAAAACGCAATAAAAACCCATGCAGTAACGCCATCATAAGGAATCAACTCAATGCAAAAGATATAGCCATCTAACGTGAAAACGTAGAAATATAAATAAATCAAGCACGGAACGGCCACTTCACCAGTATAGGAAACATTTTTCGCTTCTCCATACATCTCCAAGTTTTGTGGATTCAGATCTAGATCGCGCTGCAGTCACCCACTGGTTTGCAGCACTATTCCGTAAATGCCGTGTGTAAGTATAAATAAAATAGTAGGATTTAGTGTCCGTTAAAATATATAAACAAAAGAAGCTTAGCGGCAAGCGGACAAAGTACAGTTACTGGGTTTTCATCGCGTTTTTATTTCTTAAAAACGCCTTGAAAGAACAGGCTCGCTGTACTGGGGGTCGCTTACGGGTTATGACTTTCTGATGAGTTCTAACAAGAACGAAACAGCCTGTCATTGTCTACCTGTGCCCCAGGGATTCCATAGCGTCTGTCTTATCGTCTTGCGTAATCCCAACCTCGCTGCCTCTCGGAGTCGAGCCACAAAGCCCCATGATCTACCTTTAATACATTTTCTCTATTTTTGAACAAAACTAAACAAACCTTATTTTGCATTAATTCTATAATGTCGTTGTTTAATTTTTTTTTGATAGCCCAGTCAATTGGAGACATATTCTTCACATTTTTTTGATTGACATCTATTCCTTTTTCTATAAGAAATTCAACACATTTTTGAAAATATGTGGATTTTTTGTCTCCAAATCTGATTACGATGTGCAAAGCGTTGTTGTCTAGAAAATGACATATATAATAAGTAGTATATTTGCACGGTGATAATGATTGAATATAAGATATGAAATTTGTTTGTTGGGAAATTATAAATAAATAAATAAAATCAGTGCAGTTAAGTTTACTTAACGCTAAAACAGATCTGTTAAGTAAACAAAGAAAAAAAAACTATACTTTCAAAAAAGAAAAATCTACCATATAAAAAAAATTTTTACAATTACAAGTGCTGTATTTATTTTACAAAAAAGTCAACCTTTGTGTATCTTACAAAAAAATTTAACACATTCAATTTTTTTTTATCAGAATTGGTCTGTTTAGGACATAAAAAGCATAGAAGTAATATTACTTTACCTACTTATATAACAAAATTTTAATTTAATTTGGTTTCTTCAGATTTAACGAATCTACTCTCCAAAAGGAACATGGTATTGTATGGTTGGAAACAGAAAACCATATCTTCCTTCTTACAAGAAAGAAGATAGGGCATTGTACAAGAACCTTTGTAAGAAGGAAGATAGGGCTTTCTGTTTCTAACCATATATCTCCAGCATTCACCAAGAACTATAAATTAGTCGAAACGTTTTGGTATAAACACTTACCATAAGTATCAAGAGCATTAATAATTTCGGGATTTCTTTCCAATAAAACGTGAAATATATCCAAGTCAGTGTTGTTCGCTGCCCAGTGAATCGTCTCCCAACCGTCACCTTCCGAGTAATCTCTTGGATTAGCTTTTAGATCAAGTAATGTTCTCACTGTTTCAACATTGATATTACTTTTAGAACAAGCAATAAGTAAAATACTTTTGCCTTCTAGATCGTATGTGTAGTTAAGCAACGATTCGTGATCTTTAATTATTGCACTGATCTTGGAGGTATCGTTGTTATAAACCGCTTTCAAAAGCTCGTCGGCTAGTGCTTCATTTTTATCATTGTTTTTTTCCACGGACATATTTTAGTGTTCTAAAGAAATAAGTGAAACCGTTATAGGTAAAAATCTAGAAATACGTTTTTGTGTCAGCTTTTTGTTCAAATATGTTTTGCCCAAATCCACAATAACCAGACATTTTTTTCAATTATTACCAAGAATGTGATCTGTATGCTCTGAATAATTTAGATTGTTATAATTATAATAATGCTTGCAAAAGGTCAAATTTCGGAAAATTGAGAGAAAAAAGAGAGACGGTGGCGATTTGGTTTTAACCAGTGCCATAAAACAAACACACACCTTGTGCTCTCCTTGATCTCAATCTCCTAGGGAAATATGGCAGATTATTAAATCAAATTGATTGTTTGTTTTTTAAGTAGGTACAGGGTGAGTCAACGATAGAGTAAGGTCATTTTCTTCTTTATCTCAAGAACTAGATAAAAATTCGAACTGCAAAAGTTGTAGACATCGTTGAGGTGCACATTTTAAAATTATATTGGAGTAAACTATATATTTTTTAAATTAGGAAAGAAAGAGCTCTCATAAAAATGAAAAACATACCGGATGTTAAATTACAATTATGGATTCTTGGGATAATCTAACAAGTTTTATAATAATACCGAGTGAGTAATTTTTCACTATAGAATAATTTTTAAATAATGGAATGATTATGACTATCAACATAATTTACCCTAAGCTCCAGTGTATTACAGTACTTTTATTTAATAGTAAGCAGCACTAAAACAAATAACTTTACTAATATATTTACTGTTCACGAAATGACTATTTCAGTAAGGTGTGGCCCTATTTAAAATGTTAAGTTTATTTAAACAAAATATAGTGGTTACGTTAGGAATATTTTTATGCATAACGTATACATTAATATGAAAATATACAGTCAAAGTTTCCTGATAGTCGGTCTTCTTGTCGGTGAGGGTACCCTTAAATAACTTATCTGATAGCGTCTGGTTTTTTATTCAAATCGCTTCGTGATACCTTAATAATATATTTATATTTTTATCAATAGATATAATAATTAATCAAAACGACAATAATATTTTTAATGTAATTAATAATAGGGCTTAAGATGTTTTTAAAATATTCAGACAAATTTTTTTATTAAAAAGTACCAATATATATTCAATAAAAACAATAAAATAATGTCTTATTTATCACAACTTATAATTAAAACCTATTTTTAATTTTTGTCAGCAGGAGTTAGAAGTTTCAGTATCATATCCATTTTTCTTTTTAAAGATTCAAGATCATCTTCTATTTTTTTTATGTAACTTTCCTGGCCCTTAAGTTTTTCATCTCTCGTCGCTTGTACGATATTGTTAGTTCTCCTTATAGTTTCTCGATCTAAATAAATCGCAGAACAAGGAGCACAGTTTTTCTTCGAGTGAGAAGTATTTTTTTCTTCGATCGAAGTTGAATCGATTAAGCCATACTTGTTCGGATAAAATATTAGTTCATAATTAAGATATTTCGGGAATAGACTCGCTTTTTTAGCTAAAGATCGTCCTAGCCTGTAATTCCAGTTACGCCGAATCGGCAGACAGCAACAAATGTCGCCTAGTTTCTGCATAACATTTGCTGGTAAAATATTTCCCACCAACATACTTTCAACGTATCGGATATGTTGGGCCCTAGCGATATGACCAACTAGTTCGGCATCATTCTTTATCATCTGTGTATCGCTTACTGCGAGACCGTTAAGAAGATTAAGTAGTATAATAGCAATCATAAAAATAAACAAAGCAAATATTATTTTGCTAGTAATTGGAAATGTATCGAAGTTAAGATCGCTGGCATCAAATTCTCCAGTTAGCATAATAATGGTTTTGAAAACTGATCTGCCTGGATTGTCAAAAGATTTATCATCTTCTCCAGTAGATACTTCAGTAGTAATTTCATCAGCTGCTTGAGTTTCTACAGTATTATTAGTAAACAGAAGATAAAAACTTAATGCAAAAGCTATGATTAACAATGAGTACCACAATAGAAATTTGAAAAAATTTAATGATACTGTCCTAAGCATCACTACATTAGTCGAGAAATATGGATGATTGCCCAACATTAAAACCAATTCAAACGCTGCCAGAAGTATGGTTATTGATGATAGTTGCTTTCTGGTGTCGGGTATTGGCAAACTTGCGAATACTATCATGGCAGTCAGCGTTATCAAAATAATTTCCAGATAGTTTTCAAAATTTTTAAAGTATTTCATCGGAGCTACGCATATTTGAAATAGTTCCCTTAACATCAGAATTATTAGTGTGATGACCAGAAATGCATATGACAGTTGCACAAATATGTTGTGAATAGTTGATTTTTCTTCTGAAGAAAAATATGCGTAATAGGTAAAGATATAAATTACAAGGGACATGGCGAAAGTTACATAAAACGCCAGATTTGTCCAAAAGAGCCATTGTATTCGTAGCCATTTCATAAACAGGAAACTGACGATAACTGGATGCTTTAGGAGATACTTGTATTCGGATGCTTTACTCAT
The DNA here is from genome assembly GCA_935413205.1 of Polydrusus cervinus. Classification (NCBI taxonomy): domain Eukaryota; kingdom Metazoa; phylum Arthropoda; class Insecta; order Coleoptera; family Curculionidae; genus Polydrusus; species Polydrusus cervinus. The sequence continues at coordinate 19,251,189 of OW284514.1, read as the reverse complement.
GTAAAATATGACCTAAAAGAATACAGAATAATAAGAACTGAACAGTTGTATTAGAATCAGTTAGTGTAAATATCAAGTAATTTGTATACTATTTGAGTGGTCTATAGCAATGGTACTAGTATTTTACGTTACACGGCCGGTAGGTGACTTATTACAGTACGAGTTGGTTTTTTGAGTTTGGTCGTATGATATTTTATTTCATCCTGTCTTTATAATCCTTTTTAAAAAGAATAAACAAATAGGTCCTATTACCTTTTAAGTGACAACTTGACAAAGATCGAAAGTAACCAGTCATTGTTTCTAAAATCATACCATTGTTGCTAGGGGCAACTCATTACAGTATCCGATACTGTAATGTTCCATTTACTGGCCGCAAATGAGTACAGGGTAAGTAAATTTACTGGACAGGATGAAATAAATTAGTTGATAAGTTGAAATTAGATCATCGTTTGCACTTCCTAATACCATTACATTAACAAATTGTAAACTATTATAATTCCGCTTTGACTTAAGACTTCCTTACCTCAGTTTCAGCTACCAACTCCTTTTGAACGGTAGAATTTATTCCAGCAGCTTCAATGTCTTTAAAAGAATTTGCTTCGTTATAATTTGATTTTGCATATGGTGGAATAATGGATCGATAGTTGAACTTGACTTGAAAGTCTTCTTTTTCCATTTGCTTACTTTTTAAGTCAAACATAACGCATTTGTCAAGATGTCTCTCTAATGTTTCAGGTTCTATATCCTGTACCGGCATTACTCCATATTTGTTCTTTGCTCCAAGTGAAGCCCCGAGACTTAGTAATTCTGTGATAATTTCTTGGTCAGCATACCTAAAATAAATGAAGATCAGTAAATTTCATTTTAGATACTTTTCAAGGAAATACTTCTAAAGATCTTTAGTGAAATTTATTTTATATGTCCTAACTAGTTTGAGTATGTAATTAGTCTTAACTCCATTCTGTCGAATTTAGGGATATAACAACGTTAAAAATATAGGCTTAGGTTAAACAATATGGACTTATTAAAAAGAATATACTTTGTAGACATACATTATATACCTGCCTGTACAAATAAGGCAGCTAATGTGTATTTGAATACGTAGTTAGTAAACACCCAATACAGAGTCAATATGTGTGTAAAACAATATTCAAATAAGGAAATGGTACATTAGTTGCGCAAACTTTATATACATACATTCTTTCTTCTGTTAATAATAACCAAATAATGATTTTATAAATGTATCTAAAGGGCTGTAGAATAGTACTTGAATAGTCCCCGTGAATGATAATTTATATTCGCATTAAAACTTTTTTTTGGATGTGTCATATGTAAAAGATCGACAGTATTTAGTTCTGGCGAATAGGTTTTTTAAATCGTTTCAATAAATAAAAAAATAAGTTTGTTATTCGGACAAAATTATTGCTCAAATTAGTTGCAAGCAGAGTATTTCAATTAACTTAACACCTTATTTTAGGCCATTTGAACTTCCTAGGAATACTAGACTAATACAATAGTCGAAAAATAATATTTAACTTAATAACGAGCCCGGTTTGCGATTTTTTGCTGGATTGTGGCTCGTTTCTTACATTCGTATGATTCAATGTGTGTGAGATAATTTATAAGTTCATTATTTTCTAGTTGAGTCTTGCGCCTTATATAGCACGGATTGAATAATACAGTGATCGGCAAGGCCATAGCCGAGAAGGGGGGGGGGGGGGGGGGGGGGATTGAGGTTTAACCCCACGATTTGAAATTTAATTATACAAAAAAAAATATTGTTAAACACTAAAATAAAACGAATCCCACCCTGACTGCTAATTGGTATTAACGAGTTTTTTTTTATAAATGCTTAAAGTTATTAAAGACAACTATATACAGGGTGATTTCTAAGTTAATACTTCTTTTTTAGCTGTTTATAGAAAGCATTAAAATACACAACATTTTCACATACCATTTTTCAAAAATCTCAAAAATAAGGTACTTAAATTTATTTATTATACTATGGATAAAATACGGTTCTGCCTAACTTGCCCGTTGAATAACATTAAGAAAACTTCTGGGTGTAGGATGAGCCCACAAGGGAAAGCGTTCTGCGTATAATCTGGAAGCAGCAGCCGCACTTTGACGATACTCACCGTAAATTAGCACCATATCTACTATTTTATTGTTTAATTTAAAATTAACTTGCTTTAGAAAGACATACCGCAGCGTATTGCCAAATAACTCACCACCTACCCGTAAATTGCATGACTAATAAGAGATAAGACAAACAACATAAAGTATAGCAGGCTAAGTTTTGATGACCACCCCCGCACTTAGATATTTTTTACTTCTGTATCTCGCCTATTTTTAAGTTTTTTGAAAAAAGGTATTTGAAAATGTTGTTTATTTTAATGCCTTCTATAAACAGCTAAAAAAGAAGTATAAATTTAGGAATCACTCTGTATTTTCTCGTTAACGAATATACCATATATCGTATGTAACATTACCTGATTGCATAGTGTAATGGAGTGTTGTTAACATTGTCAGTTTCGTTTAGTTTTAATGATACTTCGTCGGGATCAGCCCCCTTTAATTTTTCGATCAGAATTTTATAACATCCAACGTTACCATGCCGTTCCCTATCTATATATTTTAATACTGTACTAAAAAGTCCGTCAGGAATTTTTGATATTTGATTGTATTTTTCCAATAATATTCTAAATATTGAGGCAAATCCATTTTCTGCTGCTATTTCTATCTGCAATTTAAAAAGTATTTAGTAAGTTTATAAGACTACGTAATGAGCTTTTTCCCTAAATTTTGATTTTAACCCTATCGTGCAGAGTAAGAAAAAATAAAATTTTCTACGCTTTCAGTTTTTAAATTTTGAAATTATTTATCCAGAAAATTATTAATGAAAATACGCTTTCTAATAAAAACACGGGAAACGACTTACTGACGTCACAAAAATTCCATGCAATAGCAAAAGCCGAGCGGCCTGTGAACGTCGCGACGCACTTCGACCTGACAGGTCTCGAGTCTGATTTCTTCCAGTTTCTAAACTCTTATCGAAACAAATATAATCGGTCGCACGACTGGCAAATAAAATAATTAAACTGTTAATACGATGACGTACATCTCTTCTCATCTTATATTTTTAAACATCCAGCTTTCGCGCCGTGTTTCTATGTTAGTGCTAAATAGGATAAATTCGATTATAGTGAAAAAGCCCATTTATATTAACTAGTAAATTAAACATGTTAATTTACTTAATAATACTTTAAAATAAGTTATTTCGGATCGATAGACGGTCGGTACATTTTATTAGAAATACATTTTTTAAGAGCACGGTATTTTTTAAAGTTACCGTTACACTCCACGAGGATAAAATAAATACCACACCACTTGACCATTACATTATTTCTCATCACTCATATTTTGTCACGATGTTTTTCTGGAGCGATCAGGAAAGTAACGCGACACTAGCGGACAATAGATGCTGGCTTATTATGGTATGGACATGAGATAAGGAAAACTTTGCAAGGGATGATGAAATTTCATTCTTTATATTTTTTTTGATGTAACAACAAAGCTTATTATTTTTTTTCACCAGAATACGGTCCCAGTGTTTAAGCACCATTTAACTTACCGGCTTCGATGTATTTTTACTGGTTAATTGATTGATATCTGCACCTTTATTCAATAAATGTACTGCAGATTCCACAAGGTTTCGTTTACAGCACATTTGTAGCAATGTATTACTCTCATCGCTGTAATTAACCAAATCTTCAATATTTCCACCTTTGAAATTAACAAAAGCATCTTCATTTCCATGCTTCAGATGTTTCATTAAGATTATTCCTTCTTCCTCCTCCAAATTATTATTACTTAGCTAAAATTTGTAAAATATTACGTTAAAATCATTTTTTAAATTTTTATAGCAATATTATTAGTATAATTGATAATAAAAGATATTTTACTGAAACTCGAGATTTGAAACAGTATACAAAAAATGTTGATAGAATTTTACGTTTTAAAAATGTTATAATCACTCTTTAGAAAGAAAAACTGACTACAGAGTTTTTGTAATTTCTTTTGTTAAAAATCGTTTTTCGTCATAAAAAAGATGGCATAATTTTGACAATCTTTACACTTTGATGAAAAAATATTTAATAAACTAATGTTTTCCATTATACATTTTAACAATCTTTCAATATTAGTAGCATTACCTGCTGAGGTATGTTTTTTCCTGATGATCTTTGATTGTCAATAATTTTTTTGATATCATCGCCTACGCCTTTTTTAGTGGCCCAATAAAGTGGAGTTTTATTCTTTGAATCTTCACAGTTAACATCGATTCCTTTTTTCACAAGAAGTTCTGCACATTTTAAGAAACCTGGTGATTCTCGGTGACCATACCGGATTAAAATGTGTAAGGCGTTGCTACCTAAAAAGTAAATATTACTGTAAGTTAGTAAGTTATTTCTTTCGTACCTTGGCAAAGAAGTACAGTTTATTATTTACGCATGTCCGGATAAAAGAGACTTGAATGTGATGAATTTTAGATTCGATATCATTTTTTAGAAGTATGGTGGTTTTACTAATCATGACAGAATAATGGTCTGGTGTTGATTATTAGAAAATCTATCATTAAAAAATTATTTCCCGGAGATTGTTTTTTTTTATTTCGTTTTCATAAAGTATATTTTATTTATCCACTTAGGTAATGGAATGTATTCTATGAGTTCAAAATTTCTGTCAGTAATTCATGGCTTTCATATAGAGAGCAGCAGGTTGTCTAGCTTCTGACAAAATACTTAGAATCAGACGCTTAACGGCAGAATAGAGAACGTATATACCAGCTATAAATAAAATAAAGAGAAAATCTATTCGCCTGTTCTACCCACATATACATACACTATATTGCCAATACAAGCAGCCGCACGAAGCAAGAATACACCCATCGTGCGATTCAAAATAACCTGAGTTGGGGGCCGTGGCGCTTGCGCAGTAGGGAAAAAATTAAGCAATCCACACGATTTCTAACAGAACGTAAACAGAACCCAAGGTATCTTGAACAGAACCGGCTCGCCGTTATATTCTTATTAGTCGCCATCTTTTGTTTCGTTTATTCGTGTGTTGTTATAATTTCCAAGTTTTGGGTGTTAATATTTATAAAACTTTACTTTAGACATTTTTTTTGTTAGTTTGTAAGTTTCAGTCGTTTCCATCTTTTTTACATTGTATTCGTTCGGATGTTCCGTGTGTGATTGTGGATATTATTTTTAAGTTTTGGGTGCGAATTTAGGTATAAAACTTTACCAGACATTTTGTTATTGTTTTGTGCATGATCCTTTTTTGCACGAATCGCGGTTCAGTACCAGGAATAAGGTATTTCGGGTATGTTAAATATTGGTTACTTAGTTTTATTTGACCATAAACTGTACACTGTACACACCCGAACTAAACGGGCGAATTTAAATAAAAGCTTGTAAACATATTTTGAAAGTCGGCCTTGTCAAATGTTTACATCAAGAAGCAAATTTCCGATCTACGCAAACTCAACGGCCCCTGATCATCTGCTTACAGTGGTGTCATCATTGAATTATGGTATTAGCAATATAGTGTATGTATATTATGTGGTTCTACCAGTATCTTGTCGACGGTGCATAAGCAGCCATCGATAAACAGCCAAGCCAGTCCAGCATTACAATCTGTTTTCACTTTATTTAATTTATAGCTGGTATAGTTCTCTTTTCTACCCGTTAGGCGCCTGATTGTAAAAAAACCTGTATATTTTTAGCGATATAATATTAGTACTCTTACCAAGCTTATCAGTAACATTCACATCACCGGGATTCCGTTTCAAAATTACATCTAAAATATCATAATCGGTTTTGCACGCTGCCAAATGTAAAGCTTCCCATCCATCATCTTCATTGTGATCCCTGGGATTTGCATTTAAAGCAAGCAACGTGTTCACCGTTTCGGCTGTAACATCCTCTTCAGAGCAAGCGATAAGTAAAATTCGTTTATTGTAGTCTGGATATGTGAAACTTAGTAAATATTCGTTTCTTGAGATCACCTGTCTTATTTTCGGGATGTTGTTACTGAGAACCGCTTCTAAAAGTTCTTCGTCAGGGGAAGCACAGATCTGACTACCGGTCCTTGTAAATCTCGGTGAGGGATCACCGTTTATTCCTTGGTACATTTTGGAATCTGTAAAGATAACGAACATTTTTTACACTTAGATTTTACATTTTAGGTACTAAAACATACAGGTAGTTATGGAATTGATTATATTTAAACCCGTAAATCCTGATATGAAGATATTGCGGAAAAATAAGCTAGAAAATTCATCATTTGTTTTTCTTTGTGCCTCTACTGGATAAGTGCGTTGCACATACCTACCATATGAAAATCGATATTGTTTTTCATCAAAAAAGGGTTAGAGTTTTTTCTAGGAGTCGCCTATTTAAATATACACTTTGTATAGTGAAAGAAAAATAAATACTGAAGCAAAAAATCTGGACTTGTTTGTTTCTAAAATATAAACAAGAAATAAATTAGATGTCTATAAACCTATTTTACATAAAAAGATTATCGTTTTGAAATAGTTTTAAAACGATCAGCAAGAAAGTTAGGTATAGTTTTTCATTTTTATACGAACAAACAGAGCGACAGAATTATAAACAGGCCAACATAAATGAAAAATGCACTTTTCATATCCCTTGTATCAATCTAAATCTGTTTTTTTTTGTCGTCATTGCTTGCGCTGAAGAATCTTTATAAAGCTTTTTTTAATAACAAAAGGAAATTAATACGCAGGACAATAAATTTTGCCACAAACATACCAAGTATTGGGTATACGCAAAGAGGTCAAGGAACAATACCTTTAAAAACATTTACCAAACAATGAGATGAATGTTTAAATGTTTTGCAATCAGATACATAAAACCATAGAAATCTGTGTAAAATCGGAAATCAATTATATGTATATGGGTTCTTCCTTTGTTCGTTGATTGCGAATTCCATTGACAAAGAAAACCAAGACATATCAAATTGTACATTAAGGAGAGTGTATTTGGAAAAAATCCATTTTGAATATCTATTTCTATATGAATCCAAAAGCTTACCTGGAATGTAAACAGGGTGTAAAATAAGTGTGGAATATTGTAATAATTTAAGAAACAATAATTATTACTTTACATGCAATGGTCAACTCTGATTGTGATCATGTCCTAAATGTCTAAGTACCTATTGTGCTACAAAAGTAGAAACGAAGTCTTATTGAGGGCTTCTTTGTATATTAAAATTTACTGTAATTATAAAATATTGTTTATTTAGTACTAAAATACATGTATAACTTTCTAAAGATAAAAATTGTCACATCCTATTAAACATCATCCTGTTTATTTTATAGTGTCCAAGTCTATCTTAAAATTTATACAACCACAATAAAAACAGTTTTATATATGTTGAGATGGCTTTTCTAACAATAATCTTTACATTATTTTTTAATAAAATTTATTTATATGAAAGAACATTTCGTACATATATCATATACAAACCGAGATGTCCTAATAATAGTAATAGATATGTATCTCTTAATAATAACTTACATCAATACAGTACAAATGCTTCTAAAAATCATAATTTTTTAAAGGGAAAATTATTGCTATAATTGTTTCTTATTTTGGTTTATAATTGCCAAACGAATATGTTTTATTAATTAATATTGCCTGATGAAAGAAGTCAAGATCGGTATTTTAAATTTGACAATATTGTCAAAAAATCAAAAAAAAATAGGAATACCTATTTATCAACAAACTGTCTAGAAGGAGAAATTTTTCAATCGATCCTCTCTTATACTATAGTATACTACTTTAGTATACAAGATGTCAAGAAGGTCAGGAATACTGCGAAGATTTCAAAAACTTAAATGCATTTTTTGAAAATTGGCACATCCACATACATAGTTAAAAACTGCAAACATTGAAGGACGAAACCGAAAATAAAAAAGTTTGTATTTTTTCTGACTATCATGTACAGTTACAAAGATGGTTTTCTCCTTTCTAGATGTGCCGTTTTTAACTATTTTGATGAGCCAATTATCAAAATTTAAATTCAGTAGTTTTGGAAATACCCTACGTCCGTGAATTATGGAATAGTTAAAAAAATTACTTTAATTTCGAACCCATATTTTTATTAAAATTAAATCAATCCGTTCCATTTTCAGGTTATTGGATAGAATGTCTCTTGGACCACTAAATACAATGTGTGTGACTTTACTTTATGTCTTTTTTATACACAGTGATGGCTAAAACACCAAGGTGTGGAAAATCTGCTTATGTTAAAATTAATGTTTCTAAAATACGAAGCTATAAAAATTGAATTGAATGGAGTTTCCAACAAATTACAAGCTATTTATTTAATTGGGTTCATTTTTAAAACACACAACTAAATAGGTTCGTATACTACTGAATTAACTGAAAAATAAAAACAAAACTTTTTAATCACACAGTAAATCACGTAAAAACGATATCTATAACCGTAAGTTTCGCGAGCCTCAAAATAAAATACCTTAAGGTTAGGCGAACCAATGCTAAAACAATGGTGCAAATATGCTGTTTGCATGACTGACGTCACGTTACCATAGCAACGGTGAATATCAAAGCCATGTTGGGCGTTGGGTCTTCACTTGCTTTGAGCTAACGAACACGGTCTCTGGCGCGTGCCAAAATGCACGAGTGTTTATAATTATTGTCCATCGGAGTTAACCGTGGCCCTATTATGTATTCGAATTAAATTAATATTATTAATTCGAACATAAATATTTTTTAGGGCTAAAATGGTATTGGTACATTAATATTTAATATTGTCCAAAAAAATTTCCTCCTGGTTTTATTTTTTTTTAGTGAAGAGCCCCTTTACCTACTTCACCTGACGAGCCGCCACTGAATTGAATTATTGTATTAGTTACAGCTTTATGTTAGATACTTACTATACCTATTACAACGCAGTGCCGTTTGTAAAAAAAGGTAAATCCCGAAAATTGTGATATTACCAATTACGCTGCTATGCAACACACTCTCCCCCTCGTTTTTGAGAATGAAAAATATAAGAAGTGTTAATTATTACAGCTTTGTGTTAGCTACTTACTATTCTCATTATAACGCAGTAGCGTTTGTGTTAATTAAAATTAAATTAAATTTCAAAAATCTTTATATTACCAGTTATATGATGTTAGGAAGCATAATTGGCAATATAACGATTTTTAGATTTTAATTGACACGAACGGTATTGAGCTGTACAGATACCTTACATAAAGCTGTAATCAACACTTTTTCGTATTCCCCATCCTTAAAAATTGGGGGATTCCGAATGTGGATTTAAATAACCTATTTTTAGAATTTCCTTTTTTTTTAATTGACATAAACGACACTGCGCTTTAGTGGATACAGAAAGTACCTAACATAAAGTTGTAACCAATACAATAAAATAATAAAATGCATATTTCATAGCTTTGTATTTTATTAACATCAATGCTAAAACAGGCGCGGATCCAGGGGGGCGGGAGGGGGAGAGGCATTCCCCCCCCCCCCTGAGCCTCACAAAATGGGTGCTTTTTTACCTTGAGCCTTGAAAATTGTAGGATGTGTGAAGGGTCAGAAGTATTTTTGTAAGTCACGTTTCAGAGTAGGAAGATTTTTAAAGCCGGGATACGCTCTTTTTTTTTAGAGTCGCCCCCTCCCCCCTCAACAAAATCCTGGATCCACTACTGTGTTATATTCAACATATTTTAAGTAGCTTGATGTTTTAGCCACCACCTTGTATAAAAAAGACATAAAGTGAAAATGGAACGAATTGATTGAATATCGAAGAAAATATGGGCTTTAAGAAATTCAAGTACTTTTTTAACTATGTACTCCATAATTAATTGACGCAGTGTATTTGCAATATTTCAAACTTTTTTGATACTTTGAATACCGTAAATAAACTAAGATCATTAAAATGGTTAATTATTTTTCTTACTGTGTCTATTCAGATAAAGTGATTAATAATGCGTGATTAATATAAATGGCCCCTTAATAGATATAAATGATAATGACTTTATATTTTACATTGATGCAAGTTTAAGATATGATAATTAAATGAATGTTTTAAACATCTTTTCGTAACTAGGAGATACCAGGGTTTAAATAGACATTATTATAATTATTATTTTTTCGAAAAATGTTAATGCATCGGCGTCCGAAGCATTTTCAGGGAGAGGGGGAGACAGTTTTCGTCAGATAATAATTGTTTGCTTAAGAGGTAGGCAATGCTATGTAGACAAAAATTAGAAAAATATATAAAAAATTTAGATAGATAATAGAAAACTAGGTGATAACCAAACGTTTTGTGCGCCACGACGAACAGTTTATTTTTAATTTTTAATAAAATCCAGTAAAATGGGAATAAAGTCAAAGTTCTTGTACAAAACGTTTGATAGCGAAACGGTATTTTTTATAGATGAAAATGTTTGGCCAGCCATAGCGGAGAAGTCCCCCCCCCTCATTATCACCCCTTCAAACGCTCAAGAGTTTATTTCATTGGTTAATGTAAAAGTGTGGTAAAACAATAAAAATATCGTTATTCTGACATATAAATTGTTTAGATCTGCACAATATGCTTGCAACTGGTTAAACTTTCGCGAATCCTTAAAATAGGAGGAATGTATACAACCCATCATTTTATGAAGGATGTCTATTTACATTTGGTTTATGCTTGATCGTTTAAAACATATATGCAATATTAACGCAAAAAACATGTGCTTATATCCTGAACTTAATTGTATACCTTTTTCATCGTTTTTGGGAACACGTTATAACTGCAAGACGCGAGCGAAGCGAAAGACGATGGATTCTTTCAAAGTTATATTTACACAAAATTTTTACGGGGGAGGGGGGGGGGATTATGGGGGAGCAACGAGATGTGGTAAAAAATTACTTCAAAACATAAAAAAATATGTGAAACATTGTATGTAAATTAATTGAAATGTTTTGATTTGTAAAAAATTGTGATTTATTATATTAATTTTTAAAAGACACTTTAAAAGGGAAAAATTGGAAAAGTCATTGATAAAGTTTGAGTCATAAGGCTCGGTAGCGTAGCTCCTTAATCGCTTTGGGGGAAGAAAGGCAAGCAAAGTCATTATAAAAATAACGCCGCAGGCAAATTTTTTAAGCAAATATAGTGAAAACTACAGAAATTAGCTAGGTGGGTATAAATTTGAAAGATAAGTATAAATTTACAAGAAAGAAAAATAAATTTAGTTCTGTTGAAAAGACGCTACCAATTTGTTAATTATAGTGAATTGACGAATTTTCCTAATGACTTTCGACGTCCATAAGGGTATTAAAATACATTTAATAAGAAAATCAATAAATTTTAATTTCGAATATTGAAGCTCCCTAGAATTATTTATGAAGTAGAGGCAATCAATTTTGGAAAATAGCTAGGTGTTATAATATACAAACCCTTATAGATTTAATATATTGACCTTTATTTACCTTCACAAGGTTTAAAAATGTATTAAAAGATCTGTATATAGTAGAATAATATAGATATATCATAATCAAGGTACTATACAGGGTGTGTGGGGTTTTTTAAGATACATAATCTAAAAATATTTTCTAATCTACAGGGTGGTCCTAAAAAGTGGTACTGAATAATAAAAAAGAAAATTAAATGGGACACCCAGTATAATTTCCTAGAATATGATTTAATGGAATAAGGACTTTGCAACCCTATTAAAATTTTTAAAGTGAAATGCAATGTTGCCATATTTAGATATATGACATGTTTAACAAAAAAGTAAGGTTTTCGAAAGATAAATTCTTTTGCCTAAAAAAATTAGGGGGGTCCCATTTAAAAAAATTGAAATAAAGCATATTTAAAACTATCGAGTTGTCCAACTTGTAATGAACGCTCTGTAAAAGAGATTTAAAAAACATTATTATAAATCAATATATCGTACCTTAAAGTACGGCAGTAGAGTTTTGGACTTGCATTGTCTTTATTTGTTTAGAATCACTACGTTTCAACTGGTAAGTATCTCCAGTCGTCTTCAGGTGAATACTGAATAAGTACGGTAACTACAGCTCTATTTATACTAGGCAGGTGCTGTGACGCATGACTAGTGGGCGGAGTCATGCGTGTTGCTAGGTGATGACGCATAACTGGATGAGTCATGTTTGATGAGTCATGCTCGATGACGTCATGCTCGATGAATCATGCGTTTAACTCTTGGGTGGTCTTATTCTAAGATTACATTTACTTAACAAGGGTTTCCAGACGTTTCTCATGTCTAATGAAGGCTTACTAAAGCAACCTGGGTTTTGGTGTATGGTAGCAGCTTCCTTAAACTTCCTCTTCCTCCAGTGCGGTTCTTTTTGCAGGATTTCCGCTTTTGTCCACATGATATGATGGCCGTGCGTCCAGGCGTGGTCAGCTGCACCTGATTTTTCGGTCTCTCCTTTTCGGGTATTATTCCGATGTTCTTTAATCCTTACTTCTAGTGGTCTTAGTGTCTCACCAATGTAAGACTGGCCGCATTCGCAGGGGATCTGGTAGACACAATTTTTCTTGTCTTTCTGGCTTACTGGTCTCGTCTTCGTTAGGTGGCTTCTTAAAGTGTCTCTAGAGCTGAATACTGTTTCGATGTTGTATCGTTTTCCTAGTCTTCTTATTTTCTCAGATACTCCTTTGACATACGGAATATTGAGTATTGGTTGTATCTCTTTCTCTGCTTTACGTGTGTTTGGCCGATTCTTGCGATTTTCCAATATTGTGTCAATCAGTTTCATGGGATAGCCATTCTTGTTGAGGTCGGTCTTGATGTGGTTAGTTTCTCTTTTGAGAGCTTCGTTTGAGCTACAGAGAGTAATTGCTCTATCCACAAGGTTTCTTACTATGCCATGTTTTGTCTTGTTTGAGTGGTTTGATGTATAATTGAGATATTGCCCTGTATGTGTAGGTTTTCTGTACACTGAGGTTAGGAAGGTGTTGCCATTTTTCTCTACATTGACGTCTAGAAAAGGTAATTGGTTGTTCTCTTCTTTTTCCATGGTGAATTTAATTGTCGGTGCAAAGTTATTAATGTGATGTAGGAATTCTCTGAGTTCGTCCTCGTTTCCGTTCCAAATAATGAAGGTGTCATCCACATATCTAAGCCATATTTTTGGTTTCTTCTTTGCTTGTTTTATTGCTTCGGATTCGAACCATTCCATATAAATGTTGGCGATTATGGGCGAGAGAGATGAGTCCATTGGTAGTCCGTCCTCTTGGCTAAAGAATCTATCTTTTTCTTGAAAATAAGAATTGTTAAGGCAGCATTCCAATAGTTCCATGATGGCATTTGTACAATGCAAGTCCAAAACTCTACTGCCGTTCAAGAAACGTCATTGTCTCCAACCTTTAAACAGACAGTACCTTAAAGTACTTACAACGTAAATTATATTTGCCTAGGGTTAATCCACAGGTTGCTATGATTTTTTAACGATACCCTTAAAATTACTAAAATTTTGGAAAAAAATGAATTACTTGGCAACGTTGCATTTCACTTAAAAAAATTTAATAGGGTTGCAAAGTCTTTATTTCATTGAATCATATTCTAGAAAATTATACTGGGTGTCCCATTTAATTTTCTTTTTTATTATTCAGTGCCACTTTTTAGGACCACTCTGTAGATTAGAAAATATTTTTAGATTATGTATCCTAAAAAACGTTTTAACTTTTCTATTACACTTTTTTCCCTATCTTTGATACTTTAGGTGCTATCTAAGACAGACACCTTACTGACACACCCTGTATATGACTGAAATAGACAATCCCGGGATTTTTGGGATCTCTTTATGTAAGCCCGGGATGGGAAAAGTATATTAAAAATATTAGCTATTCCGCGATCCCGAAATTGCAATCCCTATAGTACTTCCCTGACCTATATCAGTTTACCTGGGAATTATAAAAGGGACCATCGAAAATTTATTTATTAAGGTTGCCGACATAAAATAGCTTAGCCGGTAACTACCTGGCTTGACAAGTTAAAAAAAAAGGTTATTCTATACGAAATTCGATTTTACTGATCGAAAAGCCATAAAGAACTTTAAGAGTAAAGTCAAGTGATGCATTTGCCTTTTCATTTTTTGATCAATATTTCTTATTCTTTTCGCTTTATTTAAAAAAGGGCCAAATACCCTTCCTTGAGTAGCAATTACCTACAGTTTCGAGCTAAAGAAATTTTCATTAATGATTAATAAAAGCAAAAAACGAAAATTTGTGAAATTTGTCCATTTTTCTTTTTCTGCTTTTATTACTTTATAAATTCAAACTTTAAAATTTTGTTTAACTTTTAAATTATGTTTCAAGTATGGGTATTTGCTCGATTTTTGAATAAAAGGAAATAATAACAAAATATTGATCAAAAAACATTTTGAATGCGTCGCTAGCCTCACTCTTAAAATGTATTATTCGGCGCTCGGGTAAAAATGTCTCTATCCAGAGAATCACCCGTATAGGAGTGGGCGACCGGTAAAAAAATGCTAAATTTATGGGTGATTCTCTGGATAAAGAAATTTTTAAATGAGCGCCAAAAATAATACATTTTACCTTTTTTCTGACTTTTCGATCAGTAAAATCGAATTTTGTGTGGAAAAATCCATTTTTTTACTTATCAAGCCAGGTAGATACCGACTAAGCTGCTTGATATCGAAAACCTTCATAAATGAATTTTCAATGGTCCCTTCTATAGTTCTTTCAGCCTTGATCGCAACGCCGTGCAGTTTAAGTCTACGACTGATTTTTAGGGTAATTATGTTGTTGTGTTAGAAGGGCCTGTCGACATATTAAGCACCGGTTCCCGCAGATCACCGAAGTTAAGCTATGTCGAGCGCGGTTAGTACTTGGGCGGGTGACCGCTTAGGAACACGGCGTGCTCTTGCCTCAGGGAAGAGTGTAAAATGAATCGACACCTAGCCATTCTATTCACGCCGGACAGGCCGGATGAGATCGGATATCTCGTAGGATGAAGGTGCCGTTTCACGCTCCCCAGTCGGTAGATCACATTTGTGGTCGATGACCGGTTCAAGATGGCCTACGTAGTCGGCGAACCGTAAAAAAAAAAATGTTGTGTTGAGTTTGCTCAATCAAATTTCTGGTACCATCATGAAGAGCGATTGTTTTCGATCCCGGTATCGGAAAAGTATGTAAATGGTAGCTATCCCGGGATTTCGACATTCCGGAATTGCAATGCCTAGTCTGAAAGGTATAAGAAGTAACATGCCCAGTGGCGGCTCGTCTGGTGAATAAAAATAAAACCAGGAGGAAAGTTTTTCGACAATATTAAATATTAATGTACAGCTACCATTTTAGCCCTTAAAAAATAATTATGTTCGAATTGATGATATTAATTTAATCCGAATTTAGCTATGCATAATAGGGCCACGGTTAACTCCGATGGACAAAAATTATAAACACTCGAACATTTTGTCGCACCCCAGCCAACCATGTCCATTAGCTCAAAGCAAGTGAAGACAAAAGGCCCAACATGGCTTTGTTTTTCAATGTTGCTATGGTTACGTGACGTCAGTCACGCAAACAGCGTCTAACAATTTGATGATGAAGGGCAATTTAAAAATAGATCAGTCGTATGCACCATGGTTTTAGCATTGGTTCGCCTAACCCTAAGGTATCTATTATGAGGCTTCGCGAAACTTACGGTTTTAGATATCGTTTTTACATGATTTACTGTGTGAATAAAAGCTTTTGTTTTTATTTTTGAATTAATTCAGTATTAATGACATAGTTTGTAATTTTTTGGAAACTCCATTCAGTCGTTGGACAGATGAGGATAAGAGAGACGTTTTGTTACACGGGTTTCAGTCAATGTTTGTTTAACTACCCGCACTATACCTAGCTCTTCACCATTTTTTAAGACCGCGAGCTGCCACTGTACGTGCCAAGAAGCTTACTTCGAAGTTAAAACAAAAAGAAAATGGGAAATCAAATTAATTAGTAAAGAAAATACTTTATATAAATATCAAATTTTTTCTTGGGACAAGTTTTTTTACCAATTTTATATTATTATACCTAAAAAGAAATTACTTAGTTGAAACCAACACAAAATAATTATTATAATGAAAGTGCATGATCTCTCTCGTGAACATATTGTACTATTGAAGTGATAATATTGTACGATAAAAAATAATATTAGCCACAATTTTCATGACTCAGTAGTCATGGCGTGCCACTTTATATTTATTCCATAAATAAATAATTTGTTAAATGGATTCAAAACGTCGATGTCCTAATATTTATTAAAAATTCAAAAGATTGAAGAAAGAAAATTACTGTTTTCTGTAGTTAAATTACATAAAGACAGAATAAAGGCAAAATATTATTGATAAATGGATATTAATAATACGCTCTATTGAAGGACACTTTCTGTCTTTGTCTTATTGATATATGATCTATGTATACCGGGTAGTTAAGTGTATTTTCAGTTGAACCCGATGAGATGATCTAATTTATTATATAGACATAATTTACTTGAAATCCTTTTATATACCGGGTGACACATTTTTTTTCGAAACGGTTATAAGTATGTAAATTACCCTTTTTGGAACAGTTTAAACCTTCGAATCCACTTCCGGTTTAACTGGAAGTGGTGTCAACTTTTAAAATTTAAAAGGAAACCCCTTATTTTTATTCCATATTTAAATTCTATAGAAAATTCTCTTTTCAATGACATATGTCACACTTTATCATTTTTTTTTTAATTGCCGCATAAATCAATTTTCTTTTATTTTTTAAAGTGTCCATAGCTTTGGACTAGGATCTTCATTGATTGAAATTTTAAGCGAGGCTAGGCCTATAACTCCTCTTAATTATTTACAAAACATTAGCTTAAAACTAGTACATTATGTTCGTGTTGTGTAAGGGGTTTGAACCTGGGTCCCTCATTGTCGTGGTAGCCTGTATGGACCTGCCTGGTGTTGTGGTTGGTGGGAATGGCGGATTAACGGGTTCTGGCTTTGTTCTGCTGTGTTGAAGTAATTGTTGCTGGTGTTCGTGATGTAGTCTTGGATCGTTTCCATTTTAAGGTCTCTGTGTAATGTGGTATTACGTACGAACCATGGTGCGTTAGTTATTATTCGTAGCAATTTGTTTTGATACGGCCATAGCTTTGGTAAAACGAGGTAAGTAGTAAATAGTAGGCCGTGGAAACGTTAAAATGCCTAATTGTAACCTACTTAATAGTATAAAATTGACTTGCTTGAGAAAAATTTATCCGTTAGGTTTATTTCATTTACAACGTGTTTTCTGAAAAAAACAAAGCGGAAATTCTCAACTTTTTTAAATGGCGACCGATCTATGTTGTATTATTATCGATTATAATAATATTGTTCATTTAATTTTCTTTCTACCGATGAATCACAATTCAAAATTATTTATTAGGTATCTAATAGTAAAAACTACCAAGAAACATCATAAATGTAATTTCTAGACTCGAATAAGGTATAAGAAATTTAGTCGAGACCAATCTAGAGTATTCCGTGGAAAACAAAAACATTATTTCTGCATTTATTAGAACCAAAATGTCAAATGGTATTAAATAATAATTACGAAGATGGAAATAAATGATTTTTTTTCCACGGCATCCTTAACATAACTTCTTATGCGGGTCCAGAAATTACATTTATGATATTTTTGTTAATTTCCACTATTACCTATAAAAGTATAATTAATTTGTGATAAACCATTAGAAAAGAAATAAATGAAGAATTTTATTTTAATAAAACAAAGATGGGTTGCTACTTAAAGAAATCAAGAAATTCCGTTTTTTTTAAACAAGTTGTAAATATAATAGCCCTAACTGGCACATGTATCTCAAGCAAGTCAATTTTATATTATAAAGCAGGTTAAAATGAACCATTTTAACGTTTTCATGGCCTACTCTTTACCACTTACCTTGTTTTATCAAACTTATGTACATTTTATAAAACAAAGGAATATTGATCTATGCGGCCATTTTTAAAACAAATAATAAAGTGCGATATGTCATTGAAAAGAGAATTTTTCATAGAATTCAAGCATCGAACAAAAATGGAGGGTTTCCATTTAAAAGTTGCCTTTACTTCCGGTTAAACTGGAAGTTGATTTGAAGGTTTGATTTGGCTGAAAAATGGCAATTTACACACTTATTACCTCCTCAAATTTTGAAATCTTTACTTTCTTACATCGATTGATTTCTATTAAAGTTAGGAAATATCATAAACTTCTATGAAAAAATTTAATAATATCGGTAAAGTTTTACTAATTTCTCCTAACGGTATCTAGTATTATAGTTATATTTTTGTTGACAAATTTAATTTATCAGCCCATAATGAAGTGTAGTAGCTATATGCATATTCATTTACCATTATTTTAAATTTGTACCTAGAACTTCCGGAGATTAATACCGTTTCTGTTTCCTGTGTTGAGTTAATAAGTCAGTATTTAATTGTAGGGCGTTGTGGTCCTGCTATTATACCAAACTAGTTAATGAATTTAATAATTTGTATTTAAATATTGAGATGCAAATATGGGCAGTTTTGTATGACCGTGGAAAGAGGTCAAGAATTATAGTTTTCCGGGGGGAGGGGGTTGTTTTTTCAAAGTAATAAGTTTTGATTGGAGAGAAGTAATACAGGGAGTTCCCTTTTGATTCGGGTAGTGCCTAAACACATCGGACCCGCGTGTGCCCACCCAGTACAATATTTCTGGCGCCATTGCTGGACTCCTGGACAATCACTATCGTCGGTTGGGTTTTTTTTATCAAGTTTATAAAGACCAACTACACCTACAAAAATCTTTTTACAGAAATGGCTTATCTCCTGTAGCCTGGAGACCACCTATAAAATTCATAATAAATACCGATAATATATGTTTAAATATAAATTAATATTATAACTTATTCAAAACTTCAAGAGCGGATATGGTTTATCAAAACTACTTATAACATATTGTATTGTTGACATATCTGATTTTCAAGTAACGCCTACTGAGGCTAATTAATTAACACCTTGTTTCCTTATTTGTCAGGACAGTGTTAATATGTCTCTCACTATACACATAATAGGTACGTTTCTGAATAATGAAAAAAACTTTTTCTCTTGATAAAAAAATTCAATAATGTTTCAAAAAGTAAAAACCACGACTTTTAGTTTATTTAAGAATACAAAAAACCTTGGAGTGAGTAGGGTATCAATATAATGGATTTTTTCACTAAACTTTAATAATAATAATAATAATAATAATAATAATAATAATAATAATAATGGACCAAAAAATCAAATTTTCTGTGTTTTTACTTTTTGTATTTTTTGTTTACTAATAGATATATCAAGTTTTTTTGTTGTGTAATTTCTTCTTCTTCGTTCGCTGCCAGGGCCATTCCCGAGGGGACCTACAGCTTAACGTGGGTTACGAATCACGATTATCTGTCATGTGACACCCCCCAAGGGCTCTCAACCGATATATACTGATTGGGGAATGTGTACCTTCTTCCGTACCCCACGAGATGTCCGATCTCATACGGCCTGGTTACTGTGTCGTGAATGGGGTGGGGAGATGATACATTTTACACTCTTCCCTGCATTCTTAAACCTACTAAATTTCGGATACTTTTTTTTTATTGTGCATATGCTTACTTTAGGGATCGAACCCGGACCGCCACGGTCGAATATCAGTAACTCACCTCTGAACCACTGCCGCGGTTTATATCCTATTAAGTTCAGTTTTCTCTAATTTTTCATGTCATACATATACATAATACCAAATGTAATAAAAAGTTTAATTTTTGTTTTGTTTCTGCAAAACATATTTTTTAATAAAAATTTGTCACTATCTCTTCCGAGTCGATAACTTACTTTTTTTTAGAAAAAATAATATTTCGAACGTAACGAACTGTTTTGTAAATCCCCCTTTTTATCCAAAAGTAGATAAAATAATATCTGGTTTCATTTTAAAAGTGGTAACAGGAAATGTGGATGATAAGCAATCTTTATTTTATTTTCAATTTATATCAGATATAACGTGTCGTAGCCATAATAATATTTTTATTTATCCCATCAAGTTACAGACGGATTTAATTCCAAAAGTAAACACTACGGGATACTAACATTATCGGTTTTATTTATCTTACAACCACTGCATTCCCTAAACTTATCTGTACCTTCTTATAAATTCTTATAATTTCACAAGCTGCAAAAAATTATGTTCAATACGGAATTAGGTATTATATCCAGCCTTATCAACAGTGTTGCCAAAAATCAAAATGCAAAATCGGGAGAAAACGATGTTCAAAATCAGTAGATTTGAAAAATACTAGGTTGAGTAAATTTTTTAAGTAATTTGAACCTGTGAACCACGAAATATTTACGTAACTTTAAAAAAATCTTCACTCTGAACAAAGGCAAGCAAGTTTACTATCTTCGCTGACGATACCACTATTCTTTGGTACGACACGGATACCGAGTGACTCCAGTTAATGGGTAGTGGTGATCTAGGTTTGATACAGCAGTGATGTGTGATCCGAAAAAGCATATTACATCCTTCAGGAATTTTATGATGATGTATAGGTTTGCTTGGAAGTTTAAAGTTAATAATTACATTTTCTTAGGGCTACCCCCCGCCCCCTCCCTGTCAAAAATAGTTTTTATGTCCTTGGTAGAAGCTTTAATTGAACCAATCAATCAACTCTTATCCTAAAGATAGAAAGTTTAATATTATTTTGGATAAATAGAAACAACAGTAGCTACCTATCTGTGATATTTTTATTAAGGTATAATTTTTTAAATGTCAACAAAGATAACGGTCTAGATTTAGAAGCAAAATCTAAAAATATCTCAGAAAT
This sequence comes from Polydrusus cervinus, assembly GCA_935413205.1. NCBI lineage: Eukaryota > Metazoa > Arthropoda > Insecta > Coleoptera > Curculionidae > Polydrusus > Polydrusus cervinus. Next base: position 19,230,266 of record OW284514.1, on the reverse strand, counting down.
AAATTAGCGAAAGTTCTATGTCTATTTTAGAAAGGTGTAGAGTAATAAAAGCTTATTAGGTATGCAACCCACTATCACAATTTGGCATTGATTTCATTGCAAAATTATTTCTTTTCATCAAGTGCAGATAGTATCACCCGGGTTTGGGACAATTTATGGGGTTTGCCTATTGTTATTCAATTACAAGCACTGAAAATGGTGTTATAAAGGCGTGCATTATGTACATAGTATTATAGGTACACTTATTTTATATTAAACATTAAAAAAAAATATATTATACGGGAATTAAATTATAAAATAATAATATTCTTCGTCATCTGAGGAACTGCCATCTCTTCTTGACGTTATAATTAACGGTTGGACGATTTCATCGATCAGGTGTTCAAGATCTCACATTTTCTACTCTTCTTTAATGACATGATTTTTCGCAGTTCTCTGGTGTCACTTCCTTAATGGCTTGATCAAACAGTAGCTTAACGTCCTTTATTTTGAATGTCGTGTTGTGTATTGCTACAAATCCTTTCACTTGCGCCCATATAAGTTCTATAGGATTTAGTTCGCAATGATATGATAGTATGCGCAGCACAATTGTACTATGTTTTTTAGCTATATTTTCCACGCCATATTTCATGAAACGATGTTTGTGTAAATTTGCTATAGCTTATAGTTCCTTTTTTTATCAAATTATCTTCTTTTTTTTTGAAGAGTTATCATAAATTATTTCAAGCAAAAAATTTTCCTGCGCCTATGGCCGACACCGAAATTGAGCTGAACTACACCTTTCTGAAATAGACTATAGTATTAGTTTTATCCAACTTTATTTGTTGGCTACTATTTAATTTGGTAAAGAATTGAATAAAATTCTTCTATTCTATCTAGATTATTGCTGAAAATCGTTCTCTCATTAATCCATCCTATAAAATCGTAGAATAGAAAGAATAAACGCTTTATAAATTGTAAGGTAAAAATTAATTATTATTTAACCCATGGAGTTTTTTTTTATTGAAGTATAAAGTTAAAAAAGCAATTAATAAACTGGCTAAAATTATAAACCTAAAACTACGGTATTTAAATCAATTATGACAATCTGATTACGTCACCCATTAATCCTATTTAAACAAAGTAGCATATATGAAACATCTGGTAGGCTGGTTTTGTTGGTAAATAAAAGCGGGCCAATACCAGTTGATGCAGTAGTTTTTACATTAAAAAATAGTGGACAATTTGGAAACTGAAATTTTGTATGGAACACAAGAAATTATTCTTTTCAAATGACTTATTGAAGCGAGTTTAACCGAATATGTAGAATCAATTAGTTGTATACATTTAATTAAATAATAGTTGGAACGCTGATAAATATTTTTCTCTTGGTTACATTTAATACATAGAATAAAAAGTATTAAATCTGTAAATAATGATTGAAATTATAAATTCTGTAATGAAATAATTTGACAAAAATATTTTTATGTTTATAACAGGACATTGTGGTTTTAATTTCTTGAGGCATATAAGAAGTAACAGTTTTTAAATACTTCTTGTAACAAATCAAGCTATGAAGGTAATATATGCATTAAGTGACTAAAAAGTAGGTTCTCAGGAGAATATAGCAAATTAAAAAGTGTGTAGTTTACATTAGTTTGCATTATATTAAAAATCCCATCAAACCGGATTAAAAATAGCAGTTATATAAATCATTAAAATATAACGTATCTTCTTACGTTTTAGTTAAATATTACACATTAGCAGCCCAGAGGAAGAAAAAATTAGATATTGTACAGTTTTAGTGTTTAAAGCCTTCAAGTGTTTGCTGAAGAAATAATTAAAGAAAATTCGCTATTTAATAAAAACATGCGAAAAAACTGACCCACGAAAATCTGATTCAACTAGTCGGTCTGACCGACCGACGCGCTCCTACCTGAATAATGTCTCAAGTTCTGTTATATTTAAGTTAACGAAACAAATATTTAAATCGAGTGGCTTGATTGACAAATAAAATAATTGTGGGTAAAATGTATCCTTTCGCGGCGTATTTTTATAATTATTTCAAGATTGTGAGGTAAGGTTAGTTTAGAGTGGCAGACCTTTGGTTCTGACCAAAGAGTCTCACGTAGTCCTATTAGGTCCGTTGTGTTACCACACGTGTTTCGTAGAACGTAGAACCCACCTTCATCAGATCTCTGATGGTTAGTGCGGCGTACACCGCAGAAGGATTTTAACAGCTCATTTGAACCAGTCACTACTATTCAGATACCTGCTCAGTCGACCAAGTTGTAAGTTGCTTAGTTCCTCCAGGCTATCAAAAAATGGTTTACCAGAGCAGTGAACTTTCTTCTTACGAGGCCAGGGCATTCACACAGAAAATGTTGAATACTTTCCTTCTCTTCCTTATCTCTGCAACTTCTGCAGAAGTCGTTAGTGGGGTCGTAGTTCGACATGTCTACTGAAGAGGCAATGTCCGGTAACAACCGCAGTAATATTTCTCACGTCTTTCTGACCTCCGGTTATCTTTTTATCAAATGTGGGCCACAGTTGCCTGGATGTACTACAGGTTATTAACTCTGTCCATCTGTTTTGTGCAAGCTGCTTGGCCGTGTAATGAATCTCCACTTTGACTAATCCCAGTGGTCTGTTCACCGTATTGTCTGCCAGATCAGGTGGCATGCCAGCGCCCTCCCTCGCTAGATTGTGATAATCTAGGAAGAGTTTTTTTCTATTCGGATGTATTTTCAATAGGATCTAGGAATATTAATGCTGAATACGAGGAATTTAGTTATGGTGAAAATGCCCATTGGTCTTGTTAAATTTACCACCTAAAGCATGATTCAAGAATTGATTAATAAATAGACGATTATTTAAATTTTTCTTCGTTAAATTAAAAACTACGAAAACACTGCACGAGGTAAAAAACCAACATCAAATATTTTTTACCCTCTTTAATATTTATGGTAAACAAATTCATAAAATAATTATGATCAATCATCATTAAGATCATATAAGAAACCGAAAACCCACTCACATGAAATAATACTTGCACATTGAATCATTCTAGTGTAACTGGACAAAGATCCCTTGCAAAAAAATGGCACATCTGATCATTCCACACCTCATCATACTACAACATGGGTGTTAAGAAGCCTCATACCTAATTTACTTCCATTGTACAAAACGGTGACCTAAGCAGATATTAGTTCGAAAGGGGTAATAGATATAGGGGCCACCAAAACTAAAATTAGAGAATCACCTAGTGAGTGTAAAAATGAACTAGGGTGGTATCCTCTTCCTATACGAAAGCATATAAGGGCACGGAAGCCTTTAATAAGGTTTTCTCGAGAATACAACCCTTAAACTTCACAGCTCCAATCTATCATGCTTTACATGGCCAGCACAGAATAATAATTAATTTATTTCTAGATATTAGGTTGATTTATTGAAAGATATTTTGTTTTTTGTTCATATGCATCTTGTGTTATGAACGACGCTAGATAAATATTTCAAAAATAGTTGTAGGCGTTCGGTTGTTGTTTTTCATGTAATTTGTTTTTAATATAGACATTTTATTAAATTTTAATATATAATATATTAATTTACCATTTCTCCCTTTAACAGCAGTGACTTGTAGGAGAACTCAATTCTTTAAACTATATGCAATAATATTTGTCGGAAAGCATGGTCATTGCATTTTCTGTGCGCTTGTAAATTATTTAAATGTCAAAGGATAAGTATTGCCTTAGGACAAAATAATGTGCAATACAAAACTTTATTAATAATATCATGACTTAATTTATATAGAAGCAGAATAATGATTATTACAAAATAACTTATAACGTATAAGTTTATAAAATACTATTGACTCCAAAAGCGTTTTTACATTAGGTGTAATTTTTACATTATTTACATTTACATAGATTAAAATATCATTTTTAATCAGCTGATGCAAGTTTTCCCATTGAAAATGACCACTTGCACTTGCAACTTGCATTAAATGTAAAAAGGCATTTAAATATTTATACTCCTGAGAAATTTTTTATGCGGAGTGGGATATTTTTTTGTCGTATAACTGGTTTCCTAAGAGGGGGGCAACACAATGTAGAGAAAAATTGTTCTAAAAATTACAAAAATATATAAAAAAATGTATTTTATTTAAAATATCTGTAAAATTTTAGATTAAAGAGTCTGTAAAAACACTCCAATAAAAATGTGAAGAAGCCCGACCCAGCAGTGCAGCCACAAAATCGGTTTAGATGAAGGGGGAAGAAACATTTTTATTTGAATTATTTTCCATCTCGCTGAATGCGCTGTAGTTTTTATCATTAGTTGTTCAGTAAATATATTTAAAGTTTTTTTTTGTTATGGTTTAGCAACGAATCGTATCTATTCATGGGTTAAGGGCCATTGTCGCATATTTAAAATGGATTTGTTATCATGGAATTTCAAAGCAGCATATTTGAATTTTATTTACATAAATTTGAATAAGATTAATTTTTAATTAGATTGACTTATATATCCGTTTATGGTTTAATTATCAATATTTCCAATTTAATATCACTACTACTATTAATAATAAAGAATCAAAGGGAAAATATATAATTATTGCCTAGGTTTGGGCCTTCCATACCGCCAGACGCAGGTACAACATAATATACGCGATGTGGTGGAAATGCACTATTTCTTATATATTTATTTAAAACCATGATATTTGCATGAAAATAATTGTACGTAAAATGAAAATGTATATGCAGGCATTACAGTTGTATCAAAATTGTAATCTAATTCATTTTTTTACTAGTTTAATAACCTACCATAATAAACTTTTATATTTTTAGAAAATATTATTAAAATATAATTAAAGTACTACGTATCTAAATAATGTCAGCCATTTTAAAACAGACTAAATTTTTAAAGGTTAACAGAGTGAGTCATAAAGTAGGAAGAAGAATAAACACATATATTTACAGAGCTGTGTGCAGTCGGTGCTCTATTGGCTCTAATGATAATTTAATTAAAAAGATGCTAATCCCTAAAATGGCAATGCAATCAATTCACATCTAAATAATATTTTATTTAGATGCAAAAGAAATCGAAAAAAGAAGCCAATGAAAACCCTAAAAATAATTACTGAAGTTTATTCCATTGTAAAAAATATTGAAAATTATTTTTTTAATAAAAATGACTTTGTGATGTCCAAATTTAAAAACTTTTAAAAATCCATTAATACACATAGGTAGGATTAGGGCCAAGAGAAAGCAATGTTTTTAATATATGTACTTATATATAGATATAATTTCGCATGGATCTGGTAGCCTTAGAAAATAACTTCAGTATTAAATACACAAAATAAAATAAGTAGTTCTATGATTTTTCTCGATTCCATCAAAACGAAAACGAAGAATCATTAATGTTTTCGGTGTTGGGTATGTAGTGCCCAAGCAGTGCTCACATAAAATCGTCAAAATTTCACAATTTAAGTGACATTACCACACGAAATTTTACATTCATTACATTTTAGGGAAAATGTTTAGTATTTTTGATAAAAAAAAGTTTGTATACTATTTTTTAAAAGAGATTTGCCATCCTTGCAAAGCATTACATTACACACTGGGTGTGCAAGTAATTGTGGAATATTTTACATTTCAAATCCTTATAGGTATAACCATTGAGACATAATTTCCCATTAATTTTTGAAATATTTCGTTGGCACCTAATACACCACCCTGTATTTTATGTCATTAACACAACAAAGTTTAGTTTTAAAAATGCTTAATTTCGTATGCAATTTATACATTTGGTTGAGCATAAAAGGTACAAGAGGCACTAGAGGTACCAATTTTCTTAACCGGAGACACTGTTTTATTGTTTTTTTTGTTTTTAATTCTTTTTAAATTTGTCTATGCCAAAAAAAGTTTGCATCATACAACAAGGTGTTTGAAACCCTTAGGCTATATCTTGACATTTGACAACTAAATGATCTTACCAGAATCAATGAATATTATAATCCAAAAAGGGCACTTTTAATGCGTTAGTCTTAGCGAGCACATCACAAACACAAACAATTTGTTAAAATTAATGCCAATTTAGGACTTTTACATGGTTAATTGAACTTCTTAACAGTGACAAGTGCGGCGCGCCAGACACTTGTGTGGGAACGGATCGCAGGAAAGTTGTTCTCTACAACAACAGCAGGAACAAATTTTTAGCAGCAACAGCACTGGGTTTCACTGCTGCGCGCTAAGCTTTGATGACCAATAAACAATTAGTAACTAAAGCTTCCATTTTTGGGATATGGTGGATGGGACGTGGGCATATGGGTTTGCATTTATAATTAATTCGTTTTTTAAAATATGTATTGCAGTTATTTATAATAATTTAGTAGGCGAAGAGGTGTGTTTTTATCAGTTGATTAAATAAATTAGAAAAACAATTTTTTTTAACATAAGTTATTCTAATGACGTCTACTCAGTGAATCATTCCCCGTTTTATCTTAATAATAACTAGATAAAAGGTAATTATAGGTTAGATTATCATGTCTTGCCATTCTTTTTAATTATGCTTCTTACGCCTTGGTTCGCTGCCAGGGCCATTCCCGAAGGGACCTAAAGCTTAACGTGGGTTTCGAACACAATCCTCACTCAGTCATGCGACACCCCCCAAGGGCTATCAACCCTCGGTTCTTTGCGCCATTGCATGACCTACCCATTGGAGAGTATGTACCTTCTTCCGCACCCCACGAGATATCCAATCTCATCCGGCCTGATTGCTGGCATGAATGGGGTAGGTTGGGAGATGATCCATTTTACATTACAAAATATTTTCACTATTTTTAATAATCTGCGGTGCTGATGAAAATTTGCAGTTTTGTTAATATATTTTACTTACTTTTCACTTTATATCTAATTTCTTAATTGTTTTTACCAATTGTGCTAAAAATTTCGACGTTATTTCTATAGTACGTTGGCTTGCAGTTCTGGTTTTTCTTCTTCCGAAACAAATTTTGTGGCTACGTTGCATGACAACCTTTTTTATCAAATTTTTATTTTCTTAATTTTTCTTATTAGTAGTTTTTTTTTTGACATAAATAAGTATAAAAAAAATTAAAATTTTTTAGATTTTTTTTACATTTTACACTAAACAAAATATTTCAATTTTTGAAACGATTTTTCTCCATATTGCTTAACCCCCTCTTAATCAATGAAGTATCTGACAATAAAATTTAACCCGCCCCCCTTGAAAATATTTCTTCGTGTGCCACAATAAACTTTCAACTTTTTTTTCAGAAAAAATTACAAGCCTTATACAAAAAATGATTCAAATAAATAATTTCACTAAAAGCTACAAACCCCGGTTTTTAGAGAATATTACAAAAAATATAATCTAAGATTTTTTATTGTTCAATTGGTCACTTTTAAATCCTCCTACTAAGTCAAAATTCAAAAAATGTATGCAGCATTTTTTTAAATTTTCTTTTTAAAGTCGGCTTCTAAAATAAACTCATTTTTAACCATCTTTATGGCTCTACCACGCGCAAATTTAGAGGATGAAAAACACCGTTTCGCTACTGCAGGATTCTGCAAAGGCTATTTGAAATATTTGTCGGGACAATTTAAAATTTAATAAAGGAATGTTTGTATTTCTAAGGTACAAAGCCCTTTTTTGAAAAAAATAAGAATATGTATAAGAAAATGCCCACTAAAGGTGCGTATTTTTAGGCACTTTTCAAGGTTAATATCGTAGCTAAGAATTTTTTTTTCAAAAAAATAGCCATGTACCTTAGAACTTCCATGTCTTATCTTTAAGACTTCAAAAATTGAGACAAAACAATGTCGTAATAACTCCGTTATCTTGCAGCGCGCAACTCATGTTTTAGGTAAATTTTGTTGTCATGTTATAGAAGTTGCCTATATACAGCTGAATTTATTCTCGGCTGACGTGAAACAATTTACATCCAGAGAGAATAATGATACACTGAAAAAAATTATGGGTGGTCGAACAAGAAGTAATTTCGGGGGTAATTTTGGGCTAAATTGTATGTTATCCTTTTTGGATTGTCTGTGCCAATAACAGAATATCTAAGCGTTAATATTAAAAAGACGTAACTAGTAGTTGTGCTATTAAATCCGGGTTACCATACATTTTTTGGCTTAGACCGGGATGGTTTATAATGCGCCGCAGGGCAAAATGTTCAAGGCGCGTTCACCATTTTGTCAAAACTGGTGTTTGGGCTTTCAAAATTTCTTATTCATGTTAGGTAAGGATAAGAATTGAACGAAATCCAGTCGATATGTTGCAGTCAAAAATGGGCTATATTGAATTTTTTGTTTCGTTTTTTATCGAAATGGGTTATTTTCTTGATAGTGAACAAAATATACTAAGGTAAATAGCTTATCGGTATTAGAGGCCCAAACTGGGTCACCGGGAACTTACGACAAATCCCAGGATGTATGGTAACCCTGGTATATTAACTCTTAGATCTAAAATTAAAGTTTAATTTGTCTTGGTAAAGGGTGATAGGTGCAATAAAACAAAGCCATTTATGAAGGTTCTTAGTGAGTAAAGAAACCAACTGTTGCATAATGAATCTATTTCTATTCGATTGTTTTTATATTTTATGCTTATTATTCAGGCTCTATATATTGTTTATAAAGTGAGCTTCTGTCTAAACCTGTTAAAATATAAATTCATTTTAAAGGTGAAATGTGTTTATTATTTTATCCATGGTTTAACGATTTAAAAGTAGTTGTCAGGCACGAATTTGGCGTTGGTCACATGACATTTATCTGTTCATGTTATTGGCTCGCAGCTACAATTTGGTGCAGCGAGACTACTGTATGTATAGTGACAATGCTTCTAAGAAGCTAGGTAGGTAATAAATAAAAATTGGACAGTATCCCACGCAGAGTAATAAAATACAATTTTTTGTTAGGCATGGGCGTCCATAAAGAGGGCAGTTGCCCCTGTCTCTTGACCAAGCGGGAAAGGGGGGGGGGGTTAAATATACTTTTTACTAACTTTTGTTAGGGGGAGTTTATGAAACGACTGCGACATTTTTTTTTGTAGGAATCAGTTTTGAACGGTGGAGAAAGTGTAGAAAAGGCTGCGAAGTATTTTATTTTATAGAATTAACTTTTGAGAACTTACACGTTTTTTTGGCTACCCCCCTATAACTTTATGTTTATAAGAAACATTAATACCGTGATTTTGTATCGGATTAGCGCGACGATACGGTACTACCTCCTGTTGTTTCTGTGTTACTAAAAAAAAATCTAGGTACTTACTTTTTTTTCTTTTGAAGGTGCAGCGCAACTAATCGTCAAAAACATACCACTTTTTAAAAAAAATAATTATAATGGCACGGAACGCGACGGACAAAATACTGCGCGAGTTAGTAACCACAGTCAACAAATCCTGGAACCAGCGGGACTTATCTTTTGTTTTATAAATAAACATGGTGAAAAATTTGTAATATAAGAAAATTTTGATTGAAAAACTATTGACCTTACGAAGTATTTGATAACCAATGCTGAAAACCTTTAGTTTCAGGGTAGGCCTGTGCCTCCCAATTTTGAAAATTAGACAGTATATGCTAGTGCTGATGGGGGCGATCGGGCTAAAATATATTTATAATGGTGGCACTTCCCGTTATACCGGAAGTAAGTGACAACTTGCTTATTTTAGATAGAATACTCTATATATTACTACATTTTTGCATTCTACGCAAGAATTTAGGCATATCTTGTATACCATGTCCTATACCTATGTCTAAGCGTTTTAGATATTTTTAATAGATTTTTTATAATATTTTGATAACTATTAATACAGGGTGTTTAAACAATACGATTAAAAATTAAATTGAAAAACTGCAAAAACACTAGATTTTCAAATGGAAATACACAAATTTTATAATTATTTCTTATTTAGCATTAAAAATAAGGGTAAGTGTGTATATTCCAAAAAATTTTAGTTTTAGAAACATTGCCAACTTAATATTTTTATATGGCGATTTTGCTGCAGATTTTAAGTTTAGTTACTTTTAGTTGGCTATAACGGCGTTGAAAAACAATCAAATGCGAGAAAAATTTATGAAGCTGTCACTTACCATTTAAACATCATTAATTATCATGCCTGTGCGCTTAAATTGTACATACAAACGAAGATTATTTAAATTTATTTATTATTTATGGAGAATGTGTTAAAGTTATATCAAGAACATGGAACACATTTGCCAATCGATATCCGCAAAACAGAAGCCATCACAATGTGCTTATTAATAATGTTCAACATTTTTGGGATATACAAACTTACCCTTTTTTAATGCTAAACTAAAAGTAATTATAAAATTTGGGTGTTTCCCTTTGAAAATTTAGACTTTTTGCGGTTTTCTCAATCTTATTGTTTAAACACCCTGAATTAATAGTTATCAAAATATTATAAAAAATCTAATAAAGCAGGTCCTTTATAACAAGGAATCCCACTTAAATTAAATAAATATAAGGCTTCTTTATAGAAAAAATTGATAATTATTTTAAGGCTTGCAACCGTCATTCTTAACAGAAAAATTCAAATATGTCAAAAACGCTTAGATATTTATAGGTATAGGCATACAGGGTAGGGACTTTAACTGGAATAAATTCGATATTATTAAACCTGCTGAAGTTGCGCCTACAAAATTTGGTATGTGGGGGTTTTAGAGCATGCGGAATTGGATTATGATGTCGGCGCAGTTGCCAGATTTCTCAGCTTTGCGCTACACGTAGTAATTTTGTTATTTTAAATAGAATGCCCTATTTATTTTTATTGCAGTGAATTGGTAGTGTCAAATTTAGGAAGATCTCAAATTTACAAAATTATATCTTCACTAGTTTCTGAGCTATGGCAACACAAGTTCCCTTAAAAAGTACCGGGACGCTTGTCTACCTCCATAGTTACTAAGTTATTGACAAGATTCAAGAAAAGTTCTTGTCTTTTCAAAATGGCCTATTTAACTTAAACTTTAAAAATATAAATTCTCATGGTACTTTTTAATGGAATTACAGTATTGCCATAGCTCAGCAATTAGTAAAGATAGAATTTTGTTAATTTGGCATCTTATTAAATTGGACACGCCCAATGCACTGCAATAAAAATAAATAGGGCATTCCATTTAAAATATTAAAATTACTACGTGTATCGCAAAGCTGAGAAATCTGGCAACTGCGCCGACATTATAATTCAATTCCGCATGCTTCAAAACCATACATACTAAATTTTGTAGGCGTTTAGAAAGCACGTTTGATGATAGGAGGAAGAAATATAAAAGGCACGCCACAGCGTAAGGTCAACGGGGTATCGACTTTTTTTTTTAGAAATCATCAATATAATTATTTTAAGCACCTCAAAAAAAAACTTGTTCTCCAGGCACTATCCACTTCCCGCTTTTCAATTTTTAAAATCTGGCTACCCTAGCTGACACTAACTTCCGGTGTAACCGGAAGTACCACCATTATGAAATTTTCTTAGTCCGGTCGTCCCCATCAGCATTACCATGATGGCAAATTTTGAAAATTTTCCTATGTATAGTTTTCCATATATAGTTCGAAGCGGTTCCCGGTGGAACACGAACACCCTGTTTGCAGGTGCTTTTATACCTATTATTAATTAACACTTCAAACTTTCTGCTCTACCTAATTTTATTTTTTGTAAATATTCTATAGCTTTAATAATAAAATAAGACCAAATTTAAAAGATATATCCGTATAACGATTAGGTACATTATTTTAACTAAGAATACAATAACAAGTTCTTATTTTCCACAAAACAAATTTCTCGTCTCCGAAATAAAATCAACCGAAACTCATTAGCATAATAAAGAACCTACCGCCTTGCATCGTGCTTTCAGTGTGTATCGATGTTTACGGAATATTTTTCACCACGTCATAAGCTCGCTAGTATGCCCACTTCGGGTGAGACTCTCTTGCAAATAAATTTCTTGCTGCACAAAGTTCCGCCTTATCACTTAAACTTTTCCAATTGGGATATCTATACCCCAGTTTAAATACATTAAAAGACTTATCCTTAAACAGTGTTTCTCATTACCCAAATATAAAATTATTTATGCCTATAAAATTTCTTTAGAGATTATTTCCTCCAGTGGCGGCTCGCGGTCTTAAAAAATGGTGAAGAGCTAGGTATAGTGCAGGTACTTAAATAAACTTTGACTAAAAACCCTTGTAACAAAACGTCTCTCTTATCCTTATCTGTCCAACGACTGAATGGAGTGTTCAACAAATTACAAACTATGTCATTAATTGGGTTCATTTTTAAAACACACAACTAAGTAGGTACGTACACTACCGAATTAACTGAAAAATAAAAACAAAACTTTTTAATCACACAGTAAATCACGTAAAAACGATATCTATAACCGTAAGTTTCGCGAGCCTCAAAATAAATATCTTAAGGTTAGGTTAGGCGAACCAATGCTAAAACAATGGTGTATACGACTGATCTATTTTTAAATTGCCCTTCATCATAATGCAAATTCTTACATGCTGCTTGCGTGACAACGTCATGTAACCATAGCAACAGTGAATATATAATATCAAAGCCACGTTGGGCGTTGGGTCTTCACTTGCTTTGAACTAACGGACACAGTCGGCTGGGGCGCGCCAAAATGCACGAGTGTTTATAATTATTGTCCATTGGAGTTAACCGTGGCCCTATTATGCATAGCTACATTCGGATTAAATTATTATTATTAATTCGAACATAAGTATTGTTCAAGGGCTAAAATGGTAGCTGTATGGGCATATTAATATTTAATATTGTCAAAAAACTTTCCTCCTCGTTTTAGTTTTTGGTGAAGGGCCCCTTCACCTACTTCACCTGACGAGCCGCCACTGATTTCCTCTCAATGAAAATTAAAAATCAATTTGTGAACTTTTAGCTTTTCAAGGGTATTAAAGTTGAATTCGTTTAATTAAATAAGTCCTTGATATTATGTAACAATTGAACGCCAGCTACTATTTTTAAAATATTTATCTTAGCGTTCGTCAATAACACAAACAGGTCACTACGCAGGATTTCCGCTCAGGGAGGTTGTGAATAAACAAATCTCCGTAATCAATTTTGTATTTATCAACTCGAAATCAGTCAGTCAAACTTCGGATGTAGTAGGTTATTTTTTTTTAATTCAAAAGTTGTTAACCCACCCCTGAGTCTGAACACCGGGCCCCGGCCCACCCTGAAAACATCAATGCCCACCCTAGTGCCCACCCAAAAGTGACGGTTTTGCAATGGAATTTCCGGGGGACGGGGGATTTGACTATGAAAGTATTATTGTATGTTATTTTCAAGAAAACGAGGATGACTCTTTTTTTTAGACGCCACTTTGGACAAGAGGGGATTTTGTTTTTTTTTACTCATCACTTTTGTCTGGCTTTGCCCTTTGCGTAGGTTGTGGAGGTGTAGTGTTGTGGTTGTCGGGCTTCGCCCTTTGTAAAGGTGTAGTTGACCTTTTTTCGAAGTCATTTTTTTTTTTGTAATGCCCACTCTAAAATCATCGGGCCCACTTGTGCCCACCCATCCCAAAAATCCTGGCGCCGTCACTGTTATTAAGCAAACGTAATTTTTAATAAATAAGAATAACACTAAAACTGCATCTCGTAACATCAAATTACTTTGAGATGCCAGATAAACATTAATGACTTTTTCTTATGCCACCACATCACACCATCAAAACTTTTAGGTAATATAATAAAGTAACAAGAGAAAGTTGCTGATGCTGCGGGTATCTTTAATGTACCAACTTCCGGTAAATATTCTCACTTAGCCAGTTTAAAATTACCCGGATTATTGTAACATTCCTAAACTTGTTTTTTCTTACGATAAAAATATAGGTGGTTCTAGATGACATTATAGATTTAATAAATCATGTAGGTTTGTGGTAAAATAATTGTTGAATTTGTCAAAAATGTTCTTTCGAAATAATATTTCTAGAACTTTGGAAATATTTTTCTTGTCATAAATTTGAATTATAAACTTTATGACGTTATAACCAAGATAGCGATGTATACTGTGGCTCAAATTAAAGGAGTACACTTTTTAGTTATGAATATTTTTCTAGATTTTGCAGTGATTTAATTTATTTTTGGAATGATGATGAACTAAAATCGTCTTAGTAAAATGTGAAATTTTTATCAAAATATTTTGAACAGGGCCGGATTGACAGTTTTTTTTCAACAAACGTGCACTTATGCTCGTTGCAAACGAAAACTGATTTATTCATAATTCAGATAATACGTTTTTTTGGTAGATTAACTATCGAAACTTCTTCAGTAAAAGTTTCACTCTGAAAGATTCTTAAATTCAAGAAATACAATTTATTTTGTTCAATCTTAATAACAAATTTAATAATATTACCAATTACTGATATCAAGACTAACTATCACTTAAAATCGAAAGTACTATAAATATTTATAGGATAACATTATGAATATGACCACCATGAATTTCTATCACGGATTGCAGTCGCCTTCGCCATAAGTCAATAGCTGCATTGATTATGTCCTGGTTAAAATTATTTCAACGGAACTGTAACCTTTTCTTTAGCTCTTCGATGGTGTTAAACCTTTAACCATTGTGATCATTTGCCTCGAAAATTCCCCATATGGAATAGTCAACAGGGTTTAAGTCTGGACTATTGGGTGGCCACATCTCCGTTTTGATATAAACCGGGCATTGCTCAAACAAAAACATTCTTATACTAAGAGAGGTATGGGACCGTCTTGTTGGGATACGTAATCGTCGCAGATTGCTTCAATTTCAGGAAGCAAGTGATTTAAAATTTGTTGTTGATACGCGTCCGAGTTGAGTTTTACTCTGGCATCTACAACAATAAGACTTGACTTCCCCAATTTGGAAACTGCCACAGATACCATTACGCCAGGTGAAAAGTGACTTCTCTCGATTAAAAGATTTTCCAATGGGATTTCCCTCTTTACTCGCACATTTGCGTATACCCGATTATTTTGTGTATTCTTTGGCGGCCTCAAGTAAAACATCTTCTCATCTGAAAACCATATCTTTGCGATATTTTCCCGAGAACGGAATCTTTGTAGTAATAGATTACATCTTTCTAATCGTTTTTCCTTCACATTGGCACTAAGTTTTTGACAGTAAACTTTTTTAAAGACTTTAAGTTGGCAATCATGTTTAATAATTCTTTGAACTGTAGAACGGTGGATTCTTGTTCTTTTCGCTATTTTTCTGGTACCTACAGATTCTTCAGGTCGTACATTTTCTATAATATTTCTTACCATGGTAATATTTCCTTGAGTTTTTGAAGTTTTTTTCCTTCCCCTTCCAAATTTTATTGGATCCATTATTTTCTTTAAGAGGTCTTAAAAACTTGCCAACTGTTTCAACATACCTTTTTTTTTCAGGAAACTCCTTTACAATTTTTCTTGCGCCGTAATTATGTGTTTGTCGAAAATATTTGATAAGAATTCGATCCTCTTCACTTAAAACTGCCATTGTGTACGGATTAGCTGCCATGAAGCTTACAAAACGTCAAAAATAACATTGTTTATTATTTTAATAATAGTCATGGATACTTTGATTTTTAATAACGGCCATGGATGCTGTGATCATGGTTCAAACGACTTCAAATTTCCAAAATGATATACGGAATGTTTTAGTACATCAACGAACAAAATAAATTGTATTTCTTGAATTTAAGAATCTTTCACAGTGAGACTTATACTGAAGAAGTTTCGATAGTTAATCTACCAAAAAAACGTATTATCTGAAATATGAATAAATCAGTTTTCGTTTGCAACGAGCATAAGTGCACGTTTGTTGAAAAAAAACTGTCAATCCGGCCCTGTTCAAAATATTTTGATAAAAATTGCACATTTTACTAAGACGATTTCAGTTCATCATCACTCCAAAAATAAATTAAATCAGTGCAAAATCTAGAAAAATATTCATAATTAAAAAGTGTACTCCTTTAATTTGAGCCACAATGTATAGTGATAGCGTAATATATTTTTGTATCTACTATAATCTATTTCAGAAAGGTTTAGAGTAATAAAATCGGAAATTCTGTCCAGTTCGGCTCAATTTCGGTTTCGCCCATAGACGCAGTTAAATTTTTTAGTAGGTATTAAATTATTTATGACAACTAACCAAAAATTTCACACACACGCATACACATCGTTTTATGAAATATGCGGTGGAAGATATAGCTGAAAAACATAGTGTAACTGGGCTGCGCATACCGCCATAACATTGCGAACTAAATCCTATAGAACTTATATGGGCGCAAGTAAAAGGATTTGTAGCAAGACACAACCCGAAATTCAAAAGGAAAGACGTTAAGCTACTGTTTGATCAAGCCATTAAGGAACTAACACCAGAGAACTGACAAAAAGTAGTCCATCATGTCATTAAAGAAAAGGAGAAAATGTGGGATCTTGACCACCTGATCGATCGGACCGTCGACCCGTTAATTATAATGTCAAAAGGAGATGATGGTTCCTCAGATGACGAAGAATAAATATTATGATTTGTTATAATTTAATTTCTGAATACTCATAAATAATAAAATACGGCTTGTATAAACCAAAATAAGTATAAAACGTTCAATGTAACCCCGTTTTACGGTACCTAACTGTTTTATAATACTATAATACGGTTAACTTAACATGTATGATTTTAAAATTGTTGTCTTATCTATTCCAATCTTAAAACATAACTTATTAACAAATAATTGCTGCGGGGAGTTTGCTCAGAAAAGTACCTTCTTTCACGAACAACATTAGCTTGTGTCTTAAGGCAAAAATAAAACATCAAAATCGTGACCATAACTTAGCAATTATTTTTAAAATTTCACTGTTTGGTAAAAATGTCAATGGTATTTTTTTGTGGAAATAGTCCTTCTGTTTATATCGTCATTTCTTATGTAGCATAAATTATATAAGAACCTCACAAGTCCATATTCCGAAATGTTTAGAGGTAAAACAAACAATTTTTATTAAAATCATTGACTTATTTAGCATATTCCTTTTAAATACCCCCTCCCCCCCTCCCCCCCCCCCCTAAATTTAACATCTTGTATGCGTGACTGATGGTTCTTATGTATCACCTCACCTTCGAAACATATAGAGGATAATTATTATTATTTAATTCGTTAATATACTGGTGTTTCATGAGCCTTTCATAACAGCGTGTAACGCGACATCGTTTCCTGGCTTGTCTTTAATGCAAAAACTTGTTAGTTTGGCGGATGATACCTAACTTAAAAAAAAAAAAGGAAAATTTATTTTAAAGTCTCAATTATATAGGTTCAACTTATATCATCGGCCATGTAGAATATAAAAATACAAATATTACGGCTATTAATGTTAATTTCTCATTATCCATTAAAATTACAAACGATGCCCCGATATTATCCGCAAGATCCCCACTGACGCCGGGCCACTTAGTTCTCGTAAAACTCGTTTTTATAATATTTTGTATATATCAATTTATTGCCCCCCCCCCCTTAGACAAAGGTACAATATGCGCGATGTATTGAATATGCACTATTTGTTCGTGATGACTTATCGACTACTATTTTGTCTTAACTCACCACCCCATATCTCAAAAACTAAGCGTTTCCAATAAAAATCGTATTCAGATTCGTAATCTACTTCCCAAAATTCGTTGTTCCTAAGAAAATCCTATATAGAAGTAATAGCTCTGAATGCGTTTCTTGCGTCAAATTAAATGAATAAATCCTTGAAGTCATCATCTTCTAGCTTCTCTGTTTATAATACCGTAATTACACCGATTCAATAGTAAAACGCAAAGATGGTATTTTTGGGTAGAGAAAGAAAAACTAAGATGGAAATATGAAAGTCATTTTTTTACAAATTGCACCTGAAGAAGTTGACGCCAAAAATATTACCACGTGCTATAAGTGCAACTGTGCAACCAATTCAAAAAGACTTATTTCCAAATCGTAAATGTGGGTAAGCATATACAGTTCTTTTGGTAGGTAAGTGAAAATACGACGGTTAATAAATCCTCTACGAACTCGCACGTAAATTATGGTGTACCCCAGTGCTGCAGTGCTTAGTGCTGGGATCAATTTTATTTCTAAATCATAATAATACTTGACCCTAATTGCCAACGGTGCCACTTATGCGAGAAAAAGTCTTCATATTCAATGCATTGAGTTAGATTTGACATTAATTTAGGAATAATGCGAGTCAAATTTACATATGATGTAGCTTGTTACTTCTGATCTTTTAAAAGATAGTTTGATTTTACACCTTTTTATCTTTTTCTCGTGTTATTTTTATTAAATGTCACATTGTTGGATGACCTGCTAAGAAGTGTCACGGTTTATTAACCTATTAGTATGTTTTAATGGTGACATTAACTGTACAGCGAATACCTAATATTTTATGCTTTGTGATGGTAGTATACATATTTATCATAATTTTTACGTTAAGAACATACTTTGTAAACAAAAATTTATTTTCTTTTTGGATAATAAAATATATTAAATAAGTACCAGGATTTACATATTTAAATGCCATACCTATATCATTACCATAACTCCCTGCTCCCTGTGCATGGTAAAATTTTCAACTCATTGAGGTACTTTTATTATGCATTATTTAGCAATTTTTCTAGGGAATATTCCGATTATTTTCCTAGAAATCGGAGGTCGAACTATGTATGTAAGTGTAGTCAGGATTCTGCTAATCTGGCTCGAATTTACACTATTCTGCAGCTAGCTCACTAACAAATAACAGTTATTAAGAATTGAGGTACAATTTTTAGTTAAAAGAAAACTGTTATTTTAAGTTTTTATTAAAAATAAACATTATTAACATGGTGTATGCTATTTATCATGTCAAAATGTAAGTATATAAAAGGAACATGCCTATTTAATATTAATAAGCCGCTTCTAATGTTTTGTAAAACACTAATAAATGAAGTTAAATATTGCCTTTTTATGATTTTTTCTTCTTTTCGTTTTTTTTTTATTTTTCCACATTTTTATAATAGCTTTAAGTTCATTTAAAAGCAGTTTTACAAATGTATAACATTGCAAAGCAAAATGGTTATTTCCAGCAAATTACAAAACAATAAAAGTTTCTCAGAAATTATAAAAAAAATTATACTACTTTTACGATGTACCAACTTATAAATTAAAAACAAATCTGTGTCTTAGAAGATGGTAATGGTGAAGACGACAGTCGAATCGGAATCGGTTATTTTCGTTTTTCAGTAATGGTCGGCATATTGCGAGTGTCTGATTCCAAAACTGTGAGCTGGTGGAAATTCTAAAACAACCTAAAAAAATGATATTCATGTTAAGCTGTTATCTATTTTAATAATCATAAATATGTTTTAACTTCTTTTATAACAATTAGAATATTGATTAAAATTAATTATTACCTAATCAGGTCTTGATAGTAAGTAGTAAGTACAGACATGGGCGACGGTAAGACGTTTTTCGTTACAAAACGCGATAAATAGTTTAATTAGTTATAAACTTTTACCCAACTAATTCTAAGTAAAGGATTCCGTTTGTTCTCTGCTGGTACAGCTTTTTATATTTTTGTTTCAAAACTTACTTTGTATAAAGTAATTTTTTGGTTAATTATTACTAATTCCCACTATTGATCAGGAGTTAAATGAGTTAGAATTGGGATGTTTATTTAATTTTTTTAATAAAACTCTGGGCCAATTTAGGTGTTAATAATAACTATAAATTACTTCATAATATTTTTTCTTGTATCTCGGGCTTAAATATAGATATCAACATACGGTTTTCACCAGTTTTCTTCGTTTTTGTTTTAGATTTTTAAATAAATATTTATAGACGGTTCTATTTAAAATTTTTGAGAAAAATTGAAAAATCTGGTGTTTGTGCAAATTGCTCCCTCTAGCGGCGAGAGATATAACAAAAAATAGCCATACTACAGTTTAAATGTTACTATAGAATAAGCTCGTTCAAATGAGACCAAGTTTGTTAAATTTTGTTAAGACAAAACAGAGTTATATTTTTTTTTCAAAAGTGATTCCTCCCCTCCCCTTAGTTTATTTTGCGAGATAGAACAAACCGTCTTAAAGCACAGTTATTCTGTTTATATCAAAGAATAAAACACTCAAGTTTTGACATAACTTTATTTGGCATATTATCGATAAAAATCCTATATCTTCTTCGTCATGCGTTGAACGCAATCTAGCGGTAAATTTAGGAACTTACAAATAATATCCGGCAATTTCTCTTAATCGATTTTGTAATGATTGTTTTTATTTTAACATGTTGAGATAAACGGTTCCAAAGATATGGCCGGCGTGCATTCTTATTTGGCCACCCGGTACAGGATTAGTCAGAAAGAAAATAACTTTTGTATTTTAATTAAAACATTGTGTATATCTTTCAAATAATTAATATTCAAAAAACAAATTCATCGATATAGGATTTAATGGATTTATCCTTTCAAAAAATATAGATTTTTTTAAAAATAAATTGACAAGAATACAAAGCTAATAGGACATACTTAAAGATGCATAGTACTTAAATTTATTAGCTTAAATTATTTTAATGACATTACAAGGCTTCCAGATATCTACTATTAAAATAATTACTTACCATTTTACCTTCTATATTGGTTAGTAATACAGGCTGTTATGTTTGAGCAGTTAATTCTGTACCCAATGAATGGTTAGAAAAGGACATAAGTCGGGTCTTTTTGTAAAAACATGTTGTAGGAACCCAAATATGGAGAATGACGAATTCCAAATGAATGACTTGGAGCTTGTCTTAAATGAGACACCACCTATAAAAGTGTTAGTAGATGTAGGTGTTAGGTTTTATTAATATGTATGTTTTACCGGCTTAAAAGCAGTGGCGCATTCAGGGGGGGCTGCACCGATATTGAAAGACCTAAACCAGTCATAAATCATAACAAGCCGAGACGTATCAGCCTCTTCCACTCAAAAAAAAAATCTTGAATGCGCCACCCTTAAAGAGTTTTAATTACACTGGGGAACAACAACAATGTTTCCGAGATCAAAAAAATAGAAAAATCTTATATTTATTAATTATTTTACTATACTAATTCTTCTTAATCTCTCTGGCAAAAGTTTCAGTTGGCTCTGGTTTAATTGATCCATGATAATTACCTACCTGCCCTTAATGTATAGGAAAATTCCACAATTAAGTGAGAAATATCTGGATTTTTTATACCGGGTGTACTTTATAAGGTTTAAATAGGTACATATAACATAAATCACACAAATAGTGTTAGTATTAATTCTGATTACAGACTTCTATTGTCTAATATATCGTCAACACATTTAATGTATGTAAATCTCACCTTTTCTGGGGAATATACACCAGGTCCAGGAATTGTTTCGTCCTTGGGGATGTTCGTTCTTCCACTCATTGTATAAGCGGGAGAATGGGCCTTGTAATTTTCAGGATCAACATTATTGTATTGTCCTGGTCCAGGATTCTTAACTCTTTCGTCTACTGCGTCTTTGTTCCTGCCCGAAATTGTATAAGATGGAGCTTCTTTGTTACCAACTACTGACGGAATATTATAGACGTTTGGAGCTGGAATATACTTTTAAATTAACATTATGACCTCGTTATTGATGAAATGATTAAAGGAAATTTGATAAATGGTGAAAAAAAAACATGAGAAGCTTGGCAATATAAACAAAAAGAATATAAGAATAAACGTTTTTTTCAAGCTTTGTAATCTGGAGTAATTCAAATTAGTCTAGCTGGTTTTTTTTCATAGGTTTTGTAAAACTTCAAGCATAACGCCACCTTAGAGCTTGAGTTTTCTATATGGCATTTTCCTGTAAAGTTTGTAAAAAAGCACAAAGAACAGAATATAAGACGAAGTGTAGAATCAGAGAGATGCGTATCAATCATCTGAGATGGAATAGTTCACTGCATGGTAAGGCAGGCCCCAGGGCAAGCTGCAAATGTCTGTGAAGACGTCTGCAAGTTCAGAAAAAAAGCTCCTAGTCTTTAATTATGTAATTTACCCAAATTTTCACTTCCCAGGCTAAAATATTGATTTATTCTTATTGATATATTGAAGTTATTAACTATGTTTTATAATAAAATTAACAAAGGTTTAGTCTGGGAATGCACTTTCACATGCACCTGAGTAGCGATAACTACTTTAGAGTCACTCACTGGTAGCTAGAATTGATGTTCCAGATCTAGATAATTATAAAATCACATGATATACCATTACTAAATGATTTTCATTATTAGGACTTTATACAATAAAAAAATATTGATAGAATAGTTTTGGACTTGCATTGTCTTTAATTTGTTTTACATCACAACGTTTCAACTGGTAAATCTCCAGTCGTCTTCAGGTGAATACTAAATAAGTAAAGTAACTACAGCTCTATTTATACTAGCTAGATGTACTGGAGCATGACTGAGATGGGTGCAGTCATGCGTTTAATTCTTGTGCGGTATTTTAAGTTTACATCTACTTAACAAAGGTTTCCAGATATTTCTTATATCTAGTGAGGGCTTACTAAAACAATCTGGGTTCTGGTATATGGTAGCACCTTCCTTGAACTTCCTCTTCCTCCAATGTGGTTCTTTGTGCAGGATTCGAGCTGCTGTCCACTTAATGTGATGACCGTGTGTCCAGGCATGGTCAGCTACCCCTGATTTATCGGTTTGTTCTTTAACCGTGTTATTTTTGTGTTCCTTGACCCTAGTTTCAAGCGGCCTTAGAGTCTAGAGTCTCACCAATGTAGGATCTGCCACATTCGCAGGGAATCTGATAGACACAGTTTTTCCTATCTTTTTGACTTGTTGGTTTCGTCTTCGTCAGGTGGCTTCTTAAAGTGTCTTTTGAGCTGAATACCGTATTAATGTTGTCTCGTTGTCCTAGTCTCCTAATTCTCTCAGATACTCCTTTGACATACGGAATGTTGAGTGTTGATTGTGACTCTACTGGCTTCTTTTGTGTATTTGGCCGATTCTTGCGATTTTCCAATAGTTTATCAACTAGATGCCCGGGGTAGCCATTTATGTTGAGGTCGGTCTTGATGTAGTTAGTTTCCTGTTTGAGGGCTTCATTTGAATTACAGATGGTAATTGCTCTATCCACAAGCGTTCTTACTATGCCATGGTTTGTGCGTTTTGAGTGATTTGAAAATTTGAAACAAATTAAAGACAATGCAAGTCCAAAACTATTCTATCATTCAAGAAACATCATTGTCTCCAACCTTCAAACAGACAAAAAAATATTGGTCGTACTATCCGAATCTACCTGCTTGTACAATGCAATTTTTTCAAAAACAATATCAACTTTCATAATATGTCATATGTATGGGCTAAATGTAATATTTTTGTGTGGAAATGTACCCATACAGGGTGTCCGGTAAGTATGGGACATATTCTAGGAAGCCTATATTATGCTTGTTGCCATCGTACCGATTTTTTTAAATTTTGGTATTAAAAAATCTTGCAAATAAGTTATAAAGAAAGTAATTTATCTCGAAAATCGTTAATTGTTTCGAAATAATTGGATTAAAATATGTATGATATCCAAAAATAATATATTTAATTTGATGCTATGACACTGGTCAAAAATATTGACTTGGCCGAGTCCGCATCTGGCTTTCGTGTGACTAAATATTATACTAATATAGCACCTATTTTTGGGTAGGTACTTATCCAGTGTACAAAATACCACAATTGTATCAAATTATACAATGTGATTTAAAAATTAATACAAAAAAGATTTATCCCTGGGTCCCGATATCTCGTTCAGGGGGCACGATAGAGAGGTTAATTTAACATTTCCTATACGCTCCCAAGATTACCCCAGACCTACCGGTATCTTTTATATTATACTATATCCAAGCTACTGGTTATTTCAAAACAACTTTGAGCAAAAGTACAAAATAAATTTCAAAATTATTAATTAGCTGTAAGGTATAACATATTTTTATAGTTTATAATAATAAATTAACGCACCAGGGGTAGCCAAAGGTTTTTCCAGATTAACTTTAGTTCCAAAACTGTATTTTGGAGTATGCTCGAGCATGACGCCATCAGCTTTCTGGATATTATACACATTTGGAGCTAAGGGTAAAAAAATTAAATAAAAATAAAAAAAACTTAAATAAATACATGCATTTAAATAATAAAGATTTAAAACTGGCACTAGTTACTAGGTTCCCAAATAAACTATATAGTATAAAAAAAAATTAGAAATTCAATGACACATTACATTTTCAGATCATTCTCATATTTGCATATTTACCAATACGAAAAGAAATTACTATGCAACAATCAATTTTTCAAAGTATATTTGTTAATTAGCAATAAGTGATGATGATTGTGCTTGTGAAGAGTGCAGTGCAGTGCGAGCTAACATAAAACTTTTTTTTTAATTTTATATAAAATACTCCGTTTCGAGTGAGACCTTCGTTAAGATTAAAAACACGATGAGACAGGATTATCCCAGTCATTATCCAGTTAATCTTGGATCTTTACAGCAACAGTTTTATTTATCTGACACAGCTATTTTATGGTCTAAAATTACGTTGGAAAGTATTGATTTTTCGACCGGTTTAAAAAAATAATTCATAAACTAACCAGGTGTGTTGAATGGTTGTATTAATTCAGGCTTAACTCCAAAACTATATTTTGGAGTATTGTCAAGTTGATCACTTCCGGGTATAGAATAAACATTTGGTGCTAAAAATTAAAAATTGTCAAAATGTTAATGTGACCTTATAAATTAATGATTCATCGTGTGAACTAGGTCTGTCATATCACTCTAGTGAATTGATAAGAACGACCTTAATATTATAGATCATGTATTTTTTACTCCAGAAAAATATGAATATCTCTTAAATATTCAATTAAAATTATTATTACATAAACTAACCAGGTGTATTGAATGGTAAAGTATAAACGTTTGGTGCTAAAAATTTAAAAAATGTTAAATTCTATCCCTATTCGTTAATTTTGCGTATACCCTTAAAATAATAAAATGATGATTATGATGTAAATGGGGTCTTTTATCCAGCATTTACACGGGTCGAGTAGCCTTTTAATTTACTTGAACAAGTAATTAGAAACCAGTAACTTGAATAGTATAAACCATCGAGGTAGAAACAAACAAGGAGACGCTATTACTATTCAATTTCGTCTGCGAACAGTATAAGAGCGTTTTCACACGACACCATATATCGCGCGCGACAAATGGTCGCAATATTGCTTTTACACCAAATTATGTGTTTTCTAATGAGTCATTTTCACACAGAAGCGATATTAGAGAACACATAATTTGGTGTAAAGCAATATTGCCACCATTTATCGCGCGCGATATATGGTGCCGTGTGAAAACGCTCTTACTGGGCGGGGCTAAGAGTAGCATCAATTTGGCTTATTCGTAAGGCCCTGATTAAATTTATTTTAAACAATTACTAAAAATGCTTGGGTAAACTAGAATAATATAATTAGATGAACAGCTTTGAAGTGGAAATATCGGATAATGGCATTATACACATGTTTGTATATTGTGTACTTGTTAGTAACTAGGAGAATTTTGGTTAATCCCATTTTTGTTTATTAACTTGATAGGTGACAGGAAAAATTGAGAATAATTATAGAAGTGTCTTTAAATAATGTTCCATTGCAAAAGGTGCACAACCAAGGACCTTGCACAACATGTTTTTATTAAGAAATTGTAGCTGTTTTAATAAATAAACTTTAACTCATAAAATTTGACTTATTTGCGACAGCAGCAAAAATGAAAAATTGTGTTACACTGTTCTGAGTAGTGGCATATATAGTGGCCCGGTTGCCTAAATTTTTAATTTAATAATCAGGCAAGTTCGATTGCAAGTAAATAATGCCTATCAACAGTCAATGTTCCTGGTTACTTAATTCTGGTTAAAAATCTCTGTGCAACCAAACATAAAACTTAGAAAATAATGACCTGTATCAATAAACAAATGGCGAAATTTCAGTTAAGTGGCTAGTCCTAAAAATTCCGAAGCTGCTCTAACCCAATAGTAGATGCATTGTTTTTACATTTTTTTTGTTATTTAATAATTTAATTAAAATTGCAACTAAACAAACCATGGGCAATAATTAGCACCCAAATTTTATAAATACGGACCTGCCCTTTATTTTTACTAACCTATGAATATACCGTTTTCTTCTTATCCACAGCATTTCTGCTGAAACAACTTCGCACCGCACAGGAAACAATTATTATCTATCACACAGTAATATATATACCGGGTGTTGCATCGTCGAGCGGGACATAGGAAATCTAAAAATCTACAATCACCTCGATTATGACAGCTCGAAGAGTAGTATAGTATCAATATGGCGCAGGTAGGGTCACTTTAAGTCATGTGATGTCGCCTCATGTTTGATTCTATCTAGATGGTATAAACAGATATTCAAGCCCCTTGATCAAGAACTTAAATGCTTTATTTCAAAGTCTTCCAAACTTGAATAAGTACCTACTTAATTCCAGTTACTTGTTTAAGAAACTTGAACGGCTACTTGACTCGTGTAAATTCTGCTTTACGCCACACGTACTAGTATAATTAAATTTAAATACGTTTTAAATATTTTAGGTAGATCCTATACTGTATGGTGTATGGTTTTAATTCAGCTATTAATAAATTAATTATATTCCTTCATAAGAAATTTTAATAACTTAATAACATTTAAAGAAGATTTTCCTTTTCATTTCGCCAGATCCATCTCTAGACGCGTTTCGTCATATCATGACTCATCAGTAGAGCTAGGATCCGACGAAAAGAAAAGGGATCTCGAAGCTACTTAAGGCAGCACTTGGTGGGACACACCAGTAAGAAGATCTCTTCTTTACTCATTGTTTTCGGTTAATAAACCGATGTGAGTTAGCGCTGCCTAGCGGGACTCCTGTAATTGTGACGAATGTCTTTACAGGCGATTTCCTCTTAACATTTACTTATTTCTATAAGTTTGTTAGAGGTGCTGGTATGCTCAAGAGTGTCTAACAGCGACACAGATGGCGCTCCGTGCCACTTCTTAATAACATTTACTGTAAAAACTAACCAGGTGTATTGAATGGTTGTATCTTTGGAGCATTGTCAAGTTTAGTGCATTCTGGTATAGTACTATAAATATTTGGTGCTAAAAATTAAAAATTGTTAAACAATATAGTTTTCTTTAAAAAAAAGTACCTATGTTCCATGTACACCTGGGTCATCATATTGTAACATTTAAATTATTTAATAGAACGAACTTATGGTTCTAATAGGGTTGTATGAAATTCATTGAATTTTTTTATAATAATATTATAAAAATTAATATATACAAAACTAACCAGGTGTGTTGAATGGTTGTATTGAATCTAGCTTAACTCCAAAACTATATTTTGGAGTGTTATCCAATTGTTCGCCCATGGGTACATTGTATACATTTGGTGCTACAAATATTATTATATTGTCAAAATACAATTAAAATTATATTTGAATTAATTAAGGGACCCCATTTCCAAAATCTTTGTTTTTTGAAAAATAATTTTAAACTTAAAAAAAATTAAAAACTAACCAGGTGTGTTGAATGGTTGTACTAGATCGGGTTTAACCCCAAAACTATATTTTGGTGTATGGTCCAATTGTTCCCCCGTCGGAATATTATACATATTTGGTGCTACAAAAGAAACAAAATAAAACAAAATAATTAATGGACCTGGTATTAAAAACCTAAAAATTTTTGAAATATAAAAAAGAATGGGATGTGGGCGGAGGCGCGTGCCTTTTCTTAGAGCGTTAATGACTTGATGACTATATTTTTTAATATAAGAAAAGGTATATAAAAGCAAAACTAACCAGGCGTGGTAAATGGTTTTACCAATTCGGGTTTGACCCCAAAGCTATATTTCGGTTTTAATTAATTAAAAACTAACCAGGTGTGTTGAATGGTTGTACTAGATCGGGTTTAACCCCAAAACTATATTTTGGTGTATGGTCCAATTGTTCCCCCGTCGGAATATTATACATATTTGGTGCTACAAAAGAAACAAAATAATTAATGGACCTGGTATTAAAAACCTAAAAATTTTTGAAATATAAAAAAGAATGGGATGTGGGCGGAGGCGCGTGCCTTCCCTTAGAGCGTTAATGACTTGATGACTATATTTTTTAATATAAGAAAAGGTATATAAAAGCAAAACTAACCAGGCGTGGTAAATGGTTTTACCAATTCGGGTTTGACCCCAAAGCTATATTTCGGTGTATTATCCAATTTCTCGCCCGCTGGAATAGTGTATGTGTTTGGAGCTACAAATAACATAAAATAATAAACCCTAATATAATTTTGTGTATATTGTAAAAGATTTATCATTACAACCATTTAAAAAATTATCAGTAAATTTCTTTATACAGGGTGATTCCTAAGTTAATATTTTTTTTAAACTGTGTATAGAAGTCATTAAAATAAAAAACATTTTCAAATACCTTTTTTAAAAAAACTCAAAAATAAGGTACATACATTCATTTATTACACTATGGATCAAATACGGTTCTGCCTAACTTGCCCGTTGAACAACATTAAGAAAACTTCTGGGTGTAGGATGAGCCCGCAAGGGAAAGCGTTCTGCGTATAATCTTGAAGCAGCAACCGCACTCACCGTAAATTAGCACCATATCTACTAGTTCATTGTTTTCAAATTTTACCATTTTTACGTGTCACCAATTTAAAATTAACTTGCTTTAGAAAAACACATCGCAGCGGAATGCCAAATAACTCACCACCGACCCGTAAATTGCTTGACTAATAAGAGATAAGACAAACAATATAAAGTATAGCAGGCTACGTTTTATTGATCAGGCCCGAACTTAGATTTTTTACTTCTGTATCTCGCCTATTTTTAAGTTTTTTGAAAAAAGGTAAGTATTTGAAAATGTTGTTTGTTTTAATGCCTTCTGTACACAGCTAAAACAGAAGTATCAACTTAGGAATCACCCTGTATAATAGGAGTAGTATTATTGTTTCTTTACAGATTATTTTTAAAAAGCTTATCAATGATTAGATACTGTTAGCTATGTCAAAATTGCGTCAAAGTAGACAAGGTTTGTTCGGGTTAACTCAAAATTACATCTGCTACTTCAGTTAACTAACAAAATATATTTGTTTAATAAAATTATCGAAAACTAACCCGGAACTTCTGAAGGTTTTTCATTGGGTGCTTTTGCTCCAAAAGTATATTTAGGTGAGGTGTCGTGCAATCTTTTTTCTGAA
The DNA here is from genome assembly GCA_935413205.1 of Polydrusus cervinus. Lineage (NCBI taxonomy): Eukaryota > Metazoa > Arthropoda > Insecta > Coleoptera > Curculionidae > Polydrusus > Polydrusus cervinus. The sequence continues at coordinate 19,200,979 of OW284514.1, read as the reverse complement.
TCGGGTACATTGTATACATTTGGTGCTAAAAATTAAAATTATACTATTTGGTGGCGGGTGCAGGATGCCAAATTATAAAAAGCTAAGTTTTATTATCAGTTTCATGTAAGATATAGATAATATACAGGGTTATTTTTTATTGTAATGCTAATACTTCAGGATGTTGTATTAAATCTATTTAAAAAAAAAAAGGTATATGTACGTATTTAAACGTAGGTTCTAAATGTCTTAACTTTTGAACTATATACATGTTGTTAAAGTTTAAAGAAACTTTTTTTATATAACTTTGGTACCACCTTAGACATTTTTCTGAAATTTGATATAAACCTTCTATATACATCAAGAAGTTCGTGATTGCAAAATTTGCACTGAATATTTTTTAGTTAAATATGGCACGCTTCTGTTTTCCTTAAATAGGAATTATTTTTAAAATATTCATTCATTTCCAAGCAAAACTAGTTTCTTGATGTTCTTTTATCAGACGACTTTCTGCAGGGTCATATTAAATCGATTTAACATAACAATTAATTCATCAATAGATTTATTAGAAACTGCCGTATCAAATAATAATAATTAGCGATATCGCCATTTAACAGACGTTTTTAATTTTTTACTCAAAATGGTACGTCGCATCGAGATGAAAATGTCCGAATCTCTGGATAAAATAGTTCATAATAAAGTTGTCCGAACAGAACATTAGTTTTCTAATTTATCGTCACAGGTACATCATCTCGATGCATAGACTGTCTATACCGAATTTTACCAAAATATCTAAAATAGTGTAAAAGGTATTATAAGTATATATTTTATACTCTATAGTCTTTTATAGTAATATAATATAGTGTAATTGTTTTTTGTTTTCTCTAGACAGAAACTTTTATTTATTTCTTTTCTTATATATATTTTTTGTTACTTTACACTTTCGTTTTGTTCAAATATAAACTTAGCTTGTTATTTGAAATAAAAGAAGTGCAAAAAGTTAAGGATGCAATAGGTAAATACCTACATAGGTATAAGCAAAAGCATTTTTAGATCGTTCGCAAACCTAAAAGAAGGAATTGAAATAAAAAAGAAAGAAAAAGTAAAATTAAACAAAAAAAAACTAACCCGGGGTACTTGAGGTACTGTGTAGTGGCGTCCTTCTTCCAAATGAATACCTGTGGCTACTGGTACGCACAAATGGTTTATAAGCGTTAGGAGCTGTGTTAAATATTATTTTATTAAATAACTAAAACCAATATCATTAGTATTAGTAGCTATATATTTGTTGCTACTTTATTCGTTTAGTATCGAGATGCTACAAACGATAGTAGAAAAAGCCTTAGCTTATAAACTAGTATCCAAAACTGAGTTTTTAGTTATAAGGTACTGTAATCACCTTTAAGTTATTTTAATATACAGGATGGTCCACTCTTAACGCAGGTTTCATAACACCTAAACAACTTAACATTTTAAATTTTTCAATAATATAAGTCCTTGGAGCCTTAATTCCATAATCTAAAATTATTTTAAAATATACAGGATGTCTCAAATAATCAGGGCATATTAAACATACTTATTTGTTAATGGAACATTCTATATATTATTCTACCCATAGTTTGTATAAAATATCATATTGTTTTTTAAATATTCAATATTGCATTTTCAGATTTTGACAGGCTGTAGAATTAGAACGAATTATCTTAGAGAAAAATGATTTCACCTCCTAGTTTTAGTTTTTTATTCTCTATTTAAAAGTTACAACAGAAATATGAAAACGATAAGTAGTTTAGATGCTATGAAATCCTACATTGAGAGTGGGCCACCTATATACAGGCTAGTTAACAAAGAATTTGCAATGCTTATATCATTAAAATTATTTGAGATAATTACTTTTTTTAAAAGGTTTTGATAGGGGTTAGTCAGTCATGTAAGAATTTGACCAACGCCAGTGATTACCCAGGCGTCGCGACGCTATTAACATGTCAACCAATGGCAAGTATGTTGCTAATAATCACACAGAAATACCTTATAATAAATTATAAAAAAAATAATCGAACTGCCAACCTTTAACTTTTATACAGACCTCGAAGTTTCTCAACAAATTTTTGGTTGTGGCGTTTAAAAGGGTTCTTCTGAAAGAGCGCCGTCTTCGTATACGGCATCTTTCAAAAGTGCCAAAAGAAAATAATTCAGTGTGGTCAAGTCCGATCATCTTGTCGGCCACTATATTGTTTTCGTCATCAGTGCTAAGTTGTTATTTTTAAAATAATAATTTATTAACCATTTACCAAAAAATTACTTGATCTCTTAGAAGCGAAATGTATAAACAAAGGTTTTAAAAATAAATTAGAATAAATCATTTTGAATTTCCTTCAATAAGTTATATTTATTTTTCAATATTTTCCTAAATAGAATCATAAAATAATAAATTGTTTATTCGACTGATTGTATCCCATAAGCATTGCAAGTTTTAAGTGAAACACCCTGTATTTATAGTGGTATATTTTAAGCAAAGAAAATAAGTTTTTTTAATTACTCAATCAAGACTTTTCGACTGTAGTTTTATACTTTGAATTTCAATCTCTATAGAAAAACGAATGATAGGAACTATCCACAACTTGTTAAATTCCAAAATCGATTCGACTTCAACGGATGGTTTGTTCCGTTGCACAACGATCTCCATCTGAAATAGATCGAGTTTCTAATAAAGCGAGCAGTCGCCTCCAAAAATGGATTGTCAGTTTATAACACCGTTCTGTTGTTCTCTAGCTTTCGAAATTCAAAGCCCTATATTTTAGATAAATTAAATTATCAAAAATTAATTTGTTATCTTATTCATTTGGTAAAATAGTTATGGTATATCAGTTCTTTCACCATTGTTGTTTAAGATTTTATTTTTAATGCTATATATGTATCTATTTAGGATTTCTCCTTACCAGGAGTATCTACGGGCTTTCCTACATTTGTCTTTAAACCAAATGTATATTTGGGTGCATTGTCATGGATCACTTTTTCAGCCTTATCGGGGTTGTAGTCTCCAGGGGCAGGAAAGTTGTCTGATCTCGGTTCTTTTGGTCTGCTGTGAAGACTTAATGCTGGAGGAGTATCTTTACCTAGGAAAAAATAACAAACAGTTTAATATTACTGTTGCACCAAAACATCAAAATATAAGACCCAATAAATAAACTTTCATGACCTAAAATATACAAGATAGTATATTACATACCGAGTGATGAAAGTAATACTTTTCAAACGAGGAGATATTTAGCACGAGGCCTCAGCCGAGTACGGAAATTCTCCGAGTTTTAGAATAATCACTTTCCAAACCGCGGTAGTGGCTCAGAGGTTGAGTTACTGGCATTCGACCGTGGCGACCAGGGTTCGATTTCCGGAGTGGGCATACGCACAATAAAAAAAGTATGTCCGAAATTCAGTGTATTTAACAATGCAGTATGTCACTAGTGATTCCTAATAACGAAACCGAGAAGAGAGTCATGTACTGGACTTCTACCAAGAAGAAGAGAGTCATGAACTGGACTTCTGGGGGGTAAAAAGGATAACTAGTGCATACACGTGGTTCGGATTCCACGTTAAGCTGTAGGTCCCGTCTGGCTGACATTACCCAGACGATAGGGGATACAATGGGCCTCATATGGGCGTAAGTATACTGGCTCTTCCGCCAACCCCGGAAAAAAAAATTACTTTCACACGAGTAATGTACATTATTTTTCCTACGACCACAAAGAATTATTAAAAAAGCCTTTGATTTGAAAAAAAAATATTTCAACACTAGTGTTGAAAAAAAATCTACATTAGGTAGTGTTGAAATTAGCATACTTAGGATTATGTTTCACTTAATATCTGGTTTCATAGTTTATCAATAGGCTTTTCCTGTATTTGTAACATTTTTTATAATTTCGGATGGCGTATTTTCACACTCTAATTCTGAATCACTCGACAAATATATGATAAATAAGTTAAACACTTTACTTTTTTACACTGCTTTTTAAAATTAGTTCGTTTTAATAAATAGGGGTGGTCTGTCAAATTGTCACCATATGTTTAAATTAAATAGTGTGCTCTGTATTTCAACACTGGTGTTGAAATATTTTTTTTCAACACACGTGTGATTTAAGGCGCTTTCTAGCCGAACTAACCGTGCTTTTTTCTTATTTCCATAGGTGGTCGTAGGAAAACTATTAAACATGTTTGTTCATAGCAGTCTTACCTTTGGCACTGAGACCAGTTACATTATATTGTCCCGGGCCAGGTCCAATACTTTCTAATTTGGAATTATTTTTAGCACCAAAACTAAATGATGGCGCGCTGCTTGTTTTTGCTTCTAAAGGTTTCTTGCCTAAAGAGTAAAAATTAATTAATCACAATTAACTAAACAAAAAGTATCTATCTAAAAAATTTCCAAATTTTCCGGAAACTATCTCCGAAGTACGAATAATACTGGGACGTTATACGGGGTTGGCTCGCAAGTGGAAAAAGAAAAATTAAATTTAAAAATGTCACTTGATCTCTATTTCCTCTAACCCCCCAATGTACGAAATTGAATAAATAAATTGGGGGGGGGGCATACCTAAAAAAATATAACTTATCTTTCTTTGAAACAACTAGAACCGAGATTATCTTGTTTTAATTTAGTTATGATTTTTAAATATTATACAAACGCCTTTAAGTGTCGGCAAACATGCCCACACAATCTGTCAGAACAAGGTTATTACCAATGGAAATTTATTCCAACCCAGATAAAATCAGCGTATTATAATTTGCAAATAACTAGATAATAATGGTTTAAATAGACGACAGAATAATACAAATACCTACAATAATAATTATTTTATTCGATAAACAAGATTTTATAATAAATAAGGGTTTGGATCTGACTTCATCATTAATAATAATTAATATCTATTGAACAAGCTTCCCATTCAACCGTGATGAATAGAACATTACGCTATTTAAAATATTATTTAGTTCGTTTTAATATTTTTCATGAAAAAGTCATAATATTCTGTAAAAAATATGGAACTCGTTAAAAATCCACTAAGATTATATTTTTAAAATGTCAATAAAAGTGATTATATATCTCCATAATAAGGTCAAGTTTCTTCAGGTTGTTGTTGCTCTTAGGGCCTTGTCTATGCTACCATTCTATTACAATCTAAAACATGTTTGGTATTTTACTTATAATATGTCGTCTATATTATGGAAATATAAATTAAATTTCTCACTCGCTTTCTTCCTAGTGTAACAATATACCTACGTAAACTTTTTTTTTACTATCTTACATACAATTACGTTCCAGTGTCATGTGTGGAAAAGACAACACACCCAAAATTCTATAATCTAAAATAGTGGTTTGTACAAGTGTGGATATTATTATCCATCATACACGGACAATCCACTTGTGCTGTATAGTTTTTTTTACTCCCACATAAAAATTTGCTGTTTTCTTTACACGACGAGAAAAGTAGACTATTCCAGTTAACTGTACGGCAAAATTTCATAATCTAAGGTACTGTTCAGTGCTGCACAGCGTTGATACTTTTAAAATAAAATTTCTCATTTTTAAAGAAATTTGGTGTGATCCTAAAGAATTTCCTGTGAATTTAACACTGTGGTAAAAATTTCTCTTTTCCCTTTGGAGACAGCGCCGACCTATCATTCCTCTGTGCTTCGTTCTCACGAATTCGAAAATTTTCCATTAGTTGAAAACATTGTAATGCAAATTAGATTTCCCTGGCATTCTTATAAAGTTTGTACTGACCGATCATAGTTTCTTGTATTAACTGAGGCTTCGCCATTTTTTTCAAGACAGTAAATTATATACTAAAGTATATATTATTAATTTGTTCAATATAACAAAATATATACGCATCTAGCATATTTTTATTAATAATGTAACCTGCTGAATGATCATAGAAAATTAATTTCGTTTAGCATCATTATTTAGTTTTACCCTTTAAGAAAGCATGAAAAATAATTTTTCAAACCACCTGAAAGCGCCTTATACTATAAGGTATTATTTCATCTAACACAGTTAGATAATGAAATATAATGTTTTCCTAAATGTTTGCTACCACCTGACTAGTAAGAAATTCTGTGTTTTTTACAATAGTTTTACCCTAATTTCTAATATGAGGATCTGGCGAAGCGACATAACATCTTGCTTTGGATCCAATAGTCGAGAGTTCAAGCCTGGCAACTTTTTTAGCATATGCTTCGTAAGTTTGTTCGTAGAAAAAATATACCGTTCAACTCGAGTGGATTGTCCATATAGCACTCGGAAGTTTGAGCATTCCGCCCATGGCGTCGTGCTGAATTTACTTCCTCGTGAGATATGGCAGGCCTTTAATCTGAAGTATATTTCCACTGAACATATTATGAAATTAAAATTGTGCCTATTGAGCGATCATGTAAAAAGAAAAAAGTTTAAAATATAACTTAACACGATTTTTACTCCTAGTTTTTTCTTAATTAGTGCCGGTTGGCTTACCAATATATGATGGTAGGCGAACACATGCTGGTCCCGGACTATTATATTCCGCGGCGATGGGCCCACGTCTTTTCGTTGGAGTCCATGGTCGTTGAGTCAAACCGCCCATGATGATCTGCAAAAATTTTTAATAAATTCAATATAGTATAACAAACAATTAATATTGTACCGTTATTTCCTAATTACAATTTGCCCAAAAATGGTTAACCAGTTGTTATAAGAGCGTTAATGATATTGGTAATCTGAAAATCTCAATAAATTAAGTTTCCAGTGGTAAGGACAAGGTTAAAAAATTAAAACCGTTAATTTATATAAGTTTAGGTATGTTTGGTTGTCATCATAATAAGTAATGTTATAGATCCATAGCTTTTTCATAATTTTGTATACAGCGTGATTCCTAGTTGATACTTCTTTTTAAGCTGTGTATAGAAGGCATTAAGAAAAACAACATTTTCAAATGCCTTTTTTCAAAAAACTTAAAAATAGGCGAGATACAGAAGTAAAAAATCTAAGTGCGGGCCTGGTCATCTAAACGTAGCCTGCTAAACATTATGTTGAGTTTGTCTTATTAGTCATGCAATTTACGGGTCGGTCGTCAGTTATTTGGCAATCTGCTACGGTGTGTTTTTCTAAAGCCAGTTATTTTTAAATTGGTGACACGTGAAAATGGTAAAATTTGAAAACAATTGACTAGTAGATATGGTGCTAATTTACGGCGAGTGTCGTCAAAGTGCGGCGGCTGCTTCGAGATTATACGCAAACGCTTTTCCTTGCAGGCTCATCCTACACCCAAAAGTTTTCTTAATGTTATTCAATGGGCAAGTTAGGCAGGACCGTATTTGATACATAGTGTAATAAATGAATGTAAGTACCTTATTTTTGAGTTTTTTGAAAAAAGGTATTTGAAAATGTTGTTTATTTTAATGCCTTCTATACACAGCTAAAAAAGAAATATCAACGTAGGAATCACCCTGTATAGGTACACACAGAGTGTGTACTGTGTGTGAATTGACGCGTTACATTTAATCGGGTGATATTTTGAGTATCCCATCGTTATTTTAAATGGACCAAACTATAAATATATTATTTTCTAATTCCCCACGAAATTCTACGCTTATTTGGTAAAATGTCATATGTCTAAATTCAATTGTTTTTGAGATATTGACGTTTAAAATATTCCATTTTCAGACTTTCGGTTTAACATGTTAAAGCGCAAAACCATTTTGTTGATTCTCGGAAACAAGTGAAGTTATGATAACTGGACATCGAACGTGTCACATTGCCAAGCCAGATCACTGACGAGCACCCAGAATCAGAAACAAGGATGACGTCACAATTCATTTTAAGTGAGGCAAGGAATGTTAACATCAAACATATGGAGAATCCAGCTTAATAGTCAACAGGATGAGGGATCCCAACCAACCAAGATTGGGACCGAAACCATAGGGCACACCTTATAAGTGGCATATTGAAGCTTTGGCGGTTTTTCGCTATTCAGCTTTCTATAGTCAATCGGCTTTGAATACCGATGTCGATCACTGTTGAATACTTCACCTTCCCGAACACACAAAGGCTTTATGTCTTTATTGTTCACCCTATGTCACCCTATGTCAACTTATAAGGTGTGCCCTATGGTTTCGGTCCCAATCTTGGTTGGTTGGGATCCCTCATCCTGTTGACTATTAAGCTGGATTCTCCATATGTTTGATGTTAACATTCCTTGCCTCACTTAAAATGAATTGTGAGGTCATCCTTGTTTCTGATTCTGGGTGCTCGTCAGTGATCTGGCTTGGCAATGTGACACGTTCGATGTTCAGTTATCGTATTGATCCTCTAGACTCCTTAGCTCATTTTGTCGGTGATTTATTCGACATATGAGAGGTAGGCAGCTTGGCTGCTCCTGAGTTCTAGTTAAGGCTGATTTAGCCTTCCCTTCGATCAAAAAGTGAAGTTATCTTCTTGAACATTTGGTAGCCGGCGACTTGGGGTTTGTTTTTTATGTAAAACCCAGTTAAACGAAAAGTTGATATTTTTGGGTAGAAAATAGAAACTAAGATAGGACCGTGAATACCGTTTTTGTCTAAGATGCATCATTTGAACGCAGAGCCTGTCAAAGTGAGATAAATGTGATTTTTTAAATGTCATGAATATCTTAGAAATAATTGAATTAAGACATGTAGGGTGTTATATAAAATAACGTGTAGAAGTCTTCAAAAATTCAAATATCTACAGGGTGTATTTACAAAAAAAACTACGTTTTTTATAAGCCACCTGATAGAGTCAGGCATAATTTTGCGTTTTAACTTACTTACTGCCCTCCAACTTTTATATTAACATTTTTGTATTTGAAATAGGGCACGTAGCTATTGTACTGACACTAAAAAAAGCAGACAGCTGGCATACACAATCATGTAGGTAGTGAAACAACATTATTGGTCTTCAGGAATTATTATACATGTTAAAATATATCGAATAAATTTTTTATAGTTCAGGATATTATTTTTAAAGATGATCTCATGTAACACCTATAATTCGAGTATAATTATGCTGTGATATATGGTTAACCATAACTATAACCGGTTCGTTTACCTTTTAATTTTTGTTTAGACCATGTATGGCCATCAAATACTATAAATCATTGTCGAATTTGCACCATGAATATTATTGTTGTCCTTACAGTTACACCATAACATTATGCATATACATATCATATAATCGTACAGGTAGTTAATTCAAATAAAATTTTATATTTAGAAATGATGGTGTATTTGAACCATTAAAGACAAATAAATACATAACTACTGGCATTTAGTTTTTTTAAAGCAACTATAAAATTTGATAACACGAATTTACATAGGAAATATTACGTCATTAAGGTTTGCTCTGTTCTCGTCTATGTTTTCTATAAAGATCTTTTTTTATTTATTATTGCATGCAAAAGCTGTAAAATTAGTTTTAAATAAGACATTTAAGTTTTATTTTGCTAATTAAATTACAAATAATTAGAAAGTCACATATTGCAGACGTGGTAACGTCAATCTGCAGGACTGAAGGAGAGATACAACTTAATTTGGAAACAATATTAGAAAAGAAATTGGTATAGTAAATTTACAATTTACTTCATCAACAACTCTCTAAAATTTGGAATATTAAGTTCGATCTGTTATGGAATTAGAGTTAATGGTATATACCGGGTCCGCCAACGTGGCGGGGATGGAAGATTAAATCATTATCGAGGAGCTTATCAAAAATACTAAACCAGCATAAGGTATCGACTTAAAAGCGGCATATTTTAAAAATATTTTACATTATGCAGGGTGGCTCAAAAAAGTGTGGCGGACTAAACTTGTATTTTTTTAAATGGAACACCCTATATATTATATTATTTTCTAATTCCCTATACAATTCCACGTATATTTTGTATAAAATGTCATATGTCTAAATTCAATTGTTTTTGAGTAATTGACGTTTAAAATATGGCATTTTTTGACTTTGACAGGCTGTAACATTGGAACGGTTCATTTTAGAGACAAATGGTTTTCACCTCCCTATCTTAGTTTTTTATTCTCTATCCAAAAATACCAACTTCCGGTTTAACACGTTAAACCAAAAAAAACTGTTTTAATGGTTTAACATGTTAAACCGTAAGTTGGTATTTTTGGATAGAGAATAAAAAACTAAGATGGGAGGTGAAAACCATTTTTCTCTAAGATGAACCGTTCCAATGTTACAGCCTGTCAAAGTCAAAAAATGCCATATTTTAAACGTCAATTACTCAAAAACAATTGAATTTAGACATATGACATTTTATACAAAATATACGTGGAATTGTATAGGGAATTAGAAAATAATATAATATATAGGGTGTTCCATTTAAAAAATGCAAGTTTAGTCCGCCACACTTTTTTGAGCCACCCTGTATAATGTAAAATATTTTTAAAATATGCCGCTTTTAAGTCGATACCTTATGCTGGTTTAGTATTTTTGATAAGCTCCTCGATAATGATTTAATCTTCCATCCCCGCCCGTTGGCGGACCCGGTATAATAAAAAAACACTAAAAATAATGTATTAGTATTAAGTATTCAAATTTTCAGTCAATAATGACTTATGGCATTATCTTCTGGGACATACATAGCCAGGTGCAGAATATCTTGATGATTCAAAAACGTACGAATATTTAAAAAAAAATTAAAAACTATGAATCTTGCAGGACAGTAGTCAAGAGAGCATTGTTTTTAACAATTTATGGTCTCGACATTTATGAGTGCTTAATGTTCTTCTTTAAGAATGGACAGTCCTTTGAAACTCCACCTCAGCACCAATATAACACCAGAACAAACAATGATACACTTTGTATATGTCTTAGGCTATTTAATAAATTACCCGATGATGTCAAGACAATTCAAAGTTTAAAGATATTTAAACGAGAAATTAAACCACTTCTGATTGACCTCGAACCATATAATCTGAATGATTTTTTACAATACCAGCCTCTAAATTTTTACGGTCTGCTTACTTTTGTTGTGACATGTTTCGCCTTAAACTGTCATCATCAGACCTTATAAACAGTTAAAAAATAAGTACATCCCAGCACAGCAACATAACTCATAGATATGTATATGGACATTTCCTGATTTTATGTAGGTTAGTCCTTTCTCATTAATGTTGTATTTTTGAAACTTACATTTTTGTAATTTAATTTAAACTTGAAATAAATGAAAATTACTTTAGTATTTTTTAATAAACAAATATATCTTAAATACATTTATTATCTTTAGAGGGTGTTTAATAGTTAATTGTTTAAATTAAATGCAAGTGGAGAAACTCCTTAAAACCATTTCCTTAATATAGTTTATAAAGATTTTTTTATCAAGAAACAGTATTCCAAATACTTTTAAAATTTACCTTTTTGATTTAATTAAAATTTAACAAAATTAAAGAAAAATAATTGACCTACATCCACGTCTTTATCCTTATAGTAATAGCTTCGATAAAAGGATATTCTAATCAATATCTCGTTCAGGAATCCAGCAAGACAAACTTTATAGAACTGATAGTCTGGAATAATGTGGATACTATTGGTGCCTGGTACACTAATAAATCGTGTCTTAAACTGTACGAGGTTATGGAAGACTACATTAAAAGGTGGTGAAAATATTATCCCATATTATTCAAAGGTAAAAAAGGTGGCTTTTATTGAAAATAAGTTTTAATAAAAACATTTTTTTACAATTCCAATTATTTCGGTATAAAGAATATGATTAACTATTAAAAGAAACATTTTTTTTTCATGCACGTTGTTAAAAAGTGAAAAGGGGATGATAAATTCAGAAGTTAAAAAAATAATGAATTGGTTAAAAAAATTATTGTTATAGTGACAAAGACAACCTTGATGTATTGTAGTGGCCAACTTTTTAACCTCATTTAGAAGAATAAGTGTCTGTACTTAAGCAACCTAATAATGAATGTCCTGTCGAGGGTTGACTGGCTTGAACCAACGCCCTTCGCGATTTAAGAAGGAGTGAGATAAACACAATACAGGTTTGTTTATAAAAAAAGGTTTGAATATCATACTTTGCCACGGGGGCAGACTAACAGCCAGTAGTAGGGTAGAGGTCGTTACTTGCCCCAGGTACACCCCTCATCCACTCCTGGATCCATACCAACATTAAAGGTCTAAGAATTCAAGCTTAAGTATTGTATCTGATATGGTTTCTGTTTATTTCCCTGATAGACTCATTCCTACCAAGCCGGTAATACAAAAAGTTATTACTAAGTTTGAGGTGAAAGGCACTGTAATAAGCAACCGCAAATGCACAGTACAGAGACCACACTCTCCCTACAACCTCACTCTAAAGTCAACAGGGGAGCAAATATTTAGATGGTCTAAAACTTGCATGGGATTTCCTATGTTTTCAACCACGATACACCTTCCGGTATATCAAGTTCAAGGGTGCGTCTTTCGATATCTTTAAACTAAGGTAAGTCGTATATCCCACAATAGAGTAAATTAATGGAAAAAACTAATAAACTCTTCAAAATAATTATATAGAATATTTATTGATTGACTTTACAGACCTCACAATACAGTTTTATTATATTTTTTATATCATACAAACATAATCAATCAAAAATAGTACAAAAATGGATTGGAATGTAATAAAAATTGATACGAATAGCCCATTTCTAATATTGGTTCGATAAATAATATTGAAGTGTATATACATATTATTAGATACGTGGTATTTTTAGAATAAAAAAAAATACATCAATAGATGAAAATAATCGAAACGCTAGATACTAAAAATTCTTTAGCTTACTTTAAAAAATGTAAATGCCAATTCAAAAAAAAAATCGCTCAAATTTCTGCGGATCCCAATTGAAAAAACGTCACGTTACAGTATCTGTAATCATGTCATATTGCCTTTCTTTAAAAATTGAGGTACAAAGGCTGAGAAAATAAAATAGGTTAAACCATCTATAAATTAATTTTTTAGTGTTCATATACAGGGTGTGCCAGATGAGGATGCACTCTACAGGGTTTTCGTAAACCATAGAAGATACAGAGATGGTTAAATTAGAAAAAAGTTGCGCCCTACTAAATTCTGCAACATTGTGTTTTGAAATTTTAAAAAGATATACAGGGTGATTCACGTTGAGGGGCCTATTAGAAGATCTCGGAAACGAGTAACCCTACCTTCCTAAAAATTTGATAGCAGGCATAATTAGTTTTGGGCTTTTAAAACATTATATTTTGACATTTTTATTACTTCCGGTTATACCGGAAGTTAATGCCAACTTTGCTATTTCAAATGGAATACCCTGTATATTTTAGCATTTTTAATTACCTTCTTAAAATCTAAATAACTTTGTTAATAATAATCTATTCCTATCTCTAACGGTTTTTGAGATATGAATTATAAAAGGGTTTTTTTGTGTAAAAACGCTCCGAGAAGAAAGTTTAGTAACTCTGAAACTAATAAAGGTAAACATTTAAAATTGTCTAAGCTTTCAAGTAATACATAGATCTTTAGTTTAAATTACTTAGGTTTCACGTTTTTTATACAGAGAGTTCTTAAAATTGTGCCAATGTTTCCATTTAAATAAATGTGCATAAGCATTTTTGCAAATGGAACACCCTATTTTTTAGCTTACTATCGTGTAGAGAATTAAATTTCCTATCTAAATGCCTAATATGCTACAATCCACATTTTTAGTGGTTTTGGAATTATGAGCAATTTAAATAAAAAATTTTAAAATTTCTGTTTGTGTTAATGCGACATTATTTTTGAAAAGAAGGCTTCAACTGGGGCTTTCGTTTGGCTTTGAATGAGAAATAGCTAAGCAACAAACATAGGCAGTTAATAACAAATGGTAACAAAGCTCAAAGTCAAACGAAAACCCCAGTCGAAGCCTTCTTTTCAAAAATAATGTCGCATTAACACAAACAGAAATTTAAAGATTTTTATTTAAATTGCTTATAATTCCAAAACGACTAAAAATGTGGATTGTAACATATTAGGCATTTAGATAGGAAATTTAATTCTCTACACGTTAGTAAGCTAAAAAATAGGGTGTTCCATTTGCAAAAATTGACTTATGCACATTTATTAAAATGGAAACATTGGCATAATTTTAAGAACTCCCTGTATAAAAAACGTGAAACCTAAGTAATTTAAACTAAAGATCTATGTATTACTTGAAAGCTTAGAAAATTTTAAATGTTTACCTTTATTAGTTTCAGAGTTACTAAACTTTCTTCTCGGAGCGTTTTTACACAAAAAAATCCTTTTATAATTCATATCTCAAAAACGGTTAGAGATAGGAATAGATTATTGTTAACAAAAGTTATTTAGATTTTAAGAAGGTAATCAAAAATGCTAAAATATACAGGGTATTCCATTTGAAATATCAAAATTGGCATTAACTTCCGGTATAACCGGAAGTAATAAAAAGGTCAAAATATAATGTTTTAAAAGCTCAAAACCAATTATGCTTGCTATCAAACTTTTAGAAAGATAGGGTTACTAGTTTTCAAGATCTTCTAATAGGCCACTCAACGTGAATCACCCTGTATTAAAATAAATTTGACATTCTCATTGTCATTTCTTTTCCTCTACAAGTTGGTGTAATTAGATTTTTAATCCAACGTTTCGTTCTTTTAAAACCATCAATAACTTTGCTTTATTAAATAGTGAAGACATTTGATTTTGTTATTTTAAATTCCACTCTTCTCCTGTTTAAACAATGACGTATCACATCTAGTATTAATAATACGTTTTGGACTTAAAAACGCATCATCAAGCAAAGTTGATAATGGTTTTGAAAAAACGAAACGTCGAATTAAAAATCCAATTACACCAGTTTATAGAGAGAAAAAAGTGGTAATGAAAATGAAAACCTTATTTTAACATATCTCTTCAAATGGAGTCAGTAAAAAGAAACGAAATCGCGACAATTCGGTTTTGCCAAAAGATCTTCGGAAGGATTCGGAGCTTTTTAAATTTGAAAACACAATGTTGCAGAATTTGGTAGGGCGCAACTTTTTTCTAATTTAACCACCTCGCATCTGCTATATTTTACGAGATCCCTGTAGAGTGCATCCTTATATGGGACACCCTGTATACGAAATACGATAAATCTATGATATTAACTAGGTCTCTGTCTGTTTTTCTATGTATCTATAACCGAAAAATACAGATGTAAAGTATAAAAATGTATCGTGGAATTTTAATGGTATATAACTTTTGTAGGCTTAAATTTTCTGATTTTTTTGAAAATAGTGACCATTGCAATTTATAGATTGTAAATTACCAAATTTTATACTAGGAAAAAACCATTAAAGTTACACAATTACAAATTTTAATTCCTACTAATAGTTTATGTTTAAGTTCGTTTTAAATCAATATTTATTTAATAACTAATACATAGTTTTATGTTGCTACTAAATACTTACTTAGTGTTTTTAGTATGAAAAATAAATACAACGAGAAATGAGAAAAATCCAAATGCCACAACCACACCAAAACTTCGTAAGCGCGCTTTCGAAACTGTTCCTGCGAATTGAAAATCCTGCCGCTCAAAAGTCTGCTGATCCCCCCCAACTATCTGAAACGTCACGCTAGAGCTTTAAGGACAACCTGTTGATATTCTTTTATGGTCATACATTGGTGTCGACCTACTCGCGGCTTATTGTTATTGTCGATAAATGTAGTTGTTAAATGGGTTTGTTGTTTGATAGCGTAATGATTGAATTTGTCTTCTTATTCTTAGATGATATGGGATAGGGTATTTTAGTTGTAGATGTCGTTAGTTAACTTGAATTATCGTTCTAGAGAAATTGTAGCTTACCTACGTTTCTTCTTAGAGCTTTTACAGATATCGACTCGGGCAGTTGCGTATTTAAGGGGGGAGGGGAGCTGCAGCCCGGCAGCCGAGCCTAGGAGCTCGGGTTTAAAAGTCTAATTGCAACCTATTTTTCGTCTCACGCTTGGACTCTTAATTTAAATAATGTATTTTTGGCTTAGATTACAAAGGTCTTGTAGGAAACTTTTAATTTTTAAACTTTTTCTTCTAAAAGTCATGTTTTATATAGAGATTAAGGTTTCGGACGCATATCGTTTAAGTTATTGATTTATGATGCAATTTTATTGTATTTTTTAGAGCTCTTTTAAATCAACAAAAATATAACCCAATACAATAAAATATTTTTACAACCAAAACAAAAAAAACTAGGTATTTCTTTTTAGAGAGAAAAATTTAAGTAAAAATATTAATTGAAACATTTTTTATGGAAGAAGTGTGATGATTTATAATTTAAAAAAATAGTGCGGGAAGAAACGAGAATGGTTTATTATGAATATACAAAACTTAAGAAGCAGTATTTCAAATCCTAAGCATTTGCACCAAAAACTGCTTTTAGATCTAAGCTCCCAAAATACATGATTTCTGAAAAAATCATAAATTTTGGCCTGGTTAGCGATATTTACTTTATTTTTAATCATGAAAACCCGAGCCCGAAAAACGCTGGTTAGAGTCATACATACGTCTTATGTTAAAATTTTGGATTGACATCAACATTCATATTTTTCACAAATATAAAAAATGCTTCTTTTTAATAAAGAGCTAACTAGGAATATCAAAAAAAAAAGTAAAAACACATTTACAAGAACAAATTTAATCCAACCATGCAGAGGGAAAGAGGTAATAATTTAATTTTCGAAATTAAATAGTAATCAGATGAATTTTAAACGAACTTTGGGCGTGGCCCCGAAAATTTGAGTAAATAATGCCTGTCAATGTCATTTATATCACAGTCAAACTTGCTGGTTAGTTAATTGTGGTTAATAATCTTTATGCAACCCAACATTAGACTTTAGAAATAAAATATAAAATATTCTAATCGACTTATTTTTATGGACTAGCGTGATGAAGGAGAAAGTTTTTAATGTGGAGTGTTACTATATTAAGTCTCTATTTCCTAAGAGTGGGTTGATTTAGATTAAAACTACTTTTCCAAACCCACTAATGAAATACCGTTATTGTACTCGAAAGGTAAAATTATATAAACAATATTTTATTGGGTTATTAAGAATTAATGTCAGTTTCATTATTTATCTTCGTCATCTTTTATTAAAATAATTAACAAGATCATTCAAGATATGAATTTGATGTAACCAAAAATGAAGTGGAAGAATAATTACAAATTAAACTAACTAATTTATAGTTATAGAATAGACCTCAACAGTCACCATCGATGTTTAGATTTAATTTAAAATTAAATTTTTAGTTATCTAGGTACTGATATTCATATAAAACCAGAATCCCTAACAGAACGTTATTTTGGGATGGTTGACTAGCAAAGTAAAGCAAAATTTTGCAAGTAAGGCTTAGCGGCGGCGCCAGAGGGGGACCAGGGTGGGCACCGGCACACCCTAAAAACATAGGTGCCCACCCTAGTGCCCACCCAAAATTGAGGGGTTCGGTTTTGCAATGGAATTTCCTTGGGGAAAGGGGGATTTGACAATTAAATTTTTGATGAGGAAGAAGTGGTATTATAGAAGGATGTACTTAATAATGTAATAAGAGATAAAGATAACGATGATATTTTTTTTCCTTTTAGACGTCAGTTTGGGAACAAGAGGGGAGTTTTGTTTACCCCACTCATGGCGTGGGGATGCGACGACCTTCTTTTTTTAGAAGTCATTTCTGATTTGGCTAGTGCCCACCTACAATCATCCACTTGTGCCCCAGTAAGGCTGTATTATTATTTTAGTAAATTGTGAAGTTACCTGTATAAAATGTCATTAATTAGAATTATTTCTAATAAATATAACGAAATCCTAGATTCTTATAGTTGCAGTATTTTTTTTAAATTCGTTAAATAATAATATCAAAATCAATTAAATCATTACATCATTAAATGTAATTAGAACAAATAACAATTATCCAATATAAAGAATATTGGTAACTTCTTGACATCGAGTAGGTTGGACCAACCTTATATATCCATAAAAGAACTTGATCATTATGTGATTAAAAGAGCATCATTTTATTCCTAATCATTTTCGACTTACAACCTTCACACTGATGTACTTATTTTTGTTTGAAAAACAATTTTAAACTTTTTTAACAATTAACAAAACAACATAATTTTTTTTAACTGTTTGTAAGGTCTGATGATGGCAGTTTAAGACGAAACATGTAACAAGCATAAACAGACAAAAAATATATATTTGAGGTCAAGACTTTTGTGTATTTTTTTTACAAAATGCCATAATTCTTAGCGTTCGTCAGCACACCCAATAAGCGCCTTATGAATCTACGGGTAGTTTATCTACGGTCAATGCTGGTGGACTAACAAAAGTGACAAATGTCAATGTTCAAATCATACAGGGAAATAATAATTAGTAAAGTTTATCTAAGTAATATTTGGAATAAGAAACACAGATTGACTGATTAGTTTTGGGTAGTTAAAGATTATAAAGTTCATTATAGTCAAAATACTGTAAATGGCAATAATAATTGGCATTTCAATAAAACTGCAACGTGCGCCTTGGGGGGGAGGAGGGGCAAATTCCCCCTTTACCCCCCCCCCCCCCCCCCCCTGCGTACGCGCCTGAACACCCTCCAATGTATTTTAGAGTCCAAATTAATAAGTTTTTCAAAATCCATTGATATACATTGCCGAGATTTGGGCCGAATGGAGCTGGTAACTTTGGAGTAGTCGGATGATGCTTTTAAACGTTTAATAGTAGTTTATAAAGTGGATGTGATGTCCATATCGCACGAGGAAGTAAATTGAGCACGACGCCGTAGGCGGAGTGCTCAAACTTCCGAGGGCAATATGAACAATCCACTCAAGTTGAACAGTATATTTTTTCTACGACCTTATACTAAAAAATGTAAAAAAAAAGTTTGTAGGTTGCCGGGCTCGAACTCACGACCATTGGTTCTATAGTCCAACGCTCCAACGTCTAGACTACTGAAGCGTTTAGTTAATTATCGGAAAACCAACTGATAAGTGATGCTACATAAAATTAATTTTCTATGCACATTCAGCAGGTTGCATTATTGATAAATCTATTATAAATGCGTCTAGATTTTATTATATTGAACAAATTAATAACAAATTGTACCATATGCATTTAAATTATATAATTTAATGTCTTGAAAAAGAATATACTATGATTGGTCAGTACTTTTATGAACAACATTGGCTTCTCTGTAATTGACTACTGTGATTGGTCAGTTTCATTACCTATCTAGGATGGATATGAGATTTTCCCGCACCAGTTAACTGGAATAGCCTACTTTACTCGCCACTTAAGTGTAAAGGAAACAGCAAATTTCCATGTGGGAGTGGAAAAATGTATTTTAAGGTTTATAATAAGAGTATTGAAGGGACCATCGAAAATTCATTATTTAAAAAAGTTGGCGACATCACACAGCTTGGCCGGCTTCGAGAAGCCAGAAAAAAAACGTTAAAATTTATTCTTTCGGCGCTTGTTTAAAAATGTTGCTATCCACAGCATCACCGATATATTTAATATTTTTTTGCCGGTCGACACGCGTCTCCACCTGAGGCCGAGTTAGCAGGTATGGATATTTCGATGAAAATGTTTTTGTTTTTTTGTTTTTATGCGGCCTCATCCATAAAAATGAATTTTAGATGGCCCCTTCTAAAAGTAAAATATTATCACTATTGTCAGAACTTATGAATCGAGTTCTTAAAATATTTATAAATCCGAGTTGGTGGTATATCTTACATCTATTTAAAACACCTTACGCATACCAAAAATAGTTAAAAAGCATAGATTACGTAGATAATAAAACATCAAAGCAGTGTGTGTTATGGGACTTCGGCTGGCGTCAGCTTGGTCAGTGAGGCATGGTACACTCATGGTCACTTCATTTATACAAAATTAATTAATAACATTGCAGACCTTAGTTAGTACATGTAGGTATAATATTATGAGAGAAATTTTAATACGTTAGGTACTATACCGGGCTATAGTATATTTCAGAAAGGTGTAGAGTAATAAAAGCCCATTAGGTATGCAAAGGAACTACAGAGTAACCCAACGAATATTTAAGACACTTTCATAATTAGGCATTGATTTCATTATGGGTTTTGCCTATTGTTATTCATTCACAAACACTGAAAGTGGTGTGACAAAGGCGTGCATTATGTACATAGTATTAGGTACACTTAATTTTTATTAAAGATTATAAAAAAAAATATAAAATACAAAAAATACGTTAAACAGAAATTAAACTATAAAAAATCATAATATTTTTCGTCATCTGAGGAACTGTCATCTCCTCTAACGTTATAAGTAATGGGTCGACGGTCCGATCGATCAGGTGGTCAAGATCTCACATTTTCTCCTCTTATTTAATGACATGATGGACTGATTTTCGCCAGTTCTCTGGTGTCATTTACTTAATGGCGTGATCAAACAGTAGCTTAACGTCTTTCATTTTTAATGTCGTGTTGTGTCTTGCTACAATTCCTTTCACTTGCGCCCATATAAGTTCTATAGGATTTAGTTCTCAATAACATGGCGGTGTCCGCAGCACAGTTCCACTATGTTTTTCAGCTATATCTTTCACGGCATATTTCATAAAATGATGTTTGTGTACATTTGCTATAGCTAATAGTTTCTTCTTTATCAAATTATCTTCAAATTCAATACTTTTGGTGGTAAACCAGTCGATAATTCTTTGTTTTCTCCAGAATGAAGTAGTCTTCTCTGTGTGTTGTGTCTTGCTACAAATCATTCCACTTGCGCCCATATAAGTTTTATTGGAGTTAGTTCGCAATGATATGGCGGTGTGCGCAGCACAGTTACACTATTGTCTGTTTAAAGGTTGGAGACAATTACGTTTCTTAAACGGCAGTAGAGTTTTGGACTTGCATACTCAGTATTCACCTGAAGACGACTGGAGATGCTTACCAGTTGAAACGTAGTGATTCTAAACAAATAAAGACAATGCAAGTCCAAAACTCTACTACCGTTCAACAGTTACACTATGGTTTTCAGCTATATCTTCCACGGCATATTTTATAAAACGATGTTTGTGTAAATTTTAGATAGTTCTTTATTACATTTTTTTTTGGTTAGTTATCATAAATAATTTAATACACAAAATTTACCTGCGCCTATAGCCAACACCGAAATTATGCCGAACTGGACGGAATTTCCCATTTTATTATTTTACACCTTTCTGAAATAGACTATAATAAAAAGTACCAAAACGCTTAAATATCTTCAAAATCACTAAAGCTGAGCTTACAGAATTCGTCATTTGGGGGTTTTTGGGCATACTGAATTAAACAATAATATCGACACTGTGCCAGATTTTCCAGTTAAGCGCTAAGTCGTTTTGTTATCTTAAATGGCATACCCCTTACATTTAATTTAAGTCTTTACTAGTTGCTGAGATATGACAACAAAGCATTATCAAAAAAAAATTGAATTATGTTATTATATTATTTTAGAATGATCATTAAACTTATCGGAAAAGACCGAAAATATTAAGAAGCTTCTGTTTATAAGGTATTATTATTTTTATTTTAAATTTAAAAAAATACAGGAAATAAAAATAACTGGCACACCTTATTGTTTTATTAGTTTAAAAAATTCGCCACATTGACCGTTTATATACGTACAGTGTATTTCGCGGATAACCAACATGTGTTTCTTTTCGAATCGAAGAGAAATTTCGATCGTCCATGAATATCCCATAAATGGTTTGTACCTCACCTTGCCCGATAGAATGACTCATGAATTAATCCTACTTATTAATTTTTTTCGGATTCGCCCACATTTACAGGCTCGACGTAAAATTGGTCCCCAAAGTTTTTATTTTATCAGTGACCCTGATTTGAAATCGCCGTTTATATACTGACTGGTTCTCCCAAAATCCAGGGTAAAAATCATATTGATTAAATAACAATCTTTACATAAAATATACTTGGAATTTCTCGTAGAATTTGAAAACTAAAAATGGGATATTTCATCTTAAGAGCAAATAGTAGTCGATGAGTCATCACTAACAAATAGTGCATTTCCACCACATCGCGCTTATTGTACCTGTGTCTGGTGATGGCAATAAAATATCTTTATTTATATACAATATATTATATAAACGATTTTCACGGGAATTAAGTGCGCGGCGTTAGTGGAGATTTTTAAGATAATATCAGGGAATCGTTTGTAATTTTAATGGAAAATAAAAAATTAACATGAATAGCCTCAATATTTCTATTTTTACGTTCTGCATGGCGGATGGTATAAGTTAGGCCTATATATTTTTGTCTGTGACGTATATGACATTGGCAGAAATAATTTTCTCACAATCATATTACCTTAATATTTAATTTAATAATCAGGTACATTTAATTATGATTAAATAATGTAAGCCAGTGCCATTTTCTGCCACAGTCAAACTTGCTGGTTGGTTAATTCTGGTTAAAAATCTTCTGTATGATTTTTTTTTTTTTTTTATGATAAAACACCTGCACTGTAGGAAAAATCCTTTAAGGCGCTCTGGGAGCGGTGCGAGTGCGAAAAAAGCGATTAACGTTGGTCTTGAAACGTTGAAGATTGTATTCATTGGGAAACACGACCTCAGGAAGATCATTCCACAAAGATGACGTTCTCCAGATGAAAGAATTCTTGAACAATGAAGTTCGAGGAGTACTAAGCTGAACAACATATGGATGAGCGGCAGTGGTTCGCCGTGTATTTCTGTTTTGCATTGCTCTAGGTGGAATCAAGTGGGCAATGTCAGTCGAACACCTGCCATGGAAATATCTGTAAAAGAGAGCCAAATCACCAACCTGTCTTCGATGCTCCAGGCTATCGAGGGTCTTGGTCAGCTCGGGGTCGCCGATCAGACGAACGGCTCTCCTTTGAATGGAATCCAGTAGCCGAAGGGTGTGCTTGGGTGCAGAGCTCCAGACATGAGAGCAATATTCTAATGATGGTCGAATCTGGGCTTTGTAGAGTGTCAAAAGTTGATGAGGTGTGTACAACCTTTTGGTGCGGAAAAGTACACCAAGTTTCTGTGCAGCTGTTTTGGCAATTGCGGCAACGTGATCATGCCAAGACATATTACCTCCCAGATTGACCCCCAGCAAATTAATAGACGGTGCCAAGGGAATTGCGTGTCCTGCCATGACTATATCCGGTTCTGCAATGTTAACCTTTTTGGAGAAGACTGCTGCCTGGGTTTTCTTAGCATTAAATTCGACTTGGTTACTGTCACCCCAAGCCAAAATTTCTTCCAGGTCCTTGTTGAGGCGCAATACTTCATGCTGCCTGCGAAGATGTGCGTCGGCAGCGGATGTTTGGGGAGTCAAGGTAAAAGATGAGACAAGTGTGCTGTCATCAGCAAAGCTATAAATTGGATTTTGGGTTTTCACTAAAAGGTCGTTAATATACAGTAAAAAGAGGGTATGCGACAATATGGACCCTTGAGGAACACCGGCATTGATGGTGAAGGTGTCTGAGAGAAACCCGTCAATCGCCACTTGCAGAGAACGGTTCTTAAGGAAGCTGGTTAACCATAAACAAAATCCATTAGGCATACCGTAGGATCGCAGTTTACTTAAAAGCCCATCGTGCCAAACACGATCAAAAGCTCTAGAGATGTCCAGTGCAACAGCCCGGGATTCTCCATGATGTTCGATGGTGTTGCTCCAAAGATGGGTGACATATGCTAGAAGGTCACCTGTTGATCTGGACTTACGAAAACCGTATTGATGGTCGCTGATAATGTTAAGCCCTTCCAGATACTTTAGTAGTTGTTGGTTAATAGCTTTCTCCATTACTTTGGAAATTACTGAAAGCAATGCGACGGGTCGGTAGTTGCTTGGCAGGGTCTTTTTACCTTTCTTTGGAATGGGCTGGACACGCGCCGACTTCCAGCAGGATGGAAATATTCCTTTTTTATAGGATAAGTTGAAAAGTCTACAAAATACTGGTGTAAGTTCATCGGCGCATGTCTTGAGAACAATGATAGGAATTTCGTCTGGACCAGAAGCTTTATTGACGTCGAGTCCTTTAAGAATCCGTTTAACAAGACGCTGACGGAACACGATTTCAGACATTTGCGATTGAACTGAGGGAATGTTGGGTGGTGGTTTACCCTGAAAGTCTACAGTGGAATGCGAGGAAAACAGTTCAGCAAGTAGGTTTGCTTTATCCCCGGCTGTGGTTGCTATTGTGCCGTCGGATCACTTTCAAACATATTATATATTTTTTATGTGAAAAAATTAAGAATAAAAATTCTGGTCCGAGCATTTTTTGCCTTTAATTTATATATGAATTTAATGAAGGACTTTTAGAAAACCCACTAGTTACAGGGTGTAGTAAGTTGAGACATAGTTTCATATCAGTAACAAACGACATTGCAACAAAGAAGGGCCTGAAGAACATTCATACTTACGCTGTTATTTTAAGTCAAAAAAATAAAATGAACGAATATCGTTTTTTAATTTATTGTTAGGGAAAAATCGTTCTTCTTGTATATTTCATCTTTTCGATGTGACATAAAATAAAAATGCTTTTTTTATTAACCAACGATACATTTATTGCATTTAATTTTGACAGTAATTAAAAGAAATTAGAACAGCATAAATTTAATTTGGGTAGTTTAAAATCAATAATATTTTTCATTTTCTATCTACACATATTAAAAAATATACAATACACTTAATATATTACAACATTTATTTTACAATATTCTAGGACTAAAAAATAAAAGATTTTAGGAAATTCGAAATTTTTGTGCCAAAATTCTATTGATTGTAAAGTATTAAATTTGTGGTTTATTTGAACCTATTTAGTGATAGCGATTAATGTGCAAAGTAAAACACTCTTTACATATTATAACTAAAGACAAATATATATATACAGGGTGTCCCTCGGGGTGTCTCATAACTTATGGGCCGTAGAGTAACTGGAGATACTAGACATCAAACTAAGCCGATTATGTCATATAAGTTTTTTCGGATTGTTACTCGTTCTAGAGATACAGGGTGTTGAAAGTAAAAGTTTATTCTCGAAAATAAGCCATAATTTTAAAACGGTTTAATGAATCGAATTGAAAGTTGGCAATATTATGTTTTTATGAGCAAGAAATAAGAATTTGTAGAAATTTTTAAGTTTTAAACTAGAGGGCGCTAGTTGCATACACTGGGCTTCATAAATCTATGATTTTTTTTCTTACCTGTGATATTAGGCGGTTTTCAATTATAGTTTCTTAAAGAATGGCATTTCTGAGTCAAAAAGGTGTACTTGATGGATCCTTATATCTTTAACGGTTTTCGAGATATTTCCCTTTAAACATCCCAAAGCATAAAAAAACATAGTACATAATTAAATTAATATTTTAATTATCAAAAAAAAACGTATATGACATACTCGGCTTAGTTGATGTCTAGTATCTCCAGTTACTCTACAGCCCATAAGTTATGGGATACCCTGTATATAGGGTGTCCGGTTTTTTAGGAAAGATTCTCGACATAGGAAAACATGAAAAAAAGTCCCTTAATGTCTTACAAGGAAGCTATTACCTTCCAAAAGTATTTAAATACATCTCGATAAAAGTTTATGTAATAATTAAAATAAATCCTGTTTTCTTCTAAGCTATTAGCACAATAATTTTTACGAGAATACCCTTTTTGTGTAAAAAAAACTCATAATCATAATATTTGGGTGAAATATAAAAAATGTGCCCAAGAAAAATGGGAACCTACAGTTTAACGTGGGTTCCGAACCACGATCCTCATTCATGCGACACCCCTCAAGGGCTATCAACCCTTGGTTTACTGCCATTGCATGACCTACCGATTGGGGAGTGTGTACCTTCTTCCGCACCCCACGAGATGTCCGATCTCATCCGGCCTGGTTACCGGCGTGAATGGGGTGGGTTGGGAGATGATACCTTTTACACTCTTCCCTGTATTCTTAAATCCACTAAATTTCGGACATACTATTTTTTTTTATACGTATGCCCACTCCGGGAATCGAACCCGGGTCGCCGCGGTCGAATGCCAGTAGCTCTACCTCTGAGCCACAGCCGCGGTAGGTAGGTACTTCATGTGCTATGACGCATACCGTAAAGGGAAGTAGCGTAGTGACAAATAAATAAAATAGAAACAAGTCTAACATTTAAGGACTTTTTTTTCATGTTTTTATATGTAGAATCCCCCCTTAATACGACGGATTAAATAAAGAAACCTACAATTTTGGCACAGAAATTAGACCTGAGTAATCATCTTTAAAGGGCTATTCGTTAATAAAATATATAAATACATTTTACAAAAAATATAAACATCGACTTTTAGATTTTAAATACCCTGCCTAACTAATTGTTTAATTAAGAACTGAAGTAGATAAAGGTCTACGATTGTAGGCACAGTCGTAGTAACAAAAAAGTTAACTTTTCCATAAGAAAATGCATCAGCGAGTAAACTTTTTTACGATACGACAATTTCAAGAAATATAAATTTAAAATTTGTAGCTATGTTTAAGACCTTCTAAAATAATATTAATATATGTAGATCTGATCTATTCGTCTTTAATTATACCTACAGGATGATTCACGAAGAGCGTTCGTTAGCACGCGAGGAAACTTACTTACTAACTCACCTTTGAGAGTAGAAAGATTTTTTAGAACCGGGATATGTTTTTTTTAAGTCACTTTTTTTTAGAGAAGTTGGCGAAGTCATGCATTTAACTCTTACATGGTTTTATTCAATTTATACGAAGATTACATTTACTTAACAAAGGTTTCCAGGCGTTTCTCATATCAAAATAAATGAGGGCTTACTAAAACAACCTGGGTATGGTGGTAGCTTTCTTAAACTTCCTCTTCCTCGAGTACGGTTCTTTTTGCAGGATTTCGGTTTCTGTCCACATGATATGATGGCCGTGCGTCCAAGCGTGGTCAGCGCTACCTGATTTTTCGGTCTCTCCTTTTTGGGTGTTGTTCTTTAATCCTTACTTCGAGTGGTCTCACCAATATAAGATTGGCCGCACTCGCAGGGGATCTGATACACACAATTTTTCTTGTCTTTTTGGCTGGTTGTTTTCGTCTTTGTCACGTGGCTTCCTAAAGTGTCTCTCGAACTAAATACTTTATTGATGTTGGATCGTGGTCCTAGTCTTCTTATTCTCTCGGATTCTCCTTTGGTATATAGAATGTTGAGTATTGGTTGTATGTTTTTCTTTTTCTGCTGTATGTGCAATTGGCCGATTTTTGCGATTTTTCAATATTGTGTTAACCAATCTTATTGTTGAGGTCGGTCTTGATGTGGTTAATTTATCTTTTGAGAGCTTTGTTTGAGTTACAGAGAGTAATTGTTCTATCCACAAAGGTTCTAACTATGCTTGGTTTTCTGTATACGGAAGTTAGGGAAGTGTTGCCATTTTTACCATACTAATTTAGTATTCACCTGAAGACGACTAGAGATACTTACCAGTTGAAACGTTGTGATACAAAACAACTAAAGACAATGCAAGTCCAAAACTCTACTACCGTTCAAGAAACATCACTGTCTCCAATCTTCAAACATGTTTAAAAATATTTTTTTATAAATTCTCCCAAAAGTTCTCACGAACGCTTGTCGTAAATCACCCTGTATATATAAATAGAAGCAACTATATGAATTTCAATTTATTTAAAAAAAGAGAGGAGATATTAAGTATTACACTCCTCCAAACGACCAAAAATTATATATTTTTTTATTTCTACTATCATTGTAGGTAACCACCACTAATCCCCCCGAACCTATTCCTGGCTGCGCTATTGTGCATTTAACATATTCAAAGTACATTCCTGGAATTTATACGAAATGATTTAAGTAGGTACAGATAATTAGGGATATTTTGACTCGCATTATCAATTTTGTGTCCCTCCTTAAAAAAATTGTTTTAGGTTATAAATAAACAATTCGAGTAACTCTATCTAGGACTAAAACCATCAAACAATTAATACAATAAAATTTTTAAAAAAACACAAATTATCCATTATCGTAGGACGTGCCAATTTCGGTTTACTTTCCTTATCGTTCTGCCGGTCTAGGTAATGGGTAGGTAACCTGGCACATAACATAAAATAGACAAATACAGGTCAACGCAAGGCGAAATACATATTATTATTTATATATATATATAGTTTACAAACACATAGGTTATTTCAGGCCATAAATAGCTTATTTCCCTCATTATATCTGCTACCCGTTGCCCATGTTTTGTTTACATGCCATGCGCCACCAAAAAGAAAGGGTATAACATATTTTTAAGTAAGATAAATACTTTATTTTAATATTATCTCAGTTGACCGTTTAGAAACGTATGGAATGTATAACTGAATTGGCACGCCCTATTATTTGTCCAAAATCCGGTTAATATTTCCAAATATGTATGAAATACTTGATGTTTTGTGTTTTATATAATTTCAAAATATTAAAACCTTTGGGATTTCTACTTTTCAACTATATCCTTAGCAATAATTTTTAAAGTCAAAAAACCGTATTATAATAAATGATATTTTCAAATTAATAACCCCAAGAAAAAACGTTCTAGATCTAATTGGGCCCTTTTATTAATCAGAGGTTAGTTTTAATTTCTATAAAATATTGACACTTTGTTGCAGCACAGTTTAGACACTGTAAATAAACTTTATTGTATTTTCAAAACAATTTTTTCTTAAACTTTCTATTCGTTTCTTCTTAAAAAGTCTTGGTGTTTTTCATTTTAAAACTTAAATAAACAAATACTCAAAAAAAATAGTCCATTGGTTTACAAGCAGTTTTATGATTTTAATTTAGATTGTTGAATGAACAATTTTTTTATATACTGGGTATCCCAAATTCGAAGGTGATTGAGATCTCGAAAACAACAAGAAATATGCACCAGTTTAAATTGAGACAAAGTTTCATAATTTGGTGATGATAAGTTTTAAAAATAGAGGAAATATATTTCTTACCGTTAACAAGATTCCAATGGTAAGCGTCGAATTTGTAACACCCTGTATATTATTGCTTTTTCTAAAAATTGAAATATACACTGTGTCCACGGATAGAGTTTAGGAGAGAAAAAACTTTTTTATTAGTAGGTATAGAAGAAAAAATCATTTTTTATTAAAACGTCTGCTTGGGCTGAAGTTACTATTTCGAATATCAGATTTACTATACAGGGTTCGTCAGAAACTTTATTTTAGATTTCATTTAAAATAAATGTACGTAAAAACAAACAGCTATTGTTGGCTTCTTACTTAGAATATGATTTTATATCTGGCCGTATAACGATTTTGTTGTAAGAAAACTATTTTTCTTTGTCTACTTTTGAAGTATTTAATTTATTCAATCATAAACTATAAAAAATATTGTTTCTGACTAACCCTGTATAGTAATCGCAAATCTGATATTCCAAATTATAGTTTCAACACAAGCAGACGTTTTTATAAAGAATGACTTTTCTTCTATACCTACTAATAAATTAAGTGTTTCCTCTTCCAAACTCTATTAGTGGGCACACTGTATATTTTGTAATTATCTATAATGTGTAATATAAAAACATTTATACAAATAACTACCCTGTACCCAAATTTTTAAACCGTTGACAAGCTTTAATATAATACATCTAATAACGTAGTGACGATGTAAAAAAATGTAGTAGCTAAGAATATTTTTAAACTAAATATTAAGGTCCTTTTTATTTCTCAAGTTTTTAAGCCTAGGCTAGGGCTTTTAGTAAAAATGTTTGACTAAAAATACAATTTGATATGTCTATAGTTACAAAAAAAAATTGAACCTTACTTGTTACACGGATTTTTAAATTTGATTTGAAAATAATTTGATTTTTCATTTTGGTATTTTTCTAGGTGTATGTCATTTGCTATTTACTTAACAAATAATTAATGTGATTGCTAATACATTGGTTTGATTGTTGTTAACAAAATACATAAGTAGAATCTTGTACTCTTATAGTAAACGGCATGGTAACATTAAAATATTCACACATTCTAAACCATTAAAAGCCTAATATAATAATACAGAATGTTTTTAAAAGGTATTAAAATTTGAAATGTTTACCTTCGTATGGGCCTTTTCACTACAGTCGAATTTATCAAATACATCACTAATATCCCGAACTAAAAACTTATTAAAAATATATCTTACTAATAAATATCTTTTAAGAGGCACACATTTATTCTAGAAATAATTATTAAGATGCTGCGAAAGCAGGAAGTTTTAAAACATTATGGGAAGACCTGTACGTCATTTTATTAACGCACAATTCTTTTATTTCGTGCATTCGTGAATATTGTTATCTTTGTTTTAATTATCTAAATAAAAAATTCCAGTTTAGAAACAGGACGCCAGACTCAATACATCATTCAGGTAGGTACGCTTCGGATAAAGAGCGGTCCCGGGATATCGATTGCTTAAAATTGTTGTGACTAAAGGCCTTTTTACATTGGGTGCAATTGCAAGAAAAATGGCCTGGAAGCATGCGCTTCGACGACGTTTTAATCAGCTGATGCACGTTTTCCCACTTAAAACCTGCATTAGCTGTTTAAAACGTCGACAAGGCGCATGCTTTCAGGCAATTTTTTCTTGCAATTGCACCCAGTGTAAAAAGGCCTTAAGTAAGAATTTTAGTTTAATTTTTTTATTGAAGAAAAGAAGAGAGTCGGGTTTGTATTACGTGTAAAATTTTTTTATTTTGTTAAAATCTTATCAGAGCGCTTTCGGCTTTCGCCATCCTCAGTGCTATTCGTCAGTATACAATGATATCCTCAAGGTGGAATGGCATTTCGTCCACACAATGTTTCAAAAACAAAATTAAAATTGTAAAAAGACAACACGAAACAAAACATAAAACATATTTGATTTAAAAAGACATCTTGACAATGGTAAAGGTAACGAACACTTGATCGTTACCTTTACCATTGTCTTCTTTTCTTCAATTTTACCCTACGTGTACACAGCCACAACGAATTGTCTAATTTTTTTATAGAATTTAGGAATTAAAACCGTTAAATTTCTATTTTTTCCTGGCTCTATGCGGTAGGATTAAAATTAAAATTAAGTGAAAAGGCACACATTTTGACAATTGGGTACCTGACGCAAAATCACTTCGTATAGATGTCTAAGATGACATCAGTTATACAGGGTGTTTCACGGTGGATGGAACGTTAGACGTTTATGGAAAACGGGAGATGCGTTGCTCAGATATAAATAACCATGGTATATCGTTTTACAATATTTTTAGCAATGCGGTGTTGCCGCTTCTTCCCGAAGGCAACATTGTTATTTTAAATGGAACACACTATATATTATAATATTTTTTAATTTCCTACAATTCCACGTAGGTATATTTTGTATAAAACGTCATATGTCTAAATTCAATTGTTTTTAAGATATTGACGTTCAAATATGCCATTTTCAGACTTTGGCAGGCTGTAGCAGTGGAACTACGCATCTTAGAGAAAAATGGTTTTCACCTCCCTATTTGAGTTCTTTATTCTCTATCTAAATATTACAACTTCCGGTTTAACATGTTAAACAGTAAAACAATTTTTTTTGTTTAACATGTTAAACCGGAATTTGGTATTTCTGGATAGAGAATAAAAAAATAAGATAGGGAGGTGAAAACCATAGTTTTGTTAGATGCGCCGTTCCAATGCTACAGCCTGTCAACGTCTGAAAATGGCATATTTTAAACGTCAATATCTCAAAAAATATTGAATTTAGACATATGACGTTTTGTAGAAAATATACGTTGAATTGTATAGGGAATTGGAAAATATTATAATATGGTGTTCCATTTATAATTATGATGTTGCCACCTGTTTTGAGCAGCAGCAGCAACGCCGCATTGCAAAAAATTTTGTAAATCGATAGAGCAATCAAATTTTTAAAGAAAACTTATCACCCGTTTTCCATAAACGATTAACGTTTATGGACGTGAGGCACCCGGTATTTATTACAAATAAGGTTTAAATCTAAAACTTTTTAGAGTCTCATGTTTTAGTAGAAAACTAATTGATTAAATAAAGCTAAACATGCCTACAGAATACGATTGTAGATATTTTAAAATTTAAACAAAATATCTTTAAAAAACACTGTACTGTATTATTTCTACCCTGTATTTATGAATATTCACATATAGCAAATCTATATTTTCTGCGAAGAGTTAGGGCTAGTGAATCATTCGTCATTTAATTTTTTTATCAATATTTCGTATCTTTTTGACTTTATCCAAAGAGCGGCCAAATATCCGTTTTACAGTGTCTGTTTTAAGGTTGGAGACAATGATGTTTCTTGAATGATAGAATAGTTTTGGACTTGCATTGTCTTTAATTTGTTTTACATCACAACGTTTCAACTGGTAAGTATCTCCAGTCGTCTTCAGGTGAATACTAAATAAGTAAAGTAACTACAGCTCTATTTATACTAGCTAGATGTACTGGAGCATGACTGAGATGGGTGCAGTCATGCGTTTAATTCTTGTGCGGTATTTTAAGTTTACATCTACTTAACAAAGATTTCCAGATATTTCTTATATCTAGTGAGGGCTTACTAAAACAATCTGGGTTCTGGTATATGGTAGCAGCTTCCTTGAACTTCCTCTTCCTCCAATGGTATTCTTTGTGCAGGATTCGAGCTTCTGTCCACTTAATGTGATGACCGTGTGTCCAGGCATGGTCAGCTGCCCCTGATTTTTCGGTTTCTCCTTTAACCGTGTTGTTTCTGTGTTCCTTGACCCTAGTTTCAAGTGGCCTTAGAGTCTCACCAATGTAGGATCTGCCACATTCGCAGGAAATCTGAGACACAGTTTTTTCTGTCTTTTTGACTTATTGGTTTCGTCTTCGTCAGGTGGCTTCTTAAAGTGTCTTTTGAGCTGAATACCGTATTAATATTGTATCGTTGTCCTAGTCTTCTAATTCTCTCAGATACTCCTTTCACATACGGAATGTTGAGTGTTGATTGTGACTCTACTGGCTTCTTTTGTGTATTTGGCCAATTCTTGCGATTTTCCAATAGTTTATCAACTAGATGCCCGGGGTAGCCATTTTTATTGAGGTCGGTCTTGATGTAGTTAGTTTCCTGTTTGAGGGCTTCATTTGAATTACAGATGGTAATTGCTCAATCCACAAGCGTTCTTACTATGCCATGTTTTGTGCTGTTTGAGTGATTTGAAGTGTAATTCAGATATTGACCTGTATGCGTGGGTTTTCTGTACACTGAAGTATGGATGGTATTGCCATTTTTCTTTACGTTCACATCCAGGAAAGGTAATTGACTGTTTTCTTCTCTCTCCATGGTAAATTTGATTGTCGGCGTCAGGCTGTTAATGTGGTGTAGGAATTCCTTGAGTTGGAAACGATGGCGAACTCAAGGAATTCCTAAAATTCAAATGAAATCCTACATTGGTGAGACTCTAAGGCCACTTGAAACTAGGATCAAGGAACACAGAACAACACGCTTAAAGGAGAAACCGAAAAATCAGGAGCAGCTGACCATGCCTGGACACACGGTCATCACATTATGTGGACAGAAGCTCGAATCCTGCACAAAGATACACATTGGAGGAAGAGGAAGTTCAAGGAACCCAGATTGTTTTAGTAAGCCCTCACTAGATATAAGAAATATCTGGAAACCTTTGTTAAGTGGATGTAAACTTAAAATACCGCACAAGAATTAAACGCATGACTGCACCCATCTCAGTCATGCTCCAGTACATCTAGCTAGTATATATAGAGCTGTAGTTACTTTACTTATTTAGTATTCACCTGAAGACGACTGGAGATACTTACCAGTTGAAACGTTGTGATGTAAAACAAATTAAAGACAATGCAAGTCCAAAACTATTCTATCATTCAAGCCGTTTTACAGTCATTGGCACATCCAGAGTTTGAGTCTGGTGGGGGTAGTGGCAATATTTAAGTATTAAAATTTAATTTCGCTGAAAATTAGTGTAATGTGACTGTGGAAAAAATAAACATAAGTTATTTAGAATGATATTTTTTTGGAAAAACGCACAATTGCAACTAAAATTTAATATTCTTGTTGTGTATAAAAAGAGACTTTACTTCTTATAATTAAAAACCAAAAAAACATATCCTAAAAGAAGTGAAATAAATTTAAAAAACTTTTTAATTTTTAAATCTAACAAATTCCTGGGGTGATGGGGGGGGGGGGGGTAATTACCCCCCCCCCCCTTTTAGAAACTGGCAAGACCTACTGCGTGCCTGCGCAAATTTGCCTTGGACTGTGCCAAAGATTACGGCTGTCAGTTGCCAGTTCTGGTAAAATCTAAGGTGATTTTGCAAGAATACGAAATTGGCCTTGCCAGCCTTTGATTAAGTTTTGTATTTTTGATACGCGGTTAAGTTAATACAGAACTATATTTCTTTATGCAACCTACTGATAGGGTTGCAGTTACCTATAGTTTTAATTTAGAGAAATTTTGATTGATGTATTAATGAAAACAAAAAACGAATTGTTTTGAAATTTGTCCATATTTCTTTTTCTATTTTTATTACTTCGTAAATTCAAACGTTTTAAACTTTAAATTGCCCAATATGCTTCAAACATAGGCATTTGACCGATTTTTTGATAAAAAAACGCAATATTGATTTAAAAAATGGCGTATACGTCACTAGCCCTAACTCTGAAGCACAAATCATTTTATACTTTGGAATTTTTACCCGTTTTAAAGTTCGTTTTTATGTCCAGTCCACGTATATTTACTGTATTTATATAATTATTCATCCAATCTCAACTAAGGGTTTTTAACTTAATAACATTATGGTTTACGAGGATTGGTGCAATTTTTTTATATGTATCATCCGACCGTGTTCCACTAATTTTGCCCAACGTTGACGTGTCAAGAAACTAATGTCATTGTACTTTGTGATTGAAGCTGGACAAACAAACGGAAAATGCTGTGCATACATTAAACGGTGCGGCGGGCGGTCGACTGGTCAAGCAATGATTTCGATATTAGACCGGACAAATATTAGACATATTCCAGATTTTAAAAAATGTTGGGTCACGACAAGCAGGAGAAGCGGTAAGGCCGCACTCCCCTAATGTATTAAAGTGCATTTTCCTAGTTCAGGTATTGTATACATTGTACGTATTATTTATATCTACATTTTAGCGTTATTTGTATTTCGGTTTAATAATTATAGTCTCTAGCTCTTCTACTAATAATAAATCGAAGAAAATATTAATCAATTCATTACTTATCCGCTTTTATTGTGGTCAAATATTTATAAAAATTAGTCCCCAAACTAATATTTTACTTCTGATATCAATTTTCTTTAAGTACTTTTTAAAATCTGATTCTGCCTGACACTCATTTTCCATGAGAAATATATTGGCATCACCCTAGATGATGTTTATTAAAATAGTTTAAACAAACATAAACAAAGTTTAATTTATTATTAGTTGCTATTTGCTTAGTTTTATTAAATAATTCCACTATACCCCATGTGTACTAAATCAATATTAAAGAATTCATAACATAACAATATGCCATTTATGCCACTATTATTACTATACCCGCTGCAGTATTCTACTTTTTAGAATATAAATAGCCATGTTTTTTATGTTTATAAAAACAATTAAAATGATATAAATGCTTATAAATATAGATACGATCTCACAGTGTCCAAATCTCAGATCAATTACCATAGACAAAACTATTTACTTTTCCCTTACGTCCGATATGCACCTGTAAACATAAT
Source organism: Polydrusus cervinus (assembly GCA_935413205.1). Lineage (NCBI taxonomy): Eukaryota > Metazoa > Arthropoda > Insecta > Coleoptera > Curculionidae > Polydrusus > Polydrusus cervinus. The sequence goes on along the minus strand of OW284514.1, from coordinate 19,165,204 downwards.
AGCGACATTTTGCCAACCAAAAAAATCCCTCTAAACGCTATTTCAAAAGTGATTTTCTCGGAATACACACAAACAATTTTGTAAAAACCTGTTTCATATTCAACGGCAAATATAATTCTTTCCAGCCAATGGAAAATCCTGTTTCAGGTATCAGCCAGTGCGAAAATATTAGCGCCTGAAAATTCGATTAGCGGGATTTTTTTGGTTGGCAAAATGTCACCAATAAATAGGTATGCAAGACCTTATTTTACTTTTAACAATCTACATGTTAATATTTTGAAAGTAACACTATCATTGTTATGAGTTTTATGACAGAGAAAACTATTTTTTTCTGTGTGTCAACGTGACAACGTCGCCTTGCGATCTGATGGTTGCAAACTTTTCTATTGGCCTTCATTCTTTAACCGATTCCATGCCAATTCTAACCACTATAACTCTCAACGAGCATTAAAAAAGGGTATTTTGTGACTTTATTTAAGGTGTTTTTTATTAAGTATACTGTACAGGGTGTCCCAAATTCGAAGCTCATCAGGGGTATCTCGGAAACTATAAGAGATACAGCATCGGTTAAATGGGGGCAAAGTTGCGGAATTTTATGCTCAGTAATATTATTTTTTTAAATTAGAGCTTTATTTTTTACTTTTTGAATTATTCGAAAACAACTAAAATTTTGAGTTTTTAGTTTTTAAATTTATCTGACTTATTTTAACCGCTACAGAAAACCAAATACAACATTGCTGTATTTGGTTTTCTGTATATTGTATTGTTGTTGTATGTTGTGTTTTTGTCGAACTGTTATCAACTTTAATTTTTTAAATACGGACCTGTATTTTTTATTTTATTTTGTGAGACCCCTTAAAGCCCTTAATTCAATCATGTATATTTATTATTTAGACGTTAGACGACAACAATATCTATTTGATGAATAAAATACTTCGTCTATGGTAATTAGTCTAAGGCCCAAATAATATATCCTACAAACTTAAAAACTATATTTTTTTATTATAAATGTTCACTTAAATCTTAATATTAGAAAAAAATTAAAATCGATGGTGGCAAATAAAAACTGATGAAAAATTATGATAAACCAAAAAATGAAAATTCCATTAGGAAAATGTTATAACAAACTTACTTAAATATTGTTAACAACACATCGGACAATAAAAACAAATAGAGGGAATGAGAGGGACTGGACGATGATCATATCAAAATTGTATATAAAAATTATATTACATTAATTTTTTGGCCAAAATATTGGTAAAAACAATTCTATTAATGGTAAGCATCATTCAGTCCGTTTTTTATTCTGTCCTGATGATGCACCACTCAGTATAGAAAATATAATTTAAAACAACGGCTACACCACCAATGAGTTCGCTATTAATGAATTATTACCAAGAGAAAAATAGTTATATTCCGTCTAGTTATTTTTGGAGCTCGGTGTAAAATACTACCTTATTTCAATTCCGATTAATTAGTATAATTTTTAAAACAATGTCTCTTGCGCCCAAGAACATTTCGTGTCTATTTTACTACTTGAAGAAGACAGCCTATGGACATCAGTAATGGAGATTTGTGGAAGCTGGCTAGTTTCAAATATTGTCGACGAAGACTTCGACGGCCTATTAAAATCGGTTTTACTACTGCATGGTGGCAGATCTATTAGTTGTCTGAAAAATAATTATTGATTATTAGATACCAATTTTAAGCCCCACTTTAAAAAAACTTGTTGCTTAGTGCACTCTTTTACAAAAAACCCCAAGAACTTGTAGGGGATGTATTTATTTATTTATTTACAAGTAGGGATACACCAGACACTAAGTCCAATAAAGCATCCACGTTCTGGTATTAGCTAGTGGGAATTAAATGATTTAATTATACAAACAAAAATATGAATATAAAACTTTACAAAGATTTTAAAAAAAGTCACCACAATGATCTGACATGTTTTTTAAATCTTATTATAGACATATTGAACATTTCCATAGATAGGAGAATTTTGACCCTGAATTAGTGTTTCGAAGTGGAATGTTAAAAGTATTTTGAAGCCTTAAATCTTCCACTGGTAGGTTAAAGCTTAGCTTTGATCTAAGTATTGGCGAATTAATAAGACTATTAACCACTTTGTAAATCATAACAAGATCAGAAATCATTCGTCTTCCAGCAGGCGTTATTACTGAAAATGTTTCCATAATAAGTTTATAATTGTTATTTACTATAATAAGTACATGTGTCTTACGTGATAAAAACCATAAAAATTTATTTTGAATACTTTCCAGCCTCCGCTGGTAAATCGCGTACTGAGGAATCCAAATAACTAATGCAAAATTAAGTTTACTTAATATAAAAGCGTATCACAAGTTCCGAATTGTTTGAGGATTTTAAAAATTTAAACTGTTTCTTATGATAAATCCTAAGAATCGATTACACTTATTAACAACTTGCTTAATGCGAGAGCTAAATATTAGCTTAGTGTCCATTATAACACCCAAATCACGTATTTTATTTACCGACTTAAGATCACTATTATTAATCGAATAACGAAAATTATGCACATTCTTGTTTCTGGTTAACGTAATCGACACACACTTATCTAGATTAATAAATAAACTCTGACTTTTGCAGAATCTTACCACAGCATTAAGATCATCCTGCAACCTATCGCAGTTCCTTGGCACCCTAATTATTCTAAACATTTTAGGTCTTCTGCGTACATCAAAAATTTAGAAAAATTGAAGCATTGTTGTATGTTATATGAATATAATAAAAAACAGGGGGCCAAGGAGACTACCCTACGGCACACCAGACGGCACGTTAAAGGCTGAGAATAAAAACCCCCAACAGAAACCATCTGTCATCTATCGCTGAGATAGGACCATTTGAGCAAACTGTTATGCACACCGACATCAGCAAGACGCTTCATCAGTATAGAATGACTAATTTTGTCAAACGCCTTGCTGACGTCTGTATACACCAGGGATTGTAATTATTTAGAAAACGAAATATCCGCAGTTGACCTTTGGATCCAGTAAGGCAAGGATTTTACAAGTAAGTGTCAACACTCAACAGACATACCATACGATAGAATGTCCTCTATAAACAGTGAGTTGTCGATACAGTGCAAGAACACGTTTATGAATGAAATGCTTGGTCCATCATAGATATCTTGCTTAGACGAAAACGACTAATTGTAAATTATTAATATTATTTTACCTTTTACTACCATTACTAATTGTAGGCGACGTTTCACTGGACAAAACACACACTGTAGTTCTTTTATCAAAACATACACCTTCCTCACTGTTCACGTCACTGTCAGTATCGAAAGGATCCACTCCATTTTCAGTATTTTCATCTTCCTCCTCTGGATACGTATCACATGCGTAAGAAAGCCCTTCACAATCTGGATATTCTGTACCTAAATAAAAAATGATCAATATTTATTTTACTTAAAAAAAATTCGCATTACCCCCATTGTATAGGTACTCACCTAAAGAACTATTACAACTACTAATGGAAGCTAATGGCGCCAATCTAGGCTTTAAATTCGGTTGCTCTACCACCCTTTCGTACAACGCTCTATCACTCCCACAAGGAGAACCCCCCGGTGTAGGTTGCGTCACTCGAATATCGATCGGGTAGTAAAAATCGTAAATTTCTGGAACAGGGGACGATTGTCGTCTCGACGACTTATATTTGTGCGCCGGTAAGACTGGAAGACCCAATGTCACCGCAGAGTCACGACGTTCTAAGTATGAACTGCCGGATGATGAGCAAGTGATGTTGCTAGGACGTCGTGGAACATCCAAGTGGCTAGAAAATATAAATTAGGTTAATTAGTGGTGGGCGTATCGGATCTAAGCACATTCAATGAGTCTTAAGAAATATTCGGATACGAATCTTAATTAGACTCCAATTGAGTTGGCTGTTGACCGAGGATCTACGCGCGACGCGTAAGGTGATAAACTTGGGGACATTCATTGGCTCTCGGTTAAGTTAAAAGTTACCTAAGATTTAGGTAAAAGCCTGACTTGACAGTGTGGTGGTGTCGTTGTGTTGACGCTTGAAGAAATTCAACATAATATTTGTTATTTTTATTGACGCCGCCTCTAGGGAAATAGCCACCAATGCAATTTGGTCATCAGACGACATCGAAAAAAGTAACAAAGGTTTAGTTTAATCGGTATTACTTTATATGGTACTGGCAGTGTAAGACCGTTTTAATAATGCCTGGATTCTACCATATTATACGGATCCAGTGAACTCGACATGATTCTGATGGGTCGAATATGATAGGGTGCGGAATTAAGAGACAGACGTGTGTGGTTATTTTTGGAGCGTTGCGATCTTTGCACTATACCAGATAGTGACCCAAATCCCAAAAAACGCTCGGATCGCCCACCTCTAAAGTTAGTTGAGGGAAATCTGTTAAAAAAACAATAAATAACTAAACAATGTCCCTAGAAGAAACAAAAAGTTACATAAGATCATATGCTTTAACAGAAATTTTAAGTATTTTTATTTATTATATTTTATTGTTTTTGTGTTGTATTTTCATTTTTATGAATTCTGTATTGTAAAGAAAAATTAACTTATAGAACTTTTAGTTTTTATTGGTGTATTAAAACTTTTAGCTGATAATTTATTAATAAATATTTTACGATCGCTATTCTATAGATCCACCACAAATACCTACATAAACGGCATATAATAAAACATAGACCAGTGCATGTCGAAATGAGCAACCACAATATTATGTATGTAGAGTACATTTAATTACACGAGAGAGCCACTAAGTGCTTCACGTATTGATTGATTAACCATAAACAGATGAATGGTTGATTAAATTATAATAAACCGATATTTAGAATGCATTTTATTAATATAGCCTGAATTACAAAACAATATCTACACTAGAAATTAGGAACCAATTTAATTTATAATCCTTTGTTATGAAAATTAAACTTTATTTTTAATCTATCACAATAAGGTATTTTATGATGCGATTTTCTTAAAATGATCACAATAGAACGTCGTATGATCACCATTTTCTTGAGCAGGTATCACAATTTAGTAATATATGACACACACCATTTTCTACCTTGCTCATATTTTTGTTTTTCAAAGTTAAGCTTTAATATCAGAAAAGAAGGTCTTTATCTATAAAATAGTAAATAAAATCCCCATCTCCAATGTTACCCTCGATATAAATAATACAATTCAGTACTCCTTATTAATTAATAGTCTGTTTTGTTTAGGTTTTTCTAGTAACCTCTTAACTTTCCCCTCCTCCGTTTCGTGTTATTAACTGTATGGAATAAAGAAACACGGGTGTAACACAAGCATCTATTGAATTAAAGGTTCATTTATTTTCATTTGTTTTATTTACTTTTTGTTGAGCTTCACACAGGAAAATTATGCAATAAAAAATGTATGATTAATGATTAAGTTTGTAAGTTCTTGTAATAGAAGGGTTAAAACAATTTATGAATTATAAATATATTATGCTATTACGTCTTGAAGTGTTTTCTGTAATATGTATAGGTAGCTACTGAACTGAAAATTTTAAAATTCCTTTTCATGAGGAAGAAAAAATTTTTTTAGCAGTAAATAGAATATGAATGTGCAACAACCTACCTAGGATGAACGCTACAGTTTAACTTGAGCATTGTGTGTATTTTTGTATTTTTTACGAATTTTATGTATGCAGGGTCCTCCAGCCAGGGACGTGATTCTCGAAACCGACGAACAGCCTTTTCGTGAGATAAATGGACAGAGTTAGTTTAAAACCTTCAAAATTGTAAGAGGAAGTGACTTATCTCATAAGGAGGCTGTTGTGTCGATTTCGAGAATTAGACCTCAGGACTAAACAGGGACCTATTCTTTGAGTTTCCTTTTATTTAATTATAACAATATAGCCATCTTGTTTATTAATAATAGAAGAGTTTTGGACTTGCATTGTCTTTATTTGTTTTTTTTATTAAAATAAATAATATATAGGGTGTTCCATTAAAAAACAACTTTTTACCGCAGTTCCTTTGTTTTAAGCCAAGTCGCTTTTTAAATGGCAATTTTGGATTCAATGGATTAACGTAAACAAGATGGCTATTGGTTTTAATAAAAATACAAAAAAACTCAAAAAATCGACCCCTGTTCAGTCCTGGTTGGATGACACTTTACAGTGAACATACCTATTATAATAAACATCTTCGTACAACGACGCACCATCTTCGGGAGGGGAGTCTTCATCAATGAAGGAAGGTAATCTTGGACTCGCCCTAATAGGTGCCTCTAATAAACTACTATATCCTGGAAAAAAAATGTGTTACTTTAACTAATATACTATCTCTGAAAGAAAAGAAGAAGAAAAATAAGAAGAAGACGAACAAAAAGAAGAAAATGAGGAAGAAGAAAAAGAAAAAGAAGAAAAATAAGAAGAAAGAGAAGAAGAATTAAAAGAGGAAGTGAGTTAAATAACAGAAATTACGGTGTTACCAGTAAGAATTAATTTCACCATTTTTACTGCATTAGCAATAAATGAAAAAAAATGCAATAGTTATTTCCCTATAACGTTGTGATATAATATGGCTTAATTAGACGAACATCGAGCTAAACAATAAATCATTTAACAATATTCGACAGCATGTTTACTTTAAAGCTAAACACAAAAACACTATTTTTAATAGTCTTTTAAAATTAGTCAAAACAAATACTCAGATCCTACTTGAAATACTTAACAACAAGGTTATGCCCTGCACAAATACACAACCTAACAAATTAGCAATATATATAATTAAGTATTTGAAAACAAAACACTTTAAAACAGTTATTTTTGGAAGAATATAATATGTTTTTCCGCCTACCGAATTATTTAGTTGAATGTTCTAAATAAATCCATCTACTTATGTCATCGGACGTTTGAGAACACAAAAATCTGCGATTGGCTGGACTTAGGCACGTACCCTTACCAACGAGAAAATACTTGGCAACGGACAGAGGTCCATGGGCGTAAGCGCTAAATACCACAAGTTACTATCGTAAATTCAATTAAAGTATTTTACTTAATAGGATTCACTACGGGTCATGTAAAGATAAACTTTTTAATCGTTTTATTGTATAAATTCTCTAAAACTCTTATGGAACAATTACCCAAGCCCATTATTTATTGTTACTTCAATAGTACCGCCATTGATCCTTTTCATATACTAAAATGTTGCCCATAAGATGGTATATTGGCACTATCGATTCAATAAATTAGAGTTTTACTACGATCCTTTTTTTTCAATACATACTGACCTCTAACGGATGAAAATCTCGTCGATGGTGCTCTATGGCTATGGGATCCACTGGATATATCCAAAGATTTTCGACTTGATCTTCTGGGATTGAGCTGTTGATACGCGGTGACTTCCAGAGCCAGCTGGATTTGGCGCTCTTCTTCCTCGACTTCCGCTACCGCTGCTGCCGTGAAGTTAGGATCTTCCAGTGCTTTCTCAGTCTGAAAATTACATTTATCTTTTTGAAAGAACGAAACGAAAATTCTCCAAACCAATTTAAGTGATCCGAAATGTTGTTGTGCTATGTGCCGATAATTTTGGTCCCTATAGATTAAATCTAATCAGTTATGTGCCTAAAGTTTTTTTTTCAGTTATGGAAATATAATTAATAGTTGGAATAGTTGATAAAATGAGTTTTCTGCAATAAGTTCTGATGCGTTAGAAATTGCGATAGGGTTGTAATTAGGATAAATGTTTGATTTTTAATTCTGCATCGAACGGCATAATAATATACAGGGGTCCCTATTTGAAATAAGAAAATTAAATTGATTTAAAGTTTGCCAAGTTTGACTTTAATCTTTGGACACCCTGTACAATTCGTATTAATCAAACTAGGTTAACGAGACTGTTCGACCTTATTTATAAAATACCTTTGTATAATTTTATTAACGAGGCATTATTTTTATTTTTTATTAATTTTTAAAACCAGTGGTGAAAAACTGATTTTTCTTAGTTTTTATTTTATTTTTTCACCTATAATACTGAACCGATTTCATTAAAATTTTGAGGGGTATGAAGGCAACTATAAGAGGCATCCAAATAAATAAAAATATATATAGCATGTAATCTAAAAAATATATCCTTATGACGGAACACTGTATAAACAAAACTATTTTCCTGAAATGAGCCCTAGGATACAGGTAAAGTCTGCAAAATATCAAAATCCTAACTTAATTAATAAGTGAGCTATGGAAGACGGGATGTAAGGTGCAGGACCCTGTACATTTTATTTCTAAAAAAGTTTTATATTTATTGATCTAATTATGGGTGGTTAACAATTCATTATATCTGCAAGAACATTTTAAAAACCGGTTATTTTAGAATCTGGAAAAATATTTGAGGCTTTAATTAAAAATTGAGGTTTAGGTAGCGTTCTTAATCGCTTAAAATATGATGACCCAATACCATTCCCTTTTTTGATAAATTATAGAGGTAAAAGTATTTTAAGGGTCCATCTTTGATTGGAGGGAATTTATCTGGTAATTTATATATTTTTATCCTGGTTACTTGTATTAAACGGACGAAATTTTGGCTTGTGTCTTACAGAGTAATATTTTCTCAAATACATTCTAAAGTCAAAATTGACAGGAGGAAAAATAAATAGGCGATGTATTTTTAAAAATATTGCTTTGTTTTGAATACCTCGCTGTATCCCTGTAGGTTTTACAATAGTTTTAAAATTTCAAATTATTATCCCGTTTAATTCCTCTAAAATAATCAATTAGATTGTGAGAAAATTAGTTCTTTCAATGTCATGTGTGTCACCGTCATAGCAACCTGATTAGTTAATTCTTGTTTAAAATCTTTGTGCAACCCTATCTCTCTTACTATTATTATACAGAGTGATTTCTAAATTGATACTTCTTTTTTAGCTGTGTATAAAAGGCATTAAAATAAACAACATTTTCAAATACCTTTTTTCAAAAAACTCAAAAATAAGGTACTTACATTCATTTATTACACTATGGACAAAAACGGTTCTGCCTAACTTTCCCGTTGAATAACTTTAAGAAAACTTCTAGGTGTAGGATGAGCCCGCAAGGGAAAGCGTTCCGCATATAATCTCAAAGCAGCAGCCGCACGTTGACGACACTCACCGTAAATTAGCACCATATCTACTAGTTGTTTTCAAATTTTAACATTTTCACGTGTCACCAATTTAAAATAAACTCGCTTCAGAAAAACACACGCAGCGTATTGCCAAATAACTCACCACCGACCTGTAAATTGCATAATAAAACTTTGACTAATAAGACAAACAACATAAAGTATAGCAGGCTGAGTTGATGACCAGGCCCGCACTTAGATTTTTACATCTGTATTTTTAAGTTTTTTGAAAAAAAAGGTATTTGAAAATGTTGTTTATTTTAATGCCTTCTATACACAGCTACAAAAGAAATATCAACTTAGGAATCACCCTGTATATGACTGGTTTTATACACAGCTCTCTTAAAAAGTAGAATACCTACTAGGGGCTGTATTAATAGTACGTATAGAATTTTATGTTTCCAATATGGCTAAATCACACCAGGAATTATTAAAATATTAAATTATTTTTAATAAGATCTATAATTTATTTAAATAAATAAAGCTCTTTTTTAATTATGCAAAGATTCTTGTGCCCCATTCAATAAATTTGGTTTATTTAATTAAAACCCAAATATATACACAATGAGTGGAATACAGCATCGTCACATTCCCTAACAATAAACCCAAAACTTCAGCTTAATCTGATAACTTGATTACCCTTTAGAGGTTTTGTTTTCTGTTTCAATATTAATTTTACTTAAATCGCTTTAATTTAAAAAAAATTAAGCAAAACAATAGTTTTCATTTTTATATTAAGTTTTACTAGAAATGGTTTGCAGTGTGAGCATTAGGGATTGCAATTCCAGGATCCGGGAATAGCTACTATTTTTACCATATTTTTACGATGCTGGGAAATAAAAATATAATCCTGGGATCGAAAAAAAATCGCTCTTCACGATATTACCAGAAATTATATTAAATAAACTCAAAGTTTCATTCTCAAACAAGCAGTTGCGCAACAAACCGAGGGTAACCCTTAAGGGGGAGTGTCGCATGACTGGGGATCGTGGTTCGGAACCCACGTTAAGCTATAGGTGCCTTCGGGAATGGCCCTGACAGCAAATGAAGAGGTAAAAGGACTAACTCGAAAGAATGGCAAGAAATGACAAGGGCATAATTTATTTATTTAATGATAAAAATAAAGGAGAATAATAATTTATGTTAATAATTCATAATTTTTATTTTAGGGTAACACATTTATTTGGGTATTAGATATAATTACAGTGTGGAAAAAGTCCTGAGCTCGTACAAAATCAGTTTTTTACTCTTGACGTGGCACCTTTAAAGAGTAAAGATCGAAACGCACTGACGCGCAGCGCGGCTAAAGCCGCACTTTAGATTTATTGTACATGGTACAATGTAAATCTGCGTATACAAGCGAAGCACGGCCCGTCGAGCTCAATGCTAAGATCCTCATATAACGATCGCTGCGCTTCGCACAAGTGCATGACAAGCTTAAGTACACAAGATTGGCGTGCGTATGGGAGATAAATTTTGATAAAAAAGTATTACTCGTTTAATTCGAAAATGTTCGTCAAAAATTACAAAATAAAACACATGCATGCATGGTTCAAACATAATACCGAATATAATTTATTTCAGTTACACAATATAAACATTTTTTCAAAATTTTATTTGGTAAAAGAGGTTTGTTTATAAGTTCATGGTATTAATATTGTTTTTTACATTGTGTGACATTCTTAGCATCGTATTTTAAACTATTTATAATATTTTTGATCATATCAAAATGTCTAAAATATTTTTGTCATCCCTAATACGATTCCCCATAATGTAGAATCTCTCTAAATATAATACAATGAAGCTGTCACTTAAGGTAGGTAATTACGAACACTTTATCCTTATATTAAATTAAACCAATTTAGCTTGGCAAGATCTTAGAAGGTTACAACAAGGAATATGTAAGTATCTCTTAATCATATGCAGCAATTTGAGGACAATATAGAGGGTATTGAATAAGCTGTAATACATCACCCAACGAAGCTATAGAATAGTGAAACAAGGATTGTTTGTATTATTACAGTATAGATTTAAAATTGCCATTTTTCGGCCAAATCTTCAAAACCACTTCCAGTTTATTCGGAGAATTGTTGCCTAGGTCAATTTTTCTTTGTTTCCTAAAATATTTATAACTTTAAAGAAGATTTTCCTTTTAATTTCGCCAGATCCATCTCTAGACGCGTTTCATCATATCATGATCCGACGAAAAGAAAAGGGATCTCAAAGCTACTTAAGGCAGCACTTGGTGGGATACACCAGTAAGATGTGGCACGGAGCGCCATCTGTGTCGTTGTTAGACACTTGTTAGACACTTCATAACTTTGTTAAAATAAGATAAGTGGTCATTTGTAAATAGTAGGCTATGGAAATGGTAAAATGATTCATATTCATTCAAATCAACTTGTTTCAGAAAAATTCGTTAGGGCTAATTATTTACAACCTATCACAAATTATTAATTATTCATTAAATAATAGTACAAATTAACAAGAAATATCATAAAAGTAATTTCTAGATGCATATAGGTAAACCATAAGAAGTTGTGTCAACACAAATTTAGTGCCATGGAAAACCAAAACATTACTTTTTTTTCGAATTCGGTTTTCCTCTTCGTTCGCGAGGGGACCTACAGCTTAACGTGGGTTCCGAACCACGATCCTCAGTCATGTGACACTTCCATTCCCCCAAGGCTGACCCTCGGGTTTTTGCGTCATTGCATGACCTACCGATTAGGGAGTGTGTACCTTCTTCCTCACCCCACGAGATACCCGATCTCATCCGGCCTGGTTACCGGCGTGAATGCGGTGGATTGGGAGATAATACATTTTTCACTCTTCCCTGCATTCTTAAACCTACTAAAATTCGGACATACTTTTTGATTGTACGTATGCCTACTCCGAGGTTCGAACTCGGAACGCTACGGTCGAATGCCAGTGACTCTCCGCAATGTCAGATTGAGTTTAATAATAATTAAGAAGAATAAAATATTTAATTGTTGATTATCTACATGCGAATAGTGAAAACCTCTTTACTAAATTGGTTGAGTTAGCAAGTTGCTCGTCTAAACAGACACACACGCGGACAAATATTACCTCTATTCGGAAAACTTTAATTAAATTGTAAACATCCTTTCAACAAAATCAGGCCACGTTAATAACACAACTTTTCCCAACTTTGTGGTTTACGATTTTGTACCTAAATATGTCAGATATTTCAGGGCTACTAGTCAAGTGAAATGAAACTAACCTGGAAAATCGAAATACCAACTTTTGCGGTAAAAGTTTTAATGGTTTGATGATTTGTTTGCAGAAAGTTGTAGTTGGACATAGGTAGGTAATAGTACAAAAGCTAGTTAGATATGTGTAATAATTTTGTAGTTTTATTTAACACATCTATTTCTACACATGTTTTTGTTTATTCAAGAATTCAAGAAGGCCTTGATATCATATAATATTATAAATACAGGGTTGCCCAGAAGTTCGGAATAAAATTAATATAGCCTTAACCTGTAACTTTTGGGAAAAACGCTCGGACACGTCAACTTAGTTTTATATATGCTCACAGTTTGACATTATTCGTTTGTTTTTTTATAGACAGTTGTCAAAGATATGACGACATCGATCTTTTTTTTAAATGGAAACATACAGCTTGATATACATTATTTGAAAGCTAATATCTCGTACGAATGCTTATAAATTTTGGCGCGATTCTGTCAAGCTATTTTAAAATGGCGACTGTTAAAATTTTTTTTAAATCTCTACCTCTAAATAAGCGGAAATGATAAAACATTGTTATTTTTTTACCTTTCAAGGTAAGAAATCTTTATTGTTTCATATTCTGTCATGTTGTGACATTTATTACCTTGAAAAATAAAAAAAACATCAATGAATTATCATTTCCGCTTATTTAACTAGAGATTTTTTTAAAACCATAAACAGTCGCCATTTTGAAATAGCTTGACAGAATCTCGCCGAAATTTATGAGAATACTGTACGAGATATTAGCTTTCCAATGGTGTATCACAAGCTGTATGTTTCCATTTAAAAAAAAATCGATGTCGTCATATCTTTGACAACTGTCTATAAAAAACAAACGAATAACGTCAAAATGTGAGCATATTTATATAAAACTAAGTTGACGTGTCCGAGCATTTTCCTCAAAAGTTACAGGTTTCAGCTATATTAATTTTATTCTGAACTTCTGGGCAACCCTGTATACGGAGAGTGTAGATTTTCCGACGAAAAATTTGTGTAACTTTCTTTCAATTACCGAACGGCTTAACTAAAATTGGTTCGGCCTTGCAGGTCGATAAAGTTCTTTTTTGAAAATCGGCATTTTTAGAATTGTTTTATTTTTAGTATCGATGAAAAATTATGTCTAATAAAAAGTTCTGATTTTAGTTAAATACAGAATAATGTAATTAAAGTCAACAAAGCTTACTCAGAATGTTTCATAATCATAGTTAAATATTTGATTTAACAAAAAAAAAAATTGAAAAAATTATATCAAAGAGTTACAGTTCAATCATCGTCATTATTTTTCATAAATTTAAAAAAATTAGTTTTAAATCTGCATTTGCCAGTGTTTTTGGTCATTATCCTAATTTTTAAACGAGATGTAGGTTTAGAAATTTGGTAGAAGAAATAGGTTAGGTTAGGTTAGAGTGGCATACCTTTGGTTCAGACCAAACAGTCTCACGTAGTCCTATTTGGTCCGTTGTGATACCACACGTATTCCGTAGAACCCACCTTCATCATAGAAGAAGTAGCTTTAATAAAATATTGATAAAATTCATTGTAGCCTACACCGCAGTTTATAAACTAAAGACCAGTTAACTCACTCTGCTGAGGAAACAGAATCGACCGTTTCGCCGTTCAGCCTTACGGCTGGTCATTTCTGGCAAGCAAACTCGAGTTTCACTTGACTACTTGTTTCGAGCTCGCGCTGTTAATATCACAAATTCTACACTGCTCGTCCTATTGCATTATATTGTGTATTTTTATAACTTAAATTCTATCTGTAACATAAAAAAACCATTGTATTATTTATAATTCGTAAATGATGTCTTTTAATTTGACAACGCCCTGGTATGTATGCGTCCTCGTAACATAGCCTTCGAACAGCGGCGGTTTCCCGGAAAAGCAAAAAACGTTGTCCACTGTCGTATTTTCAAAGGTTTCGCCGAGAGTGACACAATTGTTATTAATTCTTAAAACTGTGCTTACACCTTATATATTGTATAATTTTATTTAGTTCGTTGTTAGAAGGAAAATAAAACTTTTTACAAAGATGAAATTTTGATCAAAAAAGAAATAAAAAAAATCATTAGTCAATTAAAATTCTGCATATGCTGTATATACAGGGTGCGCCAAACTCAGTGGCCTATTAGAAATATTTAGAAAACGACAAAAGATATGTTTTTGAAAATTTGAGTGTTCATAAGAGCTAGTGTTCTAGCGTTTAAAAATATTTTGAAAGGGGCGGTGTTGCCAGATCATCTTGAAACTCCTAGCAACTTTGGAATTTTAAACGAGACACCCTGTATATTATTTTACTTTGTGTTTCTGCTTAATAACACAAACATTTTTTGTATATAATAATCTATGCCTATCTCTTATAGTTTTTGAGATATTAATTAATTAGTCATTTTTTGGGGCCAAAACATGCTAACCAGAAAATCAAATATTTTTGTGATTAAGGCACCTAGAAAGTTAAAATTTTTACAGACGGTTCTTATAGCATGGCCATCTAGGAATTTTGATGATATATGAAAATATTTTTACACAGAGCGTCACAAAAAAACGTAATCTTGGTAATATAAATAAATGCAAAATTCTCAACTTTTTTAAATGGAACACCCTGTATTTTATTTTCTTAACAAAATCTAGTTTATATTTTCTACCAATAAGTATAACATGTTCCTATACCTATCTCTAACCAATTCGAACTTACAAGGGGTTTAAAAAAATTAATAACTTAATAAAAAGGTTTAAACACATTTAATAGTAGGCTTTGGCAGAATTTGTTCGGAAACAAATAAAAGAGAAAAAATGTCAACCGAGATGTCAACTTAATTTCCTATATTATCTTATATTTAAAAAAATTAGTCGTTCTATGGATTTATACGTCACACATTCACATTATTATACTGCAACATATTTCGTTCTATTTTTCTAAACTTTTTTGCTCTGATTGGAGATGAATAATGATACCATTCATTAAATCGTCTACATGTTCTTGATACAATTTTATTACGCTCTCCATGTATAAAAAGTAAATTCAAAATTTCTGCGTTTGAATAAGAAATATTGGCCATTTTAGTCAATAATTTAAAAACACAGATTATAGACAAAACCAATTAAGTTGACATTTTTGCTTTTTCATTTGTTTCCGAACAAATTCTGCCAAAGCCTACTATTAAATGTGTTTAAACCTTTTTATTAAGTTATTAATTTTTTTAAACCCCTTGTAACTTCGAATTGGTTAGAGATAGGTATAGGAACATGTTATACTTATTGGTAGGAAATATAAACTAGATTTTGTTAAGAAAATAAAATACAGGGTGTTCCATTTAAAAAAGTTGAGAATTTTGCATTTATTTATATTACCAAGATTACGTTTTTTTGTGACGCTCTGTGTAAAAATATTTTCATATATTATCAAAATTCCTAGATGGCCATGCTATAAGAACCGTCCGTAAAAATTTTAACTTTCTAGGTGCCTTAATCACAAAAATATTTGATTTTCTGGTTAGCATGTTTTGGCCCCAAAAAATGACTAATTAATTAATATCTCAAAAACTATAAGAGATAGGCATAGATTATTATATACAAAAATGTTTGTGTTATTAAGCAGAAACACAAAGTAAAATAATATACAGGGTGTCTCATTTAAAATTCCAAAGTTGCTAGGAGTTTCAAGATGATCTGGCAACACCGCCCCTTTCAAAATATTTTTAAACGCTAGAACACTAGCTCTTATGAACACACTCAAATTTTCATAAACATATCTTTTGTCGTTTTCTAAATATTTCTAATAGGCCACTGAGTTTGGCGCACCCTGTATAGTGTCGGTTGCTGTGATTGTAAAATTAATTAAAGAAAAATTGAAATTTCCTATACTTATCCAATTAATAACTTTCCTAACTGTAAACCACAACTTTCATATACTTTTTTTTTATAGAATATAATATGCAGAAATATTAAAACACTTTTTAGTTTCCGCTTTGTTGAGAAACATTATAAAAAACATTGACAAAGGAAAATTTGACTTTTAAAATTTAGGCGTTGCCAGCGGACTATAACAAAGAAAGATAGTCTCATTTCGACCCTTATGAATTTTTTATGATTATGTAGATCAATACGTGTTTTTCGATAAATTAATGTATACAATCAATTATGAAAATTACTAAAACATACAAATAATTTTTTTTACAACTTGACAACAATAAGATAATCAAGTAACCATTTACTTAGAAATAATAATTTTATGTACCAGGAGCGTGCGAAATTTTTCTTACCTTTGATTTTGATTTATATAGAACAAGGAGAACCATTAGGCCGAAAAAACTGCCAAGAGTAGCAGCTATCCGAACTCCTGTCATAACATCGTAGGTTTTATAATATTCTCTTGGGTCACTGGTGGTACTAATAACGGAAACTGGAGTGGTACTCGTAATATTACCTTCCTGTGATGAGCCATTTGGCTCCCCGGCCATCACGTGCCTACTTCACCTGAAAAAAAAATATTTTAAAATGCCTTCTTTGTCTTCATAAAATAATCCAATTAACGCAAGGGACTACAGAGTGACCCAACGAATATTTAAGCCACTTTCATAATTTGGCATTGATTTTATTACAAAATGTTTTATTTTCATCAAGTGCAGGTAGTACCACCCGGGTTTGGGTCAATTTATGGGTTTTGCCTATTGTTATCTATTCACAAACACTGAAAATGGTGTGATAAAGACGTGCATTATGTATTATTTTTTATTAAATATTATAAAAAAATACAAAATGGAAAAAATAGATTATACAGGAATTAAATTATAAAAAATCATAATGTTCTTCGTGATCTAAGGAATTGTCATCTCCTCTTGACGTTATAATAATAAACAAGTTGACAGGACGGTCCGATCGATCAGATGGTCAAGATCCCACATTTTCTCCTCTTCTTTAATGACATGATGGACTGCTTTCGCCAGTTCTCTGGTGTCGTTTCCTTAATGGCTTAATCAAACAGTAGCTTAACGTCTTTCATTTTGAATGTCGTGTAGTGTCTTGCTACAAATCCTTTCACTTGCGCCGTTATAAGTTCTATATGATTTAATTCGTAATGATATGGCGGTGTGCGCAGCACAGTTACATTATGTTTTCAACTATATCTTCCACGGCATATTTTATAAAACGATGTTTGTGTAAATTTGCTATAGCGAATAGTTCCTTCCTTATACAATTATCTTCTTTTTTTTCTTTGGTTAGTTTTCATAAATAGTTTAAAGCACAAAATGACGTACCTGCGCTTATGGCCGACACCGAAATTAAGCCAAACTGGACGGAATTTTCAATTTTATTACTCTACACCTTTCTGAAATAGACTATAATTAATTTTATTTCCAGCATTCTTATCCTTGTTTTTGGGTTTTTAGTAAATTAATCAATAATTAATTTTTATTGTAAAAAGTTTAATTTAAATTTAAACAACCCGTTTCTTTAAATATTTATTTAAACCAAATTTTACAAACATAATATTTCCTGAATATCAATATTGATTTTAATATTGCAAAGATTTTAATTCAGTTTGAATATTTTGTTTGATACTTGTTTAATTAAACAAATTGAATAATTATCAGTTTATGTATCAAACGTTGATGAAAAAATAACTTTGTGCTTAAATTTATGATATTGTAATGACTAAACAAATATTTAAAGAACCCTTTGGCTGGTTTTCAGAAAAACTAAAATAACAGTGCTGAAATGTATAACGCACAGGGGGAGAAAGTTAAAATATAACCTATAAGACATACCGGGTCCGCCAACGAAGCGGGGACGGAAGATTGAATCATTATCGAGGAACTTATCAAAACTACTAAAGCAGCATGAGGTATGAACTTACTTTACATTATACAGGGTGACTCACAAAATGTGGCGGACTAAACTTGCATTTTTTTAAATTGAACGCCATTATATTATATTATTTTTTATTTCCCTATAAAATGCCATGTATATTTTGTATTACACGTCATAATATGTCTAAGTTCAATTCATTTTGAGATATTGGCGTTTCAAATATGCCATTTTCAGACTTTGACAGGCTGTAGCATTGGAAAAGCGCATCTTAGTGAGAATAATTTTCACGTCCCTATCTTAGTTTTTTATTCTCTAACCAAGGATACCAACTTCCGGTTCAACATGTTAAACCAAAAAAATAGTTTTACGCTTTACCCTGTTAAACCGGAAGTTGGTTTCCTTGGATAGAGAATAAAAACTAAGATAGGGAGGTGAACATCATTTTTCTCTAAGATGCGCCGTTCCAATGCTACAGCCTGTCAAAGTCACAGAAGCACAGGTTTATTGTTACTTATGTTTTCACGTCTGATGGCTATCTTTTGCATTGAATTTATTCCTACAGATGGCGATACTAGGTGTTCATCATATATTTAGTCTTAATAATATCTTGAGAGCATCTTTTCGCTGTATTGGAAATTGCTTACAGGTTTTGGCGATCCTAAAAAGGACGAAACAGCCTGTCATTATCTACCTGTGCCCCAGGGAACCCATTACCTTTGGCGTCCCTGTGTAGTTTAATGCAAAAGATAGATGCACTACTTTGTCTGCCTGCAGCTAAAAACTTTCTTTCTATTTTACTTGTACGGACACTAAACTCTTCTTCTTCTTCTGGTGCCGTACGCTTTTTGTAGCGCGTTGGCGATCACGTGTTCACTGTATAATGTGAAGTGTGCCTTCTTCGGGTCTTCTAAATATCGTGGCGGCATCCGCGATGTTACACCAGTTTCTAATATTACGAAGCCATGAATGTTGTTTTCGGCCCGGTCCCCTTTTTCCCTCGATTTTTCCCATAAGTATAGTTTTGAGCAGACTATACCTAGGACTTCTTAAAATATGTCCCAGGTATGATGTTTTCCTTTCTTTTACAATGTCTAGCAATTGCCGATGTGTTCTTGCTCTTTATTGTAAGACTTGCTCATTTGATATGTGGTCTACCCAGGGAATTTTGAGTAACCTTCTCAGGATCCACATTTCAAAGGCCTCGATTTTGTTAATGGATTTGGCCTTTAGTGACCAGGTTTCTGCTCCGTACAGTAGTATTGGCCATATATAGCACTTGACAACTCGCAGCCGGAGATTTAAGGGTACTTCTTGCCGTAGGAGGTAGGTGTTAAACCTAACAAATGTGCTCCGAGCAACAGCTACACGTATTTTGACCTCATCATCATTATCCCACTTGTCGTTCAGCGTTGTGCCAAGATACTTAAACTTGTTCACTCTCTTGATCTGCATATTATTGATGTAGAGGTGTGCGTTCTCGTGAGGCTGTCGACTCACTATCATCAGTTTGGTTTTACTTATGTTGACCTCGAGGCCAAAATCTTCTCCCATTGTGTTTATAACATTTATGGTTGCTTGTAAATCCTCTATATTATCTGCTAATATAGCTGTGTCATCGGCATAGCGCAAATTATTAATGGGAATGCCGTTCACCTTGATGCCTCTTGGGTTTCCAGTGCCAGTTGAAAAATCTTTTCCACGTAGACATTGAACAGCAGTGGAGAGAACTCTACTACCTACTTTATATTTAATAATGTTTTTTTTAATTTTATATTTATCATTATTTAAATTCTGCGAAATATTTTTAATAACTTCTTCGATATGAATCAATGCGCCTCTGCATACTCAATGTTCACAAGCGACAAGCTGCCACTGTTTAAAAACTTGCTGCTGTATTCTTACGTAAAGTTACATAAGGTCATGTTGAAACTTTTATTTTATGTTGTTAGATAGTAATCAACTGAAATTTTCTGACCTTATCTCTAAATTTATGGTTCAATTTTACTTTCTTTCACACCTACTTTAAGAAAAATAAGGTTCTAGACAAGAATTTATTTTTGTTTTCAGAACTGTATTTTATTTAAGTGGACCTTCAGCTACAGGCTTTCTAGACTCGACTAACAGGCTAACTAGAAATACTTTCTCCGAGATAAAGTATTGAGAACAAATTTTCGCGCGAAATATTTAAATGAGCAAGGATCAACCAATAACTAATAACTAAACTTTATATTTAGTTTAAAAATTATTTACAAATTTAAGAAAAACCCGTTAACTTAAAATTAGCCCCTGGGGAGGAAGGAGGGAGTGTCGTATGACTTAGGATAGTGGTTCGGAACCCACTTGAAGCTGTAGGTCCCCTCGAGAACGACCCTGGCAGCGAACGAAAAGGTAAAAAGCTTAATTCGAAAGAATGGCAAGAAATGACAGTGTATGTCTCTTTTTAGTTTACTTATGTTGATAAGTATTTTGGAGGGCTCCCCGTAATCCAGTGTTTGTTGTAGAGATGTTGCCAAACTGTGCTGTTTTTCTGCATTCCAAATTTCAAGTTGTTTTGTTTTTGAAGATTGGCGATTGTCAAAAATTGAAATGAGTTCTACGCCTTCTGGCACCACTTCTTGACGGATTAAGATTGATAGAAGCTTTTGTTCTTTTACCATGCAACGCTTCATACCTATATGGAAATTTTTACTTGGCTAGCTCGAAGAGGCAAGTTTGTTAAAAAAAAAGTATTTTTATAAACGTTCCGAACAAAAACAGGCTAGCAGAGTAGACATTTGATTCCCTATTAGTATACATGGAAAGATTTATTTTTTAAAAACCTTAGGTTGTACTGCCATAGCTAGTTTTTGAGATCATTCATAGCCACAGCAAAATAGACAAATCCAATATATACATATACCGGGTGTTGCATCGTCGAGCGGGACATAGGAAATCCCATGTAATTTTAAATGGCTTCCCTAATTATTTTAGAGAAAAATTCTATTTAGGTTTATTAAAGAGCACTAAAACCCACCTTCAAAAAAATAACTTTAGATATTTTTGATAAGCCTGTTTACGGGTTATCGCCGATTTCTTTTTAACTATTTCTCCTTTTTATGGCCCCGTATTTGCGGGCACCAGTTAAGGTAAAAGATGACTGTCAAATAAAGTTGTCATTTTGAAATGTGTGCTTTATTGTTATAAAAACTCGTACATCGAAAATATTAGCCATGAATTACACTTCTGAAGAAAAAATATTGATGATTAAATGACATGTTTGCTGCTCTGTATCCGAATAGACCAATATCTGCAAAATCTACAGTCGAAAGGACTATCAAGAAATTTGAGACAAAAGGCACTGTAATAAATAACTGCAGATGTGAAGAAAAACAGGAACAAAGAAGAGATGCAAGAAATGATAGGGACTTGCAAAGGCAGGAATAAAGAAGAGATGCAAGAAATGATAGGGACTTGCAAGTTTTATTGTGCGTGAAAGAA
Source organism: Polydrusus cervinus (assembly GCA_935413205.1). NCBI lineage: Eukaryota > Metazoa > Arthropoda > Insecta > Coleoptera > Curculionidae > Polydrusus > Polydrusus cervinus. The sequence continues at coordinate 19,143,497 of OW284514.1, read as the reverse complement.
AATGATGAGAAAATCATCACAAGGAAACTTGAGGATGACATAGGATTAGATCACACCACAGCGTTACGAGCTTTTAAACGGCATAAATATTATTCATCCAAATATGAAAAGCACTAAGAGCTAAGAGATAGGGACGAAATACGACGACAGGAGTTTTGTTTTGGTATGATTGAAAGAGCAAACATGGATAGGGAATTTTTAAAAAACATTTGTTTCACTGACGAATACACATTTACCTTAAACAATGAACCCAATGTTCAAAATTATCGATATTGGAGCAAAGAAAACCAACACAGGTTTGTCGAAACAAGGACGCCATATCCACAAAAAGTTAATGTTTGGGCTGGGATTTTCGGAGAAAATATTATCGGACCATTATTTCTTACACGAAATTTAAATGCAGAATATTTTTTGGAACTACTTGAAGATCATATTTTACCTACTTTACATGATGCTGCTAGGGAAAATCAGGAAGTTTGGCACCAAATGGATGGCTGCCCGGCACATAGTACTCTGGCTGTCCGGGAATATTTAAACCGTGCTTTAAATGGAAATGTTATTGGCTTAAATCATACAGTAAATTGGCCAGCCAGATCTCCTGATTTATCGCCAAATGATTTCTTTCTCTGGGGCCATTTAAAAAACAGGATATACAAAGATAAAAAAATACCTAAATCTAGACGAGTTAAAAAATGCTATTTCTGCCGAATGCAATAGAATTTCAGTTTACCAACTAGCGAATGTAAGAAGAGAATTTTATGATCGCCTTGGTTATTGTCTAGCAGTGAATGGAGAAATATTTGAACATCTTCTTAAATCCTAAAGTTCTAACAATTTAATAGTACCTACCTATTAATTAGTAAAATATTGAAACATGTAAAATGTCATAATTAACCTTGTAATTGGATACTTTATTTTAGTTTTATTCAGATTAATTTGTACTCACAAATACACCTTTAATATTTTCGATGTACGAGTTTTTATAACAATAAAGCACACATTTCAAAATGACAACTTTATTTGACAGTCATCTTTTACCTTAACTGGTGCCCGCAAATACGGGGCCATAAAAAGGAGAAATAGTTAAAAAGAAATCGGCGATAACCCGTAAACAGGCTTATCAAAAATATCTAAAGTTATTTTTTTGAAGGTGGGTTTTAGTGCTCTTTAATAAACCTAAATAGAATTTTTCTCTAAAATAATTAGGGAAGCCATTTAAAATTACATGGGATTTCCTATGTCCCGCTCGACGATGCAACACCCGGTATAAAAAAATTGCACCAATCTCGTTATATTTTCTTCTCTTTCTTAAATAAATATACTTACATATTTTGTAAGTTCAGTTTTGCATCGAAACACTCTCCCTGTAAAAATAAGCGTTTATACAATGCTAATTTCCTGTTATTCAAAAATTTAAATTAACACCAAATATCTATCGACTGTTTAGGCAATAATAAAATATATAGTTAGGTGATTTTTAAAATAATAGCAAAATATCAAAAAAATTAGCTTTTTAATAATTGGAAAAACAACATACGTATACAGGGTGATTCACGTTGAGTGGCCTATTAGAAGATCTCGGAAACGAGTAAACTTTTCTTTCTAAAAATTTGATAGCAGGCATAATTGGCTTTGAGCTTTTAAAACATTATCTTTTGAGGTTTTTGTTACTTCCGGTTATACCGGAAGTTAATGCCAACTTTGCTATTTCAAATGGAACACCCTGAATATTTAAGCATTTTTGATAACCTTATTAAAATCTAAATAACTTTTGTTAATATTAATATATTCCTATCTCTAACCGTTTTTGAGATATGAATTATAAAAGGATTTTTTTGTGTAAAAACGCTCCGAGAAGAAAGTTTAGTAACTCTGAAACTAATAAAGGTAAACATTTAAAATTTTGTAAGCTTTCAAGTAATATATAGATCTTTAGTTTAAATTACTTAGGTTTAACGTTTTTTATACAGGGATTTCTGTTTGTGTTAATGCGACATTATTTTTGAAAAGAAGGCTTCGACTGGGATTTTCGTTTGACTTAGAGCTATGTTACCATTTGCTATTAGGCGTCTATGTTCGTTGCTTAGCTATTTCTAATTTTCAAAGTTAAACGAAAATCTCATTCGAAGTTTTCTTTTCAAAAATAATATCGCATTAACATGCACAAACAGAAATTTTAAAATTTTTTATTTAAATTGCTCAAAACGACTAAAAATGTGGTTTGTAACATATAAGGCATTTGGATAGGAAATTTAATTCTCTACACGTTAGTAAGCTAAAAAATAGGGTGTTCCATTTGCAAAAATTGACTTATGCACATTTATTTAAATGGAAACATTGGCACAATTTTAGGAACTCCCTGTATAAAAAACGTGAAACCTAAGTAATTTAAACTAAGGATCTATATATTACTTGAAAGCTTACAAAATTTTAAATGTTTACCTTTATTAGTTTCAGAGTTACTAAACTTTCTTCTCGGAGCGTTTTTACACAAAAAAATCCTTTTATAATTCATATCTCAAAAACGGTTAGAGATAGGAATATATTAATATTAACAAAAGTTATTTAGATTTTAATAAGGTTATCAAAAATGCTTAAATATTCAGGGTGTTCCATTTGAAATAGCAAAGTTGGCATTAACTTCCGGTATAACCGGAAGTAACAAAAACCTCAAAAGATAATGTTTTAAAAGCTCAAAGCCAATTATGCCTGCTATCAAATTTTTAGAAACATACGTTTACTCGTTTCCGAGATCTTCTAATAGGCCACTCAACGTGAATCACCCTGTATATGAGACAATAATGATTATTTCTTGTGAATGGATTTTCCTACTACACTCTGTATAATGTATTACTAATACGTTCTTTCCGTTTATTGTAACGGTTATTTTCTTAAACAACATTTGCTTAGGGTCGAAACTAGTGGCGGCTCTTGAGGGAAAACTCTGGGGCTCATTGGCTAAAATAAGAAAAATCCAGTGTGGTTGTGGAAAAAGAATGAATCGAAGAATAAACTTAATTGGGGAAAAACGGAACACTGTAACCCATTTAGTTCATGTTGTATCTATATTTTAACACGATTCATAATACCAATAATAAACATACAGGATTTTTGATAAACGAAAGAAAATTTGGTTTTTCCTTGTAACATTTTCTCCCAAAAACCTGTGTAAATTAATAAATCTGCTAAAAATGATGTCAGTAATTACTGTCTACCGAGGATAAAATACAAACTTCTTTAGATTATTTTTCAAATACCAATCCATCATTTAATAACTACCGCTTGTCATAATTTCCTAACAGTATTTATGATTTCAAATTCTTTCGCCTGTATTATCCATTCATCTACATTAATGATTATTAGTAAACCAAATTAAAAAATATTAAGCAGATGTTATTGTAAAGAAACTTTAAAGTAAATAGTTTAATTTAATTTTCACCTTAAAAAATATTTAAAATAAAAATATTATATTTTTTCAAAAAGTTTTATTAAATAACTAACTATTTATTTATTATCATATATAATATCACAAGAGATAAAATTTTGTCGGCAAAATTTTCGAAAGGTATGAAAGTTTGTTGCTTGGCAATTTCGCGAATGACATTTTTGACAAAATCACGAGCCGTCAGGCGATGTCATGAGCGAAATTGCTTAAAAGCAACAAACTTAAATAAATCCTTGAGAACAATTTTTCTTACACAATTTTTTCTCGAGTGGTATTCGACATGACTATTTAACTAGAAAAAAGACAAAGAACAATAAAATTAGAAAACTTTTATTTAAGAATAAAACAAAAAAATTACTTATTTATTGATGTAAAAGTTACAGTTGTGATAATTAAACGTTTGTGCATTATTTGATTGATTTTGATTTGATGATATTACTTGATCTGGTGCTTTTTCTCTTAAGTTTGCAATTAATTTTAAATGATGTTCAGAGTCTAACTGCAAATAAGGCTTCAAAGAATTGGCGTGGGAATGTCCTGTTAATTTGATAATTTCTTGCTCACCAACGCCATTTTTTGCAAGGGCAGAAATAGTGGAAGAGCGATGTGAATGGTTTGTTACTTTAAATTTTTTGGTATTTACGCCGATTTTTTCTGCTGAGATTTTGGTCCATTTCGACATGCTGTTTATTCCAATAGGCATGTTTTTGTACCAAATTCCTTTCTTCCAATTTGGATGAACTGTCTAAAAGAGCCTGTCACTTGTAATTTCTGGATTGGTATTTCTTTTTTCAAATAATTTTAAAAATAGACGAATAGGACAAAGATCTTTGTTAGTGTTGTTTTTTACCAACCATTTGCTACTGGCCAAGGCTTTTGCACCTCCTTGTGTAGTCTTTGAAAATATGGGATTGTATTCGATACGTCCCGTAAATTCTTCATTTAGGTCTAATTCTTGGTGGAAATAAGGTACTTTGCAGTTCACTGCTTCGTTGCCTCGCCACGCAAGTTCAAAAGAAAATAGGTGAAATATTTTTTTCTGTAGACCGTCTGGGGTGTCTTCGTCATGAATTTTTATCATTTCCAATAATTCTTGTGTTGTAAGGGCTTTCGAACTTGTTTTTCTTTTTTCTTGGTTACCTTGAAGTTGTTTTCGTTTTAAGTCCTTTGCCAAACGGGCTGATTTAAAAAGAATGTCGGTAAATGGGTCTATTTTTATATTAAATTCTTGATAATACTTTTCTTGTAGCATCTGCGCCGTGGTATTCCATATGCTTTTGATACTTGACTCTTTGTAGTCCTCTCCATTTAGTTTTTTCATGTTGTAAGCATAATCTTCCATAATTCTTGCTAATTCTTCGGCTGGAGTATGCTTTTCAAGCTTATAATCTCTTATCAATAAGAACTGCGAAAACTGTCGCCAAATGGAAGTTTTGGAGATACGCGTATTTGGAGGTATATTCTCCGACACTGCCTTTTTAATTTCTGTAATGGATTGTATTCCAAATCTGTTTTTTTCTTCAGAAACACTCATTTTTGAACTAAAATAATTTGACGTTTGTTAACAAGAAATAATACAATGACATTTTAAATAATTAACAGAACCATGGTAACAAAACTTCTTTCAATCAAAAATTAAAATTTTGCCGCGGCAAAAATCACATGTGAATTTTGTCCAGGTAGGTGCAGGTAGTAATTTTGCCAGTAGAAGACCGGCCATTGCTATGACATTTTGCCAGTGTAAAACACTCTAGTTAAATAGTCACCTTAAAAAATATTTAAAATAAAAATATTATATTTTTTCAAAAAGTTTTATTAAATAACTAACTATTTATTTATTGTCATTATTAAATTTAACCATAATATTACCTAAGGGAACTTAAATAAATCGATGACTGGCCTTCCTAATTCTAAATATCTATAGATTTCATAGCGATTGAATTAAAATCAGAGTGAGTACCTGTGTTACATCATCATCTAAGGCTTAATACTGGCAAAGACTTCTTTGATTTGCTATATAGGTACATCGTTATAAAATGTCCATTATTCTATTTAATCTATTTAATTAGTTATAAAAAAAGGTGTTTAAAAACAAGCAAAATATACTCGGATACCAAGTACAAATACTTTATACTACTCTTACTATATTTATTTATTTATTTATTTATTTATTTATTTATTTATTTATTTTTTTATTTATTTATTTATTTATTTATTTATTTATTTATTTATTTATTTATTTATTTATTTATTTATTTATTTATTTATTTATTTATTTATTTATTTCATACACTGTTTTACAGTTTCCCAGTTACAAAACAGGTAGAAAACAGAATTTAATTAAGTAAAAATTAAAATAAATTATTCAACAATTAACATAAAGATTAGCAATATTTAAATTTATGAAACTAACAATATGGTAGTAACAATAGGTACCCTACAACAAGAAATAATAATTAAAAAAAAGTAATTACATACGTAGTATAGGTGCTAGTGATAAAAATGTCTTTTGACAGCGCTTTAAGCTACAATAATTAAAGACATCATAGGCATGGACATTGTCATTGTAACATGTACACATCCTATTGATGGGAATATTTAAAGACATTGGTTCGTGAAGGTGGTAAGTAGAAGGTATATAAGTTTCGGGCATTTAGAGAAGGAATTCTAAAGTTCAGTTTGTGCAGCAGCTCTTCACAAATAATATTGTTATTTAGCAGTTTATGTAAAAATAACTGCGTAGAACATGTGCGTCTATCATGTAATCTAACAAACGAGAATCTTTGCAGCAGCTGGTCATGAGGAAAACCTCTGTCGGGATAAACTCCATCAGATCTATACCACAAAGCTTTCAAAAAACGTCTCTGAACGCTCTCAATATTGTCAATGTGGACTTTATAAAACGGAGACCAAATGATTGAAGAGTATTCCAATTTAGATACAACAAGAGAACAATATAAAGTTACTAACGGGTCAAGTGACCTAAAATCTTTAGTAGTTCTAAGGATAAAACCAAGTATCTTATAGACGGTGGATACATGGATATATTAATACAAGTACAAAAAATTACGTTCTCGAGTATCTAGATACGGATAATAAGTACCAAATGCATAGACTTGCATTCGAGTACCTTCCAGCACTGCTTATAAAGAATGTTTAACTAAACAACCCCGAACAGATCTGTCGACGACTACTTATACTAATGTAATTCCTTTGCTTTGCTACTAGTGATCCCCCATTTTAGTGGAATGACGAAATGCATTACTTATAAAGAAATCTTACCTGAATAAACCCGAACAAAGCTATCGACGGCTGGTATTACTTATCACAAATATAATATTTGTAATCCTTTGCTGTATTACGTCGTTAAACGTTTTCACACATTTAATTTATTTAACGAAAGGCATTACTTATAATGAAGTCTTAGTAAAACGAGTCTGAACAGAGCTATTGATGACTGGCATTACTTATACTAAACATAACTATGATTCTCTGCTTTGCTACACCCTTACTAGGTTTACTCCATTTTAGTAGAATGACGAAATGCATTACTTATAAAAAAAACTCATCCAAATATACCCGAACAATGTTAACGATGACTAGCATTACTTTAACTCAATATCCTTTCTTATGGAGATTGAAGTAACTAGAGCAAGACTCGTATTACATCATCGTGTGCGGTTAATTCTGGCAAAGGGTCCTTTACTTTGCTACACCTCCGTTACGAATTTTCCCCCATTCTACTTCTCACTTATTCTTATTAGTTACTTTATAAGAGCATTCGTACCTGTTCCAGTGAATAACGAGCCCTTGTATTTAACCTTTTTACGAGGTTATAAATTTATTATTTACGAATGAGTAACCTTTTTCCTTTTCGAAACGACCTATTTAATTTTAAAAATTAAGGTCTTTTGGGTGCCGAAATACTAATAAGTTAATCTAAAATTGAGTCTTAAAAACCCAAAGAAGCTTTTTCTATTAATATATTATCGAAAATGGTAGTGGGCATGGGTCAGTTAACCATGTTAGACTTTGAATGCATGCACTGATAGAAATGGAAATATGGTAAACATGACTGTTTTGTTTAAAAATATATTTTATTTATCAAAAATTTAGAGCTCAAAAATTTTTCACAAGTTAACAAATTATTATTATTTATGAAATTATTTAGTGTATAATGGTGGCGGCTCGCGGTCTTAAAAAATGGCGAAGAGCTAGATATAGTGCGGGTACTTGAACAAACATTGACCAAAAACCCGTGTAACAAAACGTCTCTCTTATTCTCATCTGTCCAACGACTAAATGGAGTTTCCAACAAACTACAAACTATGTCATTAATTGGGTTCATTTTTAAAGCACACAACTAAGTTGGTACGTACACTACTGAATTAACTGAAAAATAAAAACAAAACTTTTTAATCACACAGTAAATCACGTAAAAACAATATCTATAACCGTAAGTCTCGCGAAGTCTCAAAATAAATACCTTAAGGTTAGGTGACCCAATGCTAAAACAATGGTGCATACGACTGATCTATTTTTAAAAAACCCTTCATCATAATGCAAATTGTTATATGCTGTTTGCGTGACTCACGTCACGTAACCATAGCAACGGTGAATATCAAAGCCATGTTGGGCGTTGGGTCTTCCCTTGCTTTGAGCTAACGGACACGGTCGCTGGGGCGCGCCAAAATGCACTAGTGTTTATAATTATTGTCCATCAGAGTTAACCGTGGCCCTATTATGCATAGCAACATTCGGATTAAATTAATATTATTAATTCGAACACAATTATTTTTTAAGGGCTAAAATGGTAGCTGTATTGATACATTAATATTTAAAACATTGTCGAAAAACTTTCCTCCTGGTATTATTTTTTTTTTTGGTGAAGAGTCCCTTTACCTACTTCACCTGACGAGCCGCCACTGGTGTATAACTATAGTAGTTTTATAATAAAGCAATATTTCCTCAGTCTTTTGAAAATTAACTAATTGAATAAAATGTAATATTTAAAGTTTAATAATAAATTCAAAATATTTAGCTATAATTATGTTCACCGATGGAAACAAAATGTTAAAATTTTGAAAACCTTTAAAATGTATTAAATTTGCAGAGCTTAGAAGTCCCTATAGCTTTTTTTAAAATTCCAGATGCGTATTTAAAAAAATTGACTTGAGATTGGTATCTAAAGAACAAAACGTAAAATTTGAAACCCCATAACGTCATCTTCTAGAACACAAAGAACGTATATAAGAAAGTGTTTTTTGTTTTTTTCCCAAGTCAAAAATGAAGGCGGATAAAATTAAAACCCAAAACTAATAATTTCGGGTTTTTTTCAAATATCTCTTAAGATATTTGGAATTTAACCATCTTCGTATCTTTTACCGTTTTCAAGATCTCCTTGTACGCACACGAATTTGTAACACCCTGTATAGATTTATATTCACAGGGAGCTGATAACTTTGGAGAAGAATTTAGAATTGATCGGATGCTGGTGTGTATATATTAGGGGAGAGTCGGGTATTGGTGCGCATCTAAGCCAAAATTGTAATATTTTCGAAATGACAAAAGATTGGACTTCTAGGTTCGCTATCAAGATTCTTTAACGATTTGGCTTTAATATTCTGTAATAAATTTTAAATAAAAATGCACATTGTGACTTTAAAATTCGAAATTTCAAAAAGTGACACTACGCACAATTACCCGACGTATGCGGCTAATGGTGCGCATGGATAGGATAATCGTGCGCATTGAAAAGGGAAACGAATAAAATAATTTATTGAAGCTAAGATTATACTTATTTATTCTTATAGCCTGAATCAGGATTTCTGGATTCCATTGCGCCTTTGTTGTTTTACGTTGGTATTTCGGCATCTGCAAAAATGCAAAATATTATAATCTAAGATATTTAAGACTGTAATTATGGGTTCTTTTGAGGTTATGCCGAAACTCTGACGTGCTGACTTTTTTGGACCTCGGATTTGGATTTAGCGACCCTAAAAACATATAGTGAACGTGGCCTGACCCCTTTTTTTGTATGGCTGTGTTATTTAAATGCATTCTTAATAATGCTAAATGCATGGCGGCTAATCGTGCGCACTGCGCCCGATTAACCGACAGTGGCAGATTCGGTTTTAAATTCTTTAAAACAATATAAAACATTTTTTTGCCTAAATTATATATATATCAGTGTCAAGAGGACTCATTAAGCAATGTATTAACGCACACGATTATCAAAAAATGTAAAAATGGAAATACTTACGGCTTATTTTTTTCGAAGCATTTACTAGTACACGACATCGACATACGTAAACAACGAAGCGACCATTTTTGATAAGTAAAGTAAAGCGTTCCACTTGGCTCATATGTCATAGTACACAAGCTTGGCAAGGAATGGCGCCTGAATATGGATTTCGAATTATATACGCCGGTTATGGAAATAAAGACATGCGCTCGATTAGCCGCCGCGCACGATTAGCCGACTCTCCCCTAATTATAATACACACCAGATTTATTTGAGGAAGACTAAAAAATTGCATATCTCAACCGAATTGCACAATGAACAAACTTAAACTATATCAGTTATTATTTTTATGTATGTAGTTGCAGTTACTTTATTTCTGATTAGAATCCTTTTTTGTTTAGTATTATTTACTTAAAGCCCAAATAAACTATGTAAAACCCTCTCTACGTAACCACTCTTTGTTCAGAAAATAATAATTATTGTCGGGTTACCACAAGAGTTTAGCAATCTCAAACTATACAACTTAAATTGGCGAAGTTTTAGACAACATTGTACCTAATTTACCTACATCAATAAAATTTACATTTTGCCAGAGTGAGTATAGACTAAGGAAACCAAGACATCCACTATAAACTTACTAACTCTTTATAGGTACGTACGGAGTTAAAAGATATTTGACTAGAGTATGGTATGTGTGTGTGATGGTATGTGATATGGTGTGATATGGTATGTGTGTATGTGTAATTAGGTTTTATAGCTAGTTGCAACCAAATGTCACTATCTCTCCTTGTTTCTTGTTTTTCTTTAAATTATTATTTTATTTAATTTTACTGAAATAATGATTTTTACATTTTTTTAACCTATTAGCAGCGGCGGCGGTGCTCCGCGGTGAGTCACTGGCATTCGACCGTGGCGTTCCGAGTTCAATCCTCGGAGTGGGCATACGCACAATAAGAAGTATATCCGAAATTCAGTAGGTTCAAGAATGCAGGGAAGAGTGTAAATAGTATCATCTCTGAACCCACCCCATCTTTGCCGGTAACCAGACCGGATGAGATCGAATATCTCGTGGGGTGCGGAAGAATGGCAAAAAATGACAACTATTAGCATGATTAGTAATTGTGGATTTTACAACAAAAAATTTTTAATTCAAAATTTGAGAATTGAACTTTTTTTAAGTGGATCGGACGGCGCTAAAATTGCCCATGTTAATTGCGGGTTTTTTTTGAAGTAAATTACAAAAAAACGAAACAAATTATTGAATTTTTTTCCCCAATAGAAAGGAGTAACTATGTGCGTGTGAGAAAGTTATTTCCACGCAGAAAAAAAATCGAGGAAAAAGATTTAAGCCAATGAAAAGTCTAAGAAAAAATAAAATTCATTGTATTGAAAAAAATATTGAGAATTATTTTTTTTTTATATAAAAAATACTTTGTCACATGCATTCTCCAATATCGTAGTCCAAATTTAGAAGGGTTTTAAAATTCCGGTAATAAACTTGGACTGGAATTGCTCCAAGAGAATACAACGTTTTTGTCTATAAAAAGATATAATTTCGGATTTTTTTTGAAAATTGGGGTATTTTATGACCTTGTGAATGTATTTATTATCATTATCCGTCCCGTTTAATAAAGAAACTAAGTAGTAGTGCCAGTGGCGTAGCCAAAATTATAGCTCGGGGGGGGGGGGGGGGGGGGGGCTCAAATGGGTAGGAAAAGCGACGAGAGGTAATATAAAACAGATAATATACTTGTTAATCAAAAACTTCTTCATGAAATAAGCATAATTGAGCAAGAAAATATTAACAATAAGGTATATTTTTTATTTATTGAAAAAACAAAAATTAACCATAAACTATAAAAAAGCATATTTTTTGCCAAAAACTAAACCGTAAATCGTTGCCTTTTGATAAAATATAGATATTGATTATTTCATATATCAATGTGGATTTTTGATCAATACTTATTAAAGCTAAACTTGTTGTACGCTCTTCGCCTGAATGGTTTCTAAAACTTTTTTCTGCTGAAGCTGTAGTTACTGGGAGGATGATTTGTTATTTTATTTGGCACGTTATTCATAGCGTTGCCGTCAATGATTTTTTATGTTGCCCAATTATATTTTATATCTTCTTTTTTATTATTTCGTGGCGGGCCCCCTGGGCCCTCCCTGGCTATGCCACTGAGTAGTGCCGTCAATACGTACCAAAAACTATCACCCAGTTACCTATATATATCACCTTACTTTATCATATTAAAAATTAACAAAATAATAATAAATTAAAAACTAAAAATAATTAGTCTTTGACATATGTTTTTTAATTTTCCTCGGTCTCTATAATCGTAAAATAATAGCGTAAAATATCCATGTTATTTTAATTAAAGACTTTTTTTCTTGAGTGAAAGCTAAAAGCTGAAATTAGGGCTCGAGTCTGTTAACGCGATTTTTTAAAATGCTTTGCTTTGCCATCATTATTTTACCTTGTAAAGACTCGGATATGGATCTAGCTGGGTCTAATTAGTTTCCCTTTTTTGAAATTTACAGGTTGCACACAGAAAAAAGTCTCTTTAACGCTGTTGTAAAACAGCTTTTTAACAAGTAAAAATATTTCTTGTAAAAAACATGATATAGAGATGGTTACCTAATATCGTTCATTAAATAAATTAGTTTACGCAATTTAAACATATAATAATAATAATAATAATTGTTTTTATTGTTGAAAATTTAGTAAAATACAATAAATCATTGCAATTACAACAACACATACATTTTTCCAACAAGGGCAGAGTTCGCACTCATCTGTCGAGACAGTGAGCAGCGCTTTTACACTCAACCCAGTTCCCAGTACGTCTATCGTGATCAATTTAAAGGATCCCCCAAATCAACGCGGTGCGACGGTAGAGGTGATGATGCCGGTGGACACCGAGCGGTACATCGGGTATTTTTTTTGGCAATTTTGTGATATTTTACATTTAAAATGAACCTGTAAGCAGTGGAGCCATTTCTCCCCGTTTATCGATATATTCACCTTATTTATTTATTTTTTACAATAATCTAAAATTTAAAAGAGCCGTGCGGCCTCGAGAACAAGCCACCTCAATGTATTTATATTATTATTATATCGACAGAACGAATGGATTAACGAAGTCACTAATATAATTATTCTGTTTATCGGAAAAGAACAGAAATCATCGTAGGATTAATTTATTAGTATAAATATTAAACATACTACCTATACTATCTAAGTAAATTAAATTTTTGCGTAGGTACTGTAAAGTAAATCGCACAGTAAACAAGACCGCCGTGTTTACTTTCAACAAAACACATTGAGTAGCATCCCTTTCCTTTCAATATGGGTACTTCTTGAGTTTATTAAAGAATAACAAGAGAGTCGCAGGCGGCTGCTATCACCTGGGGAAAAAGGACAAATGCACTAACTTTCTCTTCACAATGTAACAGTATTTTTTCTAGAAAGAAAAGTTAATGGCAAGCGGACAAAGTAGTTAAGTATCTTTTGCCTTAAAGTATACCCTAAAAAAAATTTCCGGGCTTGCCAGACTTATCGGACCTGTCGGGCTTGTCGGGTCTGTCGAGTTTTTCGGGCCGCGCATCGCAAAATTTCGGCGCATTCTTGCATAATTTACTATTGCAATACTCATAACGTAATGTACTATTACCTCAAAATTGTTCTTTACCTCTTTATATTCTTGTCGTTGTTCGTTTTAGCGTCAAAGATCGATTTAGGGCATTTATCATCATCCCTAGCGTGTTTCATATTTTCAAGTACATTTTAAAAGGCATGAACATGAATCCTTTGTCTGTGAAAACGTGAATATATTCAAATAGGCCGCTTTGTACAACTAAGTCGTAAAGATAAATTTTGAGATGTTTTTTTGTAATTTCAGTCCCCTGAAAACAATTCTAAAGGTCATTATATTGTAAAAAATAATAAAAATTATTTTTTTTGAATGAAAATGACTTTCTGACACTATAATATCTGTAGAGTCCCAATTTAAAAAGTTTCTAAAAATTGGGTTCTCTTGAAGCGTTAATGTTTTTTTTTGTGTTAGGAGGAAACCCTTTATGGACAATGGTTACTTGTTCTGCCTTTCGCCGGTAATGTGCGACTTCAGAAGCGGTCCTGTTTACGCACTAAAACCTTCCTCCTTCCCGGGACTGCCCCGGAATCACCGTGAGGTATACCGTCAGGGGAGTCCTGTTTATTAAGGGGGATTTCTACTGTTATGGTTTTCAAAAAATCGAAATTTTTTTCCGACGTTTTTTGACTCTCTAGAGCCTCTAGAATAACCGTGTGTAAACGTTTTTACCAAATCTACTCCAAAAAAAAGTTACATCCAATTTTATGATTGCCGGTCAGTTCTCACCACTAGCCGCTTTTGAGTTAAGCCGCGTTCTAAGAGCTACGTTTTGTCGCCAGCGACATCATCTCGACCAATCAGGATCGTCAGGCCAGGCTGGCAAAGAAGCAGGAAGAAACAGCTCGTTTATCGTTTTTCGAGTAAAAGGAGGGTGTAATCTACGGGCCAGGCATCGTAGACTAAGTGACAGTGAGACTATTTTGTTATGAGCAACCGTTGAAACTTTATAGTTGTTTTTCTCGAAACCCTGTTTTTCGCGCTGGCGGAAAGTAGGTACTTCGGTATGTTCAAATTTTCAGAATTTAATTATTTTGGTCTTAAAATGCTCAGAATACAAGTGGTTATAGCCCCCTATAGAATCAAGTATTTTGCGATACTACAGAAAATATTACGGCCCTTAAAATACAAAAAAAATGGTATATTTTCAAAAAAAAAATTAAATCTCGAGCCATTTTAACAGTTACTCGAGTTTGGACTTGATTCTAGTGGGGACTATAAGTACATACTTACAATTAAAGAATCTGGGTCAATTTTATTTTTGTCATTAATAGATAAATTTATTTGAATTCCGCCAGCAAGTTACGTTTTTTTTGAGGGGGTAACTTTAGCACTCTGTAGCACCCTCAAGTTTTTTATTTTTTGAGGGTTGAAAAAATTTTTTTAGTACTTCTTATCTTTAATAAAAAGAATTGAAAACTTGTTTTTCTGCATTTGTCTTATTATAGAATATATACAGAAACGATTAAAATAGGACCATCACAGTAGAAATCCCCCTTAATGGATTTGTAAAAACTTTTTAAGTTTGGACTCTATACAGATATTGGAGAATGTGAAAGAGTTATTTTTATTAAAAGAAAAATAATTTTTTACAATACAATGAATTTTAATATTTTTTTTATGTTTTTAATTGGCTAATATCTTGCATGAAAATAACTTTCTTACGCCGACATAGATACCAGCTTTCCATTGATGAAAAAAAAATTCAATAATCTGTCAAGTTTTTTTTTATTCACTTCAAGAAACCCCGCAATTTAACATGGGAAATCTTAGCGCGGTCGAATCACCTAATTTTGTTTTTATTTTAATTGTAAAATTTTTAGTGGTGATTCAATGGCTTAATTAGAAGATGAGACCGTTCTTTTAAAAAATAATCGTCAAGCTACACGTTTTGTAAAAGCTTCAAAATGAAGCCAAAATATTAGCTTTGCGTTTTAAATATATGGGGTGTCCCAACTTATGGACCGTAGAGTAACTGGAGATACTAGACATCAAACTAAGCCGATTAAGTCATATACGTTTTTTCGGATTGTTACTCGTTCTAGAGATAGAGGGTGTTGAAAGTAAAAGTTTATTCTTGAAAATAAGCCATAAATTTTAAAACGGTTTAATGAATCGAATTGAAAGTTGGCAATATTATGTTTTTATGAGCAAAAAATAAGAATTTGTAGAAAGTTTCAAACTAGAGGGCGCAAGTTGCATACACTAGGCTTAATAAATCTATGATTTTTTTTCTTACCTGTAATATTAGGTGTTTTCAATTATAGTTTCTTAAAGAAGGGAATATCAAAAAGGTGTACTTGATTGATCTTAATATCTTTAACGGTTTTCAAGATATTTCCCTTTGAACATCCCAAAGCATAAAAAAACATAGTACATAATTAAATTAATATTTTAATTATCAAAAAAAAACTTATATGACATTATCGGCTTAGTTTTATGTCTAGTATCTCCAGTTACTCTACGGCCCATAAGTTATGGGACACCCTGTATTTATTTAAGTCAGAACCTATTTGTATAAAAATTGAATCTTCTGATGTCAAAACCGAATAAAAGTAATTTTCTGCTTGTTCAGATGTGATTTATCAACCTGTCAGACTATGTGCGTTATAAATAAGCAATGAAAATTCAGTTTAAAAACTCAAAACGAACAATAAAGCTCTCGCATTAGAGAACAAAACTGAAGGAAAAAATCTTAACCTGATTGTTTTCCTCCTTTTTTTATTGATTTTCCTTCATTAAATTATGAAATGTTTTTTGTATCCCTTTTTAAAATGTTTAACTAAAAATATGGGGAAATATATACTGGGTGTTCTGACTATGAGGTGTAATAAAATATCTTCATGGTGGTTAGCGACTACCGGGTAATAAAATAGTGGGTTGTACAACAGGCGTGGATCCAGGCGGGGGAGGGGATGCCGCCCCTTACCAAATGGGTGTTTTTTACTGTGAGCCTTGAAAATTGTAAGGCGTGTAAAGGGTCAGAATTTTTTTAGAAGTCACTTTTGAGCGTCAGAAGATTTTAAGAGCCGGGATACGCTCTTTTTCTTAGAAGTCATTTTTTTTAGTCCCCCCCCCCCTCAGCAAAATCCGGGATCTCCGAATCCCGGGATTGCTACCATTTTTAGCATACTTTTCCGATCTCGGGCTTACATAAAGGGATCCCAAAAATCCCGGGATCGTTTATTTGCTTCAGGATTGTAGTCCTTAGTCCATATTATACAGAGAAGTAAATTGAACACGACGCCATAGTATTTTACTTATCATTTACGCATACCGATTTTAAATAAATATATCCCAAACCATTCCAGAGCAGTGTTGTCAAACCTACTGATTTTTCGGTAGATCTACCGATGTGGAAGTCAATCTACTAATATCCGAAAACCAATGTTTTTCAACCATTTTTCAATCACACATCTGATTTTACCGATTTTTAAAAAATAAACCAAAAATTCATCAAAAAATTTTAAAACCCGGTATTTTAGGTGGAATGATAAGTTATTTTTGTTCGGAGCGACGGTTTTTTTTTTAGAGGTTCAGGAGAGGTACTTAAAAAGTTTACTAAACCTAGAATTTTTGACATCTACCGGTTTTGAACATCGTTTTCTCCCGATTTTGCACTTTGACTTTCGGCAACGCTGTTCCCGAGTTAGCAGGGGGAAGATAATTTATTTTCTGTATTTTATTAGTTTTTTGTTTTATTTTAGGAGTAGAGCTGGTTATTTAAGTTACTGTATATCTGTGCTCAAAATTATTTGAGATATTGACATTTGAAAATTAACATTTTTCTCAATTTGAGGACCATAATTTTGGAGAAAAATTTCATTTTTATTCTCTCCCCAAAAACGTACTTATATAGGCGGCGAAAAGTGTTTATGGTTTGCTCAAATAACGCCAATATCTTAAAAACGTCATAGTTTCTTTACTGCATTAGAACATATCCGGTTTATAAAATTAATAAAACTAAATATTTTAAACATTTTTCACACAAGTGAAAACATCCACAGTTATTAATTTAGAAAATATTTAAGAATATGTTTACAACCGATTGATTTTATATCTAAATATAAAAGGAAAATAGTCTACATCTGACATCAATTACTTCCACTTTATTATACAAATCGAAAATTACGAATAGTTTCCATGCATTGACACAGAATACATATTACGTAGCTATATAGTATATAGGGTGTCCCATAACTTATGGGCCGTAGAGTAACTGGAGATACTAGACATGAAACTAAGCCGATTAGGTTGTCATATAAGTTTTTTTTTAATAATTAAAATAAACTTTAATTATGTACTATGTTTGTTTATGCTTTGGGATATTTAAAAGAAAATATATCGAAAACCGTTATATTAAGATCAATCAGGTACACCATTTTGACTCAGAAAATGCCCTTCTTTAAGAAACTATAATTGAAAAACACCTAATATCACAGGTAAGAAAAAAATCATAGATTTATGAAGCCCAGTGTATGCAACTAACGCCCTCTAGTTTGAAACTTAAAAATTTCTAGAAACTCTTATGTCTTGCTCATAAAAACATAATATTGCCAACTTTTAATTCGATTCATTAAACCGTTTTAAAATTATGGCTTATTTTCGAGAATAAACTTTTACTTTCAACACCCTGTATCTCTAGAACGAGTGACAATCCGAAAAAACTTATACGACTTAATCAGCTTAGTTTGATGTCTAGTATCTCCAGTTACTCTACAGTCCATAAGTTATGGGACACTCTGTACAGAGTGATTCCTAAGTTGATATTTCTGTTTTAGCTGTGTATAGAAGGCATTTAAATAAACAACATTTTCAAATACCGTTATTCAAAAAACCCAAAAATAAGGTACCTGCTTACATTCATTTGTTACACTATGAATCAAATACGGTTCTGCCTAACTTGGCCATACCATTAGGAAAACTTCTGGGTTTGGGATGAGCCCGCAAGGGAAAGCGTTCTGATGCGTATAATCTCGAAGCAAACGCCGCACTTTGACGACACTCACTCTAAATTAGCACCATAACTACTAGTTCATTTCAAATTTTACCATTTTCACGTGTCACCAATTTAAAATTATCTTGCTTCAGAAAAACACACCGCAGCGGAATGCCAAATAACTAACCATCGATCCGTAAATTGCATGACTAATAAGAGATAAGACAAACAACATAAAGTAAAGCAGGCTACGTTTTAATGACCAGGCCCGCACTTAGGTTTTTTACTTCTGTATCTCTCCTATTGTTAGGTAAGTTGTTTGAAAAAAAGGTATTTGAAAATGTTTATTTTAATGCCTTCTATACACAGCTAAAAAGAAGTACATATTAACTTAGGAATCACCCTGTATATTTTATGATTATGGTTAAATTCATATTGATCATGACTATGTATAATGAGTAATAAGTGGCGGCTCGTCAGGTGAAGTAGGTAAAGGGACTCTTCACAAAAAAAAAATAAAACCACGAGGAAAGTTTTTCGACAATACTAAATATTAATGTACCAATACAGCTACCATTTTAGCCCTTTAAAAATAGTTATGTTCGAATTAACAATATTAATTTAATCCGAATGTAGCTATGCATAACAGAGCCACGGTTAACTCCGATGGACAATAATTATAAACGCTCGTGCATTTTGACGCGCCCCAGTTGACCGTGTCCGTTAGCTCAAAGCAAGTGAAGACCCAACGCCCAACATTGCTTTGATATTCGCCGTTGCTATGGTTACGTGACGTCAGTCACACAAACAGCATGTAACAATTTGCATTATGATGAAGGGCAATTTAAAAATAGATCAGTGGTATGCACCATTATATTAGCATTGGTTCGCCTAACCTTAAGGTATTTGTTTTGAGGCTTCGCGAAACTTACGGTTATAAATATCGTTTTTACGTAATTTACTATGTGATTAAAAAGTTTTGTTTTTATTTTTCAGTTAATTCAGTAGTATACGTACCTACTTAGTTGTGTGTTTTAAAAATGAACCCAACTAATGACATAGTTTGTAATTTGTTGGAAACTCCATTCAGTCGTTGGACAGATAAGGATAAGAGAGACGTTTTGTTACACGGGTTTTTAGTCAATATTTGTTCAAGTACCCGCACTATACCTAGCTCTTCGCCATTTTTAAATACCGCGGGCCGCCACTGTGAGTAATAAGGTAACAATGCATTTATTTTAAGTAATTAAGTATAATAAAAAATACTTACCTATCATAACAGGCCCGTAAACTCACAAACATTATTTTCCCCTACAAAGGCTCAAATTTTTTAACAAAAAAGTTCATTCAATGCAATATTTTTATGTTTACTCTTTTTATGTTGATCCAGGCGTATATTCCGACAGAACACAAATAAATGTTACCATCGTAGCAGTAAAAATATGTTCCGTCTGCATTTAAAGCACTTGAAATAATTTTTCTCCGATTTTTGCTTAGCTTCAGTGTAGCTATTTTAAGACTGTACTTGAATTATTTTATTATACAGAGAATATCTAAGTAGGTATACACTACGAGAGCTGATTAAAAAATGTTTATAATATAATGTAAGATAATAAGAAGCCCTACTTGCAGGTTCCTTTGGTACCTTTTACCATTATGACGGATAGTAGGTATATCTCAATCTCTTTTTTTTTTTGTTTTTGTTGTATAATTTTTTTCTCTTCGTTCACTGCCAGGGCCATTTCCGGGGGGACCTACAGCTTATCGTGGGTTCCGAACCACGATCTTTAGTCATGCGATACCCCCCAAGGGCTATCAACCCTGGATTTCTCGCCATTACATGACCTACCGATTGGAGAATGTGTACCTTCTTCCGCACCCCACAAGATGTCCGATCTCATCCGGCCTGGTTACCGGCGTGAACGAGGTGGATTAGGAGATAATTCATTTTACACTCTTCTTTGCATTCTTAAACCTACTAAATTTCGGATATGCTTTTTTTATTATGCTTTTGCCCACCTTTGAGTCACTGCCGCGGTCCCCTAAATATCATTATCTCGTTCGCATACTACTTCGTCAGTACTACTGAAAGTAAAGTATTAATAGTATATTACATAACAAGTGATGAAAGTGATACTTTTCAAACGAGAAGATATTTAGCACGAGGCGTCAGCCGAGTGCGGAAATTCTCCGAGTTTTAGAATAATCACTTTCACACGAGTAATGTACACTATTTTTCCTACGACCACAAAGAATTATTAAAAAAACCTTTGACTCTCTAGAGCTGAAAAAAAATATTTCAACTCTAGAGTGGAAATACAAGACACACTATTTAATTTAAACATATGATGCCAATTTAATAGATCGAAAGGTCACAGGTTCAAATTTCATCAGGAGTACTTGACTTTTTTTTATAAAAACATTAAATAAATTATAAAATTATTTTGAATTGAAATCTTCCTTCTTAAATGATTTTTTTTAATTAATCAAGGAACGATGCATTAAAAATAAATTTAAAAAATTCACCGAACAAGAAAGATTTCAATTCAAAATAATTCTATAAATTATTTAATGTTTTCATAAAAAAAAAGTTAAGTGCTCCTGATGGGATTTGAACCTGTGATCTTCCGATTCGTAGGTCATGGCTCTAGTCTCTAGGCCCTAGGCTATGGCGACCCATAAACATTTTCTGCTTAAGTTTAATATATGACATTTTCTTCAGAGGGGCTTGTTTTGACTGGTAATAAATTTTCCAGTATATTCTTAATTTTTTTATAATTTCAGATGGCGTATTTTCACACTCTAATTCTGAATCACTCGACAAATACGTGATAAATAAACTAAACTGCTTTCTAAAGTTTGTTCTTTTTAATAAATAGGTGTGGTCTGTCAAATTGGCATCATATGCCTAAATTAAATAGTGTGCCTTGTATTTCCACTCTAGAGTTGAAATATTTTCTTTCAACACGCGTGTGATATTCGGCGCTTTCGAGCCAAGTTAACCGTGCTTTTTTTCTCATTTTCATAGGTGGTCGTAGGAAAAATATTTTGCAAAAATAAAACACAAGTTGGTGGGTCCTAACGCATAGAAAAGGAGGATAGCTCCAAATATCTGGAAAGATGGTCACAATGGATTGAGAAGTTAGGTATCGAGCAACGCCTAAAATCTGTTTATTGTTTTAGATATTTCTGTAGCGTAGTTTCCGGTTTCTACCATTCTATCTACCAAAAAAACGATTTTAATAGTTTAACATATGTTAAACTGGAAGTTGTAACTATTATATAGAGAATAAAAAATTAAGAACCGTTCTAATGTTACAGTTTGTCAAAGTCTTAAAATGCCATTATTTAAACATGAATATCTCAAAAACTATTGAATTTAGACATATATTACGTTTACAAAATAAGCGTAGAATTTTGTGGGGAATAAGAAAATGAAAATAATACAATATATAGGCTGTTACATTTAAAAAAATCTAATATAGGTATGCATACTAATTTTTCGAAAATAGAAAATTATTAAAAGGACATAAATTATTACAATCAACTTGTTAAAAATTTGAATTAAACATTATTAATTTTGGAGACAATTAGAATGACAGAATACTTTTTGACTTGCATTGTCTTTATTTGTTTTGAAGCAAAACATTTCAACTGGTAAGTATCTCCAATCGTCTTTAGGTAAATACTAAATAAAGACAATTCAAGTCCATAACTCTTTTGTCGTTATTAATTTTGTTCACCAATAAAAGATGCCATAAAATATATTTGTGTTGTAACTATGGAAATAAAGTAATATTGTTGTCAAACTTGATGGATTTAAGATTACAAGTAGCTGTAGGTACAGTAATAATATTTCCTTACAGTACAATAATAAATATTTCCTAATAGTTATCTTCCGTTGCCTACCAACGACTAAGTGCAAGGAAATATTGACATTATCTTTCAGAAATGTTATCAAAAATATCAGTATTGCCGATCGATTTTCAGAAATAATATTTTTTCATCACCCACCTAAAATTTGATTAAAAGATATTTCATTCAAACATAATATCAATAAATCTGCACAGCAGCGTCGGGGTATAACCCTTTTGACTTCTGTGGTAAGACCCACTCATACATTTTACCCCGTGGGCCTAGAGCTTTAATCTGATGCTGTTTACTCTAAGGCAGTCCTCACACGGGGAAACTTAAAAGAAACTGTAGTAGCTTCGATACTAGGAGACTAGGCGACTAGGTCATAGCATGTATATTTAAATCGCGCTACTCACACGGCGCTACCTAAGTTATGGTGACTGGGAGACTCGGCAACCCGAATATCCGCGACTTGGCATGCTGGCCGCTACGCTACTCCAGTCTCTTGAGTGATCCAAAATAATTAATGTGGAGAAAATTTTTAAGCTGAAATTCATAAATATGCGGCCTTATAGCTCGCGACTGTATGGCTATAGTATCGGCCGTGTGAGGATGAGAGGCAACTCGAGTAGTTTAATCGCCCAGTCTTCCAGACTTCGCGCTACTACAGTTTCTTTTAAGTTTCTCCGTCTGAGAACTGCCTAATCGTTTAAGTCTATCGCAGTTTCAGCATCAATGTCAACTACTGTGGTTTGTTATAATAAAATAGGTACATTTTTTACATAAACAGATTATTTGGGAATTAATGCCAATACGTTTTACTTTTGTTTAGTTTTCTAGGTTATAATTAAAAATTTTCCCGATTTCCTCTTTTTCGCGCGAATGAAGATCATAATTTAAGGGTCGAAAATAAACATACCTTTAAAAAACTGACTCCCCAGTTTAATGGATTGTATTAAAAATCAAAGCAACCAAATAATAGCTAATATATACCCAAGAATTGAGTTATACCAATTCTATCATGTTTTTTTTTAAGGTAACGGCATAGGCATTACAAATAGACAAACGAAGATCATTACAACAAGCAAACAAATGATTTACATTATGCTAAGATTCAGCGCCTAAAAATGTTCTTGGCAAGCCCATTAAATTTTTCTTCAATGCGCAGATCTTTTAACAAAGTTACGATTTATAATCTTATATTGTCACACTTAAATTTACCATCTTTACCATTTTTTTCTCATCCGTGGTTTTAGTTTTTAATTACTTGTTCATTTCCTTGACATCAGTGGCTAATTATTTAAAGCTGTATTAGTATATTAGGTACTATTTGGCAAGGTTAATAAAATAAAATGTATTCCTGAATTTCTGACAAAAAATACAATGATTTTCTAACAAGAATATTTTTTAGAGTTTATACGTTAATCTAGTACACCGATTAATCCATACAACCTGAAATGAAAAGTAGTTCATGGCTCTTTGTAGAGCAACAGGAGATCATGCACCAGATTTTTACATTTAAATTCTTCATGAAATTTAAAACAATTTAAAGTATAGCTGTCAAGAGAGTAGGTGTTGTTACACACTAATATTCCTTAAATTATTATTTTTTTAATATAAATATTTATCGAATTGACTTACATTATACACAGGTTATCGGTGTTTAAAATTATCCAGAGAACTTCTGGACATCTCCGAAAAATTAAAATACTATTTCGATAGAGATTTCCAGAACCGCTGCGAAGAAAAATTAGATCAAAACCGTTTATGAACGACCTTGTCCGCAAGTTAGGAAAAAATTTGATTGAATGGCTGGCAGCGTCGCGACGGGTGGAACGGCACTGCCAAGATCAAAATTTGCAGGCGTCACGACGCAGACGCTCGCAATTGAGCGAGTCGAATGTATTTCATGTAGTATGGATTCAAAGGTATGAAACAGTGAATTTTTCAAGGCTCTGGACCGCGCTTTGTTATGCTAATACCAAATAAAAGTTTATTATATCGTAACTCATGTGAGCAGCAAATCTTCGCATTTCTATGAATGTTAACTCAGTATTTTAATGTAGATACCTACTATAGCAAAAAACACATGTTAAATTAATTGAGTTGATATTACTCTTATAAAAGTGTGATCTATAATATAAAATAATGTTATTTTCTAATATTAATATTAAACTATACATAGTGGGGACTTAAATTGGAACAAATTCGTTAAAAATTTAGGACAAATAATTTGTAAAAAAAGCTAAAACACGTCGTTTTAGATGTTTTGTTATACCATAAACTAAGTAAACCTATACATCCCACTTAAATGGGCTATAGTGAGGCTCTAGACCTCGACGTAAATACATTTATTTATTAAAAAATTATGCCACGGTACGAAGGTCTCTTTTAATAGTAACAAGCGAAGCTATGCGAAGCTTAATATGCGAAAATAATGTTTTACGATATCAATAAAATATGCAATAGTAGGTATAATAAATACATGACATCCCAGACTATTAAAAACCCACATTAGCAAACAAAAAGCGAGGAAGCAGAATCTGTCACGAACAAAACGACAACGAAGAAAATGGGAAAGATATTATTCTGAGGTCGGTTTGGTCTGGAATAGTCTAATCTTTTTCATTTTAGTAGATTTAAAATGACTGCGGAAATTCAGTCATATTATTAACTTGCAACTTTATTATTGTACGGACTGATTTAAAAAGGCAATTACGAAGCGGTATTTAGGTAGTTATGCTACAAGTGGTAATTTTTTTCTTTCCATTGCAGAATTTATTACATTATTTTACATTTGAAATTGCTTTGTAAACCTTATATATAATCGATTCTTTAAACAAAAATTTCTCGGAATTGACTGGATGCTGAAAAAGATTTTCTATTTGCTATAACAGTAGAGAGATTTCGAAGGAAGCAAGGGGGAAGCAAAAGGGTAACTTTCTGGGAGATTCGATCAATTTTTTCCAAAAAAAAGAACGATTTTTATACGGGTGTTCAATTTTATATTTTTTTTTTATTTCTTATTACCTATATATGCTTGGAAAAGTCTGGCTATTCTAGATAAGTCGGTCTTATAAGGGATGCAGGGGTACCAGCTTCCATTTTTTCAAACCATCCTCTCCAATCAAAAAGTTGGAAAACCCACATAAATATGTTTTTTAAATTTTTTGGATAAGTCAAGTTTTTTTATTTTGTACATAGATTAACTTTATAGGTACCTACCTACCTTTCAATTTTATTTCTATATAGCTAATTTTATAGATTCTACTAATTTTGCATTTAACTAAACAATTTCGTCTGTTATAGTAGCTTTGCTTGCTTAGAAACCATGTTTCCTCCCCAAAACCGTGTTTGTGGCTGTGCTACTTTAGCAACAATTAATAAAAACTACTTTAATAGGTCTTAAAAAATAAATTTATAAATACCTAAAAAGTAGAAAAAAATAAACGAAATGTTATTCGACAAAAAGAAACACTACAACCTTGTGTTTTAAACGAGGTTTAAAGAAAATAAATTTCATTATTTTTATAACAAATCCACAAAAAAAAAATAAACAAATATACAAAAAAGAAAAATTCTAAAACCGAGAGTTTATTATTATTTCTTTTTATTGATAAATACCTGTCACGTACAGAAAATTAAATTAAGTTTAAGATTATTATTTAAACCCAGATTTACCTAATGCAATGGACAACCAAATTACTATGAACGTTTTTTAAGTTCCATTTTTTATATTATTTATTTTATAAAATTTTAATTTAAGATGACTTATCTTCAAAACGTTATAGATTCAAGGGAACAAGTCATTCAAACCAGAAAAAGTGTAAATCAACCTTAAGAGCGTTTTCACACGGCATCATATATCGCGCGCGATAAATGGTCGCAATATTGCTTTCCACCAAATTATGTGTTCTCTAATATCGCTTGTGTGTGAAAATGGCTCATTAGAAAACACATAATTTGGTGTAAAAGCAATATTGCGACCATTTGTCGCGCGCGATATATGGTGCCGTGTGAAAACGCTCTTAAGGTCGCTAAAGATTGACTGAATTATGGCTTCGATGGAAATTTTGACTTGGTGCTGAAAAGTTAGAAATTATAGACTTATTATTAATTCTCTGTGGTAAAAGGTATAGCAACAGTTAACGACCATTCCTCTGTGACTCTGTGGGTATACCACAACCTCAAAATTTTGTGACACTTTTTGAAAGTTTATTTTGTTCTATTTTCTTTTATAAAATGAATTCGAATTTAAAAAGAAAAACTGCTATTTCAGGTACGTGCAAATTATTTGTTTTTATTTAAATACATGTATAATAAATCATTCGTAGATAACCAACCAAAAAGACTTAAAAGAGAAGAGTGTCCCCATAAGGAACGGTGTTACCGAAAAAATCCCCATCATTTTAAAGAATTTGATCATCCTTTTTGTAAGTAAACATCGTCTTTTACTTAATAAATATTATATTATTTATGTTTTTTAGTAATAAAATTAATTGAAATGGGTGACAATTTAGTTATTCCTGAAAATATGCCTCAACCGAAATCAGTATATGTTGACCAAATAGACATTTTGAAACCCATATATAAATCTCAAATGGCTAGTCAAGCAGAACAGGCCAAAGAATTACAAAAAATTGAACACAAAGAAGATGTGAAAATAAAAACTGATAATTTAAACAGTCAACCTAGTTCTAGTAAGTCTCCCAATAAAGTTTCTAGAAAAGGAAAAACTACAATTTTTACCTCGAGCACTGAGGACAAGTTAACCACTTCTGAGTTGGATAAAAACTGTGCTGCTGGTACAATGTTGGAAAAACTTCAGAAAAACTCTCCTTATAGTTTATTTTTTACTACCGTACCAAAAAGTCCTGAAACTTACAAGCAACAAAATGCAGTAACTTTTACAGGTAAGGGGGCGTCCTCAAATATGTAATACAATTTAGAATGAGGGAGGGTATGGCCATGCAGTATGGTTCTGGCGGGGGTTCTGAAAAGTGGGGAGAGGGGTCGAGGTTTGAGTTACTTCTTGATTTTAGGACTGCCAGAAATAGCTAAAAAATATATTGGGAACTAAAAAAATCATTGTTTCCTGAATATAAGGTGTTATGTTCCTGGTGCGTAAGCGTAGGGGAGTAACAATTTTGATAATTTTGCATTTTATGTAATTTGTGGATGATATCTAAATAATTGTCACTTTGATTCTATTTTATTAATTACTTAGGTATTTTAAAAATTATATTTTTCAGATCTTCTATGTCCAAGTTTAGGAACATTGAAATGTTCCCTTCAAATCAACTTTATGATTGACATTGATTGGCTTTTAAAACAATATAAAGCGAGGGACCTACAGTAAGCGGCCATATTTACAGTTAATACCTAACTGATTTTAGTTCTGATTAAGTACTGAAATTTTGAATTTCTTTTATTTTAGGCAAAAACCTTTAACAATTCTTTATGGTGATGACTGGCCGGATATGGTTGAATTTATGAATAGATTTTGTCCCAATGTGAAATATCATTTTGTAAAAATGAAAGATCCATTTGGTTGTCATCATTCGTAAGTATGGTTGTTCTACTTCACAGAAAAGATATATTAGTTTTTCGAAACCCTAAAATATAAATGGTAATAAATGTCAACTATGACTGCTCTTAGGTACCTTTTTCTTAACAAATTTTTTAAGTACAAATAAAATTTTAGCAAAGTAGGAATTTATGTTTATGAAGATAATTCAGTACGAGTTGTAGTTTCTACTGCAAATCTTTACTATGAAGACTGGAATCACTATAACCAGGGGTAAGAACACACCTTTTTTTTACAATAAATAAATATAATTAAAAAAAATAACTTTTAAATTATCATAATTCTACAAAATTCTTATGAAGAGACTTAAATCTAACTTTACTTAGGTTATGGGTAAGTCCACGATGTCCCAGGCTTCCAGAAGGTAGCATCACAAAAGATGGAGAATCCTCTACTGGATTTAAATTAGACCTTCTAAATTATTTGCACACTTATAATCTCGGAATTTTAAAGGAATGGATAGACTATGTAAAAAATGCTGATTTCAGTGCAATTAAGTAAGTTAAATAAATTGGTAATAACACAAATGTTACATATTTACTCATTTAAGTGTGAAGCAAATATAAGCATAATTTTAGGTTTTTTGTTGTGAAATCTTTGAGGTTTGTTTTAATTAGATACTTGGAAACATTTTTATTTAGGTTGTCTTTAATTCCAATTCAGAAAACCTTACTTATATTTAGCCTATAAAGTTTAATAAAATCGAAAAGTACTTCATCTGTAAAACAATTATTATATCATCTTTATATTGACATTTTCCACCTTCAAACAAACATTTATATAATTCACACTGACTTGTTTTTTATGATTTGCTTTAGAGTTACCATGGTCTATTCAGCACCAGGAAAATACTATCCTAAAAAGAATGGAAATCACCTGCATAGGGTGGGCGATTTGTTAAGTCAACATTGTGTTCTCCCTGAAAAAACGACTCCTCAAAGTGAAGGACCTCTTTCATGGGGTATTCTTGCCCAAGCATCAAGTATAGGTATTTACAAGAATGTATACTTATGTGATATAAAAATTATATCGTATTTGTTACTTTAATAAAATTTGACACATATTATATTGAGATCACATTTAAGCACCTGTCTGCAAAACGTATTAAAGTAACAACGACGATATTCTACATTTCGTAAAGTTAATTTCCATTAAACTTTATTCTAAAAATTTAACACATCCAAAATAATTTGGATTTTGATTTGTCTACATCTTATCTAATTATTATTTTAGAAAGTATATTTCTATTTTAGGTTCGATGGGAAAAAACGCAGCAGAATGGTTACGAGGTGGCTTACTAAGAAGTTTAGCTAGTCATAAACAAAGTCCATTGCCAGGTAATTCACAAGCTACAATTAGTCTTGTGTATCCCAGTGTAGACAATGTTGCTCATGGCTACTTTGGTCTTGAGAGTGGTGGATGTCTCCCCTACTCCAAGGCGACCAATGAGAAGCAGAGGTGGTTACAGACATATATGCAGTAAGTATATTCAAATACAGGGTGACTCCTAAGTTGATACTTCTTTTTTAGCTGTGTATAGAAGGCATTAAAATAACCAACATTTTCAAATACCTTTTTCAAAAAACTTAAAAATAGGTTAGATACAGAAGTAAAAAATCTAAGTGCGGGCCTGGGCATTAAAACGTAGCCTGCTATACTTTATGTTATTTGTTTTATTAGTCATGCAATTTACGGGTCGATGGTTAGTTATTTGGCATTCGCTGCGGTGTGTTTTTCTGAAGCAAGTTAATTTTAAACTGGTGAAACGTGAAAATGGTAAAATTTAAAAACTACGGTGAGTGTCGTCAAAGTGCGGCTGCTGCTTTGAGATTATGTTTAAGTTAGGCGGGACCGTATTTGATCTATAGTGTAGTAAGTACCTTATTTTTGAGTTTTTTGAAAAAATGTATTTGAAAATGTTTATTTTAATGCCTTCTATACACAGCTAAAAAAGAAGTATCAACTTAGGAATCACCCTAGATACAGGGTGTCCCAGATAAGAATGCACTCTACAGGGATCTCATAAACCATAGAAGATACAGGGATCATTAAAATAGAAAAAAGTTGCTCCCTACTTAGTTCTGCGACGTTGTCTTTTCAAATTTTAATGATTCCAAATCATTTAGAAAATATTTGGGCAAACCGAATTTTGCGATTTAATTTATTTCTGACACTATTTAAAGAGATATGTCAAAATAAAGTTTAATTTAATTCTATCATTTCTTCTCTTCTACAAGTTGGTGTAACTACATTTTTAATCCGTCGTTTCGTTTTTTCTTTGTTCTTATTTTATTATTTTTTTTTCGAACAAAATTGATTATGGTTATTTTTAACACTTTGTATACTTTACACAAGCTACTTATTAACTACCAGGTGTAACACCTATTCTGTTAATTTTAGTGACAATATGACCTTTATCACAGAGAAATGATTGTTGCAATTCACAACTTTTGAAAGGGTAAAATGTTAAAATTTCATTTTAGTCAATGGATAGCAGACGAAAAACACAGAACCAGAGCAATGCCCCATATTAAAACATATTGTAGAGTATCCCCAGGTTTAAATAAGTTAGCTTACTTCCTTCTTACCAGCGCAAATTTGTCGAAATCAGCTTGGGGCAATAATATTCAAAAAGATGGCGGAAGCTACATTAGGTCCTATGAACTTGGAGTGATGTTTTTACCGAAATTTTTTGGCGAGGAGTATTTCGAGATTAAAAATACAACTGATAGAAAAAACAAAGCACTGTTTCCATTTATGTATGACTTACCTTTAACACCTTATAAAAAGGACGATTATCCATGGTGTAATTAGTTATTTTTCACAGCATTTATATTACTTTATATTTAGGATCTACAAATTATATTAATATTCAAAACTATATTGTCCAATAAAAAAATTTTTTTTTAATAACACTTTTATTCGAAAACATATAGGGTGTCCCAGATAAGAATGCACTCTACAACGAACGCTCATCGTAAATCACCCTGTATATAACACATTAACCATGTTAAATTACTACAATATTTGGTGACATTATTTAAAAGTAACTTCTGTTTCATTTTTAAAAGTATATGTAAGTAACTGTTACATCGCTGAAGAAGATCCTATGGTTTCACTGATGAGCCATTATGTGGCCAAACGCATCTAAAACTGGAAGTGGATCCAAATGAAAGGAAACAAGAAACTCATCTTCTTTAATAATATAATAACATCTATAATTAAAATAATATGTAGCCTCCATGTAAGGACAATATGACGTACATTTTAGGCAATATTATACAGGGTGTACAAATACAAATTCGACATACCAGCATTGGAATCTCGGAAACCATAGGAGTTAGAGAAATGGTTAAATGAGGGCAAAGTTGTGCAATTTGGTGCTGATTATAATGCCGCTTTAAAAGTTTTCAAATTACGAATACTTCCGATTTTATTCGAAAAAAACCGAAATTTTGCAAAATCGTTTTTATTTTTTCCTGAGCTTATTTGACTAGCTATTTAAAAATAAATGACACTTTGTTATTGCCACTTTTTCTCCTTTACAATATGACGTTACTAAACTAAATCCGCCGTTTCGTCTCCGAGCGGCCAACACTAACTTAACTTTTTTGATACAGACCTGGATTTTTTTAACCGATTTTTAAACCCTCCTACCCTCAAAATGTAATGGCGATATTACTTTTTCATAATGATGAATTGTCCTTGCTTATTTATTTAAATTAATATTTTTTACGCTTCTTGTCAGTCCGGTCCTGGCAACGAATCAAAATATTAATTAAAAACTTTATTTTATTTAAAACATTCATAAGTAATATAATTTATTTTATAAGAATTTTCTAATATATATAAATTTACTAATTATAAATCCTAATTTTCTAAATGTTCAAAGAGATTGCCTTTTTGCTCAATAAAACGATCGATTTTTCTTCCAATTTTGGCGACAACCCTTTCAACAGATCTTCTCCTTATCCTAGCAAATGCAACCTGTATGCGTTCTTCCATGATATCTACGTCATTTTTATAAATAACATTCTTTTTAATTATCATTGTAATTCGTTGCCAGGATCGGACTGACAAAAAGTTTAAAAAATATTAATTTAAAAAAATAAGCATTATGCGAAAGTAATATGGCTATTACATTTTGGGGGTAGGAGGGTTTAAAAATCGGTTAAGAAAAATTCAGGTCCGTATTTAAAAAAGTAAAGTTGGTGATGGCCGCTCGGAGACAAAACGGCGGATCTTTAGTTTAGTAACGTCATTTTGTAGAGGAGAGAAAGTGGCAATGACAAAGTGTTATTTATTTTTAAATAGCTAGTCAAATGAGCTCAGGAAAAAATAAAAACGATTTTGCAAAATTTCGGTTTTTATCGAATAAAATCGGAAGTATTCGTAATTTGAAAACTTTTAAAGCGGCATTATAATCAGCACCGAATTGCACAACTTTGCCCCTATTTAACCGTTTCTCTAACTCCTATAGTTTCCGAGATTCCAATGCTGGTATGTTGAATTTGTAACACCCTGTATAAATAAAGAGAAAAGACGTTATTAAAATATAATATCACAAAAAAATATAGCTTAAACATAGACAAAGTAGACATTTCGAAGTTAATGGTAAATTAACGTTAATTAAATAATATTAAAATGATATACCTACCTATAAAAAAAACGTTGCATGGTGTTGATGTATTATTCTGTGACATTGTATATCACGATGTGATATCGTAACCAAGGGCATAACCTATGGCATACATATTACAATACCATCACCACCACATACCTCTCCTAATGACACATTATTATATAAGTGCAAAGTTAAGGTAACAAAACCTTATTTGGTGGGTGAGTGATCACGAAACTTTTTTAGTAAAAGACACTTTAGTTTCTTGTTCAGCTAATTATTTTATCTCTTTAACTTTTTATTTTATTAAATAAAAGTATGAAAGATCAATACGAACTACTTTTCCCTTTTATCCAAAAGTCGACCAAATACTGACATTTGTAGCATAATTACCCAGAATTTAAAGTTAAACAAGTTTGAATTTAAAAAGTAATAAAAGCAGAAAAAGAAAAATGGACAAATTTCACAAATTTTCGTTTTTTGCTTTTAATAATAATTGATTAAACAAAATTTCTTTAGTTCAAAACTGTAGATAATTGCTACTTAAGGACGGGTATTTGGCCCCTTTTTGAATAAAGCGAGAAGGTTAAGAAATATTGATTAAAAATAAAATGGCGAATGCATCACTAGACTTTACTCTTAATAAAACTATTGCAATTTCTCAAAACCAAGTCTAACACCAATTTTTTTTATCATTGTAACGTTCACACGCGGTAAATTTTCCTTCTAGACATTGCTTCTGTAGGTCAAGGACGGTACCAACAACGCAATGAACGTCGATCCTCATTGGTCGGTACCGGTAGCTCGCGATTTCAAAATTTGCTTTGGTGACCAGAATTATTGATGTATTTTTTGGATAAAATTTGTTTCATTAATTAAAACACGTATTCCTAACGGTTTTTGTGGACACAGAATATTAGATATAAACTGTATTTCAAATCGCAAGCAATTAAAATTATTTTGCGTACTTTTATGTAACATTTTATTTGGCAAATTTATTTAATTAATTTAAAAGCGAGTTGTATACTTTTATAATTTATTATAAACACCTGTTTGACGTGCATAAGCCTAATTTACTGGCTTATAAGGTAAAGTTGATTAAACTTGGTACTTTGGTACATCTTTTTAATAGCGGTCCTTCTGTAAGATTTTTTTTTGCCAATCACCGTACATGCGCGGATCCAGCGGGGAGGAGGAGGCAGTGGGTGTTTTTTTGTACTTTGAGCGGCGTGAGAAGGGTCAGAATTTTTTTTAAAAGTCACTTTTGAGAGTAGGATGATTTTTAGCGCCGGGATACGCTCATTTTTTTTTAGTCGCTATACCCAATAATACCAAATTTATATTTTTAATTATAATTATGGTTTTACTGTGAAAAACAAATTAGCAACAATTGCGCCATCAGCTAAAGCACATCTTTTGTAAACAATAATTTGTTAATATAATAATAAGGGATTTAGCTTGTACTTTATTTAAATATAAATGCAAAGCTTAAATGTAAGGTATCATGTCTCCTCTAACAATTTATTATATTAATTATTCTATAAACATTAAATACGACCTTGGTTGTACCTACATCGATATCAGAAAATTGTAAAATCAGTGCAGTGTTCCACTAGATGGAAATTGAAACCATCTACATGAACAAGAAGTGCACTTCTACATCTAAATTTGTGAATCGATCACTAGTTTTCTTCCAAGTTATATGTATGCCTTTTAAGCTACATGCATCATCAGTTTCATCACGATATTTTCGTATCAAATAAAAGCTAGAAAAATATATATCCACACAAGAACAACTAGCGATCACATAAAATTATGAAAGCCTATTTTAGAATTTTTTTTCTACAAAGATATCGCAACAAACCTGTGTTTGTATTTATACCATGAGCCGTGAGCTTAGGCCTTACAAACAGTCTATCGTTTTCCGATTTAGAATATATTCTCACTATGGTGTCAGGCCAGGCATCGGATCGCCATCAAACCTGCACATTTTATTTTTCAAAATCTAAATTGATTTTTCCATCAATCGTTTTAATTACACACACATGTGACCTGCTTGCTAATTGTGGATAAGCCCGGCTTATCTATACCGAGTCCATATGCCTCGCACATCTAGTGAGAATAGGCCTGTACATAAACTTAAGGCTGTCATGTTACCGATTCTCTCTCATATCTTAGACTCCTTAAACTAACGATGGCTATACAGTCTCAACTACTACATGCTCCTCTTTGATCGTGGTCCTCAATTTTTGACTAGAAATCTGATTACTCTCGATCCATTTTTCCAACTCTGGTGGCATTTCTGGCTTTTGTTTCCGACAAGCTTCTATGCTTCCCACATTTTTTGGATAATTATGAATTAAGTCTTTCATTAGTTCTTCTACATCTAACTTGACTATCCTTTGCCGACAGAGAGCTATGGCATTCACGAAGTTATCACTTATAAATCTGTGTTCTATGTAGATATTTTGATTGTCCCAGTAAATTACCTAAAAGAATTTAAAACTATGTTAGGTAAATAAATGTAATTATATATTATAATCATCAGATTAGGTTAAGGCTAAGGTTCCCGAGACCCGTGATTATCAGACCCCCAGTGGCGTATTTAGGGGGGGGGGGGGGGGAGGCTGTAGCCCATCTGAGCCTAGGAGCTCGGGGTCTAAAAGTCTAATTGTAACCTAATTTTTCGTCTCACGCTTGGTCTCTTAATTTATATTTTTAAATAATTTATTCTTGGCTTAGATTACAAAGGTCTTGTAAAAAACGTTTTTTTTTAACTTTTTCTTCTAAAAGTCCTGTTTTATATAGAGATTAAGGTTTCGGACGCATGTCGTTTTAGTTATTGATGTATGATGCAATTTTATGGGAAAACGAGTAAAAAGAATAATATTTTATAGTATTTTTGTATTATACACTTATCTGTTCCGTTTTCCCTTTTCTAGAGCTATTTTAAATCAACAAAAATATAACCTAATGCAATAAAATATTTTTACAACAAGAACAAAAAACAATTAGGTATTTATTTATAAAGAGAAAAATTAAAGTAAAAATTTTAATTGAAACATTTCTTATGGAATTATTTTTTTTTTGGAAGAAGTGTGATAATTTATAATAATAAAAAATTGTGCGGGAAGAAACGAGAATGCTTTATTATGAATATACAAAACGGCACTTAAGAAGGAGTATTTCAAAACCTAAGCATTGCACCAAAAACTGCTCTTAGATCTACGCTCCTAAAATACATGATTTCTCAAAAATCATCAATTTTGGCGTGGTGAGCGATATTTATTTTATTTTTAATCATGAAAAACCGAGCCCGAAAAACGCGGATTAGAGTCATACATACGTCCTATGTTGAATTTTTGGATTGACACCAATATTCATATTTTTCACAAAATATAAAAAACGTTTTTTTTTAATAAAGAGCCAGCTAGGAATATCAAAAAAAAACATTAACAAAAACAAATTTTAATAATTTAATTTTCGAAATTTGATGGTAGTTAGGTGAATTTTAAACGAACTTTGGGCGTGGCTCCGAAAATGATTCGCCTGCTGCGCTTTTCCGCCTACTTCCTTAGGTACCGGGTGAGTCAACGATTGCGCGGAGCAATTTTATGGCTTGAAGATAAAATTTATCGATAATAAGCTTTTGTGTTAAGGTATGGTTGGATATCAGGCACATTTTAAAAATATTTTGAATTATACAGGGTGCGCCCAAAAAGTAGGGTGTCAAAAAGGTACATTTTTTTAAATGGAACACCCTATATATTGTATTATTTTCTGATTCCTCACAAAGTTTTACGCTTATTTCGTAAATGTGAAATGTCTAGAGTCAATAGTTTTTGAGATATTGAAGTTTAAAATATGGCATTTTCAGACTTTGACAGGCTGTAACATTGGAACGGTTCATCTTTATCTTAATTTTTTATTCTCTATCTAAACGTTACTACTTCCGGTTTAACATGTTAAACCGTTAAAACTGGTTTTTTGGTTTAACATGGTAAATCGGAGGTTGGTTTCTTTGGATAGAGAATAAAAAACTAAGATAGGGAGGTGAAAATCATTTTTCTCTAAGATGAACCGTTCCAATGCTACAGCCTGTCAAAGTCTGAAAATGCCATATTTTAACCGTCAATATCTCAAAAACTATTAAATTTAGACATATGACGTTTACAAAATAAGCGTAGAATTTTGTGAGGAATCAGAAAATAATACAATATATAGGGTGTCCCATTTAAAAAAATGTACCTTTTTGACACCTTACTTTTTGGGCGCACCCTGTATAATTCAAAATATTTTTAAAATGTGCCTGATATCCAACCATACCTTAACATAAAAGTTTATCGTCTACAAATTTTATCTTCAAGGCATAAAATTACTCCGCGCAATCGTTGACACTCACCCGGTACAATAACATGAAGTACATGTAGTCCCGACTGTCCCTTTCTCCAGAACAAAAAATGTCCTACTTACGCCCCAGGCATATTTTCTAGCTACGCCACTGAGACCCCCTACCGTCTTATGTTAAAAAATTGTTCTTGAACGGCAGTAGCTTTTTGGACTTGCATTGTCTTTATTTGTTTCGAAAATTATAAACACTATTCAAATATATAATTTTTATTTTTTTCTTTTGCTTATTCTGACCCCCTCCTCCTCGTTTTTGTTACCTCTTACCTTTGTACTTATTTGATACTTGTTAAATACTTTAATAAATCTTCTATATCTAATTGTAGTAGCACCAGCGAATATCGAACCTCCTTTGGATATAATTTTATTGTATAATTGTGTGCGTTCGTAGAAGTCGATCTTGGCAAAATCGAGTTCTCTTAGATATCGGGCGTTGTTCATGTGATCCAGTAAATAATCGACATCATTGGAGAGACATATCCCTGAAAAAAAAAAGAACTACTTCAGAATAGTATTTGGTGACTCAGTTATCCAATCCTTAACCTGTATTTTTTGTTTCTGTTTAACACTTTCAAAATGCTGTCAAGGCATTGCCAGAATTTAAGGGCGTAGTCAGAAGGGGCTTTAAAGGGGGCTATTGGCCCCCACCCAAGATTTACCAAATATAAAGGAAATTGCCCCCCCCCCCCCCCCGGGGTTTTCTCACTGTAATCGAATTTATCATATTCAGCAGCAATATTCTGAACTAAAACCTCTATTAAAAATGCATTATTACAATAATAAAATAATTCCTAGAGTGTCAATAAACCTTTTCTTGAAACAACTAAAAGGACGCCGCGAAAGCAGGAAGTTTAAAAAGATAAGATGAGAAGAGATACCCTTTATTATATATTAATTAAGGCAGTTAGAATCAGAAAGGTATAAGTGCAACTTTTGCGATTTGGGGAAAAAGATGTTTAAATTAAAAATCAATAAATAAATCATGGACAATTGAAGCGAAATAAAAATACTTTACTTTTCACTGGAAATAAATTCGTAATTATCTCTTTGTCACCAAATAAACTATTGCTCCAGAAATGTCGTGAATATATACACATATAACTAGTTATTTAGAAGTTACTTACATCCCTTTGCTTTTAACCGCCTTAATTGTTATCTTTGTTTCGATAATTGGATAAGACAAAGACAGTTTAAAAACAGAAAATCAGACTCGAGACCTCGATCGGTCGTTGCCATTGCTTGGAAATTATTGTGACGTAGTTTCGCATATTTTTTATTAGAGAGCATATTTTGTTTAATAATTTTCCCAGTACACAATTAAAGAATTTTAAAACTGAAGCCGTAGAGAACCGTGAAAACGCCTATTACGTAATTAAATTACTGGCACATTATCTTAGTTTTTATTCCTATACGAAAATTCTTACTCTGGAGCGAACATATTGATAAGAGGGCTCCTCCTGGTATACAGGGTGATTCGTAAGTTGATACTTCTTTTTTAGATGCGTATAGAAGGCATTAAAATAAACAACATTTTCAAATACCTTTTTTCAAAAACCCAAAAATAAAGTACTTACATTCATTTATTACACTATACAAATCAAATATGGTTCTGCCTAACTTGCCCGTTGAATAACATTTAGGAAAACTTCTGGGCATAGAGAAGAAACATCCGCGCTTTTACGACACTCACAATAAATTATCACCATAATTAGTTCATTGTTTTCAAATTTTAGCATTTTCACCAATTTATTAAAATTAATTTACTTCAGAAAACCACACCGCGCCGCGAATTGTCAAAATAAATAACTGACGACCGATCCGTAAAATGCATGACTAACATACAAAAAACGGAGAAAAACAATATAAAGTAAAGGGCTACGTTTTGATTACCAGGCCCGCACTTAGATTTTTTACTTCTGTAACTCGGCTATTTTTAAGTTTTAAAAAAAAAGGTGTTTGAAAAAGTTTTTTTATTGTAATGCCTTCTATACACAGCTAAGAAAGAAGTATCAACTTAGGAATCACCCTATATATTATATATATTACTATAGGTATTAAACAAAAATCACATCAAACTTAAAAATACAACAAACAACTATAATAATTAAAAAATAAATAATAAAATTATATTATAGTATAAAACTGTATTAAAGAGTAAACAATATTTTTTCTGAAATCGATTAAGATCAACTTTCTCTACGCATTTGCAGGTCCCAAAATACTTGTAGAAAATGGCCTTCAGAAAATAAGCTATTGGGGGCACAGAGCAATCATTGAATATATTCACATTACCCGAATTTCAGTAACAAACATCGTGACAAGAAAATACAAAATTTTACCATGACGAAACCAGAAATTGGTATTTGATTGTTTTTGTTTATTGCCATAAAAAGTACGGATAAATAATTCCACGCTGCACACATCATTTAAATCGTTTCTGCAATATAAGATCTTGAAATTGACAAGTCGCTATGATTTGCCCTTATACAATGTGTTTCTTTTTAAACAACACACAAGGTTTTATCAATAGTGGACTTTTTCTCTTTTAAAACTTTGTTACAAACTGTTCCTAAGATGGTCGGCGGCGTTTATTCTTATTTGGCCACCCAGTACAGGGCGTTATGGAAATGACTTATTATATTTAATCCCGTAAATCCTCATTTAAAAACACAGTGCACAAAATAATTTTTACATGTTGCGTTGCTGCAATAAACGAGAAAATATACTGTAAAAAATGATGGTAAACTGTCATAATTTTTATTTATTTTTTTACGCTACATAATTATAAATTTTTTTTCACTTTATATAAGCTAAGTCTCCATAGGTAAGTTATAGTTTTTATGGATATTGTAAATTTAAAACTTTAAGAAAATTAACTAGTCAAAAATATTTGTTACGGAAAATTACAGCCATTTATTTTTTGTAGTATTTATAATGAAATTATTATTTTTTGAACTAATAGTCTTTTGGTTTGGGACTGCCAAGAGGTTGCGCTAAAGGCTATACCGTCGGCGGGACATAGGAAATCCCATGTAATTTTAAATTGGGTCAATTATTGGCTTCCCTAATTATTTTAGAGAAAAATTCTATTTAGGTTTATTAAAGAGCACTAAAACCCACATTCAAAAGAATAA
The DNA here is from genome assembly GCA_935413205.1 of Polydrusus cervinus. Taxonomy (NCBI): domain Eukaryota; kingdom Metazoa; phylum Arthropoda; class Insecta; order Coleoptera; family Curculionidae; genus Polydrusus; species Polydrusus cervinus. The sequence continues at coordinate 19,103,612 of OW284514.1, read as the reverse complement.
CTTTAGATATTTTTGATGAGCCCGTTTACGGGTTATCGCCGATTTCTTTTTAACTATTTCTCATTTTTATGGCCCCGTATTTGCGGGCACCAGTCAAGGTAAAAGATGACTGTCAAATAAAGTTGTCATTTTAAAATGTGTGCCTTATTGTTATAAAAACTCGTACATCGAAAATATTAAAGGTGTATTTATGAGTACAAATTAATCTGAATAAAACTAAAATAAAGTATCCAATTACAAGGTTAATTATGACATTTTACATGTTTCAATATTTTACTAATTAATAGGTAGGTACTATTAAATTGTTAGAACTTTAGGATTTAAGAAGATGTTCAAATATTCCTCCATTGACTGCTAGACAATAACCGAGGCGTTCATAAAATTCTCTTCTTACATTCGCTAGTTGGTAAACTGAAATTCTATTCGGCAGAAATAGCATTTTTTAACTCGTCTAGATTTGGGTATTTTTTATCTTTGTATATCCTGTTTTTTAAATGGCCCCAGAGAATGAAATCATTTGGCGATAAATCAGGAGACCAGGCTGGCCAATTTACTGTATGATTTAAGCTAATAACATTTCCATTAAAAGCACGGTTTAAATATTCCCGGACAGCCAGGGTACACTATGTGCCGGGCAGCCATCCATTTGGTACCAAACTTCCTGATTTTCCCTGGCAGCATCATGTAAAGTAGGTAAAATATGATCTTCAAGTAGTTCCAAAAAATATTCTGCATTTAAATTTCGTGTAAGAAATAATGGCCCGATAATATTTTCTCCGAAAATCCCAGCCCAAACATTAACTTTATGTGGATATTGCGTCCTTGTTTCGACAAACCTGTGTTGGTTTTCTTTGCTCCAATATCGATAATTTTGAACATTGGGTTCATTGTTTAAGGTAAATGTGCATTCGTCAGTGAAACAAATGTTTTTTTAAAAATTCCCTATCCATGTTTGCTCTTTCAATTATACCAAAACAAAACTCCTGTCGTCGTATTTCGTCTCTATCTCTTAGCTCTTGGTGCTTTTCATATTTGTATGAATAATAATTATGTCGTTTCAAAGCTCGTAACGCTGTGGTGTGATCTAATCCTATGTCATCCTCAAGTTTCCTTGTGCTGATCTTCCCATCATTTTCTTCCATGCGCAATAAAACTTGCAAGTCCCCATCATTTCTTGCATCTCTTCTTTGTTCCTGCCTTTCTTCACATCTGCAGTTATTTATTACAGTGCCTTTTGTCTCAAATTTCTTGATAGTCCTTTCGACTGTAGATTGTGCAGGTATCGGTCTATTCGTATACAGAGCAGCAAACATGTCTGACACATTTTGATAACTATTTCCTTGATAATACCATTTAATCATCAATATTTTTTCTTCAGAAGTGTAATTCATGGCTAATATTTTCGATGTACGAGTTTTTATAACAATAAAGCACACATTTCAAAATGACAACTTTATTTGACGGTCATCTTTTACCTTGACTGGTGAAATCGGCGATAACCCGTAAACGGGCTCATCAAAAATATCTAAAGTTATTCTTTTGAATGTGGGTTTTAGTGCTCTTTAATAAACCTAAATAGAATTTTTCTCTAAAATAATTAGGGAAGCCAATAATTGACCCCATTTAAAATTACATGGGATTTCCTATGTCCCGCTCGACGATGCAACACCCGGTATACAACCACAGAAGGTTGATAACATTGACTTTAGTATTAAAACTTTCCTTTGGTATAATGGTGGAGAACTATCGATAGTTTTTGGTCCCACAAAAAGGCGTTTTTAGAAGTCCCTCAAAATCTTTTACAATTGAATACTACCCTATACTATCGATAGTAAAGTCAAAAATTTCGATACTACGATAGCGATAGTTTTTTCAATGCTATCGAGAGTTCTCCATCAGTAGTTTGGTATGGTGTAAACACCTACCCTACCATGTACTGACAAAAACGAAAGAATTCGAAACCGGTCTGCAGGTGTCCTACCAACAGGCGATATATTCTTTCCCTAGTAAGTCTAGTCACTAACCTAACCTAACAGAACCGCGGCAGTGCCTCAGAGGTGAGTTACTGGCATTCGACCGTGGCGGTCCGGGTTCGGTCCCTGGAGTGGGCATATGCACAAAAAAAAAATTATGTCCGAAATTTAGTAGATTTAAGAATTCAGGGAAGAGTGTAAAATGTATTATCTCCCAACCCACCACATTCACGCCGCTAACCAGGCCGGATGAAATCGGACATCTCGTGGGGTCCTGAAGAAGACACTCCCCAATCGGTAGGTCATGCAATCGCAAGAAATCAAGGGTTCATAACCCTTGGGAGATGTCGCAGGACTGAGGATCGTGGTTCGGAACCCACGTTAAGCTGTAGGTCCCCTCGGGAATGGCACTGGCAGCGAATAAGAGGAAAAAATCACACAACATAAAAAACGTATAGCTAACCTTTTGAATGATTGATGAAAAAAAGTATTTGAGTGTTTCTCTAAGACACCCAAGGAGTCATCCATTTTAATCTTATAAGTAATATCACAGAGAGATTATCTGTGGTAAATATCCATACCACGCCGTTTATTCTTCAGTTGATCACTTATTTAAAAGATAAAAGTTTTTTTCGTTAATAATTTAAAACTATTTTTTCACGCGTAATTTTATTTGTTAAATATGGAAATTTTAATCGATTTATATTAATATGTAAATTTTATATTTATGGAATAAACGTGTTGAAGAAGACAGTTCATAGATACTTCCTATTTACATTACTTTATTACCTAAAGGAATATTTTTTTCTGATAGAAATAAAATAAACACGACCGCAATAATGCACCTAAGAGAGACAGACTATCAGGGTGTAGTATACTTAGTCTCATGTACTATAATTATTTATTTGTATAAAACCAATTTTTCTATTTTTGGATGTGCCATCTGTTACAGTTATCGTTAGGTAATATTTAGTCCCCAAGCGAAATTCAGTATCGAATCCAGGATTTTGGTCTGGGGAGGGGGGGGGCTGAAGTTTATTTTTAATTTGACCTTCAACTTTAAGATTGAACACGGAATTTAAAAAAAAAATGCGATAGTAATATATGTTTTTATGGAATAGTTATAAAATTAGGCTTCTCTAGCCAAAGTTCTCCCCATAAATTTCAAAAAGTGCTCAAAGTTTTAAACAAAAAATAAAAAATCCTAAAAACAATTTAATTGGTTTAGTAATAAAATGTTTATACAAACCTGTGACAGTCGTTTCATCCATAATGTGTTTTTTCTTCTTAAAAAACCTTGCCGCCACAACGCACAGCAACGTCCGGAAAAAATAGTGCAACTCCAACAAAAAATAAAAAAGTATTACCACCCCTGTGGCACCCAGGATAAAATAACAAACGTCCAACATTTTCACGTTTTGTATCCTTCACACGACATTATCTTCATTTCTTTTAATTAAATTAGTTCTGTCTTTTCTCTATAATGAGGAAAACCTCGGTGCAGCATTTTTAATTTTTGCCCGATACTTCATTTAACCGATTTCTCAATGAAACTCGAGTGACTTTCATGGCTATCGACCGGTGCGTCGCGTCGTGTTTAGTCGAGAGGAATTTGCTGACTGTACGACCAATGTAGGTAAATACTAATTGGTGCAATATGTATTTAATTAAAGAAGCTGACCTTACTTCTTCTGAATATTAGTTTTTCAACACCTACCGTATTTCCTAATCTGGAATTTTCATCACAATTATTAATGTTCTGCGTAGTTTTGTTTAATTTTGACATATAACATTAACATACATATCTGCGGGCTGTTTGGTTGTTACGTTTGATCGAAGACAAAGTGTTTTTAAAAAGTTGGAACCCAGGACCTCTAGTTTTCTTGGCAAACATTGAATTATAATGAGATATGTATATTAAATTTGAATTATGAAATTTTTTTTTAAATATTTTTTATTCTTTTCACATTATTTAAAAAGCGGCCAAATACCCGTCCTTGAGTAGCAATTACCTACAGTTATAAAGTAAAGACATTTTGATTGAAATTTGTCCATTTTTCTTTTTCTACTTTATTACTGACATCACTGAATAGCTTAAGATTCAACAATATTGTTCGTCTTGTACAATTAGGGTTTCCACCTTTTTATTGTTGTTGACCTGGAGTATATGCAGTGGGCACTGACTTGTAAAAAAAAAAGTGACGTCTAAAAAAAAAGGTCACTGGGTGGGCACTTATGTGTCTAGGGTGGGCCAGTGCCCGCAGTAACCCGTAACCTGAAGCCTGGAGTCAGAGGGTTTCAACCTGGAGACTCCAAACCAAACCAAACCTGGAGACTCCAGGTCAAACCTGGAGAGGTGGCAACAATAATTCCTAAAGATTTAATAAATAGCATAACACACTGTATAATTCAGAGAAAGTTGTCATTTCTTGCCCTTCTTTCGATTAAGACTTTTTATCTCTTTGTTCGCTGCCAGGGCCATTCCTAAGGTAACCTACAGCTTAACGTGGGTCCCGAATCACGATCTTCAGTCATGCGACACCCTCCAAGGGCTAGCAACCCTCGGTTTATTGTTATTATATGACCTATTGGGGAGTGTGTACCTTCTTCCGCACCCCACGAGATATCCGGCCTGGTTACCGGCGTAAATGGGGTGGGTTGGGAGATTAGAGGTTTTACACTCTTCCCTGCATTCTTAAACCAACTAAATTTCGGACATGCTTTTTTTATTGTACGTACGCCCACTCTGAGGATCGAATTCGGAATGCTATGGTCGAATGCCAGTAACTCGCCGCTGATCGAGGCACCTCCGCAGTTCGTGAGAAAGTTATTTTCATACAGAAAAAAAATCCAGGAAAAAGATATAAGCCAATGAAAATCCTAAAAAAAATTTCTAAAATTCATTGTTTTCTAAAAAATATTGGGTATTATTTAAAAAGTTTTTGGAAATCTATTAATGAACTTGGATAGAATTCGCTTCAAGAGAACGCAATGTTTTTAATACAGTTTATATAGAATAATTTAGATATAATTTCGCATGGTAACTTTGGAAAAGAATTTTAGAAATATTGATCCGTTACATGAGAAAAAGGAATGTTTTTTAATATTGAAACTGAAGTAAATCGTATGTCCCAATTTGGAGAAATTTAGTGACAGTGGGGGGCAGAACATTAATTTAATTCACATAGTGATGAACTCTACAATTGCTTCTTTTCATTATATTTTAACTGTAGGTATTCCCATTTAAAATAAATCAGTATTACAAAAAAATCATAAAGTCTTGCGAAATGAGATTATGATATTGGCCCTGTGTTTTTTCTGTAATTGATTTTGAGATTTTCTTTATCAAAAAAGCTAATAATTCGCCCCTTGGGCTTCTGACATCAATAACATAACTGAAACGGTTTGGTATAATATGTTTATCGCTTATTATTACATAGAGAAAGTAAAAATTTCATAGAAGTGATCTTGAAGTCTAGACCTAGAAATCAATGTTACAATATTAATGCGTATAAGTGATGTTTTACAACCTTATTACCAGTAGCAGAACTTCAAACTTTGAGCCCCCCCGCAAAAAACGGAATTATGTGGCAGTTAATAAAAAAAGTTGATTATATTTAATTATACATTATTTAAGTTAGTATATGGGTACATAAACAGACGATGGAAGTGGGACGTTTCAGTATCTATCTATATTTTATGTATTTTAATTATGTTTTTATGTTAGTTTGGTTTTGTTCTCTTTTGGCACGCATTCATGGCTGCTTTTAAGGAGATTCTTACTTTTAAAAAGTAGGTACAAATTTGGAGGATTTTTACATAGGCATTCATGCGAATAACAAATTCGTCAACTGCTGTCATTTATATACTACTCTATTCAAAAGCGCTTCTATACAGCGTTAGTTATTGGGGGGGGGGGGGGGGGGGCAAAAAAAGCTTTGTGGTCCAAAGTAAATATAAAGGTCCGTGGCATGCCTAAATCTTACCGCCTTCGGAAAGTGACTTCTAAAAAAAAAAGTGATGCCTTCTAAAAAAAAGTCCTCCGTTAAGTTGAAACGTTATTTCCCTTCCCGAAGAAGTCAAACGTCTAAAAACAAGGTCCCTATAGCGTGTTTGAAACCTCTCGATCCCTTTCCAATAGAATTTGTGAAATCCTAAAAAAAAATGGTGACTCCCACCTTCCCCGAAATGGTAACTTTACTTGAATTGAAAACTAAATAAACTGATTAAAATGCATAAAACAACTTAAATAGGTAGGTAGGTTATTATTTTTTTTAATCTTTTAATCCCAAAAATATTTCTAAATTCTTTAGTTACTAACTCCAACGAAATTACATCTAAGTACCTATATAATATATTATATTGAAAACATTGCATTCCCTTGAATCGAATCCTGTCCATGTTCTAATGATGGATTTTTAAAAATTTTTCAAATTTGGACTCTACAGATATTGCAGAATATCAGAAAGTTATTTTTATTTAAAAATAATAATTCCCAATAGTTTTTACAATACAATGAACTTGGGTAATTTTTTTATGATTTTCATTTTCTCATCTTTTTTTTTGATTTTTTTTTGGCATGACAATAACTTTCTCATACCCACATATGGATACCACCTTTCCATTGGTGAAAACAGATATTCAAAACAAATTCTTGTTAAGATTTTTTGTAATTCGGTTAAAAAAAATCTGAAATTACCATCATGCCAAATTTTAGCGCGTTTGGATGTAGGTACTTCTTTAATATCTAGAACTTTGATGCATCATTAAAAGTATTTAAAACGTTTAGTAACATAACCATTGATCATGACCTAGTATATTTGCCACTACCTATATGTAATATAAAATTATAAATTTAAATAATAATTCTTAACTTATAAGTTTCTTATGGAAATTTTTCCGATCGAATTTCTGCAATGGAAAAATACCTGATGATATTACTGGCCCAGCGCTTGTTGGTCATATTAAACCTTTTACATGTCCTGTTTCCAAATGAATTTTGAATATTTCACACTAACGCAATAAATCATCGAATAGGTATAGTAGATAAGTTGCCACATATATCTTGAAAGCTCCAACGCTTGCATTATTTTAAAAAGCTAGCCCGGAGGTGATAAACGCAAGAAGGTGATTTATTGAAATCTTCAATGATCTTTGAGAATAGAAAAGCCCGTCGCATTCATGTTTATGATGACGATGAAATATATATTATATATACAGGGTGATTCCTAAGTTGATACTTCTTTTTTAGCTGTGTAGGTATAGAAGGTGTATTAAAATAACCAACATTTTCAAATACCTTTTTTCAAAACACTTCGATCCTCGAAGTGGGCTTACGCACAATAAAAAGAGTATGTCCGATATTTAGCAGGTTTAAGAATGAAGGGAGAATCTAAAATGTATCCTCTTACAACGCATCCCATTTACGCCGGTACGGGCTGATGAGATCGGACATCTCGTGGGGTGCGGAAGAAGGTACACATCCCGATCGGTAGGTCATGCAATCAATAAACCGAGGGTTGATGGCCCTTGGGATGTCGCATGACTGAGAATCGTGGTTTGGAACCCACGTTAAACTGTAGGTCCAAATAAGCTGGGTGAATATTGGAAACGACAAGAGGCCATTAGTCTTCTTTTTTGACTAAGCTGGCTGAATGTTGGAGACGACAAGGGGCCATTATTAATCCAAACATAATTTTTTTCATCGCTAAATTCAATCAGTGGTGAAACTGATGAATTTGTGATTTTCAGCTTATGGAATAACGTCATCAACCGGTTGGTTAATTATTTTAGGATGTCTCTTTCTCTCGTTGACTTGATAGAAATCAACAGAAATCCACAACAAATTAAAGAACACAATTTATATCAACCGGTAATACACTGTAGGCAATTTAAGAACGCTTAACCGGTGCCACTGGTGGACTAACCGGTAAAGAAAAGATATACCTATACTCTGTCTTCATCAAAGAAAATTTAGAGGGTTGTCTTCATGTCTATCGTAGACGGCCTCCTGCCACGAGCGCCTAAATACCAAGTTGCGTTCCGTTTTATCGTGTCTCTCTCCTTAATCTCGTTTTTGCAGTCACTTCACTTAGTAGCTCGGAGGTCTTTATTAATCGAAGTCGAATCGTATTATTTTGTTCTAGATTAGCTAGAGACACGAAAATTTTTCTTCTGTGCAGGAGTTCTATTAATGGAACTCTTTTGTGTTGACGCCTCAACCACAGAGAAATGATAGGTCGTCCCTATCATCATAATAAAAACCTAACCTTTAAAATTACGATATTTTGTGATAACTACATAACTACTTGCAGCAAAAATTAACCATGGCAGACAACAAAGAGTCGGATAATGAACGGCAGAAATACGTTAAGGATACTAGAATAGCCTGTAAATATGGAACCAAATGTTACCAAACGAATCCTGTACATCAGCAAAAATATAAACATCCTCCTTCAAATGTAAGTTTTCTGGTGTTTAACACGTTCGTTACCGTAAGCTTTTACTGCGTTGTACGTTTTGAACCAAAGCTGTAACTTTTAGACAAATGGTTTTTATGAACTGAAAACAAACATTCAGAAGAAGCCAAAAATTAGTGCATTTCCGGAACCAACTACCACTATAATGGCATATAGGTGACTTATAATGTTCCCTAAAACCCGCTGTATACAAACGATGCAATAGAAAAGAACCGACTCAGGTTTAGACTCGCTTTAAATGCATGATAAGTTTTGCCACTAAAGTGGTAGTCGGTTTCACACATTAGACACCGATCGCCACTATAGTGGTAGTCGGTAACGAACGTGTTAACCAGAGATTATTTAGCTATCCAAATAACTATTTCTTAAACTTGTAAAAGCCATGGACTAAAAAGGTCTATTATTGGTGTTTTCTTCAATCTGCCTTTCTATTTTAAAAATATATATAAGAACTAAAACGTACATTGAACATCGAGATAGAACAAACTCTATCTCAATGACATTGAATAATACTTACACAAGTAGTTCAAAGATATTTTAATAGTTCATTTAATTAAATATTAATTCATCTGAGAAGGGAAATTATCACTCCACTAAGAGATGGACTACTTCCACAAAATTAATTCATCTTCCAATAAGTACTTAGGTAGGTACATAAAGTTTTTTCTTTGTTGTCCTTCAATGAAGCCATTTTTTTGTATTTGCCACTTATTCTTTATTTTGTTTTCCATCAAATATAATTTTCTTAAGTACCTATACTATTACTATACAATACTTACTATACTTATGTAAATTTTTAGGATTTTACACCACCAAGAAAAAAATTTAAAATGGATTTCAAGAAAAAAGATGATACTGAAGTAAGACCAAGTTCATCAGACTCGAGTGAAGATGACAAAAATAAAAGTGATAATGATGATAATCAACAAGAAAAGGACACAGAACCAGAAAAAGAAGTCAACGAAGATGTTGAAATGCCAAAGGTGAAAACCCCCAATTTGGGCCAAACACCAAAGGACTTTGATCCTAGAGAATTTATAAAAGAAAAGTTCTTAGTTGAGATGCCAGAAGATTTTTTTATTTTTTGGGATTTTTGTAAAAAATTAAAGGCAACAAGTCCGAGAGAAGCATTTAAAGAAATTGGCCTTACTCTGGTGGGACCTTATGATGTTTTGGCAGGGAAGTTTAATGATGTGCCAGATCAATCCAGCGAACAGTACCTAATTCACTGGCGTTACTTCTATGATCCACCAGAATTTCAAACAGTATTAAAAGGGGATGATAAAACCGGTTTTCATATAGGTTATTTTAGAGATGTCCCTAAAGAAATGCCTGTATATCTAGCTAGTAACTCTGCAAAGACTGATGGAACTTTTAGAATTATGGGAGATAATCTTTTTGCTGCTGTCTAGTAAGTATAACATTATCCAACCTAAAACTTTGAGCAAACCTGCGCTATACAGGAATGAGATTGCGCTATACAGGAATTAGATCAACGAGACGGCTGCTCAACATGAAATCCCACTACCTACGTGCTATCTTTCTGACCAACGGGCGAAATGGCTACACCAAAATTTCTTGTGTTATATGATTTCATGCACCCATATTATTTTCTTCTGGTAAAAAATTTACAAATTCTACTGATGTGTTCGCCATTTAACTTTTTGACCAATATTTTTTTATCCCTTTTGGTTTATCCAAAAAGGGATCAAATAGGCATCCTTGAGTAGCAATTACCTACAGTTTTGAACCAACGAAATTTTGTTTAATGAATTAATAAAAGCAAAAAACGAATATTTGTGAATTTTGTCCTTTTTTCTTTTTCTGATTTTATTACTTCATAAATTCAAACTTGCTTGACTTTAAATTGTAAGTAAATATGCTTCAAATATGGGTATTTGGCCGATTTTTGAATAAAAGGAAAAAGCCCTTGGGGGTGTTGCATGACCGAGGATCGTGGTTCGGAACCCCACCTTAAGCGGTAGGTCCCCTCGGGAATGGCCCTGGCAGCGAACGAAGAGGAAAAAAGCCGAAAAAACAAGATGTTATAAATGTAAAGTTGCCTAATAATAATTTTTTTTTTAATTCAAAATATAATTTTAATAAATGATAAAGATAATCTTTATTATATATAATTTTTAGAAACCTTTTCTGTAATATTTATAATTTTTTAACTAAAGTTCTATTTATTCCTCCACATCCTAAAATTCCGTAATATAAATGAGTTTTAACTAATGCATAATATAATATTTCCATATGTTTTACATTCAAAAATTTTTTAATGTTTGTAAAAATTGGTAGTAAACTTCTTAATTTTTTAATCAAATATTCTATGTGAAAATTACAATTTAATTTACTGGTAAAGATTATTCCTAAATATTTTACTTGATTAACTTTTAAAATTTTAATGTCATCATTTATTTTAATACCTACTATTCAATATTTTGTGGTATGTTATTTGGATTTAAAGTAAAAGGAAGATAATTAGTTTTATCAATATTAATTGTTAATAAATTTTTATCAACCCAATTTTTTTTATTTTAAAATCTTTTTTAATTTTGATATTTAAGTTGTCCCAATTTGTATCTGTATAAAAAATTGCAATATCATCTGCAAAACTATGAATTTCCCCATAACAATTTACATTAAATAAATCGTTAATATAGATATTAAAAAATAATGGTCCCAAAATTGTTCCTTGACGAACACCATATTTAATTATTTTAGGATAGCTTTTTTCTTAATCTATTTGAACATAAGTTGGTCTAATTTTTTATTAATTCAAATTGTTTTCCTCTAAATCCAATATTTTCAATTTTTCCAACAATACAACGGTATGCTATTCCTTATAATTTAAATTCAAATACGTTTATTGTCTATTTGGCAAGGCCTTTGACAATTATAAATATAATCTGTTCTACTACTTATTATACTTTTGTCATAGTGTACCTCTGCCTGTAAGTGATAGAAGGCTGCTTTTTTCTGTTTGTGACTTGTGAGACAGGCACGTCGCGGGCGCGCATGTCTACGGAGGCAACGGAATTTTGCGTTAAGCAGTCGCGTCATTCCGGTCCCCGCTCCCGTATCGCGCAGATCGCACAGATTTATGGAAAGTTTAACTTGTTAAACTTAAAACAAACTTTTAAATAAACATTCATGTCTATTTTTTAGTTTATATTTGGATGATCTCAAGAAAACAGGTGATCCATTTAGAAGAATGTATGTACCAAAATTCCAAACTGCAATAAAGAAAAGTGCAGAAGAACTTGATATTAATTTGTTACAGATGACGCCAAAAATTAGAAATAGAGATAAAAAAATTGTCACACGGAGTTTTAATAAGATGGGAATTGTTGTGCCGTATAACAGAAAGTAAGTCTAAATTAATAGTATTACATTATTTAGCTGTCATTTCAAGTGCATGGACTATACTTGAATAATTTGAGATAGACGGGACTAAAATAATCGGCTGGCCATCTCATTATGATGCAATAATAGAGATTGGAATACCGCGATTTTGTAACGGGTCGGCGCTGATTTGCTTTTGATTCCCCCCCTGGCGCCTCCACTGCTTATGAAAGCAAATAGAAGATATTGAAGCTAATTAAGAGTGCAATAAAATCAAAACATATAATTTAATCCAATTCTATCACAATCACAAAATCAACAAAATAACTTCACTACCTACCGCAATGGACTTGTACAGTAGCGTATTTAGAGGGGGGCTGCCAGGCTGCAGCTTCGGAGCTCGGGTGTAAAAGTCTAATTGCAATCTAATTTTTCGTCTCACGCTTGGACTCTTATTTTAAATCTTTAAATAATGTATTCTTGGCTTAGATTACAAAGGCCTTGTAGGAAACGTTTAGTTTTTAAACTTTTTCTTTTAAAAGTTCTGTTTTATATAGAGATTAAGGGTTTCAGACGCATATCGTTCTAGTTATTGATTTATGATGCAATTTTAAAGAAAAACTAGTAAAACGAATAATATTATGTTATTAAATACTTGTCTGTTCTGTTTTCCCTTTTTAGAGCTATTTTAAATCAACAATAAATAAAATATTTTTACAATAAAAACAATTAGGTACATACTGTTTATTTTTAAAGAGAAAAATTAAGGTAAACATTGTAACCGAAACATTTTTTATGGAAGAAGTGTAATAATTTATAATAAAAAAAATTGTGCGGGAAGAAACGAGTATGCTTTATTATGGATATACAAAACGATACTTAAGGAGTATTTCGAAACCTAAGCATTTGCACCAAAAACTGCTCTTAGATCCACGCTCCTAAAATACATGATTTCTGAAAAAATCATCAATTTTGGCATGGTGAGCGATTTTTACTTTATTTTTAATCATGAAAAACCGAGCACGAAAAACGCTGGTTAGAGTCATACATACGTCCTATGTTAAAATTTTGAATTGACACCAATATTCATTTCATATTCATAAAAATTGTTTTTTTTTTAAACAGCCAGCAATAAGTATCAAAAAATTAAAATAAAAAAAACAAATTTAATCCAATCATGCAGAGGGGGAGAGGTAATAATTTAATTTTCAAAATTTGATAGTAGTTGGGTGAATTTTAATCAAACTTTGGGCGTGGCCCCCAAAATTTTTCGCCTGCGGCACTATTCCCCCGTCACTAGGTACAATAATATCATGAAATACATGTAGTACTGACTGTCCCTTTCTCCAGGCAAAAAATATCCTACTCCTACTTACGCACACTTAGCCCCCCCCCCCCCCCCCCCAACCAAATTTCTGGCTATGCCACTGTACAACATTATAAGTTTATGACAGGATATTAGAATATTTTCTTTTCTTTTAGGACCCAAGTAGGCTATAGAAGTTTATCAATTTCCAAAAAGGAGCTGGTAGAACTTCTAAATAATATTCAAAAAGCTTTACCGGAACAGAAATCAATGTTTTTATCCGATTTACAGAATATTTTAACAAATGTCAGTATAGCTACAGATGAATGTGACTTTGGCACAGGAATTGAGCTTGGTCTTAATATCTTGGCGCATGGAGTTGAGAGCTTAAATCAGACAGCTTCTAGATTCTTAGCAACGAATTATAGACTTATTGAAAGAGAAGAATTTGCTAAAATTGCTGAGGCTCATATGAAAAATAGAAAGAAAGGCTGCAACCTAAGTATTATATAGTGATGGTCCTACCTTTTTTACTTAATATATATTTTGGCCAGAAGAGAAATGCAAGTTTTTTTGTAAGTCTTTTTAGTTGTTGCTGTAATGTTAGCAAGACACTTCAATTTCTGACCATTGCTATTTAAAACATATCCATTTACATAATTTTAAAAAAGTGATTCTAATGGTTTAGTAGGTACGTTTTAAAAGTGCTTGAACATTAGTTTTAATCAAACACAACTTTGTTTTCTTTTTCCAAAAAAAAAATTACTTTTTAGTATACTTATACATTTGTATTATGTTAACTTTAATATTATTATATCGAAAACATTAATATCTATGTATGTACATTATTGTCTAAATTTAGAAAACACAAATTTCTTTACAGAATATATTAATGGTTGTTGTTCTTAGAGTCTTTTATATCATAAAATAAGATTGCAATTTATCTCAGAGACTTAAAAAATTAATTGTAAGTCTTGACAAAATATGTAGATAACATTTTAACTTTTTTCAGTTGACAATAAAGTTTCCATTTTTAGAACTTAAATAGAAAGACATAATGGTACAGCGTTTGTAACACCGAGACTAGCTTACCAAATAGTTTATGTCCATATCTACTTTTTTATTTTAAAAATGTCAGTTAACAGTGTAAAATTCCTGTTTTGTCAATTGTTTAATTATTATTTAGCTTTTTTCTTTGCTTTATTAAATTTTTTTTTTACGGTTCGCCGACTACGTAGGCCATCTTGAACCGGTCATCGACCACAAATGTGATCTACCGACTGGGGAGTGTGAAACGGCACCTTCATCCTACGAGATATCCGATCTCATCCGGCCTGTCCGGCGTGAATAGGATGGCTAAGTGTCGATTCATTTTACACTCTTCCCTGAGGCAAGAGCACGCCGTGTTCCCAAGCGGTCACCCGCCCAAGTACTAACCGCGCTCGACACCGCTTAACTTCGGTGATCTACGGGAACCGGTGCTTAATATGTCGACAGGCCCTTGCCCGCTTTATTAAATGTCGTGTATTTATTTCTTTAAAAATAAACACATGATATAACTTAATTTAAATTGTTTTATTCACTGTGTATTCTTAAGTGTGAGGTCTAGTGACGCATTCGCCATTTAGTTTTTTGATCAATATTTCGTTACTTTTTCCTTTTATCCAAAAATCGGACAAATACCCAGATTTGAAGCTTAATTACCTACAATTTAAAGTTAAGCAAGTTTGAATTTACGAAGTAACGTTTTTATATTTTTTATGCTCGCTGTATAAATTATATATTTGTTCTTATCCAAAGCCTATCCGCGGAAACATCCTAAATTTGGAATCGCATTGTCTTTATATTTGTTTTAAATCATAACGTTTCAACTGATCTCCAGTCGTGTTTAGGTGAATACTAAATTTTAATAAGTATAGGATTTTTTTCTAAAAAACAAAGTTTGGAATCACACTCAAAATATGACGAGATGGGATTTAATATTTTCTTATAACGTTTTATGGTCTCTCGCCAGTTTGAAATTTTTAAAAGACATTTTACGGTGTAACGCACGTCACAAGTCAAAAATTGTAAGCTATTTTTTGTTCTGTGTCACGAAAAACTTAATGCCAAAAACAGATTTTTAACAAACAAATGCACGAAAAACGTACAAACTTTACCGCGTACACTGTATACAGGGTGGCCCGCTCTCAACGCAGGATTCCATATACAGGGTGTTATAAATTCGACATAACAGCATTGGAATCTCGGAAACCATAAGATTTAGAGAAACGGTTAAATGGGGGCAAAGTTGTGCAATTCGGTGCTGATTATAATGCCGCTTTAAAAGTTTTCAAATTCCGAATACTTCCGATTTTATTCGAAAAAAACCTAAATTTTGCAAAATCGTTTTTATTTTTTCCTGAGCTCATTCGACTAGCTATTTAAAATTAAATGACACTTTGTCATTGCCACTTTTTCTCCTCTACAAAATGACGTTACTAAACTAAAGATCCGCCGTTTCGTCTCCGAGCGACCGTCACCAACTTTACTTTTTTAAATACGGACCTGAATTTTTTTAACCGATTTTTAAACCCTCCTACTCTCAAACTGTAATGGCGATATTACTTTCTCATAATGATGAATTGTCCTTACTTATTTTTTTTTATTCATATTTTATACAATTCTTGTCAGTCCGGTCCTGGCAACGAATTAGAATATTAATTAAAAACTTTATTTCATTTAAAATATTCCTACCTAAGTAATCTAATTTATTTTATAATAATTTTCTAATAATTCTAAATTTACTAATTAAATCCTATATTTTGAAAGAGATTGCCGCTTTGCTCAATACAAAAGTCGATTTTTCTTCCAATTTTGGCGACAGACCTTTCAACCGATCCTCTCTTTATCCTACCAAATGCAACCTGTATATAAATACCTAATATGAACTTAAGACAAACTTTTTCAAGTAACTTATTTGTAAGAGTTTTAAATAAAATAAAGTTTTTAATTAATATTGTAATTCGTTGCCAGGACTGGACTGACAAGAAGTGTAAAAATTATGAATTTAAAATAATAAGCAAGGATAATTCATCATTATGAGAAAATAATATCGCCATTACATTTTGAGGGTAGGTCCGTATTTAAAAAAGTAAAGTTGATGATGGCCGCTCAGAGACGAAACGGCGGATCTTTAGTTTAGTAACGTCATTTTGTAGAGGAGAAAAAGTGGCAACGACAAAGTGTCATTTATTTTTAAATAAAAACGATTTTGCAAAATTTCGTTTTTTTTTTAATAAAATCGGAAGTATTCGGAATTTGAAAACTTTTAAAGCTACAAATCAGCACCGAATTGTACAACTTTGCCCCCATTTAATCGTTTCTCTAGCTCCTATGGTTTCCGAGATTCCAATGCTGGTATGTCGAATTTGTAACACCCTGTATATTTTGTTCAAATTCGAACAAAAAATAATACTGTTTTCCTTTATGTTTCTATACTTATTTTAGTTCTGTTCTGTAAACTGTAATTATTACTGCATTTGTAGTAATAATATTTCACTTTCTTTAAAATATGAAACTGGAGTATTTTATAGCTTAAAGGGAAATACGCACTTTTGAAGTTGGAGGGGCCTCCAACACCCAAAAAAAGGTACTGCATCTGCCCTGTATAAAGTCATAGGCCAAGTTCAATACCACTGCCCGTGCATTGGCTTTTGCTTGAGTTGGTGTTATGGTGTTCCCTTTCTACCGTCACTTATTATTACCGTCTACGTATACGTGGTTTTACCGGTCAACATTAGAAGTTAGTCAGCGGAATATTTAGGTATTTATCCATTATTTAAAATACTAGTTTTGCTTTTATTAAAAACAACATTGAAGTTAAAAGCAACGTTTGTGAATATGTGTGACTGCCTTTCAATTTATGCTATATTAATAACTGCCCTATTGATTCTTTATATATTTCTCGATGTGAACTACTTCGTACGGATTGCTTTTACTATCGCATGGGGTAGGTTATTTGATAAAAAGAAGAGAATTGATGAGCATACAGAAATTTATGGTAAGTTTCCTTATAATTTTCTGGTAATTATCTGAAATAGCTACACCACGCCAAAAATGATGAATTTTTCAGTAAAGATATATTTTGGGGTTTGGTTCTTCTCAATCACTATTTTTTTGTTGTACGTAATCAGATTTACCCTTCTTCACTAAAAAAGCAGAAAACTTTTTGTGTTTTTCAATTTAAGTTTTTTACTTTAAATTTGTGTCTTGTCACGGTTTACAGCAGCCTTTCCCAAAGTGGGCGATAACGCCCCCTTGTGGGTGCTGCAGGCCTAAAGGGGGGCGGTAAAAGACCCAGAAAAAAAATAGGGGCGCTAAAAAATAATTTATTCTCAAAATGGGCAGTAGACAAAATAATTTTAGGAACCCCTGGTCTACAGGGTAAACGTATTTTATTTCTTTCAGCTTTGGATTGGTTTATGGCGGGGGTCTGGCGTTCGGCCCAAGCTTCCCACACTGCAGCCTAGTTAGTGGCTTATTGTGCTCCCCTATCTTGCTAGAAAAGAATTGTTCCTTTTATAAGGTCTAGTAAATTCCTACCAAGTCTGTCATGCGGAAGGTTATCAGCTTTACATTTGGTTATATTTTTAATTTAAAATAGTTCAAAATTCGGGAAAATGAAAATGACCAGGCTATATAAAATGTTGCTCTCTTTCAGTGGTGTATTTACGATGGAAGAAGTGAGATAATGTATACTAAAAAAAAAATAGTGCGGGAAGAAACGAGAATGCGTTATTATTAATATACAAAACGGCACAAGGAGTATTTTAAAACCTAAGCATTTGCACCAAAAACTGCTCTTAGATCTACGCTCCTAAAATACATGATTTCTGAAAAAATCATCAATTTTGGCGTGGTGAGCGATATTTACTTTATTTTTAATCATGAAAAACCGAGCCCGAAAAATGCTGGTTAGAATCATACTCATAGTCATTATGTTAAAATTTTGGATTGACACCAATATTCATATTTTTCACAAATATGTATAAAAAAAAATTAAATAAAAAGCCAGCTAGCAATTTCAAAAAAAAAAGTAAAAAAAAATTTACAAAAACAAATTTAATCCAATCATGCAGAGGGGGAAAGGTTGATTTAATTTTCGAAATGTGATAGTATAGGTGAATTTTATACGACCTTTTGGTGTGGCCCCGAAAAGTTTTCGCCTGCGGCGCTTTTCCGCCTTCTTCACTAGGTACATCATAAAATAGAGGTAGTCCCGACTGTCCCAGAAAAAGAAAATGTCCTATACTTACGCCCACTGAGCCCCCCTCCCCTCCAACATATTTTCTGGCTACGCCACTGCTTTCTTTACTCGGGTTTCCTTTAAAACTTCATACAAAACAATTAAATCCGAAATTATTCGTCCGAAATCTAACCTTACAAAACGGGACTTTCGGAATAAATTTTTCAACCACCAAAAGCGTTTTTACCAAAAACGACATTTATATTCGTAATCTACGCCCCATAATATACAGGGTCCTGCGCCTCACCTCCCGTCTTCTGTAGCTCACTTATTAATTAAGTTAGGATTTTGATATTTTGCAGACTTTACCTGTATCCTAGGGCGCATTTCAGGAAAATATTTTTGTTTATACAGGGTGTTCCAAAAAAGTATGACGTCATAAGGATATGTTTTTTTAGATTACATGCCATATATTTTCTTACTTATTTGGATGCACCCCTAAAATTTTAATGAAATCGGTTCAGTATTATATGCGAAAAAAAAAATAAAAACTAAAAAAATCAGTTTTGCACCATTGGTTTAATTAATTAAATTAATAAAAAATAAAAATAATGCCTCGTTATTAAAATTCTACAAAGGTACTTAATAAATAAGGTCCTAAAGTCTCGTTAACCAAGTTTGATTAATACGAATTGTACAGGGTGTCCAAAATTTAGTGTCAAACTTTGCAAACTTTAAAGCAATTTATTTTTCTTATTTCAAATTGGAAGGGTTGTAATTAGAACAAATGTTTGAATTGTAATTCTGCATCGAATGACATAATAATATAGAGGGGTTCCAATTTGAAATAAGAAAAATAAATTGCTTTAAAGTTTGCAAAGTTTGACACTAAATTTTGGACACCCTGTACAATTCGTATTAATCAAACTTGGTTAACGAGACTTTAGGACCTTATTTATTAAGTACCTTTGTAGAATTTTAATAACGAGGCATTATTTTTATTTTTTATGAATTTAATTAATTAAACCAGTGGTGCAAAACTGATTTTTTTTCGCCTATAATACTGAACCGATTTCATTACAATTTTAGGGGTGCATCCAAATAAGTAAGAAAATATATGGCATGTAATCTAAAAAAACATATCCTTATGACGTCACACTTTTTTGGAACACCCTGTATAAACAAAAATATGTTCCTGAAATGCGCCCTAGGATACAGGTAAAGTCTGCAAAATATCAAAATCCTAACTTAATTAATAAGTGAGCTTCAGAAGAAGGGAGGTGAGGCACAGGACCCTGTGTTCCTTAAAAATCATAAATTTTGGCGTGGTGTAGATAGTATATTATTATAAACTTATCAGTCATCAGAACTAAAATCCTGAATTGAAACCTATTGAAAATATATCCCAATTATAAAAGCTTCCCAGAGTGTCACATGAAACTTGCCTAGGTAATATTTTTGATATCTTAAATAGAAAAAAATTAAACCAAGAATCGCGAGGTAAGAGCACATGGGGCTTAAAGCCATTGGCCGCTGTCAACTTGCTAGATGTGTTAGAGGATATCCTTATTTTTATTATAAGGAGTGTTTAGATATTTTCTCAGTACTTAAATTGTATAAATCGATCAACAATTTAAAATTTTATTTTTCTTGCTCTATAATATTGTCCAGTTTATTAAAAAAAACCCTTCCATTAGTCCTATGACTACAGAGCTAAGTACTAGTATTACTAAATCTATTCGGAATAAAATACTTTTTGGCAATTTTACTTTGTTTATTCCACCGTTTATGCATTAAATTACATTGTTACTGTTATAAGAATAATCAGAATTTTGAAACAATGGTGGGCAGCTATTTATAGTTCTGGTCAGATTAAAAACTTTTTTCAAGCGTGGGTATTATTTTATTTATTATTAACTTATAGTTAGGAACAGCCACAGAAGTTTAAAGTCTACACGTATATTGATTGGCAATACCTTCTTGGAACAGTCACATATAGAATATATGGGCCTTTTGAATTTTCTAATTTTATAGTAAATATAACTACTATACGCTCGACTAGGGTTGCCAGACCTTCCGATTTAGGCGGGAGATTCCCGTTTCAAAACTCCCGCTTATCGTTTTTCTATATTAAAAAATACATATACAGGGTGCGCCAAACTCAGTGGCCTATTAGAAATATTTAGAAAACGACAAAAGATATGTTTTTGAAAATTTGAGTGTGTTCATAAGAGCTAGTGCTCTAGCGTTTAAAAATATTTTGAAAGGGGCGGTGTTGCCAGATCATCTTGAAACTCCTAGAAACTTTGGAATTTTAAATGAGACACCCTGTATATTATTTTACTTTTTGTTTCTGCTTAATAACACAAACATTTTTTGTATATAATAATCTATGCCTATCTCTTATAGTTTTTGAGATATTAATTAATTAGTCATTTTTTGGGGCCAAAACATGCTAACCAGAAAATCAAATATTTTTGTGATTAAGGCACCTAGAAAGTTAAAATTTTTACAGAGGGTTCTTATAGCATGGCCATTTAGGAATTTTGATGATATATGAAAATATTTTTACATAGAGCGTCACAAAAAAAACGTAATCTTCGTAATATAAATAAATGCAAAATTCTCAACTTTTTTAAATGGAACACCCTGTATTTTATTTTCTTAACAAAATCTAGTTTATATTTCCTACCAATAAGTATAACATGTTCCTATACCTATCTCTAACCAATTCGAACTTACAAGGGGTTTAAAAAAATTAATAACTTAATAAAAAGGTTTAAACATATTTAATAGTAGGCTTTGGCAGAATTTGTTCGGAAACAAAGGAAAGAGAAAAAATGTCAACCGAGATGTCAACTTAATTTCCTATATTATCTTATATTTAAAAAATTATTCGGTCTATGGATTTATACGTCACACATTCACATTATTATACTGCAACATATTTCGTTCTATTTTTCTAAACTTTTTTGCTGTCATTGGAGATGAATTGGGATACAATTCATTAAATCGTCTACATGTTCTTAATACAATTTTATTACACTCTCCATGTATAAAAAGTAAATTCAAAATTTCTGCGTTTGAATAAGAAATATTGGCCATTTTAGTCAATAATTTAAAAACACAGATTATAGACAAAACCAATTAAGTTGACATTTTTTCTTTTTCATTTGTTTCCGAACAAATTCTGCCAAAGCCTACTATTAAATGTGTTTAAACCTTTTTATTAAGTTATTAATTTTTTTAAACCCCTTGTAAGTTCGAATTGGTTAGAGATAGGTATAGGAACATGTTATACTTATTGGTAGGAAATATAAACTAGATTTTGTTAAGAAAATAAAATACAGGGTGTTCCATTTAAAAAAGTTGAGAATTTTGCATTTATTTATATTACGAAGATTACGTTTTTTTGTGACGCTCTATGTAAAAATATTTTTATATATCATCAAAATTCCTAAATGGCCATGCTATAAGAACTCTCTGTAAAAATTTTAACTTTCTAGGTGACTTAATCACAAAAATATTTGATTTTCTGGTTAGCATGTTTTGGCCCCAAAAAATGACTAATTAATTAATATCTCAAAAACTATAAGAGATAGGCATAGATTATTATATACAAAAAATGTTTGTGTTATTAAGCAGAAACAAAAAGTAAAATAATATACAGGGTGTCTCATTTAAAATTCCAAAGTTGCTAGGAGTTTTAAGATGATCTGGCAACACCGCCCCTTTCAAAATATTTTTAAACGCTAGAACACTAGCTCTCATGAACACACTCAAATTTTCAAAAACATATCTTTTGTCGTTTTCTAAATATTTCTAATAGGCCACTGAGTTTGGCGCACCCTGTATACTTGTACCTCAATTTCACAATTTTATTTTGCTCTACTATTTATTTAAAAGAGTTGTGGTTTAGACAGACTTTTTTATTTCTAAAATTTAATTATTGAACACTGCGAGAATGGACTAAGTAAATCCGGTTGCTATAAAGGCTTATGCATGTTTTAATATGGCACAGATTTATTTGTAGGCACCTTCATAAACTTGTATTGGAAAGTGTTTTAGGGATTAATAAAAATGTTCAATAAATATATTTATTTGATTTTTAGGACTTTGCACCACCCAAGATGTAGACATATTTTTCAAGCATATGAACAATGCGAGATACGTGAGGGAACTTGACTTTGCCAGATTTCATTTTTATGATAAGACCGGTATATATAAAGAAATTACTAAAGCCAAAGGACATGTTCTGCAGACAGCTTCCAATATTAGATACAGAAGAACCATACCGCTACTTAATGTGTATAAAGTTACTACAAAGGTAAAAAGTATGAAGATATAAGCTTAGTAGGGATACATTTTTCAGGAAGAGATTTTATTATTATTAATTTCTGTATAAGGTATATCCCTTGTTTTAGATGCAAAAATCGATGTTATTTTGGCCTATATTTTTACATCTCCTATATAGTGGCCCTCCTCTAAAAAATGTCATGCCACTGATTTTAACAAAACAATTATTTTTTAATTGTTACCATTGAATTCTAAACAAAAGAGATGTATTTTAAATACAAGGAATCACTCATAAAAATAAGTACATACCATTGAGTGTACCCTGTATACTGTGACCTTATTTTTACAACTTGGTCAAGTTTTTAAAGTAGGTACCTATAATTAGAATCACACGAGTCGAAAATTAACCTTATACAATTCTTCAATAATACAATACATCAAAAAATAAGTAGGTAATGCAAAATATTTTACGTCATCTTAAATATCATTCCATATTTTTTTATAAATAATTAAAGTTCGCCGTGTTACGTGACGTAGTATGGATAGCCCACTCTCGCGACACATATCGTGGTACGGTTTGACGTCACAAGTCACAACCGCAAACTTTAATTGCTTACATTTAATTCAGGGGATTAAAAAAAAATTGTGAATATATTACATAAGCTTATGCTTAAGGTTTTTATTTTTCAAATTTAATTTTCATACAAGTTATTGTAATTGCCAAGACGACCTAATGAACTCAGTTCAGTGGCTATTTCGGGGGTTTTCTTCGCCCTCCTTCAGAATAAACACCTAATTTATGAATACAGATTATAGTCTATTTCAGAAAGGTGTAGAGTAATAAAATCTCAGTAGGTATGCAAAGGGACTACAGAGTGACCCAACGAATATTTAAGCCACGTTTATAATTTGGCATTGATTTCATTGCAAATTTCTTTATTTTCATCAAGTGCAGGTAGTACCACCCGGGTTTGGGTCGATTTATGGGTTTTGCCTATTGTTATCCATTCACAAACACTAAAAATGGTGTGACAAAGGCGTGTATTATGTACATAGTATTAGGTACACTTATTTTTTTTAAACATTATTAAAAAAATACATGATACAGAAATTAAATTATAAAAAATCATATTATTCTTCGTCATCTGAGGAACTCCTCTTGACGTTATAATTAACGGGTCGACGGTCTGATCGATCAGGTGGTCAAGATCCCACATTTTCTCCTCTTCTGTAATGACATGATGGACTGCTTTTCGCCAGTTCTCTGGTGTCCCTTCCTTAATGGCTTGATCAAATAGTAGCTTAACTTTCATTTTGAATGTCGTGTTGTATCTTGCTACGAATCCTTTCACTTGCGTCCATATAAGTTCTATAGGATTTAATTCGTAATGATATGGCGGTATACTCAGCACAGTTACAATATGTTTTTCAGCTATATCTTCCACGGCATATTTCATAAAACGATGTTTTTGTAAATTTGATATGGCTAATAGTTCCTTCTTTATCAAATTATCTTCTTTTTTTATCTTTGGTTAGTTATCATAAATAATGTAATGCACAAAATTTACCTGCGCCTATGGCCGACACCGAAATTGAGCCGGACTGGACGGACTTTCCCACTTTATTACTCTACACCTTTCTGAAATAGCCTATAAAGCTACCTGTTCCTACAACAATCTCAAACTGATCAACGCCAATTACATACCTCAATGATAGTTTGCAGCCGATAGGAACAAAGCTTAAGAGAACACCTTTGTTCACTCCAGTAAAATTTGAAGACCTCGCGACTGACAATACAAAATTTTTATTACCAGGACCTCAGACCCTCCGACCCCCCAAAAACCCTATATTCACTACTGACTCATTTCTGTAAAATAATAGTTAGTAGGAAAAGCTGAACCACAGTCCCCTTTACAGAAGGGGGCTGTGGCTGAACATTCCCCGACGACTGTAAAGATTGTATGTCGAGGCGCAAGCCGGGACTGACAATACGAAGTCCGGGAATGTGGCTTTTTCTACGAGGTATATATACTATTTGCCGTAAATCGAAAATTATTAAAAGAACATAACTTATTACAATCAACTTGTTAAAATTTTGAAATAAATATTATTAACTTTGTTCACAAATAAAGGATGCCATTAAATATTTGTGTTGTAACTATGGAAACACAGTATTATTGAATTGTCAACCTTAACCCATTTTAGTTTACAAGTAGCGGTACAGAAATAATATTTCCTTACAGTACAATAATAAATATTTCCTAACAGTTATTTGCCGTTGCCTAGCAACGCCTAAGTGTAAGGAAATATTGACTTTTTCTTTCAGAAATGATATCAAAGATGTCAATATTTCCTATCGATTTTCGGAAAAACACATTATTGTCACTATACATAGTTACTTTAAAATTTTTAGATTGTAGCATGGGACGAAAAAACTTTATACATCGAACAACAATTTATTACGTTAGGCGATGGGTTCGTCAGGGCAATCGTGCTAAGCAAACAAGGCACCATTGGATTAAACGTTCCCGAGATAATGGCTAAGCTAACAGGAAAAGACGTTTCTTATCGGCCAACTCCTCCGCCAGAATTGGAAGATTGGCTGAAATCTATGGAAAAATCAAGCGAGCGACTGCGGAAGAAGGATTAAAATTTTAAAAATCAAAGAAAATATCATTCAAATTATTGTTATTTTTTTAAAACTCAAATTAATATAATTATAGACATTTGCATTCTATACTCTATTTAGATATAATTTACGCCGAGGTAAACAAGTCAATAATACACAACCAAATATTCAAAATTCTCGTGCTGTTATTGGCAACGGCGTGTATATCTTGGCGTAAATGATATCTGAATGAGGTATAGTATATTTAACATATTTAAGCATATTTGTTGTTAATAAACATATAAGTATCGTCGAATTTAGATATCTTGGTGGCATTAACGGGGATTTCTACTGTGGTGGTTTCAAAAAATCGAAATTTTTTTTCCGCCATTTTTTGACTCTATATAGCCTCTAGAATAACCGTGTGTAACAAACCTACCAAATCTACTCCAAAAAAAAGTTACATCCAATTTTATAATTGCCGGTCAGTTCTCACCACTAGCCGCTTTTGAGTCAGGCACACACTGCATGTAATCAATCTGAAAAACGGGTATCTGAGGGCGCTAAAAAGGCCAGGCTCGCAAAGAGGCAGGAAGAATCAGCTCGTTTATCGTTTTCGAAGAAGAGGAGGGTGTTTTCTACGGGCCAGGCATCGCAGACTAAGTGACAGTGAGACTATTTTGTTGTGAGCCACCGTTGAAACTTTAAAGTTGTTTTTCTCGAAACCCTGTTTTTCGCTCTGGCAGAGAGTACTTCGGTATGTTCAAATTATCAGAATTTAATGATTTTGGTCTTAAAATGCTCAGAATACAAGTGGTTATACCCCCTCTAGAATCAAGTATTTTGTGATATTACAGAAAATGTTACGGCCCTTAAAATACAAAAAAAAATGGTAAATTTTCAAAAAAAATTTAAATCTCGCGCCATTTTAACAGTTACTCAAGTTTTGACTTGATTCTAGTGGGGGCTATAACTACATGCTTACAATTGAAGAATCTGGGTCAATTTTATTTTTGTCATGAATAGAAAAATTTATTTGAATTCCGCCAGCAAGATACGTTTTTTTTTGAGGGGGTAACTTCAGCACCCTGTAGCATCCTCAAGTTCTTCATTTTTTGGGGGTTGAAAAATTTTTTTTGGTACATCTTATCTTTAATAAAAAGAATTAAAAACTTGTTTTTCTGCACTTGCCTTATTATCCCCAAAAAAAAATCGTAAAGAAACGATGAAAATAGGACCATCACAGTAGAAATCCCCCTAAACTTCAAGAGTCCTTTACCATTGATTTACTAATGAATGTAAATGATTAAAATACTGATCTGATACTTGAATCTACTATAAGAATGCTGAATTTTTGAATTTTCGCGAACAGAGCATAAGCTTTAGTTAAGGGGTTATATGTCTTGGGGTTACAATTTTTTTTATTAATAGAATTAGAGTTTGAAATATAAAATATTTTAAAGCAGCCGGTTTTTTTCGTTTTTTTACCCTTAAATGCCGATACTAAGTGGAACCGAACAGTATTTCAAAATTCTTCTGCCAAATTACCATCTTAATGCGAAATTATATCTATATACAGGGTGTCCCGTAACTTATGGGCCGTAGAGTAACTGAAGATACTAGACATCAAACTAAGCCGATTATGTCATATAAGTTTTTTCGGATTGTTACTCATTCTAGAGATACAGGGTGTATGTTTTTTTATGCTTTGGGTGTTTAAAGGGAAATATCTCGAAAACCGTTAAAGTTATTAAGATCAATCAAGTACACATTTGACTCAGAAAATACCCTTTTTAAGAAACTATAATTGAAAAACACCTAATATCACAGGTAAGAAAAAAAATCATAGATTTATGAAGCCCAGTGTATGCAACTAGCGCCCTCTAGTTTCAAACTTAAAAATTTCTACAAATTCTTATTTCTTGCTCATAAAAACATAATATGGCCAACTTTCAATTTGATTCATTAAACCGTTTTAAAATTATGGCTTATTTTCGAGAATCAACTTGTACTTTCAACACCCTGTATCTCTAAAACGAGTAACAATCCGAAAAAACGTATAAGACTTAATCGGCTTAGTTTGATGTCTAGTATCTCCAGTTACTCTACGGCCCATAAGTTACGGGACACCCTGTATATTAAAAAACATTACATTCTCTTAAACCGAATTTTGTTCATGCTTATTGACGGATTTTTAAAAACTTTTTAAATTTGGAGTGTACAGATATTAGAGAATGTTATTTTTATAAGAAAAATAATTCCTAATAATTTTTGCAATAGAATGAACTTTAGTTATTTACTTTAGCATTTTAATAATACATTTGTATTATAATATACTCTACAGCAGGCTGCAATAAGCGTGCTTTAAAAAAGTAGGAAATAAAAATAACTTTCTAACATTTTACAATATCTGTAGAGTCCAAATTTAAAAAGTTAAATCCATTAATAAACACGAACTTTTAATCGAGATCATAGGTGGACCTGAGTTAGAAATGAGATCAAACCACATAAATCCAAGGTTTCGCTATGACATACCATATGAGGTCGTAACTGATGAACGAAACGTACGGAAAAACAAAACACCGGAAACTACTCCTGGGGCAATAATCTGGTACAAAGGCGGCTTCAAAATCAAAGAGGGTACCGGAGCGGGAATACACGAAGTAAGATCGGAGAGAAATGCGTTTTTCTCTTTGGGCAAGTCTCCCACAGTGTTCCAAGCAGAAATCTACACCATACTGCAATGTGCGTACGAAAACAACAGGAAGGCTTACCTCATTAAGCGGATCCATATATATTCTGACAGTCAGGCAGCCCTTAGAGCGCTAATATGCAACAAGGTAACCTCAAGACTAGTATGGGAATGCCAAGAGGAACTGAAGGCCTTGGCAAAAGTGAACAAAGTAATACTGCAGTGGGTACCAGGCCGCGAAGGTATTGCAGGAAACGAAAAAGCCGATAAACTCGCGAAAAAAGACTCAGAAAACACATTCATTGGTCCAGAACCGGCACTCGGAGTGCCAAGATGCACGATACGAGATGCTATAAAGCGATGGATCAGGAATGAACACAAATCCACTGAAGTAACAGACAGGGATTAGCTCATAGCAAGAGCTTCATTGGGAATCCAGACCCAAGACTTACGAAACAGCTGCTTCAAATGTATAGGAAACCAGCTGAGAACCATTACAGGAATTCTGACAGGACACAAGGCTGTCAAGAACCATCTGCACAGAATGCAATTGTACAATGGAGACCTTGACTGCAGACTATGCGGACAAGATAGAGAAACTGTACAGCATATAGTTTGCCATTGCGAGTTACTAGATCGAAAGAGGCAACAAATACTCGGGCAACCAAAACTGGAACCAGAGGACATCCTTACCCTCTCCCCAGTTGACCTACAGAAACTAGTGCAAGGAACTGGGATCACTGAGTGGGTGTAACAACCAAACAGGCACAATGGGCCAAACCTGGCCTAAGTGCATCCGGCGTACGGACGGGCCCTCGGAAGAAAAAATAATAAAAATAAACATGGCCAGAACACACAGTGCTCGTGGTTTTTCAAAATAATCAATATTTTGTCGTAAAGAAATAGCATGAGAGATTTAATTGAATTTGTAACACCCTGTCTTTTGTTTTTAAAGCAAACTAGAAATAATTTGACTCTGGACGTCGACAACAAATTATGTCTTCTTCTCTTGGATAATGTTCCATCATTTTTATTTAAAAAAAAACTCAACACAACTCCTCAAAAACAATAAAAGTTTTACTTCAAAGAAATTATATAAAAGCTTAGAATATAATATATAATATTATATATTATAGCGTAGGTACTATATATTCTGTGACAAACGTTAATTTGCACTAAACCAATTTCATTATCCTAATCTGTCAATTGGCAAGTATTTACAATGTATTTAAACAAGCACAGCCTACTATACAGTTGAGACAGATGCAAATTAGATTAGGTTACGGAGATTGAAAATAAAATAGTTTCAAATAAGATGAACTTGTACTTATTCTTCTTGATGATGGATGTTAAGTTCGAATCGTTATATCTGGCGTGTGGCACGATTTTTTTTTAAATTGATAAGAGTAAAGTACTAACTATTATGATACTAGGCTTAGTTTAATGGCACTAGAAAGTAGCTCTATTGACTCTTATTATACAGGGTGACAATTTGAAAACGAACAGCATTTAATATTGCCCCTACCAATGATAGTATGAAAATTTGGCAAAACACGTCAATTGATATATCGAGGGGGACATTTTTTAAGACATTTGTTGTCGTGTTACTTTCAACTCCCTAACCCCCAGGGCACCTACCCCTAAAATTTTAAATGGCAACCCCTATTTATTTTGCCATTTTTGTGTTCCTTATAAAATTCTACATAAACTATATCATTTTTTTTTTAAATGTAATTATTTTATTTTTTCTAGTGGCGATATCGAGGACGAAATGTAAATAAATAAAGGAATTTGGAATATATATATTGGTAGGTGCAATATTAAAGTACGATATTAAATACATTTCATTAATTTGTGAGGTTAATAATCACAATTTTGAAAAAAAAATTATACAGTTTATGTAGAATTTTATAAGGAACACAAAAATGGCAAAATAAATAGGGGTTGCCATTTAAAATTTTAGGGGTAGGTGCCCTGGGGGTCAGGGGGTTGAAAGTAACACGACAACAAATGTCTTAAAAAATGTCCCCCTCGATATATCAATTGACGTGTTTCGCCAAATTTTCATACTATCATTGGTAGATGCAATATTAAATGCTGTTCGTTTTCAAATTGTCACCCTGTATATACCTATTTTGGATGAGCTGACTCAATTCGTCTGGCGTGTGGCACGATATTTTTAAAAATTGATAAGAGTAAAGTACTAACTAGTATGATACTAGGCTTAGTTTGATGGCACTAGCAAGTAGCTCGATTAACTCTAATTATATATAGGTACCTATTTTGGATGAGCTGACTCAATTCGTCTGGCGTGTGGCACGATTTAAATATTGGTCCGCAAATTAGACAAACCCGTAAAGTGCATGTTTCCCAGTTTAACTTTTTCCTTACTTTCTATTCCTTATTGTTCTAAACTTTCGAATAAAAATTGCCAAATCTAACACCGTTCTTTTTTTAATTATGCAAATTTCAGACTTCTGCATAAACTTATTTAATTTCAACCTTTAGACGTACCTACCCGCTGTTATGACGCCACCACTGACGTAATTTATTTCTATGAAAAATGATCCATGTAGAAATATTCAATTAACAATGAATGTCCGGATCACAAATGACCGGTAGTAGGCAGAAAGACACGGATGGATGCTGGGTAGCGCAAGATCTTCATTCTTCTCGCCGTTATATCAACGGACCACGACGCAATCACAAATTACAGGTAAAACTGTTTGTCTTTAGTACGAGTGTAAATGTATTGATTTATTTATACTATGCCAATTATATATAAGCGTGAAAAGAAGGAGTTTAAATACTATTTTCATATGGTTACGGCTACGAGCTAGATCTCATAGTAACCATTTTGAAATACCACAGATTTTATACACGGTGATTCCTAAGTTGATACTTCTTTTTTAGCTGTGTATAGAAGGCATTAAAATAAACAACTTTCTCCAATACCTTTTTTCAAAAAACTTAAAAATAGCCGAGTTACAGAAGTAGAAAATCTAAGTGCGGGCCTGGTAATCAAAACGTAGCCCTTTACTTTATATTGTTTTTCTCCGTTTTTTGTATGTGAGTCATGCATTTTACGGATCGGTCGTCAGTTATTTATTTTGGCAATTCGCGGCGCGTTGTGGTTTTCTGAAGCAAATTAATTTTAATAAATTGGTGAAAATGGTAAAATTTGAAAACAATGAACTAATTATGGTGCTAATTTATTGTGAGTGTCGTAAAAGTGCGGATGTTTCTTCTCTACACCCAGAAGTTTTCCTAATGTTATTCAACGGGCAAGTTAGGCAGAACCGTATTTAATTTGTAGTGTAATAAATGAATGTAAGTACTTTGATTTTGGTTTTTTTGAAAAAAGGTATTTGAAAATAGTGTTTATTTTAATGCCTTTTATACGCAGCTAAAAAAGAAGTATCAACTTAGGAATTACCCTGTATATTATGCCCTATAAGTCTAAGCGTTTTCGACATGTTTTTATGTCAAGAATTTTTTGCCGGCCCTAAAGTAATTATAAATACTGCCTTTATTTTTTAATTTTAGTTAGATTTTTTCTTAAAAAGAAACCTGCTCTAATAGATATTTTATAACATTTTAATAACCAATAATACAGGCTGTTCAAACAATAAGATTAAAAATGAAATGGAAGTAACTGCAGAAAATCTACATCCTCCAAATTTTATAATTATTTCTTATTTAGATTTAAAAATAATGGTAAGCTTGTGCGAACGTTTGTGTTAGGTTGTCCATTCCAAAACTTCTTAGTTCAATATATCGAAAACTAAATATTTTCAGAATAGACAACCTTACGCAAACTTACCTTTATTTTTAATTTTTAATACAAAATAATTATAAAATTTGGGCGTTTCCATTTGAAAATGTAGTTTTTTTGCAGGTTTTTTAATTTAACGTTTACTCTTAGCTTCCTGTATCAACAGCAGTGGTGGCCACAGGATTTTTGGGATGGGTGGGCACAAGTGGGCCCGATGATTTTAGGGTGGGCTCTACCTAAATCAATAATAAAATAATTTCAAAAAAAAAATAAAAAAGGTCATCATCGTTCTCTTTATCTCTTCTTATTACATGATTACATCCTGCTATAATATCACTATCCTTTCTTATCAAAAATTTCATAGTTAAATACTTCTTCCCCACGGAAATTCAATTACAAAACCGAATCTCTCAATTTTGGGTGCTCACCCTGCCCGCCCCCCCCCCCCCCCCCCTGGCGCTGCTGCTAATCAACAGTTATCAAAATATTATTAAAAATCTATTAAATCAGGTTCTTTTTAACAAGAAATCCCCCAAATTAAATGATAAAGGCTTCCTGATAGAAAAAATTGGTATTTCTTTTCGGTCCTGCAATCGTCATTTTTGACATAAAAACCTAAATATAAAACAATCTTGCGTAGAATCCAAAAATGTAATAATATAAAGATGTTTCATTTAAAATAAGCAAGTTGTCCCCTACTTCCGGTATAACCGGAAGTGCCAACATATTGAAAATATTTTAGCTGAATTGCCCCAATCAACATTAGCATACTGTCTAAGTTTTAAAACTTTCCTATGTAGATCGAAGCAATTACCGCTGGGACACCCTGTATATACTATAGTCTATTTCAGAAGGGTGTAGAGTAATAAAAGCTCATTAGGTATGCAAAGTGACTACAGATTTCATTGCAAAAGTTCTTAATTTTCATCAAGTGCAGGTAGTACCACCCGGGTTTGGGTCAATTTATGGGTTTTGCCTATTGTTATCCATTCACAAACACTGAAAATGGTGTGACAATGGCGTGCATTATGTACATAGTATTAGGTATACTTATTTTTTTATTAAATATTTTTTAAAAAATACAAAATACAAAAAATACATTATACATAAATTTAAAAAATCATAATATTCTTCGCTATTTGAGGAACTGTTATCTCCTCTTGACGTTATAATTAACGGGTCGACGGTCCGATCGATCAGGTGGTCAAGATCCCACATTTTCTCCTCTTCTTTAATGACATGATGGACTGCTTTTCGCCAGTTTTCTGGTGTCACTTCCTTACTGGCCGGATCAAACAGTAGCTTAACGTCTTTCATTTTGAATGTCGTGCTGTGCAAATCCTTTCACTTGCGCCCGTATAAGTTCTACAGGTCGCAATGACATGGCGGTGTGTGTGTGTTTCATTAAACGATGTTTGTGTAAATTTGCTATACTTAGCTAAAAGTTCCTTCTTTATCAAATTATCTTTTTTTTGTTAGTTATCATAAATAATTTAATGCACAAAAATTACCTCCGCCTATGGCCGAGCCGAACTGAACGGAATTTCCCATTTTATTGCTCTACACCTTTCTGAAATAGACTATAGGTCTGGAGGATACGATCCTTTGTTACTTTTTCGTCTGAGACCTAAGTATAATTGTTTTAGCTAAGGTCATGGAAAGAGCCTCCATACATAAATAAATTACTCCTAAAATTACTCTATATTAGCTTTCAAATCATTGAGCAACAAATTAAGAACATCCGCCCACCAACTACAGGAACTACCTTTCCGAACCAGTCCGACCCAAAACCAACAATGAGTGGGACATCTAACATGGAGGAGGTTTATTCAAATCGGCGGCAAACGTTCCGTAGTCCGAACCTGACCTTCTAAAAGCGTACATTTTACGATCTTCCAACTATTTTTAACGATCAGTTCAATACGCGAAATGTTTATTTATTTAACAAGGTAAAAACAAATCCAAACAGATTTTAAAATCAGTGAGTTTTAACCGTGTTACAAATAGTTTTTACAGCATGTGCGGCGTACTTGTGATACGGTAAAAGAGCGGGATTTACATGTTTTCTTATATGGTAAGCAATAACAAACAGGTGCATTCTACTACCCAAAATTCTCTACTTTTTATACGACCGGAATGTTTTTTTACCAAATGGGAAAAAAATATATTATTGATTTTACTTAAAAAAAAATGCCTTTTCATGAAAAGTTCGGCATCGTGGGAAATGAGTATTATTAATTGGTTATTCAATAACTTTATTTACACACCCACAATATACAAACAGTAGTAAATAGAAATTTACCTTACCATTGCTTTAAGGTCAAAATTTTAATTTCAAAGTCCTAGATCAAATTTTTGAATAACAATGCTCTTTCTTGACAATGTGAAACTTTTTATATAAAGGAAGCAGCCACAAAAAAAATGTCTTTTATTTTTATAAGTTCCAAACCTAATTTAACATGAAAAATTAACTTTAATATATTTTCAGTGGCAGTTTGTCTTTTAAATAACATGTTTGAATGACAATGTCGATTTCACGTGATGCAGAATTTTTTATAAATTCCATAAAATCAATAATAGAAATGTTTCCAATTTGGTGATAACCTTTCTGGACACTGTATATAGATAAAATGCTTTATTTTTTAATTTCATATCGACTAAATAATATTTGGGTTATTTTTTTTAAATTGAAAAATAGCTCTAGTCTAGACCTAAAAGAAATCCTTACCCTCAGTCAGAAAAACAACAAATAATTCACTGGCAATAGAATAAAAATATCTTTTAAAAAAAGGTTTACTGTCCCAAAGGCAGGTGGGAAACAGAACCCTCTTAATCCCTCTTAATCTAACCATTTTCTGACATTTTAAAAACAAAAAGTACAAACATCAGCTTCTTATATATTATTTTGAAAACCATATACTACCTTTGCTTTGTCATAAAATACCATTTGGCAGGGAAATTATTGTTTTAAAATGTGTAATATTTTTTTTTATATCAGAATATTCATAAATTTATTGTCACTTGAAATTTTCACCTGCGTTTTTTCTTTGTTTTTAATTTTTTATACTAGATAATAGTTATACCGGATTCGCTATAACGAAGCGGGGATGGAATATTAAAAATCATTATTGAGGAACTAAAAATCCTAAACCATCAGCATGAGATATGGACTTAAAAGCGTCATATGTTTAAAATGTTTTACATTATACAGGGTGGCTCAAAAAAGTGTGGCGTAATAAACTTTTTTAAATGGAACACCCTATATATTATTCCCTATAAAATTCCACGTATATTTTGTATGGAATAACATCTGTCTAAATTCAATTGTTTTTAAGATATTGACAATCAAAATATGGAATTTTCAGACTTTGACAGGCTGTATCATTTTATAGAAAAATGGTGTTCACCTCCCTTAGTTCTTTATTCTCGGTCTAAAAGTTGTAACTTCCGGTTTAACATGTTAAACCAGAACCATTTTTTTTAGTTTTCTCTAATATGAACCGTTCCAATGCTACAGCCGGTCAAAGTCTGAAAATGCCATGTTGAACGTCAATATTTTAAAAACAATTGAATTTAAACATAAAATATACGGAATATATAGAATTTTATAGGGAATTAGAAAATAAATATATAGGGTGTTCCATTTAAAATATGCAAGTTTAGTCCGACACACTTTTTCGAGCCACCCTATATAATGTAAGATATTTTTAAAATATGCCGCTTTTAAGTCGATACCTTATGCTGGTTTAGTATTTTTGATAAGCTCCTCGATAATGATTTAATCTTCCGTCCCCGCTTCCTTGGCGGACCCGGTATAATAGTACAATTCAAAGGTGCCAGTACAAATTTCGTCTAGGGAGGCGCAAATATGCTGCTCCCAGCCCCCCGCCCTCCCGTAATCTCACTTCCACTGACTGGTGCCATCGAAGCCAAAGTTTGACTTTCTACAAATTTTATACAAGTTTTTTGAAAATTTTCGTCTGAGGAGCTATTTTTGTATCAAAAGCCAACCCTTCCTTTATTTCTTCTGTAAGTGTAGGTCCACTGAATAAAAGCGAGTTTTTGATAACATGACAATGAGTCAATGACATACATAATATATATTTCGAAGCAATTTTATATTTCCACAATGCTGCACCTACTTTTTTCCCACAAAGGACCGAAAAATATACATACATATATTATGTAAACTTACGTACACGAGCAAATATTTATTTAACGTGATATTGGTAAAGTAAATCAACATTTGCTAAGTGGTGCTAACTTTAATATTGATTTAATGGGTAACCAATAATAAATGAGGTTTTTTTTAAGAATATTATACGCTTGAAATTTCATGTGATTGCATGTCTTTGTTTTATAATGGTTCTAATCCATTCATTTTTTAAATAAATCTCTTAAATTAGCGTGTGTAACTTTTCCCTCTACTAATACCAAATTTTTTATTAATATATCTGATAATGGTCCACCTTTTCCTTTTAATTCGATCTTTTCTATGAATATTTTAAAAAATCTCCTCACATTAATTAAATTAAAGATCGCTTCCATGGTACACAGTTAATAGTTGTCAGCGATACACAAAAACAGATTGCACGCACTATATTATTATTATTATCGTTTCGCCGTAAACTAGAAAGTCGCGTAAACATTCGATAGAAACAACCGATAATACCCAATACCGCGCTGGACTAAAAGCAACGAACTCTCCACTTAAATGACGTCTTTGTTTTTTAGATGGACATGTTGGAAGCGGAGTACCGCGCGGATGTTTCAAGAAGCTCGAAGAGCACGTTCGTGTGGCCCAGATAAATGTATAAATAATAACTCGGCGATAGCGTGAGCCGGTATGTTATTCCACTAGTCGACTTTACTTGCGTCGCTGCAGTTTTTTATCATTTACAACGCGAATCGCGAATGCCAATTATTATATTTGCTTTTTGGTTATAAAAAATATTTTAGATTACTATTTTTAATTTTTTTGGGGCTCTGCAGCACTGCAGCGCCAAGGCACCATACGCCACTGTTCCTAAGTATTCCCTTTTTGACTATATTTTTATAGATGTGCAAATTTAAAAAAAAAATCATTAGGTTTTTAAAATACCTGCAATATTTCCTACTTTTTTGACACCCTGTACTATATATTCAGTTTAAAAAATTAAACTGTATAACATTGGACTATTAATTATTATTTAAAGTGCTTGTTTGGTAAAAACTTGCACTTATAATTTAACTGTTCAATGTCATTACCATGCTTCGTCACAGTTTGCAGTTAAAATAATTATCTATTTATGTACCTACTAAAACTTCCCAAAACTTTCCAGCTGTAAAATAACATATAATAAACAAAAACAATAAATTGCAAATCAATAAGTTTCCTGTGACCTAGTCCTTGGGCTTTTTCCCTAAATTTTAATTTTGACCCTATCGTATGGACTTATAAAGCCAGAAAAAATAGAATTGTCTACGGTTTCAGTTTTTAAATTCTTTAATTATTAACTGAGAAAATAATTAACCAAAAAACGCTTTCTAATAACACCACGCGAAAGTAGTTACAGACGTCATAACAATTCCAAGAATTGCAGCAGTTGATCGCTCTGTAATATTATAGAAACATTTTTATTATTGAGATATACAGGGTGATTCCTAAGTTGACACTTCTTTTTCAGCTGCGTATAGAAGGCATTAAAATAAACAACTTTTTCAAATACCTTTTTTCAAAAAACTCAAAAATAGGCTAGATAGAGAAGTAAAAAATCTAAGTGCGGGCCTGGTCATAAAAACATAGCCCGCTATAGTTTCTGTTGTTTTTTTTTATCTCTTATTAGTATTAGTCCTACGGGTAGTATTGAGCAATACGCAGCGGTGTGTTTTTTTGAAGCAAGTTAATTTTAAATTGTGTGATACGTGAAAATAGTAAAATTTGAAAACAATAAACTAATAGATATGTTGCTAATTTCTGTGAGTGTCGTAAAAGTGCGGATGTTTCTTCGAGATTATACGCAGAACGCTTTCCCTTGCGGGCTCATCCTACATCCAGAAATTGTCTTAATGTTATTCAACGGGCAAGTTAGGCAGAACCGTATTTGATTCGTCTCTATCCTATTTTGACGTAGATACATAATTTTTGTAATCTATTCTATAACAAGCGTTTATTCAGATTACCTACCTTACAGAGAATTTGGATTAATATGTATAGCATGGTAAACCACAAAACTAATTATTATAAAATATCAAGAAAAATTATATTTTTAAATTTTAAATTGGTTGAATTAGTGACCAAACTGACTAAAATTTAGGGGTAGAAATATTTGAGTAATGATCAGTAAAACAGCTCAGAAATGCAAAGTTTGTATTTAGCCTACGTTTCGACCTCTATGAGGTCATCCTCAGGGCGATACAGTTATGATAATGGGAATAATAATAATGAATAAAATTTTTACTTATTACTGTTGATGACAAATCTTATACAGGGTGCTCCCCAATCATTTAAGTGAATCCAAACAATATTTCTAAATTCTTTAAGTTATCGTCTAAATATATTAAAAACATTACATTTTCTTAAACCGAATCCTGTCCCTGTTTATTGATGAATGTTAAAAAATTAAAATTAAATTTAGAATTGGGAATTGGATATTTCAGAATATGAGAAAGTTATTTTTATTAAAAAATAGTAATTCCCAATATTTTTACAATTGAATGAACTTTTAGTAATTTTTTTTTAGGATTTTCATTGGTTTATCAATGAAAATAACTTTCTCACACCCACATAGATACCACATTTCCATTTTTATAATTCGTTAAAAAAAAACGCAATTTAACATGGGAAATTTTGGCGCGTTCTGATCCACTATTAAACATGGCTTATTTTAAGTAAAAAAGAATTGAAATCCGTGGACAGAAATGCAAGGGTTGCAATCATTGGTATGATTATTAATAGTAGAGTATATAGGAAATCAGGATTATAAGTTTTAAGGGTGGCTAAACCTACAAACCTCCGGTAAAGCTGGCACTGGTTGAAACTTACCTGTGTACAGGGGACATACACAAGATTGTGAATATAAAGATGATTAGTTTTTCTCATTTACTTTCATTAATTACATTTCTGAAGATTGTTCTATACAATATGAATGCTATTATCAAAAGAAAGTACCTATATGAATAATACATAATAATATGCAGAATACCATCAGCATCACATACCGTATTTATTTACTACATTACCAATTCTAATTTAAGAGGTATTAATTTAAATTTAAAATTAGTATTATTATTTTTAAATCATTTAAAACCGTATCATGCAAATTATATGTGGGTTGATTAGATTTAGTTACCCTAAATAAATAAAAACACGTACAAATATCTAAATTATTAAGCCACAGTACAATATTTTAGTCACCGCGGTGCGGCAGTGGTTCAGAGTTGAGGTACTTGCATTTGACCATGGCAGTTCGGGTTCGATCCCCAGAGTGGACATACGCATAATAAAAGAAGTATGTCCGATATTTAGTAGGTTTAAGAATGTAGGGAAGAGTGTAAAACGTATCATCTCCCAACCCACCCCATTCACGACGGTAATCAGGCCGGATGAGATCGGATATCTCGTTGGGTACGGAACAAGGTACACACTCCTCAATCGGTATAGGTCGGGTAGGCAAGAAACCAAGGATTAATAGCCCTTGGGGTTGTCGCATGACTAAGGATCGTGGTTCAGAACCCATGTTAAGCTGAAGGTCCCCTCGGATCGAAGAGGAAAAAATTACACAACCAAAACAATATTTTAGAATATTATTTTATGTATTAACCGGTTTATTTCTATGTGCATGGTTAAATTTAATTTAAATTAAAAACATATTGAAGACGAATGAATATGGAAACTATTTTAAACCAATTATGTCCATAATTAGAAAATATTTAGAATAAAAGCACAACATACCTGTCAAAACGTAGCGAAGGAACCCTTATTTATAAAGAATAACTCTTTTTGTAAAATTAAAAATCAAATCATTTTTACAGAGACCCTGTATATATAGGTTTTTAACATTTATTGTGTTATACTTTAGTTTAGGGTTGTGGATAAATGTCAAGTGATTCGATAAGTTTACCCTTTATAGGTTCAAAAACATGTCTCGTTTAAAGGGAGTGTAAATGTCAAGAAAATTTGAGCGTGGATTTTCTGTAATATTTTTATCGGCAGGTAGTAATGACAAGGAGGATCATTTTTGTATTTTTTTGTCTGAAGAAAAAAAATTACTAATTTTATTTTGTTAATAAAAAGTGGAAAATCTCCACTTATTTTTACCGCGGCAGTGGCTCAGACGTGAGGTACTGGCATTCGATCGTGGCGGTCCGGGTTCGATCCCCGGAGTAGTAGTAGAGTGTAAAATGTATCATCTCCCAACTCACCCCATTCACGCCGGTAACCAGGCCGGATGAGATTGAACATCTCGTGGGGGGCAGAAGAAGGTACACACTCCCCAATCGGTATAGGTCATGCAATGGCAATAAACCAAGGGTTGATAACCCTTGGGGGGTGTCGCATGACTGAGGATCGTGGTTCGAAACCCACGTTAAGCTGTAGGTCCCCTCGGGAATGGCCCTGGTAGCGAGCGAAGTGGAAAAAATTCCACAACAACCCACTTATTTAATTGTGGTATAGTATTTTTAAACCTAATGAAAGCGCAAAAAAACGAATGCGCTCTTTTACTAAATTTTAATTTTGGTTGTAATGTATTAAGCACCAAAAATAAAATTTTCTGTTTGTACTTTGTTATATTTTAAGCCATCAGTGAGAAAATAAATAAATAAATATAATGACAAAGTCTGAAAAGTAATCCAATAGAAATAATTGTCCAAAAGGGGCACATATGACAGCACCGAAGTTATTGACAGAAGACCAAGCTAATGAAATGACAGTTGAAAAGGTATAACCTAAGTTATTTGTTGATCTTTCTGCTCTATGACCAAATAAATAAAAAGAACAGTTATCCTAGACCAAAAATACATCAAAATTCCACAATATTTCAGATGTCAACAAAAATACTTACATGACAAGTGAAAGATCGGTAACGATGCTCACTGTAATTTTTTATCGGATCGACTTCATCGAGTAATCGCGCCATTTTTGCTTATTTAACATTTGTGGAAATTGTGAATGTTTTCAATGAGCTGTAAAAAATTCATGGTATGACCTAGCAATAGTTTTACTGATGATAAACTCC
This sequence comes from Polydrusus cervinus, assembly GCA_935413205.1. Classification (NCBI taxonomy): domain Eukaryota; kingdom Metazoa; phylum Arthropoda; class Insecta; order Coleoptera; family Curculionidae; genus Polydrusus; species Polydrusus cervinus. The sequence continues at coordinate 19,062,690 of OW284514.1, read as the reverse complement.
TATTATAGGACAGACGTAACAATTTAAATGTCAATCAAATATAAGTATAGTGAATGAGCCCATTACCCAGGAGTGTCGCATCATAGACCCATTGTTTGACATGATGGTAGGAGCCTGCATATCTGAAATCGTTGTATAGTTAGGCCGATAGAAAAAATCGGCAACATCGACTTTGACCATCAGTTGTTTTTTTTTAATTCATGTCAATTAGCTACCGTATTCTATAGACCTACTGCTTGTACTTTTTTACACTGCCTTGATTTTTTTGGTAATTTTACATTATGCACACATTACGATTTAACTAGCCAAAATCCCACTAAACGATATTTCAAATGCGAATTTTCTCGGAAACTACACAAACAATTTGATAAAAACCTGTTCCATATTCAGCGGCAAATATCATTCTGTCTAGCGAACCGAAATTCAGGTTTCAGGAGTTAATGAATGCCGAGATATTGGCGTTTGAAAGTTCAAATGCAGCAGTTTTATTGGTTGACAAAAACTGGCTATTTTTATAACAATTTATTACCAAAACCATTACATATCGAATACGTTTTTTAATATTGTACACATTGTATATATATTCACTTTAAACATTTCCTGAAGTAAGTGCCAAAATATTTAAGTTCAAAGTCGTATAAATAAAAATTGTATTTATAGAGGATTACATCCTCGCTAAATAGTATTGTATTTGTTTATAATTTATCAAGATCAAGTGTTATAGTGTTAATCGCGAGATTGATCCAAATTTTTCGGTATTACACAGTTGTGTCGTTTTACTTGGGATTCAGTTATAACATCTTTAATCCTACACAATAGTTGGGCCCGATATACACGGTGGTGCACCGATAACTTTCAACCCACGTTATTTTTTTTATAAATGAATAAATCAAACTACGTTCTTACACGTAAACGTAAGGGAAACATCTTTTTTTTTGATATTTTTACTCTTTACCCCCTCCCCCAAACCCCAGATTGCACCCCTACGACGGGTTGGCTTTCAATCTTAAATGGAAAGGTGTCGAGTAATACCTACATTATTTTAAGGGAAATCGAATTGCCTTTCCAACGGTCCGTTTTAGAAATAATTACAATTTGAAACGTGACATTTTTTACTCCAGAGCATCCTAATGGCACATTTTGAAGAAAAACTTATGTATTCCTATCTAAAGGCCTTTTTACATAACGTGCAATAATTGCAAGTGCAAGTAAAGGGTCGTTTTAAATGAGAAAACTTGCATCAGCTGTCTTTTGTCATCTTTTGCCATTCTTTTGAATTGGGCTGTTTACCTCTTCGTTTGCTGCAGCTCAACTTGGGTTCCGAACCACGATCCTCAGTCATACGAGCCCCCCCCCCCCCCCCCCCCAAAGGCTAACTCTCGGTTTTTTGTGTTATTGCATGATCTACCAACGAGATATCCGATCTCATCCGGCCTGATTACCTACATTTTACACTTTTCCCTGCATTCTTAAACCTACTTAATTTCGGACATACTTTTTTTTATTATGCGTATGCTTACTCCTCGGATCGAACTCGGAACCATGCCAGCATCAGCTGATTAAAACGTCGTCAAAGCGCATGCTTTCGGACAATTTTTCGTGAAATTGCACCTAATGTGAAAAGGAAGTTAGGTTAAGTTAATGATGCATTAGTCATTTTTATTGATACTCTGTTACTTGCATGATTTAAAGTTAAAAATCTATCAACTTCTTTATAAAATAAAATAAAAATATCTATTAACGATTCTCGTAATTTATTTTCAACATAGCCTATAAGATAACTGGACTGTAAATGACCGATTTAGAGACTAGTTCGTAAAAGAAATGACCACAACTTGTGCCACTACAACAAATTCTTCTTTTTAAAAGTAGGTTTCTGTGCGCAAATTAGTCAGCTGTCGAGTATAACTGTTTATTACATTGTTCTTATCGGTGTCTAATATTTAATGTAAAATAAATTAATTTTTACATTTTTTGAGGGTCTCAATTAATAGTGCAATCAAGTAAAATACATTTTGGCTCCTTTGGGAGTGGAGATTTTCAGGGGATACATTTAATATGATTACAGGACCCAAGCATAGAATATGCAAGTCGGTTATTTGTAAATAATACCCTAAATATACAGGGTGTCCCGAAATTAGCGTGCAATATTTCTAGGGCATAAAGCACATCCAAAAATAATATGACAAAAATGTCATACATACCCCGAGAAACGCTTCTTTAGGGGGCTAGGGGTAATAGCATGTAAACCATTTACGATAATGGCAACGTTGTTAAATTACAGTGGAAATATTTCTTCCAGTAGCACCCCCCTCCCCCTTATCATCGTAAAGCTACGCCGATTTTAAGTGTTCGTTTTGTTTTCGTGATAAATTTGCAAATAAATATTTCTAGGAAAGTCTTATTGCACTCTTGAAAGAGTGTAATTATTGGGATATATTTCCACAAGATGTCAGTACTAAATATGATAACTTCAATTATAGATATTGTAGTAAAAAAGCAATATTACGATCTAAATTAAATGGATTTGAAAGGTATAACGACCAAACAAATACAGAAGTCCCTATATTTTTTACTGGTTATATAGAAATATGGATTATTAATGATCCAGAACAGTGGCGCAGCCAAGAAGGGGGCTGCCCTAGCCTAGAAGGTCGGATCTAAACGTCTAATTTAAAAACAACCTAATTTTTCGTCCCACACTTGGACTCTTAATATAAATCTTTAAATATTTATTTAAAAAATGTAGGACCGACACAGCACAAAATTAATATGTTGGTTTGCCTTTTGACACACTCATCACGCCAAAATTGATGATTTTATAAAAAATTATATTTTTGGCTTAGATTACGAGGCAGTCTTTGTCGGAAACGCTTTGTTTAATACAATTAGTAGTTGTATAGTACCACCCGGGTTTGGGTCAATTTATGGGTTTTGCCTATTGTTATCCATTTACAAACACTGAAAATGGTGTGACAAGGGCGTGCATTATGTACATAGTATTAAGTACACTTATTTTTTATTAAACATTATAAAAAAAATACATTATACAGAAAAAAATCATAATATTCTTCGTCATCTGAGGAACTGTCGTCTCCTCTTGACGTTATAATTAGCGGGTCGACAGTCCGATCGATCAAGTGGTCAAGATCCCACATTTTCTCGTCTTCCTTAATGACATGATGCTTTTCGCCAGTTCTCTGGTGTCACTTCCTTAATGGCTTGATTAAACAGTAGCTTTACGTCTTTCATTTTAACTATCGTTTTGTATCTTGCTACAAATCCTTTCACTTGCGCCCATATAAGTTCTATAGGATTTAGTTCGTAATGATATGAAGGTGTGCGCAGCACAGTTACACTATGTTTTTCAGCTATATCTTCCACGGCATATTTCATAAAACGATGTTTGTGTAAATTTGCTATAGCTAATGATTCCTTCTTTATCAAATTATCTTCTTCTTTTTTAAGTTGTTATAAATAATTTAATTCACAAAATTTACGTGCGCCTATGGCCGACACCGAAATTAAGCCGAACTGGACGGTATTTCCCATTTTATTACTCTACACCTTTCTGAAATAGACTTTAGTTATGTTCACTGAGCCCCCCCCCCCCCCCCCCCCGAACATATTTTCCGGTTGCGCCACTGATAGTTTAGGGACGTTAAAATGTCAATAAGTCTTTTCCGGAATTTGACTGTGCAAACATGTATTATTTATTAAAATTATTTTGCTTTTTGCAATATGTTTACGTCTGTTATTTAAGCGCTTATAACTATTATCGATTAAGGATAGCTCGGAGAGTCAAAAGGTTATAACTTTGTTTATATTTTTCTTAAATTTTACAAAATGTTAAATTTTATTTTCCAGAACATTTGTGCGCGCCAATATATGCAATAAGTTCCAGTCAATACATCATACACCGAATAATCATCTTCTTTTTTTGTCTTTTAGGCTCTAATGTAAAATGTCGAGTAGTGGGTACACGTGCATAAGAACAGTATTTTGTTTCGTAAATGTATTATTCTGGGTAAGTAAATACAAACTATTATTTACATTAGCACTATTAACTGATAAAGGCAATAAAAAATAAATTTATTAAAGATAACCAAAAAACTATAATTTACAACACAGCATTAATAATGTTTTATGGGCACCAATAGTTAATAGATATTTGAACTAAATTTGATATTAATAAATACAACCATTAATGCTTTTAGCAGTCGTTAAAATAGTACCAAGTAATAACCCTACTAATTAAAATTCATTTATCGAATTTACAATAGCGTAATTAATTTATTCAGAAAGTACGAGTGGGAATGGATCTATTATAAAAATACCTGTAAATAATAGTTTGCCTAAGTAGGAAAGTAGGTAAGTGCGTACAGGATAAGTCAACGATAGAGTTCCTAATCCTTAGAGTCCTTCATCTTAAAAATTATATGAAAATTCGAAATACAAAAGTTGTAGAGACCATTGAGATGCACATTTTAAAATTATGCTGGAGTATACAGAAAAGTAGCGAATATAACTTGGTTTTTTTTTTTAATTTACCCTATACAGGGTAATACCTAAGTTAATACTTCTTTTTTAGCTGTGTATAGAAGGCATTAAAATAAACAACATTTTCAAAAACCTATTTTCAAAAAACTTAAAAATAGGCGAGATACAGAAGTAAAAACTCTGAGGGTCTGGTCATCAAAACGTAGGCTGCTATACTTTATGTTGTATGTCTTATATCTTATTACTCATGCAATTTACGGGTCGGTGGTAAGTTATTTTGCAATCCGCTGCGGTGTGTTTTCCTGAAGCAAGTTCATTTTAAATTGGTGACACGTAAAAATTGTAAAATTTGAAAACAATGAACTAGTAGATATGGTGCTAATTTACGGTGAGTGTTGTCAAAGTGCGGCTGCTGCTTTGAGATTATACGCAGAACGCTTTTCATTGGGGGCTCATCCTACACCCAGAAGTTTTCTTAATGTTATTCAACGGGCAAGTTAGGCAGAACCGTATTTGACCCATAGTGTAATAAATGAATGTAAGTACCTTATTTTTAGATTTTAAAAAAAGGTATTTGAAAATGTTGTTTATTTTATTGTCTTCTATACACAGCTAAAAAAGAAGTATCAACTTAGGAATCACCCTGTATATTGTATTATTTTTTGATTCCCCACATAACTCTACGCTTATTTTGTCAATGTCATATGTCTAAATTCAATAGTTTACAACTTACAACTTCCACAACATGTTAATAACATCGTAAAGCGGAAGTTGTAACATTTACAAAATAAGTGTAGAATTTTGTGGGGAATCAGAAAATAATACATAATCCATTTAAAAACCCAAGTTATATTCGCCACTCTTTTTGGGGGCACCCCGTATACTCCAGCATAATTTTTAAATGTGCACCTGAATGGTCTCTAAAACTTTTGTATTTCGAATTTTTATCTAATTCCTAAGATACAGGAGAAAATTAACTTTACTCTATTGACTCACCCTGTACAGAATTCCAAATACTCTGTGGTCTGCAAATTTTATTAAATTGTATTAAATAAAGTTGCGTTGTTTAACTTACCAAAAACTTATAGCGATGCAATGCATCAAATGTCACATACTATAGGATATTCTACAGGTTGATTCCTAAGTTGATAATTTTTAGCTGTGTTTAGAAGGCATTAAAATAAACATTTTCAAATGCCTTTTTTCAAAAAACTTAAAAATATGCGAGATTCAGAAGTAAAAAGTCTGGTCCTGGTCATCAAAACGTAGCCTGCTATACTTTATGTTGTTTGTCTTATTAGTCATGCAATTTAAGAGTCGGTGGTCAGTTATTTGGCAATCCGCTGAGATGTATTTTCCTGAAGCAAGTTAATTTTTAATTGGTGAAACGTGAAAATGGTAAAATTTGAAAACAATGACCTAGTAGATATGGTGCTAATTTACGATGAGTGTCGTCAAAGTGCGATGGCTGCTTCGAGACTATGTTTTAAGTTACACAAAAGCTAGAAAAAAAAATTTTCATGGAACCACACTCTGGGTTAGTTATCTTATAGCTTTTACATGTAAAACCTTATCTGAACATTAAAATTTCAAAACTGAAAAACTCGTAATTATCATTAGAAACTTATAAATAAATAACAGACATAAACATTTCCAGAAAACTTTAAATTTCGAAACGAGGTATGTAAAGAAATATTTACGAGAGAACTCGTTTTTCGACATTTAACATCCAGATATATAACCTCGGCCGGCTGATTAGGACTTTCAAAATTTCCCCAGATTTAGACAGAGACGTATTCAGCCAATGTTTGATTCATTAACGTATGATATTTTTAGACTATAACTAACAATTAATTATGGATCATAACTATTGTTTGCCTAGTACCGCAGCTGATGCCATTTAAAAATATATAAAAGTTTCGGTATTCAACAAATTCTGAAGTTCCTATCTTATTATTGTGGTCTGGTAAATTGTTTTTTAAAATGAACATTTCAACCTTTTCTTATCAATAGATTGTCTTTTTTTGAGGGTGCTAGATTTAGGGGCTTTTAGCACCTCAAAGTATCCCCCGAACTAAGCCTATGTCAGTATTAGATATATTATACAACAACACATTAGTTAATAATTTTTATATAAATAAAACAAACTTTTCTATTGTATGTTTTACTCAAATAGCTTACACGACTTTTTCTTTTTACCACTATGTCGACCGGTAAGCATATCTACTATCTAATTACCTATTTTTAAACGAGGAAAGAACACAAGGGATATCTGTTTTGCAACTTTTTACCTTCATCTTATTGTAATCTTGTTTAGCATGACAACAATAGCTATTAGTGGCTTAAAGAATATTATTGTTTAAACATACATTTTACATATTGAAAATTTGTAATTTCTAAATCCGATCCTGTAATTTACGTCAAGTCATGCCAACATAACACACTAAAATTAACCAGCATGTCATTCATATCACGTGATTGTGCCAGGATTTCGCGAGTTCTATCATGAATATTACTATATGTATATTATAAATATATTATTACAAATAACCAGCTGAAAACAATAGAAGGTTGGTCATATGACCAAACCTAATTGACCGGTATCAAATTTGCTCATTAAACTTTTGTATTGTATTTTATTACACTGTATCTGCTTATAATAATGAAAGTTATGTGGGAAAATTAAACATTTTTTACACGTTATTGTTTTTAATTTGCCACGCTTTTAAGTCGCACATACATATAGTCAGCCGACACCTTACATAATTGCTGATTTTCAAAATTAGTACTTAAGTTCTTAATTTTTTTTTAGTCAGGTATAAACCAGTTTTGACCGTTGTCTTGAATAATTAACACTGAATGAAAATAAATAACCTGCTTAGTGACATCCTAAGATTAAATAAAGGGATCTGAGATTAATCTTTGCAGCAATTTTATTGAGCGCATTGGTTATCATTTTATTGCCCAGGTACAACATTTTAAAAACAGCCGAATGAAACGTTTTATTTTTTTAAAATGCACGAGAACTTGCTGTTTGCTTATTTAGCCAGTGTGATCAGTGTATTTGTATACAAATAAAGTATTTAAAAATATTTTTTTCTTTAAAAAAAATGTATAGGCCAAAATAAGGGGTTTTTTGAGCGTGGCAACCAAAAAAAAATTCGATTCATTAGCCCGCGGCGCTTTTAGTTTGTCCTGCGTACGATTTTAAAGGTCTGGCTACTTTAAATTTTGCCCCCCAAGCAAAACCTTAAATGGCGCCACTGCTTGCCCAGTAGAAAATAGGCATTGCGGGTTTTTGTCGACCCATCGGAAGTGATGGTGGTTATTTGTTTTTAAAAAAAATGTATCCGTGAAAATCTACAGGTAGGGATCGTTAATAGGAAAAAACTCTCCTGTGGACCGTAATCCGCTCGGAAGTCGCAGATTAACCTACTCCATTTTTAGGACATCGCTATTCCCATCACCTTAAAGGCACTTCTGCCAGCCACTTTTTTTTTATTGAGTACAGCCGATTTTTGCGTTTAGTTTTTTAATAATTGTTATTGCTCAAAATGCTTGTGAAAATACCTTAGGATGTCCTGGAAACCCCTATTTTGAATAGGAACGTTCTATATTGAACTTTGTCCGCCGCGCGACACTGTAGGTAAGTTGCATCTCAATTTAATAAAACCAACCAACACCACAATGGTAGACAGCTCGTAAAAATTTCCGGCCGTTCGCAGCAGTTTGGGGGATTCTTATGCTGCTTGTTGTTGCTAACCCGCAGCGATGCTTTGCTATTTCAATTCCGTCGTTGCAGCTTTTATAATAATATTAACAATAATGCGAAAATGCGCGCGGCCATACACAAAGTGGCCGGCAGAAATACCTTCGGAACAGAATACTTCTAGCTGATAAAACATATCTGAAATGTTAATATAATTATACATGCAAAATTTTAAGTGGTTTGCCATGGTGATAGCAATTATCGAAAATTAGGTAACTCAATATAAAAAGTTTGTTAAAAATAAATTACCGGAAATATTTATTTTTATTAACATAATATACCATAATGCTTTTGATATATTTTTAGCTAACTGGATGCGCCCTTTTGGGCATAGGAATCTGGCTTAGAGTAAGTTATGAAGGATACGCTACCCTACTACCTCAGTACGCGTTACTTAGTGCAGATGGCATATCCATAGTGATCGGAACCGCCACAATAATCTTATCATTTTTTGCATGTTGTGGATCATGGCTTCAAAGCAGATGTATGCTGATAACGGTAAGTTTTGTGACACTTTAAAATTGATAGAAGTTGTGTTGTGTGTATGCAGTGGCGTATTTAGGGGGGAGGGCTGCCGAGCTGCAGCCCCCCCCCCTTCCCCTCCCCGAGCCTAGGAGCTCGAGTCTAAAAGTTTAATTGCAACTTAATTTTTCGTCTCACGCTTGGACTCTTAATTTAAATCTTTAAATAATGTATTCTTGGCTTAGATTACAAAGGTCTTGTAGGACACGTTTAGTTTTTAAACTTTTCCTTTTAAAAGTCCTGTTTTATATATAGATTAAGGTTTCAAACGTATATCGTTTTAGTTATTGATTTATGATGCAATTTTAAAGGAAAACGGGTAAAAATAATAATATTTTATAGTATTTTTCTTATATATACTTGTCTGTTCCGTTTTCCCTTTTTAGAGCTATTTTATATCAACAAAAATATAACCCAATGCAATAAAATATTTTTACGACAAAAACAAAAAGCAATTAGGTATTTATTTTTAAAGAGAAAAATTAAAGTAAAAATTTAATTGAATGAAAGAAGTGTGATTATTTATAATTAAAAAAAAAAATAGTGCGGGAAGAAACGAGAATGCTTTATTATGAATATAGAAAACGCCACTTAAGAAGGAGTATTTCAAAACCTAAGCATTTGCACCAAAAACTGCTCTTAGATCTACGCTCCTAAAAAAATCATCAATTTTGTCGTGGTGAGCGATATTTACTTTATTTTTAATCATGAAAAACCGAGCCCGAAAAACGCTGGTTTGGTCATACATACGTCTTATGTTAAAATTTTGGATTGACACCAATATTCATATTTTTCACAAATAAAAAAATATGTTAGCTAGAAATATCAAAAAAAAGTAAAAAACATTTATAAAAACAAATTTAATTCAAGCATGCAGAGCGGGAGAGGTAATAATTTAATTTTCGAAATTTGATAGTTAATTTTAATCGAACTTTGGCGTGGCCCCGAAATTTTTTCGCCTGCACGGCTTTTCCGCGCCTACTTTACTAGGTACAGTATCATGAAATACATGTCGTCTCGATTGTCCCTCTCTCCAGAAAAAAAAATTGTCCTACTTACGCCCACTGAGCCCCCCCCGAGCATATTTTCCGGCTACGCCATTGTGTATGCGTGAATAACTATTTTCAATTATTAATCAAAAACGATACAAAATTTTTCAAATTTGACAAATTGCAAACACTTGCCAATAGGGTCAATATACTTAAATTTATTTGTAAACTTTAAACGTTGCTATTAATAAGTTCGCGTTCGATACCGAAAATATGTTAATCATTCGCACTTCGAACACATTAACTTGTATTGGAAAAACTAGTAAATATACAAACGTTCAATTTTAATGGACCAGTCGGGGTTTTTTGTGTACATTGGACCGCGTGTGTTTAACCTTCTATGAAGGCTCTTGCGTAAACAAAAGACAGAAATAAATGCAATCTCTTCTATGCGTGAAATATTAAACAACAATATAAAACTCGGGTTTCAGTAGCCATTAAACAGTAAAATTTTGAAATTTTCAATCATTTCTCCACCACATAGAGTTTATATGTAACTTTGAATAAGAAGACTGAAAGGAAAAAGTATTTCAACAACCCCATAGAGATCGGGATGGTATTTCAAAATGGCCGACTTGTTTCAGATAAATCAGTGCCGTAAGGACATTATTAAATTTTTATAGTCTAACGTGAAATTAACACAAAAAAGCACACTTATCGCACAAAGATGCCAAGATAATTTTAACAATGATACTTGAAATTGGTAATATATTGCCTGGTAATTCTCTCAAAAGTTCTATAAAACGCTCGTCGTAAATCACCCTATATAGAGTCCTACCAAATGAAAACAATGTACGCGGTTTTCCCTAGAAAAGAACTTATTAAGAAAAGTGTTGAGTAGTGAAAATTCATGTTCATGCATTTTATTTTTTAGTATTTCAGCCTAGTGGTGATTATGTTTGTAGCAGAATTCATGCTGGGATCATTGGCATTTGCATATAGAGACAATATTAAGCACACTTTTACAGAAAAGTTGCAAGATGGACTCGTACATCATTACAATATGTCACAGGGTCCCAATAATTTGGTGGACGTGTGGAGTGAAATACAGTCAACAGTATGTATTTAAATATTGTTTAGGTTGATGTAAAATAATATCTCAAATAGTTTTCGAGATTTTTGATTTAAAAAAATTACACATTAAAATCAAGGGTTTTAGAAAAGTGTTTATACAGGATGTTATGGAAGTGACGCATTATATTTAAATTGGTGACTCCTGGAGAAACAATCCATATTTTTAACGACCGTCCAAAAGTTTAAGCAAGTATCTCTAAAACCGAGTTATGCGAACGTCACTGGACGCTTCAATAATAGAAACTGATTTGAGTGACGACAGCAAAGAAAATGTACGTTTCCAGCAAAGAAAATTTACGTTTCCAGTCGAATCTACTCGCCAAACACTACATGCAAGCCATGCTTACTGCATCCGCGTTCATATTTATAATATAATAATTTTCAATATTGCAATATGCTTAAAAATATGTTCTAAAGCCTTTGGGCACAGTTTTATTTTGTGCTGTGATGTGGTAAATAGATCCAGGTTTTAATCGTAGGTTAGATTTATAGCTATTGTTTTTATTATGGCTTTGAATTTTTTAAGGATAGGTTTTTTTTCCTAACTTATAACTGGTGATCACGTGGCACTGACCTCAATTAATTGTCATTTCAAATAAATAAAAACAACTGCATTCTTGTCTTATCACTTTTTGTTTGGAATTTCCGCAGTGGCGGCGTGGTCAAGCCATAATATTAAAAAACATGGTCAATTTTCTCGTTTATTAACGTAAAGTGATATTTAAAAATATTTTTCCCTCAAATGTTGCCATATCAGTATTTACGGGTGTAAATACAGGATGATTCCTAATTTTATACTTCTTTTTTAGCTGTGTATAGAAGGCATTAAAATAAACAACTTTTTCAAATACTTTTTTCAAAAAACTTAAAATTAGCCGAGTTACAGAAGTAAAAAATCTAAGTGCGGGCCTGGTAATCAAAATGTACCCCTTTTTATATTGTATTTCTCCGTTTTTTGTATTGTTAATCATGCATTTTACGGATTGGTCGTCAGTTATTTATTTTGGCAATTCGCTGCGCGGTGTGGTTTTCTGAAGCAAGTTATTTGGTGAAAATAATAAAATTTGAAAACAATGAACTAATTATGTTGCTAATTTATTGTGAGTGTCGTAAAAGTGCGGATGTTTCTTCTCTACACCTAGAAGTTTTTTAATGTTATTCAACGGGCAAGTTAGGGGGAACCGTATTTGATTTGTAGTGTAATAAATGAATGTAAGTACTTTATTTTTGGGTTTTTTGAAAAAAGGTATTTGAAAATATTATTTAATTTAATGCCTTTTATACGCAGCTAAAAAAGAAGTATCAACTTAGGAATTACCCTGTATAATCCGTCAATTTCATAACACTCTGTACGTATAAACTTTTCAACTTAAAATTGATGAAGGAATTAATTTCAGAACTTAACAGTTTTATTTTTCATTCATCTTTACCTTTTACCGAGGTTACCTTTTAAGAACAATCATTTAAGACATACGGGATCGATTCCACGACATACTTTGAAACGTTTTTTTAAATCTTACATTTCATATTCCATTACCTACTTTTATTTTTAGTTTAAATGTTGTGGCGTGGTGAACTACATGGACTGGCACATGATTGACGCATGGCCTGACAAAAGATGGGTACCAGACACATGCTGCCTTCCCGCAGACTACAGTATTGGATGTGGACAGAGGGTTGGCGATTCTATATACAAAACGGGTTGTTATGAAGTGATATACAAATGGTTTAAAGAACGGTTGTTGGTTGTGGGGTTGGTTGGGTTGACGGTTGCCTTTGTACAGGTAGGTACATTCATAATAATTGTTTTGTTATTATTTAATGCTATCAAAAAAATTGTATTCAAATTACTTATAGTCAGAAAGGTGTAGAGTAATAAAAGCTCATTAGATATGCAAAGGGACTACATAGTGACTCAACGAATATTTAAGCCACTTTTATAATTTGGCATTAATTTCATTGCAAAATTCTTTAATTTCATCCAGTGCAGGTAGTACCACCCGGGTTTGGGTCAATTTATGAATTTTGCCTATTGTTATCCAGTTACAAACACTGAAAATGGTGTGACAAAGGCGTGCATTATGTACATAGTATTAGGTACACTTATTTTTTATTAAACATTAAAAAAATCAAAAAATACATGATACACAAATTAAATTATAAAAAATCATAATATTCTTCGTCATCTTCTCTTGACGTTATAATTAACGGATCGACAGTCTGATCGATCAGGTGGTCAAGATCCCACATTTTCTTCTCTTCTTTAATGACATGATGGATTGCTTTTCGCCAGTTCTCTGGTGTCACTTCCTTAATGTCTTGATCAAACATTAGCTTAACGTCTTTCATTTTAACTATCGTTTTGTGTCTTGCTACAAATCCTTTCACTTGCGCCCATATAAGTTCTACAGGATTTAGTTCGCAATGATATGGCGGTGTGCGCAGCACAGTTACACTATATTTTTCAGCTATATCTTCCACGGCATATTTCATAAAACGATGTTTGTTGTTGGCGTTTAAAGACACAAATAAGATAATTGAATATCAAACATCTCTGAAGAATGCACTGGAATCCGTGGCGAATCGAAATAATGCGGACGCAATGTGGGAAACAATGAAAAATGCAATCACTCATAGTGCCCGGATCACCGTAGGAACAGCAAAGAATGCTAGAAAGAAGAACTGGTTTGACGACGAATGTGAGATGATCCTGAAATTGAGGAGCCAGGTTCGACAACGAATGCTGCAAAATCCAAACGAGCAAAACACCCAGAAATACAGAGAGATCAGAGAAAAGGCAAAAAAGACAATAAAGACCAAGAAAAGGGCACACGAGGAAAATATTCTTGAAGAACTAGAGTCAAATAGAGTGAACAACAGAACTAGACATTTCTTCCAGGAGGTAAAGAATATAAAAAACGGCTTTAGACCCAGAGTTGGAACTGTCATAAAAAATGACGAAGGTAACCTCATTGCAAGTGAAGCAAAAGTGATAGAGACCTGGAGAAGATACTTTGATGAATTACTGAATGTACAGACAGAGGAAGTCGGGCGTGATTATACAGTATTATTTATTATATATATATCACGAGCTATCCGCAAACTAAAAAACAACAAAGCCCCAGGAAACGACACTGTATCGTCAGAGTGTATAAAACATGGAGGAGAGACTTTGGAACTTGCTTTCTATCAACTCATCTGCCAAATATGGAAAGAAGAGCAAATACCAACCCCCTGGAAAGAAAGCGTTATAATACCCATACATAAGAAGGGCGATAAAATGTGCTGTGCAAACTATAGGGGTATATCCCTCATTAACACAGGGTATAAAGTATTCTCTATAATGCTATTAGAACGATTGACTGCGTGTGTAGAGTATCAAATAGGAGATTACCAGTGTGGTTTTAGAAAAAATCGATCAACAGTAGACCAGATATTCACTATTAGACAGTTAATGGAGAAGTGTTGGGAATACAACAAAACATTGCACCAGCTTTTTATAGATTTTAAACAGGCCTATGATAGCATTCTAAGGGTGGAACTGTGGAATGCCATGGCAGAACTGGGCGTACCGAGAAAGTTAATTAGGCTCACAAAAGCGTGTGTAGAGGGATCTACAAGTGCAGTAAGACTTGAGGGAAGACTGTCAACCTTTTTCTCAATCAACAGTGGCCTGAAACAGGGAGATGCGTTATCCCCACTACTCTTTAACATCGCTTTGGAGAGCGCCGTGCGAAAGGCAAACATGGAAACGCTCCTATTTAGAAACCAGGGTCCTCGCATTGTGGTGGCATTCGCGGATGATATAGATATAGTGGGAAATACGACTATCAACGTCAAGGAGGAGTTCATCAAACTGGAAAAGGCTGCAAAAGAAGTTGGCCTACGAATAAACGAAGATAAAACAAAATACATGACCACAACAAGAACAGAACGACGAGACAGGATAGGACAGAACGTGACAATGGACAACTATAATTTTGAAAGGGTCCATCAGTTTAAATACTTGGGAGCTACGATCACCTCTGATAACAATGTAACACAAGAGATTAATAACAGAATACAAGGAGCCAATCGCTGCTGTTTTGCGCTACAAAAAATAATGAAATCGAAAAATGTAACCCGCCGCACAAAAATAACAATTTACCATGCAGTTATAAGACCTATAATGACATATGCATGTGAAACATGGACGATGACGAAACAAAATGAGAACCGACTGAAAATAGCAGAACGAAGAATTCTTAGAAGGATATATGGACCAATCAAGGACAACACCACACAGCTATACAGAATTAGAACTAACAGGGAATTACAAGAACTATATAACCAACCAGATATAGTGAAAATAATAAAGTCAGAGAGATTGAGATGGGCCGGCCATGTTAAAAGACAAGATCAACGTGTCGTCAAGCTGGTATGGGAAGAGACCCCGGTAGGAAAGCGGCCGCTGGGAAGACCAAGGATGCGGTGGAAAGAAAATATTGCGGCGGATTTACGAAGCCTAAATATCCAGCGACCAGAAGAACTTATGATGGACCGCAGCAAGTGGAGGCAAATTGTAAAGTCAGCGAGGACCCACCCTGGGTTGTAGGCTACAGAGAGAGAGAGAGAGAGAGATGTTTGTGTAAATTTGCTACAGCTAGTATTTCCTTCTTTATCAAATTATCATCTTTTTTTTTGGTTATTTATTATTAATAATTTAATGTACAAAATTTACCTACGCCTATGGCCGACACCGAAATTAAGCCGAACTGGACTGCATTTTCCATTTTATTACTCTACACCTTTCTGAAATAAACGATAACTGGTCAAATTAAATTTTGTCTATGAATTTCTCACAATCCAATAATAAATTTTTAATAAAATAAAACGGCAAATTAACGGTCACTAGTAACATACAAACAATATTCGCGAATAAGTTTATTGCAGGTCTTCAAACACTCCACACAGTCACATATACCATGTCATAGCAACCAACTAATTTGCCGCTAGCCATGACGCAATCTCGACCGCTATGAGTTGACACAAATGAGAAGGAGATTGCTGTTAAAATACCATACATTCAAAAATGCGTTCAGTGACATATCAATGACACCTTCGATATTTTGATAGTGCGGCTCTTAATTTGATAGTTTAGTATTGTACCTGTGTGTTTGATAATTGTGCCGCTTTCTAATTAAAATTATCAAGTTACGTCACTGAACATATTTTTGAATTTATGGTATGATTCCTTACATTAGGTTTAAGTATCAGAATCATTAAATTACTAGAGGGGTAACAAAAAAAAAATGAATGCAATAAGATAAATATATTATTAAAGGTTGAATGTATTCAATAATAGTACTTTGTATACCTAGTAGGAAAAGCTAAACATTCCCAGACGACCGTAAAGATTGTATGTCTAGGCGCAAGCCGAGATTGACAATACGGAGTCCGGGAATGTGGCTTTTTCTACGAGGTATACATACTATTTTTCCGTAAATCGAAAATTATTAAAATCAACTTGTTAAAATTTTGAAATAAATATTAACTTTGTTCACAAATAAAGGATGCCATTACATATTTGTGTTGTAACTATGGAAACACAGTAACATTGAATTGTCAAGCTTAACACGTTTTAGTTTACAAGTAGCCGTACCGAAATAATATTTTCCTACGACCACCTATGAAAATGAGAAAAAAAAACACGGTTTACTTGGCTCGAAAGCGCCGAATATCACACGCGTGTTAAAAGAAAATATTTTAACTCTAGAGTGGTAATACAAGGCACACTATTTAATTTAAACATATGATGTCAATTTGACAGACCACCCCTATTTATTAAAAAGAACAAATTTTAGAAATTAGTAATTGTGAAGCGTTTTAAATTATTTTTCATGTATTTGTCGAGTGATTTAGAATTAGAGTGTGAAAATACGCCATGTGAAATTATAAAAAATGTTAATAAAAGAAAAACAAGTCGCGCTGAAGAAAATGTCATATATTTAAACAACAAATGTTAACTGGTAGCCATGGACGCCATAGCGTAGACACTAAAGCTCTTGTCTACAGAACGGGAGGTCACAGGTTCAAATCCTATCAGGAGTATTTGACTTTTTTTTATAAAAACATTAAATAATTTATAGAATTATTTTGACTTGAAATCTTCCTTGTTGGGTGGATTTTTTAAATTTTGGTTTAATGTATATTTCCTTGAAATTTAAAATTTTTCATTCTGGTTAATCTAGACGTCAATCCAGGATTAGGTCTTCCTATGATATATAAAATATGAAAAAATGAGAATGTTAAACTAAAAATAAAGGAAAAGCCTATTGACAAAAACTATATAAAAGTGGAACATAGTCCTAGGTATGCTAATTTCAACTCTAGAGTTGAAATATTTTTTTTCAACTCTAGAGTTGAAATTTTTTTTTTTACAAATCAAAGGCTTTTTTAATAATTCTTTGTGGTCGTATGAAAAATAGTGTACATTACTCGTGTGAAAGTGATTATTTTAAAACTCGGAGAATTTCCGCACTCGGCTGACGCCTCGTGTTAAATGTCTCCTCGTTTGAAAAGTATCACTTTCATCACTTGTTATGTAATAATATTACAATAGTATATTATACTATTCCTTACAGTACAATAATAAATATTTGCTTACACTTAGTCGTTGCTAGGCAACGGAAAATAACTGTTTCAGAGATGTTATCAAAAATGTCAATATTTCCGATCGATGTTCGGAAAAAGTACATTTTCTTGGGGAAGTAGAAAATACTGGGTGCCACAAAGAGGTGTGCTACTCCCCAAATTTTTCCCGTAATTCTTAAAATAAGTAATACCCTGTGGGTCTGTGTATTCTATCTCACTCACTCAAATTGCTGGTTTTCTGTAATGCTAACACCGATATTTTTAATTGTAGCTATTTGGTTTGATATCCTCAATGCTGTTGTTCTGCACAATGAAACATCGTCGAAGATCAAGAACTTACAAATCTTACCAGTAAAGGTGTTTTTAAAATCAAGATTGTTCTTATTATGGGCATTTGTAATACAGTGCCATTTTTTGGTGAAAACTAATATTTTATTAAAATCACATTTTTTAAACGCATAAGAATTTTATATATTAAGTTTTAATTTTACTGAGGAATTGTTTTTATTTTATAAAAGGTTTTTATTATTTAAATTTAATTTTAAAAAAACTGTTCTAATTTAAGAAAAATACTAGGACAAAATTTGTCGATGATACATACTCTGACCTTATATGTCCAAAGGTCATGTAAATAATAAATTGAGTATTTCCATACGTAATAACAAGTTTTCTGTGGTTATTTAAAAAAGAAAATGCAGGCTGTTTCATATATTATCAGTATTATCATCTTTGCGTTAAATGTTAAATGATTAAGGTAAAATAATCAATAAATTCTGATAATGAGATAAAGTATGAAACGTCAAAATAAATAGATCTAATATTAAATAATGCAAATAAACGACAAACAGGAATAAATTAATCGCTTTTGCTTCTTGTAATGACATTGACTTCTACAAGACGCAATGCGCAGACTACATTATGGAGAACGATGCCAGCCTATTGGTATTCGTGCATCGGTCTAAATTTTAGATAATTCTTCGCTGACAAAGAACCTATCGTGGAATTAATTTAATTAATAATTATATCGTTCCTGTTCCAATCCGGATATGTCGAAAGAGCTCGGTGAAAACTGTTAGAGCTCACAGAACTTCGAAAAGTGATTTATGTATAGGAAAACTTACATAACACACTAGTACATTTAATCATTCATCATTATTAACAGTAAATTTTTTAATTTGCCAACAAAAACTGGCTAATAATGCCAGTCGGGTTTTAATCCGTAATAAAGAAAAGGAAACGTTCTTCAAATTACTATACTGTAACCTTATCGCGAATAGCATAAATATATAGAATCTTAAATACCAATTGTGGTAATGAAATTGGTAATGAATATTCACTGCAAAAAAAAGCACGAATAATGTGAGTAAACATACAGTATTTTAGTGTTAAAACGTATGTAGATATAATAAATGTTAAGGTCTTATTTAATATAGTTGATGGATATTGATTTATAGATCTACTTAATATATCGTGTTAACGTTTGTATATTTTATATTATAAGGTGAAATTGTACTGTTGTTTGACTTTAATAAATTATTTTGTTATGTTGGACTTTTTCTAAAAAATTATCTTTATTGCACCTTTGAAAACATATTTTTAAGAATATCATGTGTTACTATCTTTTTAAGGTTTTCTGTGGAAGTTCTTAAAGTATTGATTGTTATTAGGGGGAAGGAGCATGAAAACTTCCCTACTTAAGTTAACTTGTAAATCCCAACTGCAGCGCTAATAGTTTGTGATAGTAGCTTGTACTACAAGAGATATTCAGGTCAATTTAAATAAGTAAAAGGCAGTGCCTAGCTTAAAATATTCATTAAGGACTCCAGTACTACAAGAGTGGATATGATCATCAAACTTCGGAGCGGAATATGGACAATTCATTCGAGTTGTACAGTATATTTTTTCTACAACTCAACTTCCAAACTAAATACTAAAAAAATTTTAAAATATTTAAATCAGGCATTATAACTTATCTTTTTAGTTGGCCGTGAACTTGTAAGAAAGATAATAAAAACAATTGAAGAAAAGATCATTTCATTGCCAAGTCTGTGGACCAAATTACACTGTAGCATATTTCACACACACAAAATCACTTTGAATATATCTATCTCACATTTGACCTTTTATAACAGGCAAAAAGCAATATATTTAATAATAAAAATGAACAATTTATTTTTCTAAACCATAGCCAATGTATTTTTGGTTGTCTACTTGCGTAAAAATTATATCTGCTCCGAATAAACAATATATAACAAACTTAATATGACAGATTTGCATCCTTTTAAAGTATATTCTTAACCTCACTTTTGTTAAGTGTCGCGTAAAATTTACAGCGTGTATATTTGGTTTCTTTGTAATTGACTACTGTGATTGGTCAGTTTCATATCCTAACTAGGACGGATATGAAATTATATCCGTTTAGTTGTCCGGAATAGCCCACTTATACAGTGTAAAGGAAACAGCAAATATCCATGTGGAAGGAGATTTTTAACTTTTCTTATAAATGCTGAAAGGTAACCAATAGTGCTGTAACCTGTAACTCTTGGCCTCTGATTAGGGTGAAAATCCATAAAAAATTAAATCACGTGCACTGGAATGGAAAAGCATATATTTTTTATGATATTAAATCCCCTATGGTTTGCTTAGTTTTACTCCAAAAAATTTTCGTCGATAAATGCGACGTTGCCAAGATATGATTATTTTAAATAATTTTTGGGAAAAAGAACTTCATATTAAAATGGTAATCATATTAAAATGGTAATATTTTTTCTATTATTAAAGGCTTTCTTTCCAAAATTCGGAAAAAGATATCCTTGCATCTATAGACTCACTAAACTCTTTGACATATTATGTAATACAGGGTGTTCAACACTTTTACCTAAAAGTAAATATTTTCTGTCAGTTTTCGTAATTTTTTAAATAAAACATCCTGTATCTTGATTACTTTAGAAATCGATAATATTAAATTGGAGTTCCTTTCAACGAAATGATCAAATATGGGGTGTTTCTTAACTTAAACTTACATAGACAATATCCACGTTTAAATAAAAATTATCCGCAAAAAAATTTGGAATTATAAAGAACCTATAGGGGCTTTAATACCATAAAAAAATATATGGCGTTCCTTTTTAAAAAATTAATATTTGATAGACTCTGAGTTTTTGAGACACCGTGTATATTTAAAATGGTAAAGAAGTCTATTCATGTTCAGTTGGCCGAACGGCGGCCGTCAGTCCGTGGACCGTCCGTCCGCCTGCCGGCCGTTATCGATAGTCACACCTCCAATTTTGTTCAACGATAATTGCCGGTAGTTCTGGGTAGGATTCGATTGCGGTCTCCATTTCACTATACACGCACAGTTTTTTATCGTCAGTTCAAACATGTCACAAGAACAAAGCGCAGCTGCAATTGTTACACGAGCAGAGTAAAAAAGGAAAAACAATTTGGATGAAAGAGTGGTTAAAACGATGCACTTTCTCCTACGTGGAGTTTATATGTGAATTCAGAAAATCGAAAGCAAGTAATTAAAAACTGTCTTAGGGTTAATGATAATAATTATTGTTTCGAGTATTTATAAAATTCTGCTTTTTTTTCATATTTTAATTTAACCTTCCTTTTTAATGCACTTCTCATACTATGTATCTAAGCCTTCTTTCGCATACAATACGTTGGCATACAAAGTCTTTTATTTCCCACCAACATTTATGTTTGCGGTACAATAAATAAAATCTTTGATATTTTAACCTATTTAAGTGCTTTCAGCCATTTCCAATAACAAAATTTTCGTCTGATGTAAAAGTAGATCTGCAGTCCAATGCCGGCCGGCAAACGACTACACACGTTCAGTTTTAATAAGAGACCATCGCCGGCCGGCCTGCCCTGGCCCGTCATTTAACTGTGTGTGTGTTTGGCGGAATCGGCCTGCCGGCCACTATCTCTCAGGCAAAGTTCGGCTGGCCTACTGAACGTGAGCATGCTACTCAAGTCCCGTTACATAATATATCTTGGTAAATTTACAGATAATTTCCATGAAAACTTCAAAGTAGACTGATGACGAGATATCGTTCACCGGCATATTAGATGGCCACAAGGTATAATAGAAATTCTTTTTAGTGGTTTTATTTTAAAAGGTCGTAGTATTGTGTCTTTACGGTTTTATTTACAAAAATAAAAAAATATATTAAATAAATTTTCCTACTAATACTATATAGTACCTACTATTTACATTGCAGATTGCACTACTAGGCTAGTCCTACTAGTTTGGCTCCTACAGGATTTAGACTGTCAGTAATTTTTCGCCCAACTGTTTTACCAATTTGGAATGGAATCTGAAACAAAGCAATGTAATACAAAATCATTGTTGTTTTAAATAAAAATAATGATGACGACTCTTTAATATAAACTGGAAGATCATTTTAAAAAAAATCATAAACAATAGGTTTATTTACATGACTTGAAGAATAAATACGTAAAATATCTTTGGATTCCTGACGTAGTGGCGTACCTACCTCAAAAAATAAAAATTTAAATTTGAGTCACGCCAAAATTATACAGGGTAACCCGCTCTCAACCCTGAATTCCATAACATCTAAACTACTTAACATTTTAATATTTTCAAAAACAGAGTTATAGGGAGGCATAACATCTACAGTTTAAAATTATTTTAACTTATACTGGGTGTCCCAAATAACCCAAAATACTCAAATATAATATATTATTTTCTAATTCCCTATATTTTTTTTTACGGTTCGCCGACTACGGAGGCCATCTTGAACCGGTCATCGACCACAAATGTGATCTACCGACTGGGGAGTGTGAAACGGCACCTTCATCCTACGAGATATCCGATCTCATCCGGCCTGTCCGGCGTGAATAGGATGGCTCGGTGTCGATTCATTTTACACTCTTCCCTGAGGCAAGAGCACGCCGTGTTGCCAAGCGGTCACCCGCCCAAGTACTAACCGCGCTCGACACAGCTTAACTTCGGTGATCTGCGAGAACCGGTGCTTAATATGTCGACAGGCCCTTGCCAAAATTCCCTATACAATTCTACGTATAATTTGTATAAAATGTCATATGACTAAATTCAATTGTTGTTCAAGATGTTGACGTTGAAATTATGCCATTTTCAGACTTTGACAGGCTGTGGCACTGGAACGGAGCATCTTAGGGAAAAATGGTATTCACCTATTCCTATCTCTATTTTTTATTCTTTATCCAAAAGTTACAACTGTCGGTCTAACATAAACCTTAAAATCATTTTTTTGGTTCAACATTTTAAACTGGAAGTTGGCATTTTTGGATAAAGAATAAAAAACTAAGACGGAAGGTGAAAACCATTTTTCTCTTAGATACGCCGTTCCAATGCTACAGCCTGTCAAAGTCTAAAAATGGCATATTTTAAACGTCAATATCTCGAAAACAATTGAATTTAGATATATGACATTTTATACAAAATATACGTGGAATTGTATGGGGAATTAAAAAATATTATGATATATAGGGTTTTCCATTTAAAATAACGATGTTGCCACCTGTTTCGGCCAGAAGCGGCAACGCCGCATTGCTAAAAGTATTTTAAAATGATAGACCATGGTTGTTTATCTGAGCAACCAAAGTTTTGAAAAAAACGTATCATCCGTTTTCCCTAAACATCTAATTCCCTATAAAATTCCACATATATTTTGTTAAAAATGTCATATGTCTAAATTCAATTGTTTTTGAGATATTAACATTTAAAATATGGCATTTTCAGACTTTGACCGGCTGTAGCATTGGAACGGAGCATCTTAGAGAAGTTCAACGTTAAACCAAGCTCAAACTTCATTTTGACAACCAACAATAGTTGAAAGTGATTGTCAAAATAAAGTTTGAGCCTGGTTCAACGCTGAACTAAGCTTAAGTGTTAGGTACATAATTATACAAGCATGTGTTATTAAAAGAAAGTAGATGAGAGTCATCATATGGCTCTTTAATTGTTACTAAAGCTTCATTGATTATTATTTTAATAAATTCAATATACTAATTACTACGCTATAGTAGTGCTGTGTTAGCATACATAATAAATTTAGTCATTTTCATTTATAAAAACTGACTTAAATAAAGCAAATATTGGGATAAATAAAAAATAATGTAAAGAAATAAAGTCGCTTTAGACAATGGAATATCATCGCGCGTATACAGAATTTAAGAGAAAGAAACACAATTTGTTTTTTCTTACATACTATTACAAATATTAATATATTCAAAATATCCAAAAGACGGGTATGTTATACTTACATCTACAAGAGCATTAAGACCGTTTGCTAACCCCTCAAATGCACCAACCACAAGGGTACCAACCGCCCTTCCTTTTCCTCCATCATTACCATATTTTTCATGTTCTTGAATTGTGTCTACTATAGGCTTTGGATGATAAAAATTGGTAGCCAATTGCTGAAGGTTGGCATATTTTATATCTGCCTGAATTGGTAGCGATTCTCTTGCTGAAGATTCCAATGTAGCATGTTGTCTTCCGGAGTCGGGAAATGGAGCTGTTACTTGAAATGTCTAAAACAAAAAAAAAAACGGGAACTTATATTCTTTTTTTAGATCTCTAGAATTTTTCTAGTTTGTTTCCATAAAAATTAATTGTAGCACAGAAATATCGGCAGAAAAGCGTTTAAAGTTGAATTTCTTTTACATACCTTAGAATTTACAACCTGCTTAATCTTAGAATTTATATTATCACCAAGGTTTGCCAATGGCGTCAAAATTTCATTTGATCTACCGTTTTCTCCGCTTATTGTGTATCCAGGATGATTGCTTCCAAGATTCTCATCTCCAATAGTATCCAATGAACTCAAAAATGGTTGAGACTTGATGGTTTCTATATTTACTTCGAATCCAGGACTACCATATTCCCTTGGTAATTGGTATTGACCTGGATAAGGAGAACTGCTAATTTTTCCAACAAAGACACTAATAATTCCGATCAAAATTATCATTGTTATTTTCTACAAACAAAAAATATCAGTTACAACATTAAAACAATATTTTTGTGATTTTAAATGCCTTATTTATCGTTAAAGATTTGTAGCAGAACATTTTAAAAATAAATGAAAGTTGGTATTTTAATAAAATTAAAATGCTAAGAGTAAAAAAAAATTTAATGTCAGAAATAACCATATTTAGCGACAAAGATTTTAAAAAATTTGGTAAATATCGCTATATCATGCCAAAATAAATTATTTTTTCAGGAGCGATGTCTTTTGGGGCGTAGATTACAAATCTGAGAACGATTTTCGTAGGAAACGCTTAGCTTTTAAGATATTCCTTCTTAAAGTGTTTTCTTATCAGAAACCCGTACAATATTTGGCTTTGGAAACCAAACCTCTATAAACAAGGAATTTAAGATGAAATATATCAAAAACTAAGCGTTTCCGATGAAAATCGTTCCCAGATTCGTAATCTACGCCCCAAAATACATCGTTCCTTAAAAAATCTTTAGTTTTGGCGTGGTGAGAGTATGATATACTTACATATATATTAACAGAAATTTTAATTCACAATAAAATATTACAAAAATTAAAATAATAGATTAAAATGCAAATAATTAGGAGATTATCATTAAAGTATTGTTATAGTTCATTAATAAATGTTTAACCTTTTTTAAATATTGCAAAACATATTTTTAATAGAAACTGCATAGGTGTAAAAAGAAAAAATAGAATTATAAAGATTTCTAGACAAGACTTAAAGAAGGTCAAGAAAATAGGAAAAGAGTATATTAGAATTTTCCTATTCATATATCTCAAAAGAGATCCTATCAAAGCAAAATAAACCATTACTTATAAAGATTAAAATAAATAGAATTACAAAAAAATGCCACTTACCTTAGGAAGTATGTACAGCATTGTAATGCACAAAAGTTTGACTCAAAACTGAAAAACTCGTTCCATAACACCCACTTTATCAATTATTTTAATTAATGAAATATTAATTTAAATTTTCTAATAACCCTTGCTTAATATGCCAGCCCTGACCATATAGTACACATTGCGCGTTGGATAGCCAGCATTTTGCCATTATTATCTGACCTTGTTCAACTTTCACTGTTTACCGTCTCGTAGAAGAGGACGGAAAATTAACAAGGTGTTTTAAAATGCTGCAATATAGCGAGTCACTTTCACTTTTTATGCAAGCGCAATATGAATACGTTTGGCAAATTACTTTTGCAGTACTAATACAAAACCGGGACAATTAATTTGGAACTAATTAACGTAGGTTAGGTAGGTTTTTAAAGTAAAATCGCTTTTATTTTCATTCAAGAACTGAAAATTAGCATGAGCCGTTTCCTTTTTAAACAATATTTTGTTTTATCATTCATATCAAACAAATTTTACAAAATTTTGTTGTTTATTTATGTTATAAGATTTATAGCGTAATAATTCAAATTGAAGCAGATAGTTGGTTGTGGGTATGGGGCAAACAGTCGCGCAGCCGGAGGGGAGGGGTTGTCCCCCTCCCAAATTTATGATTTTATAATGAACGATGTATTTTTTGTTTAGATTACGAAGCAGCTTTGGTCGGAATTGCTTAGTTTTTAAAATGTTCCTTCCAAAAGTCCTGTTATGTATAAAAGTTAAGGTCTCGGACGCATATCATCCTAATTATTGATTTGTGATGCAATTTTATAGAAAAATAAGTAAAAATACTATTTTATAGTACTTATTATATTTCTATTAAATACTTTTCTGTCCCGGTTCCCCGGCCCCAAAGATTTCTAGCCTGGGGCGCTTTTCCGCCTTTATAACCAACTACAAAATCATGAAATACATGGAGTCCCAAATGCCCCTCCCTCCAGAAAAAGTACTAGTTAAGCCCCCCCCCCCCCAAAATATATATGTTATGGTTGCATCACTGGGGACCAATAAAACAATTCCTTTTTATTAAAAAAATTGCCGACGTTTCGAGCTTTATCAGGGCTTTATCAAGGCTGGAACAGAACAAGACTATTAGGGAGAACGTGTACGAAGACTTTTTTTTATACAGAGTGTTCATTTGAAAACTTCCCACCACGGATTTATCGAAAACCACTGATTAAAAGGAAAAACGCCGAGACACGTCAAAAGATGTGCCAAAGGGGACAACTTTTTAACCAAAAATTACTTCACCCCCTCCTTTTACCCTCTGCCCCCCGGGGTCATCCCCTTAAAAATTTTAAATGACAAGGGGTATCAAGTAATAGCTTGTTTGAAAGGTCTTTCAAATTGCTTTATTTTGACGGTTGATTTTTTGAAATCAGTCGATTCGTTTTCGAGAAAATTAGAAAAATCTTTATTTATCTTAATTTGTTCAGATAGAAAAAAAAACACGAAAATATCACTTTTTGTTCCAATAAGTGTTCAAAAACCAACATAAACAACAATTCGGAAGATTATACGTAACAGAGCAACCAAATAACAACCTGAATTTTTTTCCGCCTTCTTTTTATCAACACAGATAACATGGGCGAACTGTATTTATTCTTATACTCCCCAACCTGAAACTCTGGATGAACTTCGTCAACGCATCATCGAAAGCTGCCATGATCTCCAACAACATGTTTTTGAAAATGTCCGTCAGGAATTTGAACATGGCCAATAACGGGCAACATTTTGAACACTTAATAAGTGATATTTTCGTGTGTTGTCTGAACAAATTAAGATAAATAAGATTTTTCTAATGTTCTCGAAAACGAATCGACCGATTTTAAAAAATCAAACGTCAAAATAAAGCACTTTGAAAGACCTTTCAAACAAGCTATTACTTGATACTCCTTGTCATTTAAAATTTTGAAGGGCATGACCCCGAGGGGCAGAGGGTAAAAGGGGGTGAAGTAGTTTTTGGTTAAAAAGTTGTCCCCTTTGGCACATCTTTTGACTTGTCTCGACGTTTTTTCTTTTAATCAGTGGTTTTCGATAAATCCGTGGTGGGAAATTTTCAAATGAACACCCTGTATATATTTCTATACAATATTGTTTTAAAATAAAACTTACAATTTTTTTATTTCTTCCAAAATCAGAACAATGTATAAAAAATGGGTTATAATATGTTCTGTGGATAAAGTGGATAAAGGTGTTAAATTACTGCTTTTTTAACATTCATATTTTTAGTAAAAAACGGTGCTAAAACTGGTTTTCAACTTTTGACCTTTATTCATTACCATTACGATTTAAATTAATTATTATTATTCATAGAATCGTAGTGAATAAAGGTCAGAAGTTGGGAAACCAGTTCTAGCACCTTTATTTACTAATATCTTGAATGTTTAAACATTAGTCAGTTAACACCTTTATCAACTTACCCCTTTAATTTAATTTTTTAAGTCTGTTTTCTTTTATACAAAACATATAATGTATTTTTACTACGTCGATGAGCGCCGAGTTACTGGCATTCGACCGTGGCGTTTCGGGTTCGATCCTAGCACAATAAAAAAAAGTATGTTCGAATTTTAGTAGGTTTAAGAATTCAGGGAAGAGTGTAAAATGTATCATCTCCCAACACACCCCATTCACGCCGATAACCAGGCCGGATAAGATCGGATATCTTGTGGGGCGCGGAAGAAGGTACACACTCCCAATCGGTAGGTCATGCAATGGCAATAAACCAAGGGTTGATAGCCCTCGGGGGTGTCGCATGACTGAGGATCGTGATTCGGAACCCACGTTAAGTTGTAGGTCCCCTCGGGAATGGTCCTAGAAGCAAGCAAAGAGGTAAAAAGCCTAATTCGAAAGCAGGGGTATAAATGATAAATATAACGTCGTATTTTATATTATTTTGAGAAGAAATATAAAAAAATTGTAATATTTATTATTAGACGATTGTATACGTATTTATATTATAAAAAAAATGCTCGCAAACGTTTTCCCTAAAATTGTTGTTTTGATGAAAACCCAATAAAGGTCGAAACGTCGGTCTTTTTTTTAATTAAAAAGCAATTAAAGGTTGGAGACAATGACGTTTCTTGAACAGCAGTAGAGCTTTGGACTTGCATTGTCTTTATTTGTTTGGAATCACAACATTTCAACTGGTAAGTATCTCCAGTCGTCTTCAGGTGAATAGTATTCAAAAGTTATCGGTATCGCCCAAAAAAATCACATTAGTCGATCACTAATAATAATTGTTACTATAGTTTCTACACAAGTTAATTCACCCAAAAAAAAAGTCTGCCAGACAATGTATAAATAAAATTCATCAAATACTGAAACTACAAAAAAAAGGAAACTTATTATAACAAACATTTAATAACCCAAAGTAACAAATTTAACGAACAAAAATGTGTATGAACTTTAAAAACTTCGATAAAATTCATACATTGTAAAACTATAGAGTATCCCATTAAGAACATTTCTTTATATTATAAATACAAAATATTAATATTGGTTTTAATATTTCAAAATATAAATTATCTATCAGCTTATTGGGTCACTC
Source organism: Polydrusus cervinus (assembly GCA_935413205.1). Taxonomy (NCBI): domain Eukaryota; kingdom Metazoa; phylum Arthropoda; class Insecta; order Coleoptera; family Curculionidae; genus Polydrusus; species Polydrusus cervinus. Next base: position 19,033,689 of record OW284514.1, on the reverse strand, counting down.
TTTACAGACATAATATGTGATCAAAGGAGCATCGACAAGCTGTCATTCTAGTTTCATATACAGAGTCTTATAATGTTATAAAATTGACGCATTGTATGTATTTAAGCTCGTACTTCCTGAGATGAAAACCCGATACAAAAAAAAATTTCATCTCGATTTAATGGAGAAAATTCGTAATTTCTTTTTTTAGCGCCACTATGGTTTCCTCAAAGAAACGAATTATTCTTAATTAAAATGAATGTTAAAAATTATAGTGAGGACGTAAAGGTTTGAACAAATTCTGGTTTTGTTTAATCGCTAGGATCAGGTAACTTTTTTATTTCTCAGACTTGTGGACCTCGTTTTCGGCTCAGTCCACCAGTTTTACTCGTGTGCAAAGAGTCGTTTTCAAACCTAGTTCTTTATACTATTTATTGCGAGAGACTAAATAGAGCAAGACAATAATTATTATCTCTGTCAATATGACAGTTCAAGGCATTATTCACAATAATGTTCAAGCTTTATGTACCTACCTGTAATTAACGATAAAATCAATGTTAGTAATTCAAATATCGACTTTATCGCAAACTACAGTTTACAAATATGACATATTTCACGAACTATGTTTAGAATATTACGCAGAAATCAAAAATAAATTAAAAAATTGAGATACTTAGTACGTCTTTTGGAGTGAAAATTACGAAACTAAAAGTCGTTTTATCGGGAAACGCTTAGTTTTTGAAATATTCTTTCTTAAAGTGTCGTTTTGTAGAGGTTAGGTTTAAGACGCATATCTTTTGTGTAATTTCCTTGGTGGTTGGCCTGAGCTGCTGAGGCTTCTTGAGTACCGTTGTTCCTATGCTCTGATACAGATTTTGTGGGCTGTTTATTTGAGAATAGTTATTTACTCTCTCTACTTGTCAAACTCTTGTATTCTGGGTAAAATACCTTAAAGTCTGCTTCTGGTATCTTAGTTACGGGTTTTCCTATACCTTTGTTCCACCAGTGTCAGTAGTTTGTATACACCTCAACCGAGTATATTGTATGAGTCAGGCATCTTTCTACTAATACTAAGATTATTGGTTGTGGTGAATATACACCAACAATACCCACTTTCCCATCTGAACATACCGATCAGTCTGTAAACACAAGGGCGCACTCATCAGCCCCCTTTTCCCTTGCCTGATTCGAAAATTCTTGTTTTTTGTTCTTGCTAAATTCCATTTTTTGAAAATTAATCTGACCATTTCTTTAATACAAGGTGGTAGATTGTCTAAAGTTTTCATATTCGGTAAGAATTCGTATTTTTTTCTTTGTGATTTAATTTTAAAGGAAGAACGAGTAAAGAGAGCAATATTTTATAGATCGTGGCAGTGGCTCAGAGGTGAGTTACTGATATTCCACCGTGGCGGTCCGAGTTCGATCCTCGGAGTGGGCATACGCACAAAAAAAAAATATGTCCGAAATTTAGTAGGTTTAAGAATGCAAAGAAGTAGTAAGTAACATGTATCATCTCTCAACCCACTCATTTACACCAGTAACCAGGCCAGATGATATCGGACCGTGGGGTGCGGAAGAAGGTACACACTTCCCAATCGGTAGGTCATGCAATGGCGGAAAAAACCGAGGATTGATAGCCCTTAGGGGTGTCGCATGATCGTGGTTCGGATCCCACGTTAAGCTGTAGGGTCGCTCGGGAATGGCCCTGACAGCGAACAAAGAGGAAAAAGTTACACAAAAAAAAATCAATATATTTTTATAGGCTGATCCTATCTGTCCAGTTTTTAAAGTTATTAAATCAAAAATATACAACTAAATGTAAACCGAATGCCTTAATTGAATACTATTTTCGGAGACGAAAATTTAAAATAAAAATTTTAATTGAAAATACACAGACATTTTTTGTTGTTTTAAATGAAGGATAAATGTGCTTATTTACAATAAAAGAAATTGTGATCAATACGACCCCCCCCCCCCCCCCCATGTTTTTTGAATGAGTTGGTAAATGTTGGTTGTCAATCTCCCCCAATAGAGTGCGCCTGTGTATGCTGAATTATGCGTCCGAAGCCGAACATCTACAAAATGTCACTTGTAAAAGAAATATTTCAAAAATGAAGCGTTTCCGGCAAAAACGGATTGGCGTAACGTAATCTAAGCCCCAAAATACATGATTCTTGAAAAAATCAACAATTTTGGAGTGGTAAGCGTATAAATAGAATTTACCCTAACTTTCTTAGCAAGAGTACATACAGCCAGTGTGATACAGCCCGCAGTTATGTTATGGAACTCAAAAGAACCCAATTAGAGATACTTAAGTCAGGCGCGTGGGCGGGGTCTTGTTTGAAATCGAAGTGCGAGTTGCTTTTCTAACCGCAAATTGTTGTGTTAGGGCCGAAATAATTTCTTTTTTAATTGGATTTTAAAAATGGAAAATAATCAGTAGAAATAGTATGGAAACAATGATGTGAAGTCAAAAATTGAAAAAATAAAAACACCGGCAGCATTTTCTTCGGCGATGAACACATTTGGTGTTGGTGAGTAATTTCCATGTATCATAAATACCTATAATTAATTTAGTTTGCCATTCTTGTAAGGTTGTTAATATTTTTTTCTCTAGAACTCTCTAGAAAAATATTCAAATTCAAATATCAATGCTAAAAAATATTTAAAATGTTTCTATTTAACTATTTTTACAGCAGCTGATCACAGAGGAAAAAGTGTTCCAATTCAACGAACTGCGCCTTAACGTAGAATTAAAAAAAACACACAGAACTAGCATTTTAACAACTCTCGCTTTAATGTATGAAAACGGTCGATTATTTTCTTAAAGTAAAACCAAAAATATGTTAACGAACGTTTACAAACATTTGCAAATAATTTTTGAAAACTCTGAAACTTTCCTATTTATCATTTTTCGCTAGCCATCTTTCTTTAAGAAATAATCTACCGTTTCCGCCACCTGAATAAAAAACGCAACATTCGCAAAATAAATTTACTTAACGCGCCAAATAAACTCCTCCCTCAAGCCTGACGTAAAGCACCTCTAATTGGCCGGTTTAAGTTTCATAACATAACTGCGGGCTGTATGTGCTCTTGCACTTTCTTAGAGATGATTGGAAATTCCACCCATGTTGTTTAAAAAGCAATATAGTTATCTCACCACCTTGTAAACACTTGGACCACGAGGTTTTTTCTGAACACTACTGCTACTAAGCTGTTTGTTCTTAATTTTATTTTTTGTTTGTTGGTTTTGAACATTAAAAATTGGTTCGTAAACCTCTAACCCATTTTGCCCAGCTAGGACCATTTCATAACCCATATTGGAAGTTTGCGACGATTGATTTAAACCAGGCAAAACATTTTTATACATATTTAGCAGGTTATTTTGCGAATTTAGCAAAATATTTGATGAATCAATGGGCAAATTGGCAGGAATTTCAACTTGCGATCTTAGATGTCCCAGTGGATTATTATTTAAATCCATATTGCTGATAATCAGTTCAGGTTCTAAAAGGTTACGAATAAATAAAAACCAAATTACAACAAAAAAATCTTACCAGTAGCCTTGGAATCGATTTTAGGGGGGTCATAGGGAGATTTTTCGGGATTACTTTTTTCGGAAATTTGTCTACAAGAAAACAAAAAAAAATAAGAAAATAAAGATAAGTACGAAACGGGAACCTCTGGGTACCGAACTAAAATAAAAATAAATGTTTCATACAAAATCATTTTATTTAATTAAATTAAGATCACAAATTTTAAAAAACACTCAATGATATTTAAAAAAAATCGTGTTGAACTTACTCTACAAACGCTATCCTAGGAATTTTATCTCCTTTATATAAATCGACGAACAGTTCCAATGATTTTTTTAGGTCATACTGACATTCTTCTAAACACCTAAAATTAATTAATGCCAATCACCCTATGGGTTTTTGTCACCGCACTTAAAATAAGCCCATTTTTTTGTCCTCCATTGTTTCTCGAATTTTTTTAAAAACCACATAGCCGCAACATTTCTATTTTTATGATCTGCATGGCGGATGATATAATTTGAACCTATACAGTGTGTTCACGGATGGGGTTTACAAGAGGACAAATGGACTAAAAATTTAAAGATACGAAAAAAATCCACTCTTCTCTCAAACGTTTTTCTTGTCTAGAAAATACGACTCATCATAAGAAACTTCAATTTTTTTATACATGGTGGGTAAAAACTGCAAAAATGTTATTTTGCTTAAGAGTAAACATACTTAATTTTGAAAGATACGAAAAAAAAGTCACTCTTAATGAATGTGTTTTCTACACAACAAACCGAAGTAGAACAATTCATTAAAAGGTTTACCAATGTAAAAATTATTTCCCAAAAAATATTCGCTGGCACACCTTTGGTGAACCTAGTTAAAATAATAATGACACTTAAGGTGATAGGTACTTGTTGTCAATGTATTTATTTAATGAAGTTAATATTTAAGTAGAAATGCTATCTACTGAACAAAGAGTTTTTATAAAACAATGTTATGGGGATGGTTAAGTTTCATACCGCTACGTTATGGAACAATTTACCGAGAAATTTGTAGGAATCCCAATAACTAGGATGACAATCTGCAAGTTAATAAAAAAGTTCCAAAGAATTGGTTCGGTTTTGGATCTAAAAAAAAAAGAAGTAATACGACCATGATGATGCTGCTACAGTCTTAGTTCTTCAATCTGTTGAAAGTTACTCAGTTGGAAGTTGTGAAAAAGAGTCAAATTCAGAAGATCCTTAAAGCAAATAAATTGTATCCGTATAAACCGCACTTTAATCAAAGATAGGAAGAGGGAGATGACGCGAAACGACTTGATTTTTGCTTGTGGATAGAAGACAAAATTTTAAGAGGAAATGATGATTTTTATAAATGTATCATGTTTTCTGAGGAATGTACATTTTCTACCAATGGAACCGTTGCAACCCAGCACGTTAGGTACTGGGCTTTAGAAAATCCCAGATTCAGAATTATGACGAGAAGACAACATTTCACAAAAGTGAACGGGTGGTGCGCGATATCCATCCATGGCATCATAGGGTTTTTTTTGATAACACGTGCAATAGATTATCATATTTAGAAATGCTGGATACATTTTTCAATGATGAGCTCGAAAATCTATCATTAATTTCGACAAAATATGTATTTTCAGCAAGATGGTTGTCCAGCTCATTTCGCTCGTGAGGTTAGAGAATGGCTTGACCGCAGATTTGGTCCAAGGTGGATTGACAGGAATGGCCCAGTTTTGTGGCCCCCAAGAAGCCCCGACTTAACTTTAGCGGATATGTTTTTATGGGACCGTTTAAAACAAATTGTTTTTGCTACCGCAGTACCAAATGATATTGACGTGCTGAAGGGCAGAATTATCCAGGCTGTCCAATCAATATATCAGGAAGAAATCAGATATTCTTTCACTTATTTGAGAAAGCAATTAGAAAAAGGTGTCGAGTATGAAGGTGGAGTTTTTGAATTATGAAATCGTTATCGTTATCGTATTCTTTTCATGTTCGTATTATTATTATATAATTACTTCATTAAATAAAGACATTGACAACAAGTATCGAGCAAAAACGTTTATTAAGAGTGGATTTTTTTCGTATCTTTCAAAATAAAGTATGTTTACTCTTAAGCAAAATAACATTTTTGTAGTTTTTACTCATCCTGTATAAAAAAAAGTTGCTTATTATGAATCGTATTTTCTAGACCAGCAAAAATGTTTATTAAGAGTGACTTTTTTTCATATCTTTCAATTTTTAGTCCATTTGTTGTTGTAAACCCCATCCGTGGACATACTGTATAATTGAAACTTAAAAATAAATTTTGATTTTTTTTTACAAAAAATAAGATATCATCCGCCAAACTAGAAGTTCTTGTGAACCTCTAATTAACATTTTTGTATTAAATTTTCAATTAGACAAGCCAGGAAACGATGCCGCCTTTCACGCTGGTATGAAAAGCTCTTAAGTAATACTAGTACTTAACAAGAAATATCATAAAAGTGATTTCTAAATCAGTATAAGTTAGAAGACATTTTGTCAAGACCAGTATGATCTGACAACTTATTTTTATTATTGCTTAATGAATAATTATTAATTTGTTATACACCGTTAAAAAGTTAATTATATGAACAAAAAAAAAATAGAGAAATTCCGTTTAATTTTTTTTTAAGTTGTAAATAAAACAGACCTAATGGATGATACATTTTTCTCAAACAAATTGATTTTATATTATAAAGTAGGTTGAAATGAACTAAACTGCTTGACAATTGCGTTCGAGCAAGAAAAATTTCGCCTAAATTTAACAGTTAATATTTTCTGAACCAGATATGATATCGACCTACGGTTTTGAATGGTTGATAGATTCATCTCTTGGGAAACAATTGTCAATGTTGGATTTTCTTTAACTGTCAGAAAATTTTATATACTGGGTGTTAAAGAAGACAATGATTTTTGCTCCAATTTTAATGGCGTGTAACTTTCACAATAATATTTTTAAATTTTATCACTCTACGTCAATTGAATCACTGGTTCATAACAAAGAAAGTAATTTGTCAAATTTTTGATATCTGCTATATTTTAAGAAATACCGATTTTTTTGAAAAACTTTGCTTTATTTCAACTTATTGGTAGCTAGATCTCACTGTACGTTGTATCGTGCAAACTTTGTGAGTGATTATTATACCTTATGAAAAGCTTGATTATGTTCAGTAACAATAGTTGTACCTAAATGTTATGATGTACAGTGGCGTACTTATAAACACCGATATATCTATGGTTTAGGAGTAGGTATAGTATTAGAAAGTTAGAAATTAATAAATTTCCAAATATTAAATTTAAAAAATTATCTTTGTTAAAATTTTGTAGACACACTGTATAACATACCTGTAGTGCGATATGAAAAACTAAAAAATAAGAAAAAATTCACCTAATCTAGGGGCGAGTACTTTCCAATATAAAACAATCGTGAAAAATTGTGAGATACTCATAAACCATAGACATATAGGTGTTTATAAGTACGCCACTGTACATCATAACATTAAGGTACAACTATTGTTACTGAACATAATCAAGCTTTTCATAAGGTATAATAATCACTCGCAAAGTTTGCACGATACAACGCACAGTGAGATTTAGCTACCAATAAGTTAAAATAAAGCAAGATTTTCCAAAAAAATCGGTATCTCTTAAAATATGGCAGATATCAAAAATTTGACAAATTGCTTTCTTTGCTATGAAACAGTGATTCAATTGACGTAGAGTGATAAAATTTAAAAATATTATTGTGAAAGTTACAAGCCATTAAAATTGGAGCAAAAATCATCTTCTTTAACACCCTGTATATAAAATTTTCTGACAGTTAAAGAAAATCCAACATTGACAATTGTTTTCCAAGGGATGAATCTATCAACCATTTAAAACCGTAGGTCGATATCATATCTGGTTCAGAAAATATTAACTGTTAAATTTAGGCGAAATTTTTCTTGCTCGAAAGCAATTGTCCAGCGGTTTATTTTAACGTTTTCACTTACCTTTTTTTTATCAAAGTTATGAATATTTTAGGAAATAAAGGAAAATTGAACTAGGCGCCCTTTTTTAAAACAAATAATCAAACAAAACAAAAAATATATATACCCGATTTTTTGGTAGCTAAATATGCTTTGGGTAAATGCCCATTTTGTATGTACCTAAAAGATGAGTCCCATCACTACTTACTATACTCTATATTTTGTGGAAAACAAAAAACTTACTTTTTAGCCCATTCTTCCTTGAGACTCGTAATTTCTCCCAAAGTAGTGACTAGCACTGCTAAATCAGATTTTCCCTGGGGTTTGGGCAAATATTCCCGTAAAATGAACTTGTTATGAATTATAGGTTCATGAAAAGAATTTCTTTCCTGACATGTTAATCCATTATACACATGTAGCTGTTCGTTGGTTATGATACACTTGGCATCTCTGTCCAGTATTTCTAATGCAAACGTTCTTGTAAAGCCAAGAAGTCGCTCTTTGTCCAAGAGAGAATTTGGTATTTCATGAAAAAGTCCGGATACAACAATAACTGCACATCTTTCCTAAAAAAAAATCAAATAATGTACAAAATATATAAGAAACTATGAAGGTTTTAAGGTGATTGTAATTTTTCAGTTATCCTGAATAAGATTTTTTAACACAGTTTCTAGACATACAAAGAAAACTTACAGTTTTGTAAATTAGGTCCGCAGAAAGAGAAAATGGGTCATGCTCAGTACATGGTAATTTATTTTCAAACACATTGATGATGGTATCTCTTCCCCTAAATAAACATTCTTCAGTTCTAGAAAGATCTGCTGCTCTTTTGAGGTTTCTCGAGATGAAACTATAAGTTTTAAGGCTGCAAAGGAAATGTATGTATAGTTTTTAAGAAAAAATAATAAATAAAATTCTTGACAGAAGAAAATTTAATTTTCTCTTATACAGGGTGATTCCTAAGTTGATTTTTTGGCTGTGTATAGAAGGCATTAAAATAAACAACATTTTCAAATAGCTTTTTTCAAAAAACTTAAAAATAGGCGAGATACAGAAGTAAAAAATTTAAGTGCGGGCCTTGTCGTCAAAACGTAGCTTGCTATACTTTATGTTGTTTGTCTTATGTCTTATTAGTCATGCAATTTAAGGGTCGGTGGTGAGTTATTTGGCAATTCGCTGCGGTGTGTTTTTCTGAAGCAAGTTAATTTTAAATTAGTGACACGTGAAAATGGTAAAATTTAAAAACAACGAACTAGTAGATATGGTGCTAATTTACGGTGAGTATCGTCAAAGTACGGCTGCTGCTTCGAGATTATATACAGAACGCTTTCCCTTGCGGGCTCATCCTACACCTAGAAGTTTTCTTAATGGTATTCAATGGGCAAGTTAGGCGGAACCGTATTTGATATAGTGTAATAAATGAATGTAAGTACTACCTTATTTTTAAGTTTTTTGAAAAAAGGTATTTAAAAATGTTGTTTATTTTAATGCCATACACAGCTAAAAAAGAAGTATCAACTTAGGAATCACCCTGTATTTCTTAATCAAAACGTATCCATAATCTATGTTTTTAAATTGGTATTTGATTGATTAGTTTAAAATATAGTATTAAGCAAATTGATTAATTAACAACTGTGTTACATTTTGTTTTTGATTTCTAGTTTTTAAGCCTTTTGTTATGGCACGTGCCTAAAAATAATATATAATAAATAAAATAAATTATTAATATGTACTACTAATTGTACGGAAAATAAAAAAATAATTACTTGTTATGTTTCACAATTTATATTCAGTTTCCTGATACGTGTTTCGATCATTTTTAGATCATGATAAGTAATCAATTTTTTATTTTCCGTATAATGGAACTTCCGTTTCAGCAAGAATGTATCCCCGCTCAAATAAGTTATGTACTACTAATACTATTTAATTACTTACAATGCAGTAGATGAAGACAACTGATTGGCCAGATATACACAAGTAAGAGAAAACATGGCATCAGAATGATAGAGCCCAGCCAAAGACTTCCTATCTCGGGAATCATAAACGGTAAAAAAATATTCTAGGAATTGATTTACCAAATCGTGACCTGTATCGTCACAAAAGTAGTTTCGTTTTGTTATCGGAAATTTGTCTATGTTTAGAGGAATTCCATCCTAAAAAAAAGTACAAGACTGAACTAAGTGAAGTCCATTTCAGAAATGTGTAGAGTAATAAAATGGGAAATTCCGTCCAGTTCGGCTCAATTTCAGTGTGGGCCATAGGCGGAGGTAAATTTTGTGCATTAATTTATTTATGATAACTAACCAAAGAGAAAAAATGAAGATAATTTGATAAAGAGGAAACTATTAGCTATAGCAAATTTACACAAACATCGTTTTATAAAATATGCTGTGGAAGATATAGCTGAAAAACATAGTGTAACTGTGCTCCGCACACCGCCATATCATTGCGAAATAAATCCTATAGAACTTATATGGGCGCAAGTGAAAGGATTTGTAGTAAGACCTAACACGACATTTAAAATGAAAGACGTTAAGCTACTCTTTGATAAAGCCATTAAGGAAGTGACACCAGAGAACTGGCGAAAAGCAGTCCATCATGTCATTAAAGAAGATGAGAAAATGTGGGATCTTGACCACTTGATCGATCGGACCGTCGACCCGTTAATTATAACGTCAAGGGGAGATGACAGTTTCTCAGATGACGAAGAATATTAAGATTTTTTATAATTTAATTTCTGTATAATGTATTTTTTTATTTTGTATTTTTTTATGTTTAATAAAAAATAAGCGTACCTAAAACTATGTACATAATGCACGCCACCATTTTTAGTGTTTGTGAACAATAGGCAAAACCCATAAATTAACTCAAACCCGGGTGGTACTACCTGCACTTAATGAAAATAAAGAATTTAGCAATTAAATCATTGCCAAATTATGAAAGTGGCTTCAATATTAGTTGGGTCCCTCTGTAGTCCCTTTGCATACCTAATGAGCGTTTATTACTCTACACTTTTCTGAAAGTTAGAGAGTATAGTTGTTTTCCAGATCATACATGAAGAAATTTTAAATCCTAAGCAATAAAACTTATACAGAAAACTAACTGCTACATGTGGTTTCTATATCTAGAAAAATATTAGATAACAATTTAATTCAAATAGAAATAAAAGTCATCTGTTGTTGAAATATATAGTGTTGTAAACTTACCAATATTTCTACTGTAGGACATAGTAGTCGAACTTTGTTTATATATTCCTCTTCTTCGCATTCGCATAGAGTATTTCCATCTAAATAAAGTACTTTTAGATGAAAGTGTTTCAAAGCGCTTATATCGTTTAAAGATGATAGCTAAAAAATATCAATTTATAATTAATTAGGTAGGTAACAATACTGAGCATACTTTTCACTACAAAATATTTCTATGTAAATACATTTTATTGTTAACAATTTTTGTAAAAACCTATACATTCATACCTCATTGTTGCGAAGATCCAGAGATTTTAACTTTAATCCAATAAGAACATCTAGGGGATTAAGAAGTTTAATTCCATTATTGGATAATATAATTTCTTCAGGTGAAAGATTCTTTGAAATATGTAGCACGAAATACATTATCTTTGGCTGAGAAAGCGGGCAAAATTCGCCTAATTCTAAAAATTTGGGAATATTCTTTATGTAATTCTAAAGTCCAGTATTAGTTTTAAAATGGATAATTTCAGTCTTATATAAGTTTATTCTCTTGGTCTTGGTCTCAGACCAATTACCATAGACACAGTGGCGGCTCCTGTTAAAAAAAGTTTAAGGTGGTCTGCAATTTTTGCAAAAAAAAGAGTTTCAGTCAAATTTGCAATACAAGTAACTATCTCACCCTTAAAAGGGGGGATCAATCGGAACAGACAGGGACGTGGATGAAATGGAGGTGATACTACTTGTAAAGTGCTAAGACCACACATAAGGATAACAACATTTTCTTTTTGCGTATGTGCGTTAAATGGATATAGTGCAGGTCGGCAATACTGTTTTGCTATCACAATTTTATAATTACTACAGTGCGTAAACTCTTATCCTGTGAACACCTGACGTCCTTAAGGGTAAACGTAAATAGTTTTGTCTATGGTAATTGGTCTGCAGTTAGTTAGTATAATATTTAAACACTTACCAGGATCATCAGAAAACCTATCCAAATTAAGAGTTCTGGTAGTTACGTTAAAGCGCTTGTTTAAGACTTGCAGAACATTTTTTTGGACATCTATTTTAATATCATTGGTATTTGAGAAATTCAGTATAATGCTGAGTTTAAACTGAAATATCAAAAAAAAATTACGTAAATTTTTTAAAAAAAGTTAGGGTTATAGGAATTTATTTATTTACGGTAAGGTAAATCCATTTTATTAAATCCATTTTAATCTTATTATTAACCACCATGTGTGTTGACCAGTTTTTTGCTTATTGTGATTTTCTTCAAATTTTATTGTATTTTTCTTTGAGCATAAGTAACTAAGTTTATTATTATTATTGTTGTTATCTCATAAGATTATTCAAAATAATGACATTTTCCTGTCATTTATTTTTATTATTTTTAGTTATTTCCAACCAAACATGTTATATTACAACATTTGGTTACATTGTTTAAAAGTGACTTTAGTTAAATTTTTAAAAGTAGGTAAGTAGTAAGTTATATTTCCTCAAAATCCCAAAATGATAGGCCATGAATATAAGTGTCCACCTCGACACTATAGAATAGATGTCGCCCCGGGTTATGTGCTCTTGCTTACGCCTTTGATATTTTTTGATATAGTTGCGTGCACAATTAACTTTCTTCAGGTCTTAGTCTTACTGAAGAACTATGATGTGGCCGAATGCAGCTGAGTAAGGACAATATGGCGTAAATTTTAGTCAATATTGCATGAAAATAAATATAAATAAAAAATATCACAGGAAAATATAGCTTTTCATGGACAAAATAGGCATCACCACAATATTTTTAAATTAATATTACAACAATTTAACAAAAAACATATTGCATGGGTGTTGCTGCTATATGTTGTAATATTGAGTGACATTGAATATCACTTTGTTATATTAAAACCTGAGACATATTCTATTGCATACATATTACAATCTCCATAACATTCACATACCTCCGAATGTCACATTTACAATAATATATAAGTGCAATTTTGAGAAAACAAAATGTTGCTTGGTGGGTTACACCTTTAACTTCAGAAAGTAGATATTCAATTACACATGAATAAAAAAAATGCAATAACTGTCCCAACATCATGTTCTGAAAAGTCATTATAGGATTTGTAGCAAATTTTTCTAATGGTCTTCGCCAGCATACAGGAGAGATATAAGCTAGCAGCAGAGGCAGTAAGTTTATCTTAATTAACTTAAAATTAACAAAAAAAAAGTATACAGTGTGTCTATATGGATAGACCTAACTCAACTTTTGTAAAATTTGTTATTTTACTATTAGGCAATCCAACGATGTGTCAAATTGTCGGCTGGATGGCAAATACTGCTTTGTGATTGGTACACGTGACCATAAAAATAATTTTTCTGGTGGCATTTAACGGGTGACTCAATGCTTTTTGCCATCCATCCGCCATATTGAATCACGTGGTTTGGATTCCCTAATTATTATTATAAATAGTTTTTTTTTCAAAAGTTATGGTTTCCAATATATTTGATATTAAAAATAGGCCCTAAAACGGATTTATTTTTAATTGATTGTTGTCAATACTTATTTAACTTATTACTTTTAAGTAAATGAGACATAGTAAAGTTTTATTCAGTGTGAAACCATCCAACGTCAATGCATTTCTTCATTCGAATAGAAATTCGTAATATACAATAGTGTGGTGTCCTTTTTGAGTCCATTTTTACTCTCAAATATTTTGTAAACCATAACTATTCTGAAAAAACTTTATTTGGCTTTTCAATTTATTCTTCTAAGCCTTTCATTCTGATGGTTTAGAAAAAAATTTAAATATTTCAAATCCAAATTTTTATTGTTTTTGCACAATTCTGTACAACAAAATCAAAGCTTTCTAATGTGAATCGTACCTATATAACAAGCAAAAGAAATTATGAAGAATTGCTTTTTTTCAAAATACTGAAAATAAAAAAATATATTTGAAATGTGATTTAAACACCTTTTGTAACAATAACTTATAAACGTTATTATGTACCTTAAAGAATTATGTTGATAAAATTGCCATTATTGAAAATTAAATAATATATGTTTAACTAATATACAACTGGTATGTATACACACCAACTTTTCTATAAAATGAGATATAAAAAAAAATTATCCAAAATAGAAATGTACAATTTCTATATTACACTGCTTCTCTGAGGAGCTATGTCCCGTAGAATTTTTTTTTTAATTTAAACATATTGCTGTATTTTTACCAATCATTGTAAAATGGTTAAAAAAATTAATATATAAAACCTCCATCCCTAACTCACCGGTGTAAAATGTCTATTATTGGTTTTTTTGTTATAAGGATGGTCAACAGTTAAATTATCTTTACATAATTTTTCAATGGCAGCTTCACAATTTCTTGCTAGAAAGTAAGAATTAGAGTTCAAAGGGTCCTTTGCATAAAAAACTGGAATTAAATCCAAAGGATGAACATGGTCCAATATAGCTTGAAGAACCTCATCTCTTGCCAACCCATCTGTATTGCTTACCTAAAATTCAATTAACATAAACACAATGAAAAAAAACGAAATTTTACAGTAAAATTAATATTTTTGAAGCATTTTTTTAAAGAATAAAAATGCAAAGCCCTTGTAAGGCACAACCTATAAAATACACAAATTAAACACTTGTATAAGTTCCTCTCTGGATAATCTCCTCCTGATAAACCATTCTACCAGATCTAATGATTTCAAGGAAATAACTAAAAATACCATTTGTGAATATAGTAGATTTTTTGAGTACATTCTTTAGCAAGATGGAGTCAAAGGCAAGTGAATTCTGGTATGTTTACTTTCCATAACACGATTCACAATAATGGCTCACTAAAAATCTGGGCAAATAATGAGGTCCCAATATCAGCTGATCAATGACAAATTACTGCTGTCGTCTGTCGGAAAACGAAAGAATTGGTTGTGTAGACAATAGTGTCAAGGATAATATTATATTGTACAAGTTTTAGTGTATTGTAATCTTAATAGCCAAGTTTGTTAGAGTTGACCTTGTGTTTCATTTGGTATGGTATAACCATGGAGTTATAGAGTTTCAAATTCATGAAAAAATAAATATTTTTTGCAAATCTAGAGTTTGATTTAATTTAAAGTTAGACATTTGTGTTTAATTTGTTACAAAGATTATAAGGATATTCAAAAGCTGTGATGTCATCTTGTGAGTAAAATTTTTATTCCTAACCATGAAAACAATGAAAATGACCATCCGTTTCTTGGGTTACTTACTCACGAGATGACATCACGGCCTCTAAATATAACTTGTATTTTTGTATCATGTCAACTACCTACATTGTGGGATGCTTTCACCTCTAAAGCTGTAAAATGATGTAAAATTGAACAGCTCGATATATATGTAAAAAACTGGACCATTACAATAACACTGCTCAAATAAAAATAAACTTACTATGAATTTATGCCAACATATTACATTGCGTAAAAGGTTTCGAGTTTTATAAATAATTCCACTAGGAAGATTTATTGCATTTATCATTACAGAATCTGGACCTGCAGGAAATGTCATAGCGTTTGGGGAACTCATTCTTTCCTTTTATTTTGTTTCAATAGACAGTAGAAATCATTAGAAGTTGCCCCAATATATTATACTGAATATTAAGGACACAATCACTAATCGGAAAATAATTATCGGCCCTGACCGTCTCACTCTGTTGACTAGTCACTAGTCGTCTAGATCTAGCTCCACAGAACTTGAACGCAAGCTCTATCCCCCAACGAAGACAAATAGACAAATAGCTTAGACGAGGAAATAGAGACTCTACTCTATTTTTGAGGTTAGCTTTGTGTGTTTGTGTCTGTGTTGACAACAGTGCACAGAAAAAAAATTGTTTTCTACCTCTTTAAGCATCGAGAAGGCCATGATTTATTTATTCTTCAATGTTGAATCTGGTTGAATCCGCATAGAAGCAACGCCGACCCGACATAGCGGGACCTAAATTGTGTATGTGATTGGTCAAAATCAGTTGATTGAAAAACTAGACATTTTTCCTAAAATTAAATTGTCGCAATTCAATCTGAACGTTATCTTTTTTTTTTTCTTCTTAAAAATACTAAGTTTAAGACCGAGTCCCATGGATGCAAATTTTACAGCGTAGGTATTCTATGAGACAAGATTGGTCGAAAGTCAGCTGATCAGCACAATCAATGGCAATCAGCAGACTTTTGACCAAACTTGTCAGACTTAAATGCAAATCTGTCTCCTGAGGTTACCCATTGGTGGAGTTTTGAGTTCGTTTAATAGATCTATGACCTCGGGTGTATCTGTTAAGCGTTCGGTATTATCACTCTAACATGGGATCAATAAACGCTACAAGCACACATCAGGTGATATTACATCTGAATCTGCTCACTCGATTTCTTAAAACCGAACACCATAATCTTATATTTTTGTCCTTATCTTCACGTACGTCCTAGCGTAGATGATCTTGCTGTAATTAGAAAAATCTCAAACTTGAAAAAGTTCCCGATTGGTTAGGCGAGTGTATCGCCTATTTCTCGTTTGTGTTATATAACCGGTAATGAAAAATAGGACTATGAGCCACTACCGAAAATTGCCTTTAATCAGCTGTTGTCGTCAAATTCTGCTGTCAGTGTCACATACTCAAACTCGCGACTCGCGATTCGCGAATCGGTCCCCGTTCCCTATTACAATTATTTATCTTGGTTGTGGATACCCAAAGTTATCATTTTATTAAAACTATTATCCAATTAAATTATATTTATGTGTGGTATTCCGGTGACTGGCATAAAAGAGTTAAAGCATGAAGAATAAACCTCACCACCTTGTGGTTTTCTGTGTATTTCATAGGTTGTAGCTAGTCAGGAAGTCAGGTAACATGAAATGTTAATGTACATAACTCTTACTACAAATATTTGTTTTTAAAATTATTTTCAGTGCTACAATGAGTGCTGTTTTACGGCAAATTTCTGCTGTAGGATGGCATCGCATATTAGTTCTTTTTCTGGTTTTATGGTTAGTAGTATTACTATTGTCCGCCTTTCCTAGTTTAAGTTCAAACAATTCCCTGGATTTAAAGTCTTCTGAAAGGCTTACTAGGGCGCTTACAGACTTAGAAGCGCTTAGAAAACAAAATGACGAACTGCAAGAAATTTTTAGAGAAATCAGTGTAAAGTAAGTAAAATCTATTTTATTGAAAAGGGCACAACTGAATAATTTTTTCGTTAATTATTAAATTTTTTATAATCTATTAGGTATGTGGTATATATAATATAATATACAATGGTAAAATACAATTAAAGTTTGATGCTCAAACAAATTCCAAACCATTATTAATTTATTAAAATAAATATTTTAAATATTCTAATAATTACGGTGGTCATCAGGATAAAAAAAAAATGACCAAATATTACTTTTTTCTTTTAAAAATTGCTTTTAATTTTAAAAAGATTGTTGCAAGATTAAAGGTATCTACTTTATATTTAATATGGAATTTAAACATAAATATTACCTAATTATTAAAAAGAAGTATAGTCTAAATATTTCACTTTTTTATATAACAACCAGATATATCTTTGTTTTATTAACCTTTTACAGAAAATCCCTTTCAGCATATAAGGCATTTCTTGTAAAATATTTAATTGTAATTATACCTCCATTGAAAACAACTTGAAATGTTATAGAAACATCCATTATGTTTTATTTATACCTAATAAGTAAATGTTATAAGTTTTACTGCCTGAAATAAATCATAATGAAATATTCATAAATTATATAGGTAGAATAGTTAAGTATTTATTGTTAGAGTATACATAAAACATAGCTGATAGGGTTACCAATATTCAAATATAAAATCAAAGGATAAGCCAGGTCCGCAGGCTACGCTCAAAAACCCGCGTTGTGGTCTATCAAAAATTTTGTTCAACATATTATTATATAAATAGGCATGCCGCCGAATTTGAGAATTCTGTATTTTTTAACTGTTGCCAACTCTAAATAGTAAAACTTTTGACATTGGCAACTGTTTTACTGTTAAGAAAAGGAATAATATACTTACGCATTAAATGGGAAACATTTTTATTTTGTTAAATATTAGTATTTTTAATGTAATGATAGATAGTATAGTTTTAAAGGAAATTTACCATTCTTTGACACGTTGAGTAGGATTAAAGAAAAGAGAATTTGTATTGCATGTAAATACTTCCTTTATTAATATTATAGCAAAACGCCTTCGGCTTTCGCCATCATCATTGCTATTCATCAATGAAATTACAAAATGATATCCTCATTTAGATAGAATGGTATTTCGTCCACTTATTCGTCCACAGTATTTTGAAAAACAATCAAGTCACTTGTTCGTTTGTATGGTTTTTACTGGCTTGCTGAGTTTTTTGTGTTCGGGCTAAGAAGAACCGAAATTTAACACAGTAAATTTGAGCGCCGTCGGATCCACTTAACCTTGAAATATGGATATTTAGGGCCTTTTTACATTAGATACAAGTGCGAGTGGTCATAAAACTTGCATCAGCTGATTAAAAATGACATTTTAATGAGCTAATGCAAGTTCTTCCATTTAAAACCATCATTGACTTGCACTTGCATCTAATGTAAAAAGGCCTTTAGATTTGGAAATGTCAAGTGAGTGAAATTTTTTAGTACCTAGATAGTATAGACTAAAGGGATTTAAATAAAAGATTTGTAAATTTTATTTTTTAGTAATTTAAGTGATGATCAAAAGGAAGCCATTGAAAATTTCCAAACAAGATTAACTAAAGCAGAACGTCCATATAAAAGGAGTACCTTGAGCCATATAAGCCCCAAGGAAGAACCAAATATAGAATATGAATTGTTAAGAAGAAGAATATACTCGAATACAAAGGAATTTTGGTATTACATTCACTCAAGTTTATTAGATATTCAAAAGAGAGCTAGTGATATTGCTCCTGATGTAGTGGATAATATTAATCAAGTTCTTAGTTTAGGAGCAGAACATAAAAGGTAAGTATGTTTTGCAAATCAAGAGTAAGATGTCATTACTAGACCTTGTACAATCGCGTATTCCTACAGAGTGGACTTAACACTGTATATTTGTTTTCTTAGAAAATTTTCAAAATTTATTTTGAGTGAAGACAAAATAAATATATGTATCTAAAGAAAAACTCTAACTATTTGTTTTGAAAACAAGAAGAGAAAAATAAAATATTATTTGGAGCCAGGAAAATAATGTAATGCTGCAACTACAGTCATATTTACTAATGGGTTTTAAACTTAAAACTGTATAAAATTGATAATTCTGCGTTTATAATGACAAGTGCCACAACAAGTCAACTTAGTTTTGTATTGTAAATATGTTTTTGGTTTTTTTAAAAATTGTATTAGTATTGTACTACATGCTGTGTTCTTTAATAGACCTAAAACTGTATTTGCAAAAACCTGATAAAATTATTTTTTGGTTAAACAATTTAAGTAATTACAAAGAAAATATAGTAAATAAATATAGTTTATAAATGTATTTGCTAAGCTTTACAACTACAATATATTTAGACAAACATTGCCTTAACTTATTCTTTTTAATATTCATCAATACATTTCTCAGTTGTTTGGTGATACTACAGATTGCTGCAGATTACTACTATGCTGACGGGCCTTTCAGCAGGAATATTCGGTTTTCTGAGGTCTAGTTATTAACCACGTCCTTTTTGTTATTCATGTTCGTCAAATAGGTTTGTAATACTGTAGAGGCGTCTTTTATTTTGGCAAAAATTAAATAGTTTATTTCCTTAGATCTTTATTACATGATATTGAAGAATTAGCAGAAGTAGATGGCTATGAAGAGTGGAGGGAAAGGGAATCTAATGACTTAAGCAATCTCATCCAAGATCGGTTTAAACATTTACAAAATCCAGAAGACTGTGACAGTGCAAGAAAATTAGTTTGTAGTTTAAATAAGGTAAGTCGGTAACTTAAGCAATAAGGAAACAGAGCTGTCATTTCATCTATTTCTAGAAAGTCATAATAAACTCAAATGAAATACAAATCAATTTTTTAGGGTTGTGGTTATGGCTGTCAACTACACCATGCTGTATATTGCTTTATGGTAGCATATGGCACAAAAAGGACTTTGATTCTTAAATCAAAAGGTTGGAGGTACCACAAAGGTGGTTGGGAAGAAATCTTCATGCCTATCAGTGATACATGCACTTCTCCAAATGGAGAGAGTGTTGCCAACTGGCCTGGACACACTGAATCTCAAGTTATTAATCTCCCAATTATTGACAGTTTGTCACCTAGGCCGCCATTTTTACCTTTGGCGGTTCCTGAAGATTTAGTACCTAGGTAACTGTTTTTTTCTGTGTTCAGATATTAATTAACAAATAATAATAATAAGTTTATTTTAAATAGTTATTATAAATATTTTTATTTTATCTTTCTTAATAAACTTATTGGTCACTCTCCTAAGGAGGTGCTTGTTAGGGAAAAATCTTATTATTTTTAGTATTTAAAATCATAAATAATTTAAAAAAAAATTTTTTTTAATAACCGTTAACATTTTATGAAAGTTGAGTGGTAAATAAAAAACATTTAAGTAAGTATATGTATATAAACGCAGATTTTTGAAGTTATAGGTATAATAGAATTTTGAAAAACATTACGTAGGTATTATATAAATTATTCGCAACAATATTAATTAAAGCATTTCCAAAAATAGTTTAAAATCTGTTTTTAATATCCATATTTTTATTTCGACTTTTTATTTTTTTTTATTGAAATATGTTTTTTAATTTTTGTTGGTAAATAATATAGTTACAATGATTTGGTAAACGTAATTATTATGGTTATAGTTGGACAATAAAAATTTTTAAATGAATAATCGTTTAAATAGAAACATAAATATTTGAAATTTGACTTATTTTAGTTTTTATGGTTATTTCATTTTTATGATGTGATAATGGTTTTTATTTTAAAATTTTAAGATATTATACATGTCGAATGTTCATTTTTTTTAGAATATAGTTAAATTGAAGGATAAGGATTTTTTTTTAAAAGTCTAGTGATGCATTCGCCATTTCATTTTTTGAGCAATAATTCTTATCCTTTTCGCTTTATTCAAAAAGGAGCCAAATACCCGTCCCTGAGTAGCAATTACCTACAGTTTTGAACTAAAAAAAAATTAATTAATGAATTAATAAAAGCAAAAAACGAAAATTTGTGAAATTTGTCCATGTTTCTTTTTCTGCTTTTATTACTTTATAAATTCAAACTTGTTTAACCTTAAATTGTAGGTAATTATACTTCAAATGTCGGTATTTGGCCGTTTTTGGATAAAAAGAAAAATTTACGAATTATTGATGAAATAACGAAATGGCGAATGCGTAACTAGAGCTCACTCTAAATATAATTTTTAGAAACTTTTTTGTAATACTTGTAATTTTTTAACTAAAGTTCTATTTATTCCTGCCGAAACCTAAAATTCCTAATAAACGATAATATTTCCATAGATTTTTAATGTTTCTAAAAATTGGTAGTAAACTTCTTAATGTTTTAATGAAATATTCTATGTGAAAATTACAATTTAATGTCAAAGATAATTCCTAAATATTTTACTTGATTCACTTTTAAAATTTGAATGTCATCATTTATTTTAATACTTATCATTTCATATTTTATGGTATGTTAGGAAGATAATTTGTGTTAGTGAAATTAATTGTTATCAAACCATTTTTTTTTGTATTGTATACATTTACCAATAAATATAGGTATGGGATGAATGGTTTGGAGAAAAAAGTGGCATGTTATACCTCATTTTATAATTTTGGCCTTATGTTTGTTCCAATTTTTTTCTCTTCGTTGGCTGCCAGGGCCATTCCCGAAGGGACCTCCAGTTTAACGTGGGTTCCGAACTATGATCCTGTCATGTGACATCCCCCTCGGTTTTTTGCCATTACATGACCTACCAATTAGGGAGTGTGTACCTTCTTCCGCACCCACGAGATGTCCAATCTCATCCGGCCTGGTTACCGGCGTGAATGGGGTGCGTTGGAAGATGATACATTTTACACTTTTTCCTGCATTCTCAAGCCTACTTAATTTCGGACCGAACTCGGACCGCCACGGTCGAATGCCAGCAACTCACATCTGAGCCACTGCCGGGGTTGAATGGCCTTATCTTATATTCTAATTGAAATTTGTTAAATGTGATCCATTGAAAATTGGTGATTTAAATTTTAAAAAGAAGTATTTCTTCTTTTAAATGTAAATGTAACAAAACATGTTAAAATATTTTTTCTTAAAAAAAATAGTTTTTTTTGCATCACTTTATACCCTTAATCTTGGTCAATACTTATATATACATTATATTATGGTACCTTGTCATCTGTACCTTTGCACTTTTTTTCAGACTCACCAGATTGCATGGGGACCCAATTGTATGGTGGGTAGGGCAGATATTAAAATACGTTTTAAGGCCACAACAAAAAACTGCCACAATGATTCAAGAAACAATTACAAAAATGGGTTTCAAGAGTCCTATCGTGGGGTAAGATTAATTATAACAATTTTTTTACATAGGATTACTACTAAACTCCAAGACAAGTGTATAATAAAAAAAATTGCAACTAATTTTAAATTTTGTGCACAAAAAGACCAAATTTTTAGTACACCCTTTATAACTTAAAAACAGGGATTTTGTAGTTATCTTGCCTCCTACTACAGGATATTACATATTCGTGTGCGTACATGGGGATCTCAAAAAGCGGTAATCAATTTCTTTGTTATGGTTTTACTTATAATGATACACTAACCGGTATGCCTATAGGCGCATGAATTTTCTATCTCTCTCCCCAGGCGCGGATCCAGGGAGGGAGGCAGTCCCCCCCCCCCCCCCCCCTGAGCCTTACCAAATAAGTGCTTTTTTACTGTGAGCCTTGAAAATTGTGGGGCGTGTTTTAGTTTTAGAGCCGAGATACGCTCTTTTCTTTAGTAGTCATTTTTTGTAGTCGCCCCTCCCCCCCTCAGCAAAATCCTGGCTCCGCCACTGTCTCTCCCACATTGTGACGTCAGGCTTGAGTTTGCAATAAATAAAATTTAATGTTGCTCGCTTTTTCGATTGCCTCTGCAATGTATAAAGTTCAACCCAATTTCAGCTTTCTAATCTACATACCTTTGTAGGTTTATCGAGGTTTTACTAATTTTTATAAAAATGTATTCCTTAACTTTGGGCCATTTCACGGAATGTGTTCGGAATTATTACAATTTTCTTTCGCCAAGTTATTGAGTCTCAAAAAACGCAATTTTTCCTCAATGTTTCACAGTTTTCGAGATCCCCATCTAAGCAGTGGAATTTGTAGTGTCATGTATATTCAAAAATTACAAAAATAACATTAAAAAAGCATTCAACTTTTACAGGCCTACAGTCAATATCATCAGTCATGTTGTATCTTTTTTTAGAGTTCATGTAAGGCGCACAGACAAAGTAGGCACAGAAGCCGCTTTTCATAGACTAGAAGAATATATGTTCCACGTAGATGAATACTATAAACAGCTTGCACTAAAGCAAAAAATAGATAAAAAGCGCATATACTTGGCATCAGATGACCCAAAAGTTTTAAATGAAGCCAAGACGAAATATCCCGAATATGAAATTATCTGTGATCCACAGATATCCAAAACTGCTGCAGTATCTTCCAGATATTCAGATACTTCCTTATTCGGAATTATATTTGATATCCATATGCTATCATTGAGTGATTTGTTAGTTTGTACATTTTCATCACAAGTAAGTTATTTTAGTAATGTTTAGTTGCATAAAGATTTTTAACCGGAATTAACTAACCAGCAAGTTTGACTGTGACATAACAGTGGCGGCTCGCGATCTTAAAAAATGGTGACGAGCTGGGTATAGTGCGGGTACTTAAACAAACATTAACTAAAAACCCTTGTAACAAAACGTCTCTCTTATCCTCATCTGTCCAACGACTGAATGGAGTTTCCAACAAATAACAAACTATGTCATTAATTGGGTTCATTTTTAAAACACACAACTAAGTAGGTACTTACACTACTGAATTAACTGAAAAATAAAAACAAAACGTATAAAGAAAAGAAGCTTAGCGGCAAGCGGACAGAGTAGTGCGTCTATCTTTTGCATTAAAGTGCACAGGGACGTCAAAGGTAGCTTGCCGCTAAGCTTCTTTTCTTTATATATTTTAACGGACACTAAATTCCACAATTTTATTTATACTTACACACCGCATTTACGGAATAGTGCTGCAAACCAGTGGGCGACTGCAGCGCGATCTAGATCTGAATCCACAAAGCCGTGGAGATGTATAGAGAAGCAAAAAGTGTTTCCTATACTGGTGAAGTGGCCGTTGCGTGCTTGATTTATTTATATTTCTACGTTTTCACGTTAGATGGCTATCTTTTGCATTGAGTTGATTCCTACTGATGGCGTTACTGGGTTTTCATCGCGTTTTTATTTCTTAAAAACGCCTTAAAAGAACAACAGTCTCGCTGTACTGGGGGTCTCTTACGGGTTATGGCTTTCTGATGAGTTCTAACAAGAACGAAACAGCCTGTCATTGTCTACCTGTGCCCCAGGGAACCCATTACCTTTGGCGTTCCTGTGTACTTTAATGCAAAAGATAGACGCACTACTCTTGCCGCTAAGCGTATTTTCTTTATATATTTTAACGGACACTAAATTCCACTATTTTATAAAAACAAAACTTTTTAATCACACAGTAAATCACGTAAAAATGATATCTATAACCGTAAGTTTCGCGAAGCCTCAAAATAAATACCTTAAGTTTAGGCGAACCAATGATGCATACGATCTATAATTGCCCTTCATCATAATGCACTGACTGACGTCACGTAACCATAGCGACGGTGAATATCAAAGCCATGTTGGGTGTTGGGTCTTCACTTGCTTTGAACTAACGGACACGGCGGGCTGGGGCGCGCCAAAATGCACGAGTGTTTGTAATTATTGTCCATCGTAGTTAACCGTGGCCCTATTATGCATAGCTACATTCGGATTAAATTAATATTATTAATTCGAACATAATTATTTTTTAAGGGCTAAAATCGTAGCAGTATTGGTACATTAAAATTTAATTTTTTTTTTTGGTGAAGAGCCCTTTACCTACTTCACCTGACAAGCCGCCACTGTGACATAACTGACATTGACAGGCATTATGAGCTCGCAATCAAAGGTGCCTGATTAGTCAATTAAAAATTAAGGCAACCGGGCCAGTATGATTGTGAGAAAATTATTTCTGCTAATGTCATGTATGTCATAGTCAAACTTGCTGGTTAGTTAATTATTATTAAAATTATTTGTGCAACCCGACATAAGTGTAATAATTAGTAGGTTAATTGTCAATAATTCAAAAATTACTTCATCGACATTCTTAACGGTTTGAAATTTTTCTAAAAATAGATTTTCTATTTTAGGTATGCAGGGTTGCCTACGAAATAATGCAAAACTATTACCCCGATGCTGCTGCACGATATATATCATTAGATGACATCTACTATTATGGTGGGCAAAACCCACACAATATGATCGCGGCGTTGCCACATGAAGCGAAAAAACCTGGTGAAATGCAGGTGGCTGTTGGTGATCTAATCGGTAACTTAATAGATAGATAGATAAATATTTATTTAATTTGTTAGGATGCCACATTTTTAAATGCATACATTTTTTGCCATACTGAAGTTTAGTGTCGACACATGGGTTGCGAGGAAAGTGAATGAGAAAATTAATAATTGTACATGACACATTTACGTATTTTTAAATGTTAGAAAAGAAGAGTTTCTTAAAGATTCAAGGACTGATTTAGTGTGGTAGTGCCATGGCTCCTTAAGACGAGCTACCACTGCTGTAGTTAATAGAAACCATAATAAAAACAATAGCTATAAATCCAATCTACGATTAAAGTTTGGCGCTAGTTACTACGCACAACACAAAATACAACTATGCCCAAAGGCTTTATAACATGTTTTTTGAACAACTCAGCATTGAAAAACATTTAAAACTAAAAACCGAACGCGGTGGAAGCTGCCTGCCTGAATCGTTTGGCGCGTAGACTCAACTGGGAACGAAAATTTTCTTAGCTGGAAACGTTAAACTGGTGGCCAGCCGGCCGTCTGTCGTTGTTCAAACCCGATTGCATACCCGGCAGTAAGCAAAATTGAAAAAAAAATCCAAAAAACTAAGAATGTTGTTTCTAACGAACGAACCCTGTATAGTAATCGCAAATCTGATATTCGAAATTGTAGTTTTAACATGAGCAGACGTTTTTATAAAGAATTACTTTTTTTCTTCTATACCTACTAATAAAAAAGTGTTTCCTCTTCCAAACTCTATTCGTGGACACACTGTATACTAAAGAAATTGAACATGTTTAATTGTCTATGTTTTAATATATTTTTTATTATTTTAGGAGTGGCTGGAAACCACTGGAATGGGTTTAGTAAAGGCAGAAATCTTAGAACAAATCAAATCGGCCTCTATCCTGGTTTTAAAGTAAAAGACAAGATTGAAATTGCCAAGTTCCCGACGTATTCAGAGTTATATAAAAAGAAGCACAAAGAAGACGACAGAAAAAGGAAATAAGAAAATAGAACACGTAAAATCTGACTTATCTCATGACGCACATCTGTAGTTTTTATTTTCCGACGCAAAGGAAAAAGTTTTGGTAAGACTTCGACGTTTAGTTAAAAAAATGTCATCAAAAGGAAAAATACAAAATAGTTTTGGTAAGAAAAGAGAAAAACGTTAATTTTAGTTAATATTCACGAGAAATTATACAGGATGTCCCACCGGGAACCGAATCGATCTATATATAGAAAACTATACATAGGAAAATTTTGAAAATTTGACAGTATGCTGATGCTGATGTGGGCGACCGGGCTAAAATATTTTCATAATGGTGGCACTTGCGGTTATACCGGAAGTAAGTGTCAACTTGCTTATTTTAAATGGGACACCCTATATAGTATTACATTTTTCCATTCTACGCAAGATTCTAGGCAGATTTTGTATACCATGTCCTACACCTATGTCTAAACGTTTTTGACATATTTGAATTTTTATGTCAAAAATGACGTTTGCAAGCCTTAGAATAATTATCATTTTTTTCTATTTATTTAATTTAAGTGGAATTCCTTGTTATAAAGGACCTGCTTTAATAGATTTTTTATAATATTTTGATAACCATTAATACAGGATGTTTAAAAAATAAGATTAAAAATGAAATTGAAAAAACTGCAAAAAGTCTAGATTTTCAAATGGAAACACCCAAATTTTATAATTATTTCTTATTTAGCATTAAAAATAAGGGTAAGTTTGTGTAAGGTTGTATATCTCAAAATTTATAGTTTTCGAAATATTGCCAATTTAGTATTTTTATATGGCGATCTTGCAGCGGATTTTAAGTTCAGTTACTCCTAGTTGGCTATGACTACAACTACAATTTAAGCGTCCCGGCATGGTTATTTATAATTGTCAAATGGCAAGTGACAGCTTCAATGCCGTCATAGCCAACTAGGAGTAACTGAACTTAAAATCCGCTGCAAGATCGCCATATAAAAATACTAAATTGGCAATATTTCGAAAACTAAAAATTTTTGAGATATACAATTTTACACAAACTTACCCTTATTTTTAATGCTAAATAAGAAATAATTATAAAATTTGGGTGTTTCTATTGGAAACTAGACTTTTTACAGTTTTTTCAATTTCATTTTTAATCTTATTTTTTAAACACCCTGTATTAATAGTTATCAAAATAATATAAAAAATCTATTAAGCAGATCCTTTATAACAAGGAATCCCACTTACATTAAATAAGTAAGGCTTCTTTATAGAAAAAATTAATAATTATTCTAAGGCTTGCAAACGTCATTTTTGACATAAAAATTCACATATGTCAAAAACGTTTAGACATAGGTATAGGACATGGAATACTAAATCTGCCTAGAATCTTGCGTAGAATGCAAAAATGTTATAATATATAGGGTGTCCCATTTAAAATAAGCAAGTTGACACTTACTTCCGGTATAACCGGAAGTGCCATTATGAAAATATTTTAGCCCGGTCGCCCCCATCAGCATATTGTCAAATTTTCGTATGTATAGTTTTCTATATATAGATCGATTCGGTTCATGGTGGGACACCCTGTATAGTTGGATTTTTATTCTTTGATAAATAGAAATAAAAATTATTTTAAAAATATATTTTAATAAATGTTATTTTTATATAGTTTCTTCGAAATTATGATATTCAGGGTGTCGTCGAGTTAAAAATCTAATTACACCAACTTGTAGAGGAGAAAAAATGGTAATGAGAATGTAAACTTTATTTTAACATATCTCTTCAAATAGAGTCAGGAAACAATAAAAACGAAATCGCGAGAATTCGGTTTTGCCTAAATATCTTTGGAAGGATTCGGAGGTTTTTAAATTTGAAAACACAATTTTGTAGAATTTAGTAAGGCGCAATTCGAATTTAACAATTTTTGTATCTTTTATGGTTTACGAGATTCCTGTAGAGTGCATCCTTATCTGGGACACCCTGTATATAAAAATAAAAAAGATAGTTTTTATTTCTATTTAAATTCGAGCCAAGAATAAAAATGTAACTAGAAACATCAGTCACATTCTAACTGTTAAAGTGTTTAAATTTATCGACTTATTTTAAGTTCTGGATGTAATAGTACAAGCTAACAATCTTTAGCCATCCATATGAAAAAAATTAATGTATCTCGGGATGTATTCAAGTCAAAATTAACAGCATCATTCTTCCATAGCTTTTACAATTTTCTTTTTCGATTTTAGTAATGTACAATTTGAAAATATTGAGCTAAAAACGACAAGAATTACTTGTGATTAAAAAATTATGTATCAATTCTAATTAATTTATCACTTTATAATAAAAAACAAATTTAGACATTTCTCAAGGCAAATCATTTAATTTCATACGTCCTGGCCGCGCGCCGCGTCACTTCATCCATCAAACTCTAAAAAGCGCGGTTTTATAATAAAATGTTGCTAGAAAAAAGGTTGCAGGGCAATTGAACAGTTTATGTAGTTTTTAATACATCAGTTGTTTCGCTCTCGTTGCGTTTTTTTGGCAAGTACGGTCGTCTTTGTAACGTTATAATAGTTATTGATTTGTGATGCTGTTTTAAAGGAAAACAAGTAAAAAGAATAATATTTTATAGTATTTTTCCATTAAATACTTTTCTGTCCGTTTCCCCTTTTTTAGAGCTGTTTTAAATCAACAAAGATGTAACCAAATGATATAAAATATTTTTAC
This sequence comes from Polydrusus cervinus, assembly GCA_935413205.1. NCBI lineage: Eukaryota > Metazoa > Arthropoda > Insecta > Coleoptera > Curculionidae > Polydrusus > Polydrusus cervinus. Next base: position 19,004,666 of record OW284514.1, on the reverse strand, counting down.
AACAAAAACAAATGACAACCGGACTCTATTTATTTTTAAAGAGAAAAATTAAAGTAAAAATAATAATTGAAAAAACAGAAAAAAATGTCTACTTTTTTATTGGGAAGTGTTATAATTTACAATAAAAAAAATAATGCGGGAAGAAACGACAATGCTTCATTATGAATCGAAAACCATACCTTTATACAAAACGGCACTTAAGAAGGATTATTTACAGCATTTACAACAAAAACGGCTCTGATTCGTATTCTACGCAAAAATACATAATTTCTTAAAAAATCAATTTTGGCATGGTGAGTTTATAAAAATTTTTATTTTTAAACATGAAAAACCGAGCCCTAAAACCCCTGGTTTAAGAGTCATACATACATTCTATGTGAACATTTTGGATTGAAACACGACATTCATATTTTTCATGAATGTAAAAAATGTTTTTCTTTTTTAAAATTAAAGAGCCAGCTTTAGGAATATCAAGAAAAAAGTGAAAAAAAAATTCTCAAAACCAAATTTAATCTAACCGTGGGTAAGTTAGAGGGGGGTAGAGGTAATAATTTAATTTTCGAAATTAGTAGTTGGGAGAATTTTTACCAAAGTTTGGGCGTGTCCCCGAGGAATTTTCGCCTGCGGCGTTATTTTATCTTCCTAAATCATGAAATACATGTAGTCCCGACTGCCCTCCGTCCAGAAAAAAAAAATGTCCTAGTTAGTTACGCCCATCCCCCCCCCAACTAATTTTCTGGTTGCGCCACTGGATTTCCAAGGCTTTGTTTGAAGATGTCAATTTAAAACTGTCAAATTCTAATGTTAACTTATAGGCAGTGCCCAGAGTAGGCCTACGAATATAAGCATTTATTTTGTTTGAAGAAGGCATTGGCAAATGACTGGTGAGGTGTTTCGGGTGACGAAAATCTCCAACGTTCCCAGACCTATAGCAGTTTCAAATGAAACGGCTGGTCAGTGCGCGAAAAGGTGTAAGGGTGGGTAAGGTTAACTTCGCTAGAAAAAATGACAGTTTAGAGTAGTAGAGAATTTTTTTAACAACCTAACTTATATATTTTATTAAAACAGTCACGGTGAGAAGAACAGTTCATTTTTTTGTTGATGAAATTAGTATTTTTATATCCAGAGTGGAAGAATATAGACAGACCAAAAACTGTTAATTATATACATCAGTTAACTTTAATTCGTACCTGATCCACCCAATAAAGTTAACATTGAGATTGTCAACGTAACTTCAACCTGTTACGTCATTCTACAAATTAACCTTTATTCACGTGTCAATTAAGTTTTAATACCCACCCTAAGTTATAATAAATTAATGTTTAACCGAGTACCTCTAGCTAGAGAGTATAGACGGTGTTATTATGAAACCTAAAAATGATATAGTTTGAGGAGCGATCAGACAAAAGCAGATAAATCCATTTTACATAGTTTTGAGCTATTGATAAAAAACTGCTAATGCAGAGGCCCTTTGATCAATTGTAAAAATGAGAAATGCATTCAATAAAGCTTAAGTTAAGGACCTGAAATTAAGAAAATATAAAAAATAATAGGTATCCTGTAAGAGTTATCGCGATTTAAAAAATGGATTTATCTTTTCATTTTATTAAAAAATCTTAGTTATACACTATTATTTTATGATGATGATGATCTAGCCTAGAGAACTGATGCTATAAATAGATCACCGCCCTTTATTACGTTTACATTATAATTGATTTTAAAACGAAATATTTATCTTGTTTTGCCTGAAATGTGAATTGATAACAGGATTTTTTGGATTTATCTGCATTTGCTTGATTTGGCTACTTTCAAACGCTATTTTTAATACGAAATATCTGGTTTAGCTTGAATCTGATATCGCCAGTGGATTTATCTGACCCCATAAATTGAGAATACGGTATAAAATTATTTTTCGTTAAAAATGGATTTATCTGCTTTTGTCTGATCGCTCCTCGTTTGTAACGCAATTTATTTAATAAAACATAATGAAAGTCTATAGGTTTAATTATTTTTTTGATAATACTGACGTTGAATCTCAAACACGGCACCTGTTTTTTTTTTTAACCACGAGCCGCCACTGTTTACAGGTCGATTGTGCTTTTAAACAAAACTTTGCCGAATTACGAATATAACTTGTCATACGTTGATGAAAAACACTTGAAGGACACTTTTGATAAGTGTGCGCCCTTTAATTTCGAATTTAAAAAATCCTATTTTAAGACATTTATTTTTAACTGGTGATAATGTAATCTTCAAAAAACATTCTGTACGCTTAGTAGAATAACTCGTAGAGTCAGTCATTAGGTTTATTTTCAGACATATCGAGACGCACTTTTATTTTATAATTATTATTTTAAGCTCAAAAAGTTATGGGTATGTAATATATATGAATGTAAGAAAACTATACCGAATGTCCACGGAAGGTGTCTTGCTCCTATAATTTTTTCGTTTTTAAAGATAATGGTATGAAATTTGGAGGATTTGTTTGTGACATAAAACTACATATTTTTACGGATGATTCAATTTTATGAAACATCCGGTTAATCCTGTGAAGAAATTCAGTTTTATGTCATATACAAATCTTCTAAATTCAATTCCATTATCTTTAAAAACAAAACAGTTGGCGAGCCACCTTCCGCGGACACCCGATATAAATTTATTATCGAGGACGTGCAATAACAATAACTTGTATAATATTAGAAATAAGTAAAAATACAGTGACCGTCAGAATTCTCGCTTCATATGGAAATCTTTTTCATTATTGATTTCACAGGAAATCGTATTCTTAATAAAAGTTTGTGCGTGCCCCAAAAGAGCAATGGGCTCATTAAAATTGAAAAAGACTGGCGCATACAATGGAGATTCAATTTTTTGCTCAGGAGTAAGGTACTCTTGTTTGTCGTTTTAGATACAATTTTCATTTGTGGCAATGTTTAGAAATAAAAGTTATGCTCGCGAATAGGAAGTCACGGTCTTAAATTGTCACTGATATGAGTTCATTTTTAAGTTTGTTTGCATCATCCAGCCATTTTTCGATTGAGTATGTGCTTTTTTTTCCGAGGAGTGATCTTCCAAAGAGACCTTGTGGGGCAAGGTACTGTCGGATTCAATCCTGAAGGGATTGCCTACCGACTAAAACTCCTCGCGTTCTTTCGGTTTCCGGGCCCGAAATGGCCTATAAAAACCTCCAGACGTCTTACTGATCTTTCCACATCTCCATGCCGGGGCATGTTTATGTTTTGGATCTACCTGCATACGTTGACCGCATATACAGGAATTTATCATCTCTAAATATTTGAAAGGATTAGTTATTTTTGATATGACTTACTGTGTTGGTGTGTTTATGTGTTATTTGTGGTGTACTGGTTTATAGTGTAAGATGCCTCTGCCAGTAGCTGGTTTTGGCGTGTATGCCATTTTTTTGATTATGGGTTAGTAATGAGTATGTGCTTTTGTCAGGATCGAAGCAACTTAAACGATATCTGCACAGATCCGAACACATGCGCACCTAATGTATCTGCGCCCGAACTACTAGGCGTTGGTGTACCACACCTTGATGTCGCCATCTTGGAATGGCGGGTTAATTCGGTAAACTATTGCTATTGTGTAATCACCAAATTAATAAGGGTCTCCTGCCACTGCTACTGAGGCTGTTTTGCATTCGACGACGCTTGATCTTCCTCAGCATTGGCTTCAGCAAGTTGTTCGGTTGCCTCACTGTCATGACGAGGACAATCTTCTTCCATTTTTGTAATTATACTTTACTGCAGGGATGCACATACCGCAGCCCGCTGTCAAAAAAAAAATGTTTGAAGGTCTTTTTATTTTTATCATTGTATTTCATAGTATTTAAAAATAAAAAATGTTGTGTTAATAAGTATTGTTTGTAGTGGCCCGTCCTTGGCTTATATTTTTCCCGAGTGGTCCCTGTACCCTATAAGTCTGTACGTCCCTGCTTTACTGTCTATTTATGGGTAATTACCGATTAATTAACACTGCACTGAGAACGATCCCACTTCTGATTTTAACGTAGGGTTTTTTTTAACCCCAAATGAAAGTCTAAATTATAAAATTAGTATTCTACTGAGCCAACTGGGTTTAAAAATCCTATGTCTCGTCCCTGACCGTTATGTTCAGACTAACTGTCTTACCCTGTATAGAGACTAGATCAGAGCTGGGCAAAGCACTCGAAAAAAGTGCTTCGAGCACCAAACACTTTGGAGATTCAAGTGCTTGCAAACACTTTAAATGGCGTGAAATGCGAAATTCAATTACCAAGCATACCAAGCACTTTTTATAGAATTTTTTAGAATATACTTTAAATTACTCGTTGTTTCTAATTTTAATGAGCGCTTTTTTAGTTCAAGAAGACGCAGAAACCTTTATCAAGCTAAAAAAATTTCTGTGAAATAAGTAATTACACAGTTTGCCATATGGAGCGAAAAATTTGCCGGTCATTGTACATGTGAAAATCATAAATGACGTTAAACATGGTAAAAATCTCAACATTGCTTTCTCCTTGTAATGTAAAATACTGTATGCTAGTTCATAAATACTTTAAGAATAATTCTAAGCATTTGTCAATGCGGTTCCTTTGTTATATAGGTACGTCACGTATGTTAAGAAAAATTACTTATTTTTGTTTAGAATAATAATTTAGCAATAGCGATAATGCATTTCATTTTATTATCATTGATATAAAATTTCCAGTTACACCAATTTTTTTAAATATTTAATTGGTTACCCCATTTTCTTCCAACATTTTAGCCGATTTTATTTAAAATATATATTGTATCCATAGACATATACATATTTTTATCTTCTATCTGTTAAAATATACGTAGATACGTTAATTATCGTTTATTTTGGGTCGTTTAAGCTATGTAATACAATTCAATACCGCACTTGTGATGTAATTAACTTTACATCAATAGTAATGTAATAAGCTTATTATGTACAGTGTGCTCCAGTGGATCTTTACCCGTGTATAGCGTATTAAATTTCCGGAAATATATGGAAACATTGCAAATATTTATTTAAAAAAATAATTATAATGAAATAAACAACTACTTTTCAGTTAAATTATTTTACACAGACAACATATGGTGAGTAAAGTAAAGAATAAAAAATATATATGTTAAATAAACCAGCAGAAAGCAAACAAATTAAAAGTTATTTATTATAAAACGAAAAAGAGGCATATCTTTATCACCATGATCAATGTCCTGCTGTAATCACTTTTTCCTACGACCACCTATGAAAATGAGAAAAAAAAGCACGGTTAATTTGGCTAGAAAGCGCCGTATATCACACGCGTGTTAAAAATATTTCAACACTAGTGTTGAAATACAATGCACACTATTTAATCAAATTTTAATTAAATGGTGCCAATTTGACAGATCACCCCTATTTATTAAAAATAACATATTTTAGAAAGAAGTAATTGTAAAGTGTTTAACTTATTTATCATGTATTTGTCGAATGATTCAGAATTAGAGTGTGAAAATACGCCATCTGAAGTTATAAAAAATATTAATAATATACTGGAAAATCTATTACCAGAAAAACAAATGCGCTGAAGAGAGTGTCATGTATTAATCAACAAAGGTTTATCGGTAGCGATAGCGTAAAGAACAGAGCTTTAGCCTACAGATCGCAAGGTCACAGGTTCAAATCCCATCAGAGTATTTTTTTTATAAAAACATTAAATAATTTATAGAATTATTTTGAATTGAAATCTTCCTTGTTGGGTAGATTTTTTAAATATGAAAAAGTTAAACTACAAATAAATTAAAAGCTTATTGACAAACTATCAAACCAGATATTAAGTGGAACATAATCCTAAGTATGCTAATTTCAACACTAGTGTTGATATTTTTTTTTCAACACTAATGTTAAAATATTTTTTTCACAAAACAAAGACTTTTTTAATGATTCTTTGTGGTCGTAGGAAAAATAGTGTACATTACTCATGTGAAAGTGATTATTCTAAAACTCGAAGAATTTCCGCACTCGGCTGACGCCTCGTGCTAAATATTTCCTCGTTTGAAAAGTATCACTGTCATCACTTGTTATGTAATATACAAGAGCCTCTGCCGTAATTTTTTTCCCGACATATTTTTTTAAATTAGGATTGTTTACAATATCAATAACTACTTACAAGCTAGCATAACTAAAGGACGATGACAACATAATAAAAACTCAAAATCAGATTGAAAATAAAAAAAACGGCGTTTAAAAGTTATTTACAATTCTTTCTCTATCTAGCACGATTCAGAATTTAGAATAATGCCAAGAAAACGTTAAATTATGTTTTTATTCGCCTTTATGATATGAATAAAGATGGGGAGTTGTATCGTTGAACGATGACGCACGGCTAAAGATCCAGCGGGAATACTGTAACCTATTTTTGCTACAACTGGTTAAAAATTTGAATTAGAGAAAATGGAGTAATAGCTAGAGAAGAATAGAGCTGACTTTCGAATAAATAGACATAGAACGTATAAGATTTAAAATAACATTAAATGTTGTAGACAAAATTAGCTGTTCATAAAATAGTAAAGTGCCAAAGATGACAGAAAGCAATTTATTGTACATACTTGGGATAGTCTGATGATCTTACAATTCGAATTCCATATTTATATTTTTGTGTATACATACAGTGCTTATACAAAGTCTACCCCCCCCCCCCCCCCCCCATGCTACTTGCTAACTCGGGAATGGCTTGAGATAATATTATTCAAATGTATGCGACAAATACTTACTTTCGAGAAAAAAGTGTTTGTTTTGTTATTGAAGATGGTGGAGATACGCCAAAATTTGACGTTTTTGAAATGGCGATTCGGAAAAATATGAGAAAAAGTATTTTTGGCTATCTTCTTCAATAATAATGTAATAGCAGTCTTGACTCTTGAGAACAGAAAAACTTCTTTGCGTTTACTAAAAGCTGGACATTAGTCAACATGACGAGCTTACGGGTAACACGGAAAACATGACACATTGTCGGCCTCCTGACGTAGTGGCATATCTAAAAAAAATTGAATTACGCCAGAATTATACAGGGTGATTCCTAAGTTGATATTTCTTTTTTAGCTGTACATAGAAGGCATTAAAATAAACAACTTTTTCAAATACCTTTCTTCAAAAACTCAAAAATACGGTACTTACATTTATTTTTTACACTATGGATCAAATACGGTCCTGCCTAACTTAAACAATGTTTTTTTGACGACACTCACCGTAGCTAACTTGCTTCAGAAAAACACACCGCAGCGGATTGCCAAATAACTGACCACCGACCCCTAAATTGCATGACTAATAAGACAAACAATATAAAGTATAGCAGGCTACGTTTTGATGACGAGGCCCGCACTTAGATTTTTTACTTCTGTATCTCGTCTATTTTTAAGTGTTTTGAAAATGATTATTTTAATGCCTTCTATACACAGCTAAAAAAGAAGTGTCAACTTAGGAATCACCCTGTATATATTTATTTTCATTTTTGATGTGTCAAAGTGGCCTAACCTTATCTCTAAATTAAGGTGTATTACGATGTAATATAAAAATAAAAATTCTCACTTGAAACCGTTTGAATGAGAACAGTTTTTTCGTTATTTTGATTTTCTCAAAAGTGAGATACGCCACTACGTTAGGAGACCGAAAACAAAAAATTAAAAACCTATCTTTAATTCAATTTTGAAAATATTTTATTAGCCTCCTGCCCAAGTAGTTTCTGTGTTACCTGGAAGCTTGTCATTTTATTCAAAGTAAGACTTTCAGTGAACACAAATTGAGTTTTTTTGTTCTCAAGATCTAATTGTTGCAGAGAAATATTCTGTATCCTCTGTTTAAGTTCTTTATTTATTTATTAGCTCCCTTTTCAAACTTTCAGATAGGTATATTTTTTTAGTTTTTTCTATTTTCTAACGGGTCTTAAAACTTAAGAGTCACATTTTTTAAATAGATTAGATTTCTTCAAAAACAAATACTATACTAGGTATAGATTAGGTCTGGGGCAAAAGTTATTATACAGGGTGGAATTTTTAACTGGAATAAATTCAGTTTTAGAAAGCCTCTTTATTTGCGGAGGAAATACGGGTGCATTTATTTTTAGTCTGGTACACTTTTTCATCCAGTCATGAAATTTATCCCTCTCTTGGGGGTAGAAACCGCCCCCAACTTTTTTTTATCAAATGTAAAGGTATGTATTGCGATAGCTCGTTGGAAAGGGCATAAAAAAAGGAATACGACCCACTATTTATTTTTACATTTTGGTAATGTAGAAAGCCAGAAAAAAATAAGAACTGGTCATTTTAGCAAGAATGATTTTCACCTAAAAACCAAAGTTTACGTAACAAAACCAGAAAATATAAAGAAACTTAGAGCGTTTTTACACGGCACCATATATCGCGCGCGATAAATGGTCGCAATATTGCTTTACACCAAATTATGTGTTCTCTAATATCGCTTTAGTGTGAAAATGGCTCATTAGAAAACACATAATTTGGTGTAAAAGCAATATTGCGACCATTTGTCGCGCGCGATATATGGTGCCGTGTGAAAACGCTCTTAGGCAACGACTTATTCACGAAATGAAAGAATGAATTTAACTTTAGATTAGGGTTTTGTCAAGAAAAAAATGGGCAACATTTCCAACAATTTTTACGATAAAAAAAATAGCGGCTAGGTTACCGAAATGCAAAGTAATTAGTGGGTCGTATTCCTTTTTTTATGTCCTTTCCAATGAGCTATCGCAATACATACCTTTACATTTGAGAAAAAAAGTTGGGGGCGGTTTGTACCCCCAAAAGAGGGGTAAATTTCGTGACGGGACGAAAAAAGGAGGTTACCAAACTAAAAATAAAGGCACCCGTATTTCCGTATTTTCTCCGCAAATAAAGAGACTTCCACCCTGTATATAAAACCCACTGACAATATTTTATACATGATTTTTGTATGTTTATGTAAGCGCAGTGGCTTTTATTAATTAAAAAATTTGATTTTTCTTATCTGTGGTGAAACACCCAAAAATATTTTTATTTTTTATTCCAATTAATTTCCAACTAAAGCGCTAAATTTTTCAAAAAAATACTCTCATAATCATGTAGGTCCACTTTTAGGTATCGATCGAAGGTCTAGAAAGTCACAAGATGTGGTCTGCTTAAAAATATCATGTATCGGGATCAGGTCAAGTATCCAAAATAGCCCCATTTATTTTTGATAACTAACTTCGTAGTAGAGAATAAAAATTGGCGAAAGATAAATTATCGACAAGACACGGTCCGCAGTTCAATTGGCAAGATACATTTTTTTTTAAATAGTTCAGATTTATTTGGGGTATATTTTCAACTTTTACTCGAAAACGATTTAAGCCATCGACAGCATTTTTGTTTAATCAGCCTTTCTCTAGATTAACATAGTTACAGACTTTCGGCAGTCACAAAATAATTATCAGTGACTATTAATACTCAATAGTGTTTTTAATTAAATTTATTTAAGTTTGATATTACAGATGTTATGCGGTATAAATGGCAGCCATTGACACTGCACTTTACAGTTTGCAATTTTTCTTTCGCGCAAGAAAAGATTGCCCGGGTGAAGCTAATAACTGTGTTACCTGGATATAAGGTGCTTGTATAAAGTCCCCCATTCCACACCTGTGCCCCAGGGAACCCATTACCGTTGGCGTCCCTGTGTACTTTAACGCAAAAGATAGACGAGCTGCTCTGTCCGCTTGCCGCTAAGCTTCTTGCTATATACCGGGTGTGCATCGTCGAGCGGGACATAGGAAATCCCATGTAATTTTAAATGGGGTCAATTATTGGCTTGCCTAATTATTTTAGAGAAAAATTTTATTTAGGTTTATTAAAGAGCACTAAAACCCACATTCAAAAGAATAACTTTAGATATTTTTGATGAGCCCGTTTACGGGTTATCGCCGATTTCTTTTTAACTATTTCTCCTTTTTATGGCCCCGTATTTGCGGGCACCAGTCAAGGTAAAAGATGACTGTCAAATAAAGTTGTCATTTTGAAATGTGTGCTTTATTGTTATAAAAACTCGTACATCGAAAATATTAAAGAGGTATTTATGAGTACAAATTAATCTGAATAAAACTAAAATAAAGTATCCAATTACAAGGTTAATTATGACATTTTACATGTTTCAATATTTTACTAATTAATAGGTAGGTACTATTAAATTGTTAGAACTTTAGGACTTAAGAAGATGTTCAAATATTCCTCCATTGACTGCTAGACAATAACCGAAGCGATCATAAAATTCTCTGCTTACATTCGCTAGTTGGTAAACTGAAATTCTATTGCATTCGGCAGAAATAGCATTTTTCAACTCGTCTAGATTTGGGTATTTTTATCTTTGTATATCCTGTTTTTAAATGGCCCCAGAGAAAGAAATCATTTGGCGATAAATCAGGAGACCTGGCTGGCCAATTTACTGTATGATTTAAGCCAATAACATTTCCATTAAAAGCACGGTTTAAATATTTCCGGACAGCCAGGGTACTATGTGCCGGGCAGCCATCCATTTGATACCAAACTTTCTGATTTTCCCTGGCGGCATCATGTAAAGTAGGTAAAATATGATCTTCAAGTAATTCCAAAAAATATTCTGCATTTAAATTTCGTGTAAGAAATAATGGCCCGACAATATTTTCTCCGAAAATCCCAGCCCAAACATTAACTTTTTGTGGATATTGCGTCCTTGTTTCGACAAACCTGTGTTGATTTTCTTTGTTCCAATATCAATAATTTTGAACATTGGTTTCATTGTTTAAGGTAAATGTGCATTTGTCAGTAAAACAAATGTTTTTTAAAAATTCCCTATCCATGTTTGCTCTTTCAATCATACCAAAACAAAACTCCTGTCGTCGTATTTCGTCCCTATCTCTTAGCTCTTGGTGCTTTTCATATTTGTATGAATAATATTTATGTCGTTTTAAAGCTCGTAACGGTGTGGTGTGATCTAATGCTATGTCATCCTCAAGTTTCCTTGTGCTGATCTTCCCATCATTTTCTTCCACGCACAATAAAACTTGCAAGTCCCTATCATTTCTTGCATCTCTTCTTTGTTCCTGCCTTTCTTCACATCTGCAGTTATTTATTACAGTGCCTTTTGTCTCAAATTTCTTGATAGTCCTTTCGACTGTAGATTTTGCAGGTATCGGTCTATTCGGATAGAAAGCAGCAAACATGTCTGACACATTTTGATAACTATTTCCTTGATAATACCATTTAATCATCAATATTTTTTCTTCAGAAGTGTAATTCATGGCTAATATTTTCGCTGTACGAGTTTTTATAACAATAAAGCACACATTTCAAAATGACAACTTTATTTGACAGTCATCTTTTACCTTGACTGGTGCCTGCAAATACGGGGCCATAAAAAGGAGAAAGAGTTAAAAAGAAATCGGCGATAACCCGTAAACGGGCTCATCAAAAATATATAATATAAGTTATTCTTTTAAATGTGGGTTTTAGTGCTCTTTAATAAACCTAAATAGAATTTTTCTCTAAAATAATTAGGGAAGCCAATAATTGACCCCATTTAAAATTACATGGGATTTCCTATGTCCCGCTCGACGATGCAACACCCGATATAATGTTTATGTATAAGGTTAACGGCACCTAACCTTACATATTTTTTTTATTTGTGACCAATATTTGTGTGTCATTTTAGAGAAACACGCATGCCACTTCGTGGCACCCATGCCGCGGTTGGCCACTGCTGATGAATACATGTATGTTGGATTGCACAAAGATTTTTAACAATAACTAACTAACCAACAACTTTGACTGTGACATAAATGCACTGGCAGGCATTATTTACCCATCGAACTTTCCTGATTAGTAAATTAAAATAAGATAACTGGGCCACTGTGATTGTGGGAAAAGTATTTCTACCAATGTCATGTATGTCACCGTCAAAGTTGCTGGTTAGTTAATTATTATAACACTTTGTGCAACCTGACAATACAATGGTATGTCGCTCTGCCCAAAGTACGTGTTCCTTTTTAATATTTTTCTGAATCTCCATTGTAAAAAAGCATATTTTTGGGAGTATTAATTATTTCGGGGTTGAATGAAGCGTAAGAAGACATTTAAAATGAGGTATCACTTCACCTCTCTTTCCATTTATAATGTTTTTTCAGAATAGCGCCATCTTGAATAATAAAACAACACTTTTTGTTTAAGCATGTGTAAATATTTTGTTTATGCATGTTGAATTTGAATAATATATCTCATCATTCCCGAATTAGCAAGGAGGGGGAAGGACGGGACTTTATGCAAGCACTGTAGAGTTTTCCCCTCTCATATTAATGACAAAGCATTGTATGATAATTTTTGTATTTGATTAATTTGTCTGAATTTGATCAGGGGTAACCTACTTGTAAATAAGGATGTTTTAAAAAAATATTGTTTAAATTATTTTTGTTTAATATTTAAAAATTTACCGATTTTACGCATTTTATTAAAATAATTATGTGTTATGAAGATGTTATTCTAATATATTTTTGTATATTTGTTTGTTTGGTTGGTATGGTTTTTTTGATCAATTTTGTACGCTTTTTATAAAATATGTAACTACAGTATGAAAAAAAAACACTTTGTAAAGGTTTAATTTTATTTATTACAAAATATACCTATGTATGTATGTATATATAAGACCTTTGTTATACAAAAACAATAAAAATTAAATAGTTTAACCTATAAATACGACTGTTAATGAAGCAAGCCTTTTAAAACAAGGAAATATCAATAACCTGACAACCACGATAAAATCTACTAATCCTACTAATGGAATACAAACAAAATGTAACACTGGCTCTCTACTGTGTCAATTAATTTATAAAAGCATACTTTTTCTAATTGGTCATAAAGTTGCTATCTTCATCAATTCCGCCCAGTTTTGACATTCCCAGGAGGGAAGAATTTCCGCAGGATATGAGAAATTTTATTCTTAGATTTTAACAAGTACCGATATTGGTAATCCTCTCTGCATCATAGTTAATACAACGTTATCATAATTATAAAACTTTTAAAATATTATTCAATTCATTTAATATTATACCGGGTGTCCACGGAAGGTGGCTCGCCCCTATAACTCTTTTGTTTTTAAAGATAGTGAAATGAAAATTGGAGGATTTATATATGACGTAAAATTGCATTTTTTGACAAGTAATTTAACTTATGAAACTTCCGGTTTAACCGGAAGTGACATAAACTTTTTATTTTTAAATGGGACACATGGTATATATTTCCTTTTTTTAACTCTATATGACGTTCTAAATACAACCACTTGTCACTTTTTGTCATCAAAATTAAATTTTTTTTTAATATATTTTTTTATCTAGAGGGCTATGCATACGTTTAATTCACTTATATCAGTCCTAAAATCTTGGGAAAAATACAACTTGACTGTTTTTGGTCAAAATCTATCTGCTGTGTGAAATTTAAAATTTACACATTTTTTTTAAATGGCAACATGGTGGCTCATCAGATTAGAAACAAAGAGCTCTTTGTTACGATTAATTTCATACCACACACTATTAGGTTTTAACCAAATTTCCATTTAAAAACTTTAAAAATGTAACGTTAGAACGTCCCTAAAAAAACATCTTTTTTGAATAAAATACGCTTTAAATTCATCGAGTAGCCTGTGACCAACAATTTCGCATAAAATATGCTTTAAATGCATCGAGTAGTTGTCTTAGTCACAGGCTACTCGATGCATTTAAAGCGTATTTTTTTCAAAAAAAAGTTTTATTTTGGGGACGTTCTAACGTTACATTTTTAAAGTTTTTTAATGGAAATTTGGTTAAAACCTAATAGTGTGTGGTATTAAATTAATCGTAACAAAGTACTCTTTGTTTCTAATCTGACGAGCCACCATGTTTCCATTTAAAAAAAAAATAGTAAAACAAGTTTAAATTTTAAATTTCACACAGCAGATTGATTTTGACCAAAAACCGGCAAGTTGTATTTTTCCCAAGATTTTAGGACTGAAATAAGTGATTTAAACGTATGCATAGCCCTCTAGATAAAAATAATATTTTGGTGACAAAAAGTGACAAGTGACACATGGTTGTATTTAGAACGTCATATAGAGTTAAAAAAAGAAAAAATATACCAGGTGTCCCATTTAAAAATAAAAAGTGTATGTCACTTCCGGTTAAACCGGAAGTTTCATAAAGTTAAATCACTTGTTAAAAAATGCAATTTTACGTCATATATAAATCCTCAAATTTTAATTTTACTATCTTTAAAAACAAAAGAGTTATAGGGGCGAGCCACCTTCCGTGGACACCCGGTATGAATTTTTATTTTATTTTTTCTTCCCCGCCTTCCATATGCTTCGTAAATTCTACCCATCACAGTATATTGTCTCACGAAATCGGCGCATGTTAAAAATTAGTGTATCAGTCTACAGACAGAAACACCTTAATTTTTCACACAACAACATTGATTTGCGAAACTAAGTTTTATCAATTTTTTTCTACCCCAAATACATCTACAGTAAAAAAATTGGAGATACAATATAATAGCTTATTGATGCATGCATGTAATCTTAGGGCTTAGAATGTAACCAATCTGTTGTATATAATTTAACGCAATATTTCTTATATACAGGGTGGCGCATCGAAAACGAAACAAAGATATTTACTGGAAGCTCAGTTCTTTTTTGGAAGAACGCCCAGACCCGTCGATTTCGTTTTCGAGGGGGACACAAAATTGGCAAAAAATCACGTTAACACGTGCAGCCCCCTGGGCGGGGGTGGCACCACCCCTAAAATCTTAAATCGAAAGGGGGGTCGAGTGATACCTTATTTTAAAGGTATTTTAATTTCCTTCACTACTGAACTGAAGTACATGCATTTTACATCATTATAAAGTGAATTGAAATATCTTTAAAATAAAGTATCACTCGACCCCCCCGTTACATTTAGGATTTGAGGGGTGGTGCCACCCCCGCCCAGAGGGCTGCACGTATTAACGTGATTTTTTGCCAATTTTGTGTCCCCCTCAAAAAAAAATCAACGGGTCTGAGCGTTTTTCCAAAAAAGAACTGAGCTACCAGTAAATGTCTCTGTTTCGTTTTCGATGCGCCACCCTGTATAGTGAGTCTCATAGCTATTCTTCTTGGGATCGAAGTAACTGAACTTGACTATCCGAACTTTGCTCTAGTTTCTTATACCTAAAAATATACAATATTTTACAAAATATCATACCGCCTATAAATCCAATAAAGAAACTTAAAATCGTCGCTATTAATATCACCATGAAAACGCTATCAATGGAGGAGGTATTTGTGAATCTCTCCCAGCAGTTGCCAGGCAAAATCGTCTCCAAGTCTTTGTCATTCATTTCTTTTATATCTAGTTCTTTATCTTCATATTCTTCATCATACTGTATATCACTGAGTTGTGTCACAGGAATTCCTTCTTTTGGCTGTTGCAAATTTTTAAGTTCTCTCCTTTCTTCATTTACCATTGCACGTACTTCGTGATATCCTCCAAAGTCAGCTTGTAATTCATTGTCCAAATTGTCATTTTTACATTGCTGAGACATATTTTCAATAGCTCCATTTATGCCGAATATATTAATGATTTCATTGGTTTCAAGGATGCATTGGTACGGCTCCAAACGATCGATAAAGTTTCTCTGATCAAGAAATTCAAAAGTTTTTATATTATCGCAGTTGCACTTCCACGAGTTAAAAGATAGTTTAATAAAAAGGGAGTTTGGTTCGAACATATCAAACACATCCGTGGTCAAAGTGTCAATATTATTTTGATGTAATAATAGAAGTTTTAAATTTGGCAGCTGCCTCAGAGCTTTTTTGGGTATATTTGTTATTTTAGAGTTTGCTAGTATCAGTACTTCTAGACTTTCCGATCGAATAGTTGGCATATTTCCATTAAAGTAGTTATTTGATAAATCCAATAGAATCATGCTATCTAGTTCTTCAATTATAGATTCTGATATAACATTTAAATAATTTTGTCCCAAGTAGAGTTCTTGCAAGTTCTCTAATTCATCAAATGTAGCGAAGCCTATATCAGCAATTTCAGAGTTGTTTAAATACATTTCTTTTACTTCATCGCTTTTAATGAAACTAAAATCTTCTTGACTTATAAATACTAGTTTATTACCAGAAAAGTCCAATATTGCCGGACTGGTTTCCAAATAATCCATAATAGGAATTGTTTCTAGTCCTTTATTAATACATGCAACTGATTTTGACGTGCAGTTGCAAGACGCAGGACACTCTGTGGACCCTTGTGCCATCCAAAATAGGATTATTAGCACTAGTTCTTTCATGTTTAAGGTGGAGATCTAAAATAAGAAAAAAATATATAGAGCTAAGGTGTTCAAAATTACATTTTTTCCAATTAGTTTTTAGGGTACCTACATACTGTTAGAAAAATTAAAATATTAAGAACCCTGTTATACCATAAACATAAAATAAATATTCTCCTTAATAATAAAATTTAACTGCCTTCGGTGTGGGATGTTTATTTGTTTATGGTAGGTTGGAATTCCCTAAGACCAGAGGGTTAATTATAAAGTAGGTACAAAAAGGAGGCACAAAATTTCATAAAAAACGGTTGAGAGTGCAACTTTTTCCTTGGCCAAAGACGGTCGGTTTTTAACTTTTCAAGAAAAGCACACAGCTTTTCTGTTGTCACTTGTCACCCTGTACTACGGGTTAGATTTTTCGTGTGTACTCACTGTACAATTTAAACCACTAGTTTTCCTTTGTCACCCTGTACTACGGGTTAGACCTTTCGTGTGTACTCACTGTACAATTAAAACCGCTAGTTTTCTTTTCGGTCATTTTCGGCAGATACTTTTGTTACCTAACTAAATAGTATAATTATAATAATATAGTCAATTTAGTTTATTAACATACTGTGTGCCTATCTATCAGTTACCATTTTTCCATTTACCGTCGCATTGTTGAAACTTTGTAAATATATGTTCCTGTTACCAAAAATAAAGTGTTTTTCACCACCCCAAGACCTATGGAGATATAATTATTTATTCGCAACGAAGTAGTTGCTGGTCCTTCAATATCGAAGAAATTCCTGTTGGGCAATCCCCATCACTAAGGATTATCTGGAATTATTTTTAAGTTTTGCGTAAAACATTAATTATCGGGACTCTTGCGACAAAATATACTGCATATTAGCAAATAACTATTTACATCTTAGATTAAAAAATGTCTACGCCGACAGATAACAAGAGAGAAATCGTCTGGAAAATAACCTAGCGAATTTGTTTGAAATACTACTTTTTATTGGTAAACTTCTCAAAGGAATATTCAACCACGATACAAAGATGATTAAGATATGATATTCAGAGGCTGTGACGTTATTGGTGAGTAAGTAGTCCTAGAAACAGATAGTAATTTTTATTGTGTTTCCATTATTTAGAATGAAAACTTCACTTACCACATGACGTCACAGGGTGTAAATATCTTATCTTATTGTATCATAATCGTTACCCGAAATTTTTCTACCATCCTATAACCAACTGCAATTTTGATGTCATTATTTAGTTACTATAGCGACTCCAAAGTCAAATCGCGATTCCTTCTAGATTTTGGATAATTTTATTATAGAATTTTCAAAGTCAATGACAAAACGAATTTCTTTGGCTGGTCGCATCAAAGACCTGCTGGCAGGAAGGTGCCGAGATATGCCAAATATTTAGAGTAAGGACGAGAGCTTATTATAAGCTATTTCGTTTGCAGCTGATCAGTAAGACCACGATCATTTTGATCAATAAGTTTGTTTTTAATTTAATTTGAATTGCGGTGTTTCATGGTATGAAATCCTTGAATGAAAGATTGACACCAGCCAAAAATCTATTTTGTTTGGTACAGCTCTCGTAGATGATTATTCAGACTGACAATCTTGATAAGAGAATTACCGTAATACTGATCGCATATGAGCAAGTTTTAAGGATTGATGGCCAGACTGATGTCAATACTCTCATAGACACAAGAATGAAGATATTGACGATATTATTTAGGACTGTTATTCCGAATGATCGTGTACAGTCTGCTATTAGAAGCAGGCCCAAGGCGTGAAGGACAAAGGATTGATATCACTCAGTACTGTAAGTCTGAATAATCGTATGGGGTCTATTTGGCCGAAAATCGTCGTCGCCTGCATGCGGTCAAAGCAGACAATATAATAATTTTCCATGGGTCGTGAAGCTTTCCAATTGCCCTAAGTTCTTCTGACAAATATCAAGTCCACGTCAACTCCGTTAGTGTTTATATATAGCCGAAGCGTTAAGCACACTATTTATGTTATTGCTGTTTGCCGCTGATGATGGATTTTTATTAAGATAATTGCAATGCTTCATCATGTTTTTTGACTACTTCTTTGTCGACACCATGCTAGATTAGTAATTTGTTCTTTAAAAAAAAATTTAGAACTCCTTTATGATGGTTTCTGAAAATTGTTGCCAAGCAATACGAAAACAACACATTGTCATGTCCCGCTTTTGTGGAATTCTTGTGACAAACAGTACCTACTTGTACTTACATAATATAGGCCCTACAAATGCCTAGAATGGCCAAATTAATAATGATTAAAGGTCAACAGCAGACAAAACATAATAAAGTGTCTAAAGATAATAATTTAAAATGAACGAGAATTGACGACAGAATTATGATATTCTATTTTAAAAGACTGTAAAAATGTAGTTTCAACTTTCTGTAACATCGTTTATATTTTCTATAGTAAGATATCGACCAAAAGTAAATAAAAATTTACACTTACCGTATTTTTATTCTCAATCGTCTATGAGAGTCACAATAATTTGCGAAGAATCAAATTGTTTGTAGATTATCTTATCAAAAAATATTTTATCAATACTATTTACCTAGTGGGTATGACAATCTTAAATGATATTTTATTTTTATTAATATAAGTACGCGGTGTTCTTTTATTTCTATGTACAGGGTGTATAACTGTACAACTAAAAATGGACGCCTGCTGCATATTATGAACCATTATTCGTACAGCTTGTGGAATGGAGTATAAAGAAAGTGGCCAAGAGAAATCGCTGGAAAATATTTTTAAGTTTCTTAGGTTGCCGCTAGAGGTCGTAATACTAATGCGAAACTAAGAAAACGAAGATTTCAGTCAGCACGAACAAATACTGCATTTCCACCACATCGCGCATATTGTACCTGCGTCTGACGTGGCAAAAAAATGTCTTTTTTATACATAAAATATAAATATTTAGGGGTAGAAATAGTTGGGAAATGGTCAGTAAAACAATTGTATTTGGCCAAATACAAATTTTGAATTTCTGAACTGTTTTATTGACCATTTCCCAACTATTTCCACCCCTGAATATTAGTCAGTGTGGTCACTAATTATACCAATTTAAAATAAAGTATAAAAACTCATTTCAGGAGAATTATATGGCGCGGCGTCAATGGAGATTTTGAAGATAATATCGGGGCATCATTTGTTATTTTAATGGAAAATAAGAAATTGACATGAATAGCCGTAATATTTCTATTTTTATGTTCTGCATAGCGTATGATATAATTTAAACCTGTAATACATATAATTGAAACTTTAAACTAAATTTTCATTTTTTTTTTTTTAAATAAGGTATCATCCGCCAAACTAGAAGTTCTTGTAAACCCATTAGTAAAATTTTAATATTAAATTTTCAATTATACAAGCCAGGAAACAATGCCGCGTTTCACGCTGATATGGTAGGCCCTTAATATGCCTAGGTTAAGCCTTATTTGGTCTAATTCTTTGGTCCTCCATCCCTCAAATTAAGATGGGGGGGAGACAAACTTTTTTTTTGGTAGAAGCTAATAGCCACTTTGGTTAGAGACAATAAAATTTATCAAACTTGGTATCGTTTAAAAGAGGCTCAATTGTTTTGGCATTTGCATTATAATATAGTATGTATTTTTTGTTTGTGGTGGTCGCTAGAGGGCGCCGTTTGAAAGACCATTGAAATTGGCGTTTTTTTTTTTAAATTTTAAATTAAAATATATAGGGTGTTCCTCATTAATGACGTGCTAATATTTCAGAGTGTGATTCTTCAGGTCATTTTATGAAAATAAATTCATATGAGCATCTGTGCACAAGGGCTTAAGTTTTTTGGTACAGGGTGTTGAAATGTTTAATTTTTAAGCGTTATTTTGTAATATCTCCGAAAGTAGGTACCTACCTTAGATATTATTTTCAATTTTAGTATGTGTTATTATGATATAAAAAACATATTTTAGTAGGAAAAGTTATTCTATTGTTTCACTAGTAGCGTTTCTGCACACGTATTCTGTGATTTTTTTACAAGAGAAATGGTACGCCACTGACATTTTTCCATGCGGATATTTTTTCTGATTAGCCTGAGTTTGACGGAGCTTTATTCTGCTGTATAATTCATTTAAAATTTTAAGATTAAATTTGCTCAAGGCTTAACTAGGCGTAGTAAAGAGAAACCTTAATTTTTTTGGTGGAGCATTAATATTTCGCCCTCAACCAGCCACCTGAGAAACTTAAAAATAATTTCCAGTGATTTTTTCCACTTTCCTTGTTTCCAAACCTGTAGGATTAATGGTTTCCAAGATGTTGCCGACGTCCGTTTTTAGTTATACACTTATACACCCGGTACCTCTACAGCTTATTTTAGCCTATCAGTAGTTCCGAGGTTAAATTCTGATTTTGTCGTTAAAGTCGTAATAAAACGATATCATAATAGATATCTATCTACCTAACCATTTGTTATAATTCTCTTCATAGAATAGAGGATGCGTTGGTTAATTCTGTACATGTATGTATAGCATGCTTCTCACCAACGGCGGCCCCAGAAGACATGCGGCTCTATTTTTATAGCCACTTTATGCCTTAGTGACTTTATCACGAAATTAATCAATTTTATTATGTATTACATATGCCTTTTGTACTGTTATTTGTACAAAAAATACTTTTATATACCATAATAAGAAAATGTAATTGTGTGTAATAAATCTCATGCTATCATTTTTTACTCAATTTTTAAGTATAAATTTTGTTGACAAATTTTCTTACCGACTTGTAATTTACTTAACTCCTACCCCCATCAAAGTCCCAAAAATTATCACCTCCTTGACATATATTGTTATAACAATAGCTAAATCTGCGCATGCAACAGTAGGATCATTTTAACTTGTGTCATGTATTTACTTTAGTTCCATAGGACCTTAGTTCTCTAATACATATTTAAAGTTATATTTTATTTACCTTTTTTGGCCATTATAATACCAGTGCTTCTTTTGCTCTAAAGTCAGTTTGTTCACATTCATCCAGCAATTTAATCTATATATGGTTAGTACACACTATAATAATAAATCATCCAGCATCCAGCGTTAGTGACTGAGTAAATAGATGGTACTTTCAGGAGTAACATTATTTAGCGCGTTCCGTAGATTGGGTCCCAGTACCGATCCCTGTGCGACCCATTTCGCACCAGCACAAGTAAAATGTTTCACAGCTGCCTCCAAGTTCTATAACCAAAAAATGAATCGGTAGAGTTTAGACGTTTAACCTAACAAAAATTACTTTTCAAAATTTGTTACAATAATAATGAACTTTAGTAATTATTTTTAAGGTTTGTATTGCTTTTTCTTCCATTTTTTTTTTGAATGATATTATCCCACACCAACAATCCAACATAGAATACCACCTTTCCCTTGGCGAAAAAAAATTAATAGTTTTTTACAAATTTTAATTACTATTTCCTTCATACATTATAACTAGAAAGCAATTTTCATTTGATTTTAGTAGAAAATCATCCTTTCAACTATATTGCGATGAAAAGATGATTGTTACGCATGGTTGCAATCGCTGGCACATTCTAGTTTTTTTTTCTATCATTAGTTGTGTCATCGAATCTTAATATTTGGTGGCATTTTAATTCATCATATAAAATTCTTTGAAAATCATGCCATCAGGTTTATGTATTTTCATTGTTATTTGCCTGAAAAAGTAAGTCAAACAACAATATAAAAAGGCATTCAAGCTATTTCTATAAAAATATGCCTTCATGCATGATTCTTGACAATTTTGAATGCACTTAAAATAATACTGTAAAAAATATATCAGTAATAATGATTTTTCTCAAGATTTACCTTTCCCAGAGACCATTCTTGGAGTCGAAATTAACATTGCTTCTAAAATTAATTGGTAATGGTAGTATCCGAATCAGGATATGACTCATTACGCTGGACCAAAGTCAAATTGACAGAATATAAACTACTCTGGTAAACTTTTATATCATTTAATCTTTTAAATACATTATTCTTTAAAACAATTCTTTTTGTGATTACTAACCGTGAAATGCAATATTTAAATTTTGATATAAAAATGCAGGTGTACCTAACAAGACTAAACAATATACAGAGATGAATAAAAAAAATCCAGAGACAGACCTTTTCTATATCTATACTATGTGAACATTGTATGTAGATATCCTGAAAGATTTCTTGCAAATAAAAAATCTCGAAAATATTCAACCTCTAATTTTTTTTTTGTTACAAATAACAATAAAATAATAAAGATAGGTAAATTGTTAAAAGTGGCTTAGAAACCTGCAAAGCAACAAAGGGTAATAAAGAAAGTTTCGTTTCTTTATGGAGACATGAAGATGTTCCAATTTAATGACTGCCTGTATAGTGTAATAAGATCCGTATTTTGTGTATTCAAAATAACTATTCTATAGTACATAAATCATTCGCCAGAATATCAAGAACAATAATTTATTACGTCAAAATATTTTCTTGTTATTTTATGGCTTAGTTGTAGTCTATTTCAGAAAGGTGTAGAGTAATAAAAGCTCATTAGGTATGCAATGGGACTACAGAGTGACCCAACGAATATTTAATCCACTTTCATAATTTGGCATTGATTTCATTGCAAAATTCTTTATTTTCATTAAGTGGGTAGTGCCACCCGTGTTTGGGTCAATTTATTGGTTTTTCTTATTGTTATTCATTCACAAACACTGAAAATGGTATGACAAAGGCGTGCATTATGTACATAGATTAGGTACACTTATTTTTTATTAATACAAAAATACATTATACAGAAAGTAAATAATAAAAAATTATAATATTATTCGTCATCTGAGGAACTGTCATCTTCTCTTGACATTATAATTAACGGGTCGACGGTCCGATCGATCAGGTGGTCAAGATCCCACATTTTGTCCAAATCCCACATTTCCTCCTCTTCTTTATTGACATGATGGACTGCTTTTCGCCAGTTCTCTGGTGCCACTTCCTTAATGGCTTGATCAAACAGTAGCGTAACGTCTTTCATTTTGAATGTCGTGTTGTGTCTTGCAACAAATCCTTACACTTGCGTCCATATAAGTTCTAGGATTTAGTTCGCAATGATATGGAGGAGTGCGCAGCACAGTTACACTATGTTTATCAGCTATATATTCCACGTCATATTTCATAAAACGATGTTTGTGTAAATTTGCTATAGCTAATAGTTCCTTCTTTATCAAATTATCTTCAAATTTAATACCTTTGGTGGTTAACCAGTCGATAATTTCTTGTTTTCTGAACTGAACTGGACGGAATTTCCCATTTTATTACTCTACACCTTTCTGAAATAGAATATAGACAGAATAATTTTAGTGATGGTGCAGATGGGTCCTTTCTTTTAAAATAATAGTCATCAGTCTATTTTTTGTAGAAGAAGCTTAAAAATAATTATGACTAAATATTAGTTTTATATTTTAAATACATAGACTAGAATATGGTATATAAAATTGACATTTCGATCGCAAAACCAGAAAAAAAAATTAATGTTGGTTCAATTAGATAAGTAATTTCTTTTAAAAAAGTATCTATCAACAAACTACTTTGATAATTTGTAAAAACATACGCGTAATTATTTTTTTTTAGGCTGGGACCTGACCCAATTTTTTTAATAGATTTTTTGAAAAATCTGCATGAGGAGTAAGCTAAGTTTTGTTTATTTATACAACCGAATATTTTTTTTTGTTAATACCTTCGAATAACTAGATATACAATTTTTATATTTTTCTTTATAAAAGTTAAAAGTTGGTGAAACAAGTAAAAAATTATGCTCAATTGCCTTCAATCCGCATAGGAAGGTATCTATTTCTACTTTACAATAAATATTATAAAACACATTTTAAGTAAATAACAGCTCCTTGTTAAAAGTATTTATCGACTGTGCGAAATTGTTAGTAACCTGAAATAAGAAATCGAAATGCTGCTTAATTATATAATACTCTTCCTCATGGCTTTAAAATTGTTCACGGCTTGTTACTCAGGCATGCAAAATGTGTTCTAGTCTCCATTAATTCCTCTAAAAACTGATTTTTTTTTTCTGGATGTGCCATCTGTCCAAGGTCTCGCTAATATTTAGTCCAGGCGGCGAGGTTTTCTGAATGGTTTAAATAAATATTGAAATAAACTCGTTATTTGTACATGATGATTTAAATTTATTGTAAACAGTATATATAAATTAGCTAACACCTTCTTTTAGCCTTTTTGAACTTGCAAGAAAATTTAGAACAATATCATAGTTGAAAAGCCATCATAATAAAATTAAAATTATTTTTTTGGCTGGATTGTGGCTCGTCTCTAACAATAGGGCTAGATCCAGGTTTGTTTTTAATTTTATTTGTTCTAGAAGCTAGAGGTAAATATACTTTTGCGAATTGTTACCAATTACCCGATCCCTATAACAGTTCTTAGTAAAAATATATGTGTTTCGACCGCGGAAGAATAATAGTCATTGTTACTCCTAGACTTTTGGAGAGAGGCCGTTGAAAAATTAATGTAAAAGCGTAGTTCCCTATTGTCAAACGCGAAAATTAAACGAATGAATGAATAAATGATACTTCTGAATCATAGTCACTAAATAGTATTTACCACATTTTAAATGTGTCTCCTTTGAGTGGTGAACTCAGAGAACGTCCTTGATAAATATAAAGGAGAAGCAACTTATAATAGGGACACTCTATACGTTGAGATCAATTAACAATAAAACAATCGGTAATAATTCATCATCACATCTCCGAAAATCCATAAAGATAAAAGTAAATATATATACAACGTAATGAACAAATAATATTATCTAGTTTTCCCTCGCACATGAAATTATTGTTTACACGAGGCCTAGCCAATGTGGTTCTGTAGAAAACATTAGCGTCATGCGTTCTTAGATCTAACCGGCTACTTTCACTCTAGTAATATGATCTTGAGCAGCACGCGAGAAAATATATGAAAATGCAAAGGGTGGTGTGATAACAAAAGAACTGTGATAAAAATGTGCAAATTTTCTGTATCCTAAATGTTATATTAGAAGCAGTTTTTACGATGACGTATTTTGAACCGGTAACAATAACTAATGTTTCAAACAGTTCTACATGTGATTCTTATGATATTCCTTCGATAACTGAATATTTAAATGGTAAGTATATATTCTTCATCCCACTAATATTTCTAAATTCTTCTCCAAGAATACGAACCCCACGCGGAATTATATCTCGCGATATTTTAAATTAAACCAAAAACAATGCGTTCTCTTGGTCCTAATCCTGACCATGTTTATTAATGGATTTTTTTAAACTTTTTGGACTCTTCTTAAAATTTTTCTTAAAATTAATAATTTACTTAGTTTTTCTGTCATTCGGGCTTACAAAAATCGAAAATTAACACGTCAAGTTTTAGCACAGTTGGACCCACTTAACAGGTATACCCATTTTATAATAATAGGGTATAATTTGTCTCATATTATATCTTTATTAAAAATTAGCAAAGAGAGAAAGAAATCTCTAAGCCTGTATTATATATAAACAAATCACAAACAAATTTGAGATTTTTGTTTAATCCTCTGGTTATCTTGATAATAATAACTAATTTTTCAGATTATCATGTAAACTATGGAAGCTATTTTAAGTGGAAAATAAAAAACTAAGATAAGAATAATAAACAAAATATATAGACGCCTGTCAAAAATATAATTTTTTAAATGTAAATATTTTTGAAATAGAGGAATCTTAATTTTGGTTCTTATAATTCAAAAATAAAAACAGAGTGTTTTAGTAAAAGATACATATAAATATAAAAATGTATCGCAAATTTTTGGACACCGTATTTATGTAAATTTAAAATGTACAGTCCAGTACATATTTGTTATTCTAGTGTGGGAAAATTAATTTCATGCAGAAAAAAATTCTAAGGAAAATATATAAGCCAATGAAAACCCTAAAAATAATTACCAAAATTCATCGTATTGTAAATATTATCTATTAATAAAAATAACGTTCTGACAGTCCAAATTTAAAGAGGCCGCGGCAGTGACTCAGAGGTGAGGTACTGGAATTCAACCGTGGCGTTTCGGGTTCGATCCCCGGAGTGGACATACCCATAATAAAAAAAAGTATGTCCGAAATTTAGTAGGTTTAAGAATGTAGGGAAGAGTGCAAAATGTATCATCTCCCAACTCACCCCGTTCACGCAGGTAACCAGACCGGATGGGATCGGACATATCGTGGGGTTCGGAAGAAGATACACACTTCCCAATCAGTAGGTCATGCAATGGCAAGAAACCAAGGGTTGGGGGGTGTCGCATGGCTGAGGATCGTGGTTCAGAACCCACGTTAAGCTGTAGGTCCCCTCAGGAATGGCCCTGCCAGGGAACGAAGAGGAAAAAATTACACAACAAAAAGATTTAAAGAGTTTTTAAAAATAAATATGGTCAGGATTCGGGCCAAGAGAACGCAATGAAAAATTAACCTATTTTACTTTGTGACTCCCCTTGTACATATGTAAAAAAACATGATATATTTTAAATGTAAACATTCTTTTATCTCCACTTAGATTTTTATAATACAGGGTGATTCCTAAGTTGATACTTCTTTTTTAGCTGTGTATAGAAGGCATTGAAATAAACAACATTTTTAAATACTTTTTTTCAAAAAACTTAAAAATAGGCGAGATACAGATACAGAAGTAAAAAATCTAAGTGCGGGCCTGGTTATCAAAACGTAGCCTACTATACTTTATGTTGTTTGTCTTATCTCTTATTGGTCATGAAATTTACGGGTAGGTGGTGAGTTATTTGGCAATACGCTGCGGTGTGTTTTTCTGAAGCCAGTTAATTTTAAAGTGGTGACACGTGGTAAAATTTGAAAACAATGAACTAGTAGATATGGTGATAATTTACGGTGAGTGTCGTCAAAGTGCGGCTGCTGCTTCGAGATTATACGCAGAACGCTTTCCCTTGCGGGCTCATCCTACACCCAGAAGTTTTCTTATTATTATTCAACGGGCAAGTTAGGCAGAACCGTATTTGATCCATAGTGTAATAAATGAATGTAAGTAGGTACCTTCTTTCTGAGTTTTTCGAAAAAGGGTATTTGAAAATGTTGTTTATTTTAATGCATCCTATATACAGCTTAAAAAGAAGTATCAACTTAGGAATCACCCTGTATATTTTTAATTGACCGCAAATAGAACTTCGTTTTTAAAAATATTTTTTTTTCGTCTTTGGTCTACCTTCTTGCGAATCGAAAATCCTATTTCAGAAAGCTAGCGAATTCCGAAATACTTGCGATTACAGATTTGAGTGGCAATTAACGGTTAGCGGGACTGCAAAAATTCACCAATTTGTAAATTAATGAAGGTTTTTTGCAGGTAATAAAACGGGTAGTTACAATTTACAATGTATAAATATGTATGATGCTTGCAGTAAGTCTAAAAAATTATAGGTGTAAACAGGGGCGCACCCAGGAAAAAAGTTCGGGAGGTGTTTTTTTTCGGGGGGTGTTTTTTACATCGTTTTTGTATAATGAAAAGTTTTAGGTAATAACCAAAGTCACAAAAAGATATTTTTATCGGAAAATTATTTATTTTGGTGGGGGTTTAACACCCCCCCCCCCCCCCCCTGGGTGGTAAAAGTAGATAATAAATAATTAAAGGGTAAAAAATTATGTAAACTTTTTTTTACGTGGGTAATTTGATTCTATAAACGAACATTATAAGGAAACACTTAAGTCCTGAAACAAAATATTCAATTCACTGAACAATGCTGAGGTACTTAATTTGTAATTTCGGAGATTTTTACAATTGAAAAAATGGACATTTTTAATATAGACGTTTTGTCTGTACCTAAACTAATTTGGATACAAATCTTAATCAAAATAAAAGTAATTAAGACGATTAAATAATGAAGAATCCAAAAATGGCATCCAGGAACAGCGAAAGAGATTAGGACTCGGATGGTTTTCCTACCAAATTTAAGATTGTATTCTTTTGTGTGTGTGTCCCGTAACTTATGGGCCGTAGAGTAACTGGAGATACTAGACATCAAACTAAGCCGATTATCTCATATAAGTTTTTTCGGATTGTCTGTTTGTTTTTTTTTTTGTTAATTTAATTATTTACTATGTTTTTTTATGCTTTGGGATGTTTAAAGGGAAATATCTCGAAAACCGTTAAAGATATTAAGATCAATCAAGTATACATTTTTGACTCAAAAAATGCCCTTTTTAAGAAACTTTAATTGAAAAACACCTAATATCCCAGGTAAGAAAAAAAATCATAGATTTATGAAGCCCAGTGTATGCAACTAGCGCCCTCTAGTTTGAAACTTAAAAATTTCTAAAAATTCTTATTTCTTGCTCATAAAAACATAATATTGCCAACTTTTAATTCGATTCATTAAACCGTTTTAAAATTATGGCTTATTTTGGAGAATAAACTTTTACTTTAACACCCTGTATCTCTAGAACGAGTAACAATCCGAAAAAACTTATATGACATAATCGGCTTAGTTTGATGTCTAGTATCTCCAGTTACTCTACGGCCCATAAGTTACGGGACACCCTGTATATATATTTCTTCTACGGATATCGTCAGTTAACTTTGTGATTAAAGTCAATTCAGTAGAATACAAAAAAAAAGGGAAATTGATAATTGTAAATAGCAACACGTTATAATAAAATTTCTAATACATGCAATATTTATTTAATTTTATCAATGTTTAAAACGTTTGTCTAAATAGAATTTTTCTCTATGGACTATCTTTTAGTGTGGTTGCTAGTGATTAAATTAGAAAAATTACTATTATGCAGCGTTGGGGAGAGGCGTCTTTTTTTTTATGAGTCACGTTTGATTTGGGTAGTGCCCACCCTAAAATCTTCGGGCCCACTTGCGCCCACCCATTCCAAAAATATTGGCGCCGCCACTGTAGCTAAAGCTTCAAACGTTACTTATCATGTAATAGATGTTTAGTTTAAGGCTTTCACTGAGAGAGTATAATATGGTCTATCTTTACTACCTTAAGTATTTCGTAAGTAAAATGAAAATCTGAAAATTCGTTATATGAGAAACACAATTGAAGAGTGGAAGTAACAAAGGTGGTAAGTGCCAAAAACAAAGTTTCGAGATATTCAAGAAAAACGTTAATAAAGAGTCAACATTAGTTTTTTCTGTTTATTAGCATTAAAAATCATGTTAAAGGCTATCGGAAAACCAATAATTCAAACATACATTGATATATATTATGGAACAAAGCTGAAAATATAGTTAACTTCATAAAAAAAATAGAAACGAGGTAAGTGCCACAATAATTAACTTTGTAACTCTGGCACTTATCCCTCTTGATAAGAAATACCCGTGGTCGCTTACTGGTGGCGCCATCTTATTTTTATTATAAAAAGCGTAATCTGACTCATGGCACTTACTTCCTTTGTGGGGTCACAAAGCATGTCTTTTAACATCGTTCTACAGCAATAACTCAAATTCAGAAAATATGGCACTTACAACCTTTGTTACTTCCACTCTTCAATTTAAGAATGGGTATTTCAATATTTTTAAATTGAAGTAAAACGTAGCAATTCGGGGGTAATGCAGTGATGAACTTCGATGTTTTCTATATCTAGAACATTGACAGTCTGCAAAACCTATACTACAACAACTTTTGGAGAAATTTTGTTATCAAGGGCAAAAACTGTATTTTCCGAAAAACGATCGGAAATATTAATTTCTGTTCCGTTTCCCCTTTTTAGAGCTATTTTAAATCAACAAAAATATAACCAAATGCAATAAAATATTTTTTCAATAAAAACAAATGACAACCATCAGTCTCCTTTATTTATTTTGAGAGACAAAAATTAAAGTGAAAATTTTAATTTCTTTAGAAAAATAGCTTTTTTATTGAAGTTGTATGATAATTTACAATAAAAAAAGTGTCTCAAATCCAAAACTTAACCTTTACACCAAACGGCACTTTAAGAAGGAATATTCAAAACCTAAGCATTTGCAACAAAAACGGCATTGTAATCTACGCTCCAAAAATACATAATTTCTGAAAAATCATCATTCGTGGCGATCATATAAAAGATATTTTCCGAAAATCGATCGGAAGTATTGACATTTTTGATAACATTTTTGAAAGAAAAAGTCAATATTTCCTTACACTTTCGTTGCTATGCAACGGAAAATAACTGTTAGGAAATATTTACTGTAAGGAACTATTATTTCTGTACGGCTACTTGTAAACTAAAATGTGTTAAGCTTGACAATTCAATACTACTGTGTTTCCATAGTTCCAACACAAAGATTTAATGGCATGCTTTATTTGTGAACAAAGTTAATAATATTTATTTACAAATTTTAACAAGTTGATTATAATAAGTTATGTCCTTTTAATCATTTTCGATTTACGAAAAAATGGTATGTATACCTCGTAGAAAAAGCCACATTCCCAGACTCCGTATTGTCACTCTCGGCTTGCGACTCGACATACAATCTTTACGGTCGTCCGGGAATGTTCAACTTTTTCTACTAGGTATACAATGTAGGTACTATTTTTACTGCGGTGATGAAAATTATATTAAAGTTTAGAAAAACTAAATTTATAGAATTTCAGGAAATATGTAAGTTCTCGTTTTAAAAAAACTTAAAAGTGTCCCATATGCGAATGGTCGAGTGTTTTCTTATTCTTACATATTCGCGTCTTATTTTAATTTTCCCTTGGCCAATATACCATATAATAATTATAGTTTGGAATAGTCAATGATTGTATGTGCTATTTATAGTGAACAAGAGTGAAAGCTTAAAATTGAAGATATGTAAGTGCTCAGGTAATACAAGAACGCAACGTAATGCAACAACGCTGCTAAATGCAGTTTAACCAAACGATTGATTGTCGCGTTTTATTACACAAAAGATTATGAAATATCTATATATTTCTTGATATTGGCTGGAATGTCACAATACTAGGGAATTTGCCAAGAAACGCTAATAATTGTAATGACAAGAAAGCAGCCACCTAATTTTTTATTGTAGTTAATTGCCCAATGTCGAGAAATGGCACGGTTTCTCGGTATTTTTATTAAAACCAGCATATAGCCATCAGATTCATATATACAGGGTGCTACAAATTCGTGTGCGTACAAGGGGATCTCGAAAACGGTAAGAGATACGAAGATGGTTACTTGTAAGGTTGGATGACCCTGAACCTATTATTTAATAATCTACTATATTAATTTTATTTTTTAGCAACAAATAAGTATGGAATAGCAGTACTTTGCGTGGGAGGAGTAGCTCTAATTCTTGTCATATTTATGTTTATCGATACTCTCAGATATGTGATTACACACTCATCTTCAAGAGTAAAGGGATATACAGCCTTCGTGATAGCAGTATATCCGGTAATTATAAAATATAATTTTGAATACCTGCATTGCATACGTTTATGAATAGTGTTTTAGATTTTTTAAACAGAAATATTTTTGTCGCCGCGTGCAACATTCGATCTTCTAAAGGTTTATATCTTTTACTACTCAAATAGTTATAGCCTTAGTATCCATTAAATGGCGAAACGCGCCTAAAGATGAATTTAACAAAATGAAAAGAAATCTTTTTTTTGACAAATATTTTTGTTGCATGCTTCAGAAAAAAAATTTTCTACAGACATTTAAAAGTTATTTAGAAAACTAATGACGAAATATTAAATTGGTAATAGTTTTTTAAAGAAGGAATTGGGATGTCATATGATGAAATATGTTGGGTCCATTACTCGATTGCTTTGACTTAGGGATGGTGGCATAGTCAATAAAAAATTTTTCAAAATAAAACGATTAACGTTATTTTAATCAAAATATGGAAAAATAAATGTTAATATCAGACGTCATTCAGAAAGTATTTAGAAAAGAAGGAAAGAAATAAGAACTCAGGGTCTTCCTCCAGTGTTATAGGTTTTAGTGAAATATTTTTGATTTAAAATAAAAATTCTCTACATGTTTCGAATGCAGAAACATTCATCTGTATGAGAATAAATGAAAAAGAAGAAACTAGCAGATATCACCTTAACGGAGCATTAAGATTGTAGAATGAGATGAAAAAACGGTTCAATGAGTAGAACCGCGAGGAAATTATTATTAAACCGTTTTTTCATCTAATAGACATTCGTCACAATTACAGGAGTCCCTCTAGGCAGCGGTAATTCGCATCGGTTTATCCGAAAACAATAAGTACAGAAGAAGAGTTTCCTTTCATTTCAAAAAAAAAATGTAATTTAACGTGGTATATACAAAGGTACTTATATAAATTTTTTAAACTTTTAGGTCTCATGTCTCGTAAGTTACTGTGTTATTTTGGTACCCCGAGCCCATTTGCTCTCGGAAGCATTAACGCAAGGAATGGTAATGTCTGGAGTGTATCAATTGTTCTGCCTTTTTGTCTCCTATTCAGGAGGTGACGCCGGACTGGCAAAGATAGTGAAACCCAATAATTTAAGCTTAAAAGTTGGACCATTGTGTTGCTTTCCATGTTGCTCTAGGCTACCTACGTTGGAAGTGAACAAGTATGTATATTTTTCACATATCGTTTTGGCTTATATAAATAAATAAACATTCAACGTAAGCGCAACAGGTTTCGACTACTTACAAAGAAAAGAAAGTGTTTATCGGTGGACATTTAGTGGTAGGATGTCAAATTAAGAATTTATTAAAATTGCGACTTCTAAAATGTATTTTTAATGTTTATAGGGGTGAACATTTTTCGCACAGATTCTACAAATTGTGAAATTGTTCGCAAAGGGGTAAAAAAATAACAAATATATAAGTAGTTCAAAAATTATTGCAACTAACAAGAAATAACATTTATAATTACTGCAGTTATTATGAAGTATAATAATTAATAGTCTGTTCTATAATACATTGCATCGAAATATGCACCTAAGTATTACTTGCGAGCCTGCGGCAATAAAAATCAGCTTTTAATACTTGCATAACATCTGCATAATACCAGACGTGGATCCAGGGGGATCCGCGCCTACCTATATACCTACACTAATCTTAAAATAATTTCTGAATATTTTTAATTCCGACCTGATTTCTTTAATTAGTCACTTATTTATTTTCAAATCTTTTATCATTCCAAATTATAACCAAAATTCGATAAACTAATAATTAGAAATTCCTTTGGCTATAGATTGACACATGTATGATTCCAGCAAGATAGGGCGGCACTACGTAATTCCAGCAATGTTTTCTAAGAAGAGGATAGAAAATGACAGGTCAATAGAATGCCCAGCGAGGTCTCCCGACCTCTTGCCTCTGGATTTTTTTATAGGGTGATTTAAAAAATATAATTTATAAAATTGAAGTTGATTCTGTTGTCGAGTTGGAGCAGCGCATACAAAATGAGTAATGTAAGAAGGTCCTTTAAAGGGGCTATAACTAAAATTGGAAGAAAAATCAACTTGTGTGTTAGAGAGAACGGGTATATTTTAAACATTTAGGGGATTATCTACTGATAATTATTAGTTTATCAAATTTGTAAATAAAGCTTTGAAAATAAATAAATGACAAATTAAAGGAGTCAGGTCGGGATTAAAAATATTTATAAATAATTTTAAGGTTGGTTTTAGCATTATGGAAACCCCATACCGGCAATACATTACTGGGACTGAAGCATTAAAAAAAATCATCGTATATCCGTATTTAAAAAAAAACTTAATGATGATACATAAAAAACAAGACATCGAACTGAAAAACTGTATGTATGGTTTTGTAGAGCTTGAAAAGTTGCAACCAGTTTTTCTATAAATTCTAAATTAAAAACGAATATTCAAAATTTCTATTTATTTCGTTTTTTACGAAATAAACCAAATTTTCTAAATTTTCCAACGGTATTTTATTAAACACCAAATTATGCAACTTTGCCCCAATTTAACCATCTCTCTATTTGTTATAATTTCCGAGTTCCCAATGCTCGTACGTCGAATTTGTACTTTGTAGCACCGAACCAACAAATTTGGTAAAATGTCACGTTAGGTACGTCGTTACGGGATGATTTGTTTATTTTTAATTTATGTTCAATGATATATTGTTGTCGATAAAGATGTCATCTTTTTTTTTAGAAAGGCTATACGATTTCTAAAAGTCTTAGTTCTGCAACTTCCGTTAGTCCAAGGATTAGTGTATTTTGTCCTTCTGGTTATGTGGGCAGAGGCAGAGGTAAGAAATATATATTGTTTTCAGGTGTAAAAAGAGGACCCCCTTCTTCTAAACTGTATTAATGGTAGGCAATAAGTCGTTAACATTTTACAATGAATGGAGTAAAATAAACTTCATAATTATTCTCCCTCAAACTGTTTTAAGTTACAATTTATTATTATTCATTTTTTGTGTACTTACATTTTAGGTCTTCAATAATGTAACTTTTTTTTGTTTTAAAATTATTTACTTTTTTAGTAGTTAAATAATTGTCTAATTATATAAGATAATATAAGGAATCTCGACCTCGAAAGGTATCTACTACTTAGAAGCAAACACAAAAAAAAAAATTGTTAATTTTGGTTTAGCGTATAATCAAAACCTACCCGACTCTCTCTCTCTCTTTGTCTCCATGCACCTATAGCGGAAGATATTGCGTGAAAACATCGTGTTAAAATAGTTAATTACTATAGCAACAATGACGCTTTGAATGAGACAGTGGGGAACGTTTGAAGCGCCGGCACTTGCCTCTTCTTAAATATTGTTTCGTAGTCGTAGTTTCGTAAATAACTCCTAAAATTTAGGAGTTGTTGATGTAAGTCCCTTTGACGTCAATTTCTCGGGAATATATAATTGATGAGTAACGATAGTTGGTGTTTAATATTTTTATTTAATTATTTAACTATTCATGTTCTCGATTCTCTAAATATTTAACTCTTCCTCTGTAATTCCTTCCATGAGGCGACACTGTCTTTAATATTATTACTACTGGAATAATAATATAATAGACCACATAAATGAGTAAATAAGCATCTAATATAATAGTAATGACATAATTACTGATCGTATCAAGTCTGCTTCATGTTAATTCCCGATTTTCGTTATTATTTACATTTGCTTCCCCTATTAAGTTAATGCTATTTTCTTTTTTGTGTGGGATATATCGATTTCGAAGGAAATTTCTAATTTGATGATTCAGCGGCGGACTACGGAGGGGAGCGGTCCGCCATGAGCTTCAATTTGGCTAACCAACGATTGTTTTCTTAAATCCTCATCCTGTTTTTAACCATGAAACTTATATCCTAATTTCCCCAATGTTAATTTAAAAAAATGTCGACGCCCTTTTAACAGCTTTAATTTATGTTGATGTGCTGATACTGACGATGGAAACATTGTGGTCGAGGAAGTTAAACAGCTACTGAAGTTTAAAAAAAGTTCTAATAAAAGTTGCTTATTTTAAAATGTGGCCCGGTTATCCTCCATGTCATTTTTAAGCACTATAACTTTTATTTCACACTATCATCAAAACTTTAGAAATAAATAAAAACTAACTTCACATTCTTTTTAGAGCTTATACCAAATAAACTACCTGTACATGCAACCCGTTATTATAATCTCCATCTTATTTGGTGTTTGGGGTATACTAATGACCATCAACCTACTAAAGGACGCCCTAAATCCCCAGTTTCTCCTGCTTCAGAAGTTTCTGGTACTGCAAATGGTCTTATTATTATCAAAGCTTCAAGGTATTATGACTAGAGCGCTGGTATGGTTTCATGTTTTACCTTGCAATCCACCTATAACACCACAGGTTTACGCTACATGTAAGTTCTTTTTGAAAATATATTTACACGTATTTTAAAAGTTGTACGCCCAAACTAGTCGTGCTCCTTTATAGATGTGGGATGGCAGTAAAATTTATTATTTCTGCCGGCTTATCAAAGCTACATAATGCTTGTTCTAGAGCTAGCTCTAGAACTAGCTAGTAAAGGCCTCACAACCCCCATTCTTCCTATTTGCATAATTAGAGCTGTGTTACTTACTCAATTCCATGTAGTAAAAGTTCAAACTTTTAAAGAAATAAGTTGAAATGAGAAAATTATTGAAATTAATATTTTAATTTTTTAGTGATTCACAATATGCTGATGATAATGGAAATGGTTATATTAGGATTTTTGGCCAGAAAGCTTTACAAAAGAAACATACCAGACATTGAAAATAGAAAATCTAAAACTACCGGTATTATCAGTACACTGGGAAGTGCTAATATAAGAAATGGAAGTAATACTTCTAGTATATCAAGTACAGCGAATAACAATATTGAAACAAATAATTGTTATACCAATTCTGTTTATGTAGTTTCAGCTTGATATTTACTTGAAATTAGGAAATTAATCTCTGATAAATAGGTTCTAGTTTCTATAAACTAAGTAATCTCAGATTTTAAACTGAAGCCCCTAAAAGTTACCAGGGGGTACTTTATAAATTATAGGGTTATTATAGATTATTCACTTTAAAAAATGCACGATAACGTTTAGATTTGGCTTATTACTCATTCTATAGAATTTCTATAGAAAACAAACTACTTTGACAGGCCGCATCAAAGACCTGCTAGCAGATACGACGCCGGTGTAGGCATTCGAAATCTTTATATTAAATTTGTTGTTATTTAGATTGACTTTAACAATACCTACTATAAGTTATTGTATAGTGAAATTTTGGGCGACTGGTAGCAATTTTCTAAGCATAAAAAACATTCTAAGAGTTTATTATCACATGTTAAATCTAAGACCAATTACCTTAGACAAGAGGACGCCGGACGTCCGATGTTCACAGAATAAGAATTTACTCACTGTAGTAATAACAAGGTTGTGATTGCAACACTATGTTGTCGACCTGCGCTAAATATACAAGCAGTAAAGGCCTTTTTCAATTGGGTACTATTTCAAGAAAAATATTTTGAAAGTTTTTGGCAAAAAAAACTATTATCCTCAAAGTTTTTTAACGTCACGCCTGTTATATTTGCGATTTGATGGTTGCCTACCCCCTGGCCTTCAGTTCATTAATCCATTTGTAGCGATTATTTTGATTTGATTTGTCGTCGACGTGTAGAAAGTTTTCAACGTAAATAGTTTAAAGTGACCTTTTTGTATACTGTTACCAGTGGCGGCTCGCGGTCCTAAAAAATGGTGAAGAGCTAGGTATAGTGTGGGTACTTAAACAAACATTGACTAAAAACCCGTGTAACAAAACGTCTCTCTTATTCTCATTTGTCCAACGACTGAATGGAGTTTCCAACAAATTACAAATTATGTCATTAATTGGGTTCATTTTTAAAACACACAACTAAGTAGGTACCTACGTACACTATTGAATTAACTGAAAAATAAAAACAAAACAATCACACAGTAAATCACGTAAAAACGATATCTAAGTTTCGAGAAGCTTCAAAATAAATACCTTAAGGTTAGGCGAACCAATGCTAAAACAATGGTGCATACGACTGATCTATTTTTCAATTTACCTTCATCATAATGCAAATTGATACATGCTATTTGCGTGACTGACGTCACGTAAGCATTGCAACGGTGAATATCAAAGCCATGTTGGTCCAAGGGTCTTCACTTGCTTCGAGCTAACGGACACGGTCGGCTGGGGCGCGCCAAAATGCACGAGTGTTTATAATTATTGTCCATCGGAGTTAACCGTGGCCCTATTATGCATAGCTACATTCGGAATAAATTAATATTATTAATTCAAACATAATTATTTTTTAAGGGCTAAAATGGTAGCAGTATTGGTAAATTAAAATTTAATATTGTCGAAAAATTTTCCTCCTGGTTTTTGTGGTGTGAAGAGCCCCTTCACCTACTTCACCTGACGAGCCGCCATTGACTGTGACTTTATTTCA
The DNA here is from genome assembly GCA_935413205.1 of Polydrusus cervinus. NCBI lineage: Eukaryota > Metazoa > Arthropoda > Insecta > Coleoptera > Curculionidae > Polydrusus > Polydrusus cervinus. Next base: position 18,966,431 of record OW284514.1, on the reverse strand, counting down.
AGCGTTTTTTTCTTAAATATACTGCATATTTGTGATGTGAAGTGAGCTGTTTGCATACAGTGTCTTTATTTATTATTAAATATACTGTGTATTGTGATAAAATGTCACGGTAGTTTTAAGTGTGCAAAATATTAAGCCATTTAACCCCAGAAATAACATTTCACAAATAAGAACAAAATCGGCCATATTCTTGACCTCACAAATTGAAGTACCTTACTAGTAACCCCTCTATTTAGCTTTAACTTTTGAATTATATATTAATTTATGCTAGTATAAACACAGGCCTTTTTTGAGGAAATATTTTCTCCCAATAAAAAAGATCAATGCTTTTCAATTTAAAAATCAATCTTTAACTTCCGGTGTAACAAGAACTGACAGAAATGGTATATATAAAACATACTGTGTATTTTTAAACATCTTGCCGCTTATACTACTTATAAATCTATATGTGTCTGTATTTAGAGATAAGTATAGAAATCCTAATCATATTTTTTTATTATTAGCTTTGTGATACAAATTTTAAAACAATGTGTACCTAAACATAAGTCTTCAAATACTGTTGTCTTTTTGAAATGTTATTTTATTTCTTTATATCTCAATATGATAAAAATGTTAACAATAATAAAAAAAAATAAACGGTATTGTGCTGCAAAACCAGTGGGTGACTGCAGCGCGATCTAGATCTGAATCCACAAAGCTAGACATGTATGGAGAAGCGAAAAATGTTTCCTATACTGGTGAAGTGGCCGTTCCGTGCTTGATTTATTTAGATTTATTTATATTTCTACGTTTTCACGTTAGATGGCTATATCTTTTGCATTGAGTTGATTCCTTATGATGGCGTTACTGGGTTTTCATCGCGTTTTTATTTCTTAAAAACGCCTTGAAAGAACAGGCTCTCTGTACTGGGGGTCGCTTACGGGTTATGACTTTCTGATGAGTTCTAACAAGAACGAAACAGCCTGTCATTGTCTACCTGTGCCCCAGGGATTCCATTACCTTTGGAGTCCCTGTACTTTAATGCAAAAGATAGACGCACTACTCTGTCCGCTTGCCGCTAAGCTTTTTTTGGTTAACAATAATATTCTATGACAACTGGTTATTGAATAAAAATGTTTGACATGGCTATATTTTTTTTAAGTTAGAAAGTAATTATGTCCAGTGAAATTTCAATGAAACAAGAAATTCGACGGAAGTAGCGAATTTCTAACATTCTATTCATTTTGATACTCAATAACAATATATTAAGTAGGTACTTGATATTGTGTTGTAAACCTCCAAAGTAAAAAGACAAAATATTAGTTTTAAATTTTAAATATATAGTTATACAGTGTGTCTACGTAAGTTAGCGGCATATGGGAAACATTTTTATTATTAACATCACGAAAAAAAGTTATTCTTCATAAAAAGTTCTGCATGGTTCAAAACCTAAAATGCAACCATCAGATGTTAAATTTTTTCAGTCGTATACGAGGTTTGTGAAAAACTATGAATTTTGCCCAAGAGTAAAGTACCATTATCTTTAAAAATATCGAAAACTGTAATTATGAAAAGTTGTTCGGTATGAAAAACTATGTTTTAATATGCAATTACACTAAAAAATATTTTTTTATTTTTAAAAATTTTGTCTCAAATTGCCGATAAATTTGTAAAAATAAAAAAAATATTTTTCAGTGTAATTGCATATTGTAACATAGTTTTTAATGCCGAACAAGATTTCATTATTACAGTTTTCGATATTGTCAAAAATAAAGGTACTTTACTCTTGGGCAAAATTCATCGTTTTTGACAAACCTTGTATACGACTGAAAAATTTTAACATCTGATGGTTGCATTTCAGGTTTTGGACCATGCACAACTTTTTATGAAGAATAACTTTTTTTCGTAAAGATAATAATAAAAAAGTTTCCCATATGCCGCCAACTTACGTGGACACACTGTATAAGTCAACAATAAATTGTAGTTCTCATTTCTTTACTTAGTTTAAAGTAAGTAGTCAAGTAAATATGCCTTAGAATTATCTATTATTTAGTTGATATAAGAATGTGGAAAATTTTGTTTAAGTTTAAAATAATATTTAATTTTTATTAATAAAATTTTAAAACTTACAATATAAGTATTATATACCTAATAGGTTCATACACCCTTATGTTTATAACATAACATTTCATCCTACATACAGTATGTAAACTTAAGGGGTAGCCATATGGAAAACTTTTATTATTAATTTTATGAAACAGTTATTCTTTACAGAAAGTTCTGCATGGTCCAAAAACCTGAAATGTAACCATCAGATGTTAAATTTTTTCAGTCGAATATGAGGTTTTCTGTATGGCTACAACTTAATTATAGATACTGTATGTGTATATATTCGAATATATCTAAATAATACATGTAGGTACTAAGGTCTTTTTTTTTAAACTGCCATAGGCATACTTAATTTCGGATGAGGATCATATCCCAAAAGCTCAAAATCATCAATTGTAAAATCCTCAATATTGTCAACTTTCCTTTTAATTTTAAGCTTAGGAAAAGGCCTGGGCTGTCTTGTAAGTTGCTCTCTTAATGCTTCCATGTGATTAAGGTATACATGGCTATCACCTAGTGTGTGAACAAAATCTCCAGGCTAAAAGAAATTACATTATTAAATAATGAAAAGTATAATAAATTTATCAGAAGCTCTAAAAAGGGCCACTCAAACAAATGCGGGATCGGAAACGGGAGCGAACCAATTGCGGGACATTATTTTACAGCAAGATATACATGCGAACCGCCGCATTGGTATGTGCAGTTGCATATCCCACTGTAGAATATTGTCCCGCAATCGTTTCATTCCCGTTCCTGCAGTCCCGCGCTGGTTTGTTTAGACCTTTACTGTTTTAATAAACTAGGAAATTTTGTTTGCATCCTAAAATTCACAAACTCATAGCAACAGAATATAATATACCAAAATGAAAACACAACTTTAGCAATGTACTTAATACCCATTATGAATTACCCAAACTCACCTTAAGATTAGTAATATGAGCAATCATATAAGTTAATAACGCATAACTAGCAATATTAAATGGTACACCCAACCCCATATCTGCTGATCTTTGGTATAGCTGACAGGACAATTCCCCATTTGCTACAAAAAACTGTACAAGACAATGACATGGCGGTAGCGCCATTTCAGGAATATCTATTGGGTTCCAAGCACACATTATTATTCGTCTATCATTAGGTTTTGTTTTGATGGTATTAATAATGTGAGCAAGTTGGTCTATACCCTTATTTTTGTATTCTGCATGCATTCCTTTATATTCTGCACCATAATGCCTCCACTGGAAACCATAGATAGGGCCCAAGTCACCCTCTTCCCTATCCTTAAGTCCAACAGAATCTAGAAATTCTCGAGTACTGTTTGCATCCCAAATATGAACATTTTTGTCTCTTAACTCGAATGCATTGGTGCTTCCTTTAATAAACCAAAGAAGTTCTTCAACTACAGCCCTCCAAAATACCCGCTTGGTTGTTAAAAGGGGAAAATTATCATCCCTTAAAGAATAACGCATTTGTGCTCCAAAAATTGAGTATGTTCCCACTGCAGTTCTGTCATCTCTTTTGGCACCCTTCTCTAAAATGAGTTTAATATGATTTAGGTATTGGAACTCCTCATGATCTTCTGCTAGTTGCTTTGACTTCTGTAGTAACTCGGCATCACCATTAATATAATTTTCTTTTTTGAGATTGTTGGTTTTATCTGCTAAATTACTGAAAATAAAGGTTCTTTTTTGGTATACCTAGTAAGCCTTTGTTTAAGAAAATTCTATTCATTTACATGAAGGATTCGCATGGGTTTCTTTAGTCGTTCATTCCCACCCCTGTATAGGGTCAAAACTTTCAAACATTTTCACTTATTATCACATCCCAAAAAAATAGTAACATTTTAATATTTTTCATTGGTCACAGACACATTTGTCAGTTTTTAAATATCATAATTTGATGATAAAGGATAAAATAAAATTAAATATTTTTTTGCTTTGTAAGTAGCTAGACAAACTTGAAAAAACATGATTGTTCTTTAGAATTTGGTTCATATCGTGACTTGGATCAACCTGCAAAGTCCCCCTTGACAACGGATACCCTCTTGCGAGGCGAGTCCTCTTGGTTCAATAAATATTACAGTATTGCTCCATGTAAGATAGAGTAGATCCGAACGATTTTTTTAGTGGTATCAATATTGTTTGTGCTTAGATTTTGTTAAACATTAAACCAGTGCAGCAATAGGTCAATATTATTACTTACCAAGCCATATTTTAGCGGTTTTAAAACACACGGTGCTACTTCTTAAAAATAAACAAATAATAAATGTCACGAAAAAGATTCGTTTTCCCGCCTTTTATCACAGAGAAGTTTTGTTTGTGAATACAATAGCTTCCAGAATTGCAGTCTCTATCCAAATTTTCTATCACAGAGAAATGATAGTTTGAATTGTATTTAAATAGTGTCTGCCCCAAGGTTCTTATCTATCTTTTAAACCTTGGTTTGCTCCATTATGCTGACTTTTGATGATATTCAAAGATGCTGTCAGCTAGATAATAGAATCTGTTACTCAGAATTCCTAACTTTTTTATTTTGGCACTTTAACGAATTCAGGTGTTCGGACATCTTTATAGGAGGTGCTAGCCTCGGGCACAGTTTATAAACTAAAAACCCGTCTTCTATTTCTCGAAGGCAAACTCGGATTGACAAGAAAATGCCTTTATGCAAATTAAAGGCATATGTATACTAAACAAATATTTGGTCGCTTAAAACTCCCACCTGACTATGTCATAGCCCTAGAAAATATTTTCATTGAAGATTTTAATAAACACAGTGGGAAAAGAATTAAAAAATAATTTCGCTAAAATAGCTTCCACACTTTCATGTATATACTTTCGGTTTGATCATTTACTTTATATACAAGGTTTTTTTCACATTTATTTTTTTTTTAATAAAGACATTAAGGTTAAAAGAATACGAAGGTTAAACTACCTATAGCCTATACATGTTTTTTTTTTAATTTTTCTCATTCGCTAATTATTTGTCAACCTATTATGCGCTTCCACCGATATTGGCAGCTCACAGGACCCTGCTTTGTGACCTCACGGACATGAAAGACATCGATAGCGATTGTCTTTAAATGTTTTGAATCACAACGTTTCAACTCGTAAGTATCTCCAGTCGTCTTCAGGTTAGTTAATATTGAGTTCAGAACTAATCATTTAAGACGAGATTTATCCGACCACATATTGGCTCAACTGAACTCATCGGTGAAACTAGGAGTACGCCTGTCACAGGCTTTAGCCACAAACACGAACTTTAAAATAAAACTGGACTGATAATGCAGATGGCCGCCATGCGAGTTTTTGTCTCCCAATAGCGATTAGCCATTATGTGACAAATTAGTGTGGCGACATTGAATTCCCTAGGTTTTTGGTGTGTTTGTCACAATGATCTGTCAACAACCATACATAACCAAACATTTTTCTACCGAAGTTTTGACTATTAAATTGTGTTATATATTTTTTGGTAAATAATATATTATAAACAAACATGCGTTGCTTCGTAGTTGGATGTGCAAATGGCACATACACTTCGGGAAGTTTTCTTTCCTATCACAGGTAAGTTGTAAAACTAGTGTTAATATTTTTATAATTAGGTAGTTAACGGCTGCCTATCGGAAAATATATTTTGCCCCAATTTATACTTATCCCCAGGCTTATCCCACAATACAAATAGCATTTAAGTACCCAATTCTAGAAAAAGAAGTACCTATTAGGTAATATATTCGTTAAAAAATTTGTTTTTGCCTGTAGGTAAACAATAACTGTACCTATATAATTTCTGTACAATAAGCATTTCTACCATAATGAACACCTAATAAATAATAGATATCCTTAAACAAACTCTATTATGAGCTAGCTGATATACTCTCTTTTAGCTTTCCAAAGGACAACCAACTTCGTGTTGAATGGCTTCGACGCATTGGTCGTGAACTTAACCATTTTATTGTCTATAATGTTCCGATCATTTTTCTAATAATAATAATAATAATAATAATATCATTTATTTCCCCAATTGAATAGCAATACAAAGTACTACAATAATTGGAAAAAACGTCATGTAAGGAAAAGCATTGCACTACAGCAAAAACTCACCAAGGCTATAACAATTCTTTTGGACTAACAATTTTTTAAGTCTACTCTTAAAAGTACCAATGTTAGGCGCCACTTTTATGCTACTATCTAGGGCATTATAAAATTTAAAACAATTAAAATAAAAACTCTTTTGGTAGGTAGCTGTTCGATGAGGCGGCGGCAACAATCTTAAGTGTCCTCTAGTATTATATTTATGATTAAGTTGGAAACCCTCAAACAGATGCCTCTCTCTATAACTAAGGAAAGTGGAAAACGAAGACTTATTCGGGGTGCTCTTCCCACACATAATTTGCCTGAAAGATGTACTGAAATGTTTCATGAAGATCTTGTAAAGAGGTTAAAACCAGAATTAGCATCATTAAGCGGATCTTTGAGGATTCCTGATTTGGCAAAAATTAAAATAGCATTAACAGAGGATGATCCTTCTTTACCAACATCTAGGTACCGTATTTATAGTAAAGACTTTTAAAGATTGTGAGCATAGTAAATCCATAAATTAGGTTTGTTCATGGGGCCTGACCTATAAAAGATTTTAAAGATATATTTTCACAAAATATTTGTAACATCTACAAATTAAAGCTACCAATAAAATATTGCTGTAGGCAAAAATTTGTATTAGAATTTATGGATACCATAAAAATTATCATAAATTTTGGTTCAGAGAGGGGTTTTTAGCCTGGTGGCCCAGTAGATGACTCGTACAGTTTAACAAATAAATTTAAAATAGAATATGTGTTGACCTACGGGCCTTGATTTAGACGGCTTTTTTAGTGCACATGGTGTTAAATTGTCTGAGGTCACATCGAGTCCTGCTACTTCATCAGCAACCAAATCCCCAGCATCCACATCATCCTCAGTAAAAAGAAGAATGATTAAAACTTTCCATAATTATAGGTAAGTAGTTTAGGTTAAATTATAAAAAAGTATTTTATTATAATATAGGTGACCAAAGAAGTATGCAATATATGTGAAATTCCTTTATTACCTATTTTAGTGTAAATGGTATTTGTAATAAAATAATTTTAGCCTTTCTCCTGGACATTACCAAAAGGAAATTGTAAAAGGAAAACAAAAAGTAAATCTGTTAAACACAAAATTAAGAAATGTTAAGAAAACCAGTTTAAGAAGGGGGAAAAAAATAACATCATTAAAAAAAAAATTTGCGATGTCAACAGATGCTTTAAATGTGTTGGAGTCAACAGTTTCTGTAAAAAAGTTACAAGAAGCAAATAAAAAATAATTTGCTTTATATTATATAAATTTAGTGATTTTGTACATTGTTGCTTACTGGAATATTTTGATAATTTAACTGGTTTATACTTATTTAAATACTAAATGATGTATACAGCTATTTGATTAGCTGGCTGTTACCCATTAAGGCCTTTTTGAATAAATATTTAAGTATATAGTATCTAATAAAAATACTGTCACTATAATTGAATAAATTGAATTGATTTTTGCAAGGTTTTTAAATTCTTTTTATTTCTATTTGCAGACCATACAAGATCTTTCAGTCTGACAGACCTGAATGATATCAATCCTTTGTCAGCCATGCACGCTGCAAAACTTTTTCTGATGAGAATTTTAATCAGTTTAGCCATCAATTGTTGAAATTTGGCATTACACAATCAGTATTACTAACGAACGTCAAGTTTGTGGTATTACTGTTAATCCCTTTTCAAAACTATCGGTTTGAATAATGCTGTAGGGTCTGCAAATAAGAGCAATTTGAGGTTTGCTGGACGCAAGTTATAACAATATAGATAATTTTAACAAAAACTTTTATTTGGTAAAAAGCCCAGCTAAAAACGAACGGAAAAACAATGAACTGAAAACAACAACAAATACAACGAGAATGTTTGGTTAGGTCAAGACAAACAAGAAAGTTGTCTATTGATGACAGTTTTAAATTCATTGTTGCAAACCCACCAAAACCCTAGGGAATTCAATGTTGCCACACTAATTTGTCACATAATGGCGGATCGCTATAGGGGGACAAAAAGTTATCTAGTAATTATCAGTCCAGTTTTATTTGTAAGGTTCGTGGCCACAAAGGAATGATAAGTCATTGATAAAGGAATGACACCTTAACTCAGTGTTGTCGAACCTACCTATTTTTCGGTAGATCTACCGATGTGCAAGTCAATCGACCGATATACCGAAAACCAATGTTTTTCTATGAATTTACAGTCACACACCTGACCAACGATTTTTTTACTGATTTTTAAAAAATAAACCAAAATCCATAAAGGTTTTTTTTAGAACTAGAAGTTATTTAGTTCAGAACGACGTTTTTTTTAACTCATTTTTGTCGGAGCGAAGATTTTTATGAAGTTACATAAAGATTTCGTAGTTCAGAGGTTCAAATTACATACTTGAAAAGTTGACTAATAGCGATTTCGGTTTACAGATCTCGGGCACTCTGAGAGTGCTCTCCCCAAGATTTGCGTGTTCGATTATCGAAATCGAGATATCTCACTATATGGCTATGACAGATCTCGGGCAGATCTATGACGTCACAGAGCGCTCTCAGAGTGCCCGAGATCTGTAAACCGAAATCGCTATAAGGGACTAACCTTAGTAATTTATCGCACATCTACCGATTTTGAACATCGTTTTCTCCCGATTTTTCATTTTGACTTTCGGCAACACTGCCTTAACTATCAGCTGATTATATTGTAGTGGAGTTTTTTTGTAAACAATTCGGTATTTTTGTGTTTTTACTTTACAAGACTCTTTCATAATATTATACATATATTATATATATAAAATACGAAGAAATATTTCTCAGGTTTAATTTTTAATGGAAAACACCAACGGCTATGTATTTCTAGACTTTAGTTTTAACAGTGTAAAAGGTAGGTTTTGTCTTACTTTTCTTTATTTTTGTTGAGGAAGCTTGGTTGAACATACAGGTTCAATAAAATAACGAGGTATACAACCACCCAGTTACTACTTTTGCAATAGGTAATATATTTTAAAGTTTTCTTAAACTTATATTTTTGTCTGAAAACTAAACACTGCACACAATAGTATAAAAAACCCCTTTTTACACGTGATATAGTATAAAACATATCCGCATTGTTATTAAAAAAATTTTTCCTTTCCAGCTGGAAGAGTTGTAATTCAGTTGTTTAAAGATGTAGTACCACAAACGGTTGAAAATTTTCGAGCTCTTTGCACAGGTGAAAAAGGAATTGGAATGCAGGGCAAGCCTCTACACTTTAAGGGAACAAAAATCCACAGGGGTAAGTTTTTGATATATTTTTTGTTTACCACTAAGTTATCTGATCTGTAGTTTAAAAAAAATTGAATATCATTAGTAAAGCACATACTTAGGTAAGAGACCAATAACAACAAAAACCCCAGGCCTATTAAAAGTTTTGGTCTACCAAAGTTTTTATTTCCATGGTTACTAGACCCTAGCAAATTTTAAAACCAAATACCATGGTCAAATTTTACACAACTGGTCTGATTTAAGTATTGCTTTTATATTAGTATTACCAGCTAGATAAAATTTGGCTGATATAATTTATTATCTGTGCCTCTATCCATTTTCCTTAATTGGTAATTTAGCAGAACCTCAAACTTAGAATGTTACAACATGGACAACTCTCTTATAGATTTCTTAGACAAAGAAATGTGAAAAGCAAAAAGGACTGAATTTATTAATCATATAACAAAAACAAGTATATTTATAAACAAGTGATTTTTTTGTTGTTAAATTGCTTCTATTTATTTCCTTTATAATGCTTCATTTAGTGAATATTGTTACTCATCATCATTGTTTGGTTGCAGGGGTGAATTTATTACGGTTGATCATTCTTCTTCTGTTACAGTTCCTTCCTCTCCTATATTTTCTATTACACTCCCACTATTTTTTATAAGGTTTTCAGACTTTTGAGTCATGACAGGCTCAGGTTTATCACTATTTCCCTGTTCCTGCTGTTTGGGGTGAATTGCTTCCATTTCTTTTTTTCGTTCTTCTTTTATCTTTTTTAGCAATGCAGGTCCATTATGAAGTTTTCTTTTCTTATCAGTTTTTTCAGGGGATATGTCCACAGGAACTTGATCAACAACTTCTTTGTTTTCCACAATAGGATGGATGGCACTCATCTCTTTTTTGTGTTCTAATTTTATCTGTTGCAGTAATGTCGGTTTGTTACTGGATTGCTTTTGTTTTTTCTCTGTATCTAAAAAAGTTTTCCTACTAAAAAAAAAAATGGTAGGAGCCGAGAAGTAGCAAACTGAATCTAAAGGCCTTTTTACATCAGGTGCAAATGCAAGAAAAATTGCATGCAGTAACCTGCACCTAATGTAAGAAGGCATTAAAATTTCAAAATATACTAAGTCATAATAATTTGACATAGGATAGGAATATGATATGGAATAATCAATATTATTTAAGTTATCCCTGTGTGCATGTGACTCACCATTTGGTGTTTCTATTTCTAAATTTTCGATAGATTCTTGTATTTTCTCCACACTTTCATCTTCTGGCTGTTTAATACCTTGTACTTTTTGGTTAAGTTCAGAGTAAAAATCAAAATTTTTTCCTTGACCTGTATCCGGTTCTTTTTTCGGTTGCTTATGTGTTATTAGTGTAAAAGGAGATTTTTCATTGCCCTTATGCCTCTCTTTCGTTGGTTTGGGGCTCTGCCAGTTTTTTGACGGCTGAGTTTTAGTATATGCTTTGTCTTTAGACCCTTCCGCTTCTTTCTTTCCTTTTCTTTCACCTTTTTTGCTTCTATCGCGTTTTTGTTTTTTTCTTTTATCGCCTTTACTTTCAGCAGTGCATTGACACCCAGCACAATCGCAGCAGCAGTCTTTTCTACTGGCTTGTTTTTCACATTCGCAAGAATCAAATGAAGATTGTGAATCGCTATCTTGGCAGCAACAAGTCGGCTTGTTTTTAGTTTTGTTACAGCAACATCCTTCATTGCTATAATTGGCCTTTGGCTTACTACAGCAGCATGGCTTATTTTTTTCTTCGTTAGAAATTATACAGCAACATTCAGTACACCTTGTTATTGATTCTAAGTATCTAGCCTGGCCATCTCTGGCTCTACAACATCCGGAAGGTTGTTTTGGCTTAGAACAGCATTGGTTCTTGCTGTTACCTAAGTTACAACAACACTGGTGTGTGTTATCGGTATCATTTGTTTTTGAACAGCAACATTTTTTTTCTTTGTTAACTGGTTGTTTTTTATTGCAACAACAAGGAACGGTTTGTTTTTCTTTTTTATAACATCCATCTCCTCCGCTTTTTTTCTTTTTTTCTTTACAGCATTTACATAGAGTATCGTCTTTTTTTTTGCATGGGCAACAAGGCGGTTGTACTTTTAGGAGTTTTTTATTAGCATCTTCTGAACAACAACACATATTTGTACGATTGTTCTGGCATTCCCCCAAAGGTGGACAAGTGACCCACTGCATCATTTTCTTGCAGTTGCTTTCAACTTCTGATAATGTATCGTTGAATTCTACCTCCCAGCCACATGGTTTGCATTTTCTATTAGGGGTATCAATGACATAAGCAATCCCAAATTTTCCTTTAACGTTGGACTTTGTCTTTAGACCGGAACAACAACACTCACATTCTGCTTGCATGTCTTTCTTATGATGACGTGACCAACATTCACGAAGTTTGTTAAATGCTGATTCGTTACAATCGCAGGACATTTTTACTGGAATTTTGTGAATAATTAACGAAAAATGTCAGTTTGACAAGTCGTCATTCATTTCGCAGATTTAACAGTTAAGATTGCACTACAAAAATTTAAACTGGGATTAGTTAATTTCAGTAAAAGCGATATCGATGACGTAGTCATCGTAAAAAACATCGTTCATCTAATTTACGGTCAAGGTGTTAATTTAATAAAAATGTTTCAGTTATTTCACAATGTATGGTGCAGGGTGGAGATATTATTAATGGAGATGGAACAGGCGGGGAAAGTATATATGGAGAATATTTTTCTGATGAAAATTTCGAATTCAAGGTAAAGCAATCCAATTTATTTTGTTAGTTAATTTAAACTGTAGATATATTCCATTGGGTCATTGATTCTGCGCTCTGTAACATCTTATTGTTTCTAAGGATATATCGATATCATATCAGTATTTCGACCATATCAGCTGTGTGGCCGATTATTGTAGTGCGATCTCAGCCTACATAAATTATACCTAGTTTTTATTTAAAGTTTTTATTATGGATTCAGAAAAATAAGTTTTTTGAGGTTCAAAACGTAAAGTCGGATTTTTTTTCATAAAAAAGGATATCTGACCCCATTTTAGTATACAAATATACAGCAAAAACGTAACGGTTGGAACAAATTCATTTAAATATCATATTTTTCGTTCTAAAATCGCTCTGACTCATTATTTTTTTTATATTTGATGCAGTTTTCTTATACAGTGTGTCCAAAAAAGTATGCAACATATGTAAAAGTTTTTTATTACCGATTTCTCAGAAAATTTTATTTTTGATAAAAGTTGGTGCATGCCTTGAAACTATAAATGCATATTTCACATTTCACCTGCGGCTAATAGTAAGGGAGCAAATGCCATTTTTTCGAAATTGCATTAAGAGTAAAGTACCTTAGTTATTAGAAATACATCAAAATTTTAAATGGAAATGTTATTGCAAATTAAAAACATAGCTCAAATACGAAATTTCAATTTTTATTTTATTTTTTTTAATCTCTAATTTCCCCTAAACGGTACGCCTCTGGTCGATTTTTCGTTTACGCAATTTTAATATATTTATCAAATAACTTAAACGTGGGTTTATAATAAAAATGCATTAAGTAGTTGCAAACTTTTCAATGAACCGGGTCGGTTTAGATATAAGCGTGTTGCACGCCTACTTAAACACATTTTAGCCAACTTCTGTTCGAAACTAAATTATAATAAAATTCAACCCTATTCATAGTACTGGAAATAACTACTAATTTATTTGTCATTTTCACCCAGTACGCTAAAGTCCAAAAACCTACTTTAAAAAAATGCATATAAAATTAGAGATTAGAAAAAATAAAAATTGAGACGTAACTCAAATTTCATATTTGGGCTATGTTTTTAATTTGCAATAACACTTCCATATAAAATTTTGCTGTATTTTTAATAACTAAGGTACTTTACTCTTAATGCAATTTCGAAAAAATGACATTTGCTCCCTTACTATTAGCCGCAGGTGAAATGTGAAATATGCATTTATAGTTTCAAGGCATGCACCAACTTTTATCAAGAATAAAATTTTCTGAGAAATCGGTAATAAAAAACTTTTACATGTGTTGCATACTTTTTTGGACACACTGTATACTTAAATATAACAAAAACAAGTTATGAATGACAACTTACTTTATTTTTTCAAATACATACCCTTATTTTTCAGATTTATTTTTGATTTCTGCATAAAATTCCAAACATATTTCATAAAATACATAGGTAATGTCATTTACTAAAAACTGAAGTGTTTGGGTTATTTACAGGTAATAAATATGTATTGAAATTATGAACAATATACTGAAGAAAGTGATGGTTTTATTTTCGTTTTATCTCTACTAACTTTACTTGCATGTAGATAAATAGAGGAAAACAAAGTTTATGTTAGAGAACCTTCAGTGGGTAAATTATAAAAATTTTATATTTTTTTTGCGATTTGTATTTTCATTTCTAAAATACAACATAGGTTTACTGCCTTCTCATTTAAAAGATTTTTATGACTTAAAATATTGAAAATCTGAACTGCCCATGCGAATAGTTCCGAATCGGTTCAGAATCCTTACCGCGAACAAAGCTAATAATTCTTTGGAATATAATTTACTAAATAATTATTATACATACTTAATAGGTAACAATATTATTTGTTAACACTTAAACAGGTTACTGTAATAATTATTAAGCTATAAATAAACCCCAATACACCCCGCTGAAATATTTGTTTGTAGTTTATGCTATTATTGTAGTTCTATAAGTATTTAACAGGTACAACTCGAAGCAGAGTCTGTTTCAGATATTTTATTCTACATCTGTTCATGTAACTTTAACTAGTAACTTTAACAATTTTTGATATATGCATTTTTTAGTATGATAAATTTGACTTGAAAATTTTTATAGGTACTTAATTTTTTAGAAAATTTGTTTTTAGCCTTTGTATTCTAGGTATAATACTTTTGGTATTTTTTACTATTATAGCATGCTGAACCGGGAATGGTCGGAATGTCAACCAATGGTCAAAATAAAAATTCCTCACAATTTTATATTACAACAGTACCGTGTACACATTTAGATAACATTAATGTAGTATTTGGTAAAGTGGTTAAAGGCTTGGATACAGTTATAGAAATGTCTGAAATTCCAAGGGTGAATGATATACCCCAACAGGTATGATTTTACTTACATTTTCCAAGGGAAGTGAAACATTTATTATAAAAACTTATCTACACGTTTTGTATGTATTGTAACTTTTCATCTTACTACTTTTATAGGACATTGTTATATCAAATTGTGGCGAATTTCAAGTGAATGAACCATGGAATGTGGAGGAAAACGATGGTACAATGGATGTTTATCCGCCGTGGCCTAGTGATTGGGAGGGAACTGTAAATGAGGATATAATTATTAAGATTATTCATAATATTCGGGATTCAGGAAATATATATTATTATAAACAAAATTATTTGAATGCTGAGCGAAAATACAAGAAAATGGAACGGTAAGTCAATGTTATTTAAGTTTAAACCTTTTGTGTTAACAACTCAAATATTTTTGCATGTCTGTTTTATGTTTAATCCTCAAAATTATTTTTATCTACAAGCATGCGGTAAGTAACTACTGATTTGAGTACGGTAAGTATCACTTTACCGCACTAGTGCTGTAAGTAATTACATACTATAAAAACAAGTTTTTATATTATTTTATCCGGCAATAAATTAAGGGTAGCTGCTTTAGCAATGTCCAGAACTTCCTTCGGAATTTCATCATCACTGCTGCTACTTATTTCCATTTAAGGGACGTAAACCATACTTTCACGAAATTGTTACAAAAATAATTATCGTTCGTTGTCAAGTTTTACACCTGTCAATCCTGTCATATAAAGGCCAACTATTAAATTTCTATAATTTATTTCCCTAGCAAGCTGATATGAATACATTGTTGATAACGACTTACGAGGCACGTACGGGGTAAATTAAAACAGTGCTCTTTTAGTTTTTAATATTGGTGCCCTAAAACATGCTTGTAGATAAAATATCGTACAATACACTTACGGTAGATGTCTTTACCGCATTTGCGTGATTTACCAACTCGCCTTCGGCTCCTCGTTTTGTTAAACATCACGCACATGCGGTAAATACGTACCTACCATACTTGTATTGTAATATACTAGTGTTTGCATGTTGGCTCTACATATGTATATAAACTGTTTTGTTTTTTTTATTTTTACAGATATATTAATTGGTATTTGGACAAGACACAGAATAAAAATGATAAAACAATATTGAAGTTAAAATATAACGCTTTATTAAATCTCACTGCCGTCAGGCTTAAAATTAATAAAAATAAGGAAGCTGTGGAGCATTGTAACGAGGTAAATATTGTTCTTATTTTTTTTTAAACTATTTTCACTTATACTTTGTTTCAGGCGCGGCTAAGATATAAAATACTAAAATTACAATTTTGCTGATTTTTTTTTAATTACATCAAACCGCTTTACTTACTTATTTTTTCTTATATAATTCTCTTAACTATGTTTGTATATCAAATCGACCCTTCTATCCTTTTGTTTGGAAAAATGTTCTCCCACTAGGTAATTAAAATTATAAATACTTTTTATAAAAGGGTTTTCAAATGTTAATGCACCGCTTGTTTTAAACTGTAATATTTCTTGTACTGTTAGTTATTGTTCTTTAATACAAGTCACATAACACACATAAGCACACGTCAAAAATACACATAAACGAAATCAATAAGGGTTAAGGGCATACTACGGGCGATTCGGCATTCTTAATGAAACAAAAGGTTTATGCAAATGTTGCAAATACAATCCGCATATTTTGTAATTAGTTTTTCTAATTGAAATGGCATGATTCACGGAGCTATTCGACTGTTTCCATAAATGCCTATTGAACGTGATTGAACCACTGATGCCGATTGAACGCAAAGTGTACCGAAGTCGACGACCGGATTTGTCTCTTTCTCGTCTCTTTTTAACTCCGAGAGCGCGTATGTCTGTTTTGTTCTTAGTTTCCAATTAATTTATGTAATCTTCTAACTTCGTATAAACCCATAAGGTTAACCGTGAGCTAAACTAAAAAACGACCGAGCGGAGCGTTTCGATGGTCGCTTCGATCTATATTGGGAAGTTTTTGCATGACACACTTTGGAATATTTGCATTTTTTGAAGGATAATCATTTTTATTTGTTTTCAAAAATAAATTAATTAGGGGGTTCACGTTTATACAATACAACAACAATAAAACATCGGGGAACAATAAATAAATTCGGTAGATCAACCGATAATTCAGGAGGATTGGCAACACTGCCTGCAATTCTCTTACCACCTTCATTACTTGACGAAAATCCACGCGCTATCATGTAATGCGCTCCGCTGTGGCGCGGTACTCTGCTGCAGCTCCTTTTACACGAACACGTAATATCAGCGACCTCCGGATGTCGTTATTCCACGATTTCACCCACTGTGTAACTGAAAATAGGCTAAAATATCGTTGAATTAATCCGCAAAGGTCTCGCGGCTTTCGGCAAAGCACCAACGTAAATTGGGAGACGCGGCGAGTGGATCAGACTATATGTGATGATCAGACTGCGTTAAAATTTGCCATGTAAAGGATATTAAATTTCTATTTTTACCAATGGAAAGGTAGTCTTTATGTGGGTGTGAAAAAGATATTTTCATGCAAAAAAAACAGGAAAAAATATAAGTCAATGAAAACTATTAAAATTATTGTTTAATTTCATTGTATTGTTAAAAATATTTAAAATTCTTTTCTTTAATGAAAATAATTCTCTCACCCTCTTAAATATTTGGGTATCGTGAGTCCAAATTTAAAAAGTTTTCAAAAATCCATTAATAAACATTAGGTAGGATTCGGATCAAGAGAATGTTTTTAATAGATATAATTTCGCATGGAGCTGGTAACTTTGGAGAAGAATTTAGAAATATTGTTTATCACATCGTGGCCAATTTTCCAAGCTAATTTTTTCAATATACATTTTAATGTCATGCATTTTATACATATGAGTCCATATTGGTACACGCTTTTTGCCCGTCATCTATGCTGTTACTATAAGACGTAATGCAAATTTTAAATTTTTAGATTATTAAAGCTTGTCCTGATAATGCAAAAGCATTTTATCGAAGGGCTCGTGCGAAGTTGGCTCTTAAGGATTATGATGATGCTCTAAATGATTTTAAGATGGCATATAAGTTACATCCGAATGATAAGCACATAAAAAATATGTTTGAAATTACTAAGAGCAGGAAACAGACTTATCTGGATAAAGAAAAGTTATTTTTTGCTAAAATATTTAACCAGTAAGTTGGTGTTTTATTTTTTGTATAAAACTAGGAATGTGACATAAATAATATATTTTAAATAAAATTACATATACCACAATATATAAGTAATTTTAATTTATGACAAACACTGGTAAATCCAAGGCAGACCCAGAAGTTTGGGTTTATTATGAACTACGCAATTTTGGTGAGAAACCTGTTTTAACGTAAAAGGTTTGATTAAACGAGACCTGGGCAGCAGCAAAGGACAGGCATGTATTTCAAGTTCTTCGACTTTTAGTAAATGTAATTTAAAAGCAACAGGGTTTTTATGAAAGGGACGACCTTTTTTTAGAAGTCATTTTTAATAAGACGTTTTTATAAAGTGTCCATTAAATTTATATTTAAAAATTGTCAACCCTAGCAGCAGCCCATCAAGACCATATGCCTAAATCTGCCCCTGACCAAAAATAAATAAATAAAAATAAACACTTTATTTAACTACCAGGGCAAACAAGCAAATAAAAGTTAACGTCTATAAATGGTAAAAGAAACAAAAACATTCTAACCTTGTTGAAAAAAAAAATAAATGAATAAAATAATTAAAAATAAGTTAAAGTCCGAAAGTCAAATCTATTAACAGGGTTTAAATTGTATTTTAAATGTACACGAGAGAATTTCCAAAGAATTTAAATAATTGGGTACTACCAACGTAAATACAGAGTTATTAAAAGTTACGAATAATTTCACTTATAGGCAAAGAATTTCTATAAGATAAATCAGATAACAAAAATATTATTGAACGGTTAATAGTTTTAATTAAAATAATATAAAAACAATAATTTAAAAACAACACAACAAAAGCTTACCCGGTCTCGATGATACACACAGAAGGAAAGAAACAATACTAAGCGCTCAGGATTTCAGACTGTCGATTCCCCACTCTAAACTTATGTTTCGCCTAATCAAAACTCAACTGTAACAGATTCACACGCGCATTTCGCTGAGGGACTCGGTGTAGCGACAAAAATCCAAGAAAAGACCACCTGCTAGGTCTAGCTAGACGTAGGAATGACACTTTAATTTTAAGTATGCGCCATAACTCTCGATATTGTGACCGTGAGAATACGACCGTACTTTAGAGCTCATAAACCCTAAACTGTCATTACTTGCGCAGTCTAAGTGTGTTAAGAATACTATTTAGGACTCTGTACGTAGAATAACGTTTATGATTTATGATCAGAACATTGAGAACCACTTTAGCGTAGGGGCTACGGCCGTTTTATGTTATTGTTCGTAGTATAGAAAGTGATAAATAGGCCAACATAAACATAAAACTAGATAAGTTTTACAATCTGACGACGTGGGGCGGCCGTTACAGTGCTAAATTCATTTATATTATTAAAACTAAAAATATTTATATCCTGAATAAATAAATCTAAAACTAAAACTCGATGGATTATGAAAAAATCAATGTTGGTTGCTCACCCCCTTTGGTTTCTGTGGATTGTATAGTGGAGTCTCGTTATATCCTTTGTCATCTAAAAACAAACACTCCCGCGAGCAACAAATTTTGTAATCGACCAAAACGGTAAAGAATCTGCACGAACCGAAAAAGCGGACATAGCTGAACTTAAATTGGTTGTGATTGGTCAATAGTTAGCTGATTCTTAGTTAGCTAACGTTTGACCAATCGCATTCATAATTTAGGGTCCGTTTTTTCCGGCCGTGTGGATCCACAGTAAGTTATAAATGAAACGGTTGTCCGTGCAAAAAAAAAGCTGCATTAGGTATGTTTGCTGCAACATTTGATATATATAAAGGCATACTTGAACCTTGGGCATACTTAACCGCTGCAAGAGAGGGAAAATTCATTTGCTGAGTCAAGTCCAAGTCTTTAAAAGGGACGCTCAACTTTGCCGTTGGCTTTACTATTTTATTTAAAAGTAACTAAATTGGAATTCGGCTAGGGATTCGATCTTACTAGCAAGAATAACAACTATCCTTCCTCTGTGGTCTTATCAGAGCCACAGAGAATGAATAGGTGCGATTTAAGCAACCAAAATCAGCCCATGTTACAAACGCCTTTATTTTAGAAAAATTATAGGGAAAAAAATAGATATTTTCAAGGTCGTTTGACATATAACCTTTTTCAGTACCTGTCAAAATTTTATTAAAAAAATTGTAAACAAAAAGAAGGCTTCAATTGGTGAAAAATGTATCAAAATACCTGCGGGGCTGCTGCAGCAAGCGCCGGAGGTTGTGTAGAAACCGATAAAGAATGCCATAGTTTAATTTCGAAAGAGCCCCATGTACCCGCTATTGAACATGATTACAGTGGGTTCGACATAGTTAAAGCTACCCAGGTAAGTTTTACGTAATTTTGTTGTTAAAACCATTTTCTAGCTATTATGATAGATTCAGAAACTAATGACCATCATCATAATGTTACTAGCCTTGCTATAAATAACATCAAAGTTCAAGGCACTAAATATTGATTAGTTTTGAAACTTTTTTAATATAAGAGCTGTAGATAAGATTTAAATATACCCAATTATATAGTTTTGAATCAATTATATTTTATATACTGTACTTAATATCCAGCTTACTGAGCAAAAATGTTAAATTTACTGATTAAACCCATTAAACAGATATGGGGTTAAGTTTTCCTCTACCTGCTTATCTATCCCAAACAATTTTGATTATCATCCTTGAATATATCAGATACCAAAATTTGTGATACAAAAAAAGTTAAAAAGAAACTGGACCAAATTATTTATTATTCAAAGCCAAATTTTGAATGGGTCATCTACTGAACCAACATTACAGCCAGGATTTCATCAAAATTTATTTGGCAGCTTCTGTTTCCTCACATACAGATATGAGATAAAGCTTTATCAATGCCACTGGAAAGAAACTATAATAAACAAAATTTATTTTTTAATCTAAAATGATTGCTCTCTCTGTATTTTTACCTTGTTACCTTATTTTTTAAGTATGGAGCCTTTGCAAGAGTAAAAGACCTAATAGAGACTGGCTATGATGTCAACCAAAAAGATAGTGAAACTGTCACCCTACTACATTGGGCTGCAATTAATAACCGCAAGGAGATTATGCGCTTACTTATTGGTAAGAATTTCTAACACTTCATTTTTGAATGACTTAAGGCTAAGTATGAAATAAAAAGTGCAAGTTATTAAGTAAATATTATTTTTAACTTTATTGCTTAGTCATTAATGAGATGTTTTACCACAATCTTAGATAACATCCTTGAGTCACACTACATCTACATATTTAATATTTCCAGAAATATTTTTTAAATCATTCATTTTCTGGATAATGTAATCATTTTTTATCAAATCATGAACTTAAAATTATTGATATATCTACAAAAATATTTTTTTGTTTGATTATGGGGACTATTCACAATATCACCAGTATTGAACGCAGTCGAATAGGTCTCTGAATTCTTTAAATAAATAATAAAATAATTTCATTATTTGTAAAATATTATTTAACTTTTTTACTTACACTGTTTGTGTATTACATTAGCTGATACCATTTTTCAGATCCTTTGAGGTTGCAAGAAAATCTAGAACATTACAATAAAATAAAATAAAAAGTAAAATTAATTTAATATAGTGTATGCCCTGGCGATTTTTTACTGGAGCATACCCAAGTTATATTTGGGACTATGTTTACATTAAATTTTAAATACAAGATTGTACTATAGTGTATTTTACGTTAGCTTTTAATGCCCGTCGATGACACACGTCATTTCTAGTAACACACAACAGAAAAGCCATTTTCGTAATTAAGGGGGATTTCTACTCTGATGGTTTCAAAAAACAGAATTTTTTTTTCCGACGTTTTTCGACACTCTATAGCCTCTAAATAACTGTGTGTAAACGTTTTTACCAAATCTACTCCAAAAGAAAGTTACATCCAATTTTATGATTGTCGGTTAGTTCTCATCACTAGCCGCTTTTGAGTTCAGACGCATTCTCAGAGCTACGTTCTGTCGCCAGCGACATCATCTCGACCAATCAGGATCGTCAGGCCAGGCTCGCAAAGAGGCAGGAAGAATCAGCTCGTTTATCGTTTTTCGAAGGGAGAGGAGGGTGTAATCTACGGGCCAGGCATCGCAGACTAAGTGACAGTGAGACTATTTTGTTGTGAGCCACCGTTGAAACTTTAAAGTTGTTTTTCTCGCGCTGGCGGAAAGTACTTCGGTATGTTCAAATTATCAGAATTTAATGATTTTAGTCTTAAAATGCTCAGAATGCAAGTGGTTATAGCCCCCTCTAGAATCAAGTATTTTGCGATATTACAGAAAATGTTACGACCCTTAAAATACAAAAAAATGGTAAATATTCAAAAAAAAATTTAAATCTCGCGCCATTTTAACAGTTACCCGAGTTTTGGCTTGATTCTAGAGGGGGCTATAACTACAGGCTTACAATTGAAGAATCTGGGTCAATTTAATTTTTGTCATGAATAGAAAAATTTATTTGAATTCCGCCAGCAAGTTACGTTTTTTTTGAGAGGGTAACTTTAGCACCCTCAAGTTTTTCATTTTTTGGGGGTTGAAAAATTTTTTTAGTATATCTTATCTTTAATAAAAAGAATTGAAAACTTGTTTGACAAGAGAAACGGCACAGCATTAAAAACGTACATGATATTTACTATACCTTATAATGTGGTAACATTAACCCATTTAAATTTTTGTTAAAATAAGTAACAATTTACTGGTCCTTTCATTCCAAAGGTTATTTTCCCACACCATTTCAACTTTTTCGGTGGCTTTCTTATATTATCACCTCTTCGTTCTTTCAGAGACAACACAGTTCTTGTCCAACTGTGTATCTATAAGTAAAATTATCTAAAACACTACATTTATACCTAGTTATATATATATATTGGCATTGTTCTAGACAAAGGGGCTACAGTGGATGCAATTGGTGGGGAGTTACATGCAACACCCTTACATTGGGCAACCAGACAAGGGCATCTGGATTCCTGTGTTATCCTAATGAATGTAGGAGCTGATCCAACCTTAAGAGATGCCGAGGGTTGTTCATGCATACACTTGGCTGCCCAGTTTGGACATACCGCACTGGTAATTCACAGATTTTTTTTTTACTAATTCTTTTGAATAATAATCTTATAACAAATATATAACTTGCTTTTATTTTTATCTTTCATCAGTGAATAATATAAATAAAAAAAAACACAGCCTCAGCTTGATTGGAAGCTTTGAAGCCTCCATATCAATATAAAAGCTTAGGCCTTAGAAAAATATAATTACAACCCTTTGTGACCTTACTTGAGCTCAGGTATTGCATTTTTTCAATTCTTGTTCAGTTTGTTAGGTTGACAATAAGGGTACTTGTATTGTTTTATTATCACCCTTTTATTTTAAACACTGTCCCTTGAATAATATTATAATAAGAGGTCATATTGAGAACTAGCGGTAAAAATAGGGAAGAAAATAAATGAAATCGCCAGAAGAACCTAATTATTACTTTTTCTTATTTTTTAAATGTCATATTTCCTTTTTTTTATTCTTTTTATTTAGGTGGCTTACTTTGTTGCAAGAGGAGTAAGTCCAGATTTGACAGATAGAACAGGTATGACGCCATTAATGTGGGCTGTTTGGAAAATTTGCAGTCTAGACCCAACCAGATTATTACTTACCCTGGGTGCCAATCCAAATTTAACCGATTTTACACAGGGCAATACAGCATTGCATTGGGCCATTTTGGCGAGAAATACGACGGCAATATCAACGCTTATATTACAGGTAAAATATTTAACATACATTAAGTATGTTAAAAAAATTTAATAAGCTGAAAAATATTTTGCCATTAAGAAATATTATCTACACTATATTCTGATTTCGTTTACGCGGAGATAAACACGCTTTTGCCAATAATAAAGTTAGGAATTTGAAAGTGTAGCTCTTTATTGGTATGTCAATTATTTTGTTTTTAATTTTAGGGACATGCAAATATAAATATACCAAATAATAAAGGGGAATCCCCGCTACAGATGATCCAGTCACAAGTAGGTTCCATTTGGATTAGTCCAAAAGTTACCGAACTTATTAAAGAAAATGCACAAGCTTCTTCCAAAGGATTTTTTAATAAATTTGCTAGAGATAAGGTAAAAATATTGCTCCTTTTTTATATAAAAAAAAATCCAATTTATGCCATATACAGGGTGATTCCTAAGTTGATACTTCTTTTTTAGCTGTGTATAGAAGACATTAAAATAAACAACTTTTTCAAACACCTTTTACTGAAGTAAAAAATCCAAGTGCGGGCCTGTTAATCAAAACGTAGCCCTTTACTTTATATTTTTTCCCCGTTTTTTTGTATTGTGAGTCATGCATTTTACGGATTGGTCGTCAGTTATTTATTTTGCCAACTGGCTGCGCGATGTTGTTTTCTGAAGCAAATTAATTTTAATAAATTGGTGAAAATGGTAAACTTTAAAAACAATGAACTAATTATGGTGCTAATTTGTGTTGTGTAATTATGAGTGTCGTAAAATTGCGGATATTTCTTCTCTGCACCCACAAGTTTTCTTAATGTTATTCAATGGGCAAGTTAGGCAGAACCGTATTTGGTTTGAAGTGTAATAAATGAATGTAAGTACTTTATTTTTGGGGTTTTTGAAAATGTTGTTTATTCTAATGCCTTCTATACACAGCTAAAAAAGAAGTATCAACTTAGGAATCACCCTGTATTATACGAAATTGTTAAGAAAATACTGATTATAAGTTTGTATAATTATTGTTTTTAGCGAATACGATGGTGGGGTATGGTAGGAACACCTTTTATGGCATTCTACATTGCCGGAGCCATACTGGGCACAAATTTACTAGTCATTATTAAAGTATTCCTTTTAGTTTGTTTATATATTGTTATACATTATTTAGGTAAGTGATATATAATTTTGATTCAATTTTTAAAAAATCTTTAATTTAAAACGTCATTCGATTTTAAAAAATCTTATTTGGAGTAGTTATTTGTACATTAAATATGTATTATAATGCAGTATACAGGGTGATATAGAAAGGGTAAAGATGGGGCAAGTTTTGAGGGCAACTAGTAATGTAAGAAGCAAAATGTAGTTTGAATAATATCAACGTGCCTAAAGTGTATTTATTTTCAACTGGCATCGATTTAATAATAACAATAACATCTAATTATACCAATAACCTAACACAAAACGCTGGATGCGATCGGTACAGCTTGCACATTTAAATAAACTTATTTTCCGATTATATTGTAAGTAGCTTTATTTTGCACCAAAAGACAAGCACTGAACTATGCAAAATCAAAATGCCAAACTCAACATAAGTTTCAAAATAATAGAACAGTATGTTGTGCAAGATAAAGCTACAATACAATCGAAAATGTTGATTCAAATGTGAAATCTGAATGTAGTTCTGTACCGGTTGCATTGAGCGCTTTGTGGTTAATTTGTTGTTAGGTGTTAACTAGCATTGCCAGTTGAAAATAAACACACTATAGTTCAACCACCGTAATAAATATAAACATAAAATAGTAACAATATTCACAATAATATATACATGTAAAAAAATTAGGACAGTCAAATCAATCTGAAACATATACAAACTAAATAAAATACAGTGACACGATGCGGCGGTATAATGAAATAAGAAATCAATGCTTTTATGCAAATATTGCAAATCAATGCCGCACATTTGGTTATTAATTTATCTTTGTCTAACTCTAACTCAAATGAATTTCGCAGCGTTTCGAGTATGTTTCAATCACTGACAGTTTTAATAAGCCACTGTCACACCACCTAAGAAGCGATATGATTGGTCCCGGTGTCGACGAAAGGTCTAATTTATTCTCTCATTTTACGTTCTGGACTCGCTTATATGTTTGTTTGGCTCTTAGGTTCCAATTAATTTTTGTTCTATTTAATATAAACCCATAAGGTCGGTAAGATGTTTCGCGTGTTTTTATTAGAGAGCGTATGTTCTTTAAATATTGTCTCAGTAAATAATTAAAGAATTTAAAAACTGGCACCATTCAAAAATTTGTTTTTCTTGTTTTACTGATATGGTAGGGTCACAATCAAAGTTATGCGAAAAATTTGAGAAATCACCATATAATTTACCAAATTTTCGAATCTAAATTTTTCTCTTGTCTCTTGCAGGTCAAGTTTTTTATGATGACCGTCTTATGGCCCTTTTGCCTTTGAGTATATATTTATCAACAAAAATGTGGTTTTATTTCACATGGTTTATATATGTTGCCCCAGTTACAAGTTTATTGACAACGATAGTTTTTGTCTCCAGTTCTAGTCTTTTATGGTATAACTTTTTGAAAAGTTGGTTGGGAGATGCTGGAGTAGTTCCAACGAATAAGAAGTTGCAGTTTAGGGTGAGTAAAGCACGCTTGCGAGTAGGTCAAAAGATAATAAAAGAGAAACCAAACATTGATTTAAAATAATGTATATCGCACATTGGCGGTGTTTTAATTAAAACGACGAGTTGTTAAAACACTTTTATTGTAGACGATATTAGAGTTAGCAGAAAAAGGGCCTGGTGGATTTGAACCCTCAAGTTTTTGTTCGGCATGTTTGGTGAAGAGGCCTTTAAGATCAAAACATTGTGCTGTATGTAATCATTGTGTAGCCAGGTTTGATCATCACTGTCCGTGGGTGGCTAACTGCATAGGTAAGTTATAGTAATGTTATTTTTAAAAATATTAATTTTTCTCTAAATTAGGGGGGGGGGGGGGGGGCTGCGCGCCGAAAAACAAATGACAACTATTTATGTTTAAAGTAAAACTTAAGTGTGATATTTTAGCATAAAAAAATAGTGCGGGAAGAAACGAGAATACTTCATTATGGATCCAAAACCTAACCTTTGTACAAAACGGCACCTTTAAAAAGGAATATTTCAAAACCCAAGCATTTGCAACAAAAGCGGTTCTCATATTCGTAATCTACGCTCCAAAAATACATGATTTCTGTTCTGAAAAAATAATCAATTTTGGCGTGGTGGGCATATTTACTTTATTTTTAAATATAAAAAACAGAGCCGGAAAACCCCTGGTTAGTCATACACACGAAAATATTTAAGTAATTTATGAATTTTAATACCTTGGTTTTCGATCATTTAACACATTTTCATTAAATTTATCGGAATGGATATTTTTTTCAAAAAATGTAAAAAATGTTTTTCGAAAATCGATTGGAAATATTAACATTTTTGACAACATTTCTGAAAGAAAAAGTCGATATTTCCTTAAACTTTAGTGGTTGCTAGGCAACGAAAAATAACTGTTAGGAAATATTTATTATTGTACTGTAAGGAAATATTATTTCTGTACGGCTACTTGTAAACTAAAGTGTGTTAAGCTTGACAATTCAATATTACTGTGTTTCCATAGTTACAACACAAATATTTAATGGCATCCTTTATTTGTGAACAAAGTTAATAATATTTATTTCAAAATTTTAACAAGTTGATTGTTATAAGTTATGTCCTTTTAATAATTTTCGATTTACGGAAAAATAGTATGTATACCTCGTAGAAAAAACTACATTCCCGGACTCCGTATTGTCAGTCTCGGCTTACGCCTCGACATACAATCTTTACGGTCGTCCGGAAATGTTCAGCTTTTCCTACTAGGTATACAATGTACTATGTAAATTTTAGCTTTAGACATCAAAGTACAAACACTGAGTGCTTGTATTCAAGTACCGCCCAGCTCTACGCGTACACCCTTTTAAAATCAATAACATTCTAAAAAAAATTTTAGGTTCAAAAAATCACAAATATTTCATTGGATTTCTAACATGTCTGGTAATGATGTGTGCTCAAGTGTTGTATGGTACAGTCCGTTATTGGCAAAATGACCCAATGTGTAACGCCCTTAATAACCGCGAAGAAAAAGGATTTTTTAACGTTCTGTTAGAAATTGGGCAGTGTGATACTTGGGTAGCATGGGTAGCTGTGAATGCAGTATTCCACTGCATTTGGGTGTTTATGTTGCTTATTTGCCAACTATATCAGGTAGGGTACTATATTCCTTGGTCAGTCACTTTTTTTATAAGTAAATAATACTTTTAATACAAGTACACATATATTCAGAAGTTTGCAAAATTGGACTAATACTGGGTGATTCCTAAGTTGATACTTCTTTTTTAGCTGTGTATAGAAGGCATTAAAATAAACAACATTTTCAAATACCTTTTTTCAAAACACTCAATAATAAGATAATTACATTCATTTATTACACTATGGATCAAATACGCCTAACTTGCCCGTTAAATAACAGTAAGAAAACTTCTGGGTGTAGGATGAGCCCGCAAGGGAAAGCGTTCTGCGAATAATCTCGAAGCAGCAGCCGCACTTTGACGACACCGTAAATTAACACCATATCTACTAGTTCATTGTTTTCAAACTTTACCATTTTCACGTGTCACCAATTTAAAATTAACTTGCTTCAGAAAACACTGAATTGCATGACTAATAAGAGATAAGACAAACAACATAAAGTATAGCAGGATACGTTTTGATGACCAGGCCCGCACTTACTTCTGTATCTCGCATTTTTAAGTTTTTTGAAAATATTCTTTATTTTAATGTATACACAGCTAAAAATGAAGTATTAACTTAGGAATCACCCTGTATGACCCCCAAAGTTTTATAAAAAAAATTAAACATTGTTGTTTTAAGCCTCCATTTAGACTGATTTTAAATTCAAAAATTCTTTGGTGATTACTGCTAATGTAGTTGTCATTATTAAAACTCTATATATTTTTTAGATTATATTTTTGGGAATGACAACAAACGAACGAATGAACAAAGGCCGCTACAGTCATTTCATATCCAACCGAGGCAAAAGCCCCTTTTCCAAAGGGCCTATAAGAAACGCTGTGGAATTTTTCGAATGTACCTGTTTCGGTTGTATGAAAGCTGAGCATCAAGACTGGCTTAACAACTACGACTTTGACAAAAGCGTTGAGCGAGAACCTTTATTGTGTACCAAAGAGAACTTTCAGTATGTATGAGAAAAGGTGTACTTCCCTAGGAGGAGGATGAGTTTTTGAAAATACTGCACACTTTTTATGGCCAACGCAACTGTTGGTATCTAAGTATATTGAAAAACAGACAGATATCAGCTTTATACTTCTGACATGTTAAAGAGAATTATGCCATTTTATCATGATTCAGCTCTCTTTTAGTGTTACTTGATTATTATTAAGTGCAATTTTCGTGATTTTAGGGTTAAAATTAAAAATGTTTTTAAACTAGCAATGCAGGGTCGTAGCTAGGAGAAGCGTTCCTGACAAGTCAACTTGACAGTTTAGTTTTCCTTATTATACCGGGTGATTCACGACGTGTGGAGGAAACTTCTATAAAATATATTTTTTTAAAATTAAATAAATTTTATTTAGTAAACTTAGTCAACCTTAAAAGCAGTCGTTGACTTAAAATGCACGGCGTTGTGTTCAAGGTTGAAAACAGTAATTCCCTGGTAAACTGCTGCAGGTCGGGGAAGCAATGGCGCATATACGGGGGGGGGGGGGGGGGGTAATACCCCTCCCTCCCCTTATTAAACTTTATTTATTTCACTTGTTTTCAGATATGTTTTTTTGTTTTAAATATCAGAAGTAAAGTCTTTTTTTTATTCAGAATAAGAATTAAATTTTAGGTGCCATTGTGCGTTTTTCGAAAAGAATATCATTCTTAATAACTTATGTTTATTTTTTCCACAGTTACATTACAGTACTTTTCAGCGAAATGAAATTTTAATACTTAAATATTGCCACTACCCCCACCAGACTCAAACTCTGGATGCGCCACTGCGGGGAAGCACCTAGAAATTGCAATCCCGGGATCCGCGAATTTTGGATTTATGATATGACATTTGAAAAATTACAATTTTGGGTACTTTGACAGGCTGTTCTATCTTTCGCGTTCCTATCTTAAATATTTATTTAATACATAAAAAAAATGCATATAAATTGAATAATCAACATATAGGAATGTGCAATTGTATAAACTGGCCATGTCCCATAAATGGCATTTTTCAAATGTTAATATCTTTATACCTATTCAGTTTGGATGTAAAGGTAAAATAGAACCTTGAGCCAAAGTCAAATATATTTATAAAAAAAAATTATATTTTAAAATAACAAATTTGAGGGTTACTTCCGGTATCAAAGTGATAGGAAAACGCCAAAAAGTTAATTAAAGCGGGCCACATCGAAAAAAAAATATCTAAATAAAAGCTTTAAAAATATATTTTGAGAAGTTTTAACAAACACTTGCCCTGAAACACTCTGTATATTAAATGTTTTTTTCTTTAGGCACTAACATGATACACATACAACGATATGCCGATTAGCAAACCGAAATTTGAACATCGCCGCGCATTGCTCCTACATTACGTGACACCCGTTGCCAGGCCGTTGTAATTTCTTTGGTTTGTTCCGTGGCTATTGTGTTTTCATACAAAATTCGACCTAGATACGACCCTGGTGTAATGTTAATGTCAAAATATTTTTATTGTTTTAAAGTTTAGGGCGCAGTATCACCCAAGGACGAACAACTAATATAAATCGAGCAATTCATTCATCAACGTACTTTTTTGCCACGTCCGACAACTCACAGCATTCTATTTTATGACGACATGTCTATGAACACTTACCTGTACTTAGTCTCAATTTGTTTTCTTTTGATTAAAAGTATGATTACATTTTTAAAAACGTTTTGCTTTTAACTTTACTGTCGAAGTAACATTCCATTGAATATTCTTAATTTAAGTTCTTGTGTGCAGTGTGCACGTCGATGACTTATTTATTTACTGATCACTGAATAAAACAAACGATCATGATTAGCAAATATGTCTAATATCATCGCCGGTCATTTTTACGTAAATATCACTTGTGTTATACGATTTTCACACATTTAAACACTAGTTAGTGTATGTTTGGGCGTTACCCCTCCAAAAGAAGTTTCATTAAACTCGCAACAGTCTAAACTCCTAATAAGCGGCTCCTTCACGGTTATGTCGCTTATACATTAATGGGACTTTTTTTTACCTCACCTGCACATTATCTATTTGTGTATATAACAAATAAATCGCCTAGTTTCAAATTCTAATAAGTTTATATATTTTTCTCTTGTCCTATTGCCACCTTGTCAGATCGCTGGCAAGTTTGAATGACATTCATTAACAACGCTACCGCGTTCCCACTCCGGGTAGCAGTGCGTGGGGAAGAATGACGAATGCTATTAGGAGAAAGTGTTAAACATTTCCGTGACCAGAAATAAAGAAACTGGCCTGTATAAACTAAAATCAACTGTCAAGATAACTTAAGTTTTTTTTTATTTTTCTCAAATTAAGTGGAATAATTTTATATGGTTTTGAAATTAGGCGGTTTAAATTAGTTTTATGTATACCTATTATAGCCCTTAAAACTGTTATTCGTGACTGAAATTAATGAGACTCAGTGTTGCCACAGATGTCCTGATCTCTGATGACAATATTTTCGTTTCTTCTGTGACATTTATAAACTCTATACTACAAAAATTAACATTTTAAGATATCTATGGCAACTACCTTTTGGGCTAAGGGTTCTGTTCAGAAGTGGATTCACGAAACTTGATAGCCAAACATGTAAAAATGTCTTTCACACAAAAAATCAAGATAAAAATGCATAGACGTCCAAACAAACCTTTCTGATGGGGGCAAGCATTATTGCATCGGAAAATTTATTGTTTAAATAAGGGGGGGAGGGCGCTGTAAACATTTTTTCAAAAATTAAAAGTATCTACCTAGAATATGTTATTTATTTAGTATAAAATATTTCAATCTGTAAAAAAAGTTCTTTTTTCAAAGTTCTAACGGACTTTTGTCGTGAATCACCCTGTATAGAGAGGAGGGTAAGTGATTAATTTCAGCCGCTAATATCAATAGTTTACTATAATATGTCAGTTACTTTTTAAGCTTTAATTGTGATTGTATATAATAATCTAGCAAATAAGAATAGATTAATTGTAAATATTGTAAGAAAGCCGGTGTAACACAATAGCTTTTGTGCGATTTTGCTAGTTTTTGAAATACTTCACTTGTTAGGTAGAAATATTTTATTATGCTAACTTTACTGTAATTGATTTAGTATAAGGATACTAAAGTGTACATGCTTTATGGCTTTTTATAGGAGTTCCTAATGTACTATACTTTGTCTGATTTTGTACCAAATGCTTTGTACCTCATAATTTTGCATATAATAATAGAATTTTGAAGATTCGTTTTTTTAGTTGTCATCTATTAAGAAGAATTAAGATGATTTACCTAATTAATTACAAAAAATTGAAATATATTTAGTTGCTTTATTTTCACTAATCCCAAAGAGCGTTTTTTACAAATTAATTTAAATATGCAGAAATAACATATACACCTTTTCCACCAAACTTGTATTTCGGTTTAATATCAGACAGTAACTTTATTGCAGATTAGTCAATTTTATTTCAGATAGTATAACTCCAAAGTCGGAGGCGCGTACGTAAAATCGGAGGCAAGTGCGTATCCCCATGTATATCACCTTAGTTCATATTTTCTCGTTAGTTAGCGCTGTTTCCCCAATTTTGACTCGGAGGCCCATACACCCTATACACATGTACAGTTACACAACTGCGTTCACCACAGTGCCACTACGAGGCGCCACCGCCTAATACGGTTATACATTTGGTGATGGGGACATTGCATTATTGCGTCCATATTTGTAACATACAAATATGACTCTTAAATTTGGCAGCATCGCCAGAGGTGAATACTGCATTTGAATTTGTTAGTACCATTATATAGTATTAAAAATTTGTTTACTGGACATTTAAAGCTTTTCGAGTCGTGTGTAGGTTTAGAATACAGTAGGTGTATTAGCCTCCACCTAATGATAAATTTACAATTTCACTTACTTCTAATAAAGTTCCTGGTAACTCTAAAAATTTTAATATGTTATGAATTTTCTTAAACGCTGGTGCCTATTAATTTTTTACTGAGCTGGAAATATATTATAAAAAGACATGTCAGTATTATATGCCACATCGGTTACGGACCAAGTACCATAGTTTGAAAAGCCTGGTGGCGACGCCTGCTATCGATGATCGGCTCTCTGATTATTGCAGGGGTTTCCATTTCCTGCTTCAACTAACTCCTGTTCGATTGAAGCCAGGTTTTAGCGTTTAATTGCCACAAGATGTATCACTTTGTATTGCATCTCACCAATCATCATTTACACTTTAGAGTCATATGGGCTCTTCAGTCGTTCTTTGCGTCAGATCCAAGCTTTACTGATGAGCCGTGATACGGCGAAACCGATCTGGGGAAGGGAACGACCAAAGCTTTGATTTCAAACTATGGGCTCGGTTGGTAACCGATGCGGCATATAATGTTTGCGTGGTGGTGATGCCTGCGATCGATGATCTGTTCTCTGATCATTGCAGGTGTTCCTATATTTTTTCTTCACTCCTGTTGAATTGAAACTAGGGTTTGGCGTTTCATTACCACGAGATATAGCAATTTTTGTTGCATCTTACCAATCATAAAAAAAAGACCGCCCCTTAACTTCGTTCCTTTTCTTTAATAATAATATTTTATTTTTAAAAATTCGAAAATTTATTTCAAAATTTGCATTTAGATTTAACATTAGTTTATAAACAACTTAGTTTTATAAAAAATTTTGTGAAAAAACTAAATAATGATATTTCTCTCTTGAAGCATTTTCATATTTTCCTAATTTATTAACACCCTGTACATCTGATCTGACATTTTTTTATCGTGAATTCATTTTTTCAACAAGCAGAACTTTTTATAAAGAATGACTTTTGTTCATAAAATGAATAATAAAGATTTTTCCCTCTTGGGGACCCCATCCGCGGACACATTGTATATGACGGTATAAAATAAACATTTTTTGAAAAATGGTTTCCAAGACGAAAAACCTTGGTTCAAAATTAAGCACAATTTTTTAAAATACAGTATCGCTAAAACGCGGTAGCATTACATAATATTTAAAAATATATTTTTTAAATGTCTGTAAATGGTATTTTTTTTTAATTGAAAGAGTTATATTTTTTATTTTCAAAACAATCAATAAAAAAAATTGCCTTCTTTCATGAAAATATTGCAGTTATAGCATGGAATCTCGAATCTCTTACTTACCGATGAAACTTTATTCTTCGAATGCTAAAAATAGATCAAGGTCAAATATAAAGGCGCCAAATCGAATTACAATAATTGGCAACACAGCAGGAGCCGCGTACGCTCGGTTGATTTATATTGATATACAAACCGGAAGCGACTTCGCCATTGCGTACTCGAAAGTCTATTACATTTACGAATGTAGCAAAAATTTGTATGTTTTTTTTGTTTGTTGCTTACCCCTCTCAGGGTGGCCTTATTTGTAATAAAGTATGAAGTCAAAAAGTGAAAAATACACACATCCATACATATCCATTCTGGTGGAGGCCAATAAGATATGTGTGCAAATATATATATATATATATAGATATTTATATACTATTACATATTTTCACCAAGTACAAACATTCCACTCAGGAGAACAAACCAGGCTGGGGTTGGCCCTTGGGTTTCGTTCTTGCAATTATTCTGGGGACCTCTTTCAAGCAATATTGTCATATACAGGGTGCTACAAATTCGTGTGCATACAAGGGGATTTCGTAAACGGTAAGAGATACAAAGATGGTTAAATTGAGGCAAAGTTGCATATTTTGGAGTTTAATAATTTGGTAAAAGAAAATTGTAAATATTACGAAAGCTTTCGGAGATATCCGAAAAAAAACAAAATTTCCATTTTTGGTTTTTAATTTTTTGCGCCTTCATTTTTGACTTGGGAAAAAACACTTTTTTATAGCCGTCCTTTATGTTCTACAAGATGGCGTTATTAGTTATTAAATTCGACGTTTCGTTCTTTAGATACCAACCTCAAGTCAATTTTTTTAAATGTGGACCTGGAATTTTAAATACAGTTTTAGGGAGTTCTAAGCTTTAGAAATTTAATACAATTTAAAGTTTTTTAAAATTTTAACGTTTTGTCATCTAATAACCCAGTTTTTAAGTTATCTTTTTATGTCATTACGGTCCTGAACATTTAAAGCCAAACCAAAAAAATATTTCTGTTTTGAAACAACCTTCCATTTTTACTCGAAGAGGCCTGACATTCGATATTTTGTAAGAAAAAAGATCTAAAGTCTTAGCTTCAAATATTTTTCTGTCTGTTAATTTTTGTTACATGTTTCGCCAGACCGTATAAACAGTAAACAAGATAGTAACATAACTAGACTGACATTCCAGTTACCTTTTCTTTACTCGGGAGTATGTTTTTTTTCTGTTTTACAGTATTTCGGTGTGGGTCTTAGGCAAAAACCATAGGACTTAAGATGTTATATTAATAAAATAAATAATATAGGTACTAATAAAAAATAGAATTACTTCTCATCCCTTTAAATTACTTCCTTTCTAGAGTATTGTTACGGTAAATCTTATTGAAATAATAAACACCATAACTTCCTGTAATTGAATTTTAATATTTAAGTTATCCTAAAAATAATTTCCAGGATCGGAATAGTAAAGAAAGAATATAATGTGATATTTGATGCAAAGCGTTGGAATTTTAAAACCTTTAAATTGTATTAAATTTTCAAAGCGTAGAAGTCCCTAAAAATGTTTTTAAAATTCCAGGCCCGTATCTAAAAAAATTGACTTGAGGTTGGTATCCAAAGAACGAAACGTCAAATTTAAAAACTAATAACCCAATCTTGTAGAACATCCAGGAGAAAATGTTTTTTTCCAGAGTCAAAAATAGAGGCGCAAGAAATTAAAAACCAAAACTAAAAATTTCGAAATCCGAAAGTATTCGGATTATTTACAATTTTTTTTTCCAAATTATGAAGCCCCAAAATACGCAACTTTGCCGCAATTTAACCATCTTCGTATCTCTTACAGTTTTCGAGATCCCCTTGTACATACACGAATTTCTAGCACCCTGTATAGCATTTTTCAATCGATTTTACTGACAAAAATTCCTTTTTTTTTACTCTTAGTTGAGCAGCTCACTGCCCACAAAATCTGTGTGAAGCAAAGGAACAAACGGTACTGGGATGAATAGCCTCAGTAGCTCAAGCCACTTAGCAAGGAACAAAAAAAAACCAGCATATTTAAATAGCTTTTTAATATCTAAGTACTTTCCAAAAAGTCCTCTTTTTTACAATACATTTTTAATATTTTTGGTAACAAAGTAACTTTAATCGGCTTTACTTCATAATCTTCATTGTCTATGGAAAACCACAACTCTTTTTGACTTTTATTTTCGGGGTTAATTTCTATTGTCCTAGCTTCAATTGATTCTTGTATCTGGAGTAACAAAAATATAAATTAAACTTTTTATAAGAAGAAAATAAGTGACAGTGGAAATTAGACCTAGGTCCTAGTAAAATTTAGTTTCAAAGGGAAATTTACCTCTCTATCTTCACCTGCTTCAGATTTCCAACCTTGTTTAACAAAATTTATGTAATCAATATGGTCTGGTCCCAATTGAAGTTTCAATCTTGGTGTTTCCGTTTGTTGTATTTTGCTTGGAATCACATTGGAAGTGAATAATGTGAAGTCTGAAGTTGATATAGTCTTTTCTAGCATCTGATTGCAATGGGGATTGATTATTCTTTGGTATTTTTTATCATCGTCGTTTTCTTTTATAAAACTAAAAAAAAGTAAATACAGTCTTGTGTGTGAGTTTAGTATACCAATATTTTTTTTTGTAAGGCAATAAAGTAAGACTTTACGACTGACTAAGGTGGCAAAATGAACCGCACTAAGCTCTTTTGAGCAATTACATAATTGAAAAAACAAATTAACATAAAAATTGAGTAGATAAGCTAGTGGAACAGACTGTGGTTTTATATTTGTTTCAAAAAATATTTACCTTTGAAACCATCGAGATTTTGGCTGAGTATTGTTCACTTTGTGACAATTTGAACATCCTGTGCATGGTGGACTATAAAGAATTTGTGCTTGACAGTTCCATGACAAACTGGTTTTCAATCTAAAAAATGAAATACAAAGTAATTATATGTTAGTACACATCAAGATCTTTTCTATTTCTCAGTTGGTTAGGTAGCCATGTATTACAGGCTTGTTGAATTGGCGTAGTTAAAAGAATATACTTTTTATGGTATAAGACAACTTCTACTGAAATTTAAGGATAGTAACATTGTTACATTGCATAACGTAACTTTAGTACCTACATTTTAACTTGTAGATTATACAGGATATTAACTATCTGGGTTATTTTAGTGCCTTTTACTTCAAATAATTGCTGTAAACACCTCGGGTTTCCCTGGCAAAAATAAAGTAGATTATGGTCAATATTATATAAATAATTATCCTTGCAACCTTAGAATATAAACTTAATAATTTATAAGGTGGTATAAATTACATACCCATTAAACAAATAAGTTGCATACTTTCTCATCCCTCCAAAATACCAATAACTGTCTTTTTTAACTTCAGCATCTCTATATGCACCCCATTTTATACCAGCAACTGCATAGACCGGTTTCTTATTTTCATCGTTAATTATATCAATTCGCATTATGTCTACTGGTTTGGTTACATTTTCTATAACTGCCATTGTGGCATCAGCTAATGACTGGACTTTTTCCAATTTGGTTTTACCAGGAAATAGTGAACTTGCTACAGTGTTGTTTTTTCCAAGTGGTAAGATTCCTTAAAATAAGTTTTATTTAATAAGATCTGTAAGTTGTAACTTATTCCTAAAGAGTGATATAATTTCTAATAGAAAGTAAACAAATAATGTTAGAAAATTATTTAACTGAATTGGCTAAAGACAATACCTACCAACAGGCACTAACCCACCAACGTTTTCATTCGTTCTCCTTAACAATCCGGTTATAACTTCAGAGAGTGTCCCATCACCCCCTGCAACAACTACTGCATCTGCTGCTTTTAATGCTTCCATAAGATCTTTGGCATGTCCTTCTGATTCAGTTTTGACAATTTCAACACTTACACCAGCCAAATGCAGCAATGGAGCTGAATATTTTTCAAATTCCGTTTGTGCCTTACGTTTGTTAGCATTAGGGTTCAAAATGACAGTGATATTACGAGGATTTACTGTGACTGGTATGGGTTGGTTTCCATATTCAGCTGCTCGTTCACAATAGGCTCTCATTAGACTTTGAGTTCTGAAAAATCATCACTATTATTGAAAGTATTTTTGATTGTATTTGATTCTTATGATTGCTGTTCTTAATTATTATACTTGAATAAACCATTTCAAAAATAAAAAAAAAGCATTTGCTCTTTGCTCCAAATGTTATTACTTTATTATAATAATAATTTTGAGGCTGTCAGTCACATGTAAAAAAAATGTTTTTAATTCTGGCCAGAGCTATAACATTAAAATATGATGATATTCTTGGCCTTTGGCTAAGAAATACCTATATACTTACTCAAAATAGTTCTTAGAGTAAGAACCACCCCATGCCACTACTATTGCAAAAAAGGTAGATTTCTTCCAGTTATTTCTTATTTTTTTAGCAGTCTTTATTACAAATGCCATGTTAGTTGCTTCGATAATGATACTTCAAAAGATGGGTTACACGCTACTTCCAATATCTCTGTTATTATCAGAAAAAAATTTAAGTTAAAATCAAGTTAAAATTAAACTATCAAAAATAGAAACTATACATTTTGGCCTTTTCCTGAGAACGGATATGTATAAGGACTCGGCCACGGACCAATAATCGAATATAGGTACCCACCCATCGCATAAATACCACGGATCAACCTCTAGTTTTCAACCTCCAACCAAATTTTCCATAGGTGCTATACTTCACTATGAAGGTCTATCATAGTTCTTACTCAGGGCGCTCGCAACCTCTAGGGATAATTTATACGTTCTCTGGTTTTAATGACTTGATCCCTTCAATCTACTTCATCTTAAAGTAGCGCACTATGAGTGCGCCAGGAGGGTTCCTTACTTATCTCCAATTCTATTGACACCATGAATGAGTATTCGAAGTTTATTTATTATTTACTATATCATTCGCCAAGTTTTCTGGGCTCACATGAAGTTACGAAATCTCGCGAAACTGGTAGAGTCTATTGCGCATGCTCTTTTCTTTCAGCCTTACACCTCACCCCTCTCTGTCACACCTTACCGTTTTGCCCGGAGTTGCTCATGGGTCTGTCTGCCATGGACTCCGCCAAAGTAAGAAAGATACTATTTTAAAAAATAATTAACACACGTTAATACAACATGGTACTGACAGATTTCATAGAAAGCACGGAGTGTCCCTTCAATCTTTAGACGAGCTTCAATCAAATACATCGACGCTCGCTCTATGGAACTGTGTATACCTATTATTCATCTGTGGTGCTCGTTAAATTTTGAATAACTTTCGGTTACCGAATCCGTATCCAGCACTTCTTACTTAGTAACCTTTTTAATTTGTTTTCTTTATTAGTTTTCTGTGTGGATTTGCAAATATGCTGTATTAAAGAGACAATATTTATTGGTGTTCTTTAAAAATGCTAAATCAAGTAAATGTGGAAGCACTGTATTCCGCAACTTATGTGGAAAATTATCTGGATTGTGTTGAAAACTTTCCAAACGAATTGCAGCGTCTGATTTCGCGTATGAGAGAGCTTGATGTTTATTATCTAGGTAAATATTCTTTATAAACGTACAATTTATTATTATACCTATACTATTGCAGCTCGAGTGAGAGAAGTACAAAACCAACAAAAAAGCATTAAAGATTGCACAAGTAATGCCCAGAAGGACAAAATCTTTAAACGGATGCAACAAGCTTTGATCGCTGCCCAGGAACTGGGTGATGAAAAAATGAGTTTGCTACAAAACATTCAGGATAAGATTGAAGTGAAAACTAGACTACTAGATCAAGATTTTAAAAATTTAGGTAAATTTTCTACATAAAACATTGCTGCATCAGATTTAGAGATTTTTTATATGAATAATCAACCATATCTTAATTTTCTGATAGATTTTGGAAAAGAAGAACCAGCTCAACCTGAGGTTAAAGAGCCTCCACCACCTGTTACTATTACACCAACAAACAACACTACTTCTACAAATAGTATTGAAAGGCCATTAAAACGAGCACGTAGAGCAAGAAATGAGAGGGACTCATTTACCCCAATGGAGACCAGTCAAAGTGAACCAGTTACTCCAGAACATTCACTAAGAAGCCAGACACCAGCTGCTAGCACAAGTACTGGAAACTCTACCCAGAAAAAAGCCAGCACTGGTAATAATTATTTTTTTCATTTACTTTTTTTAATTAATGTTTCTAATTTTTCTGCAATTACATTCTTTAGTAAGATACAACAATGTTTCAATTGTAGAATTTATTTTAGGTAAAAAGAAAAAACGTAAATCAAGACAAATTCAAACTCAGAAAGAAGATTCTCCTCCTCCAGAAGAGCAAGCCATTGATCCTGACGAGCCAACTTACTGTTTATGTGATCAAATTTCTTTTGGTGAAATGATCATGTGTGACAATGATTTGTGCCCGATCGAGTGGTTCCATTTCTCCTGTGTCACGTTAACCACTAAACCCAAGGGCAAATGGTACTGCCCGAAATGTAGGGGAGACAGACCAAATGTCATGAAACCCAAGGCTCAGTTTTTGAGGGAGCTTGAAAAGTATAACAAGGAGAAAGAAGAGAAAACATAATATTTTTATAAATGTTTTTTGTGTTTGTATCCATTTTTTTAAAGTGTATTATGTATTAATTAAGGCTGGATTTAAGGCTTTATTATAAGTTTTTAGTACTTACATTTTTTTTGCTTGTTTCAATTTACCTATATGGTAACCCTAGAACTATTTGTACTATTAAATAGAACCGGGTTAGAGTTTTAGATATTCTCAATATTCAGTGTACAATAAATGATCAAGTAACTGAAAAACTTAATTTGGTAAGAAAGCGAATTGTTTGTTTTGTGAACATTTAAAACTTCTCCTTAATGGCTAAAATGAAAAATGTAATGGCGAAGGCGTTACTACCCTGATCTTTTAAATAGGGTACCTACTGAAGTGCTCTAGGGCCACTGTTTTTTTTTCATTACTAATAAAGTATATTTATGTACCTGTTTCAAGAATTGAATACCGCAGCTCTGAGCATATAGTATAAACAGACCTTAATTTATTAGAAATGTCTGCCTGATCTTTCAATCTACACAACATAAATGAATAAAAAATATGCAGGCCTCATGGAGTCTCATATATCCAATCCCATGTACCACTCCTAGTGCCGTAGGGGTGGCGCCTTTTGATAATATGAAATTTCTCAGGATGGTTTTTAAGTAAAGTCCAATTTTAAATATAATAATGGACTTTCTCACCAAATTTTGAATCTATTTTATAAAGCGCGAAAAAATAAAATTTTCTATGGTTTCAGTTCTTAATTTCTTCAATTATTTATTGAGAAAATAATTAAACAAAATACGCGCTCTAATAAAAACGCGGATAAACGTACAGACGTCACAACAAAGTCGGGGCAAATGGGCAACCCGGGACAGCCTTCATTCGACACGCTCCGACCTAACCTGAATCTGGTCTGTTTCTATTATTTTCTCAAATATATCGCCAATAAAAGAGTCGTGCTGTTAAATGAATCCGACCGCGCTAAAAAAATGTGTGTTAAATTGCGCTTTTCTTGAAGTGAATCACAAAAAAACTGAGTGTGAGACAGTAGCGGCGCCAGGATTTTTGGGATGGTTGACTTCTAAAAAAAAAAAGAAAGGTCGCCACCTCCCCTAACTCTTTACGCAGGGAGCCAGGGCGAAACCTCCCCCTTGTCCAAGGAACGTCTATAAAAAAAAAAGGTCGTCCACCCCGCTCTTTTCTTAGGGGGGCTTTCCTAGCCAAGTCCCCCTTTCCCCCCAGAAGTCCCATTACAAAACCAAATCCATCAAATTTGGGTGGGCACTCATGTTTCTAGGGTGGGCCGGTGCCCACCCTGGCGCCGCCGCTGGTGTGAGAGTTATTTTCATGCAGAAAAAAAATCGAGGGAAAAGATACTAAGCCAACGAAAACCCTAAGAAATACTTAAGTTCATTGTATTGTAAAAAATATTGAGAATTAAATATTTTTAACAAAAATAACTTTCTCATATTCTCCAATATCTGTAGAGTTTATTTTTATTAATTTAAAAATTAATTAATTAACATGGACAGGATTCGTTTCAAGACGACGCAATGTTTTTAATATACATACATATAATTTCTCATGGAGCTGGTAGCTTTGAAGAATTTAGAAATATTATTCGAATGCCCTTAATATGATGACCTCATGTTTTTAAACTTCCATCTATCCCGCCGTTTTTAACTGTTTCTAGAAAAGGTTTTTGAAACTTTTGATTTTTTTTATTGGGATATGCTTTCTATAGGTTCTAGTGCAAAATGTTTGATAATAATATATTATAAATATGATAAATTTGAATATAGTGAAAAAGTCCATTATTTAACTTATGACACACCGTTAGAAAGAAAATTAAAATAATTTAATATTCATAATACAAATTTGCGTTGGGTAAAATTTTATGAGCGGATGATACCGGAATATCATCGAGGCCAACTGATTTCGTGTTTTTAGTTTGTTTACCACCATTATATTTCAAATTAAATGAAGAATTGTTTTTTAAATAATACAAAGATGGGTTGCCGTTTGAAAAAAAGCGACAAATTCCGCTTTGTTTTTTTTTAGAAAGCAGGTTGTAAATAAAATAGCTATAAAATGTATACAATTTTCTCGAACTAAACTGCTGGACAATTGCTTTCGAGCAAGAAAAATTTCGCCTAAATTTAACAGTTAATATTTTCTGAACCAGATATATCGACCTACGGTTTTGAATGGTTGATAGATTCATCCCTTGGGAAACAATTGTCAATGTTGGATTCTCTTTAACTGTCAGAAAACTTAATATACAGGGTGTTAAAGAAGACGATGATTTTTGCTCCAATTTTAATGGTGTGTAACTTTCACAATAATATTTTTAAATTTTATTACTCTACGTCAATTGAATCACTGGTTCATAGCAAAGAAAGTAATTTGTCAAATTTTTGATATCTGTTTTATTTTATGAAATACCGATTTTTTTGAAAAACCTTGCTTTATTTTAACTAATTGGTAGCTAGATCTCACTGTGCGTTGTATCGTGCAAACTTTGCGAGTGATTCTTATACCTTATGAAAAGCTTGATTATGTTCAGTAACAATGGTTGTACCTAAATGTTATGATCTACAGGGGCGTACTTATAAACACTTATATGTCTATGGTTTATGAGGATCTCACAATTTTTTTATATTGGAAAGTACTCGCCCCTAGATTAGGTCAATTTTTTCTTATTTTTTAGTTTTTTACATCGCGCTACAGGTATATTATACAGTGTGTTTACAAAACTTTAACAAAGATAATTTTTTAAATTTAATTTTTGGAAAAAATGTATTTATTAATTTCTAACTTTCTAACACCATACTCATAAACCATAGACATATCGGTATTTATCAGTACGCCACTGTACATCATAACATTAAGGTACAACTATTGTTACTGAACATAATCAAGCTTTTCATAAGATATAAGAATCACTCGCAAAAATTGCACGATACAACGCACAGTGAGATCTAGCTACCAATTAGTTAAAATAAAGCAAGGTTTTCCAAAAAAATCGGTATTTCTTAAAATAAAGCAGATATCAAAAATTTATTAAATTACTTTCTTGGAGCAAAAATTATCCTCTTCTTTAACACCCTGTATATAAAATTTTTTGGCAGTTAGAGAAAATCCAATATTGACAATTGTTTCTCAAGGGATGAATCTATCAACCATTCAAAACCTTAGGTTGATATCATATCTGGTTCAGAAAATATTAACTGTTAAATTTAGGCGAAATTTTTCTTGCTCGAAAGCAATTGTCCAGCAGTTTATGATAGTTGAAGCATAAAAGTATCCAAATAAAAGTGGCGGATTTCCATTTAAACCGGAAGTGGTTTAAATTGGCCGGAAAATGGCAATTTACACAGATTGACTTTTAGTTTAACATTCAGGATAATTTGTCTATGGGTGTAATTAATAAAATATTTCAAGTTGGATGAACATATTATTTATTTAAACATTATTTGCGCTGAGCAATACACATTTTTGAATATGGCAGTGTAACTTAAACTAATATAAATAAAATTGGTGCATAAATAAAAAAAATATAAAATATAAATAAATCACCTACAAAACATTACAAATTTTAAATAATCTATTATTTTCCATACACCTAACAATAAATAAGTTTTTTTTAAGTACTTAATTTTATGGCATAACATAAAATACATATCAGTCGAGTTTATAATATTATTATACGGGCATCTGTCAAATATTTATATGTATCAAATTAATGCCTATTGGAGTTATTTTGAATATTTTGAAGTTTATTGGCTACATATTATCTGTACATTTTCAATGTTTTTATAGGGATTCTTTGGTTACCCAAAAAAGTAGTGTGGGTAAAAATAATTTTACTTTAAAGTACTGCAAAACAAAAAAGTTTTATTCGTTAATGTAAAATTAAATTCTAATGAAAAGATTTTTCTAAAAATTGATACTTGTACGTTTTTAAATTTCGTTGGCAATTTTTAGCTTTTCCATTAAATTTTTTCATTTATTTAAGTACAATGTAAAACTTACAATTTTTTTACTTTACAAAATAAGTTTTACATTAAACTAAAATAAGTGCAAATAATTAGAAATACAAACATTTTCGAGAAAATTCATATTAACAAAAAAAAAACAACAATAATCAATAATCTGCTACATGAAGAAGAATTTGACCAAATCCCCTTAATACATTATAGTAATTTGTTTTTGAAATATTGGATAAATTATGTATGTATTTTTATACCGAGTCGTCAAGAAAATTTACAAAAAATGTATTCAAAAAGCTTGCTCTTTTTTTTGGTAATTTGTAAAAATATAGGCTTAGTTATTTTTTTAAATTGGAAGAGAATTAGGTGACACAAGTTTTTAAACAGATCTTCTATTGATTT
Source organism: Polydrusus cervinus (assembly GCA_935413205.1). Taxonomy (NCBI): domain Eukaryota; kingdom Metazoa; phylum Arthropoda; class Insecta; order Coleoptera; family Curculionidae; genus Polydrusus; species Polydrusus cervinus. The sequence goes on along the minus strand of OW284514.1, from coordinate 18,921,560 downwards.
TTTGAAAATTTTGGATCAAGTAGTTTCAGTTATTTATCACGATGCACTAACACCGGTATCTCTCTCACATTATGACGTCATTGGCAGCGTCTTGTGCGCTTTATATGGGAATTTAAGCAATAAAATCCCCATGGGCGTAAACTTTAAAGTATACACTGTCAAATTTACGCCAATGGGGACGCAGTCTGAGTTGATTATGCGCGCTTTTTTCAATGGCTCCAAAACGCGCTTGGTTTCCAATTTCAACTTGCTAATCGGCATACCATTGTAGGTGTATCGTGGTGATTTATACAACATATATTTTTGTCAATAACACCGCATATCTGGACCCGTTTTACTTTATTTTAAAAGTTATAAGATTCTCCTGAATTAAAAATGTCTATAGTGCCAAATACACAGCATTTTTCTATTTATTGCAAACTTGACCACACGGTATGTATATAAAAAAATGATAACAGCACCACCTATTATAAGATATATATACAACACTACCTTAAAATTAGTCCCAAATATTTTTGTAAATTTTAAAGGCATTCTAAACCAGGGGGTTATTGGATAGTAGCACTGTATATATACACTACATATAATTAAGAAATAATACATTCGCAATAATTTTCAGGTGTCTATGAGATCAACAAGTTTTACTTACGAGTCTATGTTACAACCCGACCAGCGAGTTGTATAGACAATCTAGTAACAAATAAAACATTTTGCTTCGCCAGTCAATTTTACCTGGGTACGCTATGGGGGGGGGGGGGGGGGGGGGCTATTCTGCTGATGATGATAAACTCACTGTATGAAATTTTTATTATGTAAAAAATGTATAGTAATATAGTCCAGGAATTCGCAAAATTCTTCAAAATTATTGACCAGACCAATATTTTAATTCATTCAAATCTGGTTCTTAAGTTAAGAATATGCTTTAAAGGATAATCCAACAAACAGACACGGAAAAAAATATTCCAGATTTCGGAAAATATCACAAAGTTGTGTGGACTAAATTATAACGAAGCAAAACCAATTATTTTCAGAAAATAATTACAATATTTAAACTTTTCAGTGCATGAATGTATTTTTTGCTCAAGATTACAGAATAATCAACGACTAATACTACAAGTGCCTATATTTCTGATACACATAATATGAAATTTTAACAAAATGCACCAATCAAAGGTTTTGGTACGATGATGTAGTTATTTTGCATTGGTTATATGGTATAGAACTTACATTATGGCCCTTAGACCACAACAGAACAGATTATAATCTATATAAGAAACCTTTACCTGGTATGTACATTGTACATATTATTTTGTAAAATGTTGGTAAAGTAATTTCATTATTTTTAAATGTCCCACTCATACCCATACTCCGTGAGGATTTTTACTCGTAGGGACAGCATTTTCTAGCTGTCTTGGTGACCCAATCATTTTCCTAGTAGTCCCTTTATTAGGACCTTCTAATATCTGCCTTATATCTTCTGGCGGGGCTATACTGAGACTATGTAAATTTGCTTCTTTCATTTCATTAACCAACTGTTCCACTTGTTTTTTCTTTTCTATTATAGCGATTTCCAGCTGAGCAACCTAAAAATATTAATATAGGTTTTGGAAAATTATTATGCAATATTATTTTTATATTATGTGATAAGTTTTTGGACATTAACAACCATGATCAGTGGCATAGCTATGATAGGGCAAACCGAGGCAGTGTTCTAGGGCCTCGGATCGACAAGAGGCCCCGAGAAATTAAGGAAATATAAATACTTCCACATGGCTTAGATTACAAAGGTCTTGTAGGAAACGTTTGGTTTTTAAACTCTTCCTTTTAAAAGTAATGTTTTATATAGAGATTAAGGTTTCAGAAGCATATCGTTTTAGTTATTGATTTATGATGCAATTTTATAGAAAAACGAGTAAAAAGAATATTTTATCGTATTTTTCTATTATATACTTGTCTGTTCCGTTTTTCCTTTTTTAGAGCTATTTTAAATCAACAAATTATAACCCAATGCAATAAAATATTTGTACAACAAGAACAAAAAACAATTAGGTACCTATTTATTTTCAAAGAGAAAATTTAAAGTAAACATTTTAAAAGAAACATTTTTTAAGGAAGAAGTGTGATACTTTATAATAAAAATATATAGTGCGGGAAGTAACGAGAATGCTTTATTGTGAATATACAAAACGGCACTTAAGAAGGAGTATTTCAAAACCTAAGCATTTGCACCAAAAACTGCTCTTAGATCTGCGCTCCTAAAATACATAATTTCTGAAAAAATTATCAAATTTGGCGGGGTGAGCGATCCTTATTTACTTTATTTTTAATCATGAAAAACCGAGCCCCAAAAAACACGGGTTAGAGTACGTCTTATGTTAAAATTTTGGATTGACACTAATATTCATATTTTTCACAAATATAAAAAATGTTTTTTTTAATAAAGAGCCAGCTAGGAATATCAAAAAAAAAAGTAAAAAAAAAACATTACAAAAAGAAATTTAATCCAACCATGCAGAGGGGGAGAGGTAATAATTTAATTTTCGAAATTTGATAGGTGAATTTTAAACGAACTTTGGGCGTGGCCCCGAAGATTTTTCACCTGTAGCGCTTTTCCGCCTTCTTTACTAGGTACAATGCCATGAAATAAAAAAAATGTCTTACCACTGCCCCCCCCCGAGCATATTTTCTGGCTACGCCACTGATTGGATTACATATTATTTATTATCTTTTGCTATTCTTTTTTCCAATAAAAAAAATCATATTTTTAACGGATATACAGTGACCGGCAGAATTCTTGCTGCACATGGAAAATGTTCTTTATTAATGTTTATTAATATAAAAATAAACAAAATTATTTGGCATAATTGTTTTGAATGGTTTAAGAAGCATTAGAAATATCGAGAAACTTAAAGTTTGACCAATACTCTAAAAGTAAACATTAAAAAGAACTTTTGAAAATAATTTGATCTCTTCAATCCAATCTCTATACAGGGTGAGACAAAACATAAGTATTTTTTTCGTTTTTTAAATAGAAGGCAATGCCAGTCAGGGTATATTATTTGAGCTGAGGTATGGGGGGCCCCAAATTTTTTTTTGCCATGGAGCCACATGACTTTTAGATATGTCACTGACCATGATAGAACAAATATTATAAAATACATATTTCAATAGGTTTAAAGTAATCTCTTATGTACCTAACTTGAATTTTAATACACTAATATTACCTCTTTTTTAAGTGTTTCGGCTGTTAAATGGTGTAGTTCTGAGTTTTGCTTAGCTAATTCGATGTCCTTATGAATTCTTTCTAATTCTAATAATATGCCTCTTTCCACCTGTTTTCTAGATTCATATTTTTTACTATTCATTCTTTGTTCTAGTTGAAATTCATCCATAAGTAATCTGAAACATTTATTTAGCTTTACGGGGTGATTCACGACGAACGTTCGTTAGAACTTTTGAAAAAACCATTGAAATTATTTTCTTGAAAAAAAATGTATTGGCTTTTTTCCATCACTTCCGGTTATACTGTATTTTGTACAACAAGTCCTACGACCAAACTGAATAATTTTTAAAATATTAGCATTATTAAAAAATCACATTTTTAGCACTTTGACTTGTGCATCGTAGAAAAAAACTGGTTTTAAGCTCGGTTTTAAGTATCTTAAATTTTTCTACTTAAAAAAAATTATGTAGAAAATATGCAAGCAGTTTTTCTCTAAGATGCACTGTTAAGATGCTATAACCTGTCAAAGTCCCATAAATGTAATTTTTCCAATGCCAATATCTCAAGCACTATTCAGTTTAGACATTATGACCTGTTATACAAGATATGTTTAGAAACTGGAGCAAAATCCAAAAATATGTAAAATAAAAATAATCATAATATCATAATATAAAATAACAAAGTTGACAGCTTGAATATGCCAATATTTTAGATAAATAGGGCATATCAAAAAATATTAAATGGTGAGATTTTAAGAACATATTTTCAGTTATATAATAATATGTACAATATAAATATTTAAACTTAGTATACTAAAATTAAGTTTGAAGCTAAAAACTATCCCTGATATTTTTTTGTATTATATTTTGTTCTTAGTTTAATATTGTAACTAATTGCAAAATTTCGCAAAACAAACAGACTCTTGGTGACACTATTGGGCTTATCCATAGGTACTATCTACTTGGTTTCCTAATTTGAGTATTTTTTTGTAAGCATGTAGAAGTTATTTTTTTATTCACCTTATTTTATTTTTGCACTGTAATAGCTCAGTTTCACAATTAGCTAATTTTGAACGTAATAAGGTTATTTCAGACTTAAGGGTTTTTTCTTGCTGCTTTACAATTTCACTTTCCTCTTCAACATAAGTTAGAGCCTGTATCTAAAAATTAATGTTCACAGTAAACAGAGAAGAATATTATTAGGTACAATAATGTTAAATAGACATACTTGTTCCTTATTACTTTTAGTTACGTTGGATATTTTAATCATTTCTTGTGCCATAAAGTCAAGTTGCAATTGCTTTTCTCGTTCTTTCCCTTCCCAAAATACTATTTCAGCATCATACTAAAAAATGTAAAGTATTAAAAAAAAACAAATATAATGCAATATATAAATTTACATTTAAATTTGTTAACTTCAATATGGTTCAAAACATTTGAATTATAAAACAATATTTGTATTGTCGTTTTCCATCATCACTTCAAATCTTAAATTTATTATTTGAAGAAGCTGTCCATTGGATACCTGATTTAAGTATAGGTAATATAATAAATAAATAATGATTACTAAAAAGTAATTTTAATGAGGTGACTTTGTGTCTATTTACGAATTAAATCAGTTGTTTCCAAACTTAGTAGTTACATAATACACTTACCTTTGTGAGATCAACTTGTTGGTTACTTAGTTTTTCCCTCTGATAATTTATTAATGCTATTAATTCTCTATACTGAGCGGTATATAGACCATTTTCTGATATTCGATTCTTATTTTCAGTCCAAGTAGTTTGGGCTTGACTCTCCTAAAAGAATTAACACAAATTTTAAACAATGGGAAAGTTCATAATAAATTCCACCTTGCAGAATGTCACAGTTATTGAGAAATAAATTCCTTAATTTTAAAACTACTTACTAAATTAGGGGTAACACTTTGACTACTATTTTTCCTTGACTTTTCATAGTTAGCATTTGAGCTAGGTGGAGGAGGATCTCTATAAGGAGGGGGCGCAGGGGGGTCCTTATAAGGGGGTGCTACACGATGACTAGGTGACTCAAGAACACGATCCGAAAAATCTGAACCACAGTAGCTACTCTTCTTTGGAGAACTGTGTGGTGAATTACTCAGAAATGGCTCTTTTACTTCCAGATGTACTGTTTTAACTTGTTGGATTCCCTTAACTACACCAACATTTTCTGGTCCACTTGTGTTGTGTTTGCTGTTAAAATGAAATAATTATTAAATTTTTTTTTCAAATACTGAGGTAAAATAAACTTAAGATATAAGGAATACTTTTAAAAGTTATACTAACAAAAAATGGTAAATTTGCAGTTACCTGTGATCATATGGCCTACTTTGACTTTCTCTAGAAGTTTCATAACTTGATTGTTGAGGTAACGGATTACTTGTATTCAATGCCTTTGGCCTGTGATTAGATTGTGATGGTTTGTTGCTATCATTTCTTTGCAATATGAATTGTACGTCATTTGAGTATTCACCCCATTTCAGTAGAATCTGAAAGATTTTTTTTCCTTTATTATTTTATAATTAAGGTAAGTATAAAGAAAAATTATTTCTGAAAAAAATTTTTTTTTAGGTACTTAATTGTCTACTATAAATTCATAGGTAGTTAAGTTAGTATAGACCTGTGTTCCAATACATAAAATTTTTTGGTATTAGTCATATATTAATGTATGTATAGGGATAGGGACTAAAATACACAAATTCATACAAATCAGATTCTAAAATCCACTCATACTATTCTAACCTAAATAACTATTGTCTATAGAGTATTAAGATATATCATACTTTCATGGGATTTTCATGAGGAGCAAGTTGCCTTTCATTGTTTCTCCATCTTTCAATTAAAGTAAATCTTCCAGACTTTCCAGTAGCATGTGCTAAAGCAAATACTACATCCTAAAAAAAATAGACAATTCACAAGTAGGTCCAGCAATTAAGATTGGAAATTGCACACTTGTTTATATAGCCAATATGATTTTAACTAATGTAGGTAACATAAGAACAATAACTGACTGCTGTAAGTCCTGTAAGACTGAATTATATATATGGACTGAACATGTAAACATTTCTTTAATTTATTTTTATTCCCATTTAGAAAGTTATTATGTAGTTATTAACTTTTTAACAAGCAAATTTTTTTGTACCTGACAAGTCGTCGTTTCCGTGACCCCACAAACTATTCTTTGAATTCCTTCTACCCAAACTTTCAATTCCATTGCTCTAGGGCCCAATACTTAATAACATCCTGGAAAAACGAAAGCCCTTAAATATTATGTTTTTCTCAATAGTCAGACATTTTACCTGAAATTTATAACACGTAACATTTTTAAAAAACAAAATAAGCACAATTTTAATTAATAAAAATGAATTTGTGATAAAAAGTATTAAAAGGTTTACAAGACAATCTTAAAACGTCAAAATTCTTTGACAGTGACAGCACAGTAAGGTGACAGTGACAGCTTAGAGGTGACAGCTTTCGTTCGTTCGTTTCTACTTCCATTGGGTAGCTTTAGCTGCCAGGGCAGAAGGCAATGGCTAAAAAATTATCCTTTTTCGATTAAAAATGAAATGAGCTAAAAAATGTACAATGAATGCTTCTGATCAGGTAAATCTAATTATTTTCCCGGAATTTTAAATGCAGCCGGGGGATTTAAGGAAAGGAACACTGTACTTGTTCCTAAAAAGAAAGAGTAAAGTTCCGGTCGCAAGATTACCGGTAGTAACCAGTAAGCATGATAAACCTGAACACGGAAAAGCTTATTTATAATAAATTAAGAGGGACCTGTTCATAAAGAAAAGTGAGAATTTGACTCACAGCCTTCTGCTACTAGACTACGGCTAATAGAGTTAAGCTTGGGGCGCACACTTATTCGCGCCGAAATATAAGGATAGGAATTTTAGCATTGAGTTCGACGCGCCGCGCTTCGCTAGAGTCCACGGACCCACAGTGTACCACATGCGATAAATCACAATGCACAGTTTTTCTCCGCACTTCGCCGCGCATAAGTGCGCGCCAACTTTACAAGAACAGCAGACCTGAGTCCGCCGTGATACAAACCAAATAGCTACAATAGACAGGTCGCCACTTGCCCCAGGCATTCCCTTACAGACGTCCATGCACCTAATTCCGTCAAAGTTCCGAGATGGTCCAGAAATTTTGTCTGACTTACTCTTATTAAATCGAGAAGGCTATGGTGTTGGCGAATAAAGCTTGCCGTAGCCAACGCCTAAAATAATAAAGAGGATTATTTTTATCGGCAATTTACAACACATCATAAAACACCGATAAACGAACACCGAGCGCCCATAATTTTGACGTTTTAAAAATTTGACATTTCTTTCGAACTGTCGTTGATCTCTTTGGAGGTTTGTAATATAATTTTGCTTTTAAAAATCTTAAATCATCTAAGAATTACTGAAAGTTTTTTTCGGAAAAAGTATGAGAATCCAAATAAGGGTTTATTTATTGTACAAAAAATTCCGAATTTTTGCAAATAGTGAATAAGTTTTCTTATAAATCTTAAAAATATGTTAGTGAGGTTATATTGTTTTGTGTTCTAGCTCAAAAATGGCAAAGCAAAAGGGAGAGAAGAAAGGCAAATCTGCCATAAACGAAGTTGTTACAAGGGACTACACAGTAAATTTACATAAAAGGTTACATGGTATTGGATTTAAAAAGCGTGCACCTAGAGCAATCAAGGAAATCCGTAAATTTGCTGAAAAGCAAATGGGTACCCCAGATGTTAGGATTGACACAAGGCTCAATAAACAATTGTGGTCAAAGGGTATCAGGTAAGACTTCATATCCTTTTTTAATAAGTATATTATTCAAGTTTACTATAATGCAGTTTTTGTAGTATTAGTACAAAAACATACAATCAACCATTACTACTAAGCTCTATGTAAATATATACTAAAAATAAATCATATTATTATTATAAGAGCTGCCATTGTTTGTTTTTTTTTGGTGAAATACCTACTTAGTCTTATAAAGGAATTATGTGAGGTTTACTCAAATAGTTGTTAGATATCTTGTTATTTAAAATACCAATGTAAATTATTGTTTAGAAAATAAGAATTGTGTATTGAACAGAACACTTTAAATCCAATAGTTGGTCAAGCCAAGTAATCTTAGATGCACTATAACTATTAACAGAATTAGGGTATAGAAATCATTGTTTTCCCAATTAAATAGGTAAAATTATTGTTTCATCTTTTTTAGAAATGTCCCATTCCGCGTAAGAGTACGCCTATCTCGTAGAAGAAATGACGATGAAGATTCTGTCAACAAACTGTACACCTTAGTTACATATGTACCAGTAGCTACTTTTAAGGCTCTTCAAACAGAGAATGTAGACGCCAGTCAGGAATAGACTGGGCAATAAATTATTTTTTAAGTTATCTGATCATTTTTTTTACCCCTTGTTTTAGTTTTGATAAATTTAAACTTTTGCACTTTCCTGACTAACGGGGATATTACAGAAAATCTGCAACTTATTTTGCAGCTGCAAGTTGTGTAGAATGCAGGCTATGATTCTCTTCTTAAATTCCATTTGCAAGTTGACCTGCAGGCCTTTTGTAATCTCACCATATATGATTATTTTTTAATGTACTTTATATTATTTACTGTATGAATTACACAACAAAATTAATGACATTCATCAGCAAGCTAGTCGACAGAGCTCACCAATGGCTTTGATAAAGTGGCAAGTACTATAATTGAAATGCTTTAAAATTTTTAGGAAAATTGTGCTATAACTAGGGATGTTCAAGAAGATTATAAACACTTGTTGAATTGCATAAACAATTAACTAACTAAACTTAAAATCAAAGTTGACAACTAGTAAATTAAGAGGCTAACCAGGCCACTCTTGTGAGAAAATATTTTCTAAAAATGTTCTTTATCAAAGTTGGCGCACTCAGGATTTTTTATTGGGGTCTGATATGTCTGACCAAATGCGCGTTCTAAAAAATCTTGTCTACTCAAAACTTCTCCTCTGATCTAAAATGACCTAAAAAAGTATTTCCTTTGCAAACCTCCCGGATCAAAAATGATTTAAAAAATGTGTCCCCCTAAGGCGAATGCGCGAGCTTACAATTTAAAGTACTTGGGATTCATTTTGAACGCGGGTATATATGTAAAACTATCTGAATCTCTTATTTTTCCATTATAATAACTGTCAGTATAAAATTAATTTATAAACGACAAAAGTCAGGAAAATTTCTTGGTACTATTAGGATCGCAGAAGTAAGACGAAGGTGAAAATTTTACTCCGGGCAAAATGTATTAGAGGAGCAAATATTTGCCTTCTTCTGTTTCTGTTATCCGGATACCTTCTAACTTAAAAAAGCAAGATCTACCTTACCTACTCATAATTAAGACTGTTTAATGCTACTACTTAAAAAATGCTTAAATTTCTGCTATTGTAAAAATGAATTTTTGGGTTGTAAGTAATCCTTTTATTTCCGAACGATTGACATGCTCGGAATGTCGTCTTGATTAAATCCTAATTTTTCCTGACGATGTAATTTATTCCGAAACATCATTGTATTTGAAGTAAAGCGAAAATCTAGGTCTGTATTTAAAAAAAGGGTTGGCGATGATATACACTATTGGCATTAGCAAACTCGAATCTGGGGTGCGAAATCTCTAATGCAACCAAGAGAGAAGGCACATATGGGCAAAACTTTCAGTTAAAAAGAGACACCTAACCACTTTTATATTCCGTCTGAACGGGGGGATGTGTGGGTGTGGTGGCGTATCGATTGCTCCCGTGTCTGCCTCGACCGCGTGTTTTAAAGAATGGGAGGTAGGGGATAGCGTGTTTTCTGTTTAACGTGTTAATCGCTACTAATAATCTCTATCTGATGCGTTTATATCGGCACCCTAGATTCGAGTTTACCAATAGTGTATACAGGGTCATACAAATTCGTACAAGGGGATCTTGAAAACCGTAAGAGTTACGAATATGGTGAAATAGAGGCAAAGTTGCGTAGTTTCGGGCTTAATAATTTGGCGAAAGAAAATTGTAAATATTCCGAATACTTTCAGCTAGGATTCTTAACTTGGACGCCATTGTCAAGTGGCGAAGCCCCCTACCAAAAGTTGTTTGACACTGAGCCGAGTACCTTTTTTCTAAAATAAACTTTATCGGATTTAAAACTATGAATGGTTTTTCAACTTTACTGTGGGAACTATTCGTTATTGATAGTTTTCTACCTCTAATTCGGGCAAAGAGGAATGATAGGTCGACACTGATAAAACCTTAATAAGGGTATAGCGACCGCGACGACCTATGATTCCTTTATGGATTAGGGTAAAACGATAATACTAAACCACTTATAACTACTCTGTGTTATATTAAAAAACCGTACCACAGATGAAAAATTGTCTGACTGGTCACTTGTCACTTTTTTTTTTGGTTAAAGTTCTTTTTGACAACAAAAGTAAATTTTATTTATTAGAAGTTAGAAGGATTTATATTTAACCTTTCGTCCGAACATGGAGCTTAGGGACATAAACTATAACAAAAATGATTATGTGGAAACGGTAAGGTCTTTTTTATTTAAATCGTACAGAAATCCAAATATGCAGATTGTATCATTTTTAGGCGTCTGGCAATAAAGTTTGTAGACAAACAGTTCTATGTGGCTCACAAAACATAATTTTGCAAGGAAAAGTAATTGTTCAGTCTGAAGCTATTATTAGAGGTGATTTAGCAAATGTTAAAACAGGAAGATATTGTATAATTAGCAAAGAAGCTGTTTTACGACCACCTTACAAAAAATTTAGTAAAGGGTAAGTGTTTTTGAACTTAAATTTTGAAAGTGCGTTTGGAATACACTTTATTTGACAATTTTTAAAGAACAAATTAAAAACTTGTCTTTTATGTTTTTTTTAACATTAAGTCAGATTAGAAATAAATTTCTTTGTTAATAGTTTTTTAAAATTCCCTATTTATTTATATCAATTAAGTAACTCTATCTAGGTATGTACCTATATATGTATGTTTTAGGGTAGCATTTTTTTCTTTGAGCATTGGTGATCATGTGTTTATTGGGGAAAAAACACTTATAAATGCAGCACAGATTGGAAACTATATTCATATAGGAAAAAATTGTGTTATTGTAAGTAACATTGGATACTCATACTTTTTAAAATTTATTTTAAGTAAGTAGCTACCTAAGTATATGGATATTGAAGGTTGAAAGGGAAAATATCCTAAAAACTATGGACCTACCTTGAAGAACATTTTGTAAATCTATATCTGTTTATATTTAAACTTACTTAAGCACCTAGTTATACTTGTAAAATAAGAATGGCTGACCTTAATCCATATTCGTTTACTGGAGTTGTACTAAATGACATTGATCTTTTACCTAATAAATAACTAAAGTAATTTGTCAACTTTTCAGGGCCGCCGATGTATTCTAAGAGATTGTTGTGTTATAGAAGATAATACAGTCTTAGCTCCAGAAACAGTTGTACCACCTTTCACAAGATATGGAGGTTCTCCAGCTATTCAAGTAGGTGAACTGCCTGAATGTCAGGCTGATTTGATGATTGATTTTACCAGAAGTTATTATCAACATTTTCAACCCACTAAACTAATATAGTTTTCCCTTTAAAAAAATTAAGTTAACAATTATTTATTATTCCCTAAATATTAAGATTTAACATACATTATTTATGTATATGTATTTAATTTGCACTTTTTATTTACTTTAATAAACTGCTTTATAAAAAAGAAAAAATATTGTAAATTGTATTTTATGTCCAATTAGATGGTTTGGTGGTTTTTATCTTATTGGTTATCCTAAAGACTTAAAGGAAACATCTACCATAATTAGGTACCTACCAACTTACATTGTTTCGTGCCAGCCAGAGAAAAGGTGTAAATTGATTGAATTTGAAATTTTCTCCATTGACTTCCCAACATTTTTTTTAGTTGTAATTTTTATTCATTTTTAAAATAGGAAAAGTTTAATATTTTGCAAAAAAATGGTTTTGTTTTGCACATCGGCGTCGATCGGAACGTCCGGCATATCTGTTTATGAAAGTAGACTTTAATTGTCCCAGTTTGATTTGATTCATACGATTTTATTGACGTATATAATTAAATAATGGGGTAAAGATCTACCAGGACTTGTGTAAACATATTTAGATAAGGCTAATTTTATATGTTTAGAAGTGACCGCGGCAAATTAAAATAAGTCACTTTAAAATAATTTACAATTTTATTTTAAAATGGTTCATAATATTTTTGGAAACTTTAATTAACGCATTACGCAGATAAGTGCGTGTTTTAGTATTTACACAACTATTAATAAAATTAAACATTGTCCTATCAAAACGTGACTCTTATCAAACAAACTCAAAGACTATCACAACAAAGGTTATATAATACTCCTTAATCCTTTTATTCGTGTAATTGTAAAAAATATTTTATTCATAACTGTTTCATTTATCTATGTTTAATGTTTAACATAGAATTCAATAATTAAAAACAGTTAGAAATAAAAAAAAGAAGAAAAACGATATCCGCAACAGTTTTGGAGACTCTCGGAGCGTTTTCACACGGCACCATATATCGCGCGCGATAAATGGTCGCAATATTGCTTTACACCAAATTATGTGTTCTCTAATATTGCTTGTGTGTAAAAATGGCTCATTAGAAAACACATAATTTGGTGTAAAAGCAATATTGCGACCATTTGTCGCGCGCGATATATGGTGCCGTGTGAAAACGCTCTCGAGTGTTACATTGTGACCGCCTGTTTTTTTAAACTTTGTTCTTTATTTTTAATCTCAATAATATCGAATTACTTATTTAGGTGTCTTAATATGTACAAGGATATTATTTTATGTAAAGTAGCGAGGAACAATAGGATTAGGCATTCTTAAGCGGTCCGCATACGGTTAAAATATTGATTGATAATCAATATAATGTCCATGTATTTGTAGTCCATATCTTTCATTCACAATTTTTTTAAATTTCGGACATTAATGTTATTGACTATGACTGTTCTTTATTGATCAATATATTGGTCGTGTGATGGGCGCTTAACAGTCGGCCGTGGACTGTCCGTCGATAGTCAGTTTCGATTGCAGCCTCCATTTCACTATACTAAAACAGTTTTTTTTATCGTCAGTTCAAACATGTTCAGCTATTTTCAATTAACAGAATTTCGTCTGAACTAAAAGTATGTAGGCTTGCAGTCTAATGCCGGCCGGCAAACGACTAAACACGTTTAGTTTTAATAACCGACAGCCGCTGACCGGTCATGGTCCGTCATTTAACTGTAGGTGTATATTAACTGTATGTGTATATAGCGGAATCGGCGGGCCATTATCTCTCGGGCCAATACCGACCGGGCGACTGATCGTGAGTAGGCTACTTTAGAGTGAATGAAACCGACATTAACAAAGAGACTTACAACACTCACCGCTTGGTCAGTGTTTACATATATCTACTAAACAAATTGCTTGAAAATATTTTCCTGTCACTCATCGCAAACCGCTCACCACACAAAATTAAATTATTTTAAATTAAAAAAAATCAAGAAATGAAATTGAAAAAATTATTGTATTAATTTCGATCAAAAAAATTTTCGCTGGCCGCTTAAGAAGGTACAAAGAAAGCATGATAACGCATTGTTTGGAAGATCCGAAAAAGCCTTCTACAGGACATCTAAATCCTTCTATACTAAGAAACCTAAACTTAAAATAAAGTACCTAAATGAAAAAAGTTTTAAAATCTTGCGGTAAAGGGTCGCACACACGTGCAGGCTCTTTACAACAGCTAGGCGGTGGCACAGGCAGTTTAGACCATGTTTAGACAGGTATTAATAATTTATTTCCACAACTACATCAGTTTATTTCGCATACATATATAATTGAATTTTATTTAATCCAAAGCAGTCCCCTATAGACGGTCTGATCTTGACAGGATTAAATATGCCAGGCTGTAGTAAGTACCTGAGGGTGTGTGGGGAGTGGGGCGCCCTAACACACTCTGTATCGCACTTTAAATTTTTATTATAAATAAATCCTGTGTTTTATTTCTGCGCTAGGAATCTGTATCTAAATAAAAACTTAATAAATAATGATTTTAAAATTTAACTTCTATTTGTAGTTTTTCTTAAAACGTTGCCTCAAAATTAGAAATATCTTTTTTGCAAGGACTCGCGATATTATAGATGTAGAAAGTCCTTGGGAGCTGGGTAAACTACTGGAAAAAAAATAGCTATAATTACTTGGTAGCTAGCTATTGTATCCCAGCTTACGTGTCACCTCTTTTACTTCTAGTTTGCCTTATAATGAATGTATTTTATGAAAAATGAAAATATATAACGTTAGAAAAAATTGAACCTGTAGAATTTAATAAATAACTTTGTGATTACAGATGATGATATTTTTGTATACAAACACAGTGCTCTTTATCAATAAACATAACTTATTTTATTTAACATAAAAGGTCATACCGTTTATAAATTGCGTGTCGGGTATAATAAACTGGCGAGCAAAACATTCACTTCACTTAGTAAATATGCCATGCTCGCCCATGTTAGCCATAAAAGGCATCGCATGATCTTCAAGAATTTCTGTAATGTACCTGTGAGATGTTAGGGGGCCATTTTGTACGAATACCAATTCTGTGCGGGCTTGTGCAGTGATTCCTGCCCAAACCATTACCGAACCACCGCCAAATGGAAGACGCTGGTCAATAGAAACTGCAGCATATCTTTCTCCTGGTCTTCTCCATACTCGTCGACGTCCGTCTGAGCCATTGAGGCAAAACCGTGACTCATCTGTAGACAGTGCATTGCTCCAATCATCATCATTCCATGCCAAGTGATAGAAGCCTACTAGACCAAATATTTCGAAATTGAATTTATTTCCTTATTTTTTTCAAATTTCCTAAGTGACCTAAATTTTTTGCTCGCCATGTTTCAGTATAAAATTCTATTATTTATTTTTTCTGTATGCTAATATATTTTGTCCGAGATTTTTTCTCTAAACCCTTAAACCCCAAATACATACATACATAACTTTTTAGAAAATATTTACAAAAAACGACATTTAAATAGGTTTAGTTCAGCGTTAAACCAAGTTCAAACTTCATTTTGAAAACCACACAATCTTGTTATCAAAATGAAGTACGATCTTGGTTCAACGCCGACCTAAGATTAAAAGTGAAGTCTAGTAATGCATTCGCTATTTCATTTTTTGGTCAACATTTCTTATCCCTTTCGCTTTATTCAAAAAGGGGTCAAATACTAACTAAAAAAATATCGATTAATAAATTAATAAAAGCAAAAAATGAAATTTTGTGAAACTTGTCCAGATTTTGGATAAAAGGAAAAAGTAACGAAATATTGATCAAAAATCGAAATGGCGAATGCGTACCTAGACCTCACTCTTAAGCCGTAATTGTGAGTAGCAAAAACAATTATGGTGCAGGTTTGCTAATCTGCCACCTGGACTTGAAAAATTATTATCATTTTTTCGTTTTATCCAATCACAATTAAAAGGGTGGTAAGTGGATAAAGAGGCTAGAACTTTTTTCACTATAATTCAATGAATAATTGTTAATTATAATCCACAGAGTAAATGAATTAAAGTCAGAAGTTGGAAACCAGTTCTAGCACCTTTATTCACTAAAAATATGACAGCCGTATTCACTAAAAGGATCTAAATTTAAAACCGTCCTAAATTGAAAGTTCTAGGTTTAAAATGACAAGTATCAGAATAAGTCAACTAAGTTTTAAATTGATTATATTTTTATAATTTTAAATATTGAAGAACTTTGATGATTTTTAAAAAAAAATTATTAAGAACAAAGTATTTTAGCACGTACTGTGTTCTTTAATAGAACTAAAAATGTATTTACAACGTTGGCATCGTTCTGGTCAAATTATTTATCGGTAATATTATTAACTTTGTTTACAAATAAAGGATGCCATGGAAACACAGTAATATTGAATTGTCAAGCTTAACACATTTTAGTTTACAAGTAGCCGTACAGAAATAATATTTCCTTACAGTACAATAAAAATACTTCCTAACAGTTATTTTCCGTTACCTAGCAACGACGAAGTGTAAGGAAATATTGAAATGTCAATATTTCCGGTCGATTTTCGGAAAAATATATTACTATAGAATGACATATGAATAAGCTACAAGAAAACCTGTTTCTTCGGCTTTGTGAAAAAAACGTGTTTGAAAAAGAATAAACGTAGTAAAAGGTTAAGTAATAACTTTTCAAGTATTTACTGTAGCAAACAAGTTTATGTGTTCAATAAAAACAACGAATGTTACTGTAACACACCGGTATATGTAATGGACAGTTAATTTTATAGGTTCAATTTTCTAATCATGCAACAAATTTTGATCAACCAGAATTATGATCCATTGCTCATCCCATTTTTTATAGTTTCATACCAGTTTTTACACTCAACAGTCAATGGATTATTACTTATGTACCACAACACTTTCGGAGATATATCAACTAACTTTTTCGGGATACACTTCAGCTGATTATGTTCTAAACGAATCCAATCAACCATTTTAAGAGACCCTAGACTAGCCTCACTAATCTCTTCAAGTTGATTTTTATGCAGAAATAACCATCCAAACGTTTCGATACCACTGAATGCGCCATCACTTAAGTATTTTATTCTATTGTTATTCAAATGTATATGAGTGGATACATTGAGGTTAACATGCTGATCATAATAAACTCCGTTGACGTTTTGCAGGGCTCCAGCTGGAATGCTCGTTATCAAATTGTACTCGAAATTAAGTACAGCAATTTTGGGACTGCCTAGAAACCACTCACCTGACCAATATCCAATTTTATTTTGGTCTAATTGTAGAATACTAAGATTCGGAATATCGTTGAAGGCTTTCGAGTGGACAGTTTCAATGCTGTTATTCGTTAAACATAACTCTGTTAAAGGTAGCTTATTGAACACCCCTTCCCTAACAGTTTTGAAGTTGTTATGTTTAAGCTTTATCAAATAGAGTTTAGGTAAGTTTGAAAAACAACCTCCTTGTAAATCAGTAATACTGCTGTTTTCAATGATAATATCAACCACCTTAGGCAACCCGGATATGGCATCTTGTTTCAACACTGGCACATTTGCATCTAAAATCTGAATAAAAGACACTTTTATCAAATCGTCCGTAGGCGAAAAACATCCACTTATTGTCTTGATATCTTTTGCTCCCACTAAAGTCACACTAGTGTTAAAAAAAGTTGGTTCGCACCCAAAACCAAGGCCGAAAAACGCACAAAAAATTAAAAAAGACGTCAATGCGGACAGCAAAGCCATCGTGTTTATACTAAACATGTTTTGACATTTTCGCGTGATAAAATTAAGTCAAAGCATTCATGAGCTCTTATCTTTGAATGAAAGGTCAGTACTGGTGAACTCTATGAAGCAATTATTAAAAATAGGCTGAATATTGAATGTGTAACGCAAGGTTTTAGGAAATGAACAAGGGAAATGGAGGATATTACACTCCTCATTATAGGCTAATCAATGAATGGCCACCAAGGGGGTGTAGAGTGCATGGAGGGGGGGACTTTTGCTTCAGGAATGTGTTTAGGGTAGTTAGGAGGTAAACATACTAAAAGTCCACGCCCTTAGCCTCACCGCTTCAGCGGGGAAGGGGGATAGAAAGGTTTCTCTTTTTGGATTTTCGCTAATAACTTGAAAACGGCAAGTCGTGGCGAAAGATATAAACCAAATAAAGCTTATAAAATTTTCTACAAGATTAGTTTTATACATGTTCTCACTACATTATACCATTTTCTAAATATCTGCTCTCAAAAGTAGGTAATTTAAAAAAATATTAAATCAGTTTCGTATTGTATATATTTTTTTATGATTTTTCTTTAAATTTATAAGGAAAAAAGTATTTTAGCGCGTACTCTGTTGTTTAATAGAATTAAAAATGTATTTGCAACAACATCCCGGTCGAATTACTTATCGGTAAGACGATTTAATTACAAAATAATCAAATTACCACGAACAGACTCGAACAAAGTCGGTAGAATGTTGGAAAAAAACATAAAAATATCTGTAAAAAATGCAAAAACACGTCGATCGAGATGTTTTGTGTGCTTCATACTCACTACACATACTCATAACAAAAATTTGCTTTTTCAACCCACTTAAGGGGGTGAAACATAAACCAATTTAATTTTGTTACAATAGTGGTATCTTTCCATTTAAAAAAATTAGGTTGGGTAGAAAGCAATCTATTGGAATGACTTTCTTAATTGGCTTTGCTAAACAACCATAAATAACTCGTTCAAAAATGCTCTGCATTAATAATATAATAGACTTTTGAAGTACAGTAAAACACAAATTAAACTGTAAATTTCCACTATATTGTGTATAAATATATTGGAAATTTACAGTTTAATTTGTGTTTTACTGTACTTCATAAGTCTATAGTTATGGATTTCCACCTAGTATTGGCTAAATTTATCAATAACATAATAAGCAAACTAGTAACATAAATATCTATTCATTCATGATTTTATTATTTGCTATAAAAGGTATTATTTGTATAAAAACATTGAGAGACTTTTATACAAGGGGGTGTTAAAATAGCAGTGAATAATACGTCACCGAGGTCGTGTCAATAAAAAATTGAAGGAGCGGTTATTTTTATATATTTCGATGACATTTCACACCGATTACTACAATGTTACAAGTTATCTAAAAACGAATTAAGAGACTCTGATATTGCGTTAATATAATTTATTAATATAAAGCTATCTACAATATGGTTATACAAAAATAAACCAATTAATATTATATGTAAAATAAACAAAAAAAAAAGATTCTTGTTTTTACGTATATTAAAAAAAAAACGACATATTACTTAGTGTTGTTTTAGTTAGTATTCTGGATAGAAATATCCCCTGCTTATCAGAAACTTGACCAAAATATTTTTATATGTTTTGTGTTTTAGGAATTGTGGGCTTTGGGTATTCCAATTAAATCATATCTTTTGATTGGATTCCATTAAAATGTTGTTTTGAGACTTATCTTATAAACATCCCCGTGGAATAGTACAGCTATTAAAGGAAAAAAGCGAGTTAATATACAACCTGTTTTATGGATAATAGCCTCATAAGATTGGAAGCAGCTGAGCTAATAGGCTATTATGTCCTAAAAATCAGGGTAATAAGGAACTAAAGAGTGTGTGGTTTTTTATTGCATAAATTGTTCAATTGGTTATTCAGAATTAAAAAAACGCAGAGTGCTATTAAATTAGAGGGGGGGAAACTGTAGATAGGGGGGAAAATGCAACCATTACGGTTTTTTGGGTATATCTCGAAAACGAAGCAAGATTTATATTTTATAGGAAAAATTTTGTAGAGAGTTAGATTTTATATTGAAATGGCGTAATTAAAAAATCTACAAGTCTATTCAGTTTAAATTATGTTAAAAACAATTTAACAAAAAAGTGCGAAAAATTAAATATTTTTTTTACTTTTATGCAAATAACTTTTTTTTTGAGCAGAGATAGGTATAGGCGTCGCTTCATAGAAAATACAGGATATTAAATTTCCTACAGAATGACGTTTTTGATGAAGTTTCAATGAGATATGACCGTTTAAACTTTGTCACATTTTTCGGTTTTTATTGAATTTATAACAATATCATTTTGTTACTTAGTTTTGAATGTATGCAATTGAATTTTATTTATTAAAGACATGTTAAATTAATTGATCAACAATAAATAAATATTATATGCATGCATGAACGTATATAATTTTTATTTATTTTTTGAACAAATTAATAACTACTACTTTTTCTTAAAATAACATGAATTAAACATGTCTTTATTAAATTAAATTAATAACATTAATTTAACATGTTTTTATTAAATAAAATTTAATTGCATACATTCAAAACTAAGTAACTAAATAATATTGTTATAAATTCAATAGAAACCGAAAAATATGACAAAGTTTAAACGGTCATATCTCATTGAAACTTCATCAAAAAAATGTTTTTAATACGTCATTCTGTAGGAAATTTAATATTCTGTCTTTTCTATGAAGCAATGCCTATACCTATTTCTGCTTAAAAAAAAGTTATTTGCATAAAAGTAAAAATAAAATAAAATATTTAATTTTTTGCAATTTTTTGTTAAATTGTTTTTAACACAATTTAAACTGAATAGACTTGTAAATTTTTTAATTACGCCATTTCAATAGAAAATCTAACTCTCTACAAAAATTTTCCTATAAAATACCCTCAAACTTTGCTTCGTTGTCGAGATATACTCAAAAACCAGTAAGGGTTGCATTCCCCCCCCCCCCCCCCCTATCTCCAGTTTCCCCCCTCTAATTTAATAGCACTCTGCGTTTTTTTCATTCCGAATAACCAACTGAACGATTTATGCAATAAAAACCCACACACTCTGTAGTTCCTTATGATATGACATAATCAATAGCCTATAAGGCAATCAAGCCAAATCAAATGCTTTAAAAATAATAATTGTAAAATACTTATTGCTTGTTCACTTTCCTCAACAATTTACCAGTAAATAAAAAGCAAATAAATAACACAAAACATTTTTTAGTCCTACATCAATACGTTATTTTAAACAAAATTAGGCCTCTAATAATTTTATACCAATAAATAACATTCAAAAAGATCCTTCATCTCATATATTGACAATATCTGTCACTTCAACATACTTTAAAATAATTAGTAAAAATATTACACAAAATATGCAGCTAACTGTGCCATCTTATCCTTAGGCTTACCCCTGCCCCTGCCAGGGGCTCCCCGGCCCCCTCGGGCACCCGCAGTCTTACCGCCCCTGAAGGGCCTAGGGGGTCTGCTTACCACGGCTACCTTAGGTCGATCCACCAGCTTAGCGAATTCTGGTGAACAAAAAACGCAACCTTTAGCCTCAGTGCCCTGATTCGGCAGTTTGGATTTTTCCGCTTTGTATTCGACGTTGACGATTTGAGCGCCGCAGTCACAATTATCCTCTAAGATTGTTATTTTCTGTGCATCATCGAAGAGATTGATAATGGTATCACACCTAAAAACAGAGTTTAAATATGCTTTAATTAAGGAAAGAAAATTAGCAGCTAGTGGACGGTGTTGTGTATTTGTCTTGTGGATTAAAGTATGCAGGGACCCATATTGTGGGGTATATCGAGACCAGGCTTATTAATTTATTTTTAAAACAAAAAAAATTATCTTTGACAAAATCGAAGTTTCATAGTGTGTCTTGCAAAAACTCCTCACACAAGCACACAACACACTCGAAACGCTCCGAAATTCATTTAAGTTAGACAGAGATATTAATAACCAAATGTGCGGCATTGATTTGCAACATTTGCATAAAAGCCTTGATTTCTTATTTCCTTATACCACCGCATCGTGTTTTCAGTGTTTTTATTTGGTTTGTTTATGTTTCAGATTGATTTGACTGCCCTAATTTTTTTATGTGTGTGGTGTTGTGGATATTGTAGACTATTTTATGTATTTGCAGTGTTTATTATTTGTAGGTAACTATGGCTTAACTAAACTGCTGGACAATTGCTTTCGAGCAAGAAAAATTTCGCCTAAATTTAACAGTTAATATTTTCTGAACCAGATATGATATCGACCTACAGTTTTGAATGGTTGATAGATTCATCCCTTGGGAAACAATTGTCAATGTTGGATTTTCTTTAACTATCAGAAAATTTTATATACAGTGTGTTTAAGAAGACGATGATTATTGCTCCAATTTTAATGGCCTGTAACTTTCACAATAATATTTTTAAATTTTATCACTCTACGTCAATTGAATCACTGGTTCATAGCAAAGAAAGTAATTTCTCAAATTTTTGATATCTGCTATATTTTAAGAAATACCGATTTTTTTGGAAAACCTTGCTTTATTTCAACTTATTGGTAGCTAGATCTCATTGTGCGTTGCATCGTGCAACCTTTGCGAGTGATTATTGTACCGTATAAAAAGCTTGATTATGTTCAGTAACAATAGTTGTACCTAAATGTTATGATGTACAGTGGCGTACTAATAAACACCTATATGTCTATGGTTTATGAGTATCTCACAATTTTTCACGATTGTTTTATATTGGAAAGTACTCGCCTCTAGATTAGGTCAATTTTTTCTTATTTTTTAGTTTTTCATATCGCACTACAGGTATATTATACAGTGTGTTTACAAAATTTTAACAAAGACACATTTTTTAATTAAATTTTTGGAAAAAATGTATTTATTAATTTCTAACACTATACTCATAAACCATAGACATATAGGAGTTTATAAGTGCGCCACTGTACATCATAACATTTAGGTACAACTATTGTTACTGAACATAATCAAGTTTTTAATAAGGTATAAGAATCACTCGCAAAGTTTGCACGATACAACGCACAGTGAGATCTAGCTAGAAATAAGTTGAAATAAAGCAAGGTTTTCCAAAAAAATCGGTATTTCTTAAAATATAGCAGATATCAAAAATTTGACAAATTACCTTCTTTGCTATGAACCAGTGATTCAATTGACGTACAGTGATAAAATTTCAAAATATTATTGTGAAAGTAACACGCACTTAAAATTGGAGCAAAAATCATCGTCTTCTTTAACACCCTGTATATAAAATTTTCTGACAGTTAAAGAAAATCCAACATTGACAATTGTTTCCCAAGGGATGAATCTATCAACCATTCCAAACCGTAGGTCGATATCATATCTGGTTCAGAAAATATTAACTGTTAAATTTAGGCGAAATTTTTCTTGCTCGAAAGCAATTGTCCAGCAGTTTAGTTTAAAAAATTTTTAGAATCATAAACTATATATATTTCGGTATAATACTTGAAAAAGGAATAGGTAAACACATATTAAAATCTTGTCTTAAATTACGTAGCAGATAAATAATTATAATATTTCTGTGTTTTTTATGTATCAAACTACTTTTAATAAAAAAATTTAATAATTCCTTAAAATGTTATAAATTGGTAACGAATATTGTTAAAGCCAGTACCTATGATTGCTAGTTTTAGTTTTTTCTTGTGAAAGTTTCCATTCACATACATTCTGTCAAGATGCTGTTCTCACATGACACCTCAGTATTTTCTGTCCTTCCAATTTTTATTAGCTGGTTTATACACTTTAATAATAAAGAAGAACACTCTGTTTAACTATGACTGACAAAAAGCTTTAAAATCGTGAAAAAAAATTAAAACCATACAGAAATCAGAGGAAGAAAATAATAGCTTACCTATTGCATCCTAATTTCCACTTAGGTCCTGATGATGGATCCAAAACCAATACTCCATATTCACACTCAGCACAATTAATCACGCCATTGGAATTTAAACTGTACTGGCACGTCGGATGGGTACACGAATTACAACCATTACCTTTCCTCATATCTCTAAAGTAAAACAAAAAATAAATTACAAACCTAACTTAATAAATTTTTTTATAATGTAGGTAATTGTTGCTATTTTTAAATATTTCTTTGTTTTTTGTAATTAGGTCCGATAATGCTCGGATAGATTGAAATATGTAACCACGTTGTTAAGCGAATTTCTTATGAGACCGTATTGCGTATTTTAGTCAGCGTTGCGAAGATTTAAATCAACTGATTTTTTAAATTTTAATCGTGATTTAAATCAAATTATAAATTGCTGTAAAGACAAGTCGCCGAAGCAAATAACTCATCAGGAAACTAAAAAAAGGAAGATAGGTTATTTAAAACGAAGTGTTTAAATACATTATGTAAGTGTAAAAACAAAACTAATCGTCATCAGTCCAGCGTAAAAAATATTCATAAATTACGCTGCACACTGTCCACTGTCGAACATTTTCATGTCAATACAAGCTATTTTGTATGTCGCCGAGGAGATTTTCTAACTGTAAATCTAGACAACAAATATTTTTGGTTGAATAGAGACAAAATAATGGAAATACGTGATTTTAAAGTTCGTTATTGCCATATTTAAGGAAAAAATCAGTATAATTGATATAAATCCAAAAAATCACGATTTAAACGAAAAAATCAGATTTAGAGATTTTTTTAAAAAATCGTGATTTATTGCAACCCTAATTGAGCACTTGCAGTTAAGGATCAATTTTATAAAGTCGATTTAAATCACAAGGTCCTTTAAATCATCGATTGTTGGAAATAATTGTTTTATGTGCGATTGACAGCAAAATTCAATTTAAGAGTGATAAACCTGGTTACGTTGTTACGCTGTTATGCAGGAATGTGGAATAAATAATTTTTAGGTGGGACTGTGGGGGAAGTGATATGTTAAGTACGAATTTCAAGTACTCTCGGTACCGCAAGTATAAAGTTCGATACTTAACTATTTAGTAACGACATAAACGAACACACAACTCCATAAAGGTAAGAGAATTATATAAAAAGATAAGGTAAGGCCGTTTGATGTAATTAAAAAAAAAAGTCACAGCAAAAATACAATTTTAGTATTTTACGTTTAGTGGTGTTTATTAGTAGGTAATTAATTATTCCTTTGCAAAACTATGCACTAAACTGCATTTTGCTTGTTAAGTTACTGCATTAAAATTTTCCCCACCTGTAAAAAAACTCACAAGCCGTCCCTGGTGTATTTATTTTCAACTGGCACAAATAGTAAACAATAACCTAACCCCAAAACGCTCGATAACATCGGTACGGGACTGCATTCAGCTTTCATTTGAAAAAACGCGTTTTCCGATTATATTGTAGCTTTATTTTGCACAACTGTTCTATTATTTTAAAACTTAATTTGATTTTGGCATTTTGAATTTGCATAGTGCAGTGCTTGTGTTGTAGTGCAAAATAAAGTACTTACAATATAATCAGAAAACGTGTTTATTCAAATGCGAAAGCTGAATGCGGCCCTGTATCGATCGCACCGAGCGTTTTGTGGTTAGGTTATTGTTACCAATCGATGCCAGTTGAAAATAAATACACTCTAGGTTTCCTTAGTTTAAGGAAAAAAATATGTAAATAAAGTTATACATAAAAAACGTCAAAATAAAACAATTCAATACGTAAGAATAACAGTTGTTGCAAAACTACTAATTTTAGTCTTAATGCCCGATTTTTTGATACTTACTTAAATGGCGGATTGTTGTAACAATATGGACAAAAAACAAAACTTTTGCCCTTATTTCCAGTTGTCCAACAGAGTAATTCGAATTCGTCTAGTGGACACTTCAACTCTCTAAAAAGCTTTATAGTTCCATTTTGCGGTAGACTGTAGGTTTCATCACATTGTGGACAATGTAACCGTGCGGGTTTCGCCTGTATGTATTTAAGATACCTTCTACATTTTCCACATCTGGAAATTGAAAAAAGTTTTAAATGTTTGTTAAAAGAGTGTACACATTTTTCAATACAGGGTGATTCCTAAGTTGATACTTCTTTTTTAGCTGCGTATAGAAGGCATTAAAATAAACAACTTTATCAAATACCTTTTTTCAAAAAACTCAAAAATAGGCGAGATAGAGAAGTAAAAATCCAAGTGCGGGCCTGGTCATAAAAACATTGCCAGCTATAGTTTCTGTTGTTTTTCTTATCTCTTATTAGTATTAGCCATACGGGTAGTGTTGAGCAATACGCCGTGGTGTGTTTTTCTAAAGCAAGTTAATGAGCCCGCAAGGGAAAACGTTCTGCGTGTAATCTTGAAGCAGCAGCCGCACTTTGACGACACTCACCGTAAATTAGCACCATATCTATTAGTTCATTGTTTTCAAATTTTACCATTTTCACGTGTCACCAATTTAAAATTAACTTGCCTCAGAAAAACACACCGAAGCGTATTATTCAACACTACCCGTACGACTAATACTAATAAGAGATAAGAAAAACAACAGAAACTATAGCGGGCTATGTTTTTCTGACCAGGCCCGCACTTAGATTTTCTACTTTTCTATCTCGCCTATTTTTGAGTTTTTAAAAAAAAGGCATTTGAAAAAGTTGTTTATTTTAATGCCTTCAATACACAGCTAAAAAAGAAGTAATAACTTAGGAATCACTCTGTATAATATTTATCAAGAAAATTATTTAAAATAGAAGTTTTAACGCAATCAATGCTTAGTGTTAAAACTTGAAACCATTCTTTCTTACCTAGAATGTGCTTTTCCAGAAGCACTGAGTGGTGAAAAAGACACTTCAAACAACTGGTCCATGCCATCAATGCTTTTTACGAAATACTGAAACTTCAGTTTGAAAATGTCAATTGTGTGCTTCAGCACATCATTGAAATTGGCTTTCCCCAAAGCGATAAGGTTTAGTTGTTCTTCTACTGCCGATCGCATCGTAGGTAGGACTAATTCTGCATCAATCTATGAAAATATAGTTTTTGTAAAATAAAGAAATTGATTGTTTTTAATGTAAAATCAGATATAAACGTTAGACTTTACGACCTAAATGCATATAACCAAAAATTTGTATATCTCCAAGAGCTACAATATTTAACTAAATACATTTTTTGTCACTCTTGCGGTTTTCGAGATATTTAATTAAAAAAATATGATTTCCATAAAGTCATAAATATCTAAAAAATGATAGATTTTACAAAAAAAAGCTTCAAATAAAAAACTTTCCTTTTGTTAGTCCCCACAAAAAAGTTCCATTTACTTTTGCTTTAATATTTCAACTAACAGAGATATTTGCCAATGTTTCCAAAACCATGCAAAAATTTGAAATAAAAAAAATGTATATTAGCCATTTCCTTTAATGTTATCACTTTTTATAACTTATCCAATGTATAATGTTTTATAAAAATAAACAGAGATTTTTAGACACCATCTGCAATAAAATATAAACAAGAACCCACCTTTTGATACCCATGAACCAAGACAATACCTAATGTAGTAGGCTTAAGTCTTCTGCCAGGAGTAACAGTAACATAATTCCTTTGGGATATATTATTTATATGAACTGGAATCGACGCATCAGTACCTATTCCATGTTTTTCCATAAGTGTAATAAGTTCAGATTCCGTGAGATAATCAGGTGGGGAAGTTTGATGTTCTGTGAGTCTTGCATTCTGAATAGGAACTAGCTCGTTTTCGGATAGGTTTGGTACGGTTTCATTTTTTCCAAAAGCCTTTAATACAAAACATATTGCATTGGATTGGGTAAACATACAGGCAGTGGCGTATTTAACGGCGGGGGGCTGCAACCCGGCAAAAAAATAGTGCGGGAAGAAAACGTAAGCATTTGCACCAAAAACTGCTTTTAAATCTACGCTCCTAAATTACATGATTTCTAAAAAAATCATCAATTTTGGCGTGGTGAGCGATATTTCCTTTATTTTAATCATGAAAACCCGAGCCCGAAACACGCTGGTTAGAGTCACACATACGTTTTATGTTAAACATTTTTTTGACACGAATATTCATATTTTTCACAAATATAAAAAAAAAAATTTTTGAACCAGCTAGGAATATCAAAATATAAGTAAAAAAACATTTACAAAAACAAATTTAATCCAACCATGCAGAGGGGGAGAGGTAATAATTTAATTTTTGAAATTTGATAGTGATTAGGTGAATTGTAAACGAACTTTGGGCGTGGCCCCGAAAATTTCTCGCCGGCGACGCTTTCCGCCTTCTTCACTAGATACAGTATCATGAAATCATGAAAAACATGTAGTCCTGACTGTGTTTCTTTCTCGAGAAAAAAATTGTCCTACTTACGCCCCCCCCCCCCCCCCCCCCCCCGAGCATATTTTCTGGCTACGCCACTGCATACAGGGTGTTATGGAAAAAAGAAACAAAAAATGTAGTATTCTGATAAAATTTTAAATAAACAATACTATACCAGGTGATTCCTAACTGTTAAACCGAAAGTCACCAAAAATTGTTCATAATGTTAATCCACAATCAGTACAGACTTTAAACTATTTTTTACTAGTTAGGAAAATTATAAAGTTTTTTTATGTTACTTTTAATGTTTATCATTTTACTTAATATTATTATAACTGCAGTAAAAAAATTAGACACATTTTGAGAATCGTCAAGTACATTTTTTTAAATACAAATTTGTTTTGTCTGTACTTACTTGCCAAGTCATGATATTGGTAAACCCAGGATCAATCAGAGTTTTTCCAGTTATGTAAAATATCTCGTTGTTAATTACTATCTTAATAGTAGTACTCAAATATCTACAGTCTCTGGCTAAAGTTCCAATAAAATGCCTGGTAATATAATCATATAATTTCCATGCATCGCCATCTAACTCATTTCTAGAGGCAGCTTTCATTGGAGTAATTGGAGGATGGTCACCTT
Source organism: Polydrusus cervinus (assembly GCA_935413205.1). NCBI lineage: Eukaryota > Metazoa > Arthropoda > Insecta > Coleoptera > Curculionidae > Polydrusus > Polydrusus cervinus. Next base: position 18,893,004 of record OW284514.1, on the reverse strand, counting down.
AAAATAAAATTGCTGATCCTGTAGAACGACAAGGTTTGGCCTGTCAATAACAGGTGAAAGCTAATACAACTTTTTACATTATGAACCTTTGTTACTACAAAAATTTTAATCAAATATCCAATTTATCCAAATAATGTAAATTTTACTTAATAATAACAATAAGTTTGTTTTCAATATTTATAATATAATACATGTGTTTATTTATCTTCCTCAATAAACTTCTTCTTTGATCCCCCGAAGACGTGCTTGTTAGGGGCAAATCTTAGTATTTTAAATTATAAATATATAGGAATATTAAAATATGTTTTTTAAAATATTTGTTAATATTATATAAAAGTTAAATTGCAAATAAAAAACGTTTAAAATATGTATAGAAATATGTTTAAACAAAATTGTTTTGAAGATATAGGATATAAAAATTTGAAAAATATATTATTCATAACACTTCCAAAATTTTTTTAAAGTTATCTGTTTCCAATATTCATGCTTTTATTTTGACTATATTTTTTTAATAAAATATATTTTTTAATTTTTGTTGGTAAATATTCGTTTAAATAAAAACATAAATATCTGGAATTTTTTGTCCTATGGACTTATTTATTTTAGGTTTTATGGTTCTTTAATTTTTATGATTATGGTTTTTAAACTGTATAAGATTTTTATTTTTAAATATGTATATTAAGATGTTATAGATGTAAAATTGTCTAATATTCATTTTTTTTTTGTTTCAGAAGATAATTTTATTGAAGGATAAAGATAATCTTTATTAAATATAATTTATAGAAACCTTTTCTGTAATATTTCTAATTTTTTAACTTAAGTTTTATTTATTCCTCCCCAACCTAAAATTCCGTAGTTTAAATGAGTTTTAACTAATGCATAAAATAATATTTCCATATGTTTTACGTTCAAAATTTTTTTAACGTTTCTAAAAATTGGTAGTAAACTTCTTAATTTTTTAATCAAATATTTTATGTGAAAATTCCAATTTAATTTACTGTCAAAGATTATTCCTAAATATTTTACTTGATTAACTCTCAAAATTTGAACGTCATCATTTATTTTAATACTATTCATATTTTGTGGTATGTTATTTGGATTTAAAGTAAAAGGAAGATAATTAGTTTTATCAAAATTAATTGTTAATAAGTTTTTATCAAACCAATTTTTCATTATTTTAAAATCTTTTTAATTTTGTTATTTAAGTTGTCCCAATTTGTATCTGTATAAAAAATTGCAGTATTATCTGCGAAACTATGAATTTTTCCATCACAATTTACATTAAACAAATCTTGTATCATCCTAGTTTTATATTTTATATAAGAAATGATTTATTTTACAAAAAGATTTTTCATAAAATAATTCCAAATAACTTGTGGTTTTTACACATAGAAATTAAAATTTTAAATAAGTTATATACGTTAGTGGGTATTTATCATTCGCCAAATTATTCTCATGCTAATTTTTTAAATTATTTTGTTGAATGGTATGAAAGTTTTGGTATTTTAATAAAAAGTGATATCATAGTTATGGGAGATTTCAATATAAATTGGAAGGACAATGGCTTTTATACCAAAAAACTAAAATGTATCCTAAATGATAGTGGTCTTTATCAACTGGTAAATGAAGTAACACATTTAACAGTTAACAGTGCAACTATCATTGACTTGGTAATTTCAAATAACAAAGATTTTGAAACACATAGCATAACAAATCCTATAATTACCGATCACTGTATTGTCGAAATAATTATTTTAAATAAATATAAAAATAGTAAAAAAATTACGGTTCGTCAGCGAAACAATGATGTTGCTATGTTTAGAAATTGTTTAAAAAATATTTCTTATGATTTTAATGAACCAAGTATAAGTACAAAGTGTGATTGTTTTATAAATAATGTAAGAAAAGTATTTGATACTTATTTTCCTAAAAAAGAAGTTATGACATACTCAAAACAAAAATTTTTCTTTAATGATGAAATTAAAGAATTAATAAAATATAAAAATACATGTTTTATTAAATTTAAGTTCACAAATTTGGAAATTGACTGGCTTATATATAAACAGTCTAGAAATTTAGTGTCATCAAAAATTAGAAATGAAAAAAAAAAGTTTTTTAATTTAAAAATAGATGAATGTAAGCATGATTCAAAAAAAATGTGGAAGACTTTAAAATTATTTATATCAGAAAATAAAGTAGAAGAATACAAAGGAATAAGTTTTAATGGAAATATTTTAAACAATAATATTGAGATTGCAGAAAATTTTAACACTTTTTTTATAGAAAGCATAAATCATATAGTTAATTCCATACCAAATTATCAGGACCATTTTATTTTTAAATTAAATTTAACTAGGTTAGAAAACTTTACATTATTAAATTTAAACGAATTGAAACAAATAATATTTAGCTTTTCAAATAAATCAAGTACAGATGATATATCAATAAATTTTTTAAAAACAAATTTTAATGAATTATCCAATCCATTATTAGATATTATTAATTCTAGTTTAAAGTTTGGCATTGTCCCGGAAAATTTAAAGGTAACTACAATAACGCCAATTAGAAAAGTTCAAAATACATCAAAGCCCGAAGAATTTAGACCAATTAATACACTTGTAGCTATCGAAAAAATTTTGGAAAGAGTAGTCTATTATCAGTTATTGGATTTTGTAGAGGAACATAAAATATTATCAAAATTTCAATCAGGGTTTAGAAAGAAATATAGTTGTGAAAGTGCTGTACAGTATGTTTTAAATGATTGGAAACTAGCAGTTGATAAAGGTGAAATGGTGGCCGTTATCTTTTTAGATTTAAAACGAGCATTTGAAACAATTGACAGAAAAAAGTTATTAGAAAAATTACGAAAGTATGGAATTGGTGGACAGGTATATAAATGGTTGCATGACTATTTAATAAATAGATGGCAGGTTGTAAAATGTAATGAGTATGTCTCAAATAAAAAAGGTATTAATGTTGGTGTACCTCAAGGTAGTATACTTGGTCCTTTGCTGTTCATAATTTATATTAATGATTTGGTTTATAATCTAGTCGATTGTAAATATCATTTTTTTGCTGATGATACAGTGATTTACATTTCAAGTAGCAATATAATGTGGATAATAGATAACATGAATAATAAACTATACCTTATATATAAATGGATGTGTGAAAATAAATTGAAAATTAATATCGACAAAACAAAATGTTTATTATTGGGATCTGAAAAGCAATATAGTGAATTTTTGGATCAAAAGCTTTCTTTTAAAATCAATAAAGAAAATATTGAAATTGTAACAAAGATTAAATATTTAGGAGTTATCATAGACCAAAATTTAACCTTTCGTGATCATGTGGACTATACTTGTAAAAAAATTTCAAAAAAAAATAGGAGTTTTAAATAGATTAGGAGGATATTTAAGTACTTATAGTAAAAAAATGATTTTTAATTGTATTATTTTACCTCATTTTGTTTTTTGTAGTTCGATTTTATACATGTGTTCACAACAAGATAAAAATAGATTACAAGTTTTACAAAATAGAGCAATGAGAATAATATTGGGGTGTGATAAATATACCAAGATAACAGATATGCTAAATTGTTTGGAATGGATGAACATAGAAAACTTTTTATTATTTCGTAGTTTGATTTTTATTCATAAAATAAATTTAAATATATCAGCACCATATTATGAAAATTTTTTAACAAAATTTAATGAAGTTCATATTCACAATACAAGAGGAAAAAACAACTTTATTTTGGATCATACAAATTTAAAATCTACTCAAAAATCAATATTTTTTAGAGGTATAATAGAATATAATAAATTAGGGAATGAAATTAAAACATATAACTTAAAATTATTTATAAAAAAATTAAAAAAACAAATTTTACATAATATAAGTTTAATACGACAATAGTCTTTCTAGATTGTAATTATCAAAAAAGAAGAAAATGAAGAAAAAGATAAAATGTAAATGTATTGAAATAGCTCAATGAGCTAATAAAAATTGATTATTATTATTATTATTATTATTAAAACCAAACTATTTTAGAAAAAATGCTTACCAGAATCATGACCCGATTTAGGCCTACTTATTCCTTGATTTAATATTTCTTTGACTTCTTTACCCCAATCAGTACTATTTTCCTGTGTTTTTAATGTTCCCCTAAAAAAATTAAAAACATAATTTATTGGATTAATAGAAGTAAAAAAACTAAAACTTACATCAAATCAAAATTTTCAGGATACTTAGTTGTTTCAGTACGAGGATAACTTATGTACCCTTGAATGTACAATCTCTCAGCTATCTGCATGGCATGATGAGGTCCCATTCCAAGACCCGAACTTGCTACTCTCATTAATTCAACTGTATTTAAGGCAGGTGGCCTGGGTTTACTTTTTTCTTTTGACACTACACTGACCACTCTAAAATGAATATTGACATCAACAACTAATATAAATTGATGTGATATTATTTACATGAAGCTTAATTAATTTGACATATAGTAAAGAAAATTGTTATTCTGCATACCTTCCTTCAGTTTCTTGCTTTACCAATTGCAAGAACATATTAGCTACATCCTTATCAAAACTCCTATATCTTTCCCATTCTAAGGGTACTTCTTGATCATCTTTAGTTCTAATAGAAACTTGAACTGTCCAAAAAGTTTCTGCTTTAAAAGATTGAATTTCGTCATGTCTTTGAACACAAAATCCCAGAGTAGGTGTCTGACATGGACCGTATGATATTAAAGATGCATCTAGATCCCCATATTTGCCTTGGAAAAACTTGGTTTGAAAACGTGTAAAAGCACAACCTATTCTAAGATCAAGTTCTTGACGAGCATCAACACTTTTAGCTTCATTTTCATTTGGATGACCTAAAGAAAAATGCATTAGACTAATCAGATTAATGTGATAACTATTAAAAAACACTTTTTTTCTAATTATTATACCTACGCATTTTTGTAATTTTTAAAACTGTTTTTTTTTCTTTTCTGATTTTTTTTAATAAACTGCCAATTACATAACTGTGTCAAATTTTAGCTCTATAGTATATTGTAACAGTGTTTATAAAACTTTGACAAGAAACACATAAAACAAACCTAACTTTTGAAATACTAGTGTATGCCACAGAAGAAAAATCCTATACAAGTAAATAATTTCCAAAGTCAATTGACATAATTAAAAAACCACAAAAGGGGGATGTGTCAAAAACTACAATCCCCTTTAAAAAACCATTTACCTTGGCTGGTTGCATCAAAGACTTGAGAGATTATTATAAGCTATTTGGCTTGCAGCTAGTCAATAAGGCAGTGTTTCATTTAGGGTAATACATTGTTTTATGTCATTTGAATTGACTATAACAATATCACCAACAATATTTTAAATATTTTTATTTTTGTCTCGTGTACCTAAGTTTATTTATAGATTCTGTTGCTGTACTATTGTGCTACTGAATGTTTTTTAATGTTTTTAAATTTGATAACCAATTTTTATACTTACTATATAGATTTATATTTAGGACGTTGTTAATGCTTGTAAGAGTCTTCTTAACAATAAAGGATAAATAAATAAATATACATTACATTTTTCTATTTTAAAGTTAATCTTTACCTTACCTAGATTATTAAAAGCTGCTTTGATATCTTTATCAGTAATGGCTGAAAATTTTGCTCGAAAAGTAACTGTATCCGAATAAACATTTCCATTCATACTTTTGGAAACTGATGCCATAACTTCAAAACAAATATTTTCACCTGAAAAGGCCAGACTTTTACAAATGTTCAATGTAAAAGAGCATAAAGGAAAGAACACTGAACCTACAGTACTATTATAGAAAACCTTCAACAAACAAAAGAAAACATTTCAAATATAACAAACCTTCTTTATCACAATCAAGCCATAGAACTAAAATATCACATCCCTTAGCTTCAGCAGCCAGAAATGCCGGCATTTTAAGTTTAGCCATTGCTTCCTTTTTTTCTATGGGACAGGAAAACAATTCTACTGGATCAACCCTATCCCAGTTATTATATTTGCTTATAAAATCAACTCCAAGAACATGCCCACACACCGATGTCATTTTTAAACGAGCCTGTGAGTTCATAAATGTTCCATTCCATTCGTGAATAGAACATGCTCCATTAAAGCCTAGAAATGTATTTATTTATTAACAGTTTATATCTGGTGTTTATCTGTAGATATAACTTTTAAAAAAATAACTACTGAACCACTAACCTTTTCTTGAAGAGTTCTTTCCATTGCTTAAAATATTTGCAAGAGAAGCTGCCAATGAAGGCTTCTCAGCTACCATCAACACTGTCTTCATCTTTAAATTAAAATATAATAATTTAAATTAAAAGAAAATCTATTTTTCTAAAATTGACATTTTTTATGACTTCATTGCCTTCCAGTTTTATATACATAACCTCAATTTTCTCCTTTCAGAGCCTCAAACACTTTACTCTTCCTCTGTGCAGTTAGCCTAAAATTCAAAATCAATCGCGAACACAGATGATTTAGTTACTTTCTCTTTTATGGGTTTATCACCATGTATTACTAGTAAATTGAAAAATCCCCATTAAATAATTAATTATATCTTATATCATCTCGTTTTTTTGTTTTTACATTTGTGCCTGTGTTATGCGTTACATAACCTCTAGACCGAGCTCCACAATTTTTACATGTTTTCAAGTTGGTTTTACATATTATTTTGTGTTAATTTAACATCAGCTGTTGATGAAAAGTAGCTAGTCTTCAAAATAAAAAAATGTTTTATTATAATGGTATTCTACTTTTTTGTTTATTGCCGTTTATCCAGACCCTTTCCTATCAAGATATTAAAGGTTTTTTTGGCGACAAAAACTGTATTTCAGGTAGGTAGGAATGTAGATTAGAAGTATAAGGGTTTCTTGAAATAACTGAAAAAGAAAATAGCTCTGTTATGGTACATTTTTATAAGTATATAGCCCCTCTGAAAAAAAACATTCAATTCTCCAAATAATTATGCCCTTATATCTTTTCGATTAAACCTTCGATTTCTTACAGGCAGCTTACATGAATTAAACCAAGAATCTGTTGCAAAGGGAACCTTAAAAAATATTGGATCTTCTGAACTCGGTAAGCATTTTAAAGGTTAAACTTTAGTGCAAAATTGTTATAGAGTTTTTTATAATTTTTATGTAGATTTTTAAAAACCTGTGTTTTTTTTTACAGATTTTGTAGAAAACATGTTAAGTCAAGCAAACGAAGATAAATCAGCCATGAGTTCTATTAATGAATTAGCTCAATACAATGACATAAGTTATTCATATGAACTTATTAATGAAGAGGTATGAATCATCACAATGTATGTGGTATTACCATACACTATTTTTTCTATCTTTGGCCCAATATTGTACCTATTGTATTTTTTATTTTAGGGCCCATCACACAGTAAAACTTTTACAATAACCTTATTTCTTGGTGATGAACAGTACACAAAAGAAGGCAAAAGTTTAAAAAGAGCTCAACAAGATGCAGCTAGCTCAGCATTGAAAAATACCAAATATGAACATCCACCAATTAAGATAAAGGAAAATGCAAAGGCTTTAACCCCCACTGTTTTGCTGAATAATTTGGCTGCAAAATTGGGTCTCTCTGTTACTTACACTGTAGTAGATGATATTTTGGTAATTATTCCCTCCTTTGAATTTGAATTAGGAAAATAAGGAAACTGTCCATAGATAATTATTGGTATAATATATCAGGTGTTTGTTGTGTCTTCTAAAAAACATCATATACATAGGTATTATAAATTGGTATTTTTATAGGAAGAGCTAGAAAACCATAATGATAAAACAGACTTAAATTTAAAAAAATCCTACCTACAAAAACTGAATGATACAGTACATTCCAATGATACTATTCGTGTAAGAAAAGATGGTTCTGATCCTAAAGGCCCTTTCAAAGTTAGGGTTGATGTAAATGGAAATAAATTTATTGGAACAGCACACACAATAAAAAATGCTAAGCATGAGGCAGCTTTAAAAGCTTTGAAAGCGTTAAGAGAACAAGAAGACAATTTTTATTGTCTTAAAGAAGGTAAGATAGTCAATTATTATGTTCCTGTCTCTTAAACTAACTACAAAGGAATTTTTTTACTTTAGACACATTGAGGAATATATATTTTTAAAAATGGAATATTTATGCTCACAATAGAATACTATCTTTTTAGGAGACAACTGTAAATCTAAGAAACAAAGCGTAAAATCTCCAATATCTCTAGTTTACGAATCCGCTCAAAAAAGAAACCTTGGTGTAATATTTGAAGTGATTGATGAAACGGGGCCATCTCACAAAAAAACGTTCACCACCAAATGTATTGTTGGGGATTTGGATGCCACGGGAGAAGGGAAATCAAAAAAAGAGTCGAAAAAAGCTGCAGCGGAAAATATTTGGCCGCAGCTTTTAAAAATACCTGAAGTGGAAGGGGCGCGAAAAAATATGGAGTCCATCAATAAGAAGACAAAAAACAAAAATAAAAAGAACAAAGTTATTAAAACCACCTTTGATAAAATAGATCGCATGCTAGATGATGTTGTTGACTATGGAAAAGGTTTAATTGATAAAATTAAGGGAAAGGTTTGTATTATACAACAAGCGTCCATTAAAACTGGTAAGAAACTGCTAGATATATTTTGGATATTGTACACGTTTAGGTTTTTCAATTTTTTTTTTTTGCTTTTTTTGGTTATACCAGAACTATCAATATACATTTTTATAGGAATATAATATTCATATATCATTTACGTGAAGGTAAACAAGCAGTGACCAATACACAACCAGATTTTCAAATTTCTTGAAACTTATATAATTTGTTGTAATTAGGTACTCAAAATTATATGTTTTTTTAATTAAGGAAACTGATGATGACTTTAAACCCCCAAAAAATAAGGATGGTAACAAACATAAACGATCCCCTACAGATGAAATATTGGAACTTGGAAAAATTTTGCAATTGGAAATTCAATATAACGACTTTGTGGAGGAAGAGAAATCTTATTCTATTTTAGACTTGGGAACAAAACCTTCATTTGTACGTATCATTGAATAGTACTACATCATTTTATTAGTAGGGGAAATTAAAAATCCTAATTGTAACATCATTTTTGTTATTAAATTTTTAAATCATACTAATCCATTTAAAAAATACTTTTTCAGATATGTTTGGGAGAAGGTGTCAGTAAAAAGAATTCCAGAGATTTAGCAGCTAAACATGGTATAGATGTTTTGTACAGATTGGGATTATTAGATAATTTACTTGATAAAACGATGAAAATAAGGTAAATATGGATACACGAGAAAATGCTAAATTAAGGTGTTGATTAATAACTGATTTACAAAATGATAAAATAAACTATCAAATAGGTAATAAGATTTCTTTATCAGTACAAACTCCCCGCGATTAATCGATCCTCAAACAAATTACATTGTTGCCGCTTTTGACACATTTTCCTTTAGCATGAAAGACACTGTCTAATAACTCTGGAGCCAATACACAATTATTAATAGAAACTAGCATTAATATTATTAAGTTTATTTTAAATATTTATTGTGTAATAAATATATTTATTGAATGACAGAAGGGTTTTGGAGGAGCATTGTCTTTATTTGTTTTGAATCACGACGTTTCAACTGGTAAGTATCTCCAAACGTTGTGATTCAAAACAAATAAAGACAATGCAAGTCTAAAACCCTTTTGTCATTCAAGAAGCATCATTGTCCTTCAAATATATTTATATTCTCTTCTTTAAAAACTTCTTCCATTAACATATAAAAATATGAAATTTTCCATTTTTATTAAATTTTGATTCTGACTGTTGTATAGAGCTTGAAAAAGTACAATTTTCTACGGTTTCAGTTTTTAAATTCTTCAATTAGTAACTGAGAAAAGAAAATACGCTCTCTAATAAAAACACGCGGAAGGAACCCGGGATATCCTTCATCCGACACGCTCCGACCTTACTAATCTCTCGGGACTGGTGTTCTGTTACTAATCTGTTCTTTTCTATTTAAGTTATCTAAACAAAAATAACAACATAATCCGTCGAACGACTCGCAAATATAACAATAATAGCGTGATTGCTACAGAAATGTTGGCGCTTACTAAGTAAGTCGTTATATATAAAATCTTACTGATCTAAATAACAATACACATACTTAATACCATCGTTTTTAGTAACATTTTGGATAAAGAAGCGGCATTTCCAAACTTTTGGGTTGAGGTTATTGAAAATACAGATGAAAACCAAATATAAATTGAGGATATGGTATTTACCATTCAGTATACCTTCTAAAACTCCAGAGGCAAGAATTTACCCCAAATATTTATTTTTACCGTTTTTTTATAAAGTTTAAAAAATTGTTTAATAATAAAGATGAAAGTTGTTTTTTAATTCCTTATTATAATTACTTACATATACATTAATTGTACATTATTTATTATTATTACATTTCCACAAAAAGTTTTATAATAAAAGAGTGATGTTGTAGAAAAGTGTTCATAAATGATTTAACCTAATGTACCCAAGAATTATATGACAAAATAAATGCTTTTATTTTTTTTTCTGTGACGGGAAGAAAATTCGACTTTTTCCCCACTTGACAGTAAAAAATTAAGAATCTTTTGGTAAAAATACATTTGTTACTGTGGGAAAAAAAATTCCCTTAAATAGTTATTTTCCTAACAAGTGCGGAAAGTGATACTTTCCCGCACGCGGAGTTCGGGCAAGCGGTCAAGGGCGGGAAAGACACTTTACGCGTGAGTTAGGAACATTATTTTTTCTACGACCGTATATACACAAAAGTATACCAACCCATTTTTCAAAAATTATTTTATTTCAACATACATATACAAAACTTTAACTGAAAACTACTAATTATAAATATTAATAACACAATAGTTATAACTACCGAAGTAAAAAACGATCTAATAAGGTCAAAATTTGCATTATTTTACAGTGACACTTTCAAAACTAAAATGCGTGCGGGAAAATGGGTTAAAACGCACGGTCGTAGAAAAAATATATTTTTTTTTCAAGAAAGATAAGCATGGCAACATTGTAAACGTCATCCAACGAACAGCTGGTAAAATTGGTAAACAACAAAAATAAATATATTGTGAACATAGACGAGTGAACTTTAATTTTTATTTTGTTACGTTATGTGATATTTAGTAAACTTCTCAAGTTGGACTTTGAATTTTTAGAAATAATTTTAAATAAGAGCTTGGAAAATGAGTATGAAAATAAGGAACTCCCTTAAAATTGGTAAGTGGTTGTCACATAACCATACATTTTTTTATTAAATACATTTATTGGTTTTAAGAAAAAACCCAGGTATATTGTTTAAATTATTATATACCTACACAAATATTTTGTTGCTGTGGATTTACAGGCATTACATAATTATACCTAATACCATTTTAACATACTGTTTTTATATTACTTTTTAAGTGACCAGTAATCAAAGTGACCTTTGACCCATTATCAATTTTTTAGCCAAACAAATAAAACACTTTAGAAGGTTTTATTCTGAGCAGTTCCCCAAAATAACTACCCACTATACCATACATCCAAGGGAAAACGACCCAAGATGGAAAGGTAAAGGAACACTAGGGATAAACCGTAAATTATTGGTAGTTTTCGAGGTCAAAAGACAAAGTTAAAATAATCTCTATTGTTTAAAAGCATGTTTTTGTTGGAATTACAAAAAATATGGAAGTAAAATCTTTAAAAACATTCTGTATCATACAATTTTTTTTGGAGTTATAAAGTATAAAATAAGATAAAGCATAAGTAAAAATTAAAATCTATCATCTATTTAAGATGCCAATATGGAAAGATTTGCCGACGAAACAGATATATTAATCGTTGGAGGAGGACCAGCTGGGATGAGTGCTGCAATTCGAGCAAAACAACTTGCAGAAAAAAATGGCAAAGAAATAAGGGTAATTATAAGTTTGATTTACTTAAAATATTAGACCATTTCTCATTTTGGTAATTACCTATTATTATACAAACGCCTCACCAAAGTTAAAATTTTTTTTCCTTAATAATAAAATTTGGATCGTGGTCGTGAATTACAAATCTGAAAATGATTTTCTGCAGTTACAATTAGTTTTTGAGATATTCATTCTTTAAGTGTTGTTTTCTTAGGGGGTCATGTCGCCATTGTAAAATTTTCCTTCTTTAATTTCTATGTTTTATGTTGCACAAAACTTTTTCAAAGTTAAAAAAATCAAAGAAAAGGGCAAATTTTATCCATTGAAATATTTATTTTAAAACCAGTTTGTATTATAAAATTTCTTTCTCCACGACCATTACTGAATGCAATAATTCCAAAATCATTTTTGATAATATAGAATGTAAAAATTCTCGCTCTTGAGTTGGAATATTTATTCTGAAACACTTGCTTCTTATGCGTTTGCGTGTATTTTCATTCCATAACAAGATACGGAATGAATATTCTGTAATTGATCTAAACGACATAGGTTGCCATGAATTTCGAAACTGTCAATGTCAGCAGACAAATTTTAGTGCAAGTCAAAATATGAGTGAAAAATCGGATGAATGGAACTGGATAATACTCCACCTGAAATTACAATATTGTGAATAGTATAATATTGGTTGTGGAGAAAATATAGTTTGCTACTCGGTTAGAATGAAAATTCGATACTCGTGGTTCCTCACGCTCGCGTTCGGAATCTTCCACTCGGATCAAATTTTCATTCCAACCTCGTTACAGAACCTACTATTACATTCTTGCATGTAGTGGCTGATTGTTCTTTTTGTTTGTCATAGCATACTATGCAAAAACATCAATTTTGGCGTGGTATTGTATAATAGATAATTATCCTCATTTTTTAATTAATTGTAAAAAGTAATTTCTTAAAAATCATAGGTTTGTGTAGTTGAAAAAGCATCACAAGTTGGGGGACATATTCTATCAGGTGCAGTCATACAAACTAATGCCCTGGATGAACTTTTTCCTGATTGGAAAGAACGTGGTGCCCCTTTAAAAACGCCCGTTACTGAAGACAAGTTTGCATTCCTAACAGAAACTGCGCGTATTCCTATACCTGTTATACGTGGTAGGTATTTTCTTTTTTAAAAATTAGTTCTATTAATCAGTTAAGATTTGACATACAAAAAATACAGTACTGACGGCCTGAATTTAGACCTATTTGTATAATAATTCATAAAACAGTAATTTAATAATATTTTTTAGGTACGCCAATGTACAACCATGGCAACTATATTGTAAGGTTGGGACACGTAGTACAGTGGTTGGGGGAGCAGGCTGAAGCTATGGGAGTAGAAATTTATCCTGGATATGCAGCTTCCGAAGTTTTGTACCATGAAGATGGTAGTGTTAAAGGTATTTCAAAAACAGCATACCTACTACCTAATTTTATAATTGTATGATTATTTTAAATTTAATATCAATTCTTATTCTAGGGATCGCTACAAACGATGTTGGCATTGCTAAAGATGGAAGTCCAAAAGACAATTTCGAAAGGGGCATGGAACTACATGCAAAATGTACTATTTTTGCTGAAGGTTGTCATGGACACCTTTCAAAACAAATTATTAATAAATTTGATTTAAGAAAAAATTCTGAACCTCAGACTTACGGAATTGGTAAGCCAATACTGTTAATTTTTAACCCTATTACTGTAGTTTTCTATTCTTTTTTCATCTGATAAATATGGATTTGTTGGAAAAATTGAGGTACTCAAAAATGGTATCAAAATTTATTTCTGAAAAATAAGCATCATTATTTCAAGGTCTTAAAGAATTATGGGAAATTAATCCTGAAAAACACAAGCCTGGTAGAGTTGAACATACTATCGGTTGGCCAATGAATAAAAATACTTATGGTGGTTCTTTTTTGTACCACTTGAATGACGACACTCCACTTGTCTCTGTTGGATTTGTTGTAGGATTGGATTACACTAATCCGTATTTAAGCCCCTTTAAAGAATTTCAAAGGTAAGGTAAAAATAACAATTTAACTCGTAAATCTTAGGGAAAAGATAAAATGTATAATTGTGGAAAAGGTATACCGAGTGACACAAGAAGATGTCCCAATTTTTTCCGTAATTTTAAAAGGAAAGATTTAAAAATTTGAGGAGTTAATAAGTGTGTAATTTACCATTTTTTCGGCAAATTAAAACCTTCAAATCCATTTCCGGTTTAACCAGAAGTGAAGTCAACTGTTAAATGGAAACCCCCCCCCATTTTTATTCAATGCTTCAATTCTATGAAATATTCTCTTTTCAATGACATATTACACTTTATCATTTATTTTAAAAATGGCCGCCTAGATCAATATTTTCCTTTGTTTTCCAAAATGTCCATAACTTTAATAAATCAAGGTAAGTGGTAAAGAGTAGGCCATGGAAACGTTGAAATGGTTCATTTCAACTGGGTTTATTGACTTGCTTGAGAAAAATGTGTAGGGCTATTATATTTACAACCTGTTCAAAGAAAAAACAAAACGGAATTTCTCGAATTTTTCAAACAGTAACCCATCTTTGTTTTATTACAATAAAATTCTTCATTTAATTTCCTTTCTAACGGTGTATCACAAGTTAATAAATATGTTTTAGGTAATAGTGGAAATTAATAAAAATATCATAAAAGTATTTTCTGGACCCGTATAAGCCATAAGAAGTTAGTTTAAGTAGGTATATATATATCCCTTTAAAACTGCACAAAATTATATCTTAAAGGTTATATACAGAAAAAACAAAAGATACTCTACCCAGTTACTGTACTCTGCTGAAATTTTCAATGTTCGATCCCTTTTTGTTCATTCGGTGTGTACTTTTGTTCACAAGAATGTCAAAGTAAGACAATATGTTGCCCATTTTCATGAGACAAGGAACAGAACCAAAAATCACTTGGTGATTCCTAATAGTAATACCAATGCTAACTTAAGATCAGTTATCTATCTATTTCCAAAAATTTATAATATTCTACCAGCAGAGATGCGAATCATGACACATTTTAAAAAATTTCGCCACAACTGTGGAATGTTTATTTCAGACAACTACCAAAAATTCAACACTTTGTTCTAGATTTTTGATTTATTTTTATTACTGCAATATTTGAAAGAGTGATTAGTGATTGAAATTAGAGCTAACCTTACAAATTTAGACTTTATTATGCACATACAGGGGTTCAGTCCCCTAGGTGTAGGTTTAAAATGTAAGGACTTAAAATAAAAATACATTAATTTAACATAAGAAATGTACTGTAAACCTAAACTGAAAATATATATTTGATTAGATTTGATTCATTTCAATCTTTGTAATTATTATTTAATACCGTGTGACATTTTGGTCTAATAAATGCAGAAATAATAATTTTTTATTTTTCACGGAATACTAGACTGGTCTTGACTAAACTTCTTATTATAGCTTATTTGAGTCTAGACATTACATTTAATTGTTATTGGACCCAAATAGGTCGCGTAATGTTATACCTTTTCGAAATGAAAGAAAGCTATTTTATTTTAGTAAGTATATTTACTAAAATGTGATTTAGTGGGTGGGCGAGATTAGGCGTGTTTCTTCGTTGCAGTTGTTATGCTACTATATTTCCGTTCCCAAGCCTCTGGTCGAATCCATAGCCCAACGGTCACCATGATTCACTCGTATTTTGTTTCACTATAACTAACAGTTTAATCACAAATAATTGCTTTGTTTGCGAATTTAAACAACATTTATGATGTTTCTTGTTAATTTCTACTATTACCTAATGAATAATTTTAACTTGTGTTACATCGTTAAAAAGAAAATTAAATGAACAATACTATTATATTAAAACGAAGATGGGTTTTCATTTAAAAGAAATGGAGAAATTCCGCTTTGTTTTTTTAGAAAACACGTAAATAAAATAGCCCCGGATACATTTTTCTGAAGGAAGTCAGCTTTATACTATCAAGTAGGTTAAAATGAGCCATTTTAACGTTTCCATGGCCTACTCTTTACTACTTACCTTGTTTTACCAAAACTATGGACATTTTAAAAAACAAAGGAAAATTGATCTAGGCGACCATTTTTAAAACAAATGATAAAGTATGATATCTCATTGAAAAGAGAATCTTCTTTAGAATTTAAATATAGAAAAAAAATAAGGGGGTTTTTAATTAAAATTTAAAAGTTGACTTCCGGGTTTAAACCGGTAGTAGTTTCAAAGGTTTAAATTGGTCGAAAAATGGCAATTTACATGCTTATTAACGTCTCATATTTTTAAATCTTGCTGCTAAAATTACGAAAAAATCGGGAGGGGGACCCTTTCTTGTGTCACCCGCTATCAAGTTTAATATATTTTTTACAATCAATAACTATAAGATGTTATGTAATGACTAGGCCACATTTTTTTCCATAGACAAAAGAGCTCTTTTGTCTATTTTTTTCCCAATATTCCGGTTATTTTGGTTCTGTAATAATAAAAAATATATACTTATAACAGTTTTAGACAAACAAGTTTAAATTAAAGAATGAAAATCTTAATACTTGTTGCAGGTTTAAACACCACCCATCGGTTAAACATTACTTTGAAGATGGAACTAGAATATCTTACGGTGCCAGAGCTTTAGTAGAGGGAGGCTTTCAGAGTATTCCAAAACTGACATTCCCAGGGGGATGTCTTGTAGGGTGTGCAGCTGGATTTATTAATTTGCCAAAAATAAAAGGTATGTAATAATATGCCTGCAATATTTACTACGAACGAATGTACCTACTTGTTTCAGCTCTTTCTTATGTACTTCAGGTTCAAAATTACTATTAGTGACTAATCCATGTAATTTTGTTTATGAAATAAAACTGTATTTATTTTATTTCTACTATTTTCGTGTTGATGTTATAGGAACTCACAATGCAATGAAAAGTGGTATGTTAGCTTCAGAGAGCGTATACGAAACAATTTTTGGGGAAGAGCAAAAAACCCAAGGTTTTGAGCCTTATAGTTATGAGGAAAAATTCAAGAACAGTTGGATAAATAAAGAACTAAAAGCTGTAAGAAATATACGGCCTAGTTTTCATAATCCATTAGGGTTATATGGAGGTATAGCTTATAGCGGATTTTCTATTGTTATTGGTGGAAGAGAACCATGGACGTTTAAGCATGGAGGTATGTACTAAATTACAAATCATTTATAATTTTTTAGTTACAAAATTAGTAATGGAGGAAGTTTAATTCTCCAATATGTTCGGGAGCAGATGAACAGTTTATCACTGCATGTAAAATACACCATTTTCGCCCTCTGCTGTCACTAATTTTCTCCTAATTGGAATAAGTTCTATTTTTGGTCAATTCGAACTTACCAACACTTAAACTTTGTTAAGAATGAGTACCTTCAGGAGGCTGAACTGCTTAGTAAGAAGGCTGAATGTACAATGTATAAAACTTGAATTTAGATGCGGAATTCACCTTCAATTCATAAAACAATTTCTACTAAAAAACCTGATTATCTATATGAAAAAATTCAACATAGAATTAATCACAACATGAATACTAGAAATCAAAATAATTTAAAAATACCAACACGTATAGAAAAATATAAAACCTCTTTTAAATACAATAGTTCAATAATATAGTGTGTCTACATATGAGAAACTTTTTTATTATTAACTTTACGAAAAAAAGTTATTCTTCATAAAAAGTTTTGCATGGTCCAGAACCTAAAATGCAACCAACAGAATTTTTTCAGTCGTATACGAGGTTTGTCAAAAAATATGAATTTTGCCCAAGAGTAAAGTACCTTTATTTTTGACAATATCGAAAACTGTAATTATTATGAAAAGTTGTTCGGTATGAAAAACTATGTTCTAATATGCAATTATTTTTACAAATTTTGTCTCAAATTACCGATAAATTTGTAAAAATAAAAAAAATATTTTTCAGTGTAATTGCATGTTATGTCATAGTTTTTAATGCCGAACAACATTTCCTAATTATAGTTTTTGATATTGTCGAAAATAAAGGTACTTTACTCTTGGGCAAAATTCATATTTTTTGACAAACCTCGTATATGACTGAAAAAATTTACCATCTGATGGTTGCATTTTAGGTTTTGGACTATGCAGAACTTTTTATGAAGAATAACTTTTTTTCGTAAAGTTAATAATAAAAAAGTTTTCCATATATGTATAGCCAACACACTTTATAATATACAATCTGCTATAAAAAAATTTAACTATTCTACTTTTAAACATTTTAAAAAACAATTAAGGTCGGATGGAAAGACTGATTAATTACTAATCAAAATCCTATCTTTTTCTGCCAACTGGTACGTTACTATCACCAATGTTTAGTTATTTAATTCTAGTATAATTTTACAAGTTCATTTTATTACGTATGATTTATTGTTGTTCTTTGTGGCACAAATACATATTTTTATTAATATTTTCCTCTTCTAAGATCCTGATAATAAACGACTAAAACCAGCCAGTGAAAGTACGCCAATAGAATACCCTAAACCTGATGGGAAAATCAGTTTCGACCTTCTTACATCTGTAGCTTTAACGGGCACCAATCACGAAGGTGATCAACCAGCGCACTTAACATTAAAAGATGACTCAATCCCCGTCAAACATAACCTGGCTATATTTGATGGACCGGAGGGAAGATTTTGTCCCGCAGGTATGTTTCTGAATAAAATATTGTGTTTTAGGTTGTACAGGGCCGTAGCTAGACGTTATTCATGGGGGGGTGTTAGGTTATTAAGTTAAAAAAAGTTGCATTTTTTGGGTGCCATAGCCTGTTAAATCTGAAAATAGCGCCGCAGGCGAAAAATTTTCGGGGCCACGCCCAAAGTTCGTTTAAAATTCACCTAACTACTATCAAATTTCGAAAATAAAATTATTACCTCTCCCACTCTGCATGGTTGGATTAAATTTGTTTTGGTAAATGTTATTTTTTACTTTTTTTTGATATTCCTAGCTGGTTCTTTATTAAAAAAAACATTTTTATTTGTGAAAATATGAATATTGATAACAAACCAAAATTTTAACATAAGACATATGTATTACTGTAACCAGCGTTTTTCGGGCTCGGTTTTTCATGATTAAAAATAAAGTAAATATCGCTCACCACGCCAATATTGATGATTTTTTCAGAAATCATGTTTTCATTTTAGGAGCATAGATCTGACAGCAGTTTTTGGTGCAAATGCTTATAGGTTTTGAAATACTCCTTGTTAGGTGCCGTTTTGTATATTCATAATAAAGCATTCTCGTTTCTTCACGCACTATTTTTTTTTATTATAAATTATCACACTTCTTCCATAAAAAATGTTTCAATTAATTATTTTTTGGTTTGTTGTGCAAATATTTTATTGCATTGGGTTATATTTTTGTTGATTGAAAATAGCGCTAAAAGGCAGAACGGAAGAGACAAGTATATATTGGAAAAATGCTATAAAATCTATAACTAAAACGATATGCGTCTGAAAACCCTAATCTCTATATAAAATAGGACTTTTAGAAGGAAAAGTTTAAAAACTAAATGTTTCCTACAAAACCTTCGTAATCTAGGCTAAGAATACATTATTTAAAGATTTAAATTAAGTGTCCAAGCGTTCAAAAATTAGGTTGCAATTAGATTTTTAGAGCCGAGCTCCGGAGCTCGGGGAGAGCTGCAGCCCGGCAGCCCCCCCCCCCCCCCCCAAATACGCCACTGGTTCGGACTGACCACAGAACAGGTCTGACTAAACGCACTTGTCGGAAATGGAAGTTGTCCAACGGACGGACAAATAAAATTGTTAGTAAATCTTAAGGTGATGAATGAGGTAAAGCGAACGTGGAAGGACACACCTTGATTCATTTAGGTAATATTGTTTTTAGTATCCAATATATTTTAGTAATATTTTTTTAGAAAAGAATCTTTTCTATCTTCTCTAGTAAGGCTAGGGAGACGATTTTTGAGTTGGGTAGTTCAGTCAAGTAATATATCATGTGGGGGTTAGGGGTTCAAACCCCCCCCCCCCCCTCTTACCTACGGCCCTGAGGTTGTATACTAACCAATAATTCTAGAAAGCTGGAAAATTAAGTAAGGTAAAATAACAGTTTTACAAAGGGAACTCTGTAGGTTCAAAAATGAAGCTTTAAGGTGAAGCAATAATTAATTTTGTTCAAGATAAATGTTTGTAAAATTACATTTATTGTTTGCCAACAGTCAGAATTAGAGAACATCTTTATCAACAAAGCTTTTTTATTAAGGTGAAGTGGGGATTCAAAATATAAAAGGTCACCTTTGAAACCACATAACTTTTTTGAAAATCGAGTTACAGAGATGCGCTCTAGACAGGAAGTACTTAGTGATATTTAAAATGGCACAAAATTTGTTTAATTATTTACCCAAGAAGTTCATTTAAACAAAAAATTGTTATGAAAATATACCCATAGAACGCACTTGCCCCAGGTACTGGGGTAAGTGGGTTTTCAACTTATAAATCGCGTTTGAGTAATGTTATATTCAACTGGGGCAAGTGGGTTAATCTATTGCGACTTCACCAACAACAGGCTTTTTTCAGATTTAAAAAAAATTCCTAAAAATAAAGTTTATATGTCAGAGATTTATTCTTCTATAACTTTTTAAAACTACTTAATACGGTTTTTAGTTAATTTATAGTTTTTGCAGATTACGCACAATCTCACTTTTGCAACTTCTTCAAACTTTTCACTTTGAATTTTATTAATATTAAAAATTTAAGAGGGGCAAGGGAACTAATCTCCACTTACCCCACTAATAAAAAAAGCGGGGCAAGTGGGACTATGGACCTAAAACTGACAACCTGAAAAAGAGGTGTTAAAAAAATACAAGAGATAACTTTAGTGATTACAACGTGGGGGATGTAAAAACTTTGAACCTAAGTTCTAAATTAGTACAGATAAAAATTTTTAAATTTTTTTATCGTACCTTATAACAATAGACGAAGTTTAGATACATTTGACATAAGCTGTGTTACTTTAAAAAAAAATATTAAATTTTTTTTAACAATATGTTGGGGTCTATGAAAGTCCAAAAAACCATTTTATTGTAGTTTTAAATTTTAAAAGTAATTTCTTTTACAATTATTACAAAAAACCCACTTGCCCCAGATCCCCGCTTCACCTTATTTTATTTTTTTTTTTCAACCTAACACTATCCGGAGAACTGATACAGGGTGAAAGTTATCCAAAACCTAAAAATTTATTAAAATTTTATTTTTAGGTGTTTACGAGTTTGTTCCATTGGAATCTGGAGAGGGTCAAAGACTGCAAATAAATGCTCAAAACTGTATTCACTGTAAAACGTGCGACATTAAAGATCCCTGTCAAAACATCAACTGGGTTGTTCCAGAAGGGGGCGGTGGCCCAGCTTATAATGGAATGTAATTTTTCTGTAAATAAGACCTAATTTATATTTTAAAATGGCAAAGATATATTGGCCAAACTTTTATGGGAATGAAAATTTTCAGTTTTTTTTTTAATGAGGTAGTGTAAGAAATTAAATATTGATAGTTTTTATAACTCGGAAAGCGAAGGAAACCGGTACCATAACTTACAGTCTAAACGATTGTCAGCACTTATGGAGATTCTAAATCTCTTTTAGACGGTAAACTATGGGTATAACATTTTTTCTCTGCGTCTACGAATGTGTAGGCACTTTATATTATATAAAATATTTTAATTCTATTTTTACACTGGTTATTGTACAATTTACCTACATATTTTATTGAGTGCAGAAACAATTTGTATCAAATTTTTTAAAAATATAGTTATTTTGTTAAATGTTTTTTAATTTATTTTTTTTGACACTATATAGGGTGCTACAAATTGGTGTGCGTACAAGAAGATCTCAAAAACCGTAAGAGATACGAAAATTGTTAAATTGAGGCAAAGTTGTGCATATTGGGGCTTAATAATATCATGAAAAAAAAAATGTTAATACACATTTTGTGTTTTAATGTCAAACTATCACTTAAATCTAAAAAGAACAAATATAAATAAATAATACAAAAGAGATAATGCAGATTTTTAATATTTAACCTTCTTGCATTTCTTGTTCGATAGCAACATCTTTATTCTCTGGGTAATTTTCATATGCTTGCTGGCTTGCAATTTGAAACTGATTTACCCAGTCTTTTGGCTGTCTGTCCTTATACATCTAAAATTAGTATTTTTTAGTAAAATATCTATTACAAAGCATATACCTCATGAAAAAATCATACATGATTAAATAAAAGTTAGTTACCTTACATACGAATTCTAATATGGCTTTCTTTGAAATTTCTTTTTCTGCTCTAAGACCCCATTTAAATGTGTGTCTCCTTGAAATGTTGTCAATTTCTGATATTAAGTATTGTTTTTTTGTCAGTGTTTTATTAATATAATCCTTTACATTTCCAAATACCACATGTTTAAGATCAACATCAATTCCAACAGATTTTAGAAAACCATAAAGGGAAACTAAAATTATACAGGTTGTTATTTAAGTACACAGCCAAAAGTTAGGGGTAATTACTTGTATGATTTTAAAACAAAAAGTGAGGTAATAAGAAAATTGAGGGCCTAAAATGGTCATGACCAGAAAAAAACGAGGACCCTGTAGATTATTTTAAATACTAATAACGTTAGTTCATACATAGGTACTATTTGTGCTAAATTTCAATTAACTATCCCTAAAACTGAAAGAAATAATAAAAAACAAAAAATGAACTGATGAACAAAAACTTTTTGCCTTAAATAAATAAATAAATAAAATAGCTTTAGATCATAGGTACCTATAAGGAATTACCCCTTAGTTTGTTTATGTACTTAAATAACACCCTGTATATTTTAAATATTTTGAGTACAAAGTTGTTCAAGTTAAGGGATACAAATAATACATTTTATTTCTACTAAAACTTACCATCAGATACTAAATCATTAGACATAAAAATATGGGATAGAATAAGCAGCAACAAAATTTTATGTACATCTTCAGGAACTTCTTCCAGATTTTCAGTAGGGTCTTTTATGTAAGGCAGGGCATTACTTATTACATAATGCTTATCTTTACCTTTTGTACTGTCACACACTATAATGTTTAAACCATAAACCTTAAAATAAAGGCTGTAAATATTTATAAGCTACATTCATGATATTTGCATTTAAAATAATACAACTGTGGATATATTACTCCAGCCTTGTTGAACATAAATGTACTTTGAACACTACCTGTATAAGTTATTGGGCAGAGCATTTAGACCACTTATTAAGACATTTTCACTAAATTTTTGATCTTTTGAGGCCATTACTTAATTCTCGGTTTCATTACACTCTTTATGTTTAAAAAATACTTTTGTTACTGTGAAAGAAAGTTGGTAATAATTCAGTTGTACGCAGCATAAACCATAAAACCTTAATTAATATAACAACTTTTAGATTATCTTTCTTTAATTTTATGCTTACCTGTCTCAAAATATTTCTCACTCGGGTTATTATTTCTTCATATTTGTTACCGGCTTTTTTATGAAGAACATTTCTTATTAGTTCGGCCTTCGTAAAGGACATATGTTCCCCTGCTCTATAGACAATATATCGAACAACATTATTAGCGAGCTCTTCTGGATTTACTATTACTTCTGCGAAGGATTCCTCAAGAGTTAGCTGTGAAGGATTATTTCGTGATTTGTTACCTGCTCTTCTTTGTGACATGGTTAATCTTACGTAAGTGTAATGTAATAATCGAATTAATAAAATGTAATAAAAATACAAAACCTCCTCTCCTAAGAACCAAACTGAAAAATTTAATTTAAATAAAAAAAGCATAAAAGAAAAGTGCGGTTACGGTTACAACGGTTACAACTTACAACAGAGGAATGATAGGTCGCCAGTTACTCCAGTTAGTTCTCTTGTTCCTTTAGCACAGAAAATAAATATATGTTATCGCGTCGTCGCAACTTTGAACAACAATTTTTCGTGTGATTCAGATTATGGAGGTGATTGGTTAGAAGTAAGCTAATTAACAGACTTAATTTTGACCATCAATCACATCTATAATTTTGGTTCCGTTATGTCGGCGTTTTCCGTCCATGCGGATTAATACTCACTTTACGTTTATTTGGTATTACACTATTAAAATAAATTATGAGTGTCTTCCTATATGTTATTCTACCTTGCTGACTGTTGTGTTTAATAACACATAACATACTTTCATATCTGCTGTCAATTTTGGTTTCAAACAAGAAATGAAATAAAAGTTAAACCATCAAATGATACTAAACTAAAGTGAATGAAGAAGTTTTATAAAAATTATGCGAATCAAAGAGTTATTTTTTTTATGATATGCGTGTTTTATAACTAAACTCCCTGTTCAACTCTACACTCGTCTGGACCAGTTTGAAGAACATATATGTTAACTACGTCTAGAAGACAGAAAACCATAATAACTTTGTTGAAGTATATTCGAATTATTTTAAAAGTAATTAACGCGATGGCATTGCATAATATTCAGCTTTGTCTGATGGTTTGACACCATTTTCCATGATAAACAATAACGTTCTCTCTCACTCTACACTTTTCTCCCATCAAAGGACGATCTGAATTTATATGATATATTGGCCCTATCCCTCTAGCTTGAACTGCATGCTTTTTAGCCCAGGCAGTTGACGCCACATTTTCCTAAGTTGTTCTACGGTTTACGAGCATCACTTTAACAGTTTTTTAAACCGTTCATAAAATCATGACAAGTTGAAATGATTTGTTAAATTTTAAAAATTGTCAGTATTACCGTTATTGTTATTAACCTTCAAAATAAAGCTGTAAGTATTGTCTAAAACAATGTATATTTCTTGGTGGATTTTATACACCGTAGAGTTTGAAATAAGATTTTAAAGGGCGTGCAAACCAAATGAATATATACACATTCATAAGAATTGGTTTAAATTTAAGGTTCAATAATTCAATTTTTAATGGTAATTTATAATGTAGTGACGAATCGGATTAATGACATCAAAATCTCATTATATTATAAATGGTTACTATTTTTTCTTGTTGCATCATAGGATAACCTAATTCACGTAAAAATACAATATCTATAGCATATATAAACTTTGATAAATTATCAAAGTTACAACATAAATTAAGTACGTACCTAAGGGTGCATATAAAAATTAAACATTAAAATAATCCATTTAACCAACACTTCTAAACAATTTAAACACCTGTTTTATCCCTTAAGCCCCAAAGGGATAAAAGCAATAACAAATCATATGGAAGTAATCCCTTAAACGACACTAGATACCCTGACAAAAAGGGATGTAGACCAATTAAATCACCCTTTTTCATGGTGGCGTACAGTTGAATTTTCAGCCGGTTTAATAATACATTACTTTTATGAAATTTAAATAGCTACCTATGAATGAATATATGAAACACAGAGTTTTTTTCAAAAAATCCTTGCTTAGTTTACTTTTAAAAGTTGTAAATTGTCTCTTGAAATAGGAGTCTTTTATTTATTTATAAATTAGTGTTCCGTACCGTCTATCTATGAGTCTATCAATATATATATACATATACAGGGTGATACAAATTCTTGTGCGTACAAGGGATCTCGAAAACGGTAAGAGATACGAAGATGGTTAAATTCAGGCAAAGTTGCAAATTTTGGGGCTTAATTATTGGTAAAAAAAAATTGTAAATATTCCGAATGCTTTCGGAGATATTCGAAAAAAAAAACAGAAATTTCCATTTTTGGTTTTAATTTTTTTCGCCTTCTTTTTTGACTTGGCAATAAAACAAGAAACAGTTTTTCATAGACGTCTTTTATGTTTTACAAGATGACGTTAGTTTTCAAGTTCGACATTTTTTAAATACCATCCTCAAGTTTATTTTTTTAAATACGGACCTGGAATTTTAAATACAGTTTAAGGGACTTCTAAGCTTTAGAAATTCAATACAATTTAAAGTTTTTTGAAAATTTAACTTTTTGTCATTTAATAACACATTTTTTCCAAGTCTTTTTATGTCATTACGGTCCTGAACATTTAGAGCCAAATAAAAAAAAAATCTGATTTGAAAAATCCGACCATTTTTACTCAAAGAGGCCTGATTTTTGATATTTTGTAAGAAAAATAGTCTCGGCCCCAAATATTTTTGTTTGTTTATTTTCGTTACATGTTTCGCCAGAAACTTTCATTATCCGACCGCATAAACAGTAAAAAAATTAGAAATTGTCTTTGAGACAAACATATAATCGCATTACAGTATAATAACTAGACTAATACTCCACTACTCCAGTTCAGTTACCTTTTCTTTAATCGGGACCTCGGGAGCATTAATTTTTTTCTGTTTTACACTGGTGACATTTTCCAAACCAACAAAATCCCTCTAAACGCTATTTCAAACGTGATTTTCTCGGAATCCACACAAACAATTTTGTAAAAACCAAGGGCGTCGATAATTTTTTCTTTTGGGGGGGGGGGGGGGGGGGTATAAAATTAACAAGATAAATTTTCAAAACATTTTTATTGTTTGTATGCCTTTGCCCCTTGGCATATTGAAGAAAAGAATTATAAGGTAACAAAACTTATAATATTTAATGTAAATAAACATAATTCTTTGTATTCTTTCTAAAGTAACCTTTTTTAAAAAAGCTTTGAACTAGTGTAGTGTAGGCAAAAAAAATTTTTTTGGCAATCTTGGGGGGTAATTACCCCTCATTACCCCCCCCCCCCCCCCCTTATCGACGCCCTTGGTAAAAACCTGTTTCATATTCAGCGGCAATTATAATTATACAAAAAAAGAATTTCTCTTTATTTCGTCAGATCCATCCCTAGACGCGTTTCGTCATATCATGACTCATCAGTAGAGCTAGGATCCGACGAAACAAAGAGAACTCAAAGCTGCTTATGGCAGCACAGTGGTGAGACACACCAGTAAGATGTGGCACGGAGCGCCATCTATCATTATAATTATTTCCAGCAAATCGAGAATCCGGTTTCAGGTATCCGCCAGTACGAAGATTTTACGGCCTGAAAAGTCAATTAGCGGGATTTTGTTGGCTTGCAAAATGTCACCAATATTTCGGTAGGTAAATAAAATTCTAATAAAAAATAGAATTACTTCTCATGCCATAAAAACTTACTTCCTAATAAATCTTATTAAAATAATAAACGGCCTTAACACTATGACTTCTTAAAATGTCATTTTAATATTTAAGTTCCAAAATTTTGAAAAAAACCGTCAAAAATTGGCATTAATAACCGAATCTTCACTCCGATCAAAAGTGACAGAAACTTACCGATCCTCCGCTGAGCAGTTTTTTAATGTTTTTACTCCATGAATTGAAAAAGAACGCTCTAACTTGGCAACACTGCATCGATGCCTGCAGTGTAAAATGTATAATCTCCTAACCCCATTCGCGCCGGTAACCAGGCCGAATGCGATCGGACATCTCGTGAGGTGCGAAAGAAGGTACACACTCCCCAAAGGGTAGGTCATGCCACTGCATTGGCATTCCAAGAAACTAAAGGTTGATAGCCGTTGGGGGATGTCGCATGACTGAGGATAGTCGTTCGGAACCCACGTTAAGCTGTAGGTCCCCTCGGGAATGGCCCTGGCAGCGAACGAAGAGGAAAAAATTACACAACAAAAAAAAAATTAAATTTTTTTATTAAAATATATTTCTAATAAAAGATTCGTGTGCTCGTTCTTGGGCCAGGACATTGCTTGCTTTGGGCCTGGTTACAGTGATGTACACCGGAAAATCACCATAGCGAGCATAAATTCTGCGTCAGAGCGTCACATTTGTCATGTAAATGCCAATTAAAAATCAATTCACTTGCTCATCGATCCAATCGTTAACTTTTTTGTGCAGATACTAGATCGAATAAATAAGATTATAGACTCATCCAACTTGAGGCTAATTTGTTACATCGCCCTTCTGACACCCTTAATGCGTGTAATGACACCCGGACACAATTGAATTTTGCACGTGCTACTATTATCCCCTGTATAATAGGGTGAAGGGGGGTAGTGGATTATGTAAAAAACTACTTACTTGTCCGACGATATGGTGTTTTCTGTTTTACTTTGTTATCTGCATTACTTAGGTTTTTTGGGTGCATTTTTCATGGACGTACCAAATCGATCCCGGACCGGACCCAAATATAAATTATATTTATTATTACAAAATGAAGGAGAGTCTAACAAAGATAAGAGTTCCACTAAATTTATCCTTGTTTAACTACATTTTACTAGTGATATTTAGTGGAACCCGAACGCTTGCAACTATTTTAAAAATTATTTTCTTAGCATAAAATTACCTACTTCACCATTTCTTAACAAACAAATACATATTTTAGCTTTATAATGTTCTAAGTATTCGAGTGTTAATTTGAAAATCTACCGTGGCGACCCGGGTTCGATTCCCGGAGTGGACATACGTACAATAAAAAAAGTATCTCCGAAATTCAGTGGATTTAAGAATGCAGGGAAGAGTGTAAAAGGTATCATCTCCCAACCCACCCCATTCACGCCGGTAACCAGACCGGATGAGATCGGACATCTCGTGGGGTGCGGAAAACCAAAGGTTGATAGCTCTTAGGGGGTGTCGCATGACCGAGGATCGTGGTTCGGAACCCACGTTAAGCTGTAGGTCCCCTCGGGTAAGGCCCTGGCAGCGAACAAAGAGGAAAAAATCGTGTAAAAAAAAAATATTTGAGCCCTTTTACAAAATTAACTAGTGATGGAGAACTATCGATAGTGTCGATCGTTTTATAAAAACTTACGTAATCTTTTATAATTGAGTACTACCTCACTATCTATCGTTTTTATAAAACTATCGGTAGCACTCAGTTGAAAAATATCTTTACAGGAATAGTAATTTCGGGACAATGAATAGATTCTTTGGAGACCAAATTATTTCTTTCAGGCGCTAAGATCTCGGCGGTGGTTGATGACTGAAATAGGATTTTCAATTCGCTGGAAAAAATTATGCTTGCGCTGAATATAAAACAGGATTTTACAAAATTGTTTATGTGGATTTAGAGAAAATCACTTTTAAAATATCGTTTAGCGGGATTTTGTTGTTTGGCAAAATGTCGCTATTTTTAACTGGCAGCGACAATAAACAAAAATCTAATCAGCGATCGGAATAGGATTGCATTTAGCTTTCGCATTTGAATGTATTATAAACACGTTTTGCGATTATTGTAGCTTTATTTTGCACTACATGCAGTTCTATTAATTATCTTAAAACCTATATTTAGATTTTGGCATTTTGGATTTGCACAAAGTAGTGCTTGTCTGTCTTATTGGCTCTTGTTTAAAATCGTGCAGCCGTATTATTAGTACTATAAATTTTTGAATACAACCCTGTTCAGGTAAAGTGTCCACATGTTTTCATTTCGCCTGCCAGTTAGAAATGAATAAATGTGTGTGGTAATTATGTTTTATGGCTCTGGTTGAAACCAAATGTCTAGTAGGTCCTTTTATATAGATAAAAAACTAAAATGGTTAAATTACACGGACATGCCAAACTGATGATTCCAAAAATATTCAGAAACGCCACTGAACGAACCCATGCTCTCCTCTGCATTCTACAGGGGGTGAGTGCCATGCAGCGTAAATAAGGCATGCCATTTTCCAATGTTTGTTGACATTCTTTTTTTAAGGACCATTTATCATTGGGCATTAGTACAGAATCTAGAGATTAGAGGTAATTTTTTTTATATTTTGACTTGAAATAATGAGGGTATCATGCATGAGCTTATTATGTAAGTATCTATATTAATGTTGTTACATCTGTTATATAGAAGCTTTTTTATTAGTTTTTACAGAGGTACTGTCAGTTTATTTCATAAATATTTTTTACAAAAAAACTGTACTGCTATGCAAGTAGGTACTATTATGAATTATTCTACTACTATCACACACTCCCCTAGTAACCATAGTCTCCGCTACCGATAACACATATTCCTATAAAAACGTACAGTGGCGCAACCAGAAAATATGTTGGGGGGGAGCTCAGAGGGTTTAACTAGGACATTTTTTTCTGGAGGAAGGAGCAGTCTGGATAACATGTATTTCATGATTTTCTACTTAGTTAGGAAGGCAGAAAAATGCCACAGGCGAAACATCTTCTCAATTTGGATTTGTGAATGTTTTTTTTTCACTTTTTTCTTGAGATTCCTAGCTGGCCCTTTAATTTTAAAAAAGAAAAACACATTTTTACATTTGTGAAAAATATGAATGTTTTGTTTCAATTTCAAATTTTCACATTAAACTTATTTATGACGCTAACCAGGGGTTTTCGGGCTCTCTTTCATGTTTAAATATCTTATACGCTCACCACGCCAAAATTGATGATTTTTTCAGGCAATCTGAGGAGTCGGTTTTGTTGCAAATGCATGGGATTTTTGAAATATTCTTTCTTAAAGTGCGGTTTTGTATAAAGGTTAAGTTTTGGATTCATAATGAAGATTCTCGTTTCGTCCCGCATTATTTTTTTATTGTGAATTATCACACTGGTAAGTAGAAAAAAAAATATTTTTTTTGTTTTTCAATTAAAATGTTTACGTACATTTTTGTCTTTAAAATAAATAAGGGCGACTGATGGTTGTCATTTGTTTTTGTTGTAAAAATATTTTGTTGCATTTTGTTATATTTTTGTTGATTTAAAATATCTCTAAAAAAAGGCAAACAGAACAAAAAGTATATAATAGAAAAATACTATAAAATTTTATTCTTTTTGATCGTTTCACTTTAAAATTGCGTCACAAATCAAAGACCGAAACCTTAATCTCTATACAAAAAAGCCCAATAGCCAGCCCCCGCCACTGCGCCAGTATCTAGTCCAGGACTCCAGATGAATAGATTTTTTGAATCATCTAAATAAATAATAAAATAGATTTGTTACTTGTATGAAGTTCCTAGTAAAGAGAAATGTTTCGACCGTGGGAAAATAACTCCCATGAGCATTAGAAGGCTTGCATTTGTTTAATTCGTTTATTTAATTTTAGGCGAGGCTCTTAATTAAAAAAAAATACATCTTCCAAAAAAGAAAGTTTCTTTTTTAAATTTAGCTATTCTTCTCCACAAGTATTAAAAACCAGCAAACCAGGAACTTCCTCTAAATAACAAAAAAGAAAGTTGTTAAACGCAGAAACAAAACAAATCCTCCTCTGAAACTCCAAATGTTGTTTGGATCATTGACATTTTTTTTTGGGAACAATATTTATTTATTTAGCATAACAGCTCAACAAAAACCATTTATGGAGCAGGAAATGAGAAAATAAAGATCCTATTACAATATAACTTATCGCTGAAGAGGACCATTTATACCTACGTTAGTTGAAGATACGTTATTTTGTAGCTAATAATCCAGGTAATTTAATAAATACCTATTACCTCCAGACTATCCACATCGCTTTTGAGAAATACTTTCTCGATGCTTCATTCCCTAGGGATGCAGATTTACGAACGAGGTCCCAGATGTTCGGAGAAACCAGTTATTTAATTTGACGCTTAAACGGCTTTTCGCCAGAAGCGCCTGACGCCGAATATGTTTCGAGTTTTCGTTTGTTTGCCAAAAATGGAACTTGGAAGAACGAGAATAACATAATTAATAAATTACAGTATATTTTGGTAGTATCTTGGTATGATTAGGTTGTTAGATTTAAATAGGATACTCATAAATATTTTAAAAATCGACATACAAATTTCTCAGTCTTTAGAGCATAAAAATTTAGGTTAATAAATTTAAAGTTTAAATTAAACTATGGCGGCTCGTGCCTTATGTACTATTGTGCCGATAAAAAACTGGGACAAGAGATTTACAAAAACAATGTAAGAAATACATATCCCCTAGACTATAAAAGGTGTCTAGAGCTAAAAAGGAAAAACATTCAAAATTTAAAAAGTAACCTAGATTACATAATGGAATGTTTTGTATTTTTCGATACGGGGTGGTTAAATTTGAGAGACATCATATAATATGGATAAAGTAAATTTATTAGATTTTTTTAAAGTCAAATATTTTATAAATTATTATATTTACCATTACCACAAAA
Organism: Polydrusus cervinus; assembly: GCA_935413205.1. Lineage (NCBI taxonomy): Eukaryota > Metazoa > Arthropoda > Insecta > Coleoptera > Curculionidae > Polydrusus > Polydrusus cervinus. The sequence continues at coordinate 18,860,905 of OW284514.1, read as the reverse complement.
TAATAAATAAAGCTAATACAGGTAATAAAATACATTTAATAAAAAGAAAAAAATTGCGAACACAAAGTTTGTCAAAACAACACAAAATTAATATTTGGTCATAGAACCATTTCTGTTTATTACTTTTTGGAGCCTTTGTGGCATACTTAAGACTAAGTTTCTACATAATTCGACAGTTATTTCATCCCAAGCTTGATTTATCCTATGACGTAATTCATCCCTGTTTCTAGGTTGAAAATCATGTTTATACATAGATTTGACCATGGCACCCCAAATGTTTTCTATAGGGTTCAAATCGGGACTCTTCGAAGCCCAGGGAAGAACTGCTATGTTATTTTCTTGGAGAAAATTTTGTACAATGCGCGCTGTGTGTATTGGAGCATTATCATGCTGAAATGTGTAATTTTGACCGTATACAGCGTTTACCGATGGTATCATCACTTCGTTTAGTATATTAACGTATACTGCTGCAGTTAGTCTTCCTTCGACGATTTGGCAAAGTCCTGGTCCTCTAGCGCTAATCCAGCCCCAAACATTTATGGAGAAACGCCCACTTTGGTTGGTTTTGTGGGTGTATCTCTCATCATACCGCATGCCGGAAGGCCTATACACCCGAATTCTCCCATTATTGCATGACTGAAAAGTTTTCTCGTCAGAAAATATAACTGTTTCCCATAAATTTATTTGATTAATATATTCATGTGCAAATTCTAACCTGCCCTGTTTATTTATTTCCTTTAAAAAATTTTTATTGGCAGCACAAATCGGAATTTCGAACCCTGTCTCTAGCGGTATTTGCAGAACCTGGAAAATTCGTCTCTTCTTTTGCCTTGATTGCAGTTTCGAAGGGATGATCCCTTAGATAATTAACCAGTCTTCTATCATGATCATCAGTAGAAATTTTAGGGGGGCCAGAACCTGCATTCCTAATAATAGTCCCATGTCTTGCTATTTTTTGTTTTGCCAATAGCACGGTATTCTTGCTTACTCCCAGTTCATCTGCAATATCCCTAATAGCAACACTATCTCGCAACCGACTATAAATAATTGCCTTTTGCTGGGGGGTTAATTGTGGCATATTTACAAATAATATATGATTGTATGTTTGACGAGTAAATCATAAAGTGACAATCTTTATTGACATGCAAATTTTCATGACATTTTACTGGAACCAGGCTTGATGTAAAATTATTCTTAATAGTCTAGGAGAAAATAGAAAAATTTCCTGTCCCAGTTTTTTATCGGCGCGATGGTAAGTAAGAGAGCGCCAATTCTAACAATTCATTTAAAAGTATAACAGCCTGCTAATACCCATTAAAGGTTATTCAAGTACTCAGACTCACCATTATTATACTTTAAGTAATTTTATGCTAAAAATCACCATAACACAAGCAAATTACAGTGAGAATATCAACGCAGCCTGCGTCGGCGGACTGATCCAAGCCCTAGTTGATCAAGCTTCCCCACTCGAACTTCTACGTCCGTAAAAATGTGCTGGGCTAGTAACTATATTTAAATATCCATGCACCATTGGTAATTGTTGTCGAATTGTTTTTGATTCATGACATACAGACGGTGATTTGTTAAAAGCGTCCGAAATTAATTCAAAAACTCAAAAAATTATACTTTTAGACTAAAGTTCTTTAAATAAAAACATCGTAATTTTTTCTTCTTGAATGCATGGCGTTCTCATGTGTTGTAACTAAAACTGAAACATTTGTGTTTGAACCATAGGCGTAGGTACCCAGTTTTACAAATTTAAATTAAAAATGCAAAACAAAAAGTTATACTTATTGACATGTAACATTGCCCAAAATCCTTGTGAAAATATCTTTTCCTACGAGCGTGCGCAAAGTACTACTTTGCGCACGCATTTTTGTGTGCAAAGTTACACTTTTCCGCACTAGTGCGGATAAGACTTTTATCCGCACTGGGTGCGGAAAAGTAAAACTATTCAAAAATCTCCTTGGTAGGGAATATTTATATTTATTTTAGTAGCTGTAAACTATTTTATGGCAATGTGAGAAGCCGTTGCAAGAGTATTCTCTTTTATCTTTTAATCGTAATTCCCGATATTTGTATTTCAGCTTAAAACGAAAAAAACTGTATTTTTTAAGTACCTCGTATAGTGATAAATGATTATAATATTGCCAAGCAACAATAAATGTACATGTCGATTTTGACACATGATGTCAGATTTTTCCTCAGTTTCTATGTCCACAAGAATCTACAAACACCGACACTTTTATTTTTATCAAATCATAAAAAGGCTTAAACACTGTTAAATAAATTATCATATTTTTATTTTTGTTGTTATCTGATATGAAGCTCGTAGGAAAAATGTTGTTCCTAACAAGTGCGCAAAGTGCTTTTCCGCACGCAAGAACTTATCCGAACTCCGCTTCGCGTCGTTCGTCCAACTGTACTTGCGTGCGGAAAAGTATCACTTTGCGCACTTGTTAGGAAAATAACTATTTCCTACGACCACCTATGAAAATGAGAAAATAAGCACGGTTAACTTGGCTCGAAAGCGCCGAATATCACACGCGTGTTGGAAGAAAATATTTCAACTCTAGAGTGGAAATACAAGGCACACTATTTAATTTAAACATATGATGCCAATTTGACAGACCCCCCCTATTTATTAAAAAGAACAAATTTTAGAAAGCAGTTTAGTTTATTTATCACGTATTTGTTGAGTGATTCAGAATTAGAGTGTGAAAATACGCCATCTGAAATTATAAAAAAGTTAAGAATATACTGGAAAATCTATTACCAGTCAAAACAAGCCCCGCTGTAGAAAATGTCATATTAAACTTAAGTAGAAAACGTTTATGGGTCGCCATAGCGTAGACACTAGAGCCATGGCCTACGAATCGAAAGATCACAGGTTCAAATCCCATCAGGAGCACTTGACTTTTTTTTATGAAAACTTTAAATAATTTATAGAATTATTTTGAATTGAAATCTTCCTTGTTGGGTGAATTTTTTAAATTTATGTTTAATACATCTTCCCTTGATTAAATAAAAAAAATCATTCAAGAAGGAATATTTCAATTCAAAATAATTTTATAATTTATTTAATGTTTTTATAAAAAAAAGTCAAGTACTCCTGATGGGATTTGAACCTGTAACCTGTGACCTTTCGATCTATTAAATTAGCATCATATGTTTAAATTAAATAGTGTGCCTTGTATTTCCACTCTAGAGTTGAAATATTTTTTTTCAACTCTAGAGTTGAAATATTTTTTTTACAAATCAAAGGTTTTTTTAAATAATTCTTTGTGGTCGTAGGAAAAATAGTGTACATTACTCGTGTGAAAGTGATTATTCTAAAACTCGGAGAATTTCCGCACTCGGCTGACGCCTCGTGCTAAATATCTCCTCGTTTGAAAAGTATCACTTTCATCACTTCTTATGTAATATACTATATGATGCCGTGTTAACACCTATTTTATGCGCGACACTGTTTCGTAAGTAACTTGCATCCCAATTTAATAAAACCAAACAAGGAACAAATTGGGACTACTTAATTTGGTGATAGGATTTTATATTTTAAAATATAAGTCTGAAAATTAACAAAAACATTTATTTACAAAAATATGAATTAATGATACATTAGGAATATTGACAAATTTTTCTTTTGTAAGATTTTATTAATTGCTTGCTGGTAAATATCTTATGGTATCTAAGCTTATTTAAATCACCTAAATGAATAATTTAACATTTTAAATAAGGGTTACAATAGTTTATAATGTAATTTTATTAACAAATCGAGATTTTCAATATTTATACTGTGAATTTTTCAGCGGCGTATCCAGAAACAATTATACAGGGTGTCCTTGAAATGACTGTACAACGCTTCACCAAAAATTCCTTAACCAAAAATAAGGCGATCTAGCCAAACTTACCTATATGCAATGTTGCTTCGTTTTGCCGCTACAGGGCGCTAAAGTTTTTAATATTGTTTTTTCGGAATAATTTCTAAACGCCTTTATCGATTTCTACTAAACTAAGAATGACCACAATTAATAGCGTGTTTTAACGTATTCGCAATCTTTTTTTAATACCTGCAAGTTTAAAAATGGCGTGTGATTGGTAATTAAAAGTTCCTCTTTTTGTTACCCTCCGAATAAATAACTTAAATTATTTCTCTAACACTAGCTGACTTCACGTTGAAACTTTTTTGTCTCTTGTAAAAATTTAGCCAGACATGCAGTTTCTCTACAAAAAAATTATTTACGATGCAAAACATGAAAAAGTTTCGAACAATAAAATTGTTATAAAAATCAAACTAATTGGTAGTTATTTAGAATTAAACAATTTTTCATGTTTTCTCATTCTGAATACACAGCGATGAAGAATTACAAGGTAAAGATGGTGCATACGTCAACACACGCTATTAATAGTGGTCATTCTTAGTTTAAAAATTAGTGGAAATCGATAAACGGTTTAGAAATTATTCCGAAAAACAATATTAATTTGAAAACTTTAGCGCCCTGTAGCGGCAAAACGAAACAACATTGTATATATGAGTAAGTTTGCCTAGATCGCCTTATTTTTCGTTAAGGAATTTGTGGTGAAGCGTTGTACCGTCATTTCAAGGACACCCTGTATATTTGGCAAATTTTCAAATTTTGTATATCAAAACAAAAAACAATTGCTATACAAGAATGACAATGAGATCCTACTTGGTTAAGTAAACATAACAGTAGTATAAATAGAACATTGACTAGAGATATTGACTAGAACAAGGAGACTATAATATTGGTTTTAAACTCTCTTGGACTGACCTTAATACTTCACTTAAAAATATAACTTCATCATAAGATATCACTACATATCAGAAATTTAAAAACCAACGAATTTTTAAGATTTCAATACATGGTTTAAATAGGCGATGTAACACAGAGCCAACCTTAATATCTCAATTTTAGACAACTTTTTATCAGGTGGTAATGTTGGTAAAAGTTTTCTAAGTTCTGCAAACGCTACGTTGAACGCTTCTACTCTTATTCTTTCACGGGTTGCATGAGCAGTCCTATATTTTTGAGTAGCTCTTCTACGACGTCGTCGCTCCTCTCTGCTCAGCATGGGCATATCGTTGATTTTGTCCCTTAAAAAATATATATATCTATATACAGGGTGTCCCATAACTTATGGGCCGTAGAGTAATTGGAGATACTAGACATCAAACTAAGCCGATTAAGTCATATAAGTTTTTTCGGATTGTTACTCGTTCTAGAGATACAGGGCGTTGAAAGTAAAAGGTTATTCTCGATAATAAGCCATAATTTTAAAACGGTTTAATGAATCGAATTGAAACTTGGCAATATTATTTTTTTATGAGCAAGAAATAAGAATTTGTAGAAATTTTCAAGTTTCAAACTAGAGGGCGCTAGTTGCATACACTGGGCTTCATAAATCTATGATTTTTTTTCTTACCTGTGATATTAGGTGTTTTTCAGTTTCTTAAAGAAATGCATTTTCTGAGTCAAAAAGGTGAACTTGATTGATCTTAATATCTTTCATGGGGTTTCGAGATATTTCCCTTTAAACATCCCAAAGCATAAAAAACATAGTACATAATTAAATTAATATTTTAATTATCAAAAAAAACGTATATGACTTAATCGGCTTAGTTTGATGTCTAGTATCTCTAGTTACTCTACGGCCCATAAGTTATGGGACACCCTGTATATTTGGAAAAGTCAATTTTTTTTAAACGAAAATAAAGAAGGTACTAACTAGCTACTAAAAAAATATACACTTCTCTTTCTTTTTAAAAACTATTTGTTGTAAGATTTAAAAAAATTAGTCACCCAGAAATACAGGGTGTCCGATAACTTATGGGCCGTAGAGTAACTGGAAATACTAGACATCAAACTAAGCCGATTATGTCATATAAGTTTTTTCGGATTGTCACTTTTGTTTTTATTTTGTTAATTTAATTATTTACTATGTTTTTTTATGCTTTGGGATCTTTAAAGGGAAATATCTCGAAAACCGTTAAAGATATTAAGATCAATCAGGTACACCTTTTTGACCCAGAAAATGCCCTTTTTAAGAAACTATAATTGAAAAACATCTAATATCACAGGTAAGAAAAAAAATCATAGATTTATGAAGCCCAGTGTATGCAACTAGCGCCCTCTAGTTTGAAACTTAAGAATTTCTACAAATTCTTATTTCTTGCTCATAAAAACATAATATTGCCAACATTCAATTCGATTCATTAAACCGTTTGAAAATTATGGCTTATTTTCGAAATTGAAGTTTTACTTTCAACACCCTGTATCTCTAGAACGAGTAACACTCCGAAAAAACTTATATGACTTAATCGGCTTAGTTTTATGTTTAGTATATCCAGTTACTCTACGGCCCATAAGTTACCGGACACCCCGTATAACAAAAGTGGTGGAGGCCCTACCTTATTGTTGTCCAAACCCCAATATTATTGCCTACTAAACTGATTCACTACCTATATTCTTAATAATCCAATTGGATAAATCAAGGTAAAATTGTATTTTACTACTAAAAAGTTGATTAAAAAAATCATTAATAGTATGATATTAACAAAACATGTGTTTCATCGAAAACCTTACGTGGTGGAATTTTTCAAATATTTTTGTCATTATTAGTGTCGATAAACATGTTAAAATTATACATTAAATCGAAAATGGGAATGCCACCGGCCTGTGTTATTTGGTTTTTACAGATAGGAAATTTAATTGTCTTATATTCTTTAAGGAGTCCTTAAGACAACTTTGCGTCAAAATTCATTCTCATTTCATTTGATGAAACTAAACAAATTTTTTATTTTTTTTACCGTTCTAAAGGTGAATTAGTTGACTGTAAACCGAGGTTTAAAGACGTCCCCAAAAAAATCCAAACTGTTTAGGTCTGGGGATCTAGCTGGCCATGACTATGTTCCCCCACGACCTATCCAGCGATTATTAAAGTTTTGATCTAAATGTTCACATGCCAGCGCACTAAAATGTGTACCGTTGTGCGTAAACACAGGAACATCTTCCAACAGAATCGGCAAATTATCTTCAAGATAGTGATAATAGTGACAATAATAATTGCTGGATGGGTGGGGGAACAGAGTGATGGCCAGCTAGATCTCCAGACCTAAACAGTTTGGATTTTTTTTGGGGGACATTTTTAAAGTCAACAAGTCAACCAATTCAAACCGAGGAAGAATTGCGAAACCGCATAATAGTTGCCTGTGAAGCTATAAAAAATCCTGTAAGAAAGACTCCAAAGAGTACGCAAATCGGTGAGAAGGAGGGCTGAAGCGTGCATACTTATAAGAGGCGGACATTTTCAACAGTTTTTTTTTGTTTAAAATATATGTTTTTAAAAATAAAAAATGTATTTTAATGCGTATTTATTACTTTTTTAAGTCGAAAACCGTCCGCCTGACGAAAAAGGTCAAGATACCATTTTTATGAGAAAATAGAGGCTAATTATAAATATAATATTTATTTTTTAAAAAATCAGTGGCGTATAATTTTTTTAATGAATAGTATTTCAGGAAATGTTAACAGGGACGCCACTGATGACAATTTTAAAAATCCTTTATCCTGGAAAAAATGTATTTTTAAGCGTACTTAAAAAATACAAAGCCGTTTTAGAGATATTGAAAAAAAATGATTCCTTCTTATATTTAAACACCCTGTATCTCAAAAATAAAGCGGACCTATGTTCATATAAAGAATTATTCTTAAAATCGTCTAAGTATTATCGCCCTTTCGGATTAACATTCAACATGAATCACCCTGTATATTTTTATACCTAGCTAATGTGTTCGTTCAATCACACGCCTCGACGCTTCTTTATAGTTTCTGAGAAAATATGATATTTATTTAGTTTAACTAATTTTGCTGCGGCGTTATTTTCGTTGTAGCTTCTCTTTGACCAATAGTAAATATTTTTTATTTAGAGTATCTTTTAAGGTAATGCCCCTCCCCCTATTTTTGTCGGACAGCCATTCTTCACGTATCACTCTAAGCATCGAACCATGACAGGACTCATTTACAAGCAAAATTTCATCCTCTACTACCTTTTTTGTGTCTTCGCAACAAGCCAGACACAGACAATACGATAGATTAACGTAAATAGGAAATGCTTTTCTATCATCCGTCCAGTAGGGAATCCTGGATTTTGGCCGGGGAGAAGAAGGGGGCTGAGGTCATAAAAAATTTGTAATGTCATGATAATATTCTGGGGACCCATAGCACCCCCCATCCTTAGATTCGCCACTGCATCTGTCTAAGGTTGTCCGAAGAAATCTTTAAGATTTTTAAAATTCAATGATTACATACAATCTCTTTTTCTACAAGGGAAATAAAAAGCACCCTTAAGTATGCATCATGGGGTCTTCAATAACATACCTAATTTAGCTTTTCTATTGAGAACACGACTTTATAGATAATGATGGTATCTAATCAATACAATTTGACAACTTCGTACCAAAAAACTTACAATTAACAAAACAAATAGTAAAATAACACGTTTGTTTAGTGTACATAAGTTTTCGTAAAAATAAGTATACAGGTACCTACATTGATAAAAATATTCTATCTTGGGCAAATATATTGTGGCGTAATTTGATGGTGATAAGTATTATTGACAAAAATAACTGTCTTGATTACTGAGTAAATAATCTATATACTTATAAAGGCCACTGTATTAAACCAGGAAAATATGAAAGTATTTTTATATGTAAAGAATGTTGCCGAAATATGTAAGTTTTATATCGTAACTCAAGTGAAGTGTTTTTTTTAGTATTGATACTAAAATATAATATTTATGGCCTTGGGGAACAGTAAATTTTGGATTCGAGACAGAATATTCTGATCGATATCTGATGCATTTGTAGAACATAAACCTTTAAATCACAGATGCAGTATATGATTTTAGTAAAATTCAGCTTTTTACAAAATTTTTTTAGATTGGATGGAAAGTACCAAATATTTTTATATTATATAATTCGAAATATCAAGACAAGATTTAGTTTTTATTGACACAAAAATTATTTTAAAATTAACCTGATGATAAATGAAGTTTATTTTATGTAGCTTCATAATTCTTCAGTGGGGACCGTTGAAAGATACCTATATCTTTTTCTTTTTAAATTATAAAAACAGTGATTATGATTGTTTAAAAAAGTATGTTTTTACATGATTTCGCAAATTATTTGAAAATTTTCCGAGGCGTTTACCGAAGGAAATTTTCTTAAATAATTCGCTACTGAGGAAAAATTTCCTGATTTATAAATCAAGCTCGAGGGAGATTTGCTAAGAAAATTTCGCACTTAGTAAAACATTACACCAAAATTTAACAATTTGATTATGAATGAACAACATTTGAAATAATATACTGATCCACCAATAAGATTAAAATTACGTGAGCTTTTTCCATAACAACTAAAAATTATGCTTTTTTTTTGTCTTACAAATAATTTAATTCTGTCATTTCGTGTCTCTATTTTGATATTTTAAGTGACAGAAAAATTGCCAGTGTAATTTGATCGCCGGAAGTTCAAAGAACATGAATATTTCCGGAATTTTTTTTCGTTGCCATAATAATGATTCAAAATGATATCTTCTGATTGGTTAGAAAAGTGGGTGCGAAATTTTCATTCCAATTGAAGGTTCTGTGGACGGTATATACTTACTTCTTTTTCGAAACCACGTTATTACAAGAAGTTATAGTTTGTAGGACTTCCCTGTTTTCGAGGTTCATCATGTCATTGTCACAGGAGTGAGGGGGACAACACCAGTTCTCCAAGATCTTAATGTTTGCTAAAAAAGTATACCGTTCCTAAGGAGTGTGAAAAATAACACCCATGCTGATGCAGGCTACTACTAATACAGATATTGGGGAATGTCAGAAAGTCATTTTTATTAAAAAAATAATTTTCAATATTTTTTACAATAGAACTCAATAACTTACTTGTTTTTTTTTGTAATTCAGGACAAAAAGAACGCACGGTTGGATCCACTCAAGGCAATGTCGAATTTTTGACTGTTCCTCGTATACCACAAGACTTCTATCAAATTTAATGGGTATTATTTAGGTTAAAAGATAATAAGAACTTTTTCTAAATAAAATAAATGAATTAAATTTAAAAATTAAACTCCCATTTGCTGCACACGTACGGCGGTCATCTTGTTAGTAATTTTTTAGCAAATATTTTTCGTTCTCCTTAACAAATTATTTTCCCACAGACCAACCGTGTCATTGTAATCAAATTAGAATTACTGTTGATTGATAGGGTTGTAATTCGGGGGTGTTAACTTGGCGCACGTGCCCTTGAAATCCCTTGAAGGGACTACATTACGCCCTTGGGATCGACAAGTCCCTGTTCAATTCAAGAAAAGTGCCTCTATTTTTTGGTTTGGGGTATTTCGTAAATTATTCAATAAGTATTGGCTTCGATGTCAAACTATATGAAAATATGGCAAATCGACGCGTAAATAAAATATGATGGTATTTGGATTTTTGTGGATTTGATTTAAAATACTCTTTATAGGTGACGATAAAAAAAAGGGAATATCAACTCAATCATAGGTACCCTTCTTTAAGAGTTTTGATTTAGGGCAAAAACACTTGAAATTATTTAAGATGTAAACTCGCAGAAGATGTTTTAATTTATTTTTAAATGGATCGGATCGAGTTCAAATTTGCCATGTTAAATTGCGGTTCTTGTTGGCCCGAATTACAAACAAGTAAGCAAAGGGATAGTCGGAACTATATGTATTCCATGGTATTGTACCTAGCGAAGAAGGCGGAAGAGCGCTGCAGGCGAAAAATTTTCGGGGCCACGCCCAAAGTTCGTTTAAAATTCACCTAACTACTATCAAATTTCGAAAATTAAATTATTACCTCTCCCCCTTTGCATGGTTGGATAAAAAAATTTTTTTTATGTTTTCTTTGATATTCCTAGCTAGCTATTTATTTAAAAAAAAAAACATTTTTTATATTTGAAAAATATGAATATTGGTGTCAATCCAAAATTTTAACATAAGACGTATGTATGACTCTAACCAGCGTTTTCCGGGCTCGGTTTTTCATGATTAAAAAAAAAGTAAATATCGCTCACCACACCAAAATTGATGATTTTTTCAGAAATCATGTATTTAGGAGCGTAGATCTAAGAGCAGTTTTTGGTGCAAATGCTTAGATTTGGAAATATTCCTTCTTAAGTGCCGTATATGCATTCTCATTTCATCCCGCACTATTTTATTTAATTATAAATTAGCACACTTCTTCCATAAAAAATGTTTCAATTGAAATGTTTACCTTAATTTTTCTCTTAAGAAATAAATACCTAATTGTTATTGTTGTAAAAATATTTTATTGCATTGGGTTATATTTTTGTTGATTTAAAATAGCTCTAAAAAAGGGAAAATGGAACAGACAAGTATATAATAGAAAAATTCTATGAAATATTCTTTTTACTCGTTTTCCTTTAAAATTGCATCAAAAATCAATAACTAAAACGATATGCGTGTGAAACCTTAATCTCTATATAAAACAGGACTTTTAGAAGGAAAAGTTTAAAAGCTAAACGTTTCGTACAAGACCTTTGTAATCTGAATAAATTATTTAAAGATTTAAATTAAGAGTCCATGCGTGAGATGAAAATGCAGCCCGGCAGGCCCCCTTATATACGCCACTGGGCGCAACCACAATTTTTGGTAGCCTTCGCAATCAAATAACGCCACGGCCCAAAATTTTTTAGGATCATGCTCAAATTGTATCAAAATATGTAAATAATAAAGCACCCGGAATTTTTTTTATCAGTGGCATGAATTTTATAGTTTTTTTCAGAAATGTTGGGGGGTCCTGGGCCCCTGGTTTTTCCTGGTTTTTATTACTTTATAAATTTAAACTTGTTTAGCCGATTTTTTGATAAAAGGAAAAAATAACGAAATATTGATCAAAAAACGAAATGGCGAATGCGTCACTAGACCTCATTCTTAAACTTGAAGAATAATTTATAAATATTGGTTGGATGCTCTTAATAAGTCGGGTTTATAAGCGTTGTTAGGAGGGGGTAAGAGGGAATCCTTCCGACCAAATTATATTTTGAAAGTGTTGCTTTTTTTTTGAAACTAAAAAACCTTTTAAATTTTCTTCGTGACTTTATTTATTTGGTTAATTTTGGAATTATTTCAACTTTATATTTATTTTTCGAAATTAATTCTGCAATGACTATAATGAGAGCTGTTCTTTGATGTTTTTTACGCATAATGAAGGAACGTTTAGTGGCAAAAAGTACTGGCCGCCAGTAAACTTGCCTTGTGTAAACTAGAGGAAAGTATGACTAGAAGTAGAAAGTTGGGAGGAAAGATTTTCTTCTTCTAGTCAGACTTTTCTCTAATTTACACAAGACAAGTTTACTGACGGCAAATACTTTCCGCCACTAAACTTTCCAAGTGTAAATATTAAATAAGTCTTAATCTTACCTTTTTATTTCTTCACGATTTTAAAATCAAAAAATAAAATGTTAAAACTCGATTTCACTTCACTGCCCTTCAACAGATCGAGATAAACTAAGATCTGAATCTATGATAAGGGTTGATTTCACAGCATCCCTTAACTTTTAAAGCCCTCCCATTTACCAATGGCAGCCTCGATTTTCTAGGGCCCACCCTTAATCGATATTTTCCATTGTTGTAGTCAGTGATTTTAGTGTTTTGTGTTACGTCAGAGGTGGAGTTTTCAAATCATTTATTATGTAACTGTAATATTTTTTATTATCAGGATGCTAAAGCTATACCGGGTGGTGCATCGTGGTTGGAAACATAGGAAATCGCATGCAAGTTTTAAACTCTCTAAATATTTACGCCCCTGTTGACTTTAGAAGGTAGTAAGATTTGTCGAGAATCCAAAAATCCGTCCTCAAAGATTTTTTATGGACCTCGCTTTTGTCATGTGAAAATAAATTGGGACCCCAAAGAGGGAGCGAAGCCCAAATCAACTTTTTTTCCAAATTAGAACACACCACCTTATTAATTATCTTACATTTCTTGCAAAGATTATTAATTATCTTACATTTCTTGCAAAGATTTGAATACCAGAACTTCAAAGAATATTCCCTAATTATGGAAATCTAAATCAGCAGGATGGAGCCCCTCCTTACTTTGCAAGAAATTACTTTGCAAGAAATTACTTTGCAAGAAATGTAAGAGAATTATTAAATGTTACACTTCCAAATAGGTGGGTTTTACTGCGAGGATTTATAGAGTGGCCGCTCAAATTTTCGGATCTTACACCCTTCTATTTTTGTTCATAACACGATTTGAAGAGAAGGGTCAATATCACCAGATCTAGAAATCTGGGAGAGTTGAAGGCATATACACAGGGTGCCCCCGGGAACCGAATCGATCTATATATAGAAAACTATACATAGGAAAATTTTGAAAATTTGACAGTATGCTGATGCTGATGGGGGCGACCGGGCTAGAATATTTTCATAATGGTGGCACTTCCGGTTATACCGGAAGTAAGTGTCAACTTGCTTATTTTAAATAGGACACCCTATATATTATTACATTTTTGCATTCTATGCCAGATTCTAGGCAGATTTTGTATACCATGTCCTATATCTATGTCTAAACGTTTTTGACATATTTGAATTTTTATGTCAAAAATGACGTTTGCAAGCCTTAGAATAATTATCAATTTTTTCTATAAAAAAGCCTTATTTATTTAATTTAAGTGGGATTTCTTATTATAAAGGACCTGCTTTAATAGATTTTTTATTATATTTTGAGAACTATTAATACAGGGTGTTTAAAAAATAAGATTAAAAATGAAAATGAAAAAACTGTCGAAAGTCCAAATTTTCAAATGGAAACACCCAAATTTTATAATTATTTCTTATTTAGCATTAAAAATAAGGGTAAGTTTATATAAGGTTGTATATCCTAAAAATTCTTAGTTTTCGAAATATTGATAATTTAATATTTTTATATAGGGATTTTGCTGCAGATTTTAGGTTCAGTTACTCTCAGTTAGCTATGGCGGCGTTGAAAAACAATCAAATGCTAAAAAAATCTATGACGCTGTCACTTAACATTATTAATAATCATTTCCGGGCGCTTAAATTATACAAACGAAGATTATTTAAACTTATTTATTATTTATGGAGAATGTGATAAAGTTATATCATGTCACATTTGCCACTCGATATCCGCAAAAACAGAAGCCATCATCACAATGTGTTTAATAATAATGTTTAAATGGTAAGTGACAGCTTTATAGATTTTTTAGCATTTGATTGTTTTTCAACGCCGTCATAGCCAACTAAGGGTAACTGAACCTAAAATCTACAGCAAAATCCCAATATAAAAATAGTAAATTGGCAATACTTCGAAAACTAAGAATTTTTGGGATATACAATCTTATACAAACTACCCTTATTTTTAATGCTAAATAAGAAATAATTATGAAATTTGGGTGTTTCCATTTGAAAAACTGGACTTTTAACAGTTTTTTCATTTTCATTTTTAACCCTATTTTTTAAACACTCTGTATTAATAGTTATTAAAATATTATAAAAAATCCATTAAAGCAGGTCCTTCATAACAAGGAATCTTGCTTAAATTCAATAAATAAGGCTTCTTTATAGAAAAAAATTGATAAATTATTCTAAGGCTTGCAAACGTCATTTTTGACATAAAAATTCAAATATGTCAAAAACGTTTAGACATAGGTATAGGACATGGTATACAAAATCTGCCTAGAATCTTGCGTAGAATGCAAAAATGTAATAATATATAGAGTGTCCCATTTAAAATAAGCAAGTTGACACTTCTGGTATAATCGGAAGTGCCACCATTATGAAAATATTTTAGCCCGGTCGCCCCATCAGCATCAGCATACTGTCAAATTTTCAAAATGTTCCTCTGTATAGTTTTCTATATATAGATCGATTCGGTTCCCGGTAGGACACATTGTATACGTTTAATCATGCCAGCAGTTTTGGGAAGAGTATATCGTTTTTTTTTGTGCTAACACATTCATGGCATGGGGCACAATTTTAACAATTGCTATGCTAAAAAATGACATTATAGTTTAAAAATTATTTTTACAGTTGGCCGGTAGCTATGAAACCGAAACTTTAGATGTGCACTAATAAACGCGCCCTTACTCTTTCCAAAAACTTCTAGCGTGATTAAACGTATCTTTGCCCGAATCCTTTTCTTTAACTCTTCCACATTCCTATGTCTGGTGACATAAACCCTACTTATTAAGTCGCCGCGTGAATAAAAATCTAAGGGTGTAATATCCGGGCGGCCATTCTATAAATCCTCGGAATCCTATCCACGTATTTAAAAATGTAACTTTTAAAAATTTTCTTACATTTCTCGCAAATTTTTTAATACCAGAACTCCAAAGAATATTCCCTTATTATCTAGATCAAAGGATATTTTTCCAGCAGGATGAAATACCTCCTTACTTTATCTCTTATTTACCTATTACTATCAGTACAAATTTCGGACACCTGTATGTACCTCTCTATGAATAAGTAAACTGACAAGTCCATTTTTAACATATTTTCTCCAATTGTATTTTTTAAATAAAGCCATAACGACCGACGCGATGGCCAATATAAGAGATCCCCAAAGCAAGTGTGTTGCCAAAACATGGCCAATACTTAAAAAATGTCACATTGTAAACTAGAAAATATCTTGCCGGGCTAATAATTTTTTTTTTAAATTTCAAAATTAACCAAAGAAATCAGTTCTTCTGTAAATCGGTAAAAAATCCATTAGTTTTCGATGGAACGATCTACGGTCTCCATATCGGTGGAAATGCCGAAAAATCGGTAGGTTCTGCTTTGTCAACACTGGTTGTATGTTCTTGGCTGGAACAGGAACCAGCCGAGAACCATTACAAGAATTCTGACAGGACACATGGCTGTCAAAAATTATCTGCATATAATGCAACTGTACAATGAAGATTTTGACTGCAGATTATGCGGACAAGATAGAGAAACTGTACAGCACATAGTTTGCCATTGCGAGTAACTAGATCGGAAAAGGCAACAAATACTCTGGCAACCAAAACTGGAACCAGAGGACATTCTTACCCTCTCCCCAGTTGACCTACATAAACTAGTGCAAGGAACTGAGATTACGGAGTGGGTGTAACAATCAAATAGGGTGAGCACAATAGGCCAAACCTGGCCTAGGTGCATCCGGCGCACGGACGGGCCCTCGAAAAAAAAAATGTTCTCGACTGTAGCGGTCCGCCCATTCTGAAATAGCGCCGACAATATAGTATGCTAAATCAAAATCAATCAGTTTTAGGTTTACAGTACATTTCTTATGTTAAATAAATGTATTCTTATTTTAAGTCATTACATTTTAACACGCACCTAGGGGACTGAACCCCTGTATGTGCATAATAAAGTCTAAATTTGTAAGGTTAGCTCTAATTTCAATCACTAATCACTCTTTCAAATATTACAGTAATAAAAATAGGTCTGGGTTTGACCCCCCCCCCCCTCCTTGGGTACGCCACTGTAACTGACCCGACATTTTAATCAAAAAAAGTTTACGCGAGCGAAGCTGCCCTATTATTTAAGTCTTCGTGAAGCCCGACATAGTTTTATCGTCTTTAGATAAGTTGACCCATTCGCCTATTGATCTCCGATTAATTGTCTTGTAAACCAATCGACTTTCGAAAAATTGACGTTACACCTTTTATGTAGTTATATAAAAATACATAGATGCATCGACAAATTAAACACTTTGTATTGCGGCAAGGGTATGTCATAATATATAAATTTAAAATAATTTTGCAGTTTTATATATATAATCTCCAATTGTTTACTTAATAATTTTCGTAATACATATACATTTTTGAAGCAGTTAAAAAAAATATGATAACTACTACGTTTGCTAGTAGCTATCACATATCAAATAGAAAGTTTACATTATTTTTAAACGTACAGATACCATTTTTCTATGGTGGTCAAGCACGTTTTAGCCTTTCCTTTTTTTTTGGTTTTTAAGTACTCAATAATAATATTGAGTAGAAACTGGAATACTTTTTGTAAAAAAACGTCATTTCTTTTCCGAAAAAATTCAAAAATTAAAACGG
Organism: Polydrusus cervinus; assembly: GCA_935413205.1. Taxonomy (NCBI): domain Eukaryota; kingdom Metazoa; phylum Arthropoda; class Insecta; order Coleoptera; family Curculionidae; genus Polydrusus; species Polydrusus cervinus. Next base: position 18,843,775 of record OW284514.1, on the reverse strand, counting down.
ACGTGTTGTTATTGGATCTTCACAGGAATAAAAATTACAGAATTTATTCCAATGACAGTTTTCACGCTGTATATCCTCTTACAGTGGTAACTCCTGCTAAATATTTTAAGGTCTTCTTCAACTTTTGCAAAAAACACTTCTGTATTATATATTTAAAGAACGACGGATCAATGCAACAATGTGACAACCGTTTTTGGAGACGAACTAATGTTTGTCTCCATTTTCGATTGATTTCAGACACAAGATATTGTAGTATTTTATGCAATAAAAGACGGTGCGATCCGAAGTCACGTTGGTTCTTAAGTAGCGAATGAATCATAGTGCGCCTATCTATTTGACTTTCTTTAAATGTTAAGATTAAGTCTATCCTATATGTTCTTTTTTGTTTGCAAATTCTGTAATCACTTTGTCATTAAAATTGTATGATTGATCAACTCTTATTTACAATTATGAAGATGGCTTTCAGAGTTTTCATGTCTTTCTAACTTCCGACTCAAGGGCCCTAGATCGGTAACCTCTATTCCGTCCAAGCTTTATCACCACCAGATAGTAAACAGGGAAAAAAGTTTTTTGTTACATCCACAAATCCAGTCATTTTTAAAATAAATGTCTCTATTAAATTTGCGTGTGTAACTTTTCCCTCTACTTACACCAGATTTTTCAATAATAATATCTGGTAATGGTCTAATTTTTTCTTTCAACTCGATCTTTTCTTCGTATGAGTCTTTACATTAATTAAATTAAAGATCGCTTTCATAGAACACAGTTAATATTTATCAGCGATACACAAAAACAGAATCACACGCACGCACTATATTATTATTTTTTTAATTCGCCGTAAACTAGTCGCGTAAAAATTCGATACAAACAACCGATAATCCAATAACGCGCTGGACTAAATGCAGCGAACTCTCCACTTAAATCACGGCTTTGTTTTTTAGACTGACATGGAACATTGGGCACCAGAGTACCGCGCAGGTGTTTCAAGGTACTCAAAGAGCACGTTCGTGGGGCTCAGATAAATAGATAAATAATAACACGGCTAACGCGTGAGCCAGCAGGTTATTCCACTGGCAGTGCAGCGCTTATTCACGAGCCACCACTGTTCTTTATACCAGTATTTCAATTAACTATTGTTTTGCAACAAATAGACATGGATTTTCCCGACCAACCTGTGATTTTCATCAATCAAAATTTTGACTTTTAATTTAAACCAGGACAAGTTTTGCTCTGACACGTGACCCTCTATCACAAAGTCCGCTGTTTACAAATATTTTTCTTTGACGTAACACAAAGGGTTGGCGGTTTCTTTGTGGTATATATTATTGTAATCGAACAGGGTGGCCCGTGTTTACTACTTAATATTTAAGGGGTCCTGTTCGTAGTTTTATTTTCTCGGAGAATGAATGCACTGTTTCACTATACTCGAATTTATATCATCTTTAACTCCAAATTAAAATTATTTTATAGTTATATTAAAATTAACATAACAGTTATGTCGAAGATATGTTCTAAGCGTGGATCAAATAACATTTTTACCCGTTTAACCGAGAATTAAGTAAAGAAATGAAACATTTAGATAGGAAAGTGCTAGTCGTATGTCTCTAAGTTGTACCGTACACATCGTTGGTTGTTTGTCGATGTGTGAAAAGTGTATTTTTTGTCAATTACATCCCAAGCAGCCGACTGACGACTAAATCACGTCACTATTTGGATTGACGTCATGTTACCAAAAACTGACGTGATTTAGACGTAATTGCTTTACATCATTTAGACGACATGAATTTTACGTCAATATAAGTCATTTTTTCGATATTTTTAACGTAACTGATCTTTATTATAAGTGTCCAACAAACATAAATATCGTCCTAGGTTACTTGATCTCGCTTTACGGATTTGATATTTTTGTATATAGTTACGTGCATCACTTCTTTCATCAGATTTTATATAGTCTCACTGAAGAACTATGATAATATGATTCAAATTTAAAAAGTGATTTTCTCGGAATCTACACAAAATTTTTTGTAAAAACATGTTTCATAGTCAGCGGTAAATATAATTCTTTTCAGCGGGTCGAAAATCCTATTAAGGCTTCAGTTAGTGCTGAGATTTAAGGGCCTGAAAAATCGATTAGCGGGATTTTGTTGGTTGGAAAAATGTTACCAAAAAAAAAAAAATAATGACGTTAAAGTAACGTTATTTTAGATCGTCATATTAACGTCAGTCTGCTTCATGGGATAAGTCCGATATAATGATCAAATATTTTAATTGTATTACGGTCACCGTTCACAAACTTAAGCTCTACATTTTTGAAACAGGTCTGATTTTTCACACATCCCTCAGGTGACATTTTTCTTTTTGATTAGATTAATTTATTCTCCGTAGTAAAAAAAAAAAATAGGCCCAACCATTCAATTGTTTTTTACTGATATGCGTATGGCAATAGTTATTTACGATATAAGTGTTGTAAAGATTCATATTACAACACGAGATGTTAAAGTTGTCAAAGGAGGCGTCAACCGAGTTTAATAAAACATCGAGTGTAGTAATATGAATTTACAACAAGAATATTGTACAAAATTTTATCTACTTTTATCTATGAATAAAAATATTTGACAAAAGGCATTTTTAAAAATAAAAATGCACCTGTAAAAATGCACCTGCTATTAAGTTTACTAATCAAGTTTTTTATGTTAGCTTTCGCATAGTTACTGTTTCGCATGGTTACTGTCGAAACTTTGTCAAACAAATTCAAAAATATAAAAAGCGTTTTTCAAAATGAGCGATTCTGATGGAAGTTTACCCTCTGATATAGAAGCAGCGGCAAACGAAGCGACCTCAAGTTTAGTTCCGACAAAATCCAAGGCGCGGTATGAGTTGGAGTATCAGAAGTTTGAAGATTGGTGCAAAGCTAACAAAATAAAAGAGGTGTCTGAGAAAATCCTTTTGGATTATTTTTCCGTAAAGCAACGCTCCCAGAAACCATCTACACTATGGACTTACTACTCAATGTTGAGAACTATGATTTTAGTCAAGAAAAATCAAGATATAATTGTTAATAATAAATCATTCTTTTAAAAAGTGTGGTTTTATTTAACAGCAAAATTTTAATAAAACCTTTTTTTCCATTACAGCACTAGTGCTGTAAAGGCATTTATTACAGCACTAGTGCTGTAATAGATGCCCTTACAAAACGATTTACAGAACTGTAAAATTCATATTACTAAATGAAAGTAGATAAAGCATATTTACTTTGCGTTGCTCAGTAGAATGGCTCAATGAAAAAACGAATTACTTAAAAACTCAAAATAATTTTTTTTTAACTTAATTTGTTTTGCCCTGTCAGTACATCAGCACCGCTACTTACTATTGGTTTAGAGAAATACATACTATATTTAATGTTGTCGACATAAGTCTAAAATTTCCCTTGTGCTATTATTAGAGTGAATATTAATTTTTGGATACCCGGTATATGTGACAATATAGGGTTAAAAAAATTATTATTAAATAACCAGAACATGGCAAAATATAATCAATATAATTTATCACAAAAACAAATATAGGCTTAAGTTTTTGATAAATTTTAGGTTCTAAGAAAACTGATTAGTTATGAAATATATAGACTTTTAGAAAATGTTATCGAACTTTTTACTTTTCTATATTATTTACTTAAGTCTAGTGTAAACAGTGGTTTTTTTTTCAAGCCTGTGCTCTAATTTTGTTATTTTTGTCGATTGTTATAATAAAAGCATTAAAATAATCTAAAACTGGTATTTGTTTAAGATTTTAAAACTTCGTTCCAATCATCTCGAAAAATAGATATTATGTTCAAGGTACCTATATTTTCAATGTATTATTAGTTGATATAATTTATGGGAAGAAAAAATTGCAGGATTATTTTAAAACAAAAGGGAATTTTTAAAATATGACTTCACTTTATTAGCTTAAATGAAACATTACATTTTAATAATAACTAGGAAAAAACGAAGAATAGTAGATTCTGTAACGAGGTTGGAATGAAAATTTGATCCGAGTGGAAGATTCCGAACGCGAGCGTAGCGAGCGAGAGGAACCACGAGTATCGAATTTTCATTCTAACCGAGTAGCAGACTATATTTTCTCCACGACCAAAAATACTATTCGCAATATTTGTAATTTCAGGTGGAGTATTATCCAGTTCCATATCTGATTCATCCGATTTTTTACTCATATTTTGACTTGCACTAAAATTTGTCTGCTGACATTGACAGTTTCGAAATTCATGGCAACCTATGTCGTTTAGATCAATTACAGAATATTCATTCCGTATCTTGTTATGGAATGAAAATACACGCAAAACGCATAAGAAGCAAGTGTTTCAGAATAAATATTCCAACTCAAGAGCAAGAATTTTTACATTCTATTATCAAAAATGATTTTGGAATTATTGCATTCAGTAATGGTCGTGGAGAAAGCTTTTTTTTAAATTATGTTTTGCTAATTAATAAATATATCAAATGTATCAGATTATAAATACAGTATTCACAGTGGTTCTTTACTTATGCATCATTGTTTAACGATTAAGCGACAACGTGATATACAACTCCCCATGTTTATTTATTATTATAATATATGAATAAAAACATAACTCAACGTCTTCCGGGCACTATTCTATGACGCAATACAGCGTTGCCAATGAAACGTACTGCTAGACATAGAAAAAATTGTAAGGAAGAGTAACAGATTGATTTACCAATTTAATATTAATATTTTTTGAAGTTTGTTCATTGACATCCGAAGTCATCGTTTTTTTGATTGTCATAATTTTTTTACATTTTTGTGTCTTGAAAATTTATTTATTCCTAAAAATAGTTCTTTTCGGAGCTTTAATTATCGTTCTCTTTTTTCTTGGTAAGTTAGTTATTGATACGTATTTATTTATTGTAAAAAGGTATAACTTTTAATGGTATGTCGCGAAAAAATTACGGCGATGACTAAAGTCCTCTAAATCGAGATATGCTAAAAAATTTAATATTCATGTATACTTCGTTGATAAAAATATTGTGCAAAGTGCTTTTGAACGATCTATTAAATGTATGAATAACATTGGTTTTGTACTAGATTTACATTTTTGATTCAAAACTTTAAACAATCTTCAGTTTGTCACTTCATAGTTCGAAAATTTTAATGCAGAGGCCAGAACATGCACGACATTGAAATTATTATTTCAAATGTTTGTCTTCAAAAATAAATAATCAAATTCTACTATTAAAGCATACTGTTGTCATGTAATTTGTTTTTGAACTGTCACATGTTTTGTAAAAATACTTTATTGCATTAGGTTTTGCATTTGATTATATATTTGATTTAAAATAGCTCTAAAAACGGAAAAACGGGACAGAAAAATTAAAAATGTTGCTCTCTATACTCATTTTTCCTTTAAAATTTTATTATAAATGAATAAAAAGGAAGATATGCGTCCGAACAAAACTACATACAAAACTTATGTAGATTTTTTAGTACTCTCGCAGGATGGAGTCAAGACACGTGAATTCTGGTATAGTTTCTTTCTATAACACAATTCACAACGTGACGTGTGGGCTAATTACGGCTCACTGAAAACCGAACAGCCCGACAAGCCCGGTGGACCCGGAAGGTCCGTCAGGCCTTGAAGGTCTGGCAGACTTGGATTGAATAGCAAATTATGGTACGATGTTTTATCAGATTTTTTTGAAAAATTTATAAATATTTCTTTTAAAAAAAAGCCCATTAGCAAACCACGGTTTTCAGCGAAAAGTTTTTTGTCGCTATCTCTGGAATTATATGATAAAAAATTTAAACAAGGCAAAAATATTATCTAGATTTCTAATCAAAAATAATTTAAATGGTTTACAGGCCTCACCAGAAGACAAAATTTAAATATGACGGTTGACATAATTAAAACTGTTTAATTGACGATAACACAGTGAAACAAAAACCATCTATAAATTACGAAAATATTTTTATGCCACAATTTACTTATCTTAGTTACACCTTTCCAATTAATCTCCTTGTTTTAATTTTCAAAAACTTCAACTCGCTTTAGTGTGCTTACGTCTGGCTCTCCTAAAACAATAATTTTATAAAAAAAAGTTGTTAAATAAAAGTTTTAGTTTGTGAGTAATACATATTTAGTCTCTATAATGGGTAAGCCTTTATTATTTTGTTTATTTTTTTTTAGTTTTTATTACAGAGAAAGAAAAAGCAGTCAAGTGCAAGTCTATCTCGCGAAATAGCCGTTCCCACTTATTTATTTACATTTCATTCATTTGCAAAATAATTCTTGCTAAAGGTCTGCACGGGCCGGGTTTTCATCTCGGGCCTTAACGCAGCCCGACTTAATCAATAAATGTTCGGGTTCTCGGGCTCTAACAATTGTTTTCGAGCCTGACGGGCCGGCCGGGTCTCACGGGCCAGCCGGACTTTTGTTACCAGCCGGTCGTACGGGCCAGCCTTGGTTTGCTTATGTCCTTTTTTAAAAGAAAAATTTGTGAAATAATTTTCAAACCCTAATAATTTTTTTCGGCCTTCCGGACCTGACGTTGTTGGGATCGCCGGGTCTGCCGGGCTTGTCGGGCCTGCCGGGCTGTTCAGTTTTGGTTGGCGGGCCGGAAGGAGTGTAAGGTTTAGACAGTAACAATTATTGCCCGAGCGTAATACGCAAGGGCTATTATAGTATAGCTGTCTAAACCATGGTTAATATATATTGTTTTTACACTACTAACACATTAACAAGATACTTATTTTTACAGTATTGATAATTATAAAGAAAATTTTTGTGTATGTTTAAAATATTGCTTCGGTATTTTTTTTCAATCAAGTTACCTGGGCTTTGGAATTGTCAAGACAATTTGTTCTTGTCTTGTCAGATGGCTGAACTGGTAAGTATCTCCAGTCGTCTTCAGGTGATTTCTGATTACGACTGGAGAAATTTACCTGAACTGGTAAGTATCTCCAGTCGTCTTCCGGTGAATTCTGATTACGACTGGAGAAATTTACCTGAACTGGTAAGTATCTCCAGTCGTCTTCAGGTGAATACTGATTACGACTGGAGACATTTACCTGAACTGGTAAGTATCTCCAGTCGTCTTCAGTTAAAATGTTGTGATTCAAAACAAATAAAGACCATGCAATCCAAAACTCTACTGCTGTATGTAGGTACCTATGTTGTGCTGTTAATTGGGACACCCTGTTTATCAACTAATCCTTTATGAAAATAAATATTAACATTTTGTCATCATGACCTGAATTCAGCAAACACAAAAATACCACACAGTCCGGGAATATATTTGCCTTTCACAAGAAATTATCAGCACACCTGTATACAAATAATGAAGTTTTGTTCCTGCAAACAAATAATATGAAGTCGTATCACCTGATTACTACTCGTAAGTTTATCATATGTTTTTCTTTAAGGTTTTGCAAATAATTATAAAATTTAATACGAATTTGAACAATAAATTGTATATACGTTTTTAAAATATGGTGTCATTGGTGTCGTTTGTTTGTTGACCGGTACCAGTGTTATATCTTGATTGTCTAATGACTAAGTTTTTGAAGTGCTAGCCCTGATGATGATGTTTTTTTACCGAAACGCGTAGGCAGTAATTATTTCTATATTATATTAAAGAAGGTGAAGGACAAGTTTGCTTTCTCATTCAGTTATTAAGGCAAAACCACTATAAAGTTATTGTGAGTGGCATGGGGTCAATAGGAGGGGTTGCTCCCCTAGATTCTGGACATTCTTTTAGAAGTGATTTTTAATAGAAGTTTTTCATACCCCATACCTCGGCCACGTTTTTTTTGGCCTTCCCCTACCCGCCTGAAATTGGCTTGATGGGCTCGCATGATAAGGGGCCCGAATTACGTAAGGGGCCTAGGGCCCCTTATAACCAAAAATAGACCTTGGTTTAAAGAAAGGGGCCAGGGTCACAATCTATTTACAAAATAGAAAATTTATTACAGCACCGCAGGAAAAAAGTTTAGGGTTAGGGATCGTCTTATTAAAATCAAGTGAGATGGGAATAAAATAAAATAGATGATCATTTTTGGCCACTTCAGAGAAGGGGGAGGCGTCCGTCCCTCTTCTTCGTCCGCCCATGTCAACATTAGAGGTATTTTGTGGAAATAGTCCATCTCTCAGTGGAGTGATATTATGAGTAGGGGAATAATACACACAGTCTGCTCCACTTTTTTATTATCTTTTCTTGAGATCCCTTATAATAAAATAGTTTAGCAGACTGTGTGTATTATTCCGCTACTCATTAGAGGTATTTCCAAAACAAGTATAAAATAAGCATATATCGAATTGGTAAAAAAATTCATTGAAATTCGGGATGGCGTTTAAGTAATTTTTCTTTGTTCGATTATAAATTATTTCAAAGCATACAAATAAAATAAAATTAATATTTGGCTAGTTCGTTAATACATCTGTTAAATAATCACCTTGTATAATGCATAGATATCATTAAGACTGGCGACAGGTATGATGATGACTTACAAAACCAACGTTGATAACATTTAAAACTGATAAGGCTCTTAAAATTATACAAACTTATCCAAATAAGAAAAACAATTTGTCACACGTTTATTGGTCCAATATTTTTGTCGCAGAATATATTGACAGATTCGGCTCATGCATGTGTAAAAATGTGTGTTCTAATTCGGTAAATATACAGGGTATCTTATAAATTACCTTATGTGTTGGATTTGGAGAAACTGCTTTTGCGAAAAGACGCTCAGAAAATACATTCATACATTCATACACATATATACATACACTATATTACCAATACAAGCAGCCGCACGAAGCAAGAATACACCCATCGTGCGATTCAAAATAACCTGAGTTGGGGGCCGTGGCGCTTGCGCAGTAGGGAAAAAATTAGGCAACCCACACGATTTCTAACAGAACGTAAACAAAACCCAAGGTCTCTTGAACAGAACCGGCTCGCCGTTATATTCTTATTAGTCGCCATCTTTTGTTTCGTTCATTCGTGTGTTGTTATAATTTCCAAGTTTTGGGTGTTAATATTTATAAAACTTTACTTTAGACATTTTTTTTTGTTAGTTTGTAAGTTATAGTCGTTTCCATCTTTTTTACGTTGTATTCGTTCGGATGTTCCGTGTGTGATTGTGGATATTATTTTTAAGTTTTGGATGCGAATTTAAATATAAAACTTTACCAGATATTTTGTTATTATTAGCGACTTGTGTTTCAAGATGGGTAGAAAAAAGTGCATGATCCTTTTTTGCACGAATCGAAGTTCAATACCAGGAATAAGGTAGGTATTTCAGCTATGTAAAATATTGGTTACTTAGTTTTATTTTGCCATAAACTGTACACACCCAAACTAACGGGTGAATTTAAATAAAAGCTTGTAAAAATATTTTTAATGTCGGTCCTGTCAAATGTTTACATCAAGAAGCAAATTTCCGAGCTGCGCAAACTCAACGGCCCCTGATCATCTGCTTACAGTGGTGTCATCATTGAATTATGGTATTATCAATATAGTGTATGTATATATGTGTACGAGATACCATAAAGCGATAGATCAAGGGTGAACATAAAATCCACCAAAACAACAGGCAGGGATTATATCATAGTAAATGCGTCATTGGGAATCTAGACCCGAGACTAACGAAACAGCTGTTTCAAATGAACAGGAATCAGCTGAGAACTATTACAGGAATTCTGACAGGACACATGGCTGTCATCTGCACAGAGTGCAACTGTACAATGGAGACCTTAACTGCAGTTTGTGTGGACAAGCTAGGGAAACAGTACAGCACTTAGTCTGCCATTGCGAGTCACTAGATCGGAAGGGGCAACAAATTCTTGGGCAACCAAAACTGGAACCAGAGGACATTCTGCCACTTTCCCCAGTTGACCTGCATAAACTGCTGCAAGGGACTGGGATCACCGAGTGGGTGTGAAGAATCAAACAGGGTAAGCACAATGGGCAAAACTTGGCCTAAGTGCATCCGGCGTATGGACGATAAACCGAATTTATAAAAGAATACAGTACTTATATAAATATACAGCGTGATCAGTTAAGGGTACGGAGCGGCCATATCTCGGAAACTACTGGGCATAGAAATTAAGGAAAAAAAAATTATAACTAAAGTGAACATGAGAAAATCCTGGAAATATTTTTTAAGTTCCGCATTTTGCCGCAAAAGGGCGTAATTGAGAAGTAAATTTTACATAAATCTGAAAATTCCACATTAAGGTATATCTTTGATAACAGCATTAAAAAGCTTGGACAATTATCCATCATTTTGGTCCTATGCTCATTGGCGTACCGACTTTAATAAGAGGGGGGGGGGGGGCTCTATTAAAAGTGTAATCATTTTTATCGCTGTAAGTTATAAACCACTTATCCAATTTTAGCAAACCAAATACTGGTTGGAAGAGAAATGTATGTACTTTCACCAATCGTATTTAGTTGTCCATAATATATAGTTCTCAAAAAAAATTCTAGAGGACGCAATTTGTAATGATAACACATTTTTTTATTTTACTCTGAAAAAATAAATCATATGGTATAATTATGATACCATAATCGAAAAGTAGATGAAATTTGCTAGAAAAAATATTAAAACCGCAGCTCGATATCTACGTTCCTTTCAGCGTTATCGCCAATAGAATAATTTTTAAAACTTTAAATGAAGTAGCGAGTAAGACGCCACTGATATTTTTCCATCTGGATATTATTTCTGATTAGCATGGTCAATTCTGCATAAAAATGGTCTCTTACGTTTTTCTCCTTAGGCACACCGTTCTTAATAAAAATAATTAAATGGGCGCAAGCATGTCTATTAAATTAAGGTGGTAATTTGGACTAATTTCCAACAATTTTTATAAAACAAAATTTTTCATTATGAATGTTAATAATAATAAATAGTAGAGCTAATTTAATTTAATTATTTAAATTAACAATGGTGTGCCTGAGGAAATAAACGCAAGATACCATTTTTATGCAGAATTGACCAGGCTAATCAGAAATTATATTCACATTTAAAAATATCAGAGGCGTCCAACTCGCTTCTTCATTTAAAGTTTTAAAAATTATTCTATTGGCGATAACGCTGAAACGAACGGAGATATCGAGCTGCGATTTTAATATTTCTTCTAGCAAATTTCATCTACTTTTTGATTATGGTATCATAATTATACCGTATGATTAATTTTTTTGAAGTAAAATAAAAAAATGTGGTATTATTACAAATTGCGCACTCTAGCATTTTTTTTGAGAACTATTATGGACAACTAAATACGATTGGTGAAAGTGCATACATTTCTCTTCCAACCAGTTTTTAGTGTGCTAAAATCGGATAAGGCGTTTATAAGTTACAGCGATTTAAATGATTACACTTTCAACAGCTTCCCCCCTCTTATTAAAGTCGGTACGCCAATGAACCAAAATGATAGATAATTGTCCAAGCTTTTTAATGGTGTAATCAAAGATATACCTTAATGTGGAATTTTCGGAGATATGTAAAATTTTAAAATTTACTTTTCAATTACGCCCTCTTGCGGCAAAATGCGGAACTTAAAAATTATTTCCAGGATTTTCTCATGGCCATTTTAGTTATAATTTTTTTTTTCCCGAATTTCTATGCTGTTATTGTAATGCATCAGCATTTTTAAGCCGCAACCTTTTCAACGAACTCAAGATCCCGCATGAATATTCAGTTATTACATAAAAGGATACGTCTTAAATTATAATTTATTTAAAGGTCTACCATGCACACCCCGGGAAAGGGGGAAAAGTAACATATACATCATAGATACATTTTAGCCTTTAACTCAATTTTCGGATTCGGGTCAATTTCACATGGAGCTGGTAACTTTAGAGAAGAATTTAGAAATATTATTCGGATGCTCTTAAAAAAAAATAAAGAAACGTGAATCATATCGTGCGCCCTACCATACTCAATATCCACGAGCCGCCACTGAGTTAAACACACCAATTAAAATTGTTGAACACTCAATATTAGGAGCAGTTTAAACTAACAAATCGGATATCTATAAAAATGGATTTTGCCAGCAAGAAACGATAAATCGGATGTCAATAAAAATGAAGTTTGACAGCAAGAAACAACAAATCGGATATCAATAAAAATGTATTTGGCCAGTAAGAAATGATAAAGGAACTTTACAACATGAACCCAGCTTTACTGTTATGTCATTAACAGGGGCGGTTCTACGGGGGGGGGGGGGGTCTGGGGGGGGTCCAGAACCCCCCAACATTTCTGAAAAAAACTATAAAATTCATGCCACTGATAAAAAAAAAAAAAATTTCGGGTGCTTTATTATTTACATAATTTGATACAATTTGAGCATGATCCTAAAAAATTTTGGGCTGTGGCGTTATTTGCTTGCGAAGGCTACCAAAAATTGTGGCTGCGCCCAGTGGCGTATATAAGGGGGGGGGGGACCTGCCGGGCTGCATTTTCATCTCACTCATGGACTCTTAATTAAAGATTTTAAATAATGTATTATTGCTTAGATTACAAAGGTCTTGTAGTAAACGTTTAGCTTTTAAACTTTTCCTTCTAAAAGTCCCCTTTTTTTATAGAGATTAAGGTTTCACACGCATATCGTTTTAGTTATTGATTTTTGATGCAATTTTAAAGGAAAACGAGTAAAAAGAATAATATTTTATAGAATTTTTCTATTATATACGTTTTCCCTTTTTTAGAGTTATTTTAAAACAACAAAAATATAACCCAATGCAATAAAATATTTTTACAACAAAAACAATTAGGTATTTATTTCTTAAGAGAAAAATTAAGGTAAACATTTCAATTGAAACATTTTTTATGGAAGAAGTGTGATAATTTATAATAAAAAAAAATAGTGCGGGATGAAATGAGAATGCTTTATTAGGAATTTAAATATACGGCACTTAAGAAGGAGTATTTCCAAATCTAAGCATTTGCACCAAAAACTGCCCTTAGATCTACGCTCCTAAAATACATGATTTCTGAAAAAATCATCAATTTTGGCCTGGTGAGCAATATTTACTTTTTTTTTAATCATGAAAAATCGAGCCCGGAAAACGCTGGTTAGAGTCATACATACGTCCTATGTTAAAATTTTGGATTGACACCAATATTCATATTTTTCACAATTATAAAAAATGTTTTTTTTTTAAATAAAGAGCCAGCTAGGAATATCAAAAAAAAAAACATTAAAAAAAAATTTAATCCAACCATGCAAAGAGGGAGAGGTAATAATTTAATTTTCGAAATTTGATAATAATTAGGTGAATTTTAAACGAACTTTGGACGTGGCCCCGAAAATTTTTCGCCTGCGGCGCTTTCCGCCTTCTTCGCTAGGTACAATACCATGGAATACATATAGTCCCGACTATCCCCCTCTCTTCAGAAAAAAAAAATGTCCTACTTACGCCCACCCAGCCCCCCCCTCCCCGAGCATATTTTTTGGCTACGTCAATGTGGTGCCCCCCAATATTTTGGGTCTAGAACAGCCCCTGGTCATTAATATGATTATTTTAAATTTTATTTATAATTTTAGTCTGCATACAGGAAAAATCATGCACTGTAGTAATTGTTGACATACTTTCGTACACCCTAGTATAATCAACAACTAAAACACTTAGCTTTTCCAGAAACGAAAAACCTTATCGATATCTCAATATCAATATAGGAGAGGTGTGTATATAAAGATATAAATACTACCAATGATCCACTTATTTTATCATTTTTAGTGCTGTTTTATTATCGGTGATGTTCAAGTTTTATGTGATTTGCGAAAAACAATCCATATGGTTTTACTTTTTAGGTTTCTATTTTATGATTTTTTAAGGTGGAGGTTGCTGTCTTTTATGCTATTAGTTTATCAAGGTAAATTTTCATAACTTATCTACAATAATGGTTTTTTTTACATTATCACAGTTTGTCGTTGTAGGGACCTAAATAACAATAAAAATTTGTTTGCCTAACTATCATTATATAAGTAAATATGAATAAATTATGCTTTAAATGATTTGTATTTTAAATTTAATGGTATTAACAGATAAAATAATTTTATTTTCTTTGCACACCATTTGGACACTCGGATTACTCTGTGCATGTGATTTTAAAAAAAAAAGAATAAGAAAACATGTTTGCAAGGTAGCTTACTTGCCTTAGGGCTAACTTTATGCAGTCGATTTAAACTGGTCCAGTTAAATCATTGATTGTCAGAAATGTGAGTTTCATAATGTGGGATTGAAAAAAAATTTCAATTTAATAGTGATCAATCTGGTCACAATTTGTTATTTTATGATATTATTAAGTTTTGACCATGTTAATCAGTTAATCACTCTTATTTTGAACTTTGTTGTCAATCCCACTTTATAAAACGGGCATTTCTGATCATCTACAATTTAAACTGGACCATGCTATTTGAAGGGACTTTATAAAATTTCTGAATTTTTATTATATTTTTATGAAATAAAAACTATTTGAATAATTGGTCTGCATAAAACCTCATTAGTTATCTAGCTAACTCTACTGTAATATAAAATCCACAAGGATTGATCTACCTACATGCTATATCGATCATTCTAAGTAAGGCAAGTATAAAGTGCTCATTCTACCTTCTTGGCTAAACCATATTCCACTATTTTAGTATTAACAACTAGGGTTTTATATTTGCCTTAAATGGTCGCTAGCTCAGTCGTAGTGCTTTCTTACTTGCCTTTGGCCCATAAGGCACACGGTGCCGTAACGTATACAAACAAGTCTACTAAAATTCAGTACTCTGGATCGCGCCAATCATATTTCATTACTTTCAAATTTTAAAAATAAACTATGTACACAAAATAAAATTTGGTCGCATATTATCAATTTAAACTTTAAACAATAAAGAATAGTTTTAAAATTATTAATATGTTAACAAGTTTTGCAATTCCTTTAGTGTATATACGTCAACATGCATTCTGAGTAGTTTATATCAATTTAGTGGAAGTTTTTTCAATTTTGCAATATTATTTTTCCTAAAACTTTATTTAATTGAATTGCATAATCATATTTTCCCCTTTTTTTGTTGCCCTTTATCTTATCGTGTTTACTAACTACGTTATTTGTTGTGTATCGATTTTATCGTAACATTTATTTTTTTGAGTAGGTTTGTACTGAAATTAATTTTACCGTTAGACTATGCCAGAGTTGCAATATATCAGGATTTTTTTGAAAAAATCAATAAATCCAATTTTTTTGATTAAATCGTGATTTTTTTGTTTTTCTCAATTTATACTGATTTTTTCCATAAATATGGCAATAATGAACTTTAAAATCACTTATTTTCATTATTTTGTCTCTATCCGCCCAAAAATATTTGTTGTCTAGATTTACGGATATTTGATGACAGAAACCAACGTCCGATTTACCATGTTAAACCAAACAACCGGTTATAACGGTTTAACACGTAAAACCGGAGGTTGTAACTTTTAGATAGAAAATAAATAATTAAGATAAGGGGAGGTAACAACCATTTTTCTCTAAAATGAACAGTTCCAATGTTACAGCCTGTCAAAGTCTGAAAATGCCATATTTTAAACGTCAATATCTCAGAAATTATTAAATTTGCAACATTTTATACAACATAAGCGTAGAATTTATCGGGGAATTAGAAAATAATACAATCTTCTTTTTAACATTGACGTATGTAAATACATTATTGTATAATAACATGAATAAAGAATTTGTAAAATTTGTAAATTTGTAATATATAGGGTGTGTTTCATTTAAAAAAACCTAAGTTATATTCGCCACGTTTTTTTTTGGGCCACCCCGTATACTCCAATATAATTTTAAAATGTGCACCCTAATGGTCTCTATAACTTTTTTATTATGACGAATTTTTATCTATTTCTTAAGATAAAGGAGAACATGAACTTTACTCTATCGTTGACTCACTCTGTACTGTAACAGATATGTTGCAAAAATGTATGTATTAGTAGAGAAAATTGACATGTAACTTACTATGGAATAAATAAAGTTATTTTAAAATCAAATCATATCGTGGAGTGACGTACAGAGGCCTATGACAAGCTATATACATATATATACTTTTGGATAATTTGTACCTCCACCTTAACGAGGGCGAAGCGGCCGCGGCTGTGCTGTGTAATCTTTCAAAAGCCTTCGACTGCGTGGATCACGGAGTGCTGCTGCGGAAGCTTGAGAAGTATGGATTCAGGGGTAACTCTCTAAGTTGGTTCCAGTCATATCTTTCCGGAAGGAACCAAATTGTTAGTGTGGGGGGGATAAAATCGGATAAATGTAAAATAGGGGCGGGTGTGCCACAGGGTTCAGTACTGGGTCCTATCTTATTTTTAATTTATATTAATGACATGGTGTCCTTAAGGATTAGAGGTAAATTTACAGTATTTGCCGACGATACCACTATATTGTGGCATGCCAGGAACTCGGAAGAACTAACTACCATTATATCTGAGGATGTTGAGCGAGTTAAGGGCTGGTGTGATGCTAACTCTCTCACTTTTAACGTTTCAAAGACCAATATAATAAATTTTAATTGTGCTGTTGGTGACGTCTACTTGAATGATTCCTTAGTATCTAACTGTTCCAATGTAAAGTTCCTCGGTGTAAATATAGATAGTAACCTGACGTTTAAGTCTCATATTACAAGCGTGTGTAGTAAAATATCCTCAGGGTGTTTTGCATTGAGGGTGATATCGAGGGAATTACATGTAAATATAATCCGATCGGTATATTCAGCTCTTATCGAGTCTCATTTGAGATATGGTGTCTGTTTCTGGGGGAACTCCAGTCAGTATCTCTTAAATTCAGTATTTGTACTTCAGAAGAGAGCTGTGAGGTATGTGTGCAGGGCACGAGTAAGAGAACCGTGTAGGCCGTTATTTAGACAACATAAATTATTAACCCTTACTTGTATTTACATTTTGGAGACGGCCTGCTTAATGTATAAAAAATTTAGAAGCCAAGATAATTTAAGGGTACATCAATACGGCACGCGACAAGTGGAAGTTTTGCAGTTGCCCATACCCCATACTTCTCTGGTAAAAAATTCCATCTTTTATACTGGCAAAAAAGTATTTAACCACTTACCAGCTCACATTAGATCTCTGAGAACCCCTAAAGAATTTAAATCGGCTGTGAAAGGGCTTTTGCTAGAGAAAGCCTACTATACCGTTTTAGAGTTTTTCGATGATCGTTTTTAATTGTTTTATGTCCCTTGGCTATGTAACTGTTAGTTCTGAGTGAGCTTCATTTTATTTTCAATTTGTAAACCTTTAACTGTTGGGCCGGTTTTTGTGTTGTTAATTTTGTATAATTGTTGTGTGTTTTTCTTATAATATATATAGATATTTTGGTCAAATGGTACAGCAATGGCCATTCGCATTAACACTGTATTATATGTATAAGTGAATATTATAGTATGTATATTGATTACTTTGTCAGCAAGATTATTTCTTTGGACAATAAAGGATTTTAAAGTAAAGTAAAAGTATAATATTTTGTGGTATTTTTTTAGTTATATTTATTTTTATGTGACTTTAAATATTGCCTTACATTTACGCCTGGTATACTGGATCCCCAAAACCAGATGCTTATGTGCATATTAAAGCTCTTCAGTGAGACTATAAGATCTAAGATCTTCGAAGAATTCGTCCATTTTTACTCAAAGTCTCAAAGATATTTGATATTTTGTATGAAAAAAGATACAAAGTCACGGCCTGTTTATTATTGTTGAATGTTTCGCCTTAAACTGGCATCATCAGACCTAAAACTATAAGATTTGATATTTGATATAATAATAATTATTATAACTATATTAAAAAATATTAAAGGCGTAAAGCGAGAGCACATAACCCGAGGCGACATCTATACTGTCGAGGTGGACACTTATATTCATGGCCTATAGGACATAAATCTAAATAATATCAATCTGAAATAAGAAAACTAATGTCGTCTTCAGTTATATAACAGTTATATACTTTTAAAAAATGTAATAAAATGTCACTGAACATTGTTGTAATATAACATGTTTGCTGAGATGGCATCCATAAAAGAAGAAATTAAAAATAAAACACCTGTATTTTTTTTAAGACAGGTATACATTTTTTTATAAAACCTTTTACTCATCTATATATTATCTTTACATTTCAAAATTATATCAAATTATGGTATTTGCTTATATTTTATTACCTTGCTGCAATTAAGTACTTAGAATTTGTTTTCAAAGTCTACTGATAAGATAAATAACACATATTTCCACGGATGTAAGTTTATTTAACTCTTAAAAATTTTGAAATAACATTATCTTGATTGGGTTACGTGATATCGTTATCGTTGTTAAGGTGTCAGTCATGTGAGTAAGTGATGTTAAGAAGAAATTGTAAGTTTTTCTATTTATTGTAAGATCGATAAATTAGTTGCCTCTTGAAAATAAAAAAAAAACTAAATACTATGATAGGTTTTAAAGGTTATACGTTTTCAGGTACCTAGTCGACATTTTTTAGTGCATTTAATTTTATATTAGAGAGGGTTAGTAAAAAGTATCGAAACGCTTAAATATCTTCAAAATTGCTAAAGCTGCGCTAACAAAATTTGGCATTTGGGGGTTTCTGGACATGCAGAATTGAAAAATAATATCGGCACTGTTGCCGGATTTCCCAGTTTTGCGCTACACGTAGTCGTTTTGTTATCTTAAATAGAATATCATTTATATTTTTACTGCAATAAATAGGGAGTCTCAAGTTTCGTAAGTTTCCAAATTTTAAAAATGTATTATTTACTAGTTGCTGAGATATGATATCGCGGCATTTTCAAAAAAAATTAAATTAAAATATTTTATTATTTTAGAATGCGCATTAATAGTTATTTACATTACTAGATGCGACAGTAAAACAGGTTTTTGAATTGCCAAAGCGAAGCCGAGGTGAATTAATACCTCCGACCACCAAAAAAGGCTTTCGCATCGTGTGATGTATTAAATTTTTTCTACTACTGTTCTCTGATCAATATATTATTAAGTAATAAACTTTGATTTTGTTCAAATTAAAATGATAAAATAAGTTTTTTTTCCACCTGTAAAATAATCCATGACAACTAGTTATTCGAGTATTGTCAGTTCGAATAAAATAAGGATTAATGTAAAATAATCCATTTTTTTTTGTCCTGGCACCGAAAGTAATACTTTACATAGCTAGCAACGCTACTTTACATAGCTAGCAACGTATAATATTCAGGTAACTCGAATGTTTACTTTCGTTATCTGTCATGTTGCTAGGGCCCAAAAGTTAATTTATTTATACAGTAGTAGAAAAACTTACATTATTACTTTTTACTAAAACGGTATAGCGAGACTGACTTATGTATGATTTATGATTTGGTCTTTAACTAGATGTAATCCAATTTCACAATAGAATATTTCCAACAGTGAGGCGGGTTGTTGTGGTACATTGGGAAAGGCAAAGTTTTTTTTAGAAGAAGCCTTTGGTAATGATTTGAATATTGTTTTCAGGTGTTATTTATGTTATAAACTTTGGACGATAAGCCATTTTCGTCTATGGTTTGGTATACCATAAACTAAGTAAACCTAGACAACCCACGTCAATGAGCTAAAGCGTGACTCATGGCCTCGACGTAAATGCCGAGAAGCGAAGTGACTTTAGACGGATATTTGCGCTCGCTTAATGTTTATTACAGACAACGGTAATCCGTGACTGTCTTGGACGTCGCGTCGTCTGCAATTTATAAGCGGTAAAATTTTTACATTGAACTTACTACTGACGTCATTTTTGATTTGAGTCATGTCATTGATTAAATCGTATCCTTTTCAATTCTGTCAGGATTTAATTAAACTTCAAAATAACTATTTCTTCTTTTGCTGAATAATAAGACATATTTTCAGAATATGTGTCAATTAATTATTTTTCACTTTCAAATTACTTTTAACACGTAAAATTAAATTTCTCAGAAATGGCAAAGGTGGTCAAAATAAATTTTACGTCAATTGACAGGACCCTTTAATTAATAACAGACCTACCTTATTTTTTGTTTCTGTTATAATTATGTATTTCCAAGTTGTGACGTGCATCTAACCAGTAATTCGACGACCTATAATACTTAAAAGCAAGTCTTATTACGTTCAGTTTTTAAATTTTTACAGTCTATACAGGATGTTACAAATTCGACATACCAGCATTAGAATCTCGGAAACCATAGGAGTTAGAGAAACGGTTAAATGGGGGCAAAGTTGTGCAATTCGGTGTTGATTATAATGTCGCTTTAAAAGTTTTCAAATTCCGAATACTTCCGATTTTATTTAAAAAAAAAACAAATTTTGCATAATTGTTTTTATTTTTTCCAGAGCTCATTTGACTAGCTATTTAAAAATAAATGACACTTTGTCATTGCCACTTTTTCTCCTCTACAAAATGACGTTACTAAACTAAAGATCCGATGTTTCGTCTCGGAGCGACCATCACCAACTTTACTTTTTTAAATACGGACCTGGATTTTTTGTAACCGATTTTTAAACCCTCCTACCCTCAAAATGTAATGACGATATTACTTTCTCATAATGATGAATTGTCCTTGCTTATTTTTTTAAATTCATATTTTTTACACTTCTTGTCAGTCCGGTCCTGGCAACGAATCACAATAATAATTAAAAACCTATACATAAGAACATTATAAGTAATATAATTTAGTTTATAAGAACTTTCTAATAATTCTAAATTTACTAATTATAAATCCTAATTTTCTAAATGTTCAAAGATATTGCCGTTTTGCTTAATACAACGATCGATTTTTCTTCCAATTTTGGCGACAGCCCTTTCAACCGATCTTCTCCTTATCCTACCAAATGCAACCTGTATGTGTTCTTCCAGTTCTTCTATGGTATCTACGTCATTTTTATAAATAACATTTTTTTAAAGCCCCCAATTAAAAATCGGTTAAAAAAATCCAGGTCCGTATTTATAAAAGTAAAGTTGGTGATGGCCGCTCGGAGACGAAACGGCGGATCTTTAGTTTAGGAACGTCTGTTTGTAGAGGAGAAAGAGTGGCAATCACAAGGTGTCATTTATTTTTAAACAGCTATTCAAATGAGCTCAGGAAAAAATAAAAACGATTTTCAAAATTTCGGTAAAGCGGCATTATAATCAACACCGAATTGCACAACTTTGCCCCTATTTAACCGTTTCTCTAACTCCTATGGTTTCCGAGATTCTAATGCTGGTATATCGAATTTGTAACACCCTGTATATAACTACATAATTATGAAATAGACACAAAAAAGCACACTTATTTCACGAATATGCCATAATAAATCTCAACTTCTGAGTCAACTTGCTAACAATGACATTTGAAAAGGGTATTTCAAACTGGTTACTAAATATTAAAAAATATTTTGGATTTATTTCCAGGTTAGGCGATATGATCTTCCCCCACTTTTCATTCAAAGAAGATTTAAAATCTTCGAAGAAATTTCACCTGGTGAAACATCTTCTAGAAATCCGGGCGCATAATAAGGTACTGGGCAGCAGTGCAAGAATCTTGGACCCCAACCACTCTTCAACAACTACTTTGTGACTTTTAGTTGTCCTTAGGTGGAAGGTGTAGGTCTCAGCATAATTTTAAAATTGCCAGATCTAACTCTTCCATGCGAGGACTTCTATAATTACTTCTATGCCATGCAAGTCAATACTACGAACCTTTCTTCAAACGATTACTAGAAAAGTACTTTGGGAAGAGAGTTGATGACGGTTACTACCTTCGAGAATAGGTGCTCATACACTAAGTTCCGTTGATTAAGTGGAGCAGTGGTCTCTTCACTTTGTTTAGATAAGTGAGATTCAACTCCTCCAACTTAGTTTTTGAACTTAAAACGTCAATTTTTGTCTGAATTGTAATAACATTAATAGTGGATAGTAAGAATTTATTTTTGTGTTAGATAAACAGTTTTAAAGTTTTTATTGTTATATAATTTTTTTATTGTAAATTATTACAAAAATATAGCTACACTCATACTAAATTGAATATACTTTAGTTAATATTATAAATAAATTTATGCATGCCTCTCAAACTATTTCCAAATTTAACGAGTAGTAAAATATAATACTATAAAATTTTTAAACGATAGTTGCAAGTAAGTTCTTTCACAAAACAAATGTTAACATTAACCTCAATTTTTATTGCAGAGACATTCTGTTTGATGCTTAAAATTATATAGAAATAATAATTTACCTACTAACAATACAAGAAAAGATTTTAATATATGTTCACCATGCCTTCTTCAAGTAATGTAAAGAAATCTGTAGTTTATAATTCTATTTTTTAAATTACCTTCCCAGTTTGTATGAAAGAAAATGAAAATTTTAAAACATTTTTGTTTAAATGAATATTTTTATAATAATTTGTCATAATTACCTATATATTTTATTGTAAGTACGTTAAAAGTTTTAAAAGCTTGATTAATAATGATAATAAAGCACATTCTGCCATCTCAAAAATGTAATTTTTTCTAAAACTAAAATTATTATTTTCAACATAGTAAAGTATGACACCCATTAATTTGTTACAGCGACAATTTATCAAACTACGATCTACTTTTATTTGTTCCAAAATTTCATAAGTAACTAAAGATGCTGCGAAAAATGACTTTTTACAAATAATTGTGTAATAATAGTTATTCTAACTGACGTAAAACGAAAAAACAGTTTTTTGTATAGTACTTGCAATAAAATGTGTATCTTATTATGACATAAATTGTATATATGAAAGATTTCAATAAGATAGGTGGTTTTCCAAAAAACCAAACTATTTGATTATGAACTTACAAGTTTAAAAATAGTTTACTTTATACAGGGTCTTTTATAAGGTCAGAGCACTCGAAAATAATGTATTTTACATGCGTTCTATTTAAATCTTTTATAAAATAATTATTTTTAGTTTATGAATATTTAACCTAGTAATTAATGCTTATCTTAAGTAAACTTGGAATTGATTAAATTTAGTACTTTAGACCACATGCCGATTATCTGTAAACTTTCGCTCAAGTTCAAGAATCCCAGAGTAGGTGGATAAAATAAATCAAAACAATTTTTTTATTAACATTTTATTTATTACAACAGAACATAGGTATTCCCTAAAATCGACCAAAATTATCACAAATTGTATTTAATTCAACCCTTCATTAAAACAACATATTTTATATTTATCCAAAGCTATACCACCACTGAAATTTGTACTTTTAAGTAGCGAAATATTTTTTCATCTTAAACTACATAAAAGCTAACAAAACTAACTTCTAATATTTTCATTGAAAAAGGATATTATATATTATACAATTATAAGCCGCTAAGTTTTGTAATATGTACAATATTTTACATCATTTTTTAAATAGTTTATCTACAGTGAGAATTCTATTAAATTTTCTTGTAGTTTGTAGTATAGTTTGAACGAAGAATTAACTACCTACCCTTTTTTAAATATCTATACGCATTTAAATAATATACACTTTAACAGAGGCAATATAAACACTGTAGTTGCATAAGAACTTTAAAAATTATCCCATTTATTGACTGAAGAGGTTTAAACTCCATTACGAACCTTTAAAACAGTGACCGCACCAGAAGAATGTTAATGAGTGGGCACAAACGGGCCTGATATACTTGGGGAGGGCTTAGGATTAAAATACGTATATACCACGGCACAGAAAGCGATAGAAAAATTAACGCGCAAAACAGTAACCGGTGAAAGGAAAATAGGTCAGGTATGAACTAATCACATAAACATTATTTGGTGGGGCATGTGAATGGGCACCTTTAGTTTCAGGGTGGGCACACTCTGGCGCCGTCAATCTATAGAAACTAAAACTTTTAGTAGGTCAGTAAGCATACGTCTAATTTATAAATATTCTGATTAATTTTTGTGATTTTTCGTATGGGAATTTAGTTAATGTAAATTTAGTTCCTACCAAAAAAAAAAATTCCAAAATGCTTTTAAATTTAGATATATTTAGTGATAAGCTTGTTATTTTTTCTTTGGCGTTGTAGTATAATGTTTTATTTCTTAGATCTTGTAGCCGGGTTGGAGTGCTCATACACCGACAGATTTTTTATTAATCCGATGGTATAAAAGTAATGTAATTAAATTACAGCTCCTATACAAAAACACCAGTTTTCTGTGCCATTGGTAAAATAATGGGTTTCAATATACAGGGTGTTTCCTAATGACGTGCTAATATTTAAGGGTGTTTTTTTAAGAAAAGGATCGGTAGAATAGCTCTGATAGAGAATTTTTGTTTCATAATCGCTATTCTACCTAACTATAATGAGTATACATTTTAATTTAATTGTGTTATTCAAGAACGTCTGACGAGAGAAATTCAAGACGCCGTTTTTATGTAGAATTGACCAGCCTAATCAGAGTAGTTTAGGAGATATTACAAAATAACGTTATAAAAAATAATTTAACACTCTGGTAGCAAAAAATGTCAGTCGTTTCGCGTTGCAGACGAAGGTCCATATGAACTTTTCTTCATAAAACGACCTAGGGGATCACAGTCTGAAATATTATCCTGCCATAAAAGAACACTCTGTATAAAACAAGCTTTCAAAATGAAAAAATTACTTTTATAATTTTGAGGTAGTTAGAATGATAATAACAAAATTTATTAGGTAACAAGCAGCACTAAGCAGATTTAGATAAAGAAAGAAATTCAAATAACTTCTTTTTTATATTAGAGTTGCTAAATGATATTCAATAACAAAAGTCCATAACTGTCAATAATTCTTACACCGACACTAGGGTATCTTATTACTTACATAAGAATACTATATTTTTAATTACATGCCTAATTGACAGCGTCTAAAGTCTAATGAGATCTACGTTACAACCGTGTAATTTTACAAAAATATATTCAAAATGTATTATTTTAAGTTATGCAAACTCGTCGGCAAACATAATGTTTATTGTTTAGTGGTGTACACTGATCTTTGTAAAATAATATTATTCATGAAAACTTTATATGGTATGGTTTATTACTCAATCTGTTAAGTAGTGGTTAAATAATGATTATAGAATTTTTATTACGCAGTTTACACCCTATTTGTTGTAATCATGATTATAGTAGAAACCGTATTTGTAGATATGTATGTTTCTAACATAGACAATATATCACATATATAACTATTCGACATAGACAATAATATGTAATTAATGTGAGTCCGGGAAACGATTCATTATGTGGCAGGCTGAGAAGTGACGCTAAGCAACACTCACTGGAATTATTACAGTTTCAGAGACAGGGAAAAGGGAACTATATAAACTAAAAAAGTGAAATAAGGAATCGCTGAAGCAGAGTATAAAATAAAAAGTACGTTACATAACCGTTAAGTAACTGTTTCAGTAGATATTCGGTTAGAAACTACGAAACCAGCTCCTAAATCCGTAATGTAACAAATCACATACCGGGCTTGGTAACGTAAATAACTAATTTACTTTACAACTTAAGTATAGTTGAGCTTGCGGTAACTTATAATTTAACTACAATCACAATTAAATTCATATGATACTTATCAATTAAATTAAAAGTCCCGACCTTATTGGTCCGATATTTATAAAATATGACAACAATATCTTATATCACAAAAAAGGCAATCATTACTATTACATCAAGTACAAAAATATTGATAACACTTAATTTAAAAAACGCCGAAAGTCTCCTTAAATTATTTAAAGGCCAAAGAGCACACATGTAACCCCAAGATAAAGTAAACTAAACTAAAAATGGCCTATGTTTCTCGATGAGGAAAAAATATTCAGTACATTTTAAGATAACAAATCTTGTTTTTGATTTTTTTCATGTTTTTTTTTAATTTATAACGATTAGAAATAACAGACATTTATTAAATATTCTGTTGAAAGAATAACAATTTTAAATATTTCCTTCAGTTTAGTTTAATTAAAAAATATGTTTATGTAAAAAGAAATAAAAAATGGCGGTAAAAAAATTTTTGCCATACATTTTTTTATATAACAAATCCAATTAATTTAAATAAAAACTCATATATTTATATATCACTGTCTTAAATGATTAAACAATATGTTTATATTAAATGAAGTTGCTTAATAAAAAAATATAAGAAGACTTTAGACAGTAAATAACTTTGTTTATTTGTCTATCACAAAAGGTATCATGGCTAGATAAGAATAATTTAACAAATAAACAACAATACAAAAATATTATTTAACGATAGTCAAACTTAAATACTTGTACTAAAAAAGCTTTAAAAGTTCACAGCACTTAATTCCTAGAGTTGATTTATGTTCATCACTATTTTATTTTAAATTGTTTTAAATTCCTACAAAAGGGAAGTGGCTAGGTTGCATAATTTTTTGCCTAGTAATATCGTAAAAAAAAAATTGAGATTTCTTATTTATTTTTTAAATACCTTTTCGAAAAAGCTAAAATTTCGAGTTTTAAAAATTTTTTTATCTCACTTATTTTAACCTAGAGAAAAACAAATACGACTTGGTGAAAGCAATTTTTTTATCTTTATACTACCGTGTTTTTTGAATTTCGGTATAACGTTTCGTTTATGTGGAATGAATCAACTTTAATTTTTTGAATACGGACCTGTACATCATCAGGAATTTGATAATAACTTTAAAATAAATTTGACCCTGACAGTTATTTAAGGTATAATTGCATCCAATTTAAATATCGCCCGTTGAACATAAAAAGGGGACTACTCACTACATCTGTCAACATAATCAGGCAAAACTATAAAGTTTCCGTCATAGCCACCTTTGGTTTGTTTATCTTTATTTCCTGCTTTGTTTTAATTTAAATATAAATAATATTAAATTTTAATATCAATAGATTCTAAAAACATTGTAGTATAAAGCTAAAAAAGTTGCTTTAACAATGTTGTATTTGTTCTTCTGTAGCGGTTAAAATAAGTCAGATAAATTTAAGAAACACAAACCCAAAATTTTAGTTGATAGAATTATTTCAAAAAGTAAAAAAGAAAGCACAATTTTTCTTTTACGATATTACTAGGAACAAAATTCCACAACTTTGTGACCGATACTGTATCTCTTATAGTTTTCGAGATATCCATGACAAGCATCGAATTTAGGATGCTCCATATGTTAGCGATGATAATAAAATTGTAAGTACACTTTTTGAGATAGCATACGTTTACAATCCAAAAGTCTCCCCATGATCCACGCTTATTTTTAACGCATTTCCAATAATTGTAAGTACTAAATAATCGAAATAGTTCTAAATTAGTATTAGTAAATTGTTGAATTTAATTTACAACTGAAGGTGCCAGTAATATTTTTAAAATATTTTAAATAACAAGAAATTGGAAATGACTGACTACATCGATTAAATTATTTTATTCAATTTCTACGCCACACCACTCTACGTTTATAGAACAAAGAATATGGTGGAATATTGAAGTACGTATATATATTATAGTGTCCATATAAAGCGTCACTACTTAAAACGCTGAAACGTATCAAGATTGGAATAATTTAAGATAAATATGGAGTATTTGAGACAGCATGTTTGTCTTTTATTGGCAAGCATACCTACGGTGGCGTAAGTAGCATTCGTTGACTCAAATGGCTTAAAGTTACAACATAGATCTTATAGAATCCGCCATATACTTTGGGCTTTGAATTTCAATATTTAAAGAACGACGGATCAGTGCAAAAATGTGGCAACCGTTTATGGAGACAAACTAATGTTTGTCTCCATTTTCGATGGATTTCAGACACAAGATATTGTAGTATTTTATGCAATAAAAGACGGCGCGCTACGAAGTCACGTCGGTTCTTACGTAGCAAATGAATCATAGTACGTCTATCTATTCGGCTTTCTTTAAATGTTGAAATTCAAAGCTTTGGGTTTCCGCTTATACAATCAACATATTATTCGTGTACTATATCTAATATAGTTCTAACAATACCTGCATTATATAATTCAACATCTACCAATCTATCTCTTCATTTCGAATTCATTTTGTAAGTAAAAACATTTAGCCTCCTTTCCAGCACATTTTTATCACATTTTTGTCGGTAACTTCATCAATTCTCGTCTTTCTTCCTTGCAGTTACGTACCCGCCGTTGTTGAGTCAACCATTAAACCTGATTAAGGTTACTTATTTGAACCAATGTAATCATTGTTCGACTTAATCGCGATTTACGCCTAATCTGGATTAAGTGTGAGTAAATGCAAAATTTTGTCTCTCCTTATGTTCATCGTTTGGATGAAGCCGCACAATACATTGATAACTGTTCCCGCGTGCACGACTTTTCGCAACACTCATTGTAAACACCCCTCCTCCTCCTTTTTTTGCCAAAGTTTCCTAGCATCGATGTAGCTTCTTGTCTACTTTGAAAAGGATACTCAGAAGGATCTCGATCAGCAGGTAAGTCTGAGTAAAACTGGGACTCCCAGTAGTTTTTCTTTCGTATCCGTACTACAAAGAAAAACATTTATTATTAATTTAAAAAAACTCAGACGTCGGTGATGCAACATGCAACGTTAGGAGTATCGCAAAGCTCTATTTTGGGATTCCTGTAGGTCCGTATTATTTTTCCCCTGATAACTTTATTAGCAAGATAATTTCCAAAGAAACCATTGTTGAGACAATTGTTTTCATAGAAGTTATCTGGCTGGTAAAGTTACCAGAAGATGAATAATATGGGCTTTAGGCCCGTATTATTAATCTCCTGATAACTTTACCAGCCAGATAATTTCTATGGAGACAATTGTCTTAACAATGGTTTCTTTGGAAATTATCTGGCTGGTAAGTTACCAGGAGATTAATAATACGGGCCTTAGGCCCGCTATATCAATCTCTTGGTAACTTTATCCGCCAGATAATTTCTATGGAAACCATTATTGAGACAATTGTTTAATATTCACCATTTATATTTCATGCTTGATAAACATATTAATAATCTAACTCTGTTTAATTTATTTCGGGTAAATATTTGTCCTAGGAAATACTGTTATTATAAGGAAGTATATTATATTCCCAAAGACTAGTTTCTTTTCTATTTCAAAATATTCGTTATTCATTCATTTTTAGTTATTTTACAGATCAGTTTTCTTACTTGATTATATAATTATAATAATAGCTCCGTCTAAGTTATTAGCTAACTAGAGCAGGGCAACTGGGCAACTCTCTATTGGAGCTGGTTTAGTAAGACAGATCTGATTTTAAGTTTATTTATTTTATTGGCAGGTTTCAGTAATCTTTTACCGCCGTGAGAGAAATAGTTGTTTTTTAATAAATTGTATTTTATATCTTTACTTTTGTGTCACTAGGAAAGGGTACGAAAAAACCAGCTTTAATTACTCAGGCACATACGTTGTAGCGCGCTTTGTCATTTTTGACTTAAAACTATTTTAAAAGTATGAAATTATCAAGTAGGACGGGTTTTGTCCTACGTAGTATGAGAAGTGTTAATATTTATTTTCTTTTTAATTTGATCTGTTTATTGTTAATTTATGGTAAATAGGCCTGTGGGGAGGTTCGTACTGCATGGTGTCTTATGTTTGTCATGTCCCTTGTAACCACAAAACGCGGGACTTACAACTTGTAAGTTACGCGTTTTGTGGCTGAGCTTTAAAGAAGCTTTGCAAAGTATCTGGTACGTATTGTTTTATGTACGGCATGTTTATCGCTTGGTGTAGGTGTATTTGTCATAGTACTATGTCTTGTAGTTTCTGTATGCGGTTGTATTGATGGTCTGATATGCTACACCAAACCAGGTGCAGTATATGCTAGTTAGTACTGCTCTTATTATTGATGTGTATATTGTTAATTTATTGTGCGGTGAAAGAAAAGATCTGTAGTTTAGTAGTATTTGTAAGTTTTAGGTTGCCGCGTAGTATTTTCTTATTATGTTGGTTACATGTGGTAGGAATTGTAGTCTTCTGTCTAGTGTAACGGCGAGGTATTTAAAACCAAACAACGCCCGAAGTGCTTCAGCCATTTGTATTTCAAATAACGGCGATCTAAAAAATATGAGCTAAGAAATTACCTGGTCGCAAAGTTTGATAATTTCCCTGGCAGAGGGCAGCCAGAGCGTCCGTGAGATGTTTCCCACAATATTTTTTTATTTGGTCAGAATTTTCTTGTTGCCTTTGCTGCATCATTCTTGATATTTCATCGAGTTGGCCGTTACAACCCCAAATTATGTTTATTACAGTAAAGATGAAGAGTAGATGGAAAATATATAGGAAACCCATCTGAAATAAAAAAAAGTTATGTTAAATTTATACCGAGTGACAAAAGACATTTTTTTCTACCCCCACATGGCAATTTGCTGTTTCGTTTATACTTAAGTTGCGAGAAAAGTAGGCTATTCCAGTTAATTGTACGGCAAAATTTCATAACAGTGCGGCACAGTGTTGCAATTTTTAGAAATAAAATTTCCCATTTTATAGAAAAGTTCCACGAATGCACACTTTCTTCGATTTTTTCGGTTACTCCAGGGTATATAATGTATAATTTACTTTTTTAAATCCATGTGGACGCTATAGCCTACCATCGTGCCATCAGTGTGGGAGTGTGGTGACATTTTGCCAAGCAACAAAATCCCGTTAATCGATTTTTCAGGCGCTAAAATCTCGACACTGGTTGGAGCCTGCAAACGAATTTTCGATTCGCTGGAAAGAATAATATTTGCCGCTGAATATGAAACAGGTTTTTACTAAATTGTTTGTGTGGATTCCAAGAAAATCACGTTTGTAATATTTTTTTAGGGATTTTCGAGGGGATTTTTTTAGTTGGCAAAATGTCACTATTGAACCCGTTTAATTAGACGCAAAAGTATTTTTGTTATACGTTACATGATTCCTAATATGCGCTTCAAGGTTTAAAGATTTTGACGCAGAAATTTGTCCTTATAACACATAAACTGAATAACAAATAATAATAATAACAACAACATTAACGATTGTACTAGATTTATGCCTGTAAATACAGATTAAAAAAGAAGACTGCCTGAAGCTACTTATTCCTCACAAGTATAAAACTTCCAATGAAGTTGTTTAAACGAATGTATGTTAAAACCTGGTGAATTAAAATTTAATTTTATGCAGATTTGATTTATTGACCTTTAAAAATAAGTTATTTTTACACTGAATATCAATAAATGCTTATAAACATTTGAGATATACTTATAGGAAGTTGATGCTCGTGTTGATATCACTATAATATCTATAACCTTTGACGCGGTTCTGCTTCTTGTCTTCATAGCTTTGTTTAATTTTTATTTTAAGAAATTATTATAAATTAAAAGTAGTAGAGTTTAGTGCCCGTGTAAGTAAAATAGAAAGAAAGTTTTAGCGGCAGCCGGACAAGGTAGTGCATCTATCTTTTGCATAACGTACACAGGGACACCAAAGGTAATGGGTTCCCTGGGGCACAGGTAGACTGCTTCGTCCATGTTAGGACTCATTGCTTACAGTTTATGGCTTTCTGAAGGGTGTGCCAGGGCCCCCTGACGCTCACCCCCGGCATCGTTATGTGTGTGTGTTCTGTGTTACTAATGGCCACTTGCCGTCTCCAACATTTAGCTAGCTTACTCTTGGACTTACAGCTTAACCTGGGTTTCGAATCACGATACTCAGTCATGCGACACCCACCAAGGGCTATCAATCCACGGTTTATTGCCATTGCATGACCTACCGGTTGGGAAGTGTGTACCTTCTTTCGCACCGAACGAGATGTCCGATCTCATCCGTCCTGGTTATCGCCGTGAATGGAGTGCGTTTTTTCGGGGCCACGCCCAAAGTTCGTTTAAAAGTCACCTAACTACTATCAAATTTCGAAAATTAAATTATTACCTCTCCCTCTTTGCATGGTTGGATTACATTTTTTTTTGATATTCCTAGCTGGCTCTTTATTTAAAAAAACATTTTTTATATTTGTGAAAAATATGAATATTGGTGTCAAACCAAAATTTTAACATAAGACGTATGTATGACTCTAACCAGCGTTTTCCGGGCTCGGTTTTTTATGATTTAAAAAAAAGTAAATATCGCTCACCACGCCAAAATTGATGATTTTTTCAGAAATCATGTATTTTAGGAGCGTAGATCTAAGAGCAGTTTTTGGTGTAAATGCTTAGATTTGGAAATACTCCTTCTTAAGTGCCGTATATTTATATTCCTAATAAAGCATTCTCATTTCATCCCGCACTATTTTATTTATTATAAATTATCACACTTCTTCCATAAAAAATGTTTCAACCTTAATTTTTCTCTTAAGAAATAAATACCTAATTGTTTTTGTTGTAAAAATATTTTATTGCATTGGGTTATATTTTTGTTGATTTAAAATACCTCTAAAAAAGGGAAAACGGAACAGACAAGTATATAATAGAAAAATTCTATAAAATATTATTCTTTTTACTCGTTTTCCTTTAAAATTGCATCAAAAATCAATAACTAAAACGATATGCGATCTCTATATAAAACAGGACTTTTAGAAGGAAAAGTTTAAAAGCTAAACGTTTCCTACAAGACCTTTATTATCTAAGCCCCCCCCCCCCTCATATACGCCAGTGGGCACAGCCACAATTTTTGGTAGCCTTCGCAAGCAAATAACGCAACAGCCCAAAATTTTTTAGGATCATGCTCAAATTGTATTAAATTATGTAAATAATAAAGCACCCGGAATTTTTTTTTATTAGTGGCATGAATTTTATAGTTTTTTTCAGAAATGTTGGGGATCCTGGGCCCCCCCCCTGTAGAACCACCCCTGATCGTTACTACATGCAGCACGCTGTAACTCTTGAAACTTTATTCTTTATTCTTAAACTTTATCCGGTATTTTCATGCACATGGACCTACTTAAAATTATACAATCTAATTCATTTTTTAAATATACTTACCAGTCATTTTTATGTCGGCAATACTACAGGGTAAGAAGAGGTCATCATTACTAGAAACTTTATTCTAATTTGTTATTTCTATAAATGATTTTTAATGTCTTAATATCAATAACATTTTTCTATAATTGGATAGTGCAGTGATATGAATAGTTGTCGATTGGCGGTTACTTTAATCTTTTATCTTGTTTTGGAAATAGCACCAAAATAAGGTTAAATAAGTTAAATTTAAAGTTATTTTTAGATGGTACCCGTAATAGAAACATTGTTGCATTGGGTTAAAAAAATTGTGTGCTAATTTAAAAAATATCAGAAAAATCATGAAATGTCAACTCCCTGATCATTAAATCTCAATAGAAGAACATAATGAAATAAACCAGGATTTTGATTTTTAAATGATTTGTAATAAAGATACCCAACAATATATATTTTTTATTAGTACATAATACAATAGTGAAAACTAGTGTTAAAAGTTTACGTAAAACCGGTTGATATGAACTAAATAGTTACGTCGATCCGATCAGGGTCAATTTTTGGTTATAGGGGGCCCGAGGCCCATTACAAAATCCGGAGCCCCTAATCATTGGAGTCCAAAGGGCCGGCTTTAGACGGAGAGGGTAACCAGCCAAAAAAAAAACGTAGCCGCGGTGTGCGGTATCAAAATCTTCATCAGGACAACTTCATAGTGTGTTTTTGTTAATAAGTTATGCAATAACAATTTATTATGCTTTATTGATATAGTTACTACAAAAACACAGTATTTTTAAGCCTGGAAAAACAGTCTTAAATAAAGGTAAAAAGAATTTTAAAAAATTTCTCAAATAAATACGGCATACAAAGAAGCCGACATAGATCAAATTGAGCTTTCCGCCTCTCTAGACTAGACTAATAAGGAGGCCACAATGCTTGTCGAGATCTTTGATCCATTCCACTTCCTTTGTGCTTTTTCTTATTTAATAATATTTTTAAATTAATAATGTAATATTGGATACATTTCTTTTAAAGTTGATTTTTTATTCTTTAATGCATTTTAATCGAAATAAAAACAATTTTTTTTTTAAATATAGATTTCATATTTTCCCAGAAACTAGATAGAAGTCGCCACCGTCGCCGATGCGTGTGAATGAATACCAGCAAGTGTACGCCGCGCGCCGGTGACGGCTTTTTAATAGTTCTCTCACAAGACAAATATTAACATTTCTTAAAATATATAATTTAAAATAATTTTTAATTGTATTATAAGGCGACAAACGTGTGGCGCAACATGTCAGGATTTTTTTCCGATTTTTTTTTGTTTTGCATATTTTATATTATATTCAATTAGATTTTATAAAATATTTTTTTTACAGTAAAAAAGTTTATCAGCATTACAATTTTGCAAATGAAGTATTTTGTCTTAAAATATTTGAATAAACAGTATCGCTGAAACCGAGTGAGGGGCCCCTCTGAAAGAGATCTGATCGCATTAAAATTTCCCATGTAAAATTACTGCTCTTTTTGACTCGAATATACAAAAAAACTAAGTAAGATATTAAATTTCGGAAGGCTTCAATATACAAGTATGCAATAATTATTGGAGATTGGAACTTTAACAAACGAAAAGAAAAACAACTAAAAGAGTTCCTAAAAAACGCAGATTTCGAAAAGGCTATCACTCCCACATTCCTCATGCCCAATAATATTGACTCGACCCATTAATACATACAAAGTCTCTCAAAAAATGTATAAAAAAACACTAAATTAATATCAGATGTTGGTTCCGATCATCAATTCATACTATTAGAACTAGATATAAAGCAAAAACCCACGGAAAAAATACAGACAAGATGGAACTATGCTAAGTCAAATATGGAAAAAATAAACGAGAAACTAGAAGAATACCTACAAGAACAGGAACATACAATAAACGAAGATCATATTTCTCAATTTAATAAAAAATTACAAACACTTATAGAACATCACACACCAAAATCGACACAAGCCCCATTTGCATACCCGCTCCCACCCTATATTATGTCCTTAATTAAACAAAAAAGACGCATGTACAGAGACTATTATGCATCACCAGACCCAGACGTTAAAGAAAAAATCAACAAGTTCAACAAAAACATACAGAAACTAATTTTTGAATATAAAAATCATACGTGGCTGAGTACATGTAAAGAAATTAATGATGACCATGGCAGAAACTTTTACGGAAAAATCAAAAAATTATCTAGATATAAATTAACAAACACAATTCCTGATTTGGAAGAAAATGACATTATATATAGTTTGGACCATGAGAAAGCCATACTATTCCAGAACCACTACAAGGAACACTTTAGAGAATCAAGCCTCCCATATTTCAATGCACAACATAAAGAGAATATCCACCACTGGAATCAAAACTACTTTGAAAATCCTGCAGAGTCACCAAACCTTGTCCTCAATCCAGAAGAATATTATGTAATTCTACACGGTCAAAAAAACAGTGTACCAGGCTCCGACAATATTCCATGGTATGTCGTAAAACAACTATCCACTAACATTCACGCACATATCATCAAAATATTTGAATATTGCATAAACAATCTGATCTTCCCTAGCGTCTGGAAAGAGGGAACAATAATTAACATTCCCAAACCTCACAGCGACCACAAACTACCAGAGAACTACAGGCCAATTACATTACTTCCGGTATTGGGAAAGCTTTATAAAAAGATTATTAGAAATATACTACTGGAATGTATACAAAACAAGATTCCAAAATGCCAGTTTGGATTTAGAGAGGGCTGCTCCACAATCCATCCACTAACAATCCTATGCTCAAACGTACAAACAGCCAAACACCAAAACCTTAAAACAGCTGCTCTTCTCTTAGACATCAAAAAAGCATTTGACAGTGTCTGGCACGAGGAACTTATGTACAAACTACACCAGCTGGAGGTGCCAAAATACTTAATCTGCATAATAGGGAAATTCCTAAATGCGCGCACATTAAGGGTTAAAATTAATGGCACAGTGTCCGAAGAATTTACCCCCGAACAAGGAGTGCCACAGGGTTCCCCATTCTCGCCAACCCTATACAATATATACTGCTACGATCATCTTAAAACCCACCCCATTCATGCCGGTAACCAGGACAAATGAGATCGGACATCTCGTAAGGTGCAGAAGAAGGTACACTCTCCCCAATCGGTAGGTCATGCAATGGCAAGAAACCAAGGGTTGATAGCCCTTGGGGGGTATTGCATGACTGAGGATCGTGGTTCGGAACCTACGTTAAGCTGTATGTCCCCTCGGGAATGACCCTGGCAGCGAACGAAGAGGAAAACATTGCACAATAAAAATAACTTGCAGCTGATGCAAGTTAAGGTACAGGTTTTCTGTAATGTCCCCGTTGTTTCCAAAATCCGAATTTATAGACGTCTCTTCGCCTAGTAGAAGTTTTGGGTATATTCTTAGATCTAAAAATGATTTTTTACACTGGTAAACAGAACTGATTATAAAATTAACCAGTAACTCAGAATTTTGCGTGATCAATTTGTGGTAAACTTAACGACTTTGTTATCACCAATCCGTAGCCAAAATTTCTAACGGGTTATAGTGATAGAGGTTATCGTTAATTTTTGGCAATGCGGATGTTTTGACATCATCGCCGGTTTATAATCTGACGTGTTTGCCGTTATATTAGAAGTCAAAAGGAGGTTGGGTAATGGAGACTTTTAAAAACGAAATTTAATCATGCGTTAGACGCAAACAATTTTGACGACTGGTTGTGGATGGCTGATTTCAGTACTTTTGCATTTATAATATACATGGTTTTATGAAAATGACTTATTATACTATATTTAAATGAACGTCCTAGAGCAGGGGTCTTCAACCGGCGGCCCGCGGGTCGCTTGCGGCACGCCTTTACTTTATTTGTGACCCGCATACAAATAGAACACAAGTTAGAATACATAAAATCTATTACCTAAAATTCAAAATATTTTCTACTTCAGATATCTCTTTTAGATGAAAATTTAAAAAATATTACAGAAATTATTTTACTCTAGTCTGATCTAAATATTCACTTTCGAGGACTCAACCATAGAGAATTTCAAAATTTCTTGTCTGATATTGATTCGCAGTATGGGGATGTAGTTTACTTCTCAGATGTGTGTTGGCTTAGTATAGGAAATATGTTGAAGCGGGTGGTTAATCTTAAAGAACAAATAAAAACGTTTTTGGCTAACAAGGGACATCCTGTTGCCTCCATTGATGATCAGGAATGGCTCAGTGGTTTTGGTTTTCTGGTTGATCTTACTTTGCATCTAAATGACTTGACCACGGTTACAAGGTAAGAAAAATTTCATAAACGACTTATATAACAGCATCAAATTCTTTAAAGATAAACTTAAATTGTGGAGAATGCAGCTGCAAAAAAACGATTTGACACACTTTTCTAACTTATCAACATGTAAGTGGGGTGATCGGAATAAATATATTTCCACAATAACTGATCTACAGGAATTAGAAGAATTTACTTCGAGATTTAAGGAAATGAAAAATCAATATACATATTTGCTACGCCTTTTACTGTATCTGTTAAAGATGTTCCAGGATTCAAATGGAATTGATAGATTCGAGATTACTGAACTAAAAAAAATACAATTATGGACTCTTTGATTTTTACTCCAGATACATTGATACAATTAAATTTCCGAACATTCGACTTCATGCTATGAAGAAATATGATATCACTATTTGGGAGTACCTATGAATGTGAGCAATTATTGTCTCGAATGAAACATGTGTAATCAAAAAATAGGATCGGAATAACGGACTTTCATTTTGAAGATAGTCTTCGTATCGTTACATCCAAAATAAGACCAGATATTGACAAATTTGTTAAAAAAAAATGTCAAAAGACTCATTAATGTGTTTGTATAAATATTGTCTTGAGTTTACTTGCTATATTTCAGCTATATTAAAATTTTCACTTTCTACTTTTTCTGGCCCGGCAATCGATGGGTAGCTTAAATATGAAAAAAGGTTGAAGAACCCTGTCCTAGAGAAACACTCTATATTTTATTTAAAACGACCGTCTAAAAAGTTGGGTGAGTACCCCTAAAACCAGCCCGAATTCGCCGAACGCAAATGGGAGAAATTTTAAACGAGACCAAATGAAGCCGTAACCCCCTCCACCTTTTTCTAAATGTAAATTTACACTATTTAAATATGAACTTTGTTGTTCGGCACAATTGTGTTTAAAATATGTAAAACTTGTTGTGATGTGAAATGCGGTTTAATCGTAGATAGGATTTATTGCTATTGTTTTTATTATAGTTGTGCCAGTCTTTTAGGATGTCAAAAAAAACATGACGCCCTTGTTGTATGTATAATAAATATAGGGGAACAACGGATTGGTTGACCAATCCGGTAAAATGACAAATTGGTATGTCCGATGATTATGTAAAAAAAAATGTAAGTAATCCATTAGTCTAAAGACAATATTTACCTTTTCCTTTATAAAATTTGTTCTTCTGAAGATGCATGTGTAAACATTCGAAACAAGTAGATAATCGAACATCTAACTATAATGTTTCTTAAATATATCAGTAGAGGACGACAAATGTGGGGTTGTATAAAGATTTTTATGTCAAACCAGTACATTATTGTGTTTTTATACCTTAGATACCATCTACATAATGTATTACTTTATGCCCGTGCGGGCATAAAGTACACATTATGGCCCGCGCGGGTATTAAAACGCAAAAAACAGTTTTCGATTAACTTATTCTTTATTAACAAAATATAAATTTGCGTTTATATATTATTTGGTTGTATTTACATAGAACTAATCAAATTAAATTTAAAAAAAATATTTATTATTTAAAACGAACTGGTATGACATAAAAGTTTGTATGTGCCACGGGTACT
Source organism: Polydrusus cervinus (assembly GCA_935413205.1). Lineage (NCBI taxonomy): Eukaryota > Metazoa > Arthropoda > Insecta > Coleoptera > Curculionidae > Polydrusus > Polydrusus cervinus. The sequence continues at coordinate 18,804,909 of OW284514.1, read as the reverse complement.
AATAGATATATACCCTCGGGCGACTTACGAACCCTCGGGCCAGAGGCCCTCGGCTTTGTAATAATTTCACCCTCAGGGCATAATCATCTACTTAGTACCCTTGATACATAAATATCTATTAATAATGAATTAACTAATCATCAACTTTGACGGTGACCTGCATGACATTGGCAGAAATAATCTTACAATCATAGTAGTTTAGATAGTTTGATTGTGAGTAAATAATGCCTGCCAATGTCATTTATCTTACAGTCAAAGTTGCTGGATGTAGCTAATTATTAGAATTGGTTCATTTTTAGCTAGTATACAAAAAAGGTAGACTTATATTTTTTCGGGCATATATGTAATGCATGTATATACGCGATGTATATAAGGTTGGGTATACTTTACAGTATTATGGGGAATAGACGAACCAATTTCACAAAATATGTCGTCGGTAAATTATCTTCATCCCAAGAGTGAAATAAGATAGGTGAAGTGTAAGAAAAACAAATATGGCGGCCGACAACAGCCATTGTGTTGTATGGAAAAATATATTTTTTTTCTCATATTGTAATATGAATACCTCCCAAAGTAGAGGCCTGCGCGTGCCTTAACGTGACCCGGCCCGACTCTCGAGCTCGGGTCGGGTCTGGCGAATTAATCAATAAAGGTTCGGGTTTTCGGGCGCTAACAGTTTTTTTCGGGTCTGTCGGGCTTGCCGGGCCTGTCCGCCTGCCGGGCTAAACACAAAAAACAACCGTTTCGCCATTTAAACCTAAAAAAGAACCGACTTTACTAATTATTGTTAAAACTCTTTGTGCAACCCAACATTAGACTTTCTGTTATACAAAATTATTGTGGTTTAAGAAACAGGTTTGCAAAAACTAACTATGAAATCATATCACACTTGTTATGACTGTTTTAAGGTATTAGCAAATATCTTAGTATAAAAATAAGTATATCATTGAACGTTTTTATTTAGGTACAAAAACGTTGCAATGTTTCCACGTGTGTATAAAACACGCAATCGCATCAATGAGATAACCCATATTGACACGCTGTAAATTTATTTTTTTTGGTAACACGAAAATATAAATTATTATTTTGTTGATTCAACCAGGATATTCTTTTTATTTTAATTTGTTGCCCAAAATTGTTTAAATTCCGCATGTGCACTCACCACACAGATCCCTAAAAACGTCTCCCTACAACCCCGCTCTAAAGTCAACAGGGGAGCCAATATTTGGAGAGTATAAAACTTGCATGGGATTTTCTGTTTCCAACCACGATGCACCACCAGGTAGATGAAGAACTTAGGTTAAAACTTTCTTACGAATGCTACATCGAGACATACAACGATGAAATTTTAATAGTTACCTATCGACAAATTATTTGTTGATTTAATGCTTATATTTATCAGTCAGAATTTAAATTAAAAATATGTTTTTAATTAGGGTTATCATGAAATGACACACAACACGTGGAAGATCCTTGTTAAGTAATTTTCATGCACAAATATGTGGGTGCGTTAATCAAAATAATATAATAATTAAGATATGTCTTCATTACTTGCAATATTAAGTCGATTTAACCGGTAAAATTAGTACACTACGTACGTAGATTAACACAGGATTTTAGGTACTTACCTGGTAAGTCTGACATTTTTCTATTTGAAATATAAAATAGGAACATTTTTGGTATTTTACTGAAACTTTGGAAGAATCAGAAATTGTTATTTTAAATAGATATACTTGTGTTTGTTTAAAGGTTGGAGACAATGACGTTTCTTAAACAGCAGTAGAGTTTTGGACTTGCAGAATCTTTATTTGTTTTGAATCACAACGTTTTAACTGGTAAGTATCTCCAGTCGTCTTAAATTGGTAAATATTTGTTGGGTTTCACATGAAGACGACTGGAAATACTTACCAGGTAAAACTTCGTGATTCAAAACAAACAAAGACAATGCAAGTCCAAAACTCTACTGCCGTTCACGATATACTTGTTATTATGCTTTTATATACATAAATATTGTGTATATACCTTGTTGATCCTCGAGTTTTTATTCACTCAATATAAGTTTAACTTTCTACAACCTCGTTAACTCAGGAATTGTTAAAAGTATTTATAAATACCAGCTAACGACTTCTGTAGAAGTTGCAGAGATGAGGAGGAAGAAAGTATTTAACATTTCTTTTGTGAATGCCCTGATCTAGCAAGAAGAAGGTTTAATGCCTTTTTAGATGAATCATTCTTAAATAACCTGGAGAAAGAAAGTAACTTAAAACTCGATCGATCCACCAGATGTATCGACAGTATAGTGATTGTTAAGATCCTTCTGCGATATACTAATATGTCGCGCTAACCATAATGTAAATCTTTATATCATGGCACTAGCTATTATAGATCTGATAAAGGGTATAGGACTACGTGAGACTGTTTGGACAGTGACAAAGGTTTGCCACTCCAAACCTAACGTCAGTCTATTTCGCCGTATTTAAATTAATCTGTTGTGTGATAATAAAACAAATCATCTGTTTCTTGTAATGAATTTCATGAAAGTGTATCATCCGCCCATCTAACATAATAATATACAGGGTGGGGATTTTAAATGGAACTCTGCTTATAGCGGCTCTGGGAATAAGATTTCTCTAAAATCCAAAGATACGTTTTCAAAGATTTTTTAAGGGCCTCGCGTTTGTCATGTAAAAAAATTGGGACCACAAGGAGGGGGCGCCGGCCGTTCTAACAAACTTTTTTTTCAAATTAGAGGATAACACTTGTGGCACCATATTTTTTTTTACATCTGTCAAACCATGTGTTATATAATGTGAAATATAATAAAAATTAATATAAGGAATAATTACATAAACAATAATTATAAACGGCAGTAGAGTTTTTGCCTTAGCTCAGCTACTCCCAACCTGTTTGAGGCTATTACCCATAAAACAGGTTGTATATTAACTCGCTTTTTTTCTTTAATAGCTGTACTATTACACGGGGATGCTTATAAGATAAGTCTCAAAACAACATTTTAATGGAATCCAATCAAAATAAGATATGATTTAATTGGAATACTCAAAGTCCAAAATTCCTAAAACACAAAATATTATTGTCTGTTTAAAGGTTGGAGACAATGACGTTTCTTGAACGGCAGTAGAGTTTTGGACTTGCATTCTCTTTATTTGTTTTGAATAACTACGTTTCAACTGGTAAGCATCTCCAATACTGTATTAACCTGAAGACCACTGGAGATGCTTATCAGTTGAAACGTAGTGATTCAAAACAAATAAAGACAATGCAAGTCCAAAACTCTACTGCCGTTCAAGAAACGTCATTGTCTCCAACCTTTAAATAGACAATAATTTTAAATCTATAACGTCACTTTTTTAGCATGATTCTCTTGTACGAACACGAATTTGTAGCACCCTGTATAATAAGAAATTCTATAAACAATATTTGATTTTATTTTCTTTTCTCAAATTAGAGAGAATGGAATTCGCAAAACTGTAATTAGCAACAATCGTTTTGTTTGTTGAAAATGTGCCCCATGAATGTGTGAGCACAAAAAAAAACGATGGTAGAACTCTTGCCTTACTCTTTCTAAAACTTATGGTGTGACTAGACGTATATCTGCCCGAATATTTGATTTCAACTCTTCTAGATTTCTAGGTGGGGTGACATATACCCTTCTTTTCAAATCACATCATAAATAAAATTCTAAGGGTGTAATATCCGGAAATTTGGGAGGCCACTCTATAAATCCTCGCAGTCCTTCTCTACCTCTTTGGAAGTGTAACATTTAATAATTCTCTTACATTTTTTACAAAGTAAGGGGCTCCATCCTACTGGAAAAATATCCTTTGATCTAGATTTCCATAATTAGGGAATTTTCTGGTGTTCAAATCTTTGCAGGAAATGTAAAAGAATTATTAAATATTACATTTCCAAATGGTGGGTTGATAGGACTGCGAGGATTTATAGAGGGGCCGCCCAAATCTCCGGCAATTACACCCTTAGATTTTTATTTAGGAGGCCATTTGAAACGAAGGGTATATGTCATTAATTGTAAAAACACAGAATCTCTTACTAGTCAGGTGGAAGCAGACATTTAAGAAAGCATGAAAAATAAATTTTCAAACCACCTGAAAGTGCCTTATACTATAAGGTATATTTTGTCTAACACTGTTAGATAATAAAATACAAATCGGATTGCATGGTTCTACCAAGAAATAAAAACTTTACATTGGTAGGATGTCACCACCTGCAGACCGGTTTCGAACTATTTTGTTCTCGTCAGTACAGGGTAGGTGTTCACACAGAAAAAGAAAGGGTTTGAGAAAAGTCACGGCCATGTTATTTCGACGCATCACTTGCCATCTATGAGCCCCCTGCAGAGTAAATCGGTCGGTATGAAAAAAATATAGGAGGTAGCTTTACCGACTGAGCAGGTAACAATATCGGCAATACAGATAACTTATTTACCGATTGATAGTGGCGGGAGTATTTAAAAAGATTGATTAGTAATATAATAACTATTGCATCTTAAAAAAGATATTTTATAACATAATTGCTCAAAATAATAAATAACTAGGAAACATTTGCTTTATGTTAACATTACAATGTGCATGTGCCTGGCTATTTCTTATTTTTGAGCAATTATGTCAAAAAATATATTTTTTAAGATGCAATAGTTATTATATTACTAATACAACCTAGTCTATTAATACCATGAGTTATATTTTTGATGATCTCAATCTTATTATTTATATCAACGTCCTAAACAAAACAACAATGATATACCTACAAAACATTTATTAAAATTTAAAAAACTTAAAATACAAAGAATAAGACGATCCATTTCAAAAGTTTAAACTGCACTCATGAGTTGATATATATTTAACACCAAATAGTTTCCGTTGACTGCAGCAGCGATTCAACACTCAAATAGATTCTCGATAGCAGCTGATAGAGCTATAGGGGTATACTGAAAAAAAAAAGAAAAACAAAAGCAGTAGGTAAAAAATAAGGATTCGTAAAAGTAAAATGCCTTGTTATAAAAAATCATGTAAGCTCTAGGTTAGGTTCATATTGTTGTAATTTTCGGGGTCGTTCCAGGATACCTCAAAGGTTTCTTTGGCTTATACAAAAGCATAGAGTAAGGAAGCTTTTAAGGTGTGCTCGAGTAACTTTTTATACCGTCCTAGAAATAACCCTATAATAGGTGAAAGCTATAATCATATGATCTAAAGTATTCTGAAGCAATATGTTGAGATTATTATTATTACTGTCAAAGCTGTAGGCAGAAGTCTGATGAAACTGCTTTTTGCAAAGTATGTATTTTATTAAAACTTTTTACGTGAAGCAAAAGAAGAATGTATTAGAACTAAGCAAAGTAATTGTTTAAAGGTGATCCTGTATTACCCTGGAGTGTTCATTAAGCATATTATATACAGACACATAAACTAGAACATTTGTTACATTTTGCTGCAACTAATGGCAAAACAAACTTTTTATAGTTTTGACCTCTGATCTTGAAGGAGTTGTAACAGGTATTTTGTGGAAAACTTATAAAAAAATGACTACTTAATAGGGTAGCGATGAAATAGGAATTTTTCCCTTTAATCTCAGCCTTTTTTACTTTTTTGTAACAGACTTTACAATATTTTAAAGTTAGGGGTCAAAGCTTTAGAAATGGATAGTACAACAAAACAAACATTTACAACTAATTACCTAAATTAATAAACGATGGAGAGAAAGGAGGACAAAGCCACGGGTTAAAGCAGTGTGCCGAAAGCCAACATTATTCTTTGAAATATTACAGAAAAATCATAGAATAGGTTACTGCCAAGATTTCTATGGCTTACACCAGTTTTTATAGGTTGTACCGAAGTTTCTGGTGTCCACTGATAAGTTATGAAAAATATTATCAAATTATTGCATTATTTTGCATATGAACTGAGGTGTATGATTATAAATTATTGGAATATTGAGAACTATGATGTATACTGAAGTTACTATTCTTATAAGTATAATGTTACCCATAGTGCCCCATCGAGCATCCTTCTAGTCAAAATTAATTAAGGAAGAAAATTAAAGACAAATTATTTCTGTTTCTTTTTCATCCTACTGGGGGGGTTCTTTCTTGCATAATATCAAAGTCAGGGAGTAGTGTTAGTAGTTATTTTACATAAAAATTAATAAATATAAGGTATACTTACATTACCTGTCCAAGAAAATTCCAAATTACTAAAACTCAGCGTTTCAGCGCCGCGCGGCGTGGTCACTTTTAATAATCCAATAAAACTTCACTGACCATTGTGCTCCAACAGATAACTTTCAATTACAAAATAGAATTTTAAAAAATGGTAATCACAATAGACCAAAAACGATCACACTTCTTTCAATTTAAAATGGATTATCCACCAAAATTACGGCGAGAAAACTCACAAAAACTTTAGAACAATGCCAACTAAAATTATGGCGACCGACGCGACCATAGAATTCTGAGATGGCGGTGAGAAACAGGGTGACCAACATCAGTCACAATTCAAATTATTTTAAAATTTGCAACTGAAATCTTGAAGATTAACTACACTCTAATTTTTAATAACTTCAAAAAATTTAATTTTCCAAAAAGTTGTATAAATAACGAGTATTATTAATAAAACTAAACTTTTAGTGTAAAAACATAAATTCCTAGTTAATGTCCCTCTCACCCCACTGACTTCACCTGCCGGCTAATTCGTCGTTGTCATTGGCTTGTATATTAATGACACCCCCGTGGGTGTTCATACCATACCAAATGAAAGTTTTAAAACCTAATGCATATAATATCAACCTTCTTCGGTCGTATATATACGTTAGCGCAATCTCTTGGTAGTCCCATGCAATATATCTGAGTATACCCGTCAAGGGATTTACAAGAATTGTAAAAACACAGAATCTCTTTCTTGGTAGAACCATGCAATCCGATTTGTATTTTATTATCTAACAGTGTTAGACAAAATACAACCTTATAGTATAAGGCACTTTCAGGTGGTTTGAACATTTATTTTTCATGCTTTCTTAAATGTTTGCTTCCACCTGACTAGTAAGAGATTCTGTGTTTTTACAATTCTTGTAAATCCCTTGACGGGTATACTCAGATAGATTGCATGGGACTACCAAGAGATTGCGCTAACGTATATATACGACCGAAGAAGGTTGATATTATATGCATTAGGTTTTAAAACTTTCATTTGGTATGGTATGAACACCTACTAGAGGTGGGAAATACTGTTACCGATATGGAACGTTCCATTTGATACCGCGACAGGAAAATACCGCGACTAAATAACGGTTACTCCGGAACGAACTAGGGCGAGTTTGGTTTACAAAAATGTGAAGAAATAAAAAATGTTTCATCATTCCTGTCTGTGACCTTGAAATCTCAAACTAATAATAATAATAATAACAACAACAAGTTTATTTATAATAGTCAGTTACAATATAAAAATGAGGTTTATTTTATATTCCTCAATAAACTCATTCGTCAATCTTCTGATGACGTGCCTGTCATTTAACGATTTTCGGTATGACTTCCGCTATATTGGAAAAATATCGAGAACATTGTTGATTGGTCAAAACTTGAAGTGTGTCACGCTAAGTGATAAGCGCCCTCTGCGACCTATCCTTCCGCTGTGAAAGAATTTAAAACGGCCTTGGGTTTTTCTTCGAAAGAGTCAAAAATAATGTTATATCCCGTACAACCCATAAAACGCAAATAAATAAGAACAAATTCCCATATTTAGGCCAGGAAATAAGGAATACTTTCGAATAAGCTTCAGAAGCGATCTCTATATGAGCACATTTTGACTAAAAATTTAAATCTTTGAACCTGTAGGAATTCGTATTTAGATTTAGAAGAACCACCAATCTCCCGAAACATTACTCCTACAATAATTATTATCCCAGTCTAGCGGAACTTGTAAAATCTAACATAGTTACTTACTGTTGCAACATACGTACCTACCCTGTGAAAGAACGTTTTCTAAAACAGCACAAATTCTTTCAGATAGAAGAAATAATAGATTGGGTTTTACCAAAGTCAAAAAACTATTATTTTTAAATTCCCACAGAAAAATTATGAGTTTCTAGAATCCTAATATTAGTTTCATAAATATTAATCGTTTTACTGGATTTTTCAAAATAAGGTTAAATATACATACCTACTTATATTATTTATATCGTTTATTTACATATAAGTATTTTTGTATTTATAAAATATAATATATTATCCCCTTGCACAAACATTTTATATAACAATTTATAAAGTTTAATACTAATAATATATTTTAATCTAATTGACGACAATGCTTTTCAACTTCTTGAGTCATTTCTTTCATCATCGATACAAGCCAAAGGGATCCTCGCGAGACCGCATCCAATGAAAAATACTATACACCGCGCCAGAAAACATGCATCAGCACCATATAACTATAACGCAAACGGCGGCCGCAACCTTTCGTCCCCCGTCTGACAAAATACCTTTAAGCAAAATACCGTCAACCTCGAGACTGTTATACTCATACCGTCGCGAACGGCGCCGCAACAGTTCCACGTTCCACTGGCAACCTTTCGTCCCCAGTCTGACAAAATACCGTCAAGGAAAAAATACCGTCAAGGTAAAAATACCGTTAAGGTAAAAATACCGTCAAGAAAAAAAATACCCTCAAGCTCCAGACGGTTACTCATACCGTTTGCGGCGTTTGTTGTTACACACTCCACAACGAACCGGCGCGGCGGCCTGGTCAGCCGGCCGCTGTCGCTTTCTCTCGGTTCACATCGCAGCGTGTGCGTGTAGCGGCGAAGGACGAAATCTTAATAGTTCCAGAGGGAACTGCTTCATTGTATGAGGTGGAGCGCGACACGATGGTATTAAAAAATACCGTTTTAAAGTAGCAGTTACACAGATACCGACCCACCACTAACACCTACCCTATACTGACGAGAATAAAATAGTTCGAAACCGGTCTGCAGGTGGTGACATCCTACCAATGTAAAGTTTTTATTTCTTGGTAGAACCATGCAATCCGATTTGTATTTTATTATCTAACAGTGTTAGACAAAATACAACCTTATAAGGCACTTTCAGGTGCTTTGAAAATTTATTTTTCATGCTTTCTTAAATATATGTCATCAAACCTAAAAATCTGGGATACTTGATGGCAAGAATTCGGGCAGAGATACGTTTACGAGTAAGAGAATAGTTCTACCATCGCATCCGTTTGGTCTATGCTAACATATTCATGGGGCACATTTTCAACAATTGCTATGCTAAAAAAGTGACATTACAGTTTAAAAGTAATTGAATGTAATTGTTCCTTAAATTAGTTTTTATTAAATATCTGACATGACATATGCAAAAAAAATATATAGATAAATACATTTTCCGATAAGCTTTTCAACGAATATGTTACAAGTGGTATCCTCTAATTTGAACAAAAAAGTTGGTTAGGACTGCGCCCCCTCCTTGGGGTTCCAATTTTTTTTACATAACAGAAGCGAAGCCCATAAAAAATTTTGAGTCCGTAGGTTTGAATTTTAGAGAAATTTTATTTCCAAAGCCGCTGTAAGTAAGCAGCGGTCCATTTAAAATCCCCACCCTGTATTAATTATATCCTAGACTTTTTAGAATATTCTTAGAACATTCAAAATGCTTATATTATGCTTTTTAATAAGATGTCTTGCATAAAAGCAATCAATATATATGTATAATAAATTAAATTTAAACAGTTTCTTATAAAGTTAGAATATTCGTACTTACTTTTATTAATGCACCCGTTTAAACCAACAATAAACCAGCAAGTCTCTGCAAAACAGTCTTAAATCCCTTTCCGTACCGTCACTACAACTGTCAAATAGTGCACTAGACATCACAGAAAGAACAAAATGTTAAAGATTTCGTACAAGAACCGAATAAAAAAACTATTTCATCGATAATTTTTTTATAAAATTTTAAAACAAAACACAATTCAACTTTTGGCGCTGGACAAATCATAATTTTTGCAAAAGCTCCTGCCCCTGTTCTAGTCAACAGGAGTATAAGAACTAATCTCTTGATTGGTGTATTAATTTACAATTAATATATAAATAATCTAGCAGGGAAAAGCAGAGCGTTACGGAACATCCAATACCATTTTTATATTTGCCAAAGAAGAATATAGTTTTTCATATTTTATAACAACTTAAAAAACTAATAAATGTTTTATCTTAATGACACTAATGTAAAGAAAATTTATAAAACGTCGCTGACAGTAAACTGTAAGTAAATGTTTTTATAATTGTTAATAATAAATCATTCTTCTAAAAAGTGGTTTTATTTAACAGCAAAATTTTAATAAAACCGTTTATTTTTATTACAGCACTAGTGCTGTAAAGGCTTCTATTACAGCACTAGTGCTGTAAGAGATGCCCTTACAAAACGATTTACAGAACTGTAAAATTCATATTACTAAATGAACGTAGATAAAATTAATTACCAATTATTAATTAAAATATAACACTTAAGGTTTATTATAAACATTAATAATACACTTTTTATAGTTAGAAATTTGTATACCAGAAGTGGATGTGATGGAGCCTTTATGTTCATTAAATCCGTGTCTGACCCCATGATCTTCTTTGCTATTTGTTTCTTATTTTCTAAAGAATTCTCAACGTAGCCTTCTGCCGTAGAAGAGGATTTCCAGCCCCCATGATGCTTTAACATCTGCATATCTGCTTCCCCACCAGCTAGAATGGTGGCTGAGGACCTCCTGTCCACTGTATCCTTCGGGATTATTCAATCCAAGTTTTGTTGCAATCTTTTTTGGTATACTTTCAAAACTATTAAATCCAACAGGCTGGGAGGTGCATTTTCCTTTTCCATAGAATACAAAAAACCGCCTATGAGTTGCATTAAGAAGACGAAGTTTAGCATACTTTCGAAAAATATTTAAACAGTTGACACCTGTCACATTTCCTTCTGTTATAACAAATTCTCGCATAATTTTGGTTTTCGAGAATGGAATCACAATTTTTATATACAAATCATTGTGTTCAATATGATCTAACATTAACTTCGCTAGTTCTTCGCGCTGACAAGCCCCAAAAATGCCGATTATCATAACAACCTTCATAAGTAAATATGTTTCATCTTCTGCAGTACTAAGAAACTTAAATACGTCTTCCTTTGTGAAAACTTTGAACTTTTTGGCCTCTGAACTTCTTTTCAAAAATGCGATTAGTTGAGAAAATCTGCTTATATCTTGATTTTTCTTGACTGAAATCATAGTTCTCAACATTGAGTAGTGAGTCCATAGTGTAGATGGTTTCTGGGAGCGTTGCTTTACGGAAAAATAACCCAAAAGGATTTTTTTAGACACCTCCTTTATTGTGTTAGTTTGTCAATGTGTATCTAAGTATATAGCTGTTGGCTATATATTCATCACAGCTTCTGACGTAATTTTTGATTCGAGTCATGTCGTTGACTAAATTGTATATTTTTTCAATTTTGTCAGGACTGAAATAAACTTCAAAATAAGTATTTCTTCTTTCGTTGAGTAAGAGACACATTTTTAGAATATATTCCAACTAACAATTTTTCTCTTTTAAATTACTTTTAACACGTAAAATTAAAGTTCTTTGAAATGACAAACGTTGTCAAAACGCATTTATCAATGTCAATCGACAGGATCCTTTAATTAATAACAGACCTACCTTATTTTTTGTGTCTGTTATGATTATGTATTTGCTAGTTGTGACGTGCATCCAGCCAGTAATTGTACGGACTTTACCTTTTGACTGTTAGTTCAATAAATCACAGAGTATTTATTAAAGAATCAATTGGTTTAGTATTCTGCCAGTTACGTAGCTAACAGATTGCTATACAGTGATCAGTAGTTATAGCCGTATTAGGATGTTTAGAGTAGAAAAGAACATATCTGATATGTTCTTTCCTACTAAACATCCTAGTAGATATGTCATATCTGGTTTCTGCAGTTAAGGTTAGTTAATTACTATGTAGTGTACTAAATCTATGTAGAATTCGACTTAAAAGTATTTAAAGTAACTGAAGGCAGCTATTTTCACATATGAGTCAACTAGGTAAACCCGAACATAGAGAAGACCTCGAGTCGATGCTTTTGTATATTTACATTATATTCCGTTCTGTTCTACTTTCTCCTAGTGGCCGATAACGCTGGAATGTTTTGGCGGGTAGCAGCTATGCTGCCATTCCTAAGGCGCCTAGAAAATCATGTTAATAGAGACTAAGGTGCAATATTTCTTTTTATGTTGACTGGAGAACTCACTTACCAAAATAAGGTAGTTCGTTAGGTCCTTTTCCTTAGTAGCTCTGCTAAGCGATGTTACATCATTATTCACATGTAAAAAGATGTACTTTATCCAGATGATAGATAGCTTTGAATTTAGCGTGGTTAGTTTTTTGAAAACTTGTGATTCTAAAATGACTTCAAAATTTGATCAACGGTCGAGGGTTGAAGTTAAACTAAAGCACTTTTATATTGATGAGACGCATTACTTAAAACTGAACACTTTAGTCAATACATTTCGATGAGATTTGTTGTCAACGGAACATAAAGTTCATCGGAATCTGAGGGTCAAAAGAGCAAGAGCGGTGTTACTAATTATTGATAACTTTTCAATTTAAGGTACGAAAACTATTGAATAAATCTCAATATGGCAATAACCATCGATATTTCGTTTGACTTTTACTACTACCACTAAGTTCTAGTACCTACCATTAGACTAAGATACATTTTGAGTCCTTATTTGTTGTAGGTTGTGTTTACTAAATTCCATAATGATTCGCAGTGCCATAGTGATACTGATAACGTAGGTACAAGTACTATGGAAATAACAATGTCTCAGGCCAGTCTGGTGCATGCATTTTTCTTTTTCTTAAAATAGATGTTTAACTTGGTGACTTCTTCGGGATGGCTCGAAATCAACGACCTCATGAACTCATTACATTTAGTGATAATGAGACAAACATTGTTGCAGAGGAGACTATAAATATTGTTTACTACAAGATCATGTTGTAAAGTTGGTATGCCATGTAAATATAGCATGTGGAAAGAATCGTGACGTTTAGGTGCTTACTTTTAAAAAATATATTATCATCTAAAGCATTGGTTCTCAAAGTGGTCCAGGTGGACCCCCAGGGGTCCACGGGAGACTCGGCGGGGGTCTACGTTGGCGTGACAAAAAAATGGGGGTTCACACTTCGTAAGCGAGGGTCACCAAAAATATATCTTGTTTCGATAGTGAGGAACTAAAATGCTGGCTTGACTTCACCTATCAATGTAGGCAGATATTATAATAGAAGCTCAGCGACTGTTACTTGTAAAAATGTGCATATTCCATATTCAGTACAACGTGTCGAGAATACAAGAAAATATACAATTTTTATTTTTAGTTTTAACACTCCGGGACTTCTCTAAATGAAATAAGTGAGAATTGATTGGTTTCTTGTGCTGTGAGTAGATGTCAAAAAAATAAAGTTGGATGGAATCACTTTTTTGATTGGTCAACTTTTTTGACATCCACTCACAGCACAATTAATTAATTAATTAACCAATTGGTTAATTAACCAATCAATTCTCACTTTTTTTTTCGAAAACTGTTCGTGATTGGAACTCAGCCGCAATGCAAATTTTCATAGTTAGATTTGATTTTCACATTTTTGGGAGTTTTGGGAATATGATAGAAATATAGCTGCAGGGGGTCCACCGGAACCAGCAAAATTTTTAAAGTGGTCTACGAGAAAAAAAGTTTGGGAACCTCTGATCTAAAGGGTTGCTTAAAATTACTAGATAGTATTTAAGGGAGAGTGGGGTAATGTAGCGCAGAGGGTAATCGAATTCAGCAAAATATTTCAATATAACAAATTTCACGGTCTATCCGAAGAGCTCAATCAGTACTGCGCGATCATTGATTACCTCAGTTTACATGAACGTACGTTTATTGCTCTTTTACAAACTTTTATTAATTTTGGGCAGTAGAAAATAAGGCTGCCAACAATTTTTATTCAATCGTTGCGAACAAAAGAAAACCTTAAAATCTAGTATTTATTGAATGTATGATGTAATAATTGAAGAATAACTAAATATGTCATTAATTATAATAAATAAAAACTCAAAGGGGGGGGGGGGGGAAGCGGGGGGAATCGTGAGCACTTATATAAGTTCACGATGTAACAGTGGCGGATCCAGGATTTTGTTGAGTGGGAGGGCAACCAAAAAAAAATTACTTCTAAAAAAATATGGCGTATCCCCCCGGTTCTAAAAATGTTCCTACTCTCAAAAGTAACTTCTAAAAAAATCTACAAAACAAGCTAGATGCAAGTAGAAACGACAGCAAAAAAGAAGCAGGAAGAACGTTGAAGATGCCCGAAGTAACTCTAATGGAGACTATATTAACAAATGATCTCCAGCCGCCTGGTTTGGCTTTTATTAGATATTTTATGGTGTATTTAATTGTTTTTTTTAATGGTAACCTCTTCGCATAATGAAAGCTTTGTTCAAGCCCAAGTCCTCCAATTATCGGTTTGCTAGGTTGACACGTTAAATAGTTTCGTCCGTGGGTAAAACAATTTGTATGTGATAATAATATAAATTTATCAAAACCATTTAAAACCAACGAAATGGGAATATTTTTGACTTCACCCCATAAAAGTCCAAGTCAAATAAACATAGTATTATATTTTAGTATTAAATAATGTAACTCTGTCAAAATCTATCAGAAATTGGTGACATCATAACAAGTCAATATTATTTTTCTACATTAATAATAAATTTGAAACTAAGTGAGGCAAGTCCAGTTACATAACGGTACTGAAAATAATATTCTAACCTATGACAAGTATTTGAACCCAAACTGTAGCGATAATGGTAACAAACAAACCTATCGCCATCGCAAGAATCTAGGTGCTTTTATATCAGCAAGTTAACTCTGGGTTATTCCTCTGTTACTATTTATATCATTACAATATATTTATATCACAAAATTACGATAATTATTCATTATTGTATCAACGCGTGTATTAAGGTTAACTACTGTAATTATAATGAACGATGTCACAAGCTCTATAAATGTATTAAACTATTTCTATTACCGAGTAATGTATAGTAGAATTTAAACAAATTATTTGGTTTCAAAGCCTAATCTTTGATGTATCCTCCTTGGTTTGTCACCTGTAAAAGAGATTTATTTGCCAGTAATAAACCATATTTATGGTGATAGGTAAACAGCTATATAGAGAATACACAGTAACATAGATGTATTATGATAAGCAGTTGCTGGCCTGGCAGTGTCACCTAAGATTATATTAGGCTTCTTAGTTTTGACATAGAGCCTAGAGCCAAACAGTTTAATTTAAAACTATGCTTTGAGGTTTGAATTAATAGTTTTTAAAGGAATTTCGTCTACTGAACTAGTTCGAACTAACGTATATGTTACCGGCTCTGCCATACTTAGGATTGCCTAGGTAAACCACACTATGCCGGAACGGAGCTTGCCTATAATGTAATCCACACATTTTAGAAAAATCTGAAATATGATCTTAGTATACTACTGATGTTAAGCCTATTATCTATAGGCTATTAAAAAAATATTTCATTAATATAACGGTGGAGGAAGACTTTGGGTTCTTATTTCTAGGAGTAGAATCCTTGGACAATGCGTGAAGGTGTGACGTGTATGAAGTCAAAGGCAAAAGTTAGTAGCGATGCTATTAAGACCAGTGCTACCACAGATTTTTTTTTATTGTTCATGCATACGTGGAATTTTATAGGGAATTAGAAAATAAAATAGGTTGTTCTATTTGGGACACCCTGTATAATTTAAAATAATTTTAAATTGTAGATAGATAGAAAAATATCAAAAATTTAAGTAGTTTTGATGCTATGGAATCCTGCGTTGAGAGCGGGCCACCCTGTATACCATGCTGGTGCGTTCATTTTGTATCCTCATTCTTTTTCTTAAATACAACCTTTATAAAGTAGGTAATATGTGCAATAGAGGAGGTCAAGTTTAACGAAAATAAATTATTTTACCCTTTTCTCCACTTTTTTTTGTATATAAATACATATTAATTTTCCATATCGTGTTAAAATGTTTTTAACCGGAAAAAACTTGGGTTATCTTAAAACAATTTTATGAATGTTTACTTTAAAATTCTCTTAATTAGAAAATTTAAAAAAAAACTAATTTTTGATTGTGAAATCAAAACATTTGCAAACAACATAATTATTATAATTACTGCATGTAATTGTGATTACAGCCTCGCGAGGGTAAAATAACAGAACAACATTTATATATATTTCATATAATCTGTCCACTTTAGCTCTACGTCCTTGCTTAGAAGATTTTTCTTATAACTTATTTACCAAAATTGTTCATATTACCGGTGGCAAGTTACTGATATCAAAAAAATATTGATTAATATTCTCGCATAAACTTCAAAATTAAAAAATAAATGGGCATTACATTTTCGTCCAGGCCGGCATATAAGAAGAAAGATCCTCCTAATACAATAATTTTGTTTATTATTGGCGATTTTCGTTGGTTGCATAATGTTATTATAATTTCTTGCCATTATTTCGAATCAGGCTTTTTACCTCTTCGTTCGTTGCCAGGGCCATTCCCGAGGAAACCTACAGTTTAACGTGGGTTTCTAATCACGATCCTCAGTCATGCGACACCCGCATGACCTACCGATTGGGGAGTGTGTACCTTCTTCCGTACCCCACGAGATATCCGATCTCATTCGGCCTGGTTACCGGCTTGAATGGGGTGGGTTGAGAGATGATACATTTTACTCTCTTTCCTGCTAAATTCGGACATACCGTTTTTTATTGTGCGTATGCACACTCCGAGGATCGAACTTGGAACGCCACGGTCGAATGCCAGTAACTCACCGCTAAGACATCACCGCAGTTCATAATGCATTATAACATTTTGAAACGGAAAAAGCATTGGAATGGAGCCCCATGAGCTTAAACTTCGCAGTTTAAGCGTATCGATTCTATGAGACGTGATTGGTCGAAAGTCAGACATTTATTCTATCAATGTCAAGGCAGGAGACTTGGTCTAAATTACATGAACGCAGATTTATTCAAAAGTGTCCAACTTTGAATAAAAAACTGACAGAAAGGAGTATCTCTAAAATGTCTAGAGAGGTTTTGTTTTATATTGAAAATTTGAAGTCAATTTTGCTAAGAATAAACTGATTTCTATAAATAGAACATGAGCAGCCTAATTTTCTGTCTGTCATTTCATACATTCAATCAACTGATCTATTATCTTCAGCAGAAATTACTAAATTATTTACTGGTGAAAAGTTATTTCCTTCTATCTCCTAGTTTTGGTCCGGAAACGACCGCAGGCTACACAAGTGACTGAATATTAAGGTTACGCTAGGAGGTCCTGCATCGACTTCACTTTTTATTACTTTTCTAACAAAAATATTTATTATTATTATTAAATGAGGATTTTTTATTATTATTAACCTTATTAAATAATAGTTTGTTGGCAGTTTCAAATTCTGCTAAATCGGTTAATGATAACAACCATGTAATACTTGCACATCCAAGTATGTAATTTCTGGTAATTATTGTTTTGGAGACAACCAGCCTTTTCTGCTATCAATTTTTGGGGTTATGACGTCGAAGTTGTGTATATTTCTGGAAAACCGTAAACCAACTGAACCAGCCCAATCCTAAAAAGAATATGCAAATAAAATATTTGATACATATGCGCTCTGATGATTATTTCTTATTTAAATAAATTTTATACAATATTACTTTAGAAAATTATAACATAAATTTTGGCTTCATACTATTGTCCTTATCCAACTGGATAGTCTGGATACCCAAAAAAATAATACTATGTTCTACGGATTTGAATATGGGCACTATATAATATGTCAAGTTTAAAAACATTATGCGACAAGGGATATACGTCATTCTATTAACAGCGCAATTCTTTTATTTGCGAGTCGTGCGACCGAATATATTGTTATCTTTGTTTCGATAACTTAAATAGAAAAGAACAGGTTAGAAACAGAACACCAGTCAGGTCGGAGCATGTCGAATGAAGGCTGTCTCGGTTGCCCATGTTTAGGTTTTGTTGTGACGTTCGTCAGTGGCAGCTCGCGGTCTTAAAAAATGGTGAAGAGCTAGGTATAGTGCGGGTACTTAAACAAACATATTGACTAAAAATCCGTGTAACAAAACGTCTCCCTTATCCTCATCTGTCCAGCGACTGAATGGAGTTTCCAACAAATTACAAACTATGTCATTAATTGGGTTCATTTTAAAATCACACAACTAAGTAGGTACGTACACTACTGAATTAACTGAAAAATAAAATCAAAACTTTTTAATCACACAGTAAATCTATAACCGTAAGTTTCGCGAAGCCTCAAAATAACTACCTTAAGGTTAGGCGAACCAATGCTAAAACAACATCATCTATTTTTAAATTGCCCTTCATCTTAATGTAAATTGTTACATGCTGTTTGCGTGACTGACGTTACGTAACCATAGCAACAGTGAATATAAAAGCCATGTTGGGCGTTGGGTCTTCACTTGCTTTGAGCTAACGGACACGGTCGGCTGGGGCGCACCAAAATGCACGAGTGTTTATAATTATTGTCCATCGGAGTTAACCGTGGCCCTATTATGCATAGCTACATTCGGATTAAATTAATTTTATTAATTCGATCATTAATATTTTTTAAAATTTTCTCCTGGTTTTATTTTTTTGGCGAAGAGCCCCTTCACCTGACGAGCCGCCACTGACGTTGGTACGTTCTTCCGCGTATTTTTATTAGCGAGCGTATTTTGTTTAATTATTTGTTCAGTAAAAAAATGAAGATTTAAAAAATTGAAACTGGGTATGCTCCAAACGTGGGTATTTGCCCGATTTTTAAATAAAAGGAAAAAATAACGAAATATTGATCAAAAAACGAAAAGGCGAATATGCGTTACTAGCCCACATATATACATACACTATATTGCCAATACAAGCAGCCGCACGAAGCAAGAATACACCCATTGTGCGATTCAAAATAACCTGAGTTAGGGGCCGTCGCGCTTGCGCAGTAGGGAAAAAATTAGGCAACCCACACGATTTCTAACAGAACGTAAACAGAACCCAAGGTCTCTTGAACAGAACCGGCTTGCCGTTATATTCTTATTAGTCGCCATCTTTTGTTTCGTTCATTCGTGTGTATTGTTATAATTTCCAAGTTTTGGGTGTTAATATTTATAAAACTTAACTTTAGACATTTTTTTTTGGTTAGTTTGTCAGTTATAGTCGTTTCCATCTTTTTTACGTTGTATTCGTTCGGATGTTCCGTGTGTGATTGTGGATATTATTTTCAAGTTTTGGGTGCGAATTTAGGTATAAAACTTTACCAGACATTTTGTTATTGTTAGCGACTTGTGTCTCAAGATGGGTAGAAAAAAGTACATGATCCCTTTTTTGCACGAATCGCGGTTCAATACCAGGAATAAGATATTTCAGGTATGTAAAATATTGGTTACTTAGTTTTATTTGACCATAAACGGTACACACCCGAACTAAAAGGGTGAATTTAAATAAAAGCTTGTAAAAATATTTTGAAAGTCGGCCCTGTCAAATGTTTACATCAAGAAGCAAATTTCCGAGCTGCGCAAACTGAACGGCCCCTGATCATCTGCTTACAGTGGTGTCATCATTGAATTATGGTATTAGCAATATACCTAGTGTATGTATATATGTGCACTAGCCCTAACCCGTAGCTCTTAAAACTTAAAATTACGGAAATTTATAAACCACATTCTTACCTAACACAATAATATTTGTGATGGACGGTACCACAAACAAACGACTGCCGCGAAATACAGACCCCAACCAATAACAAGTAGCAGTAGTAAAGATTGCTAAAAATACTACCATCCACGGCAGATAGAGGGCAGGCATTTTCTAAAAAGATAATAATTATTAACAATCACGGTCTGAAATAGATAAAAAAATTTTAGACCAGTTTCTCAATGTGTTGTTTATTTACAAATAAAAGACGATGATGTAACAGAAGGTACCAAATTTACATTATATTAAGAAAGTTACCAGTCACATTAAGTTGTGTTGTACTTCTTAAGATTCAAATTAAATCTCGAAAAAAAAATTGTGGTATTTAAAAAAAAAAAAAATTAAATTTAGTAGTTCTTATTATTGCCGTTCTGCCCTTCTTTCGAATTAGGCTTTTTTCCTCTTCGTTCGCTGCCAGGGCCATTCCCGAGGGGACCTACAGTTTAACGTGGGTTCCGAACCACGATCCTCAGTCATGCGACACCCCCCAAGGGTTATCAACCCTTGGTTTATTGCCATTGCATGACCTACCGATTGGGGAGTGTGTACCTTCTTCCGCACCCCACGAGATGTCTGATCTCATCCGGCCTAGTTACCGGCGTGAATGGGGTGGGTTGGGAGATGATACATTTTACACTCTTCCCTGCATTCTTTAAATCCACTAAATTTCGGACATACTTTTTTTTATTGTACGTATGCCCACTCCGGGAATCGAACCCGGGTCACCGCGGTCGAATGCCAGTAGCTGTACCTCTGAGCCACAGCCGCGGTTTAGTAGAGTTTTTATTATAAAAAATAATTCCATTTTTAAAGGTTGCGTTTACCACGTTAGAGGGGAAGTTTTGCAATATCCTTTCTTAGTGGAAGTTGTCCAAAAATAAAGCTATAAGTATGCAAAATTTACATTATAATTTTATTATTTATGATAGACAAGACGTATAAACTCACATCTACGCCCTTTTATATTCAATGTCCAAGAACCGCCGCTGGTACCGGGATTAGAAAAATTATTATTTATATTATTGAAAAACCAAACGTTGATAAAAGTTATTAATAATCGAACTGATTAGATATTAGATAAGAAGTGTCAAAAACAGCAGTACTAAATGCCGGGTTACAAAATGATTTAAAAGCAAACAGTAGTCGATGAGTCATTACGAACAAATAGTACATTTCTACCACATCACGCCTATTGTACCTGTGTCTGGCGATGGCAATACAATTTCTTTTTTATATACAAACTATTATTAAAACGAATTTCAAGAGAATTATGTGGGGCGGCGTTTTTTTCGGGGTTGGCGAAAGAGCCAGTTTTCTTAGGCCAATATAAGGCTTATTGTATTCCCTATCGTCTGGGTAATGTCAGCCAGACGGGACCTAAAGCTCAACGTGGAATCCGAACCACGTGTATGCACTAGTTCCTATCGGTTCCGTTATTAGGAATCACTAGTAACATACTGCATTCTTAAATCCAGTGAATTTCGGACAAACTTTTTTTTATTGTACGTATGCCCACTCCGGGAATTGAACCCGGGTCGCCACGGTCGAATGTAAATAAAAAATAGCCGCAATATTTTTTATGTTCTGCATGGCGGATAGCATAATTTGAACCTATATAATTGAAATTTTAAAATAAATCATTCGCCAAACTCGAAGTTCTTGTGAACCCCTTAGTAGCATTTTTGTATTAAATTTTCAATTAGACAAGCCAGGAAACGATGCCGCGTTTCACGCTGGTATGAAAGGCTCTTATTAGCAAAGTAACCAATAGAAACATGCATTTGACTTCAACTAAAAAAAAAAGCTGTTCCTGCCGCCATGCAAAACCTTCTACTCCAATCTCCGAAAAGTTACCATTCCTCCCCTCAAAACCTTTTACAATAGGATGATAATTTACTAATCGATAGATAGTACGATAATTAGGTACTATCTATAGTCGTAGTTTTTATAAAAATATCGATACCATCGATAGTAGGTATCCATAGTTTTTCACCTCTAATGTAATACACATTGACACTTAAAGTTCTGGCGAATGGCGCTAACTGCAGCCGACGCCATAAAGAAGTAAAGAAGTGAAGAAGACACTAAAAGTTGCCTGGTTATTGATTTATTTATTCTATTTGCAATCCGACATGAGGCTAAACTTAAACTTTAAACTTACTTTTTTAGTTCCAGCAAAGAGCAAAAAAATTAACAAAAAGTGCACTAAATAGTAACATGTCACGTAGATGACTTCCTGCAAGTTAAAAGGATCTTGTAACTGAAGAATATCTTGTATAGTTAAAACAAGTCCATATACGATAAGAACCTAAAATAAATATTTGGGAATTATCACAAATTGAAAACAGTAACCAAATGCAATGTTAGGTACATATACGAAACAAGACAAAAAACAATTACATTCTGACTTTTTGTGTATTATTAAATCAATTATTAAAAAAGATAGTAAAATGCAGTGGCGTATTTAGGGGGGGCTGCCGGGCAGCAGCCCCCCCCCCCCCTAGGTGCTTGGGGTCTAAAAGTCTAATTGCAACCTAGTTTTTCATCTTACGCTTGGACTAAATTTTTAAATAATGTATTCTTGGCTTAGATTACAAAGGTCTTGTAGGACATGTTTATTGTTTAAACGTTTCCTTCTAAAAGTCCTGTTTTATATAGAGATTAAGGTTTCGGACGCATGTCGCTTTAGTTATTGATTTATGATGCAATTTTAAAGGAAAACGAGTAAAAAAAGTAATATTTTATAGTATTTTCTATTATATACTTGTCTGTTCCGTTTTCCCTTTTTTTTAGAGCTATTTTAAATCAACAAAAATATAACCCATTGCAATAAAATATTTTTACAACAAAAACAAAAAAAATTAGGTAGGTATTTATTTTTAAAGAAAAAAATTAAAGTAAAAATTTTAATTGAAACATTTTTTATTAAAGAAGTGTGATGATTTATAATTTAAAAAAATAGTACGGGAAGAAACGAGAATGCTTTATTATGAATATAGAAAACGGCACTTAAGGACTTTTTGAAAACGTAAGAATTTGCACCAAAAACTGCGCCTAGATCTACGGTAATAAAATACATGATTTCTGAAAAAATCATCAATTTTGGCGTGGAAAGCGATATTTACTTTATTTTTAATTATGAAAAACCGAGCCCGAAAAACGCTGGTTAGAGTCATACATAAGTCGTATGTTAAAATTTTGGATTGACACCAATATTCATATTTTTCACAAATAATATAAAAAAAAATTTTTTTAATAAAGAGCCAGCTAGGAAAATTAAAAAAAAAACATTTACAAAAACAAATTTTAATAATTTTGATGAAATTTGTTAGTAGTTAGGTAAATAAATTTTAAACGAACTTTGGGCGTGGCCCCGAAAATTTTTCATCTGCGGCGCTTTTCCGCCTTCTTTACTAGGTACAATATCATGAAATACATGTAGTCTCGACTATCCCTTTCTCCAGAAAAAAAAATGTCCTACTTACGCCCATTCAGCCCCCCCCCTCTCCCCGAGCATATTTTCTGGCTACGCCACTGGAAAAAGGTATTCCTTTTTTCCCCAGAAGACGAGTCTTAAATTTTTTAATTAGTAGATATGTAATGGTACTTACCAGATGTACGCCTGCAATGATGCTTACCTCACTGCATGACGCAACTAATGAGTGCATAGTAAACAGCATTACACTTTCAATAAAGCACGTGCATGATCATCTCTTTGGGCATAATTTTTATTTTTCATATTTTATTTATATTTCTAAAATTATGATAAAAAATGTTTTTAAAAGGGTATCAAGGTATTCAGCTATTTATTTTTATCAATGACCGTGTACGCCGATAAAAAAAAATCCTACCTAACTTTACATAAAATTCACATAGTTATTATAGGCATAACATTATTCTATTGGTTTGTTGATGCGGAGCAGAGGCGGATTCAGGGGTTAAATCATTCCTCAATTAAAAGTGGCTTCTAAAAAAAACGTATCTTTCTCTACAAAGCTCATCCCAAATTAAAAGTGACTTCTAAAAAAAGCGTCTCATCCTCCGGTAAAGTCCTTCCCGATCAAAAGTGACTTTACAAAAAAGAATTAACAATAAAACGTGTCTCTTTAATTTTGGGGGCACACGCATCGGCGTAGCTAGAGGGAAGGGGGGCTGCCCCCCTCCTGATAGCCATGGGCCCCCCCTGAAATATTCAATAGAAAAAAAATATCCACCGTACACTGGGGCCCAGGCTCCCCCTGAAAACTAAGGCTAGCTACGCCGATGGGCACATGTAATTTCGGAGTGGGTCACTGCCCGCTCTGGCCCCCCTTGGCGCTACCGCTGGGAATAATCCTAACAACGGCAACTTACCATTATATTTAACAAAACAAATAAGTCACCATATTAAGCTGTCTTTTTAAAAAATTAATAAACTAACCAACACACTGAGCAAAAGTTTTATATTTTGCTGTAAACTACAATACGAGTCTATCGAGATTGATTTTTGACGAGTTCTCTTAAAGATAAGCTGATAAGAACTGTACCTTTGTAATCTGATATTTAAAATGGAATTATTCTGTTAACCGACTATAAATCGTTGAAAGTATGAATACAATGACATACCGGATGAACATTTTTAGGATATAAGAACAGAGCAACCATTTATTTAAAATAGTTTCAAACATTCCTCAAAAGTTATATTGGCAAGTTGAAAATGTATGGTATATAACTATACAGGGTGTCCCGAAATTAGGTGACAATATTTTAAGGGGATAAAGTACATCCAAAAATAGGACTAAAATCCTCTATTAATATACCTTCAAAAACGCTTCGTTGTGGGGCTAGAGCTCCCCGAATGGAATCTATGATAAGCGGTTTTTTCACAATATCTCAGGAACTGATTGAAGTATCAAAACAAAATTTGATACATGTTTTACCCATGACAAGACGCAATAAACGGTTTGTTTAGCTTAGGTGTATTTCTTCCAGTGGTGTCCCACTGGGTAGGTAGTGAGGAGAATATTGCCCTAACTTTTTTATTTGTAGGTTTGGCGCCAGGTGCAATTTTTAAAAGCACTAAAGTCTTCTATTAAAAAAAGATACTCTTGCTTCATTTCGGTAGGATTCACCATTTTTCAGTAAAATCGATTTAACAATTTTCGGTTTTTTACAAGCTAAGGTGTTTTTTGCATATCTCAGCAAACACTTGATATTAAAACATTAAATTTATTAGAAGTTCTACTAGCGACAAGGCATACTTATTAAAGGATGTAACATTAAAATATTTTCCAGTGGCGTCGCACGGGGTGGAGCCTAGAGTAAATATTACATTTTTTTTTTAATTTGAGGGGCTTTCATACTTTTAATGTATTTTTTAAAATTTTTAAATTTTTTGTTAATAAAACCTTCCATTATTGTAATTTGACAGAATATAAGGTTTTCAACAGATTTTTAGACTTTGTTTTTTAAATATTTATTTGTATAAGAGACTTAAAATAAAACAAAAAAAAATAACAAATTGCAAATCAAATTTAATTGTAAAACCACACGGGAAACTAATTCTTAAGCAAATGTTCGAAATGATTTCCATTTTGTTGGATGCAAAATCTAGACCTGCGGGTTATGTTTTGTGAGGCACGGAGAATTTGAAAATGGTATAAAAGGAAAGCCCCTGAAATAAAAAATAGTAATATTTACTTTAGGCTCCAATCCGTGCGACACCACTGGAAAAATATTTTAATGTTACATCCTTTAATAAATATGCCTTGTCGCTAGTAGAACTTCTAATAAATTTCATGTTTTAATATCAAGTGTTTGCTGAGATATGCAAAAAACACCTTAGCCTTTTCAACGGCTTGTAAAAAACCGAAAATTTTTAAATCGATTTTACTGAAAAATGGTAAATCCTACCAAAATAAAGCAAGAGTATCTTTTTTCCATAGAAGACTTTAGTGCTTTTAAAAATTGCACCTGGCGTTAAAAAATCCTACAAATAAAAAAGTTAGGGCAATATTCTCCTCACTACCTACCCAGTGGGACGCCACTGGAAGAAATACATCTAAGCTAAACAAACCGTTTATTGCGTCTTGTCATGGGTAAAACATGTATCAAATTTTGTTTTGATACTTTAATCAGTTTCTGCGATATTGTGAAAAAACCGCTTATCATAGCTTCCATTCGGGGGGCTCTAGCCCCATAACGAAGCGTTTTTGAAGGTATATTAATAGAGGATTTTAGTCCTATTTTTGGATGTACTTTATCCCCTTAAAATATTGTCACCTAATTTCGGGACACCCTGTATATAAATCTTTAGAGGAATCACTATACCGTTATTCTATTACCATAATTATTTATTATTAATAGAGTGTTCAAAATGACTAACCTGTGTTATTGATTTTTTCTAAAAATAAAGTTTCATAGTTTGGAAAATGAAAATTTTTTTGAGTCATGTCAATTCTTGTCATTCTTTCGAATTAGGCGTTTTACCTCTTCGTTCGCTGCCAGGGCCATTCCCGAGAGGACCTACAGCTTAACGTGGGTTCCGAACCACGATCCTCAGTCATGCGACACTCCCCCCAAGGGCTAACCTTCGATTTTTTGCGCCATTGCATGATCTACCGATTAGGGAGTGTGTGCCTTCTTCCGCACCTCACGAGATATCCTATAGCATCCGGCTTGGTTACCGGCGTGAATGGGGTGGGTTGCGAGATGATACATTTTACACTTTTCCCTGCATTCTTAAACCTACTAAATTTCGGACATACTTTTTTGTGTGCATATGCCCACTCCGGGGAATCCGGACCGCCACGATCGAATGCCAGTAACTCACCTCTGAGCCACTGCCGCGGTATTTTTTATAGTAAAAAAATTAAGTTGGGTCCACAAAACATCTCAATCAATTGCATTTTTCACAAATATTTTTTTCGGCCATTCTAGTAAATTTGTTCTAATGAAAGTCCGCATCCTGGGACATTGAAAATAAATTTAAAAAAAACGCTATGTGTTATTCAATTTCCTCTTTAAAAGAACTTTCCAGAAAGGTAGCAAAAGTGGTATCTTCCAATTTAAAAAAAATAAGTTGGGTTATACAGGGTGTGAAAAAATTTTTTTGTGCCAAAATGTAGCCCATGCTAAATCTCAATCGACGTGTTTTTCCATTTTTCAAAAATTTTTAATTTAAATTTTTTCTCAAACTTCTAGCGAATTTGTTCCAGTTAAAGTCCCCATCCTGTATAGAAATAATTTCTCTTGGAGCTGGTAACCTAGGAGAAGAATTTAGAAATATTGCCGAATGATCTATGATAGAGTATCTATCATTTAGTTAGACAAGTACTTAAATGCGATTTTTTTGAATTTTTAGTGCCCAAAATATTTTTATTTCGACAATTTACCAGACTATAAAGAACGTAAAGAAGGCATAATTTGCATAAATTTGAAGAACAAGGAAAGACTAAGAAGTTAAATAAATTAAAATGGACATTTTTTCCAAAAAACTTTAGGGACATTACCTATATGTTATTGTTATTTAAAATTTCTAAAAGCTTTGTCGATAAAGATATCCTTTCGGACATTATAATTTTAACTTTTAAAAAAGCTTTAAAATATATTTTTATTATAAAAGACATACTTACATAAAAATAAAGATAGCATGATGATTCGAAATTAGAAATATTAGGAATACATAAAACTTTATTAAAAAATGATTAATATGAAGAATATTAGTCCGAACTTCTGTACAGGGCGATTAAAACTTACAACAAAAACACACTGTTATTCACCCTCGTATAGTTATGCTCCATCATTAAAAATATGCAGAACATTCCCAACGAAATTATCTATAAAGTGCTAAATGTACTGAAAAAATCGGATTAAAAACAAAAAGTTATTAAGGAACACATTGAGCTAAAAATTCAGGGTGCTGTTTTTTTGTCGGAGAGTTTATAATAAAAAGTCTATTTACAACTTAATAGTATATTATTTTATTGGGAGTAAAAGCGATACTTTTCTGACGAGTCTGTAGGTTTGCCGGACAAACAAAGTGAGTCCGGCAATTATGGACGAGTCATAAGAAGTTGCTTTTACTCCGAATAAAACATACTTTTTTTTCTTCAGACGTTGTTTAAATATGAAAACACAAAGATACAAAATGTTTTAATTGTTTTATTTAAAAATTTTAAGTTTTGAGAAGGGGCTAGCGTTACTATGGATTTATTATTATATTGTTTGATAGCGACGTGCCATTCGATTTGACAAGTGTCAGCATTCATTATTGCGTAACTTTATTTAATTTTTATCCTTTTAAAAATAGAATTTTTTAAAACTACATTTACTTCAAATTAAAATGTCAGACTCAGAATTTACCTGTACGCCCCCGGAGGTTGCCAAAATTGCAGCAAATGTTGCGAACAATTTGCTGCCAACAAAATCCAGTGGTGTTTACGAAGCTGCGTTTAAAAGATTCCAGGCATGGTGCAATGAGAAAAACACCAAAAATAATTCTGAAAATGTACTCTTGGCATATTTTTCGGAACTAGCGAGCAATCAAAAAATGAAAGGTTCAACAATGTGGTCACATTATTCTATGTTAAGATCAATGCTAAATATCAGACAAGGAATAGACATAAGCAAGTATTTGAAGCTACGAGCTTTTTTAAAGAAGCAAAACGAAGGCTACATTCCCAAAAAAGCTAAAGTATTCACCAGGGAACAGTTTGAAAAATTTCTATCTGAAGCTCCTAATCAGCAATATTTGGGAATTAAGGTAAATTTAGGTATTACCTCAAAGTATACAAATTTTTTATAAAGGTAATATATATAATTTTTAGATTGTTTTGGTTATTGGAATATCGGGTGCATGCCGATGTGAAGAAATGGTGAAAATGGTCGTTGATGACAAGACTTAGGATCTGCGATTCACATAAGAATTCCTAATAATAAAACTAGGAAACCGCGGTCGTTTACTATTGTTGGGGAGCAATATTTAAGCATTTATAGAAACTATGCATCATTACGCCCGAAAGGTATGCGCGAGAAGGGATTTTTTTTTAAATTTGTAAATGGTCGGTGTTGTCACATGGTAATGGAAATTCATAAAATAAGTGCTGTTCCTAAGGAAGCAGCAGTGTTTTTAAAACTACCAGGTGCAATAGAGTACACTGGCCATTGTCTAAGGAGAACTTCAGCTACACTGCTTGCAGTGCTTGTAGATGCAGGGGCAGACATTACGTGTTTAAAGCGCCACGGGGGGTGGAAATCGAGTACTGTAGCTGAAGGGTACATCGACGAATCGATGACCAATAAGAAAGATATTGCAAAAAAATTTTTACAACCAAATAATAATAAATCAGTTACTAATAATTTAAATACTGCAATAAATTCGACAGAAAGTGGTTTCACTGAGAGTTCAACACTAGAAAATACCGAAACAACCAACCAACAGGCCATCGTAACAAGCTGTCTTAATTTTTTTGGGGCTACAATTAATAATTGTACTTTTAATGTTGTATTTAAATAGTTATGTAGGGCCAATATGAGTAAACGCACCTCCTTAAACAAATATAACTTTATTATTATTATTTATTATTATAGGGATTAACATAGTTTTTGAATGCTAGTGCTATTACCCTAAAAGTACATTTACCCTAAGTCACATTGCTGTACTTTATTTTTATTAAAATAAATAAAGTATGTTTATAGCTTTCTGGTATTATTTAATATATATTTAGTCATGAGAACACAGTCATACTTTTACTTCCGCTGCTATTGGCAACGGAAGAAAAAGTAAATACTTTTTCTTCCGTTGCCAAAAGCCACCGCCTTCTGACGAAAAAGTAGAACTTTAACGTCAAAAAATTAGTAGAAAAACGTCAAGTTTATTGACGTTTGAAGAAAAACATTTATATTGTCAAAAAATCAAATATAACGACCATTACCTACATATTACACTTTTTCACTTTGGCACATAATAAGAAATCAGTAACTACAATAAGTAAATATACATGACAGCTTTTTTACTTTCCGTATTGTAAACATTTAAGCAAAATAATTTAATATAAACAAATATGGGCGTACATCAAAACCGCATACAAAGTCCCAATTAACTATAAACAACACTTTAATGAAAAACTCATTTCAGTGTTTTAAATTCAAATTATAGCAAAGTAAATGGACTAATGACCAATGGGTAAAATCAATGAGGGTAAAATAGACCCACTCTTTTCGGTGCTGCCGTAGCTAAGGGTTTTCGATATACGCCCATAATATTATCACTAATAAGATAAACCCACGCGTCGTTTGCGACCGCCGCGCCGGTGACGTCAAGTTGTGGCCTGAATTGCAACGCAGGCCTATCGAACCTCCAACATTTCGTTATGGAGCGTAGGCAGTGAAACAAAGTACTGAATTGTTTACAGCAGTATAAATATTATGTGGCAATATTCTCAGAGATTTAGGTTAAATCCAAAAAACCAGAAGTTTTAAAATATAATTGGGAAACGAAATTACGGCTACCCTATGAATAACGCACCAAATGAAATAACACATTAACATTTATACAAAATGCTTGCAAGACAAACTGACATCCACGCAAATCTTAAAACTTTTAAATACACACTCGGCGCGCGAGACCCTCTTCGGATTTTATTTGTTAATTTAAAAAGTTTTATTGGTGTTTGAATGCATAAGCTTTACATGAACATGGCTTCTAATAATTATCGATTATAGTTTATTTATTATATTTTTTTTTGTTTTCAACAAATAAAAAATTAACTTTATTTTTAATATTTCTATGCTGTGTTATGCTTATTTCATAAATTTTTTTATAAGTTTTTAATTAATTATATTAGTGTAACTCCCTACAAGATTCTATAAAAATATTATATTTTTTCTAATTTGAAATTTTTTTATGGTCCAAAAAAGATATTTTTGGGCGTGGCACCCGAAAAATTTTTCTTCTGCGCTAGTTTATCGATTTTAGGTCCTTAGGACTCCCCCCCCCCCCATAAATAATAAGAAAATATACTAAACAATAATAAAATCCACTCTAAAACAAGCTTTTCCATGCCGACAAGCAATATTTTGTCCACAGGGTGACGCATCATGCGCAACGTCGTGCGAAATTGGATCGCCAAGTGGTTTTATCTTATTAGTAATAGTATCATGATAAACTACCATGAAATTTCTTCCTAACACTGTCAGTATTCTATACTGTTGTTGTATCTACAGCTTTTTCAGGAAAAGCCACCAAAGGATTTGTGTGAGTATTGCAAGCGATTTCCTCGACACCCGCTTGAACGGCTCCATTGTTATAACTGTGAAGTTCGACATAAAATTCATACACGTTGTAAAGTCCTATCCAAAGAAGAGCTAAAATATAAAAAACTTTAAAAAAAAAATTCTAGGTCTTGGAGGTCACACTGAGAAAAGCTTCAGCAAGAAATTCTTTGCTAAGATTATTTTGGGTGTAATATTAAATTTTCACCTACGATAGCAAAATGAATTTCTTATTGCAAAAGAAACAATTTACCTGAAAACTCTTTATACCCGTTACAAAAACCTTTGCTATTACAGAAAACTTACATTATGATAACAGCTAACTAAGTCTTTATAAAAAACTATTTTCTAGGACTACTATTTGCTTTGCTGAGGAAGTAATACAGTTTGCTGCTTTTGAAAAAGTCTTTATAAAGAAATCTTTCCTAGCGTTCTAAAGAGTTTTTAAAGGGGTAGCAAAAAAGCAGTAAAATATTATTGTTTTTTTAAGCAGCTAAAACTGAAATTATTTTTAGGTTATGAAGTGTTGTTTTCTGTTGTATTAAATAATAAAGAGAAAACTCAATTTTTTTTTAGTTTCAAATCTTTGACAACCTATTCAGACGTGACATGATGTAAAATATGATAGAGTTACCTGAAAAATAAGCTTTATACTATGTTAAATTTTTGATATAGCATGGAAAATATTATTTTTAATAACACAATTTTAAATGAATCAAAAAATTTTTAAACTTACGTACCCAAAGTAAAAAAACTTGGTTTATATAAATGTGCTATTAAGCATAATATGTTCTCTAGAGTATATCAGGAATTCAACAAAATATACGGCTTCTTTTTTGGGCCACCCCACATATTATAGCAAATATAAGTGGTGCTGTCATAATAAACCACTTTTGTGTTTACAAATTTGACAGATACGACGCCATATTGGATTTTCTTAAATGGCAACCTTACCTGATAGTAAGCCAGCTGCATTCGCCTATTTGTTCCAACATTAAAAATGTATAATTGTCAATATTTATTTTCAGCCGTTCTGGAGATACGAGGCTTCGAAGTTGGTGAGTTTGTTATCATCGTTTTAACAGAAGCTTTGAGTTTAGAAACTCAATTTTTTCTGGAGATACGTAATTTTTTATGGCGGAGCCACCCATGCTATTGCCTTATATGTCAGATGTCAAAAAATGAGAGATACGACGCCATATTGAATTTTTTTAAATGGCAACCCACATTTATAACTACGTCAGTAAATAGCATATCGCGGTACGATTTCAAAAATATATAGTTGTCGATATTTATTTCCAACCTTTATCGAAATACGACCGTATCAAAAACTGCATCGTACGATTATGTTACACTTAAAACACATAATCGTATGATGCAGTTTTTGATACGGTCGTATTTCCGTAAGGGTTGGAAATAAATATCGACAACTATATATTTTTGAAATCGGAACGCGATATGCTATTTACTGACGTAGTTATAAATGTGGGTTGCCATTTAAAAAAATTCAATGTGGCGTCGTATCTCTCATTTTTTGACATCTGACATATAAGGCAATAGCATGGGTGGCTCCGCCATAAAGAATTACGTATCTCCAGAAAAATTTGAGTTTCTAATCTCAAAGCTTCTGTTAAAACGATGATAACAAAATCACCAACTTCGAAGCCTCGTATCTCGGGAACGGCTGAAAATAAATATTGACAATTATACATTTTTGTTGGAACAAATAGGCGAATGTAGCTGGCTTACTCTTACTATAAGGTAGGGTTGCCATTTAAGAAAATCCAATATGGCGTCGTATCTGTCAAATTTGTAAACATAGATTTTTTTTGACATCAAATTTGGCTTCTTCACTAAAAGCTGTTAGGGAATACATAATTGTTTTTTTTATTGTGGTCGATAGCAAAGTCGCCAATCGGGTGAGACACTTAAAATAATGTCCCTGTACATTCTGACCCAGCAAAGTAACTTTCTTGAAATAAATAAAAAAATATTTCAAATAGGTATAGCAAAATGTTATACTGATATTGAAAAACAAATTCTTGTTTCGAAAACGATGCGGATAGCGTAGAAAAGTATCTTTATTGTTCTACCAAAGTCTCTTTATAGTCGATGGTCAGTTACTTTGCTAATACAACATTTTTGTTTACTTGAGCTAAGTGATCATTCTTTATAAGTGACTTTATTACGACAGCAAATAAATTACAGCCAAATGGATGAAAAGAAATCCTAAAACAATTACTAAAATTCATTGTATTCTAAAAAGTAGGTATTGAGAATTATTTTTTTTTTAATAACTTTCTCACATTCTCTAATATTTATTGAGACCAAATTTAAAAAGTTTTTAAAACCCCATTAATAAACATGGACAGGATTCGTTTCGAGAGAACGCAATGTTTTTATAGTCTATTTCAGAAAGGTGTAGAGTAATAAAATGGGAAATTCCGTCCAGTTCGGCTCAATTTCGGTGTCGGCTATAGGACGTAAATTTTGTGCATTAAATTATTTAGATAATTTGATAAAAAAAAAGGAACTATTAGCTATAGCAAATTTACACAAACATCATTTTATGTTATATGCCGTGGAAGATATAGCTGAAAAACATAGTGTAACTGTGCTGCGCATACCGCCATATCAGTGCGAACTGAATCCTATAGAACTTATATGGGCGCAAGTGAAAGGAGTTGTAGCAAACCGAAAGAGACTTTTGGCTTTTCATTCTGTTTAACAACGGGCATATTTTGCGTCAGATAAATCGAGGAAAATGGTGTTTCATAATAAACTTCTTTCTCATTCAATCTATCGTTAATCTGTTGTGTATTTTTGTATAGTTTACCAACTTACGGCACGAAGCTAGGAGTCCACACATTACTATTGAAAAATGATTAGAAATATTCATAGCAGAAAATATTGTTATAATAAATATGATGACAAACTCCACCAAAATATAAAGAAGCACGGTGTTCTCTTTGCCCTAAAAAAGAAAACTATATTAGGTACAATAAAAATATTACATAAGCACCAGAAACTACCCCTGCAGCAATAATCTGGTATATATGGCTTAAAAATCATAGAAGATATTGGAGCTGGAATACTTGTGAGTACGAAACAGTGGCGGCGTCAGGGTGGGCACAGGCTCACCCTGAAAAGATGGGTGCCCATCCAAAATTAAGACTCGCATCTATATCCCAGTCTGTTGGCAAGGTCAGGCGGGACATTTAAAATATAGGTAGAAATGGATTTAATTATTTTTTTACGTCACGGTGTTGAGTCATAGTCGAGGTATTAATTGAGTTTTCGATTTACTGCTTTTTTTAGAAGTCAGTTTAGACCGGAGGAAGGAAACGTTTCACCCGGGGAGCTTTCACGGCAAGGAAAGACCTTTTTTTTACAACTTACTTTTCATTTGGGTAGTGCCCACCAAAAAATCATTGGGCCCGTATGTGACCACCCATTACGAATATCCTGGCGCCGCCCGTGGACTACGAAAAGACATTTTTTTTTATGATAAAACACCTGCACTGTAGGAAAAATCCTTTAAGGCGCTCTGGGAGCGGTGCGAGTGCGAAAAAAGCGATTAACGTTGGTCTTGAAACGTTGAAGATTGTATTCATTGGGAAACACGACCTCAGGAAGATCATTCCACAAAGATGACGTTCTCCAGATGAAAGAATTCTTGAACAATGAAGTTCGAGGAGTACTAAGCTGAACAACATATGGATGAGCGGCAGTGGTTTGCCGTGTATTTCTGTTTTGAATTGCTCTAGTTGGAATCAAGTGGGCAATGTCAGTCGAACACCTGCCATGGAAATATCTGTAAAAGAGAGCCAAATCACCAACCTGTCTTCGATGCTCCAGGCTATCGAGGGTCTTGGTCAGCTCGGGGTCGCCGATCAGACGAATGGCTCTCCTTTGAATGGAATCCAGTAGCCGAAGGGTGTGCTTGGGTGCAGAGCTCCAGACATGAGAGCAATATTCTAATGATGGTCGAATCTGGGCTTTGTAGAGTGTCAAAAGTTGATGAGGTGTGTACAACCTTTTGGTGCGGAAAAGTACACCAAGTTTCTGTGCAGCTGCCTTGACAATTGCGGCAACGTGATCATGCCAAGACATATTACCTCCCAGATTGACCCCCAGCAAATTAATAGACGGTGTCAGGGGAATTGCGTGTCCTGCCATGACTATATCCGGTTCTGCAATGTTAACCTTTTTGGAGAAGACTGCTGCCTGGGTTTTCTTAGCATTAAATTCGACTTGGTTACTGTCACCCCAAGCCAAAATTTCTTCCAGGTCTTTGTTGAGGCGCAATACTTCATGCTGCCTGCGAAGATGTGCGTCGGCAGCGGATGTTTGGGGAGTCAAGGTAAAAGATGAGACAAGTGTGCTGTCATCAGCAAAGCTATAAATTGGATTTTGGGTCTTCACTAGAAGGTCGTTAATATACAGTAAAAAGAGGGTAGGCGACAATATGGACCCTTGAGGAACACCGGCATTGATGGTGAAGGTGTCTGAGAGAAACCCGTCAATCGCCACTTGCAGAGAACGGTTCTTAAGGAAGCTGGTTAACCATAAACAGAATCCATTAGGCATACCGTAGGATCGCAATTTACTTAGAAGCCCATCGTGCCAAACACGATCAAAAGCCCTAGAAATGTCCAGTGCAACAGCCCGGGATTCTCCATGATGTTCGATGGTGTTGCTCCAAAGATGGGTGACATATGCCAGAAGGTCACCTGTTGATCTGGACTTACGAAACCCGTATTGATGGTCGCTGATAATGTTAAGCCCTTCCAGATACTTTAGGAGTTGTTGGTTAATAGCTTTCTCCATTACTTTTGAAATTACTGAAAGCAATGCGACGGGTCGGTAGTTGCTTGGCAGGGTCTTTTTACCTTTCTTTGGAATGGGCTGGACACGCGCCGACTTCCAGCAGGATGGAAATATTCCTTTTTTGTAGGATAAGTTGAAAAGTCTACAAAATACTGGTGTAAGTTCATCGGCGCATGTCTTGAGAACAATGATAGGAATTTCGTCTGGACCAGAAGCTTTATTGACGTCGAGTCCTTTAAGAATCCGTTTAACAAGACGCTGACGGAACACGATTTCAGACATTTGCGATTGGACTGAGGGAATGTTGGGTGGTGGTTTTCCCTGAAAGTCTACAGTGGAATGCGAGGAAAACAGTTCAGCAAGTAGGTTTGCTTTACCCCGGCTGTGGTTGCTATTGTGCCGTCGGAACGTGTTAGAGGTGGAATAGTTGACTTTGTAAAGTTTTGGCTGACGGCCTTAGCGACTGACCAAAAGGACCTTGATCCGTTAGGACTGGCAAGAAGTTTGTTTTTGATTCTCTCGTTATGAGCTTCTTTGCTTTGGTCTATCATTTGCTTACATTGGTTTCGGGTGGTAACAAAGATGGCGCGATTTTCAGGAGTAGGGAGTAACTACAACATTTTTCTGAGAGGGGGGGGGGGGGGGCAGTAAGGGTAAGATTAAAAAGCGCTCCAGATGAAACAGTTTTAGTGCTACGCCGAAAGTTTGCCTAGGATGAACTCAAATACTATCTAGTTCCGGAAATTAAATTATTACTCCTACCCCTCTAATTCAGCCCTGTTTGAAATAAATTTGGTTGATTAATTTTTTTTTCGTTTTTTTTCTTGATAATCCTAGCTGGTTCGTGGCTCTAACGCCAATGTGAATGGGTCCACTATTATCTGGGTATGTGGATAAACCCAAAACTTAACAGCTACTTATGAACAATATAGTATACAGGGTGATTCCTAAGTTGATACTTATTTTTTAGCAGTGTATAGAAGTCATTAAAATAAACAACATTCATTTTTAAATACCGTTTTTCAAAAAACTTAAAAATAGGCGATACAGAAGTAAAAAATTTAAATGCGGGCCTGGTTATCAAAACGTAGCCTGCTATACTTTATATTGTTTGTCTTATTAGTCATGCAATTTACGGGTCGGTGGTCAGTTATTTGACAATCCGCTGCGGTGTGTTTTTCTGAAGCAAGCTAATTTTAAACTGATGAAATTGTCTCCAACCTTCAAACAAAGTTATCAGTGTTTCAGATGAAGTTGAAAAGTTAAAAAGGGGTTAAGCTTAAAATTTATTAAATATGGTTAAATTTACTAATAAAAGTCGTTGAAGCATATTTATACTTACTTGAACTAAAGCAGTTATTAAAATACAACCAGCAACAATATTATCCACGCCAAGAATAAATCCACAAATAAAGTATAGTTTATATTCCGAATTAACATGATTACGGGCCAGCCAGATACTTCCACCAATAATTATAGATATTCCAAGTCCCTAAAATGTTAAAAGCCTTAAATTGTTAGTAAAATAGTTTTTTTTTTCGTTCGCTGCCAGGGCCATTCCCGAGGGGACCTACAGTTTAACGTAGGTTCCGAACCACGATCATGCGACACCCCGCAAGTGCTATCAACCCTTGGTTTCTTGTCATTGCATGACCTAACGATTAGGGAGTGTGTACCTTCTTCCGCACTTCACGAGATGTCCGATCTCATCCGGCCTGGTTACTGGCGCGAATGGGGTGGGTAGGTGGGAGATGATACATTTTACACGCTTCCTGCATTCTTAAACCTACTAAATTTCGGACATACTTTTTTTTATTGTGCGTATGCCCAGTTCGAGGATCGAACTCGGACCGCCGCGGTCGATTGCCAGTAACTCACCTCTGAGCCCCTGCCGCGGTAAAAAAAGTGCGTATTCCAAGGAACGGCATATTCTTTGTAGAGCCGAAATAGAAAAGTCTCTAAAGTATATCTAGAATTTGTGTGGTTACATAAGAGATTAATATACGTTTTAAACTAATATTACTTGAGGGTGTACGATACAAAATATGTATATTAAAAACCATCTTCATTATTCACTTTAGAAAAACAAAGTTGTTTTAATTATTATTTAGGTACAATTTTCAAATTAAAACACCTTTTTTTAATTAAACATTTTATCTAAAGTGAAAAATTAAGATACTTAGGTACTTTACTGTTAAGGCAATTTAGAATTTTTGACTGTGTCTATAAACAAACCCGCTAATTTTGTTTATTAAAATGTAAAAAATATATAATAACAATAATAATAATAATAATAATAATAATAATAATGCCTTTTATTATGTACAAAAAAATAAATACAAATAACAAATAAATATGGTGGCGGTATCCAACTAAAGCTGCTCATACAACCACCCAGTTTATAAAATCGATTGAAAAAAAATATGTATACCTATATAACTAAGAAAGCAAATATAAAACAAACAAAAATATTAAAGATTAATTATCAAGTGTAATAGATAAACAAAAATAAATTAAGGTTCATAGGAAATAGAGTTGATAAATTAGTAATAAAAGTAAATTATATAATATTAAAGGGTAACCATGTAGTGTAACGCTAGTGCGGATTACGACTCGCCAGCAAACGCTCCTTAACACGCCTGCAAAACACAGCAGAGCTGGGAGCCATCCTGATGCCCTCAGGCAGAGAGTTAAACGCAATAGCGACCGTATAGCTGAATGAACGCTGGAAAAAGGCATGTGAGTGTTTGGGTACATGGTCCGAATTACAAAAAAAAACTAACCAAATTATTAAGTTTGTTTTCAGCAATGGAAAGGCGGTATCTATGCGGGTGTGAGAAGTTATTTTCACGCGGAAATTGAAATTTGAGAAAAAGATATAAAAAATTCTTACTAGTATTCTAGTAAAAAATATTGAAAATTATTTTTTATTAAAAATATCTTTCTGACGCTCAAATATCTGTAGAGACAAAATTTAAACAGTTTTTAAAAACCCATTAATAAACATCGTCATGATTCGGGCCAAGAGAAATCAATGTTTTTGATCTAATTTAATATATTTAGATATAATTTGGCATGGAAAATAATTAAGAAATATGGATCGAATGCTTTTAAACAAATAATGGACTTTAATTTCATGGAAAATTATATTACAAAAAATGCACAACTTACCAAATTTCCCAGTGCCATAGTGATAGCCCATGATTTCGAGTTCAACCCACATCTTGCGTTAATTTTTTTGTACATCATAGCTTGCAATCACTTCGAGTGTATATATTTTATAAGAAAATATTAAACATAAAATGCATAAATGTATAGCTATATGAAGAATGATGTTTAATTATAGTTATAATGCTGAGAAAGTCTGATGAGAAAGACGAATAAATGCAGGACTACGCAATTCGATTCAGGACGGCAGTCAGGATAGACGCCAGACGTCTGGACGCCGAAAATGATCAAAGTAGAAAGATATACGGGGGTGTATTGAACTTTACTTAAAACAAGGAAATACAAAAATTTCGAAACTGATTGTTTATTATGTGTGGCGCAAAAGGGTCAGAAGACAGATTAATCAGCGCTGCACGAAACATTTTTTGGATCTTGAATCTCTTTTTTGAATTTTCAAAATAAAAAATATACATATTTTATTTGTGGTAAGTCATACCACTTCTTGCCCTTCTTTCAAATTAGGCTCTTCACCTCTTCGTTCACTGCCAGGGCCATTCCCGAGGGAATTTACTGCTTAACGTGTGTTCCAAACCACGATCCTCAGTCATGCGACACCCCCAAGGGCTATCAACCTTTGTTTTATTGCCATTGCATGACCATTGGGGAGTGCGTGTACCTTTTTCCGTACCCCACGAGATATCCGATCTCATCCGGCCTGGTTACCGGCGTGAATGGGGTGGGTTGGGACATGATACATTTTACACTCTTCCTTACATTCTTAAACCTACTAAAATTCAAGGATCGAACTCGGAACGCAACGGCTGAATGCCAGTGACTCACCACTGAGCCACCGACGCAGTATGGTAAGAGCATTGAATTTCAATATTTAAAGAACGGCGTATTAGTGCAAAAATGTGGAAACCGTTTTTGGAGACGAACTAATGTTTGTCTCTGTTTTTGATCGATTTCAGACACAAGATATTGTATTATTTTATGCAATAAAAGACGGCGCGCTCCGAAGTCACGTCGGTTCGTACGTATAGCGAATGAATCATAGTGCGCCTCTATCTATTCGGCTTTCTTTAAATGTTGAAATTCAAAGGTAACACAAATACAATACAATTAAAAATTAATAAAAACGTACCTATTGAGCTCAAGATACACTAGAGTAGACGGTTAGACATTTTTAGATTAATTGAAAAATTGACATAGTGCGAAGATATACAGTGTGTCCAAAAAAGTATGCAACATATGTAAAAGTTTTTTATTACCGATTTCTCAGAAAATTTTATTCTTGATAAAAGTTGGTGCATGCCTTGAAACTATAAATGCATATTTCACATGTCACCCGCGGCTAATAGTAAGGGAGCAAATGCCATTTTTTCGAAATTGCATTAAGAGTAAAGTACCTTAGTTATTAGAAATACAGCAAAATTTTATATGGAAATGTTATTGCAAATTAAAAACATAGCCCAAATACGAAATTTGAGTTACGTGTCTCAATGTTTTTTTCTAATATCTAATTTTATATGCATTTTTTTAAAGTAGGTTTTTGGACTTTAGCGTACTGGGTGAAAATGACAAATAAATTAGTAGTTATTTCCAGTACTATGAATAGGGTTGAATTTTAATATAATTTAGTTTCGAACAGAAGTTGGCTAAAATGTGTTTAAGTAGGCGTGCAACACGCTTATATCTAAACCGACCCGGTTCATTGAAAAGTTTTTAAAAGTTTGCAACTACTTAATGCATTTTTATTATAAACCCACGTTTAAGTTACTTGATAAATATATTAAAATTGCGTAAACGAAAAATCGACCAGAGGCGTACCGTTTAGGGGAAATTAGAGATTAGAAAAAATAAAATAAAAATTGAGACACGTAACTCAAATTTCGTATTTGGGCTATGTTTTTAATTTGCAATAACATTTCCACATAAAATTTTGCTGTATTTCAAATAACTAAGGTACTTTACTCTTAATGCAATTTCGAAAAAATGGCATTTGCTCCCTTACTATTAGCCGCGGGTGAAATATGAAATATGCATTTAGTTTCAAGGCATGCACCAACTTTTATCAAGAATAAAATTTTCTGAGAAATCGGTAATAAAAAACTTTTACATATGTTGCATACTTTTTTTGACACACTGTATACAGGGTGTTCCTTAATGACGTGCTAATATTTTAGGGTGTGATTTCTCAAGTCATTTTATGAAGAAAAGTTTATATAAACATATGTCCTAAACGGCCTAAATTTTTTGCTACAGGGTGTTGATTATTTTTTTTATTGAGTTTTTTGTACAATCTCCGAAAGTACTTTAGATAATATTTTCAATTTTGGTATGTGCCAATATGGCATAAAACCACATGTTTTAGTTATAAAAGTTATTTTTTTGCCCCACCAGTGGCGTCCCTGCAAACATGTCCTTTGATATTTTTTAGCAAAAAAGTGGTACGCCACTTACATTTTTCCATATGGATATCATTTCTGATTAGACTGGTTAATTCTACATAAAAATGGTCTCTTGCGTTTTTATCCTCAGGCACACCGTTCTTAATTATAATAATTAAATTAAATTAGCTTCGTGCATGCCTATTAAGAAAGGTGGTCATTTCCAACAATTTTTATAAAACAAAATTTTGCTTTATCAATGTTAATAATAATAAATAGTGAACTTTTCTTCATAAAATAACTTGAGAAATCACACCCTAAAATATTAACACGTCATTAAGTATAAGAATAAGTACATGGAGAACTTTATATCCAAATATACGTGGGAAGTTTTGTTAAATAATAAAATAAACTTTAAAAAGGAAGTAAAATGAATTTGGCTGTTTCTTCGACATTTGAAGAATTTTTAAAACGGAAATTTTACAGTTGTTTACTCTTATTTACGTCGGTCGACAGGTGAGAACAAAAAAAAATATTTTCTGGCAAGTACCAGAATTAAATTTTTAAGTTTAACACTATTTTATTATGGACATTATTTATTGAGAAACGGGTAATACTAGACTACACATTAACATAAATATATTTTTAAAATCTGTAGTCCTTCTCTTTTAATACATATTAAAATAATCAGTAGCATGTTAAAAAAAAATTGTTGTCATTTTATTTGTCAACATAAAATG
This sequence comes from Polydrusus cervinus, assembly GCA_935413205.1. NCBI lineage: Eukaryota > Metazoa > Arthropoda > Insecta > Coleoptera > Curculionidae > Polydrusus > Polydrusus cervinus. The sequence goes on along the minus strand of OW284514.1, from coordinate 18,762,647 downwards.
AAACTGCGCTGTTTTATCGTAAACAAAATAGCAATTAATTTCTTCTAAAAGATGGTCCTGGTTTTGGGGAAGATGTGTTCGAAGATACCCCACCACCATGTAATGGTATCCTGATGCAATTCCCTAAAATAAGTATAATCCAAAAACATTTTTCTTAAGAATAACTTATTTACAAAGACACTGCATGTATCTAAAGCTGTCATAACATTTGTGAATCTATTCATAAAGTAACTTTAAGCCTAGTTATATCCATCTCCTGGTAACATTACCAGCCAGATAATAGGGAAACAATTGTTTCTTTGGACTTACCAAGACATGGATATATCGAGCCTATGGTTAAATTTGATAATGAAAAATGTAAATTGTGATATTAAAAAATTCGAGAAGTTAATCACGAATTGGACCAAGTTCTATTTTTTATCAAATTTAATCAGCTGATTTCTGAGAGTAAAGAAATTAAATAGAGTTTGTTATATTTGTTCTTGGTTTTGATATAAATATATTTTATTTATCAAAAATTCAAAATAGGTTGTGAAAAAATGTTATGTTGGTAAAATTGTTCGCAACATCAAAATTTGACAATCAATTTTAATCAGCTTATGCACAATGTAAAAATTACCAATTTTACAAACAAAATCATACATATTTCCATGATTAAATTCACGATGAACTTCACAAGTGTAATGACAGCTTACAGAACGTTACGTCGCCTATTCGCCATTATACAATATTATTCAGCGAGTATTTAGATTTAGGACATACTAAATATTATCAGACATATACTTACCTCTATTGAAAAGGACAGAACCGATTTGTTGATTAACATAATTTTCATGTAGCCGTCTTTTTTCATCCTCACAATGTCCGTTATGCGTAGAGGCACACTGGGTATAAAAAAACAACAAAACTGAAAAATAAAAGTAGGTCCTAAGGTAATAATTTGATAACTAAAAGTAATACCCCAATTTAGCTCCTATAAATTGGAGAAGTTTGGAGGGGGTGTAATAATATTATTTCTAACAAAATTAGCTCTATAATCGAGAAAATTTCGGGAGAGTATAATTTCGTTTATTGTAACTTACCAAAAACTAAAGCACCTTCCATGTACATTATGAGCTTATCTTTCGAGTCTATTTCCATAGTAAAAACATTAACAATAAGTATCAGTTCAAGAATTATGTAGAGAAGAAATCCTAGCGTTGAAAACAAGCTAGTGAAATTATTCTTCTAAAAAAGAACATTTTGCTGTTGTTTTTATAAATTACATATAAGTATAACAATGTAGGTATACCCTAAGGCTAAGGCGTTGCCAATAAAAGCACAAGAAATTTGAAAATCTGATTGTATATTGGCCAAGGCTTTAAAAAGTAATTGCAAGCACTTTTAAAAGTGCGCAAGCACTCCAAAGGCTTGCAATGATAATTGCCAATTTTGCCCAGCAATGATGAAAATAAATATTCTGCTCCATAAAAATTTCAAAAATTCACTGAGATTGTTCCTCTAATTCTACAACCCGCTGCACTCAACATGAAAACGATGAATCACTGACCGTAATTTTAGACATAAAAGTCAGTTTTTTTTTTTATATTCCTGTAATGAACCGCGTTATTAGTTTTATACAAGTTGTCAAGAAGATACTTTTATAACTTGATAATCATTGTCATCATATGAATGAAATGCTTGGTTGTTAGCGTGGATATTGTACTTACAAAAAATATTTTGTAGGTAATAATTGTGATTACAAGGCATATACCACATAAACAAATAATATGTAGCATAGCGGGAAAATTTGAGTAACGAAATGAGATTTTACCATTCCCAATCCCAGTATCTATCCAGGAATAATAACAGCTTGAAATAGTTAATACCTAAAAAGCGAATATTTATTTAAGTTGTGACCCAAGGACATGTTTTTGGTTATATGGGGCCCTAGGCCCGTTATCATGGACGTCCATTGACAATTTTAGGCTGGGAAGGGGTGAAGGAGAGAGTAACTAAAGAACGTGGCCACGGTATGCGATATCAAAAATGATATTTAAAATCCTCAGGAACTAACCCCCCCATGGGCGCCCCTGCCTATCACCACTTTATAGTGTTTGTTCCCTAATAATTTACAAAATTAATTAATTTATTATGCTTTAATAATATCAGAAAGAATATAAATTAGTTACTAAAAAAACAATAATAGTTAGTATTTATTAAATCTAGAAAAGTCTCAAAATAGGTTTATACTATAAACATAAAATCAAAAAAGAATTTGAAAAAACTTCTAAAATAAATATAGCATACAAAGAAGCCAACATTAATCAAAGAAAAAATCGAGATGTCCGCCTCTCGCCTGCTAGACTAGTAAGCTATACAATGCTTGTCGGGTCCTTTTATCCGTTCGCCTTCCTTTGGGTGGCAATTTTTATTTAGTAATATTTTTACATTAATAGGATAATTTTGGATACATTTCTTGAAAAGTTGGATTTTTATTTTTGAATGAATTTAAATCGAAAAAAAACCATAAAATAATTATTATTAAAATTATAAATATCATATTTTGCCAGAAACTATAAAGAAGCCGCCACCATCGTCGACGAGGCGTGTGATTGAACAAATACCAGAAACTGTACGTTGGTGACGGCTTTATTTATAGTTCCTGCAAAAGAATATTTCTCAAAATACAGTGTGTCCGCCGATGGGGTACCCAATAGGGAAAAAATCTTTATTATTCATTTTACAACCAAAAGTCATTCTTTATAAAAAGTTCTGCTTGTCGAGAAAATGAATTTACGATAAAAAAAAATTTAGATTCCATGTACAGGATGTTATTAAATTGGAAAAATATGAAAACGTTTCAAGAAAGAAGTACCATTATTTATTATTTTTTACAAAAATTTTATGAAACAAAGTTGTTTATAAACTAACCTAAAGTCTGAATACAAATTTTGAAATAAAAATTCGAATTTTTAAAAATAAAATGGGTGTTATGTAATTATTTGCATTTTACAAAAAATTCAAGATAGCCGATTTTGTGTACGTTAGAGCCAGAAGTACGTAATAATATGTTTTGGCAACAAGACGGCTGTCCTGCTCATTGCACAGCATTGATCAGACAATGGTTAAATGATCATTTTGGCGCAAAGTGGATAGGGAGGTTTGGCCCAAACCATTATCCAGCTAGGTCGCCTGACCTTTCATTATTAGATTTCTTTTTGTGGGGTGCCTTAAAACAAAAGGTTTATTCAGATAATCTTCCACATGATAGGGAAATATTAAAACAACGCATAGAAGGAGCAATCCATGATCTGAATGTACCGCGAATCATTCGTAAAATGTACGGTAAATTTATTAAGTTGGCGGAAAAGTGTGTCATGTTAGGAGGTAGCTATGTAGAATAATTTTTAAAAATTCGAGTTTTTATTTCAAAATTTGTATTCAGACTTTAGGTTAGTTTATAAACAACTTTGTTTTATAAAATGTTTGTAAAAAATAATAAATAATGGTACTTCTCTCTTGAAGCGTTTTCATATTTTCCCAATTTATTAACACCCTGTACATGGAATCTAAATTTTTTTTATCGTAAATTCATTTTCTCGACAAGCAGAACTTTTTATAAAGAATGACTTTTGGTCATAAAATAAATAATAAAGATTTTTTCCCTATTGGGTACCCCCATCGGCGGACACACTGTATATTATATAAGAAATTTAGAATTTTTTTTGTTTGTATTGTAAGGTGACATACTTCTGTAGCGACATGTCAGGATTTTTTCTGATTGGTTTTTGTTTTGCATACAGTGATAAATAAATGTGTCGATTGGCTTAGATTTTATAAAGTATTTTTATACAATAAGATTTTTAGGTGCATCTCAGTTTTGCAAATGAAATATTTTGTCTCAAATTATATGAATAAGTATAGTGTCACTCAGACGTGGGGCCCATATGAAAGCGGGGCTTAAAGCCCGGGCCTTCTATTCCAATAGAGAACACACCTTTATAAAACTTTCTATAGCTACAATTAATACTTACCAAAAACAAAAAATTAATCGATACGGCCATTTTAACAGGAGTAAAGATTTTTCCGCAAATTTCATGACACATCACTTCGATTATATTCCAATTATTTAAAAAAGTTAATTTAAGAATATTATTTGTAAATTCACTTGTCAACCTTCCCTTTGACACCTGTGACAAAGGTGTCAATCTAGTAAGTGTATATACCTGAAAATAGCTGAATCAGATATTTTAAAATTGAATTGCTTGTCTTACCTTATTACGTTTTTACTTTTATCCATTTTAATTTTTTATAACACTGCAATTATCTGGAAACTAACTAAACAGTTTTCACTATAACTAAAAATCAACGAAAAACGGAATAATGATATTAGTAAACTATTTTAATCCATTGCAAACAATTTAAAAATTTGAAGAATAGTTACGTCTATATTGCCATAACATAAAATGGGTATTTTCAATAAAGCTTTATTTATTTGTTAACGTTTCTATTCTAGCCATTTTAAATTTAAAGCTCCTAGTTAATAGCATAATGACTGTTTACCACTTTGTAATTTGAACTATTATATAGAGTATCTTTTGCTATTTGATGTTACCTAAAATATACATGCATTCTTTTTGATTTCTATTTTATAATAAACTGTATATTACGCTTCAATTTTACTAAATAATTTGAAATATAGAACATGTTAAAATAAGGGTAGTGTTTTAAAACTCAAGCAAGATTAACTAGTGGCCAACAAGTAAAGTAATTTTTTATTGATATAGCACACAAAATATACAATATTCACAGGGTCCAATTCATTATATGTATGAGGGTACAAAATTATCAGTAAGAAAGACCCCAGACTAATGATGTGAAGTTCAATTTTTCCTAGAAAACAACTTTTTTTAAATTACACTTGAATTTTTTTTAGATAAGTACTTACCAATAACTGAAGACCTTTACATATAGATGTGGGTGTAAACCCAGACATTTATTCATTTTCCAAAGTAGCATATCATTGACTTCTCTTTGTTTTTAACCAGTGAAAAAACCACTCTACAAACTATGCTTCCTTTATTTCTAGGTAAAAACCAGGATTCTAGTTGAGATTTGTGCAATCTCTTTCTTCTAGTTTAAAGGATAACAAAATAATAATTAAGTTTCAACAGATTAAATTATTTTTATTAGACGTTTATATATTAACACTTTATTTCTTAAAAGTTAACTTGTTGTCGGAAATGTGTCTGTAATTTGTTATTCCTTACTCCCAACTTAGTCATATATTTTGATTGCAATCTCTTCATATAGTGAATATCCCTGGCTTTCCTACGAGATAATAATTTGATATAAAACAATTCATCCTATTCAAAGTTTTAACATTTAACTTAGAAAAAACTTACTTGGCAACTGCAGCTTGATCTGTAGAAGACCATCCCAATGCTCTATAACTTGCTAAGACTTTATGCAGTTTCCTATCACCCTTATTTGACACCACTAAAGCCTTATTCGGGTTTGCACTTTGTTTGTAGTATTTCATAAGACTCCTATGCCCTACAGTGACTCCTGATGGTAATACTAACTGATAGTCGGAACCATCAACTTCAGGAATAGAAACCTTAAAAGAAATTATTATATAAATTTAAGGAAATTTCATTTTTGTTCCTGGAATATAAGAAAACTCTACTGCCGTTCAAGAAACGTCATTGTCGCTAACCTTCAAACAGCCAGCCAATGTTACTACAACATACTGGTAGTGTGTAATGGATAGGTTACAATGATTTTATGTGTAAACTTTTCTATGGATACCTATATCTATTAAAATTCTTAAGATGGACCATAAGATGTTTTGACCATGGTATTATGATTAAAAACTATGAAGGAAACATACTGTATTCTAATAACTTCGGTAAAAAAATTATGCCACAGAGGAAACTTTATAGTATTAACTGTGTCTTACCTCTTCATCTTCATTGACACCTTCCTTGTCAGCATCAGGATAAGATGAAGAATAATCATAAAAATCTGAATATTCTGCCAAGGCTATTCCTTCATGGATCATTTTACAGTGACCCTTATCTACCATGTGCCTCCTGGCTGCGTCATTAGAATGAAATGTTCTTCCCTTTTCATTACACCATAGACACATAAAACCTGAACAAAATTTAATATAGCTGCTATGCTAGGTAGTTTCAAAAATAATTAATAAACGTAAAGTTAGGTATAATGGGTAAGATTAATTAGTCAAGGGATATATTATATAAGAGATACTACAACAATACTCCCGTCATTGTGAAAAACGCAGTAAAGTAAGAAATTAAGTTTTGGAGAAAAACAGCGTTGAAATTTTTTATTATTTTATTTTGTAGCCATATAATATTTTTGTTATTTTTTTTAAATAGATTTATTAAATATAGGGTCTAACTCTATATTTTTATTCAATTTAATTGGTATTAAGTGTTTCTATAAAATAATATTAACAAAAATGCGTTTCTTCCTAGTATAACATGACATATTATCACATGTTTGCTAAGCAAGAACGCAGTATTATTCCTCTCTGTTACTGCGTTTTTAACAAGTATTCTTTGATGTGCCGCCACTATGGTAAATGGGATTCAAGGCTAGTTTTACCTTATTTTTTTCATAATACTGCATAATTTTAGAAAAAATCCCAGTTAAAATACAAAAACTTGATATATAATACAAAAAAAATTGTGTTTAATATATAAAATGTTGTTACTAATAAAAAAGTTATCACAAATTAGATATTGTGTGTAATTCTAATGTAAAAAAATTATAGAAGTGCTTGCTTTTTCAAAAATGGCCTAATGTTAAAATATGTTGTTAAATCGGATAAATATTTAAGGCCCTAATGGTATACTTTTAAATAGTTTTGTATTTTCTTAGGTATTTTTTCATATTGCAAAAGTAACAAATTAGTGAAACTACATGTTTTAGTAGGTATAAAGTTTATTAAATAATACAATACTTTTTTTATTAATCAAATGATTCGTTCAAGTCATTTGATTGAATTAAACCAAAATAGTTTTGTTTCTTCCTTCATTAGGGGACAAAGTATTTTAATAATTGTTTTCTTTTTTAATTTATTTACTCCCCTATAGCAATTTGGCCATAAACACAATAGTAAAACTAGCATCAGCTTTCGAAAAAAGAAAATTGAATTGAAATACTACCTAGTGTATTATGTTTTTAAGCCTGATATTATTTAAAAAATAACAAAAAATCATATTAATTTCTATAAAATAAAGTCTAAATGAAAATCACTAAAGGTGAATAATCAAATTTACCCATTGTAGTGACGCCCTTGTCTAAAATTATGAACAACCAATATCTTCACATATTACTTTTTGCTGATATATAATTAGTTTATACATGGTGACCAAAAACAAAGCAGTGTTGTTTTGGGGCAATTAGGTCCAATATTTAAAAAATGCCTGGACTTGGGAACAAAAATCTTGAGATGAACAAACTAACAATCAAATGCCGTTAATTAAATAAAAGCCAGTAAGTATTGTTACTGCGTTCTTCATTATGAATATGACACAACTGCATTTTCAGTTAGCAAACAATGATGTTTTTATATAAAAGAAATAATATTTTATGCAGTAACCACAGAGTTTCTGCGTTTTTTACTATGATTAACTAGGTACTGCACTTTTGGTAGTAATTGATGATGTATCAATACCCTTTTAGGATACTACTTTTATTTTTTATTTTTAAAGAAAAATATTGGATTTTTGAAAATGAGACCATGCTAGGAACATAAAAAACAATCCAAAGAATCACATTCAGGTAAAATCTGAAAATTAACAAAAACAGACTTTACTGTGTTTTTAGCTATGACGGCAGAATAGTGGGTGACATATATTTTTTTTCCGAGGGCCTGGTTTGGCCCATTGTGACCACCCTGTTTGATTTGAGGTAACTTATATTACTAAAAAACAAAATCAAGGAGAGCCATAATTCCAACAAACAATATACTAAAACCAAATAACATAAATTATATGTATTACCTACAAACTTACCTTCTGATATTTTTTCACCTAGATATTTTAACAAGCCCTCAACATCAGTACAATACTCAATATCAGGAATGAAAAAGGAATGCTGTATGGTCATATGTTCCAAGTTTTTAATAAAATTATTACTATGCTCCGTACAGAACAAACAATCATTGTTGTCAATAGGATTTTCAACATTATTTCCCCACTCATCTGAATCAACTTCTTCAACCTCAGATTCTACTGACATAGCATCATCATCTTTTTCCACAGAAGATGATGTGTCTGATTTAGACAACCTGTTATTACTTTCTTCAGATTTGAAAGTCTTCTCGTTTTCTTTATGTTTCTTTGAATTTAAGTGATTATTATATGCATTTACATTTCCAAAGCTTTTCCTACATACTTGACAGTAAACGTTTTGATCTTGCTTTGAAAGCTCATCAGCATTTCTTTGATTGTATACTCGGCGTTGAAATTCCTCGCTAGTAACTGGGGGGAGATCTGCTACTTTTCGTTTTAGATTATATCTACAATGATAGTAATTTTAACGTTATATAAATCATATTTGGGTCAAAATTTCATCGCTAGTTATATAAATAATACGGAAGCAAGAACTTTACCTGTGCCAATCTGATTTGTAATGTAGTCTTTGTATTTCTGCATCCTTAAAAGCCACTCTGCATGATATACAGGTAAAAGCTTCTACACTAGGGTTAACTTCGGTCATTTTTGATGGATAAAACAATTATTATTTATGAAGAAACGACAATCGTACTTGAAGACGTGATAAGATCAAAAACTTAGAAAAGGTCCCGTCTAAGATCAAAATCCAACATGAACATATTGAGGTTAGTTTTAGTTAGAAACGTCAGAGCCTCTTCTTTTAATCCAAACGAGCTTTAGTACGGTGGGCTAGCAACACAAAGTAAATAGGATTTTGATGAGTGGTTGATTTATGTAGGGTTTCTCTTATTTTACCTATCTCTTTGGGATTTGAAGAGCAGAAAGTAAAATTTATAAGGACCGCGGCAGTGGTGAACTTAGTTACTGGTATTCGACTTTGGCGGGCCCATATATGTGGTTGACCCAAGTTCGATCCTTGGAGTGGGCATACGCACCATAAAAAAAGAAAGCCCGAATATTAGTAGGTTTAAGAATGCAGGGAAGAGTGTAAAATGTATCATCTTCGACCATCTCGTGGGGTGCGAACGAAGGTATACACTTTCCAATATTCCAACCGGTAGGTCATGCAAAGGCAAGAAACCGAGGTTTGTCGCATGACCGAGGATCGTAGTTCGGAACCCACGTTAAACGGTTGGCTAAATGTTTAAAACGACAAGTGGCCATCAGTAACTCAGAACACACAATTTATATCCCATTTGCGATTAGTCAACCTTCATAATAAAAAAAACTAAAGTTATTATATTCAGAGGCTGTGACGTCATGTGGTGATTGAAGTTTCTATTCATAACCGGAAGCGCAATTAAAATAACCATCTGTTTCTAGGGTTACTTGGTAACCATACAACGTCACAGCCTCTGAATATCATATCTGTTAATCTTTGTACCATGGTCATGTTTTATCCTCGACGTGCCGCCCAAACAACTTGATAAGGCCACGACCACAGTGCGCAACTTTGGAACAAGAAAAAATAGTGACATCTACCACGAATTTTCTGTACTAGTACTAACGTAACCCCAAGTTGGGTGATTCAATTTATACTATTTGGGCTATAATCCTTTTTTTCTAGTGGGTTCATACTTTTTTTTGTAAGTACAGTATACATAATTTCTTGTTTCCCATTATCATAATTTAATGTTGAACAGGAAATGCTCATTTCGCTTTGAAGGTTACGCCATTATGTAATACTTATATTCCTTATTGATTTCTTTATAGAAACCAGTCATGGGTCACGGATTTGGAAGTTTTTGGAAGTACAGGGGTATCATTACTTACAGGCTATCACCTTTTGAACTTAAAGCATTTGCAGGTGCTATTAAACATGGTTTTCCCAATACAATAAGGCGAATTCTGGAGAGTGTACCTTATATGGTTCCTCGTAAGTTTTCAAACAACTTTTAAAACATTAGGGCTATAACTAGAAATTAATAAATCCTAATGTGTCTGATCAGTCAATAAATCTTTGTATAGCACACCAAAATAAATGTTTTGTTGTAATTTAAGTATACTGTTATTAAACACAATTATGATTAAATCATTTAACTAATGAAGTTTCTATTTTTTAGCATTAGGACTTGGCTATGTAACATATGATCAATTAGAAAAGAAACACCATCAGTACATGAGAAAGAACCCAGCTGATTTTGAGAATGATAAATAATTTATTGTATATTTTTAGTTGTACTAGAAAATCCTTTTTATTTATAAAAAATTTACAAGTTTATGTTTAATATACAATACTAGATAGAAAGCTTATGTTGTATTCTTTAAAAAGGTTTATTTTCCAAATCAAAGATGAATGATTTTTTTAAATGGCAATAATAAAGATATTTCTAATATCAATATTTCAAAAAAATATATAAAATAACAAGCTTCCCTTGACACGTTATCCAGGTTGGGTGTAATGAGTTGTTAAACAAAGTTCCAGCCAAGAAACTTGCACGAATTAGAGCTTATTTCATTCTAGAATTATACAAAACTAAATAACCTACTGGATACCTATAAAAACAATTTGAAAAATAAATGCATTTATTTTTAAACTAGGCTGAAAATTGAACTCAAAACTACCCTAGTATTAAACATTATCAGTTTGATTTTTGTCTGTAGTTTCCTCATCATCTTTTCGACTATGATCGCTACCGTCGCTGTCACTATCGGAATTATCAGAGTCACTATCTTCATCTAAAACTTGTCTATTTGTATTCACAAAAAGATCATCCTCTGAACTTTTTTCTTTATCTTCATTCATAAACCTCTCTGGCCAAACCTTTTCTTTCTTAAAGTATTTCGCGTGCTCGTTCGTTAATATTTTAACAAGTTCCGCTTTAACTTTGTCACCTTCCTCTATTGGTTCAACTAGAACAAAGTCCCCTCTTTTGACCCAGACATTTTTACGAAATTTTGTGGGCATTGAAACGAGGAATGTGCTGCCATCTGTGCCGCTTTCTACTTCGTGCAAGTTGTTACCACGGCTGCTCAACACTCGAACGATTTGCTGATTTTCTGTAGGCAGGGAAAAGTCGTCTTTTAGAACTTCAAGCATGACATGTTTGCGCTTTGTTGCTCTTGACATTTTTTCTGGAAAGGAAAACAAAATACGGTTATACGGCCCTAAAAACGATACTAACATATACAGGGTGATTCCTAAGTTAATACTTCTTTTTTAGATGTGTATAGAAGGTATTAAAATAAAAAACATTTTTAAATACCTTTTTTCAAAAAAAATTAAAATTAGGCGAGATGCAGAAGTAAAAAATCTAAGTGCGGGCCTGGTCATCAAAACGTAGCCTGCTATACTTTATGTTCTTTGTCTTATCTCTTATTAGTCACGCAATTTACGGGTCGGTGGTGAGTTATGTGGCTATCCGCTGCGGTGTGTTTTTCTGAAGCAAGTTAATTAAAATTGGTGACACGTGAAAATGGTAAAATTTGAAAACCATAAACTAGTAGATATGGTGCTAATTAACGGTGAGTGTCGTCAAAGTGCGGCTGCTGCTACAAAATTTAACGCAGAACGCTTTCTCTTGCGGGGCTCATCCTACACCAAGAAGTTTTTTTAATGTTATTCAACGGGCAAGTTAGGCAGAACCGTAATTGAATTAATTACACTATGGTGTAATTAATAAATGTAAGTACCTACCATATTTTTGAGTTTTTTGAAAAATGTATTTCAAAATGTTGTTTATTTTAATGCCTTCTATACACAGCTAAAAAAGAAGTATCAACTTAGGAATCACGCTATATTATACACCAAATACTGTAAAGCAGTTTTGAGTTGCTTCTTTCTTTCGTCGGATCCTAGCTCTAATGATGAACCATGATATGGCGAAACGCGTCTAGGGATGGATCTGACGAAATAAAGGAAATTATTCTGTAATTATAGTATTAATTCCAGTAGGTACGTAAACCATAATTAAAAATAATATATCGCAATATAGGCGAGTGCATGGTTTGCTAGTCAACTGTAATATAAGTAAACGTGTAAACCTCTTTAATTTCTATGGTTATATTATTTACTTCACGAGCCTAGAGCTACGTGAATACGGATTTGAAACATAACTAGCGGCCAGACTTCCACTTTTGTTTCTTATTGATATATTCAGTTCCCTATGCCCTCTGCCAAAAATTACTTTTTTTATATAAAGTAATTTCCTGGATATCTTTTCCCCTGATGATTGGTAAAAGTCGCATACTTCCTTGAATTCTTCGTTCAGTTTTAATGTTTTTAGCTCCAAAGCAACATGAACCGATGGAAATGGTAAATATACTTTTTAATAAGAAATTTAGAAAGCAATCGAGATTTTTGTCGTGATTTCAATATATGGTAATTTTTGAGTTGTGCATAATCCCCTGTATCAACTTAAAAGTGCAAATATAGGTTGTCTAATATGTATGTGGTACCTACATGGCACACGTCAATAACCTATTTATCAGCTGGGCTGGATTATATCTCGACCAGTTTTTACTTGGGATAAACCAAGAATAAATTTATTTACATGATTTAATTAATTTATTTAATACTGAAAGAACAATTACAATACAAAACCATTGAAGCTGGTAACTTACAATATATTTTTTATGATGAATGTATAGTCGTTTCTATTCCTTTATTAGGAACTATCTTCGTAATTAATTGATCAGATATTCTAAACTCCTTATAAAGACCGTCTTCAAATGGAAATTTGACTGTAATCGCAATACATTTTGTTGTTAGTATATGCGCATGTAAAGATTTATCCGACAAATAAACGCCACAGTTTTCACACGATATCATATCCAAACTTGTAAGTCTATCAAAGCAATGTAAATTACAATTTTTACAACCTGCTACTTCAACTTTAGCGGTATTTCTAAACAGTATGGTCACTTTATTACACAAATCAACATGGATTAGGTTGAGAAGATTTTCAATTACGACTGTGCAGTCTTCACATTTCTGGATAAGTACATTCTCTTCCCTTCGTGCAGTATTTAAGATTAAATTGTGGTTATTTTTTTGATTTTGAATTATCCACTTTTGGTCTCTTCTTGTAAATACCTGTAAAGGTGCTGGTTCCTCGGGAATTGTTGATATTTGTGGACGATGATGTAAAATACTTTGGATGTTCTGATTAATATCGTTAAGTAATATTTGATGGGTATGAGACTGATGAGCAATTTGAGTATCTCCTAAAGAGTGATTTATAGGCATAGATGTAGTTCCACACCACTCAATTCCATTTTTAAAGAAGTTTACAACAAAAATTGAAAATTCTTCATACATTTCATTCCAGCTTTTAATTAATTCATAATGAGCCCTATTTAAACTTTCTATTTCAGTTTGAGCTTTTTGCTGATAGAACTGAATGTATTTGTTGAGTTTAGAAACGAATTTTTCAGTATCCATTTCTCGTACCCACTCAAAAATCTTTATACTTTTACTGATTAAAGTAATTTGAAAAATATGATCGCTGGCTTTACCTTCAAACGCTTTAACTTTCTCGATTTCTTGAAATAGAGGATCTGTTATATATTGCTCAGCAAGGGGATTCACGGGTTTTCTGTATCTATTAAAATTATGAACTAACTCCAGACATGTCTTGAAAACATTGTTGACCATGACACTTTGGTCATATATTGTTCCTCCAATGGCATCAGAATGCATAAGATATTTTTGAAATGTGTTGTTATATATGGAATTAAGTGTAGTTGATGCAAGATTTCCACTCATAATTTAGAATTACTTATTTCAATCGAAAAACAGATGTTGACAGATGTCTAAATGAACTTGCCAGATGACATATGGGTATGTGAGGTTGACATTAGGAGCATTGGGCACATTTGAAAGGTTATTTAAGGTGATTCTAATCAAAGGTTAAATTACAAGTTTCGGGCGCGCCCGATGGTGATCATTTTATTTAATGTGTATCTCTTTCTTTTAATAATTTATTGCAAACTGGTACAAATAATTTTCCTTTATTACATGATTATGAAAATCTTTAAACCTTAATATAGTCGGAAGACCAAAGGCTGATTTTAAAATTTTTCCACCAAGAATACAGTGGTTTCACGAATATAAGAATCTCACAAGAAAAGACGTGGCGACTCTGCAGATTCCTATCAGGACACTGTTTGACCCCCACCCATAAACAGATAATAGAACTTAACGAAAATATCTTTGCCATTGTGGAGAAATGGGATTCCTGTTTCACATGCTATTTTCCTGCACTCACAATGATAACGCAGAACAATTCCAAGACCTTATGTCAGATAGCTTTGCATGATATTCTATTCCAATTCCATGTTGAGTATGGGCTGTCGCGAATCTTGCCGGGGACGGTTTAGACAATTGAATATTCTCACAGTTCCTTCTCTCTTTATTTATAATTGTGCCTTGTTTGTCAAAAGCAACCCTCACTTATTTAGGTCAAATTCTTCCTTTTCTGACAGCATGCGAACGAGAGGAGGAGGTGACTTGGCTGTACCGGTTCACATTACTTCATTGTTCAGTAAAAGCCCTTTGATGAACTGTATTAAAGTTTTTAACGCTTTGCCAGCTGACATAAAGAGGATGCATAATCGAACTTCCTTCAAAAATTAGCTAAAAAAGTTTTTAATTAAAAAAGAGTTTTATTCGCTGGAGGAGTTTATGTGATCCATCCTCTTTATTATCACTGAGGTTTTATTACTGAGTTTGTTTTATATTTATTATATGTAAAATGTATTTATACTTGATGTTTTGAGGGTCGACTGTCTTTTTTTTAACTTTTATTATTGATGTTTGTCTTTATATATTTTAAATTGACGTTGTCAATGTCCTGTAGGATTTGTACGACAATAAATGATTTTGATTTGATTTGAATTCAAAAGTAGCACACCCATCAAACATTTAACCCGCTTCCTACAAATAAGCGGCCTAAAGCTTTAATATCCATCTAGAGATCCCTCTCATGACATTGCGCATCTCTCATAAATTAATAACATATTCTCACTTTCAACAGCTTGCCCTTTATCGCTTTACTTGCCCCCAGTAGCCTTGCTTTGTCACCGGTAGCTTTGCATGCCATAAGCGTTTCAATGTAAAAGTAGCACACACATTAAATATCAACAATCAAGAAATAATAGTTAATTCTAGCCAAGAAGTCCACAAAACCTGTACATCAGAAACAACATTAGTTCTAGGCAAGAAGTCCACAAAACCTGTACAGAAACAACGGTACATGGCTAAATAGCCTCACTAGTTTAGGCCACCCAGCAATAAAGTTTAAAAAAATTAACAAAACATTATATAAAAAATACAACTTAACTTAGCTTGGCCCCTAGAACTCATTACCACCATAAATATGTAGAGGTAACCCAGTTAAAAATATACACAACATTGCTATTACAGTGGAGGATCCACGATTTTGCTGAGGGGGCGACTGAAAAAAGTAACATCTAAAAACCTTCCTACTCTCAAAAGTGACTTCTAAAAAATACGAACCTTTCATATGCCCTTTAATTTTATAAAAATACCAATTTTGTAAAATTGCCTCCACTGTTCTGCTATATGGAATGGGAAGTTTTTAAACACTATACACATTTTTTGTGTTTTCAGCAACAGACAGCAGGACTATTTTACTTTACCCTGTATAGGCCAGTCTAAATATTTTTGAGCACACTGTGGACATTGTGTCAGGCCTGTTCATAAAAAAAGTGAGAATTTAACTCACTGCCTTATGCTACAGCTAGTAAAGAAACAAACCCAAATAGCTGCATGCAGGGTTGGGCAAAGTTTGATTTTTCTTAAGAAAATTAAAAATCATTAAGAAAAAATCATATTTTTTTTTGATTTTTATTAAAAAAATTTATCATCTCGCTTTTATAAATGAATTAAAATTATTTTAATGTCAGTTTAAAAAATATTTGTCAGAATGCGCTTCTTGCATGAAAATTCCTGTCACGACTTTCCCGACGTATAAATTGCCATTGCCCAATAGGTCTCGCGTAGTTCGATGGTAGTTGTTCAGGGAAGTAGAAGTATACATATTTATTGTAATTTTTTCTTGGATATTAAGAAGTTAAAACATATAAATGGCTGGAAGAAAAGTAGAAAACATAATATGGCAGTTTCATATAAAAACAACAGATCCAAATAAATCGGAATGTAGAGCGACTCGAAAAAATATTTTTATATTATATTGTCTGATTAAAAAAAAAGTTTCAATTGAATCATGATTTAAATAAAAATAAAGTGATTTAAATCATGATTTTAATCGCGATTTAAATCACTTGATATAAAGCAGCACCACCCTGGCTGCGAGGGAGTAATGCCTGTAGTTTAATATTTTCTTTACGTATTGAGTAGTGTTATATTCATCTCTTGGGAAAATGAAAGTATTACAGTGAGCATACTCAAATCTGGGGGGAGTAGTCACATACATTTGTTTATAATAATAAAGACAACACGCTGTAAGATTTAAAATGACGTGGCGCAGACGCTTTGTGAAAAGATAGGTCCATACTTAGTTTATTTGGCTTGGTATTATCAATTAACGTATTATTCACCTCTTGTGAAACTCCTTCAATTTGATATCATCATACCAACAGGAATATTGACCCTGAGCCTTTTCAATAGCCTGATAAATATTTAATGCTTCTCCACTTTTAATGCCATAACCCTTTTCCAATCCGTGGGGATTACTAGGCGTTACACAGTCATTATCAGATTCCTTTCTCAGGACATGATCTATTTCCACACTTGAAAAAAATGCTACAGATTGCGGTAAGTCACGAAGGCCTAATTTATAGGCGCAAAAACTTCTCGTTAACAGATTTGATACATGTAGAGCTAAAGCTGCTTGGTATTTGTACTCTTCTGGAACAACATAACGGACTTCATCATGAAAACTTATACAAAATCGAACTTTATCGCCCATAATCCATTTCATGCATACCAACATTAGATGTAGGAAATCAACAGCTCCTGATTGCACTACCCAATTAACTCTGGTAGTGAGGAATTTATCTTCACTTTGTGTTTTTGGTTCCAGTGCTCTGGTGAGTCTTCCTTCTAAGAAAGGAGTAGAAGGACTGGGACTGTTTGCTATTTCTTCCAGGCGATTGAACATGGCTGATTCAGTACCGCCCACCCATTTAGATTTGATAAACATTTCGTCTACAGTTTTGCCACATGCCTTTGCTATTTCAAAAGCTTGCCATTTTCCATAAGGCTTATCAGGAAAGTCCATTAAGTGTTCTGGTTTTAAAAAATATGTTTTCTTCCCTTTGGTTAGATTAAACATTTTGTAAGCTTTGCTCCTAGCTTCGCCTTCACTCATAGAAGGATTGAACTGCTTCAGTAATCTTTCAGCAAATTGCTGACCAGCACCGTATATTCTGGCATAATTAATAACTTTTGCATGATCTCTGGATATGCCTACTGCTTGGGCTGTAACACTATGCATGTCTGTTTTCTTTGATTTAGTTCCAGAAAGAGTCATCCAGCCAAGTGGTGTAGCGCCATGCATTTTTGCGTGGTGAGCATCGCCTAGAACAAATTGTTTTCACTTAATCTATTTTATATAATAATAAGTTTATTTTCAATAGTTATAATTTAATAAATGTGTTTATTTATCTTCCTCAATAAACTTTTTCTTTAATCCCCCGAAGACGTGCTTGTTAGGGGCAAATTTTAGTATTTTAAATTATAAATATATAGGAATATTAAAATGTTTTTAAAAATATTTGTTAATATTAATATTAAAGTTAAATTGCAAATAAAAAACGTTTAACTATATGTATATAAATATAAACGCAGTTTTTTTTTAAGATATAGGATAATAAAATTTTGAAATAGTTATTTACGATATAAGTATTGTAAAGATTCATATTACAACACGAGATGTTAAGGCTCTACCACGCGCAAATTTAGAGGATGAAAAACACCGTTTCGCTACTGCAGGATTCTGCAAAGGCTATTTGAAATATTTGTCGGGACAATTTAAAATTTAATAAAGGAATGTTTGTATTTCTAAGGTACAAAGCCCTTTTTTGAAAAAAATAAGAACTTGTATAAGAAAATGCCCACTAAAGGTGCGTATTTTTAGGCACTTTTCCAAGGTTAATATCGTAGCTAAGAATTTTTTTTTCAAAAAAATAGCCATGTACCATCGCGCCGATAAAAAACTGGGACAGGAAATTTTTCTATTTTCTCCTAGACTATTAAGAATAATTTTACATCAAGCCTGGTACCAGTAAAATGTCATGAAAATTTGCATGTCAATAAAGATTGTCACTTTATAATTGACTCGTCAAACATACAATCATATATTATTTGTAAATATGCCACAATTAACCCCCCAGCAAAAGGCAATTATTTATAGTCGGTTGCGAGATAGTGTTGCTATTAGGGATATTGCAGATGAACTGGGAGTAAGCAAGAATACCGTGCTATTGGCAAAACAAAAAATAGCAAGACATGGGATTATTATTAGGAATGCAGGTTCTGGTCCCCCTAAAATTTCTACTGATGATCATGATAGAAGACTGGTTAATTATCTAAGGGATCATCCCTTCGAAACTGCAATCAAGGCAAAAGAAGAGACGAATTTTCCAGGTTCTGCAAATACCGCTAGAGACAGGGTTCGAAATTCCGATATACGAAGCCGTTGTGCTGCCAATAAAAATTTTTTAACGGAAATAAATAAACAGGGCAGGTTAGAATTTGCACATGAATATATTAATCAAATAAATTTATGGGAAACAGTTATATTTTCTGACGAGAAAACTTTTCAGTCATGCAATAATGGGAGAATTCGGGTGTATAGGCCTTCCGGCATGCGGTATGATGAGAGATACACCCACAAAACCAACCAAAGTGGGCGTTTCTCCATAAATGTTTGGGGCTGGATTAGCGCTAGAGGACCAGGACTTTGCCAAATCGTCGAAGGAAGACTAACTGCAGCAGTATACGTTAATATACTAAACGAAGTGATGATACCATCGGTAAACGCTGTATACGGTCAAAATTACACATTTCAGCATGATAATGCTCCAATACACACAGCGCGCATTGTACAAAATTTTCTCCAAGAAAATAACATAGCAGTTCTTCCCTGGGCTTCGAAGAGTCCCGATTTGAACCCGATAGAAAACATTTGGGGTGCCATGGTCAAATCTATGTATAAACATGATTTTCAACCTAGAAACAGGGATGAATTACGTCATAGGATAAATCAAGCTTGGGATGAAATAACTGTCGAATTATGTAGAAACTTAGTTTTAAGTATGCCACAAAGGCTCCAAAAAGTAATAAACAGAAATGGTTCTATGACCAAATATTAATTTTGTGTTGTTTTGACAAACTTTGTGTTCGCAATTTTTTTCTTTTTATTAAATGTATTTTATTACCTGTATTAGCTTTATTTATTATTTTGTGGTAATGGTAAATATAATAATTTATAAAATATTTGACTTTAAAAAAATCTAATAAATTTACTTTATCCATATTATATGATGTCTCTCAAATTTAACCACCCCGTATCGAAAAATACAAAACATTCCATTATGTAACCTAGGTTACTTTTTAAATTTTGAATGTTTTTCCTTTTTAGCTCTAGACACCTTTTATAGTCTAGGGGATATGTATTTCTTACATTGTTTTTGTAAATCTCTTGTCCCAGTTTTTTATCGGCACAATAGTACCTTAGAACTTCCATGTCTTATCTTTAAGACTTCAAAAATTGAGACAAAACAATATCGTAATAAGTCCGTTATCTTGCAGCGCGCAACTCATGTTTTAGGTAAATTTTGTTGTCATGTTATAGAAGTTGCCTATATACAGCTGAATTTATTCTCGGCTGACGTGAAACAATTTACATCCAGAGAGAATAATGATACACTGAAAAAAATTATAGGTGGTCGAACAAGAAGTAATTTCGGGGGTAATTTTGGGCTAAATTTTATGTTTTCCTTTTTGGATTGTCTGTGCCAATAACAGAATATCTAAGCGTTAATATTAAAAAGACGTAACTAGTAGTTGTGCTATTAACTCCGGGTTACCATACATTTTTCGGCTTAGACCGGGATGGTTTATAATGCGCCGTAGGGCAAAATGTTCAAGGCGCGTTCATCATTTTGTCAAAACTGGTGTTTGGGCTTTCAAAATTTCTTATTCATGTTAGGTAAGGATAAGAATTGAACGAAATCCTGTCGATTTGTTGCAATCAAAAATGGGCTATACTGAATTTTTTGTTTCGTTTTTTATTGAAATGGGTTATTCTCTTGATAGTGAACAAAATATACTAAGGTAAATAGCTTATCGGTATTAGAGGCCCAAACTGGGTCACCGGGAACTTACGACAAATCCCAGGATGTATGGTAACCCTGGTATATTAACTCTTAGATCTAAAATTAAAGTTTATTTGTCTTGGTAAAGGGTGATAGGTGTAATAAAATAAAGCCATTTATGAAGGTTCTTAGTGAGTAAAGAAACCAACTGTTGCATAATGAATCTATTTCTATTCGATTGTTTTATATTTTATGCTTATTATACAGGCTCTATATATTGTTTATATAGTGAGCTTCTGTCTAAACCTGTTAAAATATAAATTCATTTTAAAGATGAAATGTGTTTATTATTTTATCCATGGTTAAACGATTTAAAAGTAGTTGTCAGGCACGAATTTGGCGTTGGTCACATGACATTTATCTGTTCATGTTATTGGCTCGCAGCTACAATTTGGTGCAGCGAGACTACTGTATAGTGACAATGCTTCTAAGAAGCTAGGTAGGTAATAAATAAAAATTGGACAGTATGCCACGCAGAGTAATAAAATACAATTTTTTGTTAGGCATGGGCGTCCATAAAGAGGGCAGTTGCCCCTGTCTCTTGACCAAGGGGGAGCGGGGGGGGGGGGGGGGGTAAATATACTTTTTACTGCGACATTTTTTTTTGTAGGAATCACTTTTGATAGAAGTTTTTGAAAACGCAAAGTTTTGTTTCTTTTGTAGCCACTTTTGAACGGTGGAGAAAGTGTAGAAAAGGCTGAGAAGTATTTTATTTTATAGAATTAACTTTTGAGAACTTACACGTTTTTTTGGCTACCCCCCTATCACTTTATGTTTATAAGAAACATTAATACCGTGATTTTGTATCGGATTGGCGCGACGATACGGTACTACCTCCTGTTGTTTCTGTGTTACTAAAAAAAAATCTAGGTACTTTTTTTTCTTTTGAAGGTGCAGCGCAACTAATCGTCAAAAATGTCTGTTTAAAGGTTGTAATCGTCAAAAACATACCACTTTAAAAAAAAATTAATTATAATGGCACGGAACGCGACGGACAAAATACTGCGCGAGTTAGTAACCACAGTCAACAAATCCTGGAACCAGCGGGACTTATCTAATAAACATGGTGAAAAATTTGTAATATAAGAAAATTTTGATTGAAAAACGATTGACTTTACAAAGTATTTGATAACCAATGCTGAAAACCTTTAGTTTCAGGGTAGGCCTGTGCCTCCCAATTTTGAAAATTTGACAGTATATGCTAGTGCTGACGGGGGCGATCGGGCTAAAATATATTTATAATGGTGGCACTTCCCGTTATACCGGAAGTAAGTGTCAACTTGCTTATTTTAAATAGAATACTCTATATATTACTACATTTTTGCATTCTACGCAAGAATTTAGGCATATCTTGTATACCATGTCCTATACCTATGTCTAAGCGTTTTAAATATTTTTATAATATTTTGATAACTATTAATATAGGGTGTTTAAACAATACGATTAAAAATTAAATTGAAAAACTGCAAAAAGACTAGATTTTCAAATGGAAATACACAAACTTTATAATTATTTCTTATTTAGCATTAAAAATAAGGGTAAGTTTGTATATTCCAAAAAATTTTAGTTTTAGAAACATTCCCAACTTAATATTTTTATGTGGCGATTTTGCTGCAGATTTTAAGTTTAGTTACTTTTAGTTGGCTATAACGGCGTTGAAAAACAATCAAATGCGAGAAAAATTTATGAAGCTGTCACTTACCATTAAACCATTAATTGTCATGCCTGTGCGCTTAAATTGTACATACAAACGAAGATTATTTAAATTTATTTATTATTTATGGAGAATGTGTTAAAGTTATATCAAGAACATGGGACACATTTGCCAATCGATATCCGCAAAACAGAAGCCATCACAATGTGCTTATTAATAATGTTCAACATTTTTGGGATATACAAACTTACCCTTTTTTAATGCTAAACTAAAAGTAATTATAAAATTTGGGTGTTTCCCTTTGAAAATTTAGACTTTTTGCAGTTTTTTCAATCTTATTGTTTAAACACCCTGAATTAATAGTTATCAAAATATTATAAAAAATCTAATAAAGCAGGTCCTTTATAACAAGGAATCCCGCTTAAATTAAATAAATATAAGGCTTCTTTATAGAAAAAATTGATAATTATTTTAAGGCTTGCAAACGTCATTCTTAACAGAAAAATTCAAATATGTCAAAAACGCTTAGATATTTATAGGTATAGGCATACAGGGTAGGGACTTTAACTGGAATAAATTCGATATTATTAAACTTGCTGAAGTTGCGCCTACAAAATTTGGTATGTATGGTTTTGAAGCATGCGGAATTGAATTATAATGTCGGCGCAGTTGCCAGATTTCTCAGCTTTGTGCTACACGTAGTAATTTTGTTATTTTAAATAGAATGCCCTATTTATTTTTATTGCAGTGAATTGGTAGTGCCAAATTTAGTAAGATCTCAAATTTACAAAATTCTATCTTCACTAGTTTCTGAGCTATGGCAACACTGAAGTTCCCTTAAAAAGTACCGGGACGCTTGTCTACCTCCATAGTTACTAAGTTATTGACAAGGTTCAAGAAAAGTTCTTGTCTTTTCAAAATGGCCTATTTAACTTAAACTTTAAAAATAGAAATTCTCATGGTACTTTTTAATGGAATTACAGTATTGCCATAGCTCAGCAATTAGTGAAGATAGCATTTTGTTAATTTGGCATCTTATTAAATTGGACACGCCCAATGCACTGCAATAAAAATAAATAGGGCATTCCATTTAAAATATTAAAATTACTACGTGTAGCGCAAAGCTGAGAAATCTGGCAACTGCGCCGACATTATAATTCAATTCCGCATGCTTCAAAACCATACATACTAAATTTTGTAGGCGTAACTTCAGCCGTTTTAATAATATCGAATTTATTCCAATTAAAGTCCCCACCCTGTACAAAATCTGCCTAGAATCTTACGTAGAATGCAAAAATGTAATAATATATAGGATGTTCTATTTAAAATAAACACGCTGACACTAGGGTTGCCAACCCTCCCGATTTAGTCGGGAGGCTCCCGCTTTTTTACTTAACCTCCTGCCTCCCACGCACTTAAACAAAACTCCCGCTTTTCCAATAACACGACGGACGCCTAATAACTATACAGCTGCCTTAGAGAGGGGCGACCTTTTTTTTTTAGAAAGCACGTTTGATGATAGGAGGAAGAAATATAAAAGGCACGCCACAGCGTAAGGTCAACGGGGTATCGACCTTTTTTTTTTTAGAAATCATCAATATAATTATTTTAAGCACCTCAAAAAAAACTTGTCCTCCAGGCACTATCCACTTCCCGCTTTTCAATTTTTAAAATCTGGCTACCCTAGCTGACACTAACTTCCGGTGTAACCGGAAGTACCACCATTATGAAATTTTTTTAGTCCGGTCGTCCCCATCAGCATTACCACGATGGCAAATTTTGAAAATTTTCCTATGTATAGTTTTCCATATATAGTTCGACGCGGTTCCCGGTGGAACACGAACACCCTGTTTGCAGGTGCTTTTATACCTATACTTCAAACTTTCTGCTCTACCTAATTTTATTTTTTGTAAATATTCTATAGCTTTAATAATAAAATAAGACAAAATTTAAAAGATATATCCGTATAACGATTAGGTACATTATTTTAACTAAGAATACAATAACAAGTACTTATTTTCCACAAAACAAATTTCTCGTCTCCGAAATAAAATCAACCAGAACTCATTAGCATAATAAAGAACCTACCGCCTTGTATCGTGGTTTCAGTGTGTGTCGATGTTTACGGAATATTTTTCACCACGTCATAAGCTCGCTAGTATGCCCACTTCGGGTGAAACTCTCTTGCAAATAAATTTCTTGCTGCACAAAGTTCCGCCTTAAAGTTGTCAAATGAGGCGTCAGCCGAGTTTAATAAAACTTCGAGTGTAGTAATATGAATTTACAACAAGAACATTGTACAAAATTTTTTCTACTTTCATCTATGAATAAAAATATTTGGCAAAAGGCATTTTTAAAAATAAAAATGCTCCTGCTATTAAGTTTACTAATCAAGTTTTTTATGTTACCTTTCGCATAGTTACTGTTTCGCATGGTTATTGTCGAAACTTTGTCAAACAAATTCAAAAATATAAAAAGCGTTTTTCAAAATGAGCGATTCTGATGGGAGTTTACCCTCTGATATAGAAGCAGCGGCAAAACGAAGCGATCTCAAGTTTAGTTCCGACAAAATCCAAGGCGCGGTATGAGTTGGAGTATCAGAAGTTTGAAGATTGGTGCAAAACTAACAAAATAAAGGAGGTGTCTGAGAAAATACTTTTGGGTTATTTTTCCGTAAAGCAACGTTCCCAGAAACCATCTACACTATGGACTCACTACTCAATGTTGAGAACTATGATTTCAGTCAAGAAAAATCAAGATACATTTTAATTAATAATTGGTAATTAATTTTATAATTGTTAATAATAAATCATTCTTCTAAAAAGTGTGGTTTTATTTAACAGCAAAAATTTAATAAAACTGTTTTTTTTTTCATTACAGCACTAGTGCTGTAATAAATGCCCTTACAAAACGATTTACAGAACTGTAAAATTTTATTGAAGGATAAAGATAATATTTACTAAATATAATTTTTAGAAAACTTTTCTGTAATATTTCTAATTTTTTAACTAAAGTTTTATTTATTCCTCCCCAACCTAAAATTTCGTAATTTAAATGAGTTTTAACTAATGCATAATATAATATTTCCATATGTTTTAGGTTCAAAATTTTTTTAATGTTTCAAAAAATTGGTAGTGAACTTCTTAATTTTTTAATCAAATATTTTATGTGAAAATTCCAATTTAATTTACTGTCAAAGATTATTCCTAAATATTTTACTTGATTAAGTTTCAAAATTTGAATGTCATCATTTATTTTAATACTATTCATATTTTGTGGTATGTTATTTGGATTTAAAGTAAAAGAAAGATCATTAGTTTTATCAAAATTAATTGTTAATAAATTTTTATCAAACCAATTTTTTATTTTAAAATCTTTTTTTAAAAATAAAATACATGAGTAATTAGAAAAATAGGGAACTTACAAGAAAATTAAATTTAAAAAATAATACTTTTAAGAGTGAGGTCTAGTGACGCATTCGCCATTTCGTCTTTTGATCAATATTTCCAAAATTTTCCTTTTATCCAAAAATTATAAAAAGTTTGAATTTATAAAGTAATAAAAGCAGAAAAATGGACAAATATCACAAATTTTCATTTTGTGATTTTATTAATTCATTAAACAAAATTTCCTTAGTTTAAAACTTTAGATTATTGCTACTCAAGAACGGATATTTGGCCGGTTTTTGAATAAAGCGAAAAGGATAAGAAATATTGATTAAAAAAATAAATGGTGAATGCATTACTAGACTTCACTCTTAAACATAAGCTAATATCATCAAAAAATCCACAGTTCACAAAGAAATGCTTTTTTTAATCCTGTGTATCTTTTGTGTTGCTTTTTTATTAGGGACTTTAGGTAATGTAACCGCCACGAATATAACAATTTTTTACAATAGAGAGTAACATTTTTAACAGTAAGAATATTACAAAATATTCTATACTAACCTAGTACACTGGCAATCCATAATTCCTGTGAATCTACATCAGCTCCAACAATTTTATATCCCGGCGGAGCTTGTATCATGGACCTTAATTCACTTCCTATCCTTTCAGGATGAGCATTAGACGCGGTCATCCAAGTGGGTTCCATTGCTCTACGAGTTAGGGTACCACAAACAACTACTTGAGGAATAATTGCACCATAATTATAACCTAGAATTTAAAAAAAATGATAGATACATGTAAGTATGTATAAATTAAGAAAATATTTATTTTTATATTTAACATAAATGTCAAGATTAATTTTGAAAAGTACCTGTATTTCTTAAGTGTTTAGGCACATGCTCTTCAGGTAACCATACAACCATTTGTTGTAATATTCTATCACGATTATTTCTCCAATATGTTAACTTTCTAGCAATAGTAAGGACTTCTTCAGCGCTCTCTGTGTCTCCAGCCAAAACATTTTCAGAAAATTTATTTAAAAAATCCTTGGCTAATGGATTACCAACATTGTAGGATGGTCCATCTTTGTGTGGAAGTTTAAAAAACCAACAACAATCTTCTAATTCAACGTTACACCAAATTCCTGCTCCTAAAATTTATTATAAAAAAATCATCAATGACAAAATAAGTTAAATGACTAATGCAATCAAATTTTTTGATATATTTATTCATTAAAACCTTATATAAGAAACAAATCCTTTTTAGCAAGATAGGGAAGCACAATAAGCCCCTAGGTGTGTGTGTAGGAAGCTTAGGCCGCACGCCTAGTGATGTAAATGAAAGAAAACGTTGATTTTTTTTCAAAACTCGACGTTTTTTTTTGAAAAAAAAACATAGGAGGTACGTTTTTTTCTAAATTGCGTTTTTTTCACAATAATTATCAATCAGCTGTGAATAAAAAAATCGTAAAAATCTCCTTAAAAAAGTATTAACATCCTATTTTCTCCGCCTCTGGTTAATGATTTTAAGTCCTAATTCTCAGAGCTTCGTTTTGTCACTGGCGACACGTGATGTGACCAATAGAAAATGAGTATTGGAGTCACATGTCAAAATACTCATTTTCTATTGGTCACAATCACAACTCACAACACTTGTCGCCGCCAGCGACAGAACTAAGCTCTGAGAACTCTGCTTAATTCATTTTAAAATGGGATAATGTGTTACCTAGGGCACACTTATATACCAAAATTTGTGAAAATCCTGACTGAAAAAAAAACGTGGAATGTTTTTTTTTCAGGTGATAAAAAAACGTTTTTTTTACATCACTACGCACGCCTGACCCCCGCCTTTTACCAGTCAAACATTATTTGGGCAAAATGGAAGCATACCTTTTCCGTTATTAAAGAATAAATGCTGTAGGTAGACTCACAAGATAATCATCAATTATTTAATGGTGAGATTCTGTAACTGACTTTATAGCATTATAATACTGTCCGAATTTCAGTGGCTGTCCCTACCTGATATAATTCAAGCAGACTTTAAAAAGCTACCAATGTAATTTTAAGCTGTATCTGAATATAAATCCAAGCGCCAATGCTTAAAAAATGATTATTAATTAAATACATTTTTATTACCTTTGTATAAACCTCCTGTCTTGTCCTTTTTCAATCTAGAGTAATACTCTTTTCTCATCAAGTGTTCATCAACAGTTCTTGCAATATTCGCCATAGCATTGACACCATCAACTTTATCACCTTTTTGTGTTAATAATGGGCATTTTTCTAATAATTTCCCCAAAGGTAGTTTTCTCTCTATATCCAAATCATCCGAAAAGGGAACTAAGAATCCCCAGCCATTATCCCTAAGGTAATGTAAAGGATAGCCTTCCCATGTTAATGATAGTAATTTGGGGGTAATTTTCATTGCTGTACTTAAGAGGTGGGGTCCCGGCACCCAATCTGGTACTGATCCAGGTTTTGTGCATAGTTTTCTATACCTAAAATATGTTTTAATTTTAGACCTTTTTATGAATTTAAAATCTATTTTTAACTGACAAATATCGCAAACTAGCATGGCAAACTTAGATGATATCAAAGTCTTACCAATTTGGGTATCCTGGCAAAACTGGTCTGACTTTAGGCAAATTTTCTTTAGTTTTCCATAGTTCTTTAAATTTCTCTTGCAACTCATCAAATTCTTCTTCATCATCCTTTTTAACTACTGTTGTTTCATCGTTTGTTTCACTCCTTGATTTTTTATTTTTAACTACAGGATTCTTCATTTTTAAATACTTAATATCCCAATCTTCATCCCAAAGCCAAAGATCTTGCTTATAGTTTTGATTGTGTAATAACTGACAAGCTTGATCGGATCTTCTAGCCAGAAGAATGCTGCCCTCGCTCTCCAAATCCTCATATGATTGTTCCGATTCAGAAATGTACCGATTCCAGTTTTGGTTTATTGGAAGGTATGCTGTGCCTAGCTCAAGCATTCCAGCTAAAGTGACTGGGTGGGGAAAGCGTTCCAAAAACATTGGGAACAATATCTTAAGGATTTCATAAGTAGCCATTACATCTTTAGAACAGTAACTCATTACATTTTGAAAATCCTCTTTAACATCTGTGATAGTGCCTTCAACAAAAATATTTCTAATTTCTTTACTTAATTTCTTGCCGCAGTAAAGGTTGTATACGTCAATTAAATTATTTAGAGAGCTATAACTTTTCCATGTATCATCCTCTTCAACGAATTTTGAGGATTTCATAACAGCCCTTTGATAGCTTGTCAACCCACTAACACAGACATGTAAGCTCATTGTATCAATAAATCTAGTTCCTGTTTTATTTAGCCAATACTGCTCCTTAATTCTTGCTCTATCATAAGATACATTATGCCCAATAACAACTTTAGTTTTAAGCTGGTGTTCATTTAAACTAGTTCCATCTTCTTTATTTTTACTCTCTAGTGGAATAAGACCATTTATTTGGTACTGATGAGATGTATTTGGTTTAAAAGTACCATGAATAAGTGTAGGGCTCACCCAGCTATACCAAGCTGCATTTGAAACTGCTGTAGCCAAGGTTGGAGCTTTACCCACCATCATGCAGACTTCAACATCAAAGACTAAAGCATCTTCAAGTGGAAAATCAACTTTCTGAGGTAATTCTCCAGGCTTATATCTTGTCCAGCCTTCCTGCATCAACCATTGTTCTGGAACATCAGGAATACTTTCCAACAGTGTAAACACAAGTTCTTTGTAAACTTCCAATTGTTTCGCACCAATATTGAAAAAATGCTCCTCAACGTTTTTTCCAACTAAAGGCGGAATTTTAAAATCCACATCAGCTTGCAATTCAATATCTTCACTAGTCATGTTATGTTTTAAAAGTTCCTTTCTACTGGAATCCAAAATTTGATTGTTGGAAGTGTCTTCATATCCTTCCAAAAATATTTGGTCATAAAGCGGCTTTGACAACATCTGAATTCCTAATTTGTTTTTCCGATATCCTATTTTTTTTTCAACAGATGGGATTTCAGGAGGACGTTGTAGAATTGGGAATGGTTTCTTATTTGGGTTTGGAGAGAATATTTTTACTCGTGACCCAGGAACTATTTCACGATAAAGGCGTTTATATCTTGACCATGTATTTAGTCGAAGTAAAGTGTTTTTTTTAGAAAAATGAATAAAAAGAGCCATTGAAATTATTCTTTATTTTTATCAGTTTAATTTCAAAATTGGATCCAAGGAGCGGTGACAAAAAAAAACTGCCCTAACAAAAATAAGCTAACTAAATAACGGAGTAACATACAAATAGTAATTACTTACCAATTGTATTTGAATTATTTTATTTAAATAGATTTGCACCAACCATAAAAACTTTTGAAGGCTATGATTTCTTGAACCAACGAGGTTATTGACTGTTTCTTCTTCTTTTTGTTTTCTTGGCTTCTAGCAGTTTTGCCTCACCTTGTGGCAACGGTGCGTTCGAATAATGACGGTGTGCATGATACGTAGAGTATAAAATTATTCCGTCTCAAGTCACTCTATATTTATATTGAGAAAACTGTAATTTTTCCTTTCTAAGGTCGGTCTTGACTCAAGGTTTTTAGGTCTAACTTGGGTCTCGACCTTGATTACTTCCGGTCTCTCTTCCGTTTTTGACGTTGTTCACCGGTCACCTGACAATGACATTTATAAAAATTGTAAAAAAAAACAAATAACAGAATAAAATGAGTCCAAGTTCCCTTTCATTATTCTCCAGCAAAGCATTCAAGCAACCGCACGTAGCGTCTTTGATCCGAAGGTTTTTACAAATTTCTGCAGTAAATATGGTAAAGGTAAGGAAAATAGAATTGTGATGTATATACCAAACAGTATTTTGTTGTTATTGATATTGCATAATAAAATGATAATATAGCGAGGGGTAATATTTATTTTCTATAATAGATAATCAATAAGCTTTTCACCTTGACCCTACAAAGTTCTTCTGTAAATGAGAAAGGCAGTGATATAGGCATATATTACATAAGTATATATTTACATAAAAGTCTAAAGAATCCTTACATTTAATTTTTACAGCTGAATAATAATTGTTTATTGTTTTAGATTGGCGACCAGCTTCCAAATGTAGATCTCTTCGAAGATTCACCCACCAATAAGGTGAACCTTGCTCAGCTCTCCAAAGGTAAAAAAGTTATACTTTTTGCAGTACCGGGAGCATTTACACCTGGTTGTTCCAAGGTAAGTAATACGAATACCTAAAATATTCCAGGCCAAATTAGTGTTGCCTCTTAGTGACTATATGACCATTAACTTGCTTTTATTATACCATAGGTAGCTTATTTATTTGTGGTATTAAGTGTAATGTAAATGTCAAATTTATATAATTTTAGACCCATTTACCTGGGTATGTAGCAAAAGCTGAGGAACTGAAACAACAAGGCATTAGTGAAATTTTATGCGTTTCTGTGAATGATCCCTTTGTGATGGCTGCTTGGGCTAAAGATCAAAATACTTCTGGAAAAGTTAGACTTTTAGCTGACCCATCGGCAGCTCTCACTAAGGCTTTAGATTTGACTGTGGATATTGCACCTTTGGGTGGAGTAAGTATATATACCTATAAGTAACTATTTTTTACTATAAATATATTTCATTGTATGTTAAAGTTTCTAAAAGCCTTGTCGATAAAAATGTTTTTTCTGTATGTACATTCAAGTATATATTTTGACCTTGACTTTAATGTGCTACCTTTTTTTAATCTAAAATAATAAATACGGAGACAAATTCAGAAACAGAAGAACTTCTTAAAATTAAAAATATTATTTTTTAAGGTCCGTAGTAAACGTTACTCAATGGTAGTTGAAGATGGAAAAATAACATCCTTGCAAGTAGAACCTGATGGTACTGGATTGTCTTGCTCTTTAGCTGACAAAATAAAATTGTAATTTTATTGTAAGATAGTTAAACAATGTAGCTTTAAAAAATGTTCTGATTCTTTGTAGGTCTGTTGTTTAAATATTTGTAAGATGGAAATAAAGATGTAAAGAAAAAATGTACTCTATTATATTGTATCATATTGTATGTACTTGCTAAAAATTGAAACAGGGGCGGATTCAGGGTCAGTATTTCTAGAAGTTACTTTTGAAGGTAGAAAGATTTTTAGAGCTGAGATAAGCTCCTTTCACTTAAGATCCTCCGCTGCATGGCAAACCCCATCAATTATACAAAAAAAAAGCTCAATTGAATATCTATAAACTTCAAAATTATATCAAGAATAATAAATACTGAAACCAAGAGATGATGATTGATTGCTGTAGGAACCAAAAAAAAATGTATAGGATTTGTTCTTAGGAACAAAAAGCTCTAGGTTTTACCTGGTCATGGTCTATGGATCTTGGTTTGGTGTGAGCACAGAATTCGAACAAACGGTGTGAGCCTGAGCAAACCGCTATTTTGTGTGGTGATGGAAAAGTATCGATAGTTTTGATTTTACGATAGGTAGTAGTAGTTATTTCATTTCGAGTCAATGAATAAATACTTTGACGGCGACCGCTCTTTTTTTAGAATCCACTTTCGATGGGAGAGCAAACAATTTTTACCGAGAAAAGAGATCCTTCTAAAAACGCTTGTTTATTTATAATACCAAAAACTATCGATAATTATCTACTATCGCTTCCCTACCAACTATCGATAGTTCTCCACCACTAGTTTTTTGAGGACGTCAGACGTGATTGGTCAAAAGTAAGCTAATTGATTCTGTCAATCAGGTAAATTTCGACCATTTATGTAAGGATAAACCCGATAAACGTTGTGTTCGACACATCAAAGCCAAATATCGATATTTTAACATCGATGGATTTCTACTCGATGGTTTAAGACATCTATAGAGGTTAGATCTTCTCAAGGTTCTTGGATCTATCTTAAGAACTGCTAAGAATCTTGCTTGAGATTTAATCTAGAGTATAGATCGATGTATCAAAATATAGATTATTTGCAAGAGATCTTTAAAATACATCGTTTACAAAGTTAATTTTTCCTTAAGAGTTAAATATTTCTAACAAAAAATCGCTTTATCAAAAATGCATGAGGAATTCCAATTTTTAGTAAAAATATCCTATTTTTTATAACGGCGCGGCGCCAAGACAAGCGATTCGTATTAGGTAAATATACGTTCTTAGATATTCGCACACCAGGCATATTATTAGCCGTTTTGATTAAAACGTTTTAATTAATCTTCGGAAAATTTTCGTCATATTAAAAAATACAGATAAACGGTCAGATTACAGAAGACCTGCAGGTCAACTTGCAGATAGATGCAAAAATAACATACTTATTTATTACTTGCTTGCGGTTACGGGTTATGGCTTTCATATGGATTGGTCATTGCGTCCATGATTTGTAGTTGTATCATGGTCATTGCATGTCTACCTGTGCCTCAGGGAACTAATTGTTTTGGCGTTCCTGTGTACTTTTGATGCAAAAGACAGATACACAACTTTCTTTGCCGCTAACTTTTTTTTATTATACAAATACTGATTAACATCTTAGGCAACATTCTCCACAACTTGCAGTTGCAGGATAACTTGCAGATTTTCTATAATAATCGAGCCTGGAAGGACAGAGATTCCGGAAACAGACCCCGGAATCGAACCTCATAATAATTGGACTCCGGATTCAGACTTCGAAATCAGACTCTACAAACACGAACATTTTGACCATAAATTTGGCTTCTTCACGGAAAACCATTGAGGAGTACGTTATTGTGTTTCCATTGTAGTCGATAGGAAAGTCGCCAATCGGGTGAGACCATTGAGATCTACATTATAATAAAATCTATCTCGACGGGTGAGACAGTTTTAAATATCCCTATTTGGCTACAAATGTCAACCTATCATTCCTCTGTGGAGAAGCTTATATATTTGTCGTAAATGAAATTCAGCTAACATTTGACAGCAGCGCAATGAGAACAGTTAAAAACGTTAAAAAGGAATACACTATGGCTTGGTTGAGCATGCGCCTACTTGTCCTTCTTCATTGATTGCGACCTGAATTTTTTCCCATTTTTATTTACGCCGTTTCAGAAGCTGCGTGGTTTTGCAGTGTACGAAAATTGTGTTATAACTTCGAACTTCGATCTACTGCTGCGAAATTTGGTAACTAATAGTACTACGATCTACGAAATCTTCGTAAACCTACCTATTTTTGCAAAATACGTTTGCTGCGAATATCGCTACACAAATATCAATCTTCCCAAACCGACGCCCTTCTCCGACATTTTGTTTTCTCTCGTGTCGCAAAACACCCGATGCACATACACCGTGTGATTTGCCGGCACAGTACTGCAACAAATAAATCTTCAGCTTTTTTAGTTAATACAAATTATTCTCCGTTAGCAAAAAAAATGGCTACCAAATATCTGCTTTCTACGTCACACACCATCCATTTCCTTAAAAATATTTGCCAAACTGTAACTAATTTAAAGCCTGTTATCAACGACAAATATCTCCGATTTTCACAGAACGACGATCATCGAAATGGGCGACCGCGACAGAGGAAGTTCAGACAGGGGTGCCCGCGTGTACGTTGGAGGCCTAGATGACAACATCAAAAAAGAAGACCTCGAAGGAGAATTTGAGAAGTTTGGCAAGCTCAACAATGTTTGGATAGCTCTCAATCCACCGGGCTTTGCATTCATCGAGTTCAGCAGTCTATCAGATGCTGAAAATGCATGCGATAATCTTAATGGTATTGATTTCCTTGGCTCTAAACTTAGAGTAGAAATTGCTAAAGAAAGAAGAGGTGGGGGCTTTAGGGGTGGCAGAGGCCGTGGCGGAAGAGGTGGGGGTTTCCGAGAAGATAGAGGCTTCAGAGGTGGACGTTTCGATGGGGGCAGGAGAGGCGGCGGCGGGGGTGGTTTCAGAGGAAGGCGAGATGACGGTGACCGTTTTGGAGGCAGAGACTTTGGAAGGAGAAGTGATTCCTATTCTGGAGGTGGTGGTGGTGGAGGTGGCCGGGGCCCAGGGGGTCCACCAAGGAGGTTTGAAGGTGGCTCAAATTATAGATCAAGGTCGCCTATGGGAGGACCTAGGCGTTAAGGGAAAGTCCATAATTGGCTTTTTTAGATTTAAGTTTTTAATATTAAGGTCGTTTTATTTTCTTTTGCATTCTGTTTTTACTTTAGCTGATTCTACTTGTATTTTTTTACTATGCATTTCTACAGTAAATTCTAGATAACATGAAATCCCTGAAAAGATAAGATCTAAATAAATGTATGATGAGCATTTATTCCTGTAAATAAATACATGTTTTGGCAGCTTTTGTGAAGCGAACCTTAGTAGGTACTTATTGTAAAAAGTCTCGATAATGTGACTAATAATTTTGTAATATTTTTTACTCTATCAAGGACTAGTCATTTAGTGTAAATTATTTCAGAATTATTATAATGTTGATTAAGAGAAATACTATATGTACTGATTATATGTCAGTTTTCAAATATCAAGCGGTTATAAAAGAATTGTAAAGTAAAATCTAAAATGTGTAACATCAACTTTACATTTTTCTAGACTATAAAGATTATACCTACCTGAATAACATAAATCTCGGTAATAATAATGTATTTTGCAACAAGTGTTTATGGCATCTTATAAATGCTAGTTCTATAACGTAAATTATTTTTATTGATAGGTGAAGCTATTTACAGAAAGTAGGACTCTTTAGTCTTACTTTAATGTTGTTTGGTATATCACATAGAGAATAAACTCTAATAAGGATATTACATAGAAGTGCATATTATTTCATATCGATCGAATTGATCTTTTTACTGGTTTAGCCCAATAATGAGCATATTTTGTAACGGGCAATAAGACTATCCATGTGGCGTATGCTGTTTTGCAAAGCATGCTCATAAAGAATCGAGATTTTATCTTGCAGTTGGGACACAGTGTTATATATCTAAACCATCCGTTTGAGTTCACAGTTCAAATACCCATAGTTTGATTTAGAATTTTATAAGAAAAATTATAGGAGTTTTCAAAAGGTATTGTTACCTATGTAAGATCTGAAATACCTATTTATTACTGATCTCCCGCTACAGTAATTATTCATGTATCAAAAATTTTGTAACTTTGTAGAGAAGTAATTGTTAATTTATATACTTTTTTATATAAAAGTACAAACTAAAGTTTTGTTCTTTATGTTGACTGGATATTTTGTAATTATTAGTTTTAAAATTGAATAAAGATGTGATTAAAGTAAAATCAGTTTTAATTGAGGATTGGTGACATTTTTCTATACAGTGTTTCGGCTTAAGCTGTAGATATGGGATTTTTTTTATTATTAATTTTATGAAAAAGCTACTTTTTATAAAAAGTTCTGCTCCTGATAATATTTTATTAAACTATTAAAATTTGAGATAGCATGTACAGGATATTCAAAAATTTGAAAAAAAATCAAAATTAACCCTTAATTTTGAGTAAGAAAATTTTGATTAACAATATACTGTTATTAAAAATAAATGTAAAATTTTATTTCTTAAGGGTATGTCCAATATATTTTTTGGAATTTTTTTGTGAGTATAAACAATTTTTATTGCCAATCAACATTTTATTCCATTTTTCTCTAAAATTAAGGATTCTTGTCTCTTAGGTCAATTTTAAATTTTTGACTCGTGTACATACCATCTCAAGTTTGAATAGTTTAATATTATTTTCTCAGGAGGTAAAACTTTTTTTCGTAAAATTAATAATAAAAAACTGTCCCAAATACAGAACTTAAGTGGACACATTGTATTGAATATTTTAGAAAACTGGCTATAGGGTAATAATAATTATTAGTACACATTACAATTAGGAAAGTATACTTGGTGAAAAAGCCGAAGGACAACTAAGTTATAAAATTATTTATTCAGTGTAAAAAATTAAGTTTCTTGTCGATATTTTTGGTCTAAAATTTAAAAAAGCCTCCCAAATCGCCAAGAGAAAATATGTTAATTTTTAAACTTGGAATTTTCCGGGGCTAAAAGTTAATTTTAGAACCGAAATATCGTCAAAACTTACTTCCTATAAAGGTGGAGATCTATCGAGAGTGGGTCATATCAATAGTAAGACAGTCTTGGCCTATATTTTTTTTTAATACTATTTTTAGCCAGCTAGAGAATAGGCAATTCCCAATATTTTCTGCCCTCTGCGAATATTTGTTCTTCCTTACTACCTATATATACAGTGTCCCCCCCGATTCGACCGACATTTTTTGAGTTCAAACTTCATAATTTGAGTCATAATATTGGTTTTAAAAAATCAAGTAGGTATGCCTTTGAAATTTACTAAAGACCTATTTTTTCCACTAGTGTATTGCCATTTCATTTTTTGATCAACATTTCTTATCCTTTTCGCTTTATTCAAAATGGGGCCAAATACCCATCTTTAAGTAACAATTACCTGCAGTTTTGAACTAAAGAAATTTTGATTAATAATTTAATAAAATCAAAAAACGAAAATTTGTGAAATTTGTCCATTTTTCTTTTCCTGCTTTTATTACTTTATAAATTCAAACTTGCTTAACTTTAAATTGTAGGTAATTATATCGGTATTCGTCCGATTTTTGGATAAAAGGAGAAAGTAACGAAACATTGATCAAAAAACGAAATGGCGAATGCGTCACTGAAAAGATGTTTAGACAGAAAGACAGTAAAAATACAAAATTTTAAAATCGTATGGCTACTTTGAAATTTTTAATTATTTTCATACCACCCTCCCTGTTGAAGATATTTAAAAAAAGTTGTTCAAAATAATGAATTAAAAACGATCGGCTTATTATTTTGAATAACTTTTTTAATATCTTCAAGGCAGGGTGGAATGAAAATAAGGCAAAATATAGTAGGATATAGGATTTTAAAATTTTCTATTTCTTACTCAGTTTCTAGCTGAATATCTTTTGCATTTCCTACAGAAAACGCACTTTACTAGTAAAAAAAGTTTTTAGTAAATTTTCAAGGCATATCTGATTTTTCGAAACTAAAATTATAACACAAATTAGGTTCATCCAAGCTGGGCTGAACCCCAGATGAAGTTATTTGACTCAAAAAATCTTTTTACTATTCATCGGCCGATCTGGGGACACATTGTATTTAATAGACATTATTAGAATTAGAAAAGAAGTAGTTTTTACGGTCCCGTATAGCTTACAAAACTGCACAAAATAAAAATGAAGAATTTTTTTAAAAATGTTTTAAGTAAAAGTAGATTGTCAAAAAAAGACTAAAGGAAAGGTCGAAATTTGCCCCAGGATACCCTTCAAAGACGTCTCTGCACCTGGATGTGTCAAAGTGCCAAAATCGAAGTGTTAGGAATTCCGACAGACTCCTTTTAAATCAAGAAGTCTATAATGTGCACACATACCTGTCTATGACAATTGGCAAAATCAAAAACGGCATTTTTTCTATTCAGATCTCATTTATTTATTAATATAGTATAATATTTACAAAAAAAATCCTATACCTAAAGCGTGTGTGTCAATATTGGCAACGTTTGGGATTTTAGAAAAAAATCATTCGTAAAAAAAATCTCAGATAAAGCGTAGAGTGGTGAAAAATTAAGAAAATGTGCAGAGTAAATAATGAAAAAAAAATTTTATCTATCGCCTAATAACGAAAACATTTTTTTGTATTTGTCTTGCCTAAGATATGGAAACCTCCATTATTTCTGAAGGAAAAGTAATTTCTGATTAAATGCAGAAGTCAAACTCTACAAAAAATACACATACAGGGTAGCCCGCTCTCAATGCAGGATTCCATAAAATTAATTTTTTAATATTTTTCAAAAACCTTATAATCAGGCATCAGATCTACAATTTAAAATTATTTTAAATTAAACAGGGTGTCAAATACTCGGGACATGTCCAACATACTTTTTTTACCCTATATATATTTTGTATAAAATGTCATTTTTCAAGTCAATTGTTTTTGAGATATTGACATTTAAAATATGGCATTTTCAGACTTTGACAGGCTGTAGCATTGGAACGGCGCGTCTTGGGGAAAAATTGTTTTCACCTCCCTATCTTAGTTTTTTTATTCTCTATCTAAAAGTTACAACTTCCTAAACCAAATATATTGTTTTGGTTTAACATGTTAAACCGGAAGTGGGTCTCTTGATAGAGAATAAAAAATTAAGATAGGGAGGTGAAAACCATTTTTCTCCAAGACGCGCTGTTCGAATCCTAACATCCTGTCAAAGTTTGAAAATGCAATATTTTAAACGCCAATATCTCAAAAACAATTGATTTTAGATATATAACATTTAATATAAAATATACGTGGAATTTCATTTGAAATTAGAAAATAATATTGTAGGGTGATCAATTAAAAAAAAAAGTATGTTGGATATGCCCCGACTATTTAAGACACCCTGTATAATTTAAAATAATTTTTAATTGTTAAAAGGAAGAAAACGTAGATAAGAACGGAGCGACCTCGTATCGGCGGGTCGAGTTCGAGCGATCGAAAATACTGTTTATTGGTTGAATTTTGCATGATTAATTTCTAGATGCTCAAGCCAATGAAGAGCGGAAATGGACTCGAAAGGCCAATAGAATGTTCATTAGTGTAGGGTTTCTTGTATTACACGTTGACTCTTTAAATTCCTCGCACGGGAACATCGCTGCCTTTGTTATAATTTTTTTGCTGGTGTTTTTTTTACAGAAGACGGAAATATAACAATAATCCTATATTTGTATACTTTACTCTTAGCATATTAGCACATTTTCTTATTTTTAACACTGTCCTTTATATGTAATTTTTTCACAGATTAGAATTAAGGTAAGCAAAATTTTTGTAAAGTATAATTTTTTTTGGCTAAAATAAAAGATAAAAAAAATTTCATATGTTGCCAATATTCACACACACGTTGTATATTTTTGTAACGCTTTCTTGGAGGAAGTCCTGCAACTCTATAAATACACAATACTGCTTATAATAAAATAGAAATTTTACAATTCCATACATATAAAACTTATGAATTACTAGTCAAACTGGCCATTAACAATTCCATTTTATGAAGAAAATTCTTCCCCTCCATCTTATCTAGTCTTACGTCTCGGAATTGCCCACCAAGGTGTTCCCATTTTCTTTCAGTAACAAGTCTACTGGGGAAGAAATCTGTCCTCGGTGAGTGAGCTACCGACACTTGCATGCCACTGGCC
Source organism: Polydrusus cervinus (assembly GCA_935413205.1). Lineage (NCBI taxonomy): Eukaryota > Metazoa > Arthropoda > Insecta > Coleoptera > Curculionidae > Polydrusus > Polydrusus cervinus. Next base: position 18,722,912 of record OW284514.1, on the reverse strand, counting down.
TGCGGCTCGCATCTTACGGCTATAATTCGGTCGCCGGTGGGCGAGGCTAGCAGACAAGAAGCTGCATTTCCCAAGGGTTCTACAGGTCCACTACCTGCGAAAGAGACATAGTCCAATAAAGGAACTTTGGTTAGATGCTTTTTTCGTGGAAAGTACATTTTAATTTTTGGAAAGACATTTTGTTATTATTTTATGTTCAACCCTTGCATAAGGGAGAGAAAAAAGACAAAAGGCCTTTTTACATTGGGTGCAATTGCAAGAAAAAATTCCCTGAACGCATGCGCTTTGTCGACGTTTTAGACAGCTGATGCAGGTTTTAAATGGGAAAACGTGCATCAGCTGATTAAAACGTCGAAGAACATGCTTCCAGGCCATTTTTCTTGCAATTGCACCCAATGTAAAAAGGCCTTAAAAATGATTTGATATGAACATGAAATAAATATACTTATAAATTATATAATTTAGTGTCTTGAAAAAGAAGGCGAAGCCTCAGTAAATACAATAAACTGTGATTGGTCAGTAGTTCACAAGGACGCCACAGAGGAATCTAATTTTTTAAACAATGTTGTCAACTAATGGGAAATTTCCGGATCCGTGAGAAATTAAGATCCAAAGCACAGAGGATTGATAGGTTGGCGCTCTTAAAAGAGAAAAGGGACATATTTATGTGCAGTGTTATATTCATAGAATATTTTTTAGGATGACTTGTGGTTGTGATCTGCTGAAATAAGATTTAGTACCTATCGTGTGCATTCGTGGAATTTTTCTTTGAAAATGGGAAATTTTAATTTTAAAGGTTGCAACACTGTGCAGCACTTACAGTAATGAATATGAAATTTTGCCGTACAGTTAACTGGAATAGCCTACTTTTCTCGTCACTTAAATGTAAAGGAAACCGCAAATATCTACGAGGGAGTATAAAAAAGTTAATCTATTGCTCCACCAGTGGCGTATCTGCAAAGCAAAGCCGATCAAGAAAAATAACTACCAACTATGATCGGTTTTTAACAATGTCATGTGTAAGGGATCGATTTATAACAAGTACAAAGCTGCAAGCTATCTTTAAGATTGAAAGAGACACTAAAATAGTCTTTTTGCAAAGGCACATTCTTCTGGAGATATACGTTGATAATTTTGACAAATCTAATTGGGTTGGTAAATCACGCTTTCAGTCCATAATTGGTAATATCATGGATTTTTCTAATTGATACGAACGGCACTGCGTTGTAATGGGTACAGTAACTAGCATAAAGTTGTAACCAACACACTAATAAAACCCAATTTTTATTGCTTTATATATGAGGCTTGATATTTTAGCGATCACGCTAGAGCCGAGATCTGAGTCTCGGATCTCGGCTCTAAAAATCTAATTGCAACCTAATTTTTGAACGCTTGAACACCTAATTTAAATCTTTAAATACTTAATGTATTCTTGGCTTAGATTACAAAGGTTTTGTAGGAAACGTTTAGTTTTTAAACTTTTCCTTCTAAAAGTCCTATTTTATATAGAGATTATAGGGTTTCCGACGCATATCGTTTTAGTTATGGATTTTTAAAGCAATTTTAAAGGAAAACGAGTAAAAATAATAATATTTTATAGTATTTTTTTTATTAGTTACTTGTCTGTTCCGTTTTCCCTTTTTTAGAGCTATTGTAAATCAACAAAAATACAACCCAATGCAATAAAATATTTTTACAACCAAAAAACAACTAATTGAGACATTTTTTTTATGTAAGAAGTGTGATAATTTATAATAAAAAAAAAATTGAAGAAACGCGAGTGCTTTATTATAAATAAGCAAAACGGCACTTAAGAAGTATTTTAAAACCTAAGCATTTGCACCAAAAACTGTTCTTAGATCTACGCTCCTAAAATACATGATTTCTGAAAAAATCAATTTTGGCGTGGTGAGCGATATTTACTTTATTTTTAATCATGAAAAACCGAGCCCAAAAAACGCTGGTTGAAGTCATACATACGTCTTATGTTAAAATTTTGGATTGTCATCAATATTTTCACAAATATAAAAAATGTTTTTTTTTAAATAAAGAGCCAGCTAGGTCTATCAAAAAAAATATTTACAAAAACAAATTTAATGCAGAGGGGGAGAGGTAATAATTTAATTTTTGAAATTTGATATTGTGGTGTATTTTAAACGAACTTTGGGCGTGGCCCCGAAAATTTTTCCACCTTCTTCACTGGGTACAATGTCATGAAATACATATAGTCCTGACTGTCTCTCTCTCTCTCCAGAAAAAAATTTCCTACACACGCCCACAAAGCTTCCCCCCCCCCCCCCCAGCATATTTTCTGGCTATGCCACTGGATCACCTTATATAAAAAAAACATTGTGTTATAGTCCAAGGAACAGCCTACAAATAAACTAAAAATAAAATGGATTGATCGAATTTTGAAGAAAATATAGGCTTTTTAAATTCAAGTACTTTTTTTTTAACTATTTCATGCATGGAACACGAAGGATTACCTAAATGGTTCGAATTTCCTAAAGCTTGCCAACCCATAGTTTTTGCTAAAGCTTGCACAGCGAGAATTTGATGTTGATTTATGTGACAAAATATTAAATCCCTTAATTCTTGCGGTTCATAGCTCATGTTCATCACTTTACCATCTCTAAAAAATATTGTTTCAAAATAAAAATTATATATTTTACCATGAATTATGTTTGCTTTAGCTACCATCTAGTAACATAAGATAAAAAAAGTCCTCAAAATATGCCGGGGAATCGATCCCAAATGCCTTAAATTATTATTCTTGGTAACCTACAGTGGCGGCTCATTCATATTGAGTATGGAAGGGCGCAGATCTGGAGTGGGCGCAAAATGGAGTGCCTGCGGATATTTGTCCAATTTTTAAGGAAATGTAAAAATACATTACTTCCAAATTCGTATCGGAAAACATTAATTAGAAAAATTGGCCACGATATAATTTACGTTTCTTTATTTTTTAACAGCATCCGAACAATTTTTCTCCAAAGTTACCAGCTCCATGCGAAATAATATCTATACAGGGTGCTACAAATTCGTGTGCGTACAAGGGGATCTCGAAAACGGTAAGAGATACGAAGATGGTTAAATTGAGGTTAAGTTACGTATTTTGCGGCTTAATAATTTGGTGAAAGAAAACTAAATATTTCGAATACCTTTGGAGCTATCTGAAAAAAAAAGAAATTTTTACTTTTGGTTTTTAATTTTTTGCGCGTTTATTTTTGAAGTGGGAAGAAAACAAAAACTACTTTCTCATAGTCGATTTTTATGTTCTACAAGATGGCGTTATTAATTTTTAAATTCGACGTTTTGTTCTTTAGATTTCAACCCCAAGTCATTTTTTTTTAAATACGGACCAGGAATTTTAAAAACAGTTTTAAGGGCATCTAAGCTTAAGAAACTTTATACAATTTAAAGATTTTTAAACTTTTTAGGTTTGTCATCAAATAACATATTGTCACGCCCAGATTTTAGGGTGCGATGAGGGACGTAAAGGTAGCACGGGACCTTGGCGACACGACAGGACCGTACCCAGGCACGGACTTCATTGTGGTGTAGCGAATAAGTGTAAGTGAAAAGTGTGTGAAAGATATTCCTTTTTGTATACATTTTGTTACTCAATGATATTTTTTTCTTTATAAATATAATATATTCATTCATAAAAGAAAAAAAGTGGAGAAAACCTTTGACTCAATATTAGAATTTTTTTTCAAATATGTTCAATTTTTTACAAGTAAATGATGTAACCTCTACTTCCTTTCTGCCATCGCTGGGGGCCAGCTCTCTTAAGATCGGGGGATGTGTCAGGGTCAGTGTAGGGAACCATAAAATCATAACATTTCATGAATCAATATTTTCCATTTTAATATTGTAATTAAACAATTCTAATAAAGTTGCAATTATGAAATGTTATACGCTCATCCCGAACTATCAATTATTGTCGTGTCATCGCGTCAGCAAAAATAAGGTTCACGACCTAAGTTCATTATTTCCCTAAAGTGGGAAAAATTGCTGACTTGATGGAACGGCAAATTATTGGTAGAAAAATATCGGACACCACTAGTGCTCCGGTCCGTGATGCATCCACGTTAAATTTGTGAAACTTGTTGGTCCCCAATCCAAGACGCCAGCGATGGGCCCCAAAATTATGTAAGTACAGTTTCATTTTCAATATTTTGTTAAAGGTGTAAATCCGAGTTGTTTATTAATTTTGATTCTCTTTGTAAACCCTTCAGGTAATTATTATTTTGATCTTTTTAATAAATTTGTTTTCGGAATAACTTTGTTTTACTAATAGTCGCCAAGGTCCCGTGCTACCTTTACGTCCCTCGTCGCACCCTAAAATCTGGGCGTGACAATATCTTTGGTATGTCAAATTATCATTTTTTTACTATTACGGCCCTGGCAATTATTTTTTGGATTACTTAAATATTAATTTACATTACAGGAAGTTATGGTGTATAGGCGTTTATTATTTAAAACAATTAATGCTCCCGAGTGAAAAAAGGTAACTGGAGTGTTAGTCTAATTATGTTACTGTGCGCGTATCTTTGTTTCAAAAGCAATTTCAATTTTTTTTTACTATTTATAAGGTCTGATGATGCTAGTTTCAGGCGAAACATGTAACAAAAATAAACAGACAGAAAAATATTTGGCGCTGAGACTTTGGGTCTTTTTTCTCACAAAATATTATCCTCTTTGAGTAAAAATGGACGGATTCTTCAAATCAGATTTTTATTTAGTTTGTCTTTAATTGTTCAGGGCCGTAATGATATAAAAAGATAATTTGAAAAAATGTGTTATTAGATGACGAAATGTTAAAATTTCAAAAACTTTTAAATTGTATTAAATTTCTAAAGCTTGGAAGTCCCTAAAACTGTATTTGAAATTCCAGGTCCGTAAAAAAATAAATTGACTTTAGGCTGGTATCTAAAGTACGAAACGTTGAATTTGAAAACTAAAAACGCAATCTTGTAGGATATAAAAAACGGCTATGAAAATGTGTTTTTGTTTTCTTCCCACGCCACAAATAAACGCGCAAAAAATAAAAAATAAAAATAAAAAATTTTTTTTCGGAAAGTATTCGGAATAGTTAGAATTTGCTTTCGCCAAATTATTAGGCCCCAAAATACGAAACTTTGCCTCAATTTAGCCATCTTTGCATCTCTTACCGTTTTCGAGATCCCCGCGTACGCACACGTATTTGTAGCACCATGTTTATATTAAAAACATTGGGTTCTCTTGACCCGAATCCTGACTAATGTTTATTGATGGATTTTTGAAAACTTTAAATTTGGACTCACAGATCACACACACTCGGAGGGGCCGCCACTGGCAACCTAGGTAAAGGTGAATGAAAAATAGAACTGACAAATTTTTGTTTTTAACAAAGTTACATTATTCTCTTTAATAGGTTGTTGTTTCTTTCATTGTCATTGCATAAAAAAAACATTTATAACAAAGTTTTACAGAATCGGTGAGCACTTGACAGGAATTATTTGGTGTTTGAAAAATTCCTCATAAAATTCACAAATTCTCACATAATAATGAGGTAAATAAAATTACATACCTGCAAATACATTTTAAACTTTTCTCGCCCACATGTATGACCAACGGAGTCCTACATACCGCATCATAACCGTGCGTGGATATATTTATTTTCACACAACTTTGAGTTGGGCTGTTGAGAGTATTCCAGTGTGAAGAAATCAATGGATCCTTAAATTCCTTAGCTATAGTATCGAGTACATATTCGGTACGCATGCGCATAATGAAATGTTGGGCTTGTTTTACGATTTGCTCAAGCAGAGTTTCTTGTTTCGTCATTTCTAAGAGCTCGTAACGGTCGGCTGCCATTGGGCCTTAAAAAATAAATGATGACATTCAAACTTTTAAAGTTAACCAAGTAAAATATTTAAGAATATTCTTTGACAGTAAATTAAATTGGAATTTTCACATAGAATATTTCATTAAAAAATTAGGAAGTTTACTACCAACCTTTAGAAACATTAAAAATATTATATTATGCATTAGTTAAAACTCATTTAAATTACGGAATTTTAAGTTGGGGGGGGGGGGGGGTATAATTAAAACTTTAGTTAAAAAATTAGAAATATTAGAAAAGGTTTCTAAAAATTATATTTAATGAAGATTATCTTTATCCTTCAATAAAATTATATTCTGAAACAAAAAAAAATGAATATGACCGTTAACCGTAAAACCTAAAATAAATAAGTCCATAGGACAAAAAAACTTCAAATATTTATGTTTTTATTTAAACGATTATTTACCAACAAAAATTTAAAAATACATTTCATTAAAAAAATATAAAATCGACATAAAATAATGAATATTGGAAACAGATAACTTAAAATTTTTTTTGGAAATGTTTTAATAAATACTTTAATTAATATTGTTATGCATAATATATTTTTCAAAATTTTATTACCCTATATTTTCAAAAAAACTTGCTTTTGAGAAATGAGCAAGTTTTGCAAAAATGTCCTTATATTAAGTATAATACCTTATAAATAAGGTAAATTTATAAAAATTTACAAACACCATATCTTACCTGCCATCATTCTTTTTTTGGATGGTCCCAACGGGCCTGTGGCTGGATGAGGAAATGGGTGATGGGTATTTTTATGGTGAACTTCTCTCAATAGTTGATGCAATGAATGTTCTAGTACATGATCATGTTCACTTTTTGAAGGAGTAGGTTTTTCTACCTTCTGCAATAGAATTATATTGTTATGTAGTGATACTAAAAATAATATTTGTACAATTGGTTTTTGTCCTATTAAAAAATAAATACACACAAAGATAAATATTTTAAAAATAGTTGCAAGTATTGGGCTGTCACAAATTAAAATATAGGTATTTTGGTGTGTGTGGTAGGTACTGTGCAAGTGTGGTTTTCTTGATTAAAATTATTCATACATGCCAATCTGGAGAAATTCAAATTTTAAGCATATTATTTAATGTATCCAATAAATATGGCATATACTTACTTTATCACCTGTGGTAGAGTGCCTTAAAGCAATAATTAACTGAATACCAGGCAATACTGTTGCCATAATTTGATTGCCAACTACCATATGGGGGATTGGAGCATGTAGCTGAACCGCCTCTTTAGCCAGTTGATTAAACAATTCTTTGCAGAAGAGAACATTTTGCGCAGCCTCTAGTTTTTGTTGCCAATGCATATCAGGATTAGAAGACGGCGCTCCTGAGCCTAGGAGGTTTATACTTGCTGAACAAAGGTCTTCTTGATCTGAAAATTAATAAAATAATACGCCCTTCATAAATGTTCACAATAATGTAAGTATACAAAAGTAATATAGTGATTCTACATCTCTTCTCTTCAGTTTTATGATGCTTTAAAGACACCAGCACAGCATTTCTTTAGTAGGGAGCCGAAAAATTTACCTTTATACAACTGCTTTAAGATTTGTAAAGTGTAAAATAAAAAGACCTACCTTTTTGACAAAGTACTTCAATATATGCTACGCCTTGTAGTTCTGAAGGAATGGATACTTTAAGTGCGCTACTAGGCTTGGCAGCAGGAGCTCCTGTGGGCAATGGACTAGTTGGAGGACTAATTGTCTTATCATCTTCTTCAGCTTTTGTAACCTAGAGAACCCTACTTAATTAATTGTGAGTTTAACCCATTAAAATATATATTTTTAAAATCCATGAAACAACAAAACAATAAAAGAAAAACTGAAATTTAAACAGGCAAACTAATATGTTTAAACAAGATTCTAGTTATATTTTCTTCAATTATTTCTGAATTTTTATTAAATTTGCAAATTATTGTTTGCTTCTGTAGCAACAAATATATATGAAATCAACCATGTATCTGTCTCAAAAACTCAAAGTGTTCTATTATAATATGTAGTTTCAGGTGAAGAGATGAAATTTGGCATATACCTAGACCTATATAAAATTATAAATTATAGGTACTACCCAGGCAAAAATTAATAATAAGTCTAAACATAATTTTACTCTTGGGGGAAACCACCACCTAAAAGTTGTACAATAAATTATCCTTTTAAAAAAACCTATTCAATACCCCAAAAGTCAATAGCAGGTAAATAAGTAATCAACCCTTATTTTCAAATTAGTACCTCAAAAGTCCCAGTCTGGAGATATTTAGATCCTGCTGTCCTATAACTCAAGTCACCTATTATAGTATTTGAAACTTTTTTTAGTCTCCAGTTTTGTCTTAATCTTAATAACTCGATGTGGAAATCAGGAGTGGTACGGTTTCTAGCAGCTTCATTTTGAGATGTCTTTAGTTTCTCAGCTCCAGCAAGTAAAACATTAGCAGCACCTGCCAAAGATAGAAATGTCACTTCAAATATGGTAGCAATTCACAACATAAGAAGTGATAAATTTAACTTTTTTTTAAAGATCCCTGTATCACCCCTGCATTACAAATATCGAGACACAAATATGACTAAGTAGGTATACCAAAAAATTATTTGCACAAAATAATAACAAGACAAAGCTACCATAAATAAATATAAAATAACCTGCTAATGCTTTTTTTCTGGCATAAATCTGAACCATCGGCTTTGTTTCCAATGGTTCCTGTTGTACAGGGTCTAACACCATGTATCTTTTATCTTTTGCAACAGCTAATACATCAGCCAACACACATATTTCTTGATGCGCGTTTCTTAGCTTGCTTCTAACAGAGTCCCAAGGCCATAAAGAGGACTGAAAAGCATCTCTACTGTCGCTGTCTGATTTTGTATCATCAACAATCTCCTCTCGTTTTATATCAGTTTCTGAGGTTTTGCTAAAATCTATTTTTTGTGCATATTTTGCAAGACTTTCAGAGAGTGTTAATGGGCTGAAAAAAAATATTAGTTTCAAAATCAAAGAGAATAAAGCATTGTTAAAAATTAACCTGGTAGGGGGACCAAATAGAAAGGTAATTAAAGTTACTATATTCATTTTTAAACTACCTTTAAAAAACAGGAGGTTTTGATGTTATTTGTTTGTTCATTATTTACTTACGGTTGATAAATTTCGGCCCCATCATAGGTAATTTCTTGGATCTGATTTTCTATTGGGGCTTCGACAGATATGTTAACACTGTTAAAAGACATGTTTATAATTTTTTTTTATTGATTCATACAATAAAGCCGATTTTAATTAATATATTATTATAAATTTTTCAACCTCATCCCAAAACAACAAACTAAAAAAATGTGGTTATGTTCAGGTCGTCTTTTTAAAAAATAAGACAGAATGGCCGTATACACAGAGGAATGATAGGTCGCCGCTGTCGCTATTGCCGGTTACGTAAAGCAAAAGGTAATTATAAGTATAAAAGCTTGCACTGAACTGGCGTGTCACCACAGAACTCGAACAAAAGAGAAAAGTTATTAACGTGTTAAATGATAGATGCCGCTGTGACTTTTAAATGACGTTGCTAACGCCAAAGTGTAGTGGGTTTGAACTAACACGGGCGGAAGGGGGGTAGGGGAAGCCACCATATGTTTTTATTTTTTTGAAGGTCAAAATTAATATTTTGAAATTTAAAATTTGTAGTAAATATTTTTATTAATTACGTTTTTGTTACTAATAAATACAATTTCCACTGCACGATTTGTAACAACAACGCATTTTTAATAAAAATATTTACTACAAATTTAAATTTCAACATATTAATTTACCTTGATGACAAATATATTTGGTTTATCTTTAGTAAAACAATCAATAATACAACTTTTTTATTGCATAAAATCATTTAATTTATATAAAATAAAGTCTTGAAGGATTCCTTAACCCATACAAAAGCAGAGGCCAAGGCTTAACCCTCCTTAAAAGTGTAAACTACTACATACCACCCTCTACGAACACCGGCAGCATAAATAATCTTATTAAGAAAATAAATAACTGAGATCACACATCTATGTACACAAATAAGTTTAGGGTCATAATCATATATCGAGATCCAGTACGAGTAGAGATCAATAAATCAGGTCGAGGTCTTATTACAGTGAAGGTCAGTATCGGTGAAGGGCATCATCAAGTTCAGGTCTATATCCAGTGGCAGTTGGTTAACATCATGTTCATCAACATTCTGAAGGATTTATCATGAAACAAGAGAACAGCGACAAAAATCTTATATTGGCAAATTATTTCTCTTACGACTAGTTATCACACATATCAAATACAAAGACAAAAAAGGGGCAAAGAAAGAACAATTTAAGTAACTTTAAGATTTTATTGTTTATTTTGCTTTTACTAAAACTTTTGTATATTTAAAGTTAAAGTGACCAGAACTTATTAACTTGGTTATTTTATTCACTTAAATTCTTGTAAACCCTTAAATAGACAGTCAACTTGATAATATTAGTAGTTATATCTTATATCATGTTGCAAAGCAAAAATTAGGTAATGTACTACCTACCCGGAATATGTTCAATAACATCGAGCCTTTATTTTTAAACAACCTCGATAAGAAACTGACTTGAAGTTTTTATTAAAAAATATTATTTTGTGAAAATAGAGACGTTTTTTAAATCGCTTAATCAACAAATACATACCAAGATACTTAAATTATTTCTGACAGAAAAGTAAAAAATTGTTTTAAAATTTAGGGTCATCGACCTTTGCCGCTAGAAAATAGTTGGAACTCTGTTTTCAGATTTTTTTCTTAAATATATTAATATAACTTCTTACCCAGACATGCAATAAGACTTTCTTTTGCATTTTAAAATCACGATCTTGAGATATTTGCGATAAAAACATAAATAATTTCTAAACAAAGGGCCATGTCATGAAAAATACCTTCAAAACCGAACACAAGGAAAAACATCAACGGTTGGTTTTATGATTTAAAAAATGGAGCAACGTGATTGGTCGAAAGATGACAGCAAAAGTAGTGGAAGACAAGTGACACTTGATGCGTCTTTTCCTATCCAAGTTTCATACCCCTGCGTGTCACTGAAGCTAATTGGCAAAGCCCACTGTAGAGGAGCAATAAGTCATCGCTATCGCTATACACTAATGTCAAGTTGGTCATGAGTAATTCAGAACAAGAACCAATTTTTCCATTATTGATACTGGTCTAGCGTCTAACGACATAATTTTTTTTTTACTGGTGAGCTTTGTAAGCTTTTCGCTCCGTAATATCCGCAAATCTCATAATTAAGATTAGTCAGAAATAATACTGTAACATGCTCTCCGAGCTTTGATGCATCTAATTTATTATTATGAATGAAAATGCTCAAGGTAATCAAAAGTATAGGTGCAGCAAGCCATCACCGAGACAATTCTATAAACCAGTCAAAAATAAATATGAATCGAAAAACAACCTATTCTTCCGCTGTGCTGCAACTGTCATCTTTCTCAAGCCAGCTGATCGTCATGTTTTTTTGACGTCATTATGACAAATACAAAAAAAAATTGTTTGTGTTGTTGAGGACAGTAAAATAATTATTGTAATTATTATACTTCAAAAAACTCATCATAACAATCCTTCACTTGATAAGATTACAGAAAATTGCGTAAGTTCTGGGGACTAGCCTAGCACTTTAAGTTATTTTATCGCGGTAACTTGAATCGGCAAAACCTTTTAAAAAGGTCCACGAGCGGTAGTCTTGCAGTTTATGTAGCATTACAAATTATTCTTGCAGAAGAGTTTATGCTTGCATCTAAAATACATAAACCATGAGTAACAGTGAGCTCCGCAGAAGAAAGGTAAGTTTTCACTTAGGTATTTAAATAATCTTAACCCTTTGCAAGGATAAAATAACAATTAATAAGGATATTTATATAAGTTCACATTAAATTATATGTAGAAAATAATTATGAACGATTTTGAAGAATCTAGTGTCCTGTAGTTTTAAAAAAATTACGTCGGTCACAAGTCACAATACAATAGAAATAAAAGTATTTGTAAAATGTTTGATAAAGTATGCAATGTCTATAAGTTTAGTGTAAGTAAAGAACACCATGATGACCTTGCAACTTATTTATTTTTAAATTAACCTATCCTTTCATTTAAAAAAAATAGCACTTTCCTCTTTTTGGTTAAATACTTATGAGTAAATTATGTTAAAAACGGTAATTACAAAAGTCACATTATTAAATACTCTAATTTGAGCTATAATTGAAGGGGTAAGTGGATACCTAAAGGTGTTAACTGATTAATTTTTAATTCATATTCTTAGGGGATAAAAGTGCTGGAACGGGTTTCAAACTGACTAAAATTATGTGAATAATTATAATTTACAGAATCATAGTGAATAAAGGTCAGAAGTTGGAAACCAGTTCTAGCACCTTTTTTCATTAAAAATATGAATGTTTAATAATTAATACCTTTATCCACTTACCTCTTCAATTATTAGGGAAGAAATATTCATAGAGTTAGTACAATCTATTTAAGTATAATTAATTAGTGACTTCACTGTTATAATGTGCTCAACAGAAGTAAGTATGTAAATATACCTATTAAATTCTTAAAATATAATGCACTAGTCTGTATTTTCAGAGTTAAGAGCTTTATTTATTTTTTACAAATAATTTTATAGCCTAAATATTCACACTAAATCAATAAAAGGTGCAAAAAAGGTTTTCTATTTCTTAAAAATCGAAGAAATTGTCCATATTTCTCAAAGAGACCGGATATAGATTAAAGAAAAAAAGGAAAGACAACAAAGTCTCGGTCTCAACAAATATAATTAAGTGGTTACACGTGTTTCACCCTTTCGGGCATCATCAGACCCAGAATTTAAAACAAAAAGAAACAGTTACAACATATTAGACAGACATTTTTAAATTTTAATATGTTGTAACTGTTTCTTTTTGTTTTAAATTCTGGGTCTGATGATGCCCGAAAGGGTGAAACACGTGTAACCACTTAATTATATTTGTTGAGACCGAGACTTTGTTGTCTTTCCTTTTTTTCTTTTTTCTATTTCTTTCTGTCATAACAAATTATTATTATTAAGTATATGTTCTTTATTATCTGTAGGAGTAGTAAGTAGGTATATATGTAATATTTTTAGCTTTGCAATACTAGAAAATAGAAGGTCATTGCAGAATGTATTTGTTTTATGTATTACCCACATTTCTATTTAGTTAAGACTATAACCATATAAATATAGTCTTGCTAGAGCTAATTAACATGAATAAATTCAACCATTGCCATTCACAATATAAAATATATAAATTGCGAGAAAGGATAGAATTTAAAAACACTTTAGCAAATGTATATTTTATTTGAACATAAGTACATTAATGTCTGCTCATTTGCGTACCACCTTTGGCGGCTTCCACTTCCACTGGTGGTACGCGTACCACAGTTTTGAGAACCGCTGGCGCTGTTTTAGTAGGTAAGATTGGTTTTTTGGATTTTTTTCAGGACGGCAAAACTTTTTTTTCGTTTCTAATTTATTGCTCTTAAACTACTAGGACAATTATAAAGGACACTAATAGGAACCTAAATATGCAATAAAAAATTGGGTGTTTCATTTAAAAAAATAAAACTTTTTATTTTTACACTTTTTTGGACCACCCTCTATATGGAAATATATTTTTCTAAAATACACCCTATGATACAGTATAAGTCAGCATATAAAGAATATTATTTTTGTACAGTTACAGTTTGTAGTTGTAAACTAAAATGCATTAAGTTTGACAATTCATTATTACTTTATTGCCATATAGTTACAAAACAAATATTTTTTCGGCAACCGTCCGGGAAATACTCACTTCCCGAACGCTTTTTCTTTGAGAAAGTAGCATTTCTCCGGCCTAGTCCGGGAAGTACGTACTTCCCGAAAGAATCACATTTCAAACAAATGAAATCCTTTCAATATTAGCAATTGCTCGAATTTTAGTATAAATAAGAATTAGAATGTTTGAGATTATTTTTTAATTCAATTGTATTTTATATGTATTTTAAATAATATCGCTACTTTGCCGCATTGCCCTGTATATGAATCAGGGCAAGTAAATCTGATTACTTGCTTATAAGATAAGGTACTTTAAAATTTAGATTTGATAATGAATCAGATAAAATTTTGTGCATTGTCATGATGAGCCGAATAAATTGGTATTGTTTAAAAAAGCTCCTTATTTATATTTGTAATTGACGCTTTTAGGGTTTATATTATGTAAATACAAAAATCTTCTAGAATTTGGGTTTGTTGTACCCTAGATTCTACTGCAGTGATACAATCCATAAGTATATCTGTACAGGATGGTCACTAAATGGCGCATTTCTCTAATCTGATTAATTTTATAGAAATTACCAACAATTTAAAAGTTACCACCCTGTATAGTCATGACAAACAATAATATAAGCTATTCTCATTTAACACCTGTTAAAAAGGACTACATGAAAATCATAACATGTATGTTGCACTAAACCTGATACCGGCAGGTTTTTTCGCATGGCCTGATCAATTCTATACTATGTGACCATGAGAGTATTGACCAGCTCGTCATTTTATTAAGAAATAGTATAACGATTTGAAATTTTGGTAAGTCGAATTGTTACTTTAGTTAGATGGAGATTTTGAGTTCATAAACAGCCTAGGAGCTTGGGTCTAAAAGTCTAATTACAACCTAATTTTTCGTCTCACTCTTGGATTGTTAATTTAAATAATGTATTCTTGGCTTAGATTACAAAGTTCTTGTAGGAAACGTTGAGTTCTAAAAGTCCTATTTTATATAGAGATTAAGGCTTCGGATGCATATCGTTTTAGTTATTGAATTATAATGCAATTATGATTTCTGTTCCTTTTCCCTTTTTTAGAGCTATTTTACATCAACAAAAATATAAGTAACCCAATGCAAAAAATATTTTTTACAACAAAAACAACTAACAATAAGGTATTTATTTTTAAAGCAAAATTAAAGAAAAATTTCAATTAAAACACTTTTATGGAAGAAGTGTGATAATTTATAATAAAAAAAATTGTGCGGGAAGAAACGAGAATGCTTTATTATCAATATACAAAAAGGCACTTAAGAAGGAGTATTTAAAAACCTAAACATTTGCACCAAAAACTGCTATTAGATCTACGCTCCTAAAATACATGATTTCTGAAAAAAACATCAATTTTGGCGTGATGAGCAATATTTACTTTATTTTTAATCATGAAAAACCGAGCCCGAAAAACGCTGGTTAGAGTTATACATTACATCCTATGTTAAAATTTTGGATTGACACCAATATTCATACTCTTCACAAATATAAAAAATATATTTTTTTTAAATATAGGTAGAGCCAGCTAGGAATATCAAAAAAAAAAAGTAAAAAAAAAACATTACAAAAACAAATTTAATTTAACCATGCAGAGGAGGAGGGATAATAATTTAATTTTCGAAATATGTTAGTAGTTGGGTGCATTTTTAACGAACTTTTTCGAAAAATTTTCGCCTGCGGCGCTTTTTCGCCTTCGCTAGGTACACTATTAGGAAATACATGTAGTCCCGACTGTCCCTTTCTCCAGAAAAAAAATGTCCTACTTACGCTCACTGAGCCCCCCCTCGAGCATATTTTCTGGCTACGCCACTGAATGCAGTATGATACTGGTCGACTCCCGAAGCCGCCCATTAGTGCAGATGAATTTGACTTATATTGAAATGCTATTGCTATACCCTCTCATCAATGTCCTTTATTATTAAGTCTCAGTCTCATTTGACAAATGCTAGTATCTTAAAAACTATTCAATTTAGATACACGATTTATTGTTGACCTTATCTTTGTTCCAGCTCTGAAACGAATAATTTCCGAAACTTGCAAAGCAATAATTGATGTTCTTAAAAAAAAAAAAAATATTGCACTATAACTTTTATTCGAAATATGCAAAAGTACATCAGGATTCAAAGTTATTGTAAAATTTTGAAGAGGAGTTCCAAGTATATCATGCATTCAGGTGAAATTGTATTGAAACTTTGTGGAGTGTTTGTAACTGAGTCAACTCAACTAATTATCACTTGTATGAGAGCCACTTACAACCCTTGATTGTGCTGTTAACTGTCCACACTTTGCATTAAACAAAGCGTCATTTATAATTTTTTGACAATATGTTGCCATCATCGGCGGTAACGCGTCCAATTCTTGACCGACATAAGCGGCGTAGTTTAAGTATTTATTTTGACTTTTGCATTTTTCAGTGACTAATTTCAATACTCTGTGTTGTCGGTCTGGTCCAGTTACTTTCAGCTTTTTAGAAGCTCTCTTTGATATACGCCTGCGAGACGAGGTAGAAACAGACGAGGTACTTGGGCTTAAAATATTTTCATCATCGTTTTGTGGTATACTTTCTTCATGCACTGATTCTTCCAAATCATTCAATGCTGATTTGTCTTGTCCTTCCTAAAATTTGATACTAATTAGCTACTAAAATACACATAGTACATTTTTATCGTAGTTTGATAGTGAGATTCTTGTTTGCAAGTATATATTTTTACTTGCGTTTGATGATAAATCATATATTTTTATATTATATTTTAATGATAATATACGTTTATTTTGACAACAAACTTATAAGAATACGACCTCTTTGGGCATACTATAACTATAAGCAGTGTCACAACCCAACCTCTATGAGGCATAAGTAAATGGAACTTTAAAACTACCAGCGGAATTTACCGGAGAGATAAATGGCCGGCCGGCCGATTTTGCTACACACACACACAGTTAATTGACGGGCCAGGGCCGGCAGGTGATTGTTAACACTGAACGTGTGTAGTCGTTTACCGGCCCGGTCCATTGGAGTGCAGGCCTAATTTTACTTGTGACGAAAATTTTGTTATCGAAAATGGCTGAAAGAATTTAAAAAGGTTAAAATATAAAAGATTTTATTGATTTTTTTGCGAACGAAGGCTTATTAAGAATTACTTTTATCGTATAAAACGGTAGATGATGAAGCTATACTGTCTGTAGAACATAAGATACATAATATGAGAAGTGCATTTAGAAAGGAACTTAAAAATGTTCAGATATCAAAAAGAAACAGAATTTAATAAATACTTGAAACAATTATCATTCACCCAAAGAAGTGTGAGCTCGTGTAAGCTCCATGTAGGAGAAACTGCAACGTATTTTTAACCACTTCTTCATCCAAATTGTGTTTCCTTTCTTTTCCTCTGCCCGTGTAATATAATAACAATTGCTGCTGGGCTCTCTTCTTGTGACATGTTTGAGCTGACGATAAAATACTGTCCGTGTGTAGTGAAATGGAGGCTGCAATCGAATCCGGCCCAGAACGGCCGGCCATTATCGATGAACAAAACTAATGGTGTGGTGTGACTACGGATAATTTCCGGCCGGCGGCTGGACAGTCCACGGACTGAAGACTGCCGGCCGGACGACTGCACTTTAAAAAAGATTTTTCAAAAACTTAAAGCGCGAAAAAAACTGTATACCTACTGAACGTTCCAATTTTAACAAACGTTTAAGCAGAGCAAAACAACTAAGAGAAAATGTATTTGGAATTCCCGCAAATCGATTTCGTATATATCATATCCAAATATTGATTGAAAATAGTAATGGCTACATGAATAGTGCATATACAATGGGTTCTTTCACTTTAATCGAATTTATCATATTCAGCACTAACATCCTGAACTATATAATCTATTGAAAACATATCCCAATAATAAAAATCTTCCTGGAGTATCACAAACCTTTTCTAGAAATTAATCAAAAACACGGAAAAGCTCGAAGTTTAAAAACATGAGGCGAGAAGGGATGTACTATATACCTATTAACCGCGCAATTCTTATCTTTGTTTCGATAACTTAAATAGAAAAGAACAGATTAGAAACAGAAAAGCAAATTTTTTTTAATTAGGTAGGTATTTTCTCTTTCTCAGTAAATCAACGATTCAATTTATTAAAAAAACATTAATCCACAATACATTAATAATCACAAAATCACAGTAAAACAATTTATAATGTCGGGTTGCACAAAGAATTTTAATAATAATTAACTAACCAGCAAGTTGACTGTGACCTACATGATATTAGAAGAAATAATTTTCTCACAATCATACTGACCCGGTTACCTTAATTTTTAATTTACTAATCAGGCCCCTTTGATTGTGAGTTCATAATGCCCGTCAGTGTCAGTTATGTCACAGTCAAACTTGCTGATTAGTGATTAGTTACACACGCATTCCTGAAAATACAAAACAAGTGCACAAAATATTTAAAAAATAAATAACATAAATAAAATCATGTTAATTATTTCTATATATATATGGGTACGTCCAACAATAAAACCTTTTACCTCATCATCATCGCTGACATAACTTTTTATCTCTACCATATCAAATTTGGTCTTTTTCGGTATTTCCTGGTCTTCATGCTCATATAGGAAGTCCAACAGATGAAAATACCACAGCGATGTTTCATAAACCTCTCCACCACTTCTTTTGCTTTCATTAACTTTTTTCAGTTCTTTACGGTACGAACTACGCATATTATTAATTTTTTTAACCACCGTATCTTTGTTTGCTGCTGCATCAACTGTCTTCAATTTTTCCACCATCATATCGTAGGCAGCTAACTTCAAAGGTTTGTTTAAATATTGCTTGCTTTTTATGTCATACAGACAAGGCAGCGACCTATATAGCTCAATAAATTCTACCATAAATTCGTGAGACCACCGTCTCATATTAGCCATTTTTAATAAACCAAAATAATTTAGTATATATTTTCGTGACAACCGATACAATGTTACTGTTACTATTACTAACCGATCCTTGTGTACACGTTTCGAGTTGAGCCGGAAGGCAACCGTATTGCAAGCGTTGCGCGCTGTAAGGTTTTCGGTACGCGCCGAGAGTTCGGGCCAGGCCTTCCGACTAGAGATGGGTATATCGAGAGAAGCATCGATGTTCAATATCGAAAGTAATCATCGGTGCTGAAAAAAAAAGCCGCGATATTTGATTTTCTTTAATTCACGAGATTTTTGTTATTTTCGAGGAAGAACTTTTTCTAGCAACACATCACAAGTTTTGAAGTGACGCAACATCCCACTTTTTGTGGCGTGATGCAATGTTTTAGACAGTACCGACAAAACAACTTATTTTAATTTTTAGTTACAGGTTCTTATTTTTTGCGACTACTTGTGTAATTTTTTCTTGCGGTGCCATAAGAACCCAAAAGGTAGGATTTTATTTTATTTATTTTTTTCTGTGAAAAGAATAATTTTGTTTTTTAATAAAAAACTTAAATATTTTTTACAATTTTAATTAAAATATTTTCTTATTTTTGAAAAATAAACTTTTTAAATAATTTAAAAATTATTTAAAAAGTTTCTTTTTACTTTTTTAATAAAGTTGAATTTAATTCAAATTTTTCTTTGAAAACTCTTAAATAACTTTTACAAATTTAATAAAAATATTTTCTTCTTATTTTTGAAAAACTCTAAATATTTTTTTTTGCAATTTTAATCAAAATATTTTCTTCTTATTTTTGAAAACTCTTTTTAATAAACAGCGACTTTTTAATATTTTTCTTTTTATAATATATTTTATGAACTTTATATAAATAAGACTTAGTGCCCAACATTGCCACTCATCACACATAAAATC
This sequence comes from Polydrusus cervinus, assembly GCA_935413205.1. Taxonomy (NCBI): domain Eukaryota; kingdom Metazoa; phylum Arthropoda; class Insecta; order Coleoptera; family Curculionidae; genus Polydrusus; species Polydrusus cervinus. Next base: position 18,703,326 of record OW284514.1, on the reverse strand, counting down.
GTCGACACTAAAACTTCTATGCTGAAGATCAAAATATCAGTTTGAGAAGGTCGATGTTTGTGCCCATTCCTACTCCGGTCAATATCTATACACACGAAGCAGTTTACCTTCAGGGGCACATTTACGATCGACGTCGGACGTTCGTCGGCTCGCTCTGGGGCTCAATTCTCGAGTTACGACGACATATTTCGAATGCGACATTCGTGAACATTCTTAAGCGAGTTTCTAGAATCGTGTCCCAGAGCGCGCCCGACAAACGATCGTAAACACGTGATTTACATTACAAAACGGAAGGCATGCCTTCCGATAAATTTTACTGCATTATGGGACTGTTATATAGAATCTTAAATAAAATTATATGCGTGAAAAATTTTTCTGCCAATATATTTTTGCAGTAAAAAATTAAAGAGCCTTTTTACAAGAGGTTGGATTCCGCCTGAAACAATCCATATGCCAGGTACGACTTTGCCAAGTTATTAACAAAATCGTAATTCTAATGTTTTTTATTGGTTAGATCAAGATGGGGAAGGGAAACTTATAAAAATTTTAAAATAAAATTATAGTTTTATTTATATTATTACATAATAACCAATGAATCAAATAAACATAGTTAAAATGATTAAAATTGTCAGGAGGCAGATATAAAGTATATAGTAGTTCTTTTCATCGTGGAGTCGACCCAGAACACAGTCAGAGTATGATCGCATGCACCCTTTAAAATTGGCAGACACCGCGCTATGGGTGCCATGTTTCTTAACAAATTGGTGAGCTGGCCAGTAGTAATCTCCACCCTATTATGGCCGTGGAGCGAAGAAATGTTTTTTAATACAGCCAATGCAATAGTGCTTAAAAGTTACATTTTTAGTTTCTGTTTTAACCAGTTTTCTTCATTTTTATTCTATTTTTTATTTAAATAAATATTTATACAAGGTTATATTTATAATTTTTAAGAAAAATTAAAAAATCTGGCCATTGTACAAATAGCGCGCTCTAGCGGCGACGAATATAACAAAAATTGGTTACACTATATTTTAAATCTTTACTGTAGGATAAACTCATTCAAATGAGACCAAGTTTGCTAATTCTGGAAGTCAAACCAGAGTATTTCTTTTAAAAGAGGTTCCTCTACACCTCTCAGTTTATTTTGCAGGTTAGATTAAAATGTATTAAAGCAAAGTTATGTTGTATATTCCAAAGAACAGACACTTAAGTTTTGACATAACTTTATGTGACATATAAAAATTCTATAATCGTCTTAGTCACATGTTAAACGCCGCCTAGCGGTAAATTTAAGAACTTAAAAATAACTTCCAGCAATTTCTCTTGATCGATTTTTTATTTCAACACTTTGGGATAAACGGTTCCTGAGATATGACCGGCGTCCATTCTTATTTGGCCACCTGGTACATATACAGGGTGCTACAAATTCGTGTGCATACAAGGGGATCTCGGAAACGGTAAGAGATACGAAGATGGTTAAATTAAGGCAAAGTTGCGTATTTTGGGGCTTAATAATTTGGTCAAAGAAAATTCAAAATATTCCGAATACCTTCAGAAATTTTTAGTTTTGGTTTTTAATTTTTTGCGCCTTCATTTTTGACTTAGGAAAAAAACAAAAACCACTTTCTTATGGCTGCTCTTTATGTTCTACAAGATGGCGATATTAGTTTTTTAATTTAACGTTTCGTTCTTTGGATATCAACCTTAAGTCATTTTTTTTAAATACGGACCTGGAATTTTAAAAACATTTTTAGAGGCTTTTACGCTTTGGAAATTTAATACAATTTAAAGGTTTTAAAATTTAAATGCTTTGCATCAAATATCACATTATTAGTATTTCAAATTATTCTTTCTTTACTATTACGGCCCTGGAAATTATTTTTAGGATAATATATTAAAATTACATTACATTAGGATAATATATTAAAATTACATTACACTACAGAAAAATATGGTGTTTGGGCCGTTTATATTTCAATAAGATTTACCGTAACAATACTCTAGGAAGTAAGTAATTTTCTAAGGGATGAGAAGTAATTCTATTTTTTATTAATAAAACATCTTAAGTCCTATTATTTTTGCCTTAAACCTAGACCGAAATACTGTAAAACAAAAACAATTAATGCTCCCGAGTAAAGAAAATGTAACTGGAGTGTTAGTTTAGTTATGTTACTATAATGCGCTTGTTTGTTTTAAAAACAAGGTTAAATTTTGTTTACTGTCTATAGTCTATAACTCTATACGGTCGGATAATGCCAGTTTCTGGTGAAACATAACAAAAATTAACACAAAGAAAAATGTTAGAGGCCGAGACTTAAGGTCTTTTTTCTTACAAAATATCAAATATTTGGCCTCTTTGAACAAAAATGGACGGATTTTTCAAATCGGAAATATTTTTTTTTGGTTTGGCTTTAAATGTTCAGTTGTTGAATTAATATGTTATTAAATGACAAAATGTTAAAATTTCAAAAAACTTTAAATTGTATTAAATTTCTAAGGCTTAAAAGTCCCTAAATCTGTAAATAAAACTCCAGGTCCGTATTTAAAGAAAAATTGACTTGAGGTTGGTATGTAAAGAACTAAACGTCGAATTTGAAAACTAATAATGCCATCTTGTAGAACATAGAAGACGGCTATGAAAAAAAAAATAAAGGCGCAGAAAATTAAAAACCAAAAATAGAAATTTCGGTTTTTTTCGGATATAGCATTCGGAATATTTACAATTTTCTTTTACCAAATTATTAAGCCCCAAAATACGCAACTTTGCCTCAATTTAACCATCTTCGCATCTCTTACCGTTTCCGAATTTGTAGCACCCTGTATATTAACTATGAGTATGACAAAACCAGAAATTTACACATTTGAACATTGCACGTCCTTTTTTAGAATAAAGAACACAATGAAAAACACACAGGTCCCAAACGCAAATCTAAAGGAGGAGTAAAATCCAGCTCGATACACACGTCTCTATTATGTGTAATTCTAAGTGGAACGATTTTGACTGGTTTTCTATGTAAGTATTTATTATAGAATAAAGTTACGTAAATACGTAAGTGAAGATTAAAACAATGGAAAGAACATACAAATTTATTTAAATTATTGTTTGTTTTCCAGGCATACATATTCCATATTTCAATGACAAAGTAATAAACTATAATTTAATATTAAATTGAAAAATGTCCCCCTTATAATTAGGCGCTTTTGTTTTTAATGTATATTATGTTGGGCTATTATTTTTAAACCTATTTTTATTTATCTGGTATGCATTTTTAATTTTTATTAATAAAATTATTAACTTTGACTTATAACAATTTTATATCTCAAGGGTATTATAACTTAAAAAAAAAATTATCTATTTAAAAGTAATTGATATCTAGACATTTGTGAGGGACCAGATAAGTAAAACTTAAAAAAACAAAAAAAAAAAACAACAAATAACAATAATTTATTGTGCATGCATATGCAAGCGGCGAATATTATCATCAGAAATTAGGGTAATATTACCTAAATTACGGTAATATTACTCTCTACTTGGGTAACGTTCCTTCGTTACGGGTAATATTCCCAGAAATATTACCGTAACGTAAATGAAGTTTATCTTAAAGCCTTCACAAAGTGACTTCTAGAACACCCTATAGTCTATTTCAGAAAGGTGTAGAGTAATAAAATGGGAAATTCCGTCCAATTCGGCTCAATTTCGGTGTCGCGCACATGGAAGCGAAGAGGGATTTTTAAAAGGTTTGTTAATCATTCAGTCGTTCAATACGGGGGATTACCACGAGGACATGACTCCGAATGTTTTTGAGGACTATTTTGGTGAAATGTTAAAATATGTTCTAGCTAATTCAGTAGTAGTTATGGATAACTCAAGCTATTATTCATGACGCACAGAGAAGACTCCAACTTCATCTTGGAGAAAACAAGAAATTATGAACTGGTTAACCACCAAAAGTATTGAATTTGAAGATAATTTGATAAAGAAGGAATTATTAGCTATAGCAAATTTAAACAAACATCGTTTTATGAAATATGCCGTGGAAGATATAGCTGAAAAACATAGTGTAACTGTGCTGCGCATACCGCCATGTCGTTGCGAACTAAATCCTATAGAACTTATATGGGCGCAAGTGAAAGGATTTGTAGCAAGACACAATACCACATTCAAAATGAAAGACGTTAAGCTACTGTTTGATGAAGCCATTAAGGAAGTGGTACCCGAGAGCTGGCGAAAAGCAGTCCATCACGTAATTAAAGAAGAGGAGAAAATGTGCCCCCCCCGGACTCCCATGTGGTCGGATCCACTTAAAGTCAAAATAATAAAAACTGTATCCCTTGAAACAGTAGCAGTGTAACAAGCAGTACAAATTGTATGCTGTTTTTTTTTTCAAAAAAAAAACATATTTTAAGTGAGTTAAAATGGAGTCTGATGTTTTTGGCATTTTTGTGATTTTTATACAGAATGTTTATTTTTACCTGTTTTTAGAGTTTCGGTATTAACCCTTTTTTATTACTAAAACCTCACAAGCTGAGCCAGGTTGTTAAACAAAAAATAAATTACCGGGAATTTTGCATCACTATTTGTATTATTTAGAAATGATAGAAAATACTTTGTTTGATATTTAAAACATTGTAAAACTTTTATAGACTACATTTTTTAATGTGTTTTTTTGTAGGTACCCATCCTAATTTATAGTATTTTTGACTAGGTACAATCATAATAACATCATTTTATTGCAGTTTTATACACAGACGATATACCATGGTATATGGGACACAGATTGGTAGATCAATTAGCAAAAAGATTTCTGGGTTACCATAGGCCTGTACATGCTGTAGTAATCGATGCCGGAAGCACGGGTTCAAGAGTTCTAGCTTATACATTCCATGAATCCTATTTTGGTAAATATCACTATGAGCATGTTTAATGATTTGTTTTTGAAGTTTCTCATCATTAACAATCGTCAAAATAATTTTTTTTTGCGGTGACAAATCTTAAAAATTTTGCATAAAATATTAAAATTCGTGGGTTTCAAAATGTAGTTTCACCTAGACTGCTGATTGGTTGCCAGTATGGTAATACTAATGAAAATCTAGCAACTCAATCCTCATTGGGTAATTTTCCCTCCAAAAAGAGTTAGGTTAACCACTATAGAATTTCTATAATTTTTGATAGGGTACCATCGCGTAAAATGAAAACTAGGACATAAACTTAAATCTCCTGGCCTATAAGGACAGTGTAAAATTTAAAGGTTAGACTTTTGTATTAGGCAATACAACCATGTGTCCAAATGGCGGCTGGATGGCAAATCCTGCTTTGTAAAAATAATGTTGCTGGTGGCATTTTACGGGTGGCTCAATGCTTTTTGCCATCCGACCGCCATATTGAATCACGTGGTTTGGATTCCCTAATTGACGTCTTGATTCCTGAACCATGAAATACTGTCAGTTTTGACAATCGGCCAAGATGACAAAGTCAAATTTTTATTGACCAAGAGCTCAAATTAAAATTTTCATGTCCTAGTTTTCATTTTACGCGATGGTACCTGGCCGGTTTCTGTTTTATTTAGAATCTAATGTGAAACAAATCCATTTACTACTTTTTTTTTTTTTTTTTTTTTTACGGTTCGCCGACTACGGAGGCCATCTTGAACCGGTCATCGACCACAAATGTGGTCTACCGACTGGGGAGTGTGAAACGGCACCTTCATCCTACGAGATATCCGATCTTATCCGGCCTGAATAGGATGGCTAGGTTCATTCATTTTACACTCTTCCCTGACGCAAGAGCACGCCGTGTTTCCAAGCGGTCACCCGCCCAAATACTAACCGCGCTCGACACAGCTTAACTTCGGTGATCTGCGGAAACCGGTGCTTAATATGTCGACAGACCCTTGCCCGACCATTTACTACTTATTGCAAGTCAAAAATATGACTATTGAATTAATTTTTGTAGGAGGATATTTAGTAATAGACAAGGAATTATTTGAATATAATAAACCAGGATTATCTTCATTTGCCAAAGATCCTGAGAAGGTAAGTTATTGATAATATGCATCTATGGTAAATATTGCTTTGAATTAACTTTTACGTGAAAATTCACGAGACAAAAATAATTTTTTGTCCAATGAAATTTTTAACACTGTAACACGGTTTTAGAAAATTGAACCTACAGAATTAGCATTACTGGTCCATTACACACTTTGGCCTATACCTTTGTATTAAATTAACATTTAATGTTTTTATTATTCAGTAGGTATAAACAAATTTTTGGACTTTGTCAATTTTTATTTATGGGTAGAATAAATTCGTTAAATTAGCGGTTAGTAACGTAAACACTTGAAAAAGCTTTTTTCTACTCCCACATGGAACTTTAGTGTTTTCTTTATATTTAAGTGACGAGAAAAGAAGGCTATATTAGTTAACTGTACGGCAAAATTTCATATTCGTCACTAACAGTGCTGCACAGTGTTGCAACCTTTAAAAATAAAATTTGCCATTTTTAAAGAAAAATTCCACGAATACATAAAATACTAAAAAAGTATTTTTAGCAGATCACAAGTGATCCTAAAGAATATCCTATGAATATAACACTGTGCGTAAAAATCTCCGTTTGGAAACAGCACCGACCTATCATTATTCCTCTGTGCTTTGTATATTTATTTCACACGACTTTGGAAATTTTCCATTAGTTGACATAATTGTTATAAAAATTAGATTCCCGTGTGACGTCCTTATAAAGTACTGACCAATCACAGTTTATTGTATTTACTGAGGCTCCGCCTTTTTTTTCAAAACTCTAAATTATATAATTTATGTGTATATGGTACAATATGTTATTAATTTGTTTAATATAACAAAATATACGCATCTGTAATAGTTTTATCAATAATGCATCCTGCTAAATGTACATAGAAAATTAATATCGTGTAGCATAATAACGCCAAATAACCCCGGTCAAGAATGAATTTTACTTTAGATTAGGGGCGTGACAAGAAAAAAATTGGTCACATTTCCCACAATTTTGGCAATAAAACAAATTCCGTCTACATTACCAAAATGCAAAAGTAAATAGTGGGTCGTAGTCCCTTTTTTTAGACCCGGAAAAAGTATGCCAAACTAAAAATAAACGCAGCCGTAGTTCTGTATTGTTTCAGCAAATAAAAAATCCGCTGCCGACGCACATCTTCGCAGGCAGCATGAAGTATTGCGCCTCAACAATGACCTGGAAGAAATCTTGGCTTGGGGTGACAGTAACCAAGTCGAATTTATTGCTAAGAAAACCCAGGCAGCAGTCTTCTCCAAAAAGGTTAACATTGCAGAACCGGATATAGTCATGGCAGGACACGCAATTCCCCTGGCACCGTCTATTAATTTGCTGGGGGTCAATCTGGGAGGTAATATGTCTTGGCATGATCACTTTGCCGCAATTGCCAAGGCAGCTGCACAGAAACTTGGTGTACTTTTCCGCACCAAAAGGTTGTACACACCTCATCAACTTTTGACACTCTACAAATCCCAGATTCGACCATCATTAGAATATTGCTCTCATGTCTGGAGCTCTGCACCCAAGCACACCCTCGGCTACTGGATTCCATTCAAAGGAGAGCCGTTCGTCTGATCGGCGACCCCGAGCTGACCAAGACCCTCGATAGCCTGGAGCATCGAAGACAGGTTGGTGATTTGGTTCTCTTTTACAGATATTTTCATGGCAGGTGTTCGACTGACATTGCCCACTTGATTCCACCTAGAGCAATGCAAAACAGAAATACACGGCGTACCACTGCCGCTCATCCATATGTTGTTCAGCTTAGTACTCCTCGAACTTCATTGTTCAAGAATTCTTTCATCTGGAGAACGTCATCTTTGTGGAATGATCTTCCTGAGGTCGTGTTTCCCAATGAATACAATCTTCAACGTTTCAAGACCAACGTTAATCGCTTTCTTTGCACACTCACCGCTCCCAGAGCGCCTTAAAGGATTTTTCCTACAGTGCAGGTGTTTTATCATAAAAAAAAGAGGCTTTCTAATGCTGAATTTATTCTAGTTCAAAATTACACCCTGTATAGTCCTTCCAATTACTGGCTGGATGCACATCATAGTTTAATATAAACAGGTTATGCTAAAAAAAACTTGGTTATATTTATTATACATACGTAATCACAAAGTTGGTTGCTTATTCTATAGGTTCAATTTTCTAAGGTTTCGGTATTCTGTAGCTCTCGAAATTCAGTGATAAAATATTAACAAAAAAGAAAAGATAAAAAATAGTTTGTTTATATTGTAGGGTGCTGAAAAAATAGCAGTTCTCCTTGAAAAAGCCAAAAAAGAAATTCCAAAAGAGTATTGGGGTAAAACTCCTTTGATTCTTAAAGCGACGGCCGGATTAAGGCTTTTACCTCAGGAGCAAGCAGAAAATCTTCTTAATGCAGTTAAGGAACTTTTTAACAAAACGCCATTTTTAACCAACGAAAAATCCGTGGAAATCATGAATGGAACTGATGAAGGAATATTTTCGTGGTTTACAGTCAATTTCTTGTTAAGTAAGTGATGTACTAGTATTTTTAATATAATAGTCAAAATAATTAAAACCATGACATCAAAAAATATTTTTAGTTTAACACCTTCATTTTCTGCTATAAATTCATCAGATATTGTTATAGTTTTGAAACAAATTCATCTGAGTTATACCAGTAAAGCTTAGTTGGACATTAATCAATAAAAATTACATTGGGACATGTTTACGATACAGGGTGTCTGAAATATTTGCAAAGTTTTAGATTTTTTGACATTGTAGTATGGGTTCAGAAACCCTAAAAACGTGCATTGTTTTTGACATAAGCTTCATTTAACTTTGACAGTGCAGTTACTAATTCGACCTTTCAATGTTTATCTCCTATTTGACGAAAACGAAACTAACCATCTATTTCCAACAAAATATGGCTAACTTGAAAACACTTTGTTTTACAGATAGAATCAACTCCAATCCTGCTAAGACTGTAGCTGCTCTTGATTTGGGTGGTGGTTCTACCCAAGTAACATTTTCAGCATTAACACCAGCAAGTCTACAACAAAAAGAAAACATTCACCAAGCGGTGTCACCACACGGCTCTATTCCAGTTTTTACACATAGTTACTTAGGACTAGGTCTTATGGCAGCTAGAAAAGCCGTTATTTCCCACGGAAATGGTGATAGTGTTAATATTACATGTGAATGTGTGAATCCTGTGGTAGTTAATAAGAAATTTCATTACAATGGTAAGTAATTGCTACGAGACTCTTTTTTGCATACACCTCTATTGTCTGGTTGCACAAAGAATTTTAATAACAATTATTTAACCGGCAAGTTTGACTGTGACATAAATGACTTTAACAGACATTATATAATCACAGTCAAAGGTGCGTGTTTAGTAAATTAAAAATTAAAGTAACCGAGCCAGTATGATTGTGAGAAAATTATTTCTGTCAATGTTACGTCTGTCACAGTCAAACTGGCCGGTTAAATAATTATTATTAAAATTATTTATGCAACCCGACATATGTGTTTTATAATAAATTCTTTTATGCAACGGTGAATAGATAATGTGAACTATGTTATTTAAATATATAGTATGAAATGAATGATACGATGAAATCCCGGTAAATCAACAAGTGGTTACATGGTTGCTTTTTAGGTAATGATTACCAAATAAGTGGCCTTCAAAAAGGTTACCCTACCTCAAGGACACTAGGAAATGAAATTGAAGTTGGCGAAGAAGTGCCAATAGTAGATTTCGCCAAATGCTCAAAAATTATATCTGACTATGTTCATGATATATCTAGTAAAAGGAAACCCCCAGAAGAATTGCCTTCAAAGAGTATTTTTGCTTTCAGTTATTACTATGACAAAGCTAGCCAAGCTGGTTTGATTGACTTTGACAAAGGAGGTCAAGTAAAGGTAAAATTATGTTTATAGTATTATAATTTAAATAGCATGTTTTTTGTCCATCTTGAGGGTGGTTATTGGTTTAAACTTCAGACAAATTTAGATATATCAGCGGGGATCAAGCACCTAAACCACTCGAAAAAGGTTTAATACTGATTTTTTTTTATGACAGGTTCAAGATTTTAAAAATGCCGCGGAAAGAACATGTCGCGAAGCAAATGCTGAACAGCCATTCATCTGTATGGACATGACATTCATCTGGATATTGCTTGAAAAGGGATTTGGGCTTTCCCTGGATACCAATATTTATGTAAGTATTATCTTTGCTCTGTATTTTTTATTTGCTTGTTGAGGTGGTAGTGATAACATACTTATACACAGGGCCATAGATAAGGGGGGTGGGGTGGTTAGAGTACAATTACCCCTCAATGAAAAAAAACCCTAAACTATGGGATAGAGAAAATTTTAAAGTTTAAAAAAATAGAAAAGAAAACTAATTATTATATCAGTACACTAATAATTTCTGTAAAAATAAAAAATAAAATTTGTAAAAATAAAAAAATATTTTTTAGTGTAGTTGAATAGAACAACTTTTCATAATTACAGTTTTCGATATTGTCAAAAATAAAGGTATGTACTACTCTTGGGCAAAATTCACATTTTTTGACAAACCTTGTATACGACTAAAAAAATTTAATATCTGATGGTTGCATTTTAGGTTTTGGACCATGCAGAACTTTTTATGAAGAATAACTTTTTTTTGTAAATTTAATAATAAAAAAGTGTCCCATTAGTTGCCAACTTAAGTAGACACACTGTATATAAAAAAAATAGAACGTGGCAAAGAATATTAAAAAAGAAGTCAAAAAAATATTCAAACTACCAAATTTATTCTAACTTAATTTAAATTTTTTTTTTAGTAGTTTGGTAAAATTTTAACAAAAGTTGAGCGTGGTCCCTAAGATTTCTTGCCTGCGGCGCTTTTTTTCTACTCCTCCCAGAATTCCTCTCTGGTTCGCCCCCTGCTACCCCCCACGATCAACGCCTAGCTACAGCCATGCTTTATACAGATGCAAATATCGCTTTTTTTAAAACCGAAAAAGTACGATTTTTAATATGTTCGTTACTTGCAGTTTTTATTTTTGTAACTTCTCTACGCGTCGTGTGGCATTATTATGAGTTAATTATTGTGTAGCTTAGCTTCCCAGCTAACAGATTAGGCTATAAATTAATGAATCCGTCCTTAGAAACAAACATAACTAATTTAATAATATTATTTTCTTTTTTTCTAGTTATACAAAAAGGTAACAGGACACGAAATTAGTTGGGCACTTGGTGCAGCCTATGACGTTCTACGAAGTAAATTAATTTAGGCCAGTATGGAATTACCATCACATAACTCGTTGTGCCTTATAATTCCAAACGAATAATTAAGTTTTCGGCATACTAAAAAAAATGCCTAAAAAAGACAATTTCTTGGGTTTCCTTTTTAATATTTTATTTTATGTGAAAAAGAAGCAAAATTTACAGGGTGTTTTACAACGACTTAATTTTTTATTTCTCTAGTCAATTTATGGTCAGTAAAACTCAATGGATCGTGAGTAAAAAAACTCCACTTTAGTGTGCCAAATAGGTACATGTAATTATTTAGACCAGAAAGATTATTGAGGACTATAAAATTATTATTAGACAGTAAATTAAAGTTGCCTTTTTATATTTATTGTATATATTTTTTGAGGTTTTATTTTAACAATAAACCGACACAACAACTTGGAACACATCTTATTATATTCTAATTTTAAACAATTTTGAACCGAAATTTCGTTTTACATTATAAATCGGCCATATATTTGATGCTTTCCTGAACCTATGATACGATTTGAATGACTTTCTTCCTGCTCACTGACTTTGAGTTTACTTAATAAAATTTCTGGTAATATCATGAAGGTGGATTTCGATTCTTTGTGGAAACAAACACTATGACGTTGTCACCGAATCAACCAGTGTGGACGATTTGTTACAATTGTAACATCTGTTACGTTTTTAAAAGATTGTTACGTTTTTTTGAGCTGTGATTTTTGGGGGTGAGAGAGAACTTCCCTGTGGACGGAGAAGTTTCATATACAGGGATGTTTTTTAGAAGTCACTTTGGGAAGAAATTTTTGACATGCCCTTTAAGTTACGATTTTAAAAAATGCTCTTACTCTTTTAGTAAATCTGTTAAGTTTTTAATGCTTTTACTATTTTGGTAAACCTGTTACGTTTTTTTAACCAATTCTGTTACGATTGGAAAAAATTCGGTGGCAACACTGGAATCAACAAGAAAAAAAAAACATTTAAATCGGATCTTAAGTTCAGAAAAAATATAGCATGAAATATGTGGCAAATTTATGATGTGTTAATTTTGTCCAGAAGTTTATATTATTTTGCGCAAAAAGACGTCAATTATTGTTTTCACCCATTTTGCCCAACTAGGTAGTTTTAATTTTGGTTACAGGATAAATAACCCCTAGTAAGACACCCTGATGATCACAAAACTATAATAATGAACAAGGTATCACTTACATGCCCTCGGATAAAAAAAATTTGTTATTAAGGTCATATTTGCAGTAATATAAAAACTCCTTTGCGGCTTCTACTTCATGTTTGACATGAGAATTAAAGCATTTAATAATTTTAGGAAGCTCTTTAAATAAATTTAGAAATTGCTGTTTCTAGTTAGTGGTCAGGAGAATATTTTTTTAGTTAGTAGTCACACAAAATAATAAAGGTTGATTTTAAAATTTGTTTTCTACAAAAATATTGCAAAAAACCATGAATATTAATATCCCTAGAGCATGTAGGTAAGCCTTAAAATATCTTTTCGATTTGGTAACGTAATGATTTAGTATGCAAATAAGGCATGCATATTTTTTTATAACAAATAATGTCTCGTATCGATATCTCAGGGTTGGTTTGTGCATAAAGGTATCTATAAACCTTATTTACGTCATTTTTCATAACTTGCATCCATGGAATCAAACAAAAAATACTATTTGCACAATATAATACAACTTGGTTATCCATAAAGCACGATTTATAAAAATTTAAATCTTATATTGTTATTATTTGATATAAACCTGCTAAACTTTTGATTGTACACAAATTTCTCGACTTATTTACAAACTATACTACGCCCAGCGGTAAAAAATATTTTGCCAATTCAATTTTATTTTAATTTGTTGCCAAAATGAAGTTCTTGGCGGATGTATATCGTTTATTTTGTAAATGCGATATACACCATTTTATTTATATCTGGCTTTAAAGTGTCAATTATCGCTGGGTGTAATAAAATTATACAAAAGAACATATAACGGGTCGGTAACTTTATTAAGGTAAATATTATAACTTGTCCCAGTGCTCAAGCTATGACTCCATTGATTTATTTTTTAATACATCAAAATTTAAAAAGTTATTTTGTCACTACAATGCCTTGTATTTAAGCAAGCGTTTGCTAGAAATTTAGAAGTTTTATAATTAAAAATAGGTATGTATTTTCACTGTGACTTGTTATGTATATAGGCTGTGCATTAAATTCCATTTTAACATTAAATGTGACGTGTAGGTGTTGTTGTTTCACAAGTAAAAAAAGACAAAGCAATAATACATAGTTTATAACAAATGATTTGACTTTTAATGAAATATATAAGGAAAACTAGAAGTGTTTTCTCAACCGACCAATAAAACAAAAGCCTGGGAATACCTGTACCGCAATGGCGTTATTCTATAGGTACACAAGAAAAAAGTTGTTCTTGCTGCCAGGATTGTATACATACAATAAAAAAAATATTTATCAATTATTTATTTACTATTACTTACATTGCATTCATAACCTCCTAAAAACTACTGAGAGTTAAGGTCGAATCAGCATTTAAATTATCCATTAAACCATTATACATGACTTGATTAACAAGATCTTCAGCATATTTTCTTTGGTCGTCGTTCATATCTCTAAGTTTAACGGCTACGTTTTTACCAATTGTATCAAAAATATCATCGTAACTTGCGTCCGTTAACATTTTTTCATCTTTGCTGTCGACGTCCACAAAGGGATCATCGTTTTTAATTAACTGAAAAGTATAATACCAATGTACTTTTTACTCTGGAAATGCAAAAATACAAATCAAATTGGTGACATTCTTTTATATAAATGAGCTTATGTGAATGCGTCCATAGAGTGTTATTCAGGGAAAGGGCAAAAAAAAAAGGTTGCTGGCCCAAAGTAGCTTCTAAAAAAAAGTTAAAAGTTTTCTGCCTTAGGTTTTCATTTTTTATTCAAAAAGCTTTGGTTTAATTGTTAAACTTGTAAAACGGGTTTTACATCAACAAATATTTCCTTTTGTTAAAATTGTTTCTTTGGAAAAAACCCTATTTACTTATTGAATTCAGGTTCCTATTATTCACTTAACTTACCACATCTGTGCTATCATCTGAAACATCATTGTCATCATCCTTCTCTACACCCTAAAAAAAAATTTCACCAACATTTTTTGATTTGATTTTTTTTTAAATTTTAAAAATAAATAATATTTGAAATTACCCTGCATACTTTCCACATACCTTCTTTATCCGATAATCTTTTAAGAATGTCAAAAGATCATAACACCACAAGATGTGTGGCCCCCCATCACTTTTATTCTTACACTCCCTTCTATATTGAGCTTTTAAGGAACTAATTTTTTTTCTCACTTCTTCTACATCAAAATGCTTGCCTGTTTCAGCAATTAATTCCTTTGTTAGTTCATTGTAGGCTTTAATCCTTGGTACTTTTGCGGTGTTAGAACCTGCATCCAATGTAGATAATATGGGGTATTTTTTTAGAAGCTCTATGAGAGAAACTGTATGTTTTTTTGACCAAAAATATATGTTTCTCTAAAATTGGAAAAAAGTAATTTACTATTAATTATCAATAAATATAGGTATAATTTCATTACTTTAAACACAACTTACTGAATTAGTGTCATTTGTTTCTAAATTTTCGTTACATTCTTCTCCCACAATAAAAAGAAAATGGTTATAGTACCATAATGTTGGTACATAATTGTCCTTCCCTTTAGCTAACTTTTTAGATTCTAATACCTAAAAAGTTAAAGTTCTTTTTAAAACTAACAAAAAAAAATAAAAGAAGATAAAACTAGCTATTAATGTCTATTAAAACTGGAATGGTACAATATTCTTGTTTATTGGCGCTTTTTATAATTTATTTGTTTTTCATACCTTTTTATGTTCACGTCTAAAAGCAGTTCTCATGCCTTCGATCTTATGTTTAACAAAGTCAAGATTTGCCTCGGGATAATACTCTTGGCATTTATTTATTATTACTTCAAAAGCTGCATTTCGAGCAAATCTACTTTTGTATTTGGGATGGGTTTTATCCCACAGTAATTGGTTTTCTTTATAGAGTTGTATAAACTCTTTCATAAATTTCCCATGTTCCTTTGATACGTGTTGTGGTTTTTCACTCTCCATTAAATGAATTAATCACGCTAAATCTCAGGAAACTGTCGAAAGTGTTTATTTATTAGATTGATCGAAATAAAATTTATAAAGTTTGTTACACAACCTCAAATCCAAACTCAAATCTTTGTTTTGTATTCTGTCACAGAAAAATGTTGCTTTCTATTTGCGACGACCTCTAGCCTTGCGGCCTCCAGCCAATTCATCTGTTCACCCGGCCCAGCGCATGATAATAAAGAACACACACACGCACACACACACGCACACACACATTATTCTTCTGTGAAGAAACAACAACCTACAACCTTTTTCTTTGCCAAAATTTTTTTATTTGGTTAAAAGAAAACGGAAAATGAGAAAGAAATTGAAGGAAATAAGTAATATAAAGGTTGCAGACTATCTTGCAGTCAAGGAATTGAGCTGGCATATTACTTGAGTTTCTTTTACTTGCTATGCCAAATCAAACGGCTGACTTAAGCGTTCCATTTACAAAATTAACTCCCGTTTCCATTACAACCACAATTACAACTTAACTTAAAAGAAGCAAAAGAAACTTACGTTGTACAGAGAAATTATAGGTAGTAGCTATGCCCTGTTGTATCGATGAAAGCCAGAAGCCAAGAAAATATGAAGAAGAATAGACAAATTTAACTTAACCTCACTTCTTTGCAATGTCGCAGTCGCGTTTCAGGTAAAATTTTAAATTTACAATGGGATAAATTAATAAATACTAAATAAGTATTTTTCAGGTCTAGGAAAGATGATGAAGAATTGGGGTCAACCAGTTCAGATGATGAATATGACAAAAATGAAAAAAGGTTAATAAATAAATATAGAAACAAGAAACGGGAGGAGTCCGAAAGTGAGGTAAACCAAACCTTTATAATCTTTGATACCTTTTCGAGTGGATTTTCTTGGTCCTTCATCTGCATAGTTGGTTTTGGAAGAGGAGGGTAGATATTATAGTGTCAACAAAGTGAAAGCACTTTTCAATAAAATTAACCCTTAACTGCCGTCGCTACTATGTGGGACATAATCGACGTCGTATGATCTCTTATTTTTTCACCCAGTTTTTTCGCAAAGATGATGTTTTATTAGTTTAGTTGATAAGCAGGACGTACCGCATATGAAATCTATCTTCTGATATCCACCTGATCTTCCAGGTATCTGGTACTTCATACTTGTGCTAACTGATACATTCATTATACTACATCCCCTTGTTTCACAAGAATGTTTTTACGAGATCTGTTAAGAGTTGAAACAAAAATATGTCTGTACTATTTTTAGACTGAAGTATTTGGTGTAGGCTCAGAAAGTGACTCTGATGACAAATTGGATGACGATAATCAAAGTGACATTGCACTTAGTGATGTAGAAGGACAAGAAGATAATGATAATTTACCTGATGTTAGAGCATGGGGTAAAGAGAAAAAAAAATATTATGGAACAGACTATGTGGATCCTGACTATGGAGGGTTTCAAGAGAAAGATGCTCATGCTGCTGAAATTGAAGAGTTGGAAGCTAAAAATTTGCAGCAACAATTGGTACAACAGCTTGATGACAATGATTTCAGCTTAGATGTTATATTTAAGGTACAAAAATACTATAGAATTCTTTTTGGCAAACATAATAAATAAACCTCATCTAGGCTCTTCATAAATGTGGGAATATATTTTTTTTAGAAAAAAGATGATGACAAAGTTAAAGAACAGAATGAAAATGAGGAGCTAATAAAAACTGATTTATCCAAATTAACAACTAAACAAAAGCTTCAGATATTACAAAAAGAGTCCCCAGAATTTTTTGCTTTAATAGAAGATTTTAAAGGTAATAGTTATCTTCCACTATTAATAATTCTTAAAAGTTCCATATGTAGGTATAAAATCTACTGTAAAACTAATGTTTTTACCATAAAAATATTTTTAGTAAAAATGACTGTAGCAAAGGACTTTTTACAACCTATCATGGAAAAGTTGAAAAAGGGAGACATTGAAAATTGTAAAGCAGTAGAGTTTGTTCAAACACACTATCAACTTATTTTAAAGTAAGTAATTACATTAACTACAATTACATCATTTTAAAAGACAAATTAATCTTTTTTAAGGCTGTAAAGTGATTCAGAATATTAAAAGTGTAAATAAGATGTAAGAATTTACCAAGAAATCTACCTACATAAATTCTCACTAACTTGTATGTTAATATATTTTTCTTGAAATTTATACTGGTATAAGTAATAATTTTATATATTTTATAGTTATGCCACCAATATTTACATGTATCTGCTTTTAAAAGCAAATAAAGAATTGAAAAATCATCCAGTCATTCAAAGATTATACCAGTATAGACAGTTACTTGCCCAAATGGAGCCCGTTTTTGAAGAAGTTATAAAACCACAAATAGAAATGTTATTAACTGGAAAAACTAGAGAAGTATGTTTAAAAAATAGGGTTGGTTTTTTATTTAATAATTTGCTTCATTATTTTATTGTTGTCATCATTTTAATATAATACATTACTCAATATATTTTTAGAGTGCTGATAAACTTACCATTTCCTCAAAACCAAAGAAGAAGAAAGTGCTTAAAATTCTAACACAGCAAAAAACTGAACCCAAAACCAATAAAACAATATCTGACAGTATTCAACCCAGTAAAAAAATTAAATTGGATAACAATCTGCAAAATACAAAGAAAATTAGTCCTGGTTCTGAAGATTCAGATGGATCATCCGAAGATTTAGGAAATGAAGTAGTTATGGATGTAGATCAAAATAGAAGTGATGGTGATCAAAAAATTGAAGCAAGTGCAGAAGAAACTGAAGGTATTTTCTTAATTTTTATAAATGATTTTTTGAGAAATTTAAATAGGTAACTTCAGTTGTATGTATGTATGTATTTGCTATCGGTCAATATAAATCATTTGTTACTATAGATTTTTCACCTTTTTAGGCATTGGCAAAAGGGCCATTACTTATCAAATCGCTAAAAATAAGGGTCTTACACCACACCGAAAGAAGGAACATAGAAATCCAAGGGTCAAGCATAAACTTAAGTTCAGAAAAGCTCTTATTCGCAGGAAAGGGGCAGTAAGTATTTTTCATAGGAATATTATTCAAATAATTTGTTTTTTGGGAAAAGTCTTGGAATACTGATTGACTGAACATTTATTTTAGGTTCGGGAGCCCAGAAAAGAACTTAAGAGATATAGTGGTGAGATATCTGGTATTAAGACTACTGTATCTAAGAGTGTAAAGTTTAAATCATGATAATGTTTTTAAAATAAAATAAAACACATTTTTTATATTATGATATAAATAAATGTTTATGTACAAAGGAGGTGAAATACAGTTATTACATACCTTATAAATTTAAATTTTACATATTATACCTATAATATAAATACAACTAAGTATGTGTAACAAAGGCTTATATTAATAGTAACAAACATTTCAATAATATAGCTTTTAGGAATAAAATTTAAAATAGTAGATTTTATTGAAAGCAACATTAACAAAACTTGAAGAAATAGTTCATACTTAAAGTGGAGTGGAAATTTAGAAGGTAAGAAATAAGAATACAATGTCTTCCTCCACTGTTATATTATAGAAATATTAAGCAACTTCTCTACATTTTTCGAACGCAGAAGCACTTATCTTCAGGGGAATCAATAAAAGAAGAAAAACCAGTAGATATCACCCTAACTGAGTAACACAATTGCAGGTTCGATGTAAAAATTGTGTTGCTCAGTTAGGGCGATATCTACTGGTTTTTCTTCTTTTATTGATTCTCCTGAAGATGATTGCTTCTGCGTTCGAAACATGTAGAGAAGTTGCTTAATATTTCTATAATATAACAGTGGAGGAAGACTTTGTGTTCTTATTTATTACCTTCTATTAACAAAACTGTAACTGCTCTTACAATGAAACTCGCTAATGGGCAGAAAAGAGAACGTACATTCTGATAATATACCAGTTATAAACTAAATAAAGAGAAAACACATGCATTGTGTCATAATATAATGGTTGATGGTAGAAGGAGAAAACAATGTGTTCTAAGAAACAACAGGTATTTTTATGTTCTCTGTCGTCTGATTATAAAAGCTGTTTGCCGAGTCTGTATAGAATATGAACAAACATTTTTTTAATTCAAATTTTAGCAATTTTTAATAGGATACAGTATTCTCAGGGGATGATTACCCGTGCGTCATTAAAATCGTATGAATTAAATCGAAACATGGTCAAAACCATGATACTACTATACAAGGTATGATATCAACACGATGCGCAGTGGATCGTGACGTCTTACAGAGATGAATTTTTGAATTGAACGCGCCGAATTATACGGCAAAGCGTAGTTTACGTTATTAAAAGGCAATTTTATATGAAATTTTTATAATCGTTTATTTCAAATCATATTAGCCTTAGAATTTCTACTGTGACTTAAATCTTGAAACATACATTTTATATAGATAGATTGATTATTTTGATCAAAATTTAATCTCAACTTTTTGAAAGAATTTGAAAAATAAAGGGAGTGATGACAAATTTAAAAGGTTTATTTTGGAACAAATGTAAAAAAATAATTTTTAAGTCCTGGGAGATCGCAACATATAACTGATGAGAATTTAATGTTACTTTCAATCACCTACTTAATTACTATTAAAAAAAAAAAATTTTATTTTCAGACTAGAAGTAATTTTAATTAGCGACAAATATTTTAATTTACAGCCAAAATAAATATAGCCTAATGATATATTATGAGCTAATGCATCAAATAAATAAATTTGTTCTATTTTCACTGTAACCACAACTTAATAAACAAAGTGTGCCTGTGGTTTTG
The DNA here is from genome assembly GCA_935413205.1 of Polydrusus cervinus. NCBI lineage: Eukaryota > Metazoa > Arthropoda > Insecta > Coleoptera > Curculionidae > Polydrusus > Polydrusus cervinus. Next base: position 18,683,071 of record OW284514.1, on the reverse strand, counting down.
ATAGTCTATATTCGTAATTGATTATAAAAGTAATTATGTGCTTTTTAATACTCTATTAATATTTTTCTTAACTCAGAATAAGAATTATTAATTATTGTTTTTTGTGTAAAATTTTTCTTCACAATTTAATATTACTAACATCGTTAATCTTCCCGCGCAATAATATCTCATTTTAATCTATTTTATAGAAGAGCAAATTTTAGTTTCTGTCAAGGATAAAGATTGATATACAGGGTGTTATGAAAAATACTTTTTTTACCTTGTATATCGTTTCTTATTACAGAATTATAAAACATTAAAATATACTTGAAATAATACCTTAGTACACCCTTGTACGGTCTCAAAACTAGCATGCTATCTTAATTTTCGAGTATTTTAAGTCATTACGTGAGAATACACTGGTTCCTATACGACTGTGTTTATTATGTTGTGATTTAAATTATTATTAAATATTTTGTACACAAAAATGTGTCAGGAGCATAAAACATTTAAGTACATTCTGTAGCCCAGCTACCATACATACATTATTCATGGGAATATGATAGGCTTCGTGAGATCTGTTTCAAAAAGAGCGACGCGCCATTAGAAAAAATGGCATCTAAGTCGGCGCGTACTCTAAACTTATTTATGTCCATGCCGGTTAGACTCAATTGGGTGGATCATTTTTTGACCGATTCTTTTTTTTTAACGGTCACTATCAAATTCTTGATATAACTTACCAGCGAAATATTTTTAAAACAAACAAAATAAGGCTAATAAGAAATTAATAATCAGTCTTTAATAAGGATTGTATAAAAAATCCTTTCAACTTTTTATTTAACTCTAACCAGTAAACAACGAGGAATTAATATAAATATTGATATGTAAAAATGTTAACTCCAACTAAATGATGCCGTCTAGTATTTTGATTATAATAGTGAATCATTTAAATCAACAGCTGCCACTCTAGTTTTAGAAAGTTTCTTTAGTTCGTTTGGTTTGTTGTATATGATTAAAAACCACATGCAAGGAGGACATGCAATCGTCTTATTGTATTGTCTTGATTCATTTTCACCATTATTCCGTCAAAATAATCTTTATAAAAATGTAAAACCTTCAGTTATTCCTTGGGCAAATTATATAATTACATATTTTTGGAAATGGAGGGGATGCTTTTTAGGTGTAAATCTTTTTGTCCATTAGTTTTAGATTTAGTTCTCTTTATTTTTTAGATACAATGATACATTATGGGATATTCGAATACTAACAAATTTTGTAAATTTTTCATCTTGTTTCGATATTGTTATAATCTGAGCAGGATTTTTTTTTAGTAGAGTAAAATCATTTGACCAATTCAGGGGAACAAAACAAATACAGTGTCTGTTCATTCATATGAAGACGACTGTAGATACTTACCAGTTGAAACGTTGTCATGTAAAACAAATAAAGATAATCCAAGTAAAAATTCAAAAAACAAATACACGCGGAGAGCAAGTGAATACTACACAGGGCAGCAAGGAGCGGCTTCGAATTTTATTTCCGATTGACCAATAACAATAAGATTTAAGCTGATCACGTACAAAACATGGTGGTTTACAGCCCGTGGAAATGGTACGACCAATTATTAAAGAAGCATTTAAATAGGATTATTTTTGTAATTTTAACGGAAACTTAAGTGTCTTTCATACCAGTATGAAACACGGCATCGGTTCCTGGTTTATCTAATTGAAAATTTAATGCAACAATTTTACTAAGGGGTTCACAAGAACTTCTAGTTTGGCGAATGATACCTTATTTTTTTTTCAAAAAAAAAATTAAAATTTTTTTAAAGTTTCAAGTATCCGCTCTACAACTTATATTATCCGCCACGAAGAACATAAAAATAGGAATATTGCGGCTATTCATGTTTATTACTTATTTTCCATTAAAATTACAAACGATGCCCCGATATTATTTTCAAAATCTCCACTGAAGCCGCGCCCCTTAATTCTCGTAAATTCGTTTATAGAATATTTTGTACTATATAAAATTTTTTTTATTGCCATCGCCAGACGCAGGTACAGTATCCGCAATGTAGTGGAAATGCAGTATTTGTTCGTAACGACTCATCGACTACTCTGTTTGCTCTTAAATAAAAATGAATTCCTATATTTAGCAGAAAACATAATGTGATATGTATAGTTATTAGCTTTCTATGCATGTGTGGTTTTCGTTAACTGTATTCACTTTATAATTATGTGCGATTGTTTGTCAATTAATTACAAATGTTTCATCAAGCATTTGATCTGCCTTTTAGCAGTATTTTAATCACATCGCTACTTCTTATTCACAACTTGGATTTATCAGGACGACTAGATAATTAACAATTGTTTCTTATGCAAAATAAGTTTCGTTGAAAGATACTATATACACTTATGGCAATAAAAGTCTTGGGTGAATAGCTCGGTTAATGAGTTGCACCGACGTGACGCCCCGTACCTCGGATAATTAGATTTTCCGATCGGCGCTGTCACTAGTGTCAATCCGGACCTCGGATAATCGAGGTTCTACTGTATTTTAATTAATTCTGTCCTCAGTAAATACTTGAAGAATTTAAAAACAAAACAGAAAATTTTAATTTTTCTGGGAAAATTTATTGAGAAAGTCCATTGGTTGACGTGGTGTATACTATATCCTGCTAAATATTCAGCTATTTAAGAGATTTCTACGGTGAAAGATTTACAAAATTTGCTTTCTTCATGATTATATATTTACACGATATATTAAATTACTGATTCCAAAGAACCAATGAATATCACATTACAATTATATTTTATAAGCGCCAGTCGTGTTTTGAAAAATAAACTTACCTATAATAGGTATTTTCGAAATACTCGTAGAGATCGTTAAGTGCGGCAAAGCACAAAAGCTGCAAATATTTGTGACTACAGAAAGAGCGTTACCTCTTAGTAGGTTTTCCTACGACCACCTATGAAAATGAGAAAAAAAGCACGGTTAACTTGGCTCGAAAGCGCCGAATATCACACGCGTGTTGAAAGAAAATATTTCAACTCTAGAGTGGAAATACAAGGCACACTATTTAATTTAGGCATATGATGCCAATTTGACAAACCACACCTATTTATTAAAAAGAACAAATTTTAGAAAGCAGTTTAGTTTATTTATCACGTATTTGTTGAGTGATTCAGAATTAGGGTGTGAAAATACGCCATCTGAAATTATAAAAAAGTTAAGAATATACTGGAAAATTTATTACCAGTCAAAACAAGACCCGCTGAAGAAAATGTCATATATTAAACTTAAGCAGAAAATGTTTATGGGTCGCTATAATAGCCTAGAGACTAGAGCCATAACCTACGAATCGAAAGATCCCAGGTTCAAATCCCATCAGGACCACTTTACTTTTTTTATGAAAACATTAAATAATCTATAGAATTATTTTGAATTGAAATCTTCCTTATTGGGTGAATTTTTAAATTTATTTTTAATGCATCTTTCCTTGATTAAATAAAAAAAATCATTCAAGAAGGAAGATTTCAATTCAAAATAATTTTATAATTTATTTAATGTTTTTATAAAAAAAAGTCAAGTACTCCTGAAGAATTTGAACCTGTGACCTTTCGATCTATTAAATTGGCATCATACGTTTAAATTAAATAGTGTGCCTTGTATTTCCACTCTAGAGTTGAAATTTTTTTTTTCAGCTCTAGAGTTGAAATATTTTTTTCACAAATCAAAGGTTTTTTAAATAATTCTTTGTGGTCGTAGGAAAAATAGTGTACATTACTCGTGTGAAAGTGATTATTCTAAAACTCGAAGAATTTCCGCACTCGGCTGACGCCTCGTGATAAATATCTCCTCGTTTGAAAAGTATCACTTTCATCACTTGTTATGTAATATACTATTTACACTTTGCCACGCTCGCCGGTCACCTTATATATACACGATTGGCGCCTTTAGTGAACATTCAGTCAGGGAGAGGATCCACAATAACTTAGATATTTTTGGGATGACAATTTTTTAAATTAATGTCTATTAAATACCTTTCTTAAATTTTAATCGTTTACGTTTCATCAGAATCTGACGGTGGATCTAAAGCGGTGTGCACCGTTACGCTTACGCCGCGGTTAATGCTAATGGCAGGGTAGAACACCCCGTAGAGATCTCTAAAAGCTATTTCCCCCTGCGGTTCTTCGTTAACGTAGAATTGTAGAACGTGTTGATTTAGGTCTAAAAGTACTCCGATTGTAGACCCTACGTGGATTCCTCCTTCAACCCGTTGTTCGTGACCTCCTGCGTGTTGAAACCAGGATCTCTGACGGTCGATATACATTGCCCAGCCTTTGTCGTCTTTTCCTGGAAAATATTTGTTTATTATGGTAGGAGCAGTTGGTTTGTATTGAAAGATGTTTCCTAAGTTGATACTTCCTTTTTTACTGTGTATGGAAGTTTTTAAAATCAACACAATTTTTAAGTAACTTTTTTTTTAAACTCAAAAATATGAAACTTACATTATGTTTTTACAATAAGCGTCTACCTAATACGGGCTCCTCAATAAGCTGCAGAGCTTGGCATCAGGCACGAATGTTTTTCAAACAATCTTTAAATATTACGGAATAAGAAAAAAAAATCAAATAGAATCAAGGTTCAGAAAAACATAACATCAAATAGATATGTGGTAAATTTATGATGTTACGTTAATTTTGTCCTGGAGTTTATGCAATATAACCCTCTGTGCAAAGTTCTGCACTCTGTAACCACTACCGTGACGGAGCGTAATATTCATAACGCCGAATTAACAGCCGCACTTTGTCAACACTTCCCATAAATAAGTAACTATTATCTTATTACTTTTATAATGTATCATTTTCACGTTTCAATAATATAAAGTAACAAAATATTTCCATAACCATGCGACTAGTTAAACTAACTGAGCGTCACACTATGTGATTCATTAGAGTATCAATTAGAGGCTACAATTCACCCAACTTTCTCTCGATATCTGGTATTCCACAGGAATCCATTTTGGGACCTCTTTTATTTTTGTTATTCATTAATGGTGCTGTTGATGGTAAGGAATTCGCAGGTACTTCTGTTTGCAAAGTAGAAAAGTACTGGGTATCATTAGTTGTAGTGCCTTGCAAAGAGATTTAGACACGCCATATGACTGGTCCATAATAAATCGCTTGCCTTTTAACATAAATGAGTGCAACATATGAAGTTTTTCTATTCTAAAAAAACTACTAACTTGGCCTACATAATCAATGGCAATAAGATCGACTCAGTATCTGAAAAGAAAGATTTGGGAGTTTTGTTTGATAACTAATTGTCTTTTAATTTACACATTGAATCAGTAGTAAAGCTATCCTATAAAAACCTTGGGTTTGTCTTACGAAATTCTAAATCTTTTACTTCTACAAAAACTCTAAAGATTCTTTTTAATAGCTTAGTAAGAACAAAGCTTGAATACTCCAGTGTTATCTGGTCTCCTTTTTATGTTAAGTACATTCAAATGATTGAAAAAGTCCAAAAAAAGTTTATCCGCATCTCAGACGTTTTATTAAGAAAAATTCATGACAATAGCTATCCTACTAACCTAAAGCGCTACAACTTAATGACATTGCATAACAGAAGACAGAAGTACTGTTTATAAGATATTTAATAACTTAGCAGTAAAACATTACATAAAGTGAGCACCTGTATACCTAATAGAACTACTCTTACTTAATAAGATTAATAATTAAATACATACCTAACATTTTATCCCTAGTAACGTCTATTCTAGCAATGCCAAAAGCAGGGTCTGTATCAGCATCATATTTATCTACGGTAAATTCCCAATAATGGATACCTCTACTAAATCCTACACTTCCCAGTGCTACCCGGTGCTCCCAACCTTCTCCAGAGACCGTACTATTGTCATCTGAATATTGTAGGCCTGGACCGGAAAGAATCGGATCAAATGTAAACCATGCGACTGAAAATATAAATATATTAAAACAAAAAGGATATTATGAGTTAATAAAATTCAGTTACAAATACAGGGAGGCTTAGGTTATTAAAAATGAGTGTCGTCGTGACGTCTTCAAATTTTACTGGCGTCCTCTTGTCTCTTTATCTATTATAGCATAGAACTAGCATATAAATGACAACTTTTAAAAATTAATAAAATCATATAAAGGGGACGAAAAAAAAATCAGAGAATTTAAAAAAAATTCAATAAATTTCGAAGAACTGCAGCAATCAAAATGTAATTCAGCTTGCAAAAAATGTTTAGTGCATTTAACTTGATTTATAAAACACATCCACTTTGCTACTTGATGACCTAACTGCCTTACTTTAAAACTCATGTAAACAATTGCAAGCTACGTGCATGTTCTTATAAAATTTTCTTTGTTCTAGCTCTAGGGCATTTGCTAAAACTTACCTTCAGCTGTCTGTAATCCTATAAGTTCACTGTAATCGCCTTCACCTGAGCTATTAAATGCTTTTACTCTGGCATTGTACATGCAGTGGAAATGCAAACCGTCCACAGTGCATATCGTCTCGATTCCACAATAAACTTCCTGTAAAAAATAAATTAGAAAATTAAAAAAAAATCTTTATAAGTCGCTGTATCTAGCTGAGTTGTCATTTTTGCCCTTCTTTCGAATTAGGCTTTTTTCCTCTTCGTTAGCTGCCAGGGCCATTCTCGAGAGGACCTACAGCTTAACGTGGGTTCCGAACCACGATCCTCAGTCATGCGACACTCCCCAAGGGTTATCAACCCCCGGTTTCTTGCCATTGCATGACCTACCGATTGGGGAGTGTATATCTTCTCCGCACCCCACGAGATGTCCGATCTTATCCGGCCTGGTTACAGGCATGAATGGGGTGGGTTGGAAGATGATACATTTTATACTCTTTCCTGCATTCTTAAAAATACTTAATTTCAGACATCCTTTTTTTATTGTGCGTATGCCCACTCCGGGGATCGAACTCGTATCGCCACGGTCGATTGCCAGTAACTCACCTTTGAGCCACTGCCGCGGTATCTAGCAGAGTTATTCTTTAATATTTTTAAAATGTCTTCGTTGACTTTTAGTACTCCAACTTGGGTTTAGGAAACAAAATTAAATAATGCTTTTATTGATGAAAAAAATCTATATATGTCATAAATATCTAAATAATTATATCCAGGGCCCTGAAATAAGAGTTTGCTTCTTTGAAAACAAGAGTATTTGCTCTCGAGTAAGAATTATGTTCTAAATAAATTTTATGTTTATATTCAGAGGTTATTGCGTTTAAAAAAATTCGCAGCTTAAAATTTATTATGACATTTTGAAAATGTTTTAAAAATAATTCAGCTCACACTCCAATAAGAGAAACAATTTCAAATAAAAACTATAAAGCTCTTCTTCATTTATACAGGGCCCGCTCTAGCAATAACGCCGCCCTGGGCAAAACAAGAAATTGCCACCTTTTTTATCCCTTCTTCGTTTTATACCTACCACAACAGCAAATTGTCTGTCTATTCCTCGCCACCCGCCGGCTTGTCCTTTGCTGCGATGCCGCCATGACCAAAAAAAGTACCGGTGCCGGCGTTGTTCGGATTGCTTTGTCGCGGAATTGCTTGATATTATTATAATATTAAAAAGAAAAGGGATCCGTCGAAATTGTCACTGTTTAAAAAATAAGACGGCACGGCAAAACAAAGGAAATTAAATTTGTTAACTGGGAATTGGAATGGTTCAAACTTAATATATACCTAGGAACGTAGGGATTTATGGTGTTTTTTTGGATTTTCCATGCCGCTCTTCCAACTTGCCGCCCTGGGCAGGGGCCCAGGTTGCCGCCCCCTAGAGCGGGCCCTGCATTTATATGTTTACTATTCGAAAACAAGTACGCTGAAACACAATATTTAAAATGACGCTACTACCGCCCTTATTTAGCTCCCAGTAATTCAGAATCCAGTCAGGATCAGTATTTCCTTTGAAGTTTTTAACCGTAGGGGTTGGGATCGCAAACAATTTCCTGTAACTTTGACTTCAACTTACAGGAAGCAAAAAGCTTAATGCGTACAGCTTCATGTATACTTATGTATATGTCGTAGTTATATAGTAAAATCCGTCATTTCATAAAAAGCCTAGGCATTTCATGAAACGCCGGCATATAGTGTCTAGTGTTATTAAAGTGTTTTTTTTGCCCCACTAGTGGCGCCCCTGCAAACATGTCCTCTGATATTTTTTAGAAAGAAAGTGGTACGCCACTGAAATTTTTCTATATGGATATTATTTCTGATTAGACTGGTTAATTCTACATAAAAATGGCCTCTTGCGTTTTTATCCTCAGGCACACCGTTCTAAGAAAGTGGTACGCCACTGAAATTTTTCTATATGGATATTATTTCTGATTAGACTGATTAATTCTACATAAAAATGGCCTCGTGCGTTTTTATCCTCAGACACACCGTTCTTAATTAAAATAATTAAATTAAATTAGCTTCATGCATGCCTATTAAGAAAGGTGGTCATTTCCAACAATTTTTATAAAACAAAATTTTGCTTTATCAATGTTAATAATAATAAATAGTAGAGCTAATTTAATTTAATTATTTTAATTAAGAACGGTGTGCCATTTTTAGGCAGAATTAACCAGGCTAATCAGAAATAATATCCACATGGAAAAATGGCAATGGCGTACCACTTTTTTTCTAAAAAATATCAGAGGACATGTTTGCAGGGACGCCACCGGTGGGACAAAAAAAACTTTTATAACTAAAACATGTGGTTTTATGCCCTATTAACACATGCCAAAATTGAAAAACTCAATGGTTATTATGTAATATATATAAAACTATAATTTTATTTTACAATTTTTAGAAGTTTCCCCATCTTGAAACTTTACTTCATAAAATTATTTGAGAAATCACACCCCAAAATATTAGCACGCCATTAAGGAACACACTGTATATACTTTTAAAATAAATATTGATCTATCTTGTTTTGTCGTTCGTGAAAAATTTAAATTTTTCTCTTAGAGCTTTTATTAATAAATATCTTGACTTATATTCTTTTAAAAGTAAATTTATAACGTAAATACTTTAATTGAATGATATATTGTTTTATAAATAATATTCTCCCCAGTTTAAAGGTTAAGGCGAGACAATATAATAGAAAATTAATTGAAAACACTTCCTGTGAACCATCAAACATCGTCTGCTTCAGTGCATCTTCAAACTTTAATTAAGTCCTTCATAAACTTGGGCAATCATTCCTCCCAAGATATTTAGCATTACATTTCCGAAGAAAATTGAATGATTTTCTATAAACATTATTTTTCTATTATTAATTCGCGAATTTGTCTTTAAATATACCGGTGGCGGCTCGCGGTCTTAAAAAATGGCGAAGAGCTAGAAATAGTAAGAGTACTTAAACAAACATTGACTAAAAACCCGTGTAACAAAACGTCTCTCTTATCCTCATCTGTCCAACGACTGAATGGAGTTTCCAACAAATTACAAATTAAGTCATTATTTGGGTTCATTTTTAAAACGCACAACTAAGTAGGTACGTACACTACTGAATTAACTGAAAATAAAAACAAAATCTCTTAATCACACAGTAAATTACGTAAAAACGATATCTATAACCGTAAGTTTCGCGAAGCCTCAAAATAAATACCTACCTTAAGGTTAGGCGAACCAATGCTAAAACAATGGTGCCTATGACTGATCTATTATTAATTTGCCCTTCATCATAATGCAAATTGTTACATGCTGTTTGCGTGACTGACGTCACGTAACCATAGCAACGGTAAATATCAAAGCAATCTTGGACGTTGGGTCTTCACTTGCTTTGAGCTAACGAACAGGGTCGGCTGGGGCGCGTCAAAATGCACATTTTTATAATTATTGTCCATCGGAGTTAACCTTGGCCCTATTATGCATAGCTACATTCGGATTAAATTAATATTATTAATTCGAACATTTTTTAAGGGCTAAAATGGTCGCTGTATTGGTACATTAATATTTAATATTGTCGAAAAACTTTACTCCTGGTTTTATTTTTATTTTGGTGAAGCCCCCCTTCACCTACTTCACCTGACGAGCCGCCACTGAAATATACGATTTGCCATTAATTACGAACTGTGTAACTTCTCTTCATAATAATAAATACATCGGGCAAGGCACAATACTAAATTTTGTTCCACTTCTACAGAAAATTAACAATGTGACCTAAAGTTATTTCAATTTTACAAAATAGTGATAAAAAATGTATATATTTTGTCTTGTCTGATTATGTCGGTGAATAAAAACCCCAATTTTGTAGAAAAAGCGTACAACGTTAAAAAAAGTTTTGTATTGCAAATTTGTCGTTAAAAGTATGACAAGAAAAGGAATATATTCAGGTTTCGGCACGGTAATTTTGTTATCAATTTATCAAACAAATATATAACATTTCAGTCACTTCACCTGACGACAAGGACGTCCATAGGGGGAGCGAATGGGGGTACTTCCCCCACTCATTATTTTAGAAGCCAGTTTGGAAAGGAGGATGGTTCAGTTGAACCCCCTTGAATAATTCTATGGTCGCCCTTGCCTGACGAACCGTCACTGGTAAAAATTCCAAGATCGCAACTGAAGAACCATGATATATACCCAATCAGTTTGCATGAGTCAGAATAGAGAATGAACTAAACACATCGATATAGACCATTAATCTTTCTCTCCAGTGACACTTTGATACCACTTTATGACGTTTTTCTTTCCCCTCGCCCCATTGGATAGTTAAATCCTTAACAGCCTTAGCAGCAGCCTAATTACATTAGTTTAAAGGATAGAATGTGATATAATCAAACTCGTAGGTTTATTATAAAGTATGTTCGGGGCAACGTTAATATACAGTGTGTTTAAATTCGGTGGTCACCATTAGGATTTATGTTGTTATCAGTGTTATAGAGATTATTAAATGAGGAAAGGTTTGTTGAAAGAAGATTGATGGTCCAAAAATACTGAATATGAAAGATATTTTGAATATTCGGTTAGTTTTAAAAAAATTAGTAAAAAGTATTTTAAACTTAACAATTAATAACTTTGTGATTACGTATGATTTCTTGATACCAACCAACAGTGTTCTTCATAAACATAACCAATTTTTTTGAACGTAAACGTAGAAACCTGTTTATAAATTATATGTCTTGTAGAACAATACCAAAGAACTGCGCGTAAAATATACAGGGTCTCCTGTAAATAATGTATATGTGCATTATGTTTCCACAACGTCCTGGAAAATAATTCTAACAAACAATCTAAAATGATTTTTTTAACAAATGACATTGAAAGAGTTTTATGACAAGGGGTCTAGAAATACTATGAATTTAGTGTTTATATATTTTAAACAGGGTATTCATCACTTGGCATAATGAGGGGGGGGGGGGCAATTGATCGCCGCCACTGCTCAGGTGCCAAATAATGTAACACAAAACTGCTGTTTCCAATTTTTGAGACGCACTGTAGTTTACAAGAATTCGCTTGCGATAAAAAAATATTGATTGACCCTTAGGCAATATTTTGTCATGAACCAAAATGAATCTCCATCATGGAGATCTAATCGCCATCAAGAGGACAAGTAAATGTTTATAAATAGGACTCAAGCACGTGACTGTGGTTTTATCTGCCTCGTAAATTCCGTGTGCATGTGACACGCCTTTATCGCCCTCTCAATCAAAATGTCATCTCGCCAAATGGGGTTTGAAAAAAATACAAATTTGAGGAATGGGAATTTTTAATCATCGATAATACTTGCATTTTATCTTTTGTTTTTGCGTACATTTGCATAGTAATTTTAACATTTGCAGTGTATCCTAGTCGTAGTCTCACTGATACGAGCTGTGATATAGCGCCACGCGTCTGGGGGTAGACCTATTGCAAGAAAAAATATCGAACGATATTTTTGGTTTAAAATTTACTTGTAGTTGCTTGGGTTCTTGGTCTTAAAACACTACCTATGGTTAATGGTATATTACATAACAAGTGATGAAAGTGATACTTTTCAAACTAGGAGATATTTAGCACGAGGCATAAGCCGAGTGCGGAAATTCTCCGAGTTTTAGAATAATCACTTTCACACAAGTAATGTACACTATTTTTCCTAGGACCACAAAGAATTATTGAAAAACCCCTTTGATTTGTGAAAAAAATATTTTAACACTAGTGTTAAAAAAATATATCAACACTAGTGTTGAAATCAGCATACTTAGGATTATGTTCCACTTAATATCTGGTTTAATAGTTTGTCAATAGGCTTTTCCTTTATTTGTAGTTTAACTTTTTTATATTTTATATATCATAGGAAGAACTAATCCTGGATTGACTTCTAGATTAACCAGAAGAAATTTTTTTAAATTTATTCAAGAAAAGATGCATTAAACATAAATTTAAAAAATCCAACCAACAACGAAGATTTCAATTCAAAATACCTAATTCTATAAATTATTTAATGTTTTTATAAAAAAAAGTAAAATACTCCTGACAGGATTTAAACCTGTGACCTTGCGATCTGTGGGCTTGAGCTCTATTCTCTACGCTATGGCTACCAATAATCATTTGTTGTTTAATACATGGCACTCTTCAGCGCGATTTGTTTCTTCTGGTAATAGATTTTCCATCAGTACCTATATTATTAACATTTTTTTAAATATCAGATGGCGTAGTTTCATACTCTAATTCTGAATCACTTGACAAATACATGAAAAATAAGGTAAACACTTACACTACAATTACTGCTTTCTAAAATTTGTTCTTTTTAATAAATAGGGGTGGTCTGTCAAGTTGGCACCATATGTTTAAATTAAAAAGTCTGCCTTGTATTTTTTTAACACGTGTGTGATATTCGGCGCTTTCAAGCCAAGTTAACCATGCTGTTTCTCTCATTTTCGTAGGTGGTCGTAGGAAAACTGATATTTTAGAAAATCTTGGTTAGATCAATAACTTCTAGATTCCTGATTTCCTAAACACTAATGGTAAAAGTAACAGCTTCGTGCATATAAATAAAGGTCCTCAAATTTGAGTAAGCGCATATACTGATTTTCCAATTTTAAAAGATGAAATCTATAAACTACAAACATTAAATGAATAGTCAATGAATAATAGATCCGTAATAATATTAAAAATATAAAATAACCTACCCTTCTTAAAATATCACAAACAGAGAATACATTTTGCTTTTTAAAGTCTACACAAAAATATTTTAATAAAAGGATGCCTTTGACTAACTGTGGTGATATTTGTTACTGACATTGCACTTGACTTTATACAAAATTCTTTGTGTAAAAAAATTACTTAAAAAAGCATATAATTTTCAAGTTAAATTTCGTTCTTTTGATGTTTTATTCAAAAAAGACCTGAAAAAAATCCCTCTTGAGAGTAAAAAATCTAAATACAGCCAATGATAGACCGTATAAAAATATGTTTTTTTTGTTAAATATTTTGACAACCAGGAGATTTATAGATTTATTTGGTAACGTAAATACGTATTTTCATTTCAGAATTTTTCACAAAATAAATTTATCAAAGATAAATTAAAAGGCCAACAAGAAAAGTATTCGGCTATTAAACAAAATAAATGAGCCACCATTTTGGCGTATACATTTTTTTATGTTTTAAGTTAAACAAAATTCAAGCTAGTGGATTGTACAAACAAAATATTCGAAATGTACGACTAAAAAACAGAGTTAACATTTACAGTTACCATTATAAACTATTCAAATTAAAGCATAGCGTGTCCAATGCTTTAACTAAATTTTGGGGTTGGTAATTTCATTTAATTATACGAATGTGTTGGAGACACGACGACACTACCAATTTAGAAGCCGTTTTAAACTTGATATTCTGTCTTCATGGGCCGATTAACATTAACTTGGATAATTAAATTTTAAGAAAGGACTTAATGGTCTATATTCATTGAGGATTTCTCAATAAGAAACTTTTATTAGAAAGGTAAAATTTGATTAGGCTTCCATTGACGGCGGTCCTTTAATTATTGAGAAAATGATAAATTTAATTTAATACTGCCTGGATACAGTAGCGTCTTAAAAAATGGCGAAGAGCTAGGTATAGCGCGGGTGCTTAAACAAACATTGACTAATTTATATTTTTAATACGTACTTACATAGCTAGTTTTTGTTTTGTAAACTAAGTAGGTACGTACACTACTAAATTAACTGAAAAATAAAAACAAAACTTTTTAATCACACAATAATTCACGTAAAAACTATATCTATAACCGTAAGTTTCGCGAAGCGTCAAAATAAATACCTTAAGGTTAGGCGAACCAATGCTAAAACAATGGTGCATACGACTGATCTATTTTTAAATTGCCCTTCATCATAATGCATATTGGTACATGCTGTTTGCGTGACTGACGTAACGTAACCATGGCAACGGTGAATATCAAAGTCGTGTTGGGTCTTCACTTGTTTTGAGCTAACGGACACGGTCGGCTGGGGCGCCAATATGCACGAGTGGTTATAATTATTATCCATCGGAGTTAACCGTGGGCCCATTAGGCATAGCTACATTCGGATTAACTTAATATCATTAATTCGAACATACTTATTTTTTAAGGGCTAAAATGGTAGCTGTATTGGTACATTAATATCAAAAATTTCCTCCTGGTTTTATTTATTTTTGGTGACGACCCGCCACTGCCTGGATATTTTTATTTTATTTCAGATATGAGATTACTTGCTGCATACATATGGTGGAGATTTTTTAAAATACATGGCGAGTCAACGATAGAGTAAAGTTTATTTTCTGCTCTATATTAAGAATTAGATAAAAATTCGAAATACAAAAGTTGTGGAGATCATTGAGGTGCATACTTTAAAATTATATTGGAGTATACGGGGTGGCCCAAAAAAACGTGGCGAATATAACTTTTTTTTTAATAGAACACCCTCCATATTGTATTATTTTCTAATCCCCCATTAAATTCCACGCTTATTTTGTAAAAAATGTTATAGGTCTAAATTTAATAGTTTCTGAGATATTATTGATGTTTAAAATATGACATTTTCAGACTTTGACAGGCTGTAACATTGGAACGGTTCATCTCAGAGAAAAATGGTTCCTCCCTATCTTAATTTTTTATTCTCTAACTAAAAGTTATAACTTCCGGTTTAACATGTTAAACCGTTAAAAAAGGTTTTTTTCTTAACATAGTAAATCGGAAGTTGGTTTATTTGGATAGAGAATAAAATACTAAGATGAACCGTTCCAATGTTACAGCCTATCAAAGTCTGAAATGCCATATTTTAAATGTCGTTTAATATTCATTTATTTTATATTTTATTCATTATTAACGACCCGAATAATTTTTGAGCAATCTCTTAAAATTAATAAACGCAAGTCATATTTAAACAAATTGTAACCATTTATTGAAGAAACGTGCGTCATATTAAAATAAATAGTTTATACCAGCAAACATATTTATAATTACTGCTTAATTTTAATTAACTCTAAAACCACTTACTTTGTAGCTGATTTTATGCAAACGAGTATTTACAGTATCCTAGATTTAGACTAAACCAAATTAAGAGGCTTAAGTTAAAAGTATTTCTGGTAATGCAAATAAGAATTTTTATAAGTACTTTTAAAAATAAATAATAACATTCTAAAAGAAATGACTGTATCATCGGAAAGCTTTTTGATTTTTATTCAATTTTAATGAACTAGTCAGATTTAACTCAAATATCAAAGTAAACTAATGTCAGAACGCGAAACAATGACGATTTCTTACCTTGAAAGATAAAAAACATCAATGATTTATCATTTCGCCGCTTATCTAAATAGAGATTTTTAAAAAAAATTTTAACAGTCGCCATTTTGAAATAGCTTGACAGAATCGCGCCAAAATTTATAAGCATATACTGTGGTACGAGATATCAGCTTTCAAATGATGTATCATAAGCTGTATGTTTCCATTTAAAAAAAAACATCGATTTCGTCATATCTTTGACAAATGTATATAAAAAAACAAACGAATCACTCAAAATGTGAGCTAATATAAAACTTAGTTGACGTATCCGAGCGTTTTCCCCAAAAGTTACAGGTTAAGGCTATATTAATTTTATTCCGGACTTCTGGGCAACCCTGTATATTCAACCAATCAACGAACAACATCAGAAATCTCATTACAACTTAAATAATTTGTCTGCACCAAAATAACTAAATTAATAATTAATAAGGATTATAAACTCATAAAAGGGTTTACTTACTCTAAAGTCCCCTCCGTTACCATCATCAAGTTCTAAAACATATCCCTCTACGTGACTGTGGGGCGGGGGCTGCCATGCTATTGTCACGGAGTTGTTTTCCGCACTACACTCCTCGGGAATAATGGTAGGGGATGCTGGAGCTAAATGAATGGAAATAGTAAACGATGATCATTATGTTAAAATTAAAGTATAGCTAACACTGGTTTGCGACGATCATTTTCTTTTAAAAAGCTATAAAGGATGTCCTTAAAATGACTGTACAACGCTTCGCCACAAATTCATTAACCAAAAATAAGGCGATCTAGGCAAACTTATCTATATGCAATGTTGCTTCGTTTTGCCGCTACAGGGCGCTAAAGTTTTCAAATTAATATTGTTTTTTCAGAATAATTTCTAAACGCCTTTATTGTTTTCCAATAATTTTGGAACTAAGAGTGACCACTGTTAATAGATTGTTTTGACGTATGCGCCATCTTTTTTTAATACCTGCAAATTTAAAAAAGGCGTGTGATTGGTAATTAAAAGTTCCTCATTTTGTTACCCCCCCCCCCTTAACTTAAATTATTTCTCTGACATTAACTGCTTCACGTTGAAACTTTTCGGTCTCCTGTAAAAATTTTGCCAGACATGCAGTTTCTCTACTAAAAAATTATTTACGATGCAAAACATGAAAAAGTTTCGAACAATTATAAATATTAAACTAGTTGGTAGTTATTTAGAATTAATTTTTTTTTCATGTTTTCTCGTTCTGAATAAACAGCAATGAAGAATTACAAGGTATGGTAAATAATTTTTTTGTAGAGAAATTGCGTGTCTGGATAAATTTTTACAAGAGACAAAAAAGTTTCAACGTAAAGTCAGCTAGTGTCAGATAAATAATTTAAGTCATTTATACTGGGGGTAACAAAAAGTGGAACTTTTAATTACCAATCTTACGCCCTTTTTAAATTTGCATGTATTAAAAAAAGATGGCGCATACGTCAAAACACGCGATTAATAGTGGTCCCAAATTGAAAAATTAGTGGAAATCGATAAAGGCGTTTAGAAATTATTCCGAAAAAACAATATTAATTTGAAAACCTTAGCGCCCTGTAGCGGCAAAACAAAGAAACATTGTATATAGGTAAGTTTGCCTAGATCGTCTTGTTTTTGGTTAAGGAATTTGTGGTGAAGTATTGTACAGTCATTTCAAGGACAGTAACATATTTTGTCTTTAGCCACTAGGATAAAATTAAATAACTTGTTGGGTTACACAAATATTTTAAACAATAATAGCAGACGGCAGTAAGGACACAATTGACTTACACTATTGTTTATAAGTTTTGTGCAACCCAATTTCTGTTCTTGTTGTCTTTCTCGTTTCGATATTTAGTTCCTATAAAAACATATTCACATATCTTCAAATTTTTCTTGCTGTATTTAAATTTTGTTAGATTATTCTTTATAATTTAGCATTCTCTCTGCCTTCTCATAACTTATAATACATAATTTGGACGTTGCTCCTAATATTTCTTAATATTAGGAAAATCCTAATATAAGTATTTTTATATTATTTAATGTTTTCTTGTATAAAATCGTATCGCTAGTTAAATACTAGTTAATAATAATGTTCATGCTATAAAAATATATAACTGAGGCATGCCAAAAAATAATAAAGGATAATTTAATCAATAGTTTTCCATGCGTCTTGTAGCATTTTCATGCACAATTACCTGCCGGAACTCTTTCTTCTCCGTCAATGAATGCTAAATTACATAAAACAGGGTAGTTGTATAATTTGAATACCTAATTTTATTAGTCTAATTAAATACGATTACGAATAGGTTGGATTGAACTGTTTAGTAAAATTCTACTTCTCTGAGTAAAATTTTTTATTCACAAATAATTAAGGTTCTCTTGGTTCTATAGTCTATTTCAGAAAGGCGTAGAGTAATAAAATGGGAATCCCGTCCAGCTCCGCTAAATTTCAGTGTCGGCCATAGGCGCAGGTACATTTTGTGAATTAATTATTTATGATAACTAACCAAAGAAAAAAAAGAAGATAATTTGATAAAGATGGAACTATTAGCTATAGTAAATTTACACAAACATCGTTTCATGAAATATGCCGTGGAAGATATAGCTGAAAGACATAGTGTAACTGTGCTGCGCACACCGCCATATCATTGCGAACTAAATCCTATAGAACTTATATGGGCGCAAGTGAAACACGACATTCAAAATAAAAGACGTTCAGCTACTGTTTGATCAAGCCATCAAGGAAGTGACACCAAATAACTGACAAAAAGCAGTCCATCATGTCATTAAAGAAGAGGAGAAAATGTGGGATCTTGAACACCTGATCGATAGGACCCTCGACCCGTTAGTTCTAACGTCAAGAGGAGATGATAGTTTCTCAGATGACGAAGAATATTATGATTTTTTATAATTTAATTTTTGTATAATCTATTTTTGACATTTTGTATTTTTTTTATAATGTTTAATAAAAAATAAGTATACTTTGTACATAATGCACGCCTTTTTGTGTGTGTGAGTGAGGGTAAGAAAGTGTGTGTTTGGTGTGAATGGATAACAATAGGCGAAACCCATAAATTGACTCAAACCCGGATGGTACTACCTGTACTTAATGAAAATAAAGAATTTAGTAATGAAATCAATGCCAAATTATGAAAGTGGCTTAAATATTCGTTGGGTCACTTGGTAGTCCCTTTACATACCTAATGAGCTTTTATTACTCTACACCTTCCTGAAATATACTAGAGTAAAATTTTACTTCTTTGAGAGAAATAAAAAAATTTTTATTAAGAAATAATTATGGTTCTGTTGGTTCTAAGAAAATATGAATAAAAAAGGATTTAAAAAAATATTTTAATATTTGAATGTACCATCAGTATTGCCTTGGCGATTTTATTTCTTTTATATTTCTTACTAAGCCATAGAGAGGTCACAATATCAACTCAGTTATCGAAATTTAAAAGAAAAAAAGAGATGTATTATTACTGTGACGGTGATAAGCACTGGCGCACCCAGTATTTAGTATTTGGGGGGCCAATATGTCCAATTAAAAGTGACTTCGTGTCTTTCTACAACAACTTCTTCCCCGATCAAAAATCGATGTAAAATGATTTGCCTTGTCAGGTCTGGGGGGCTGCAGCCTGTTATCGCTGCCATTGTATCATTAATAAATTCATATAATCGGAATACAGTATGACAAATTATAAATTTTTTAAATTAAAATATCGTCAGACTAAAAGTAAAATATCCTCAAAGTAGGCCGTGGAATTGATCCCTTATGTCTTAAATTATTACTTTTGACAGTTAATCTAGGTAAAAAGTAAGGGTGAATGAAAAATTAAATTTTCAATTTCGGAAGTTTTCATTTTTAAGAAACCTCATGGGAGCACCTCTAAAAAGGTTTACTTTTTAAATGGTTACGGTAAACAGTAGAATGGTTGATGTTCATGGATTTCGACCATGTGAAGAAATGAGGTAAATTGTTAATGAACACGCAACCTGCAATACAATGCTAAAATGGGATCTGCATATGCATGCTTATTATCAAAGTTCATTCCAAGAATTGTTGCCCAATGACCAGCCGCATAGAATGCAATTTTTAGAGCGATTTATGCGTAAAACATCAGAAAAGAATATCGATAATAAAGTTAATTGGACCGATTTTATTTAACGGGACTCTCCATTCAACGCGATACCGTAATGAAATTTTAGAAAATTTTGTAACTATTAAAAACTAAAATTTTTTAAATTTTTCTAAAACGCACTAACTTGAATTTCAAAGAGCTTCCCCCAGCCAAGACTAAATGTTTTCGATTCGGTAAAAAGAATATTACCCTCCCCTCCTGAGCTTACAAGTGTTTTTGATTCTGTGAAAATAATATTACACCCTCCCCCTGAGCTTAGAAATGTTTTGGATTCTGTAAAAATAATGTTTTGAACACTCAACATGTCTCTTATTTAGTCAAAAGTTTTAGATATTATTACAAAATTAACTTAAACAAGACCGCTTTCAACCGAACACCATTTATTATTGCTGCATTCTATATTTTTTTTTTTTTAAATCCCATAAAATCAAGCGTAAATCTGCCCTATCCCTCCTTTCAGATCCATTTTCCTAAATTATATAAATTGTTAATTTAACTACCACCATGAGAGAGTTTATTTATGAATATTAAAATATAGCGGTATGTGATAATTTACTTTGAATAAAGGATTGTAATAAATTGACGCTGTTATACAAATTAACTAGCTCGTCAAATTATATTACTGCGTTCGGCAAAATATCCTTTTCCTCGATCCGCTCTATCGGCGTTCTTTTATGTCCAATTGTGGAAGTGGAGTAAATCTAAGCCTGTTTTTTTTTCAACTCTGGGAGTCTTGGAGTGAGATCTATTTACTCCGATTTAATGGAGTAAGCTTGGATATCTACTGTAAGTCAAGGGTGGGGATGAAGTTGTAATAACCCTACTTTTTGGTTCATTTACGTTCATCGGCCAGTTTACATTTTATTATTTTAATTAAAAAAGTTTAAAACGGATAATGATGCTGCATAGCAATTTTCAACATTACAAATACAATTGTCCATGAATGGTTAGAAGATTATAATTATTTACTTTCTGGGTTTAACCAATAGTACTCTATCATCATCTGTTTGTAGTATCATTACTTTCTCCATGATTAATAAATTGTTAAACGAAAACTCCGAACTGAAAACATACAAACATAAAAATGTCACGTTTAAGCCACTTGGCGGTAGAAGTGGCGCGAAAATATCAAAATTTGGCCGTTCTTTTATTTTTTCGTGCTCGATATAATCGCTGACAGATCTCAAACCACGTGACTCTAAATCTGCACATCTCGGAGGATACGCACAACGAATCTATATATACAGGGTAATTCCTAAGTTGATACTTCTTTTTTAGCTGTGTATAGAAGGCATTAAAATAAACAACATTTTCAAATACCTTTTTTGAAAAAACCTAAAAATAGGCGAGATACAGAAGTAAAAAATCTATGTGCGGGCCTGGTCATCAAAACTTAGCCTACTATCCTTTATGTTGTTTGTCTTATTTCTTATTAGTCATACAATTTACGGGTAGTTGGTGAGTTATTTGGCAATATGCTGCGGTGTGTTTTTCTGAAGCAAGTTAATTTTAAATGGTGACACGTGAAAATGGTAAAATTTGAAAACAATGAACTGGTAGATATGGTGCTAGTTTAGAGTGAGTGTCGTCAAAGTGTGGCGTTTACTGCGAGATTATACGCAGAACGCTTTCCCTTACGGGCTCATCCTACACCCACAAGTTTTCTTAATATTATTCAACAGGCAAGTTAGGCAGAACCGTAATTGATCCATAGTGTAATAAATAAATGTAAGTACCTTATTTTTTAGTTTTTTGAAAAAAGGTATTTGAAAATGTTATTTATTTTAATGCCTTCTATACATAGCTAAGTGTAAATAAGTATCAACTTAGGAATCACCCTGTATATAAAAAAAACACAACTTCCAAGCTATCTTTGTACATACTGATTGGATCTGTAAAGCAGGTCAATCTGTTGATGAATGGGTATCGATTTTTATACTAGTATAATTAACATGTAGTTCTTAATCAGGAATGAACATTCTCGTTTTCAGCGAACCGAATATATTGTTTCCGGACCAGTCGAGTAATTTGCATTTAAAAAATCGATAAAAAAGTTACTATTCCGAGTTAACATCTTTAAGGATTTCTCCTGAACTGTACTAAATAAAACGGGTTAGTGTATAATTTGAATTAAATGAATTTCTAATTTTATTACTTTAAAATTAAATGCGATTACAAATAAAGCTGGATTTAACTGCTCACTAAAATTCTGCAGCTTTGAGTGCAATAAACTTCTTAATTAGCAAATAATTGAGGTTGTGCCTGTTACAGCAAAAATACGAATAAATCTTTTGGATGGGTAATTAAAAAGGTTATAAATATTTACGCTAACGAATATGTGTTAATGAGTGACAAAAATTATAGAAAAAACAGGCACTGTTCTTTAAGTTTAATATGAATTTTTAATTAATTGATTCTGATTTGTGACTTATTAAGTACAGTGGCGTAGACAGCTAAATTATTTATAATAATTTTATTGTATACATTATTGATAAGAATTTTCATTTAAATATAGCTCCCAGAAATGTATTATACCGATAAAATCCAAAACTCTAAGGGAACAGAAATATGTGCCGTAATTGTCAATAAAATTATGAAAATCACTCCTACTAAATAAACCCGTCGAAATTTGTCGCTGTCAGAAAAAATGCTAATCTTGGAAGTCGGAAACTGAAAGTTTACTTGAATTTTTTAAATAAATTTCAAAATAGGATCGCTTAGGACTTTCTGTTTTTAAGTCGACTCATTTCAAGGATGTCCTGGAGTCTTTAGATTGCCTTTTCAACTTTTGTTGAGCTTTTTTGCTAACCACAAGATCAAGTCCAGTGATCACCATTTTTCAGTGGTCTCTTTGATCGATAAGAAATGGTCCAGCAAAATATCCATCAAAAAATACTTTATAGTCGCGTCAAACTCGCGAAGTCTATCGGCTTCCGTAAATATTGTCATTCGGCAAAATATCAAGAACAATATTTTACGTCAAAACCAATTGAGTTTTTTAAAAATTTTAAAAGAACATTTTTAGTAATTGCCTAAAAAGAAGATGAGTCCTTTTGTTTAAAACAAGGATTATTAAGCTACTTTTTGTAGAAGCTCCAAATTAAGGAGGACAAAGTAGATAATAAGTTTTCTGTAATATTAAAATTTATTGCAATTTTGGGTTTTATTTAAGACTCATGGTATACTTGGTATAACAAATCCTAATGGGACTTTGGTACATCTTAGAGGAACACGGTTTTATACAT
Source organism: Polydrusus cervinus (assembly GCA_935413205.1). Lineage (NCBI taxonomy): Eukaryota > Metazoa > Arthropoda > Insecta > Coleoptera > Curculionidae > Polydrusus > Polydrusus cervinus. The sequence goes on along the minus strand of OW284514.1, from coordinate 18,659,931 downwards.
TCCAATCAGATATTTTTATTTTCCTAACGAAGTCCTAACTACTCTCCAGAAGGGCTTTCTGTTCCCAACCCTATATTTTATTTTCTTGAAAGGCAGAAGAATTTTGGACCAACATTGTCTTTATTTGTCTTGAATCACAATGTTTCAACTGGTAAGTATCTCCAGTCGTCTTCAGGTGAATACTACATAAGTATGGAAACTACAGCTATACCATACTTATTTAGTATTCACCTGAAGATGACTAGAGATACTTAGCCGTTAAAACGTTGTGATTCAAAACAAATAAAGATAATGCAAGTCCAAAACTCTTCTGCCGTTCAAGAAACATTATTATCTCCAACTTTCAAACAGACACTTTTATTTTCTTATCACAGAGGTAAGAGGACCGTAAATACATATTCTTAATTAAGCTCAGAGTTAATTACGTCTATAGTGCCAACCAACGTTTTAAAAATTCTACTCTGAGAACTTCCAATATCGCGATTCACTTTGTATTTATTTTTTCCTACATATTTAACCTTAAATCATGATTAATAAAATTAAAAATTATTTCAAAGTAAAGTCTCATTCCTGTAAGGCGTTCATTGTTTGTTTGTACTCAATCCCCGAATTCAACAAATATTTGTCTTCCAGAAAATTGGGTTAAATTGAAACGTCTAAAACCCGACCTTATAGGGATTACCCATTGAAAATTACTCATCAAAAGTTGGGAATATTATGACCATTATAGTTTAGTAAGTTTGAAATCTCGTGTTAATTAGCAGGTATTATTGCCGCCGTATCACACGACGCAATAAGGAACTAGAATTAATTACAGTATCTTATAATATAAACGGTGAAGTGTCGGTTAAGGAAATAAAGAAAATCCTATGAAATTGCATAAGAAATAAATATTGACTTCCTTTTTCGTTTTAGGTTAAAAGGGTATTTAATCCTTTTTTTATTTTATGTCGTACTAATTCATTATTGTGTTTTTATTGCCTTGTTATCAACTACATAATACTGTACTTTATGTTGGTGCGGACATAAAGTGCACTGCTTTAAGGAAGGGCCAGACCCAGAAGGTATGCCTGCCAATATCATTGAAATATACTGTCCTCTATGTCGTATATGTACTCTTCCATCCACGATGGTGCTGTAATGTGGTTATACTGGCACCAGCCTCTGTTAAAAAATTGCCGAAGTTAGACGTGTGTGTTTTGCTGGATCGCTTAGACCCAGACCCCTTTGAATGGTGAATGATATTTTTCAAATGTTGGTGTTTTTTCCGACTGGCTGGACTGAAAAAGTCTACGTTCTGAACAAGCATGTTGCCCTAAAGATAGTTACTCTATAACGTAAAATTGTTTATTTCATCTTCGTTAGCAATGGTAAAAAGGAATTTTTATCGGTTTTTGTTTCTGGTATATTAACCACTAAAACTGATTTTCTATCTGGTACATGTGTAACTAGCATATATAAAGGTCTTTGTCATCGACATCCACCAAATACAACAATGATTAATGTAACCTTATTTATTAAAAGGTATCATTCGGTGCTTCATAAATAGATTTTAAAACATCTTCTCTGGAAAAAGGTTTTGGCTGGAGTCCTTTTGACCCTTGCTTCAAATATTCGGCTGATGGTAATTAGGGGTGTTAATATTCTCATTTACCATTGAATATTTGGACTATAAGAAACTGGGAAAAAATGTTTCTGCAAGAAATATCCAAGAATTTGTCATATCCTTTTGCGTGAGTGCGTATCCCAATTTATTCGAGCAAGTTTTGTGTTGCCTTTTCTGCTTTTTTAAACTATTTCGTGGGAATTTCAGAACTTTCTTTTATTTTTATCTTTCTAAGCTTGACACATTTTCCTAGCTACGATAGTGTCTAATGTCTATGATAAAAGGCAAAAATTTCTTTTCAACTACCTTACTAGAAACGTCATTTTCGACCTCGAAACAAGGGAAAAAAATGATACCTAAAAAAAAATCTACAGGCTGTCCTACCTTGATGGGCCACTGTCGATAGGTGAAGAACCGTATATATGAATTTTTTGAAAATTCGGTGGATTATTAAACCGAAAGGCCAATCATATCCAACAACAATGTTTTCAAGATGTCGGCACTTTGTACCGGAAATAGATACTTACTTTTTTATTTTAAATGGAACAGTCTGTATATCTCAACCTAATTGAATTTTCCTCGAAATTCCAATACTTTTTCGTATAGAGCACCATATAAATCGTTTTAGATATATTAAAAATTGAAATTTGATTTTTCTAACTTTTTTTTTGGCGCCTTGTAAAATCAATATGGTTAAACTAGCAGTAGTAAAAAGAACTATACAGGGTGTTTTTTATTAGAGTGCCGATACTTAAATTGAGATTCCTTGGGTGATTTTAAGAAGAAAAGTTAATATTAACCTATGTCCCAAAGCTCTTCAATTTTGAGCTACAGGGTGTTTTTTGAAAAATATAACTTTTTTTATCATAATTATTATATAACTCTTAGATATTTTTATGAAATTTTGTACACACCTCTTAATCATTAAGGAGCATTTTTTGACTTAAACGATTTTTTAATTTTTACCAGTGACGTCCGTATGGGGTTTGAACTGAATATTTTTAAAGAAAAAAATGGTATGCCACTGATTTTTCTAAAAATCAAACTTTAAAATCCTCATTTATTTTGGAGCAAATTTAGTCCATAGACTTAATTTCGTATAATGCACCCTTTTTGCATAAAAAAAACAAAAAAACAATTTTTCTCTTCGGTTCATTAAGACTGCTTTCGATATTTTGTTGAAAAAAAAAATAAAGAGCTTTAGGACATATGTTAATATTAACTTTTCTTCTTAAAATCCCCCAAGGATTCACAACCTTAAGTATCGGCACTCAATTAAAAAACACCCTGTATATATACTTCAAGAGGAAAATGCGTTTTCTCCCTTGGATATTAATCTGCGGGATAAAAAGCACTATTTTCCTTTCATGGTATGTAAATAGCTATTTCCCAACATTTATATTGTGGATGCAATAAAGAAAGTACGACATACAACTTTGTAAATACCTCGGGAATTAGTAGATGTTTATGTCCTCAGGTGACTTACTAACCCTCTGGCCAGAGGCCCTCGGGTTTGTGAGATCGTAGTTCTCAGGGCATAAACATCTTCTTAACACCCTTAGTACATAAATAACTATAAGTACCGTATATTATGTAACTACCTTGACTTTTTTCAAAAATAATTAATAAACAAAGAAGTGCGAATCAAACTCCACAATATTGTTACATAATTTAGTACAATTAAATAAAAGTGTGTCATATATTATAATATACACCTAGTTGGAACACGCAAACATTAATGATAAGTTATAAAACTGATTAAATTTAACTTTATAGCTTCTTACCAACTTATTCAAACTTGTAACTGCTTTTATGCAATTTAATTTGCTGGATTATTTAGTATTCCATTAAAAAGAAAGTGCAAGCATATTAAACTAGTTATTATGTCTCGTAATGTAAATAACGATATAGTTACTTGGGTTTTAAGTATTCTCTCAAAATAAATAGTGTAGTAAAAGAGAATGGAAAATGGCTGTATTGAAGTACTGCTTATTTCCATTACACTGGTCCTTAAAAAGGTTAAAAAGGTTTATCAGCTTTAATATTAAATTGTTATGAAAGGTTTTTATTATTCCTAATTATTTATCACTGACTTTCAAATTTCTGTCTTCTTGTTGTTGACGAAGATTATGTTTTTACCGGAATATGGCCTGATTTACTAAATTTATGCTAAGTTATGAAGTCAAAATTTTGTATTCTGAACATAAGATAGAAACAGAATTATACTTAAACATTTCTGTTATCAATTATATTAATCTTAGAAAAGTGTGCCTATTATTAAGAAAAAAGGTGGTAAACTGTTTCAAATATAAGACTGGAACAAAACAGTAAGGACATTTTGGAATTTTGCAGTTCTTTTTTCCTACATAAATGCATTTTTTAAAACAAATAAATGTAATTAACACAAATCTAAATTATTATTCCAGTAAAACAGCAAGATTCCATTCAAGATGTATTTATCAATATCCTACAAAATTCCGATATTGAATTAATGTTGTTGGAAATTATGAAAATAAACGTTTTAACAATGTTTTCATGAAATAAATACATTTCCGCTTTCAACAACATTTCTAAACGCTCTCCAAATATTGGTGTTTGTTTTAGTAAATAACTAGACAGAAGCTCAAACAATTAGATTCATTGAAAACAATGTGGGCATAAAAGAATTAATCCAAATCTATTGTATAAACATATTAGCACAATTATCACATACAATTATGAAATAATTTTTTCGTATTAAATGTCGCAGTGCCGCAAAAGTATAGATATTACCGATTATCTCAGAACATAGTTACACAGCACAATCCATATATTGTAGAAATCTGTTTTTCTTAAAGCTAATTTTAATAAATATAACTTGATGAGTACTTACGTTTCATTTGTATAAAATTAAGCTGCTCAATGGCCTTTAACACTGATTTGTCATCTAAGGTGAGATCAAAATGTGGGGAAACTCGAGGTGCAGTCCATTCCTTATGCCATGAGTGATCTGTGTTTGCTACCCTGGATATTAGCATTGTACCTACCTAAAAACAAAATTAACTCTAACTCTCTAATTCGTAATAATTATTTGTTTTGTAAATAATAATATAATTTTTTCAACATTGTTTAGCGATACAAACAATTTCCTTTTATGAACTATTTAACAAATCATAATGGAGATCGTACACTATCAGTAGAAATGACAGTCCTGAATGATAGCAATCCCTCGTCATTCTCGCATCAGTGTCTTTCCTCATGAGAATTTACATCAGTCCGATCATCATTCCTTGAACTTCGCCCTTAAATCATCAGTATTACTATCATTCCATTATTAAGACTGTCATTCCGACTGATAGTGTACGGTCTGTATTACGCAATATAACGACAGATATACTGTATATTATTTTTCCTACGACCACCTATGAAAATGAGAAAAAAAGCAAGGTCAATTTGGCTAGAAAGCGCCGTATATCACACGCGTATTGAAAAAATATATTTTAACACTAGTGTTGAAATATCAAGGCAAGTAATTAATTTATTTATCATGTATCTGTCGGGTGATTCAGAATTAGAGTGTGAAAATACGCCATCTGAAATTAAATTTTTTTTAATAATATACTGGAAAATCTATTACCAGAAAAAATAAATCACGGTGAAGAGAGTGTCATATATTAAACAACAAATCTTTATCAGTAGCGATAGCGTAAAGAATAGAGCTCTAGCCTACAGATTGCAAGGTCACAGGTTCAAATCCCCTCAGGAGTATTTGACATTTTTTATAAAACCATTAAATAATTTATAGAATTATTTTGAATTGAAATTCTCCTTGTTGGATGGATTTTTTAAATTTATGTTTAATGCATCTTTCCTTGATTAAATTTAAAATTTTTCATTCTGGTTAATCTAGAGGTCAATCCAGGATTAGTTCTTCCTATGATATATAAAATATGAAAAAATGAAAAAGTTAAACTACAAATAAAGGAAAAGCTTATTGACAAACTATGAAACCAGATATTAAGTGGAACGTAATTCTAAGTATGCTAATTTCAACACTAGTGTTGATATTTTTTTTCGAGGCGACCTAATTGAGACCTTTAAATTAATCACCGGTCATTATTCCTGCAACCTAGAAATCTTTCAGCCATCGGAAAACCAACAACTCAGGGGCCATAATAAGAAATTATCAAAGGAAAGATGTGCCAAACTTCTAAGAAGAAACTTTCTCTCAAACCGTGTGGTGTACAACTGGAATCGACTAAGTCAAGACACAGTCAATGCAACCTCTATAAACCAATTTAAGAATAGACTGGACAAAGACATTAAACAATGGAACAATTCATTCGTCCATTATACGCTGTGATATTTTGTGATTTTTACATGTGACAATAGAATAGATGCAATAGTCTCATCGGTTTTACCGCTCACTATTGCTAAGTAATAATAATAAAAATCAAAGGCTTTTTTAATAATTCTTTGTGGTCGTAGGAAAAATAGTGTACATTACTCGTGTGAAAGTGATTATTCCTCGTTTGAAAAGTATCATTTTCATTAATTGTTTGTAATATACTATAAACGTGACATAAAAAATCTAGATTTGTGATAAATATTTTAACAATTATTGATTTTTCAAATATGCAAGATCAAAAATATGGGAGGCGATGGAATACTACTAAATAGTAATACTAACTTGTAAAAATGCCGAACTATCAGTCTCTTTAAGGGCCTCAATACAAAACTGTAACAAGGCAGTGGTCTGTTGTAATCTGGAAGTACACGTCGCTACTTGTTCCTTAAGGGCCCTAACCCTTAAATCCTTATCTTGTCTAATGCAGTCTATTAGTTGGTCTCGTCTAGCTTGTATGGCTTGGATAAGTGCTTCGCACTGGGCTGATACTATTTGTTCAAATTCTTCACAATTTTCCTGAAATTTTTATTTTACATAAAATATGTTTATTTTTTGTTAGAAAAGATGATACAATTCGTTATAGCACAATCTGAAACGTCAAATGCAAGCGGGACTATCATTTTCGTCCAGAGATCATCACTAATAAACGATTATTTTCATTCAAAGGTGATAATTTTGTACTAATTCTATCTGCATTTAGTGGTAGTTTATCACAATAACGCTCTAGCCACTTATCAATGTAAAGCTGTTAGGTATTTTCCAATCGCGCTTTGAATTATTACCGTTCACTCAAAAACCACTAAAGCTCTCGAATTTATTTTAAAATATATTTGCTTATTATAAGAAAAATATTTCAAAAATAGTTGCAGGTATTCGTTTGTCACAAAATATTACCAATAAATATAAATTTGTTAATAGTGGATAGCTTATTTTGTTGCTAATAACTTGTACTTTATTGGATATCGACTATACCCCCTAACTAACTAGGTTTGTTAAAGTAAATTTAAAATATGGTTACTTCTATGCTGTTGTGAAAAAAATATGTTATATGGGTAGGGTTGCTACCACTCCCGAAATTCCAGGAATCTCCTGGAATCGGGCTTTAAAAAGCGTCGGTCTCCCGTCTCCCGGGTTTAATATAATTTCTCCCGGAAATTCACCATGTTAAAGCAGAGGTACAAACTTTTATTAATTTCACAAGGAACTGCAAGGACTTTCAAGTATTCATTAGTGTAAGACCAGATATTTTAAAAAGTGTTCGATCAAATGAAAAATACAATTTTTAAATTTAATAGAAACCTTTTTATTCTGTGAAATTTTGTTTACTTTTATTATGTTTTTTATATTTTTTGAAATTTTGTTAACTATTATGCCGCAGGAAATTTTATTTATGTTACCTTTAATGGATTTTTTTTTTATTTTGTATGTAAATAAACGTATTTACTTTCAACTTTTTTTTTGTCATTAGACTCCCGGAATCGTTGGTAAGGAAGGTAGCAACAAGGTAATACAGGGTGATTCACGTTGAGTGGCTTGTTGGAAGATCTCGGAAACGAGTAATCTTATCTTTCTAAAAATTTGATAGCAGGCATAATTGGCTTTGAGCTTTTAAAACATTATATTTTGACGTTTTTATTATTTCCGGTTATACCGGAAGTTAATGCCAACTTTGCTATTTTAAATGGAACACTCTATATATTTTAGCATTTTTCATTACCTTATTAAAATCTAAATAACTTTTGTTAATAATAATCTATTCCTATCTCTAACCGTTTTTGAGATATGAATTATAAAAGGATTTTTTTGTGTAAAAACGCTCCGAGTAGAAAGGTTACTTAGGTACTTAGTATAATGCCATTATGATCAAAAATAGCTAAGCAACGAACATAGGCACTTAATAACAAATGGTTGCAAAGCTCAAAGTCAAACAGAATAATATTGTGAAAGCTCAAAGCCAATTATGCCTGCTATCAAATTTTTAGAAAGATAAGTTTACTCGTTTCCGAGATCTTCTAATAGGCCACTCAACGTGAATCACCCTGTATATTCGAAACATCGAAATTTGACCAAAAAAAATCAGCTGATGCATAACTACTACCTTCACCAAGAGATTCATGAATAAATCCATGAAAAACATCAAACGTGTAATGACAGCTTTATTTCTTTTGATCTCTACTTTTTGACGTGACGAAATGAGCCATCTTATATAAATAAAGAAACTTTGTAAAATGTATTACAGTAAAACATTTTTTGATGATTGAAGTCGAGTTATTATTAAGTTATTCTAAAAATTGTCACAAGGGAAATATAAGAAAAACATTTTAACTGAATTTTAGATATTGCAAAAGCTTTTAAAAACGTAGATCCCTTAAGCTCTCAATACTTTTGATAGAAACGTAATTTTTATTAAATATTTTTCATATTATGTTTTATAAAATGTACAGAAAGTTAAAATGAAAAAAAAAAAAACAACAAAAAAGCTTATGTATTAAAGATTTTCGATTTATAAAAATAATTTAAAACATTTCCCCCATATTCCCATCGGTACAAACTTTTATAATGACCTAATAAATCGATTGCGACCAAACACAAAATATTCTTGTGCTTTTTACAACTTTAGTATAAAACATTTTTCTCAATTTCAAAATAGCCAACTAAAGTTTCCAAATTTTTCCTAGTTTGTGTCGAATGTCGGAGAGGTGGATTTTTCAAATAATTGCCAATTTTCTTACGGATTTCAGGATAAAATATTGTTCTTTTAAAAAAGCAAATGTTCTGAGATTAAAAAAAATAATTTTTAGAGAAAATATGCAGTTACTAGTTTTTAGAATTTTGGTCTCTAAATGTGTTCATGTGTATTTGTTATGCCATACAAGCATAATAAATACTACATAGAAAGAGATTACCATTTTTTAAAGTTATATACCTATACTAATCTTTAGTCTTCTGTGTCAAAGTTGTAAAAATTAATACTAATTGAGTCAAGACGATGTCTATTTACCTTTACTGAATAATTACGAAAAGCTGACATTTGAAAAAGCTATAAAAGGTAATTCCAAGGGCACGTCCAGGACTCTGAGCAGGGGAGAGGGGGCAAAATGGACCAGGACCGTATGGGATGCTAATAGTAAAAAAATAATAAACTTTTTCTTTGAGTTACTGGAAAATTAAACCTTATTTAACTTGGGAATCACCCTTTAGATGATAAATCATCTATATAATTTGGAATTTTCTTGGTGATGTTTGGAGATCCAGAAACAAAACGCTGTTAGACCATTGGGTATCCTAAGGATAATACATTTTTAGGAACATAAAGACTTTTAATCAGAATAACTTCTATCACACATTAATAATGAAGGAAAATTAACCAGAAAAAGTGCCCCTTTTGCGACCTATTTTCTTTACTTGTTATATATTTATTGCAGCTTAAACAATAACGGTTTTATGGTCTCCTTCCCAAAGCAAACGAGTTTATCACTTAAAGCCAGAAAGGATAAAAGCAGGAGAAAACAGATAACAAAAGGAAATATCTAAGACTTGGGAATAGGAGCTCTCTAATTTATAAAACATTTAGGAAATTATTTATCTTTTTATTTAATGGATTTTATATGATCGTAAAAAACATATAGGTAGAGGAATTTAGGGTAAATGAGTACAGCGGGTAAGTGTGCGCAATATTTGTTTATCTCCAAAGTAGAGAACCACATATGTTTCAATAGATACTTATATTACTAGTACATAATGCATTGGACGAAATGCTTAAAAATTAATATTTTAAAGAAATAAAATGTTTTTCCAACCTGCGTATTTTCTCTCAGTTCAATAAAATAACTTTATTCTAAGTATGGCAAACAAAATGTATGGTAAGTGTACCCATTATCAGTTAGCTTTATATGAGAGTTTTGTATTAGTATCAAAAATTGTTTAAACTTTAAAGAACCTCGTCTAAAAAGGCAAAATATACTAACTTTTATAACATTACTTTGGAGTAATTTGAATACCTTTAAAATAAGTATTTCCAATATAATAATGGTATAAAATTTATATCTTGTAATTTGGCGTAAGCTCAGAATAATGAAGTTATTTTATCATTTACATACATGGCATGGCAAAAAAATGAATTTAGTTAGATTTTAGGATAATAATTTTTATTTTAATTTTTAGTGCAAAATTGGTTTTTGGGGGATCTTTACCAAGATGTACCTTTTTGCGTCGTCTGACTCTATGCGTTTTCAAGTCGATTAATAAATAAATAATATTAGACCCTTACTCTGGTTGATTGATTTATAAAAACTGACTTAACACTGGAAAAACTTTGTTCCTAAACGTCAAAACCGGACCAAAGACTCATTGTTCTAATTTTTTAAATATGTGAAAAGGTTTTTTTTTCTTTATGATCTGGCTTTGTTATTATATGGATTTGTATGGCTTGGTGATAATACAGAGTGGGTACATACGTTTTTTGGTTTAACAAAATGCTGATAAATAATTACAAATATTTCAATTACTATTGGAAAACCTTAAAAAATTAAAATATCAAATTTTCCTGTGTATGAAATTTACAAAAGCAGCCAGCATTTTTATTATTATTGAAATTTTTGGTAGATGACTTTTATCAACTATAAAATAAAGTCTTGTAAATGCCCTCAATGGACAAGGCAACAAACAACTCAATTTTATATCTCCCAAGGTTTCGCTTTGAATTAAAACTAACAAGGGCGGAATTCACAGGTTTCTTTGAATATTGGAATAACTTTTTAATATCCGTTGTCACTTTTTAGCGTTTCTATTATATTTTTGACTTTTACTATATATTACAAAATTAAACATAACATAAACTAACAAAAACATAAACTTTTTAAATAAATCATATTTTAAAAGACTACTTACAACACTTTCAAAAGCAATAAGGTTGGTTTATCCCATCAGTAAAGTGCCTTGACGGACAAACATAAAAGAGCTACTGTTCACATAAAACATAGACGGTGCTTGAATTTTAAAACCCACATTATTTCCGAAAGAAGGATTTTTTTAGGTTGTTATCTAACTGGATTCCTAAACATGGTAAAGGCAAATTTACGGACTCGCGCATATAAACAAAGTCTCCCGGATTTGAACATGCGCACTGGTATATGTTCATTATCCGATTTGAATAAATGACTAGGACCGAACTTATCTGTTTACCTACTTTCTGTTAAATACTCAATACTTACAAAAATATGAAACACCCGGAATAATACAATTTTCGAAGTTCGCCATGGTAACCCCCATGGAGTCACTAAATATAAACAAAGAAATAAGAATAATGCCGATGGTATGTATGGCTCTAAACATTAGAGAAGCGGTCATATCAAAATTTAAGTATATACAGGGTGTTTCACGGTTGATGGAACGTTAGACGTTTATTAAAATGGGTGTTACATTTCTTCAAAAATTTGGTTGCTCAGATAAACAACCATCTATCATTTTAAAATACTTTTAGCAATGCGGTGTTGCCGCTTTTACCCGTTGTTCGAGTTCGAGCAGTTCAAAACGTGCACAAAAATGTATCGAAGAACGGGGTGGTATTTTTAAGTATCTTCTAAGAAAAAATATGTGATTTTATTTTATTTCATTTTGTCCAGAAAATCAACTTACCATGTACTCATTTGCGGCCGGTAAGTGGAACATTACAGTGTCAGGTACTGTAATGTATTGCCTAGCAAGCATCTTTTGTTTTTAGAAATAATGACTTTTTACTTTGGATTTTTGACAAGTTGTCACTTAAAATTATAGGAAACAAAATGTTCAAGTACACATATTGTACCAACTACCAACTTTAGCAAATGAAAAATGTTACGCAACTACAGAATAGGCTCTCTTTTACAATTTTTTAAATAGTTTACTTAACTAAAGTTAGTAATTTTTATTTTGTTTTCAATATATAACTATCGATACCAAATAACTTTGTGTAGATGCTTTAACTTGTAAAAGTATTTCTTCTACCAACTTTAGTAAATGAAAAATATTACGCAACTACAGAATAGACTCTCTTTTACAATTTTTTAAATATTTTGCTTAAATAAAGTTAGTAATTTTTATTTTGTTTTGACTATATATTTATCGATACCAAGTAACTCTGTTTAGATACTTTACCTTGTAAAAAATATTTTTCTACCAACTTTAGTAAATGAAAAATATTACGCAACTATAGAATAGACTCTCTATTATAATTTTTTAAATATTTTGCTTAACTAAAGTTACTAATTTTTATTTTATTTAAACTATATTTATATTCTTTACTCAAATATTATAATTTCATCTATTTGACAGTGACAAGTAAACCGCGATAGTCGCATTTATATTTTAAAATTTGTAATAATCATTTCTATTAAATCTTTTAAAATACATATACACACGTCCGTTAGGTGTTATTACAGCATTCGTTTATCATCCAGACTCGGCTCGTCTGTAAACGAACTCGTACTGTAATAAGTCACCTACCGGCCTTGTAACGTAAAATACTATTGTTTTGTTATAGGTTCTTGTGTATAATAAAGTTGGTAAATCTATCTTTATTGTTTTAATTTGGGCTTTATAACTTCTTTAGTTTTTATCCTAGGAGAAATTTATTATAAGCATTTTTGTTTAAAATGTATAGCTTTAACAGATAAAAATATAATATACAGGGGTTTCTATTAAAAAAATTGCATTTTACTTCTAACTTCAAAAATACGATGCTCCAAATGGATGAAAACAAAACTGCTATTCAACTGATATATAAAAACTTTCTCTTTATTAATGCGCCTTAAAATTGGAAGTTTTTTTCGGGTATACAAAAAAAAACACAAGCCGTTAAAGTCAACAAAATTAGTTTTTTATCATCATACAATTTCAAAAGTTTTAAAAGCAATAAAGCCACTTCGTTCCATTATTTGTGTGCTTTGATGGACGAACATAAAAGAGCTACTGTTGTCAAATAAAATCCGATTTAGCAGCGATTTCTCATTTAGGATATTTCTTTATTCTTTAGCTATTATTACAGGTCTTGTAATAAAAAACAACATTTTGGCGTATAGGTTAGGTAAGAGTGGCAGACCCTTGGTTCTGACCAAACGGTCTCACGTAGTCCTGATTAGGTCCGTTGTGATACCACACGTGTTCCGTAGAACCCACCTTCATCAGATCACTGATGGTTTATGCGACGTAACCGCGGAAGGATTTTAACAACTCATTCAAACCAGCCACTACTGTTCAGAAATCTGCTCAGCCGTCCAAGTTGTAAGTTGTTTAGTTCCTCCAGGCTATCGAAAGATGATTCACCCAGAGTAGTGAACCTCCTTCTTGCGAGGCCAGGGCATTCACACAGAAAATGTTGAATACTTTCTTCCTCTTCCTCATCTCTGCAACTTCTGCAGAAGTCGTTAGTGGGTATTTGCATACGTTCGGCATGTCTACCGAGGAGGCAATGTCCGGTAACAACCGCAGTAATATTTCTCACGTCTTTTCGACTGTGTCTCAATAGCTCTGCGGTTCTCTTTTTATCGAATGTGGGCCACACTCACACTGTTCACTGTATTGTCTGCTAGATCAGCTGGCATGCCTGCGCCCTCTCTTGCGAGCGCATCGGCAGCCTCGTTGCCATCTATTTTGGAGTGTCCAGGAACCCAGCACAGAATAACCCGATGTTGGTTGCCAAGTGTGCATAGATTGTTGCGGCATCGCTTTACGAGCTTTGATTTAACGCTGCTGGAACAGATTGCCTTAATCGCCGCCTGACTATCACTGAAGATGGTGATTGACGAGGCTACTCCCAAGCCAAGGTGTTCTTGCAGGATATTGACCGCCTTCTCTACTGCCAGTACTTCCGCTTGAAAAATACTACAATAGTTGGGGAGTCTATACGATTTCTGTATTTGTAAACTTTCGGAAAAGATCCCGGCTCCCACACCAACGTCCATCTTTGAACCGTCTGTGAAGATTGCGTGATCTGTTTTCGTTATATTCTGATTGCCTTCCCACTCTTCCCTACTCGGAATGAGTATAGAATACCTTCCATCGAACCATGTTATTGGGACAGAGTAATCAGTCGGGTCTCGTAGATTATTCCCCGGGTGGCGTATATATTGAAGATCATATTAATTTAAGTTTGTCAGTTAATAAAATCTTATTTGTTTTATATTTCCTGTAAAAAAATGAAAAATTCCTATCTTAATTTATTTTTATGTAAAAATTATTAAATTGACTTTGAATGACATCATATGTTGCAATATTCACCGAGCAAATAGAAAAAAGGAAAAAGTTGAAAATTTAGTTTATAGTTTTCGGAATTAGTAAACACATGTCTTTGGAAAACATTAAAAAAAAATTTTGATTGCATTTTGAATTTAAAATAATTTACTTGAAACAAATAATTTTTTTTTACTTTTGCAAATTTTATTAAAATTAAAAATGTCGAAACAATTCAAAATTATTTTTGACTTTTGAAATTTTTATTTAAATTAAAAATTTGGAAATAATTTAAAATATTTTTGACTTTTGAAAATTTTATTTAAACTAAAATTTTCTTTCCTCTTTAAAAAAAAATAGAACCTATTTTGTATCTTAGAATTAATAAGATTTATTTCATACTTTTCAAATTTTTTATTAAAATAGTACATTGTATACCTAGCAGGAAAAGCTAAACATTCCCGGACGACCGTAAAGATTGTATGTCGAGGCGCAAGCCGGGACTGACATACGGAGTCCGGGAATGTGGCTTTTTCTACGAGGTATACATACTTTTTTTCCGTAAATCGAAAATTATTAAAAGGGCATTTCTTTGTTCACAAATAAAGGATGCCATTAAATATTTTTGTTGTAACTATGGAAACACAGTAATATTGAATTGTCAAGCTTAACACATTTTAGTTTACAAGAAGCCGTACAAAAATAATATTTCCTTCCAGTACAATAATAAATATTTCCTAACAGTTATTTTCCGTTGCCTAGCAACGACTAAGTGTAAGGAAATATTGACTTTTTCTTTCAGAAATGTTATCAAAAATGACTATATTTCCGATCGATTTTCGAAAAAAATCATTTGTTTCTCTTCATCATTTTTCAATTATTATTATTATTACGTACTTACATAGCGCCGCGCGATACATAACTTATTAAAAAAAATCAAAAACGAGGTTTATAATATAAAACATTTTGTTAAAGGTACCCTAATTGTACCTAATACAAATTCAACTGAAGCTGTTAAGTAAACACAATTGGGATTTTTATTTACATGATTGCAAAAGTTTCAAAAGCAATAATGTGAGTTCGTTTCATTGCATTGGTAATTTGAGGGTAAACATAAAAGGACCACTGATGTTTACAAACAAATAACGAACTACGGACGACCGATACTGACGACGACTGAATTTTAAAAGGTTCATTATTTCAGAAGTTGCTATTTTTTTTAAGGAAAAAATTGATACTACTGTTGTACTACTAATTGATACTACTCATTCAAAAATAAAATGTGTGTTAGAAATCCGAATTCCCTTCATTAGATTGGATTAAAGGGTTTTTGATACCTGGTTTTAAAATCTATTAAGAATTTTTTAAATTGTGATTATGAAGACGGTTTCATTATTGAAAATATATTCGCCATTCGCATATATTATGTATTGTGATATTCTGTAGTCAAGATAGGGAAATGTCATAGCTTTTAAGTTACCACTGCGAGTTATTAGAATGTAAAAGGAAATTATTAACCCACTTTCAAAGTGACCTATTCGAACTAGGAACCGGGATGACTAAATGAGCGTAAAAAATAACTAGGGTTTGCACAATGGGCTAAACTTATCATCAAAAATGCCTCAGACTTGAACTGGTCATTTAAGCATTTAAAACACGCCAAAATTATCTCGTCTTATCAGTACCCCGCGTTCTTTGGAGATAGGAATTACAATTCAGTCGTTTGTTAAAAGATTTGTTCATGAAACTCTTCATAATTCATTTGTTCATTCGTATTTGCTGATTTATTTCCTGATAATTGTTTCGATCACGATTTAGACCCGGGTTATAGTTCTCCACATAG
Source organism: Polydrusus cervinus (assembly GCA_935413205.1). Lineage (NCBI taxonomy): Eukaryota > Metazoa > Arthropoda > Insecta > Coleoptera > Curculionidae > Polydrusus > Polydrusus cervinus. Next base: position 18,643,887 of record OW284514.1, on the reverse strand, counting down.
TGTTAGTTCACGTTGCTGTATTAATACTTGCCATAATTTTCCAGTTCCTTTTGGTACATAAACAAAAAAAAATCTTTACATAGCCACGCGGCGCCAGAAAAGTTCTAATGGGTGGGCACAAGTGGGCCCGATATTTTTAGGGTGGGCACATGATTACATCTCCTATATAGAGATCACATAAAAAACTTACAGTACTTTTCATACCACGGATTATTCATAATCTATATTATAAACAACTACATCTAAAATTTATTTTTATTGTCATTAAAAAATAAATGGACCATATACCTAAACACAATATACTGTTGATAACAAGAGTTCCATTAGTAAAGTGCTGTGATGGACATCAAGCCTGAAAGGGTCACTGCTAACAAAAAAATTTCGATTTACGAACGTCCCTTGATTCTGAAAGAGAAACATGATTACAGGAAAATGTTATAAAACATGGTTTTATCAACATTTCTGTCTTTTGTACCTATTTTATTTTAGGATTTCATATTAATTAACTATGCATCCATCTAATAAATAATACAAAAGACAAATTTTGATTTATTTCATCAGATCCATCCCTAGATGCGTTTCGCCATATCATGGATCATCAGTAGAGCTAGGATTCGACGAAAGAAAGGAGTAACTCAAAACTGCTTTAAGCAGTATTTGGTGGAGCACACCAGCAAGATGTTGCAAGGAACGACATCTGTGTCGTTGTTAGACATTCTTGAGCATATCAGCACGTCTAACAAACGTATAGAAATAAATAAAAACGGTATGAGTACATCGCCTGTAAAGATATTCGTCAACATTACAGAAGTCCCGCTAGGTAAAATAGCACTAATAATAAGTAATAATTAAAAATATTAGAAGGAACGTTTTCAGCGGCAGGCGGACAAAGTAGTGCATCTATCATTTGCATTAAAGTACACAGGGACGCCAAAGGTAATGGAATCCCTGGGGCACAGGTAGACAATGACAGGCTGTTTCGTTCTTGTTAGGACTCATCAAAAAGCCAAAACTCATAAGCAACTCCCAGTACAGCGAAAATATGCTTTCAAGACATTTTTAAGAAAAAAAATGTGATGAAAACCTAGTATCACCATTCTGTAGGAATCAACTCAATGCCAGATAGCCAGAGATAGTCATCAAACGTGAAAACATAGAACTAAACAAACCAAGTACGGTTGGCCAACAAACATCAGTATAGGAAACGTTTTCTCGCACCTCTACACTTTCTCTACGGGATTGTAGATTCAAATATAGATCGCGCTGCAGTAGCCCACGGGGTGCTGCATCAATCCGTATACAATGCCGTGTTTTTAAAAATAAAGTAGTAGAGTTTAGTATCCGTATAAGTAAATAGAAGGAAAGTTTTTAGCGCTAGGCGGACAAAGTAGTGCATCTATTGAGTTGATTCCTACAGATGGATATACTAGGTTTACATCACATTTTTATTCTTAAAAATGTATTGAAAGTATATTTTCGCTGTACTGGGAGTTGCTTACGGGTTTTGGCTTTCTGTTTCTGATGAGTCTTAACAAGGATGAAACAGCCTGTCATTGTCTACCTGTGCCCCAGAGAACCCATTACCTTTGGCATTGGCGTCCCTGTGTTAATGCAAAAGATAGATGCACTACTAAGTACTACTTTGTCCGCCAGCCGCTAAAAATTTCTATTTTCTTATAAGGACACTAAACTCTACTACTTTATTATTAAAAATATTGTTAATATTCTTCTATCTATCCGTGTGTTGTAGATCTTTTGTGTCGTTAAAGTTTAATATAAAAAAACAGAATTATGAATGTACTCAATTTAAATATGTCATCGTTAACTACCATCAATAAATAATCTGATTTTCTGTCATACGCTAGCCGTATTATGTTTTTTACTCATCGTGCTAGCAGCATTTTATTTTAAAGTTTGTTAAAAAGATTCAGTTTCCATTGCAGCAAAAAGCTCTACAGTGATCGACGAATCGTTACAAAATTGTGCAAGTTTGTGATGATGCTGACGTTGCTTGGCGCCATAGGCCATGTGCCAAGTCGCTCGTATGCAGCTTGCATAGCGAGTAGATTTGTGATGTTTTCGCCTAATTTGTGAAAAATCGCCCAACTGGGTCGTTGACTATTTATTTAAAGTTAATTTCACTTTTACCTAAAGGGTTTACACCAGCCCCGTTGGAGCATTGCTCCGACGAATGTCCTGGCAAGTTGCTAGAAGTCCAGCTACAAACTACATATTGTAAAGTAAAATGACATGTAATTATGAAGAGTAAATAAATAAAGATATTTTGAAAGTAAAGTAAAAAAAATCGTTGTCTATGGTAGACAGCTGATGATTTTGCCTTACGTATTTCTAACCGTACTTGCTTTGTTATGCGAGTGGAGCAATAAATTTACCACTTTTAATCTTTGCGGATCCCCATTAGAGGTCGGTGATGAAACTACGCTTATTGTTCGCGGATCCAATTAAATAGTCAAGTCAAACATATGTCGTTCACCACGATGTTCGCTACAGAGAAGACAACCTTATTTCAAGAAAAGGTACACACAAAAAATTGTTTTATAATTTATCATATATTATATAAAAATTATGAAACATCCTTTTTCCCGAAAATACTAAATTCTGGATCTGACAAAGCATAGCTTCGGGATACAGCTATACATTATACATATTAGTTCGTATTCCTTTACCCCACATTTTTGCTTTAGTTTCAAGTTTCAAACAATCTTATTTAGGGAATTTGCTCTCGGCACTTTTAGATATCCCAAAGCGAAATAAATACAAAAGCAGGATGGGGTGAATTGACACAACGATGTAAATTTATGGGTTCTCTGAAAATGTTGCTTCTCCGGAAAATAATGGGGCATTTTAAATGCGATCTCCGTCCATATTTTGGCGTTTTATTGGTGAGCGATAGCCTTCTCTCTCGCCTTATTGGCCGGCTTTGTGCATAAAAGGCTATTACTTTTAGACATATTAAATTGTCCATATAAACCGAACAAATACGTTTTGCTGTTAATACTGAAATATTTTAAAATTAGAGAGTTGGATGTTAGAATCTCTACATGTTTCGAATGTATTCATCTTTAGGAGTTGAAAAGAAGACGGAAAATTGTGAATAGGGTCTTAACGGAGCTTTAGACTTATGGTTAAATTAGATTGTGTTAAAAGTTTAGATGAAGAAAAATTGGGAGAAATATATTACTAAATGTAAGGGACAGAATATAGAAACGGAGCTATCGTAATGTTTATGGTATAGTAGGGTTATTGGCCTTGGCATTCCAATAGAATACAGTCCAGGGATGAAATGCATTAAGTATTTTAATAATTTATTAGTTATTTACCTTTTTCTCATTGCTTCCTTTATTCAATTTGTTCTTCTAATGATAAAATACTTGTTCATTCGAAATATGTAGAAATTCTAACATCTCACTAATTTTTTTAAATACATCAGTGGAGCTTCCTATTTCAAGCCATTTAAAGTCCCACTTCACTTCAAATATGAACTATTTCTTTGAATTAAATTTTAAAGATAATGTATAACCAGAAAACTCTACCGAGTGTGTGCATACGACCAGTGGCGTATTTATGGGGGGCCCAGGACTCCCACAGGGCCTCATTTATAACATATAATAAGCTGTCTTGTAATTTGCTCTTATAGTCAAGACAGATAATACTACCAAAAATCTGATCATTGAAAAAAAAGTTACGTTATGAAATTAGATAATAGTTAGATACATTTTTCGTCTGCGGCGCTTTTCGATCTTAATTTTTCAATAACCCACTGTAGTGTAGTGTACCTGGGACCCCCTAAGCAAAATTTGTAAATACGCCACTGCATACGACGCGAGGTTGATCGCTTATATAATAATAGATAAAGTAAAGTCACTATAATGTAAAAAAAAGACCTACGGTCGTCTTTGTAAAGATGTAAAGTAATGAAATTACTACCTACCTTTAAGCTAGTTAAAGGAAAACTTACATTTACTTTGTCGCTCATCCCTTTGAGCCGTTGGATGAATTCTGTTGTTGACTTTGCTCTTTCCGATAATTGTTGTAGGTTGTGGGACAGTTCTGTCTGCAAAAAAAACAAAAATATTAAAATAACAATTTAAAAAACCAATTAATAAAAGGTAAAATTTCAACGTTACTAGAACATTTTTGTGTGTAGTAATACTTTTAAGCATACCACTGTAGTTAAGTACAGAATAGTAGTTTGTACAACAAGAGTGGATATGATGTCTATATCTCACGAGGAAGTTCTTAAACTTCCGACTGCGATATGGACAATCTACTCGAGATGAAAAGTAAATTTTTTTTGCGACCCAAAATACGAACGTTAACATTTTTTAAAAAAGTTTGCAGGCTGCCGGGCTGGAACTCATGACTATTCGATCCAAATTTCGCCGTTTCGGCCACATGCTCATGTTAGAAATTATGGTAAAACCAACTCAATAATAATGCTACATGAAATTAATTTTCGATGCACATTCAGGAGGTTGCATTATCAATAAAACTATTATAGATACTTACATATAAATTTTGTTATATTGAACAAATTAATAACATATTTTACCATATACATATAAATTAAATAATTTAGTGTCTTGAAAAAGAAGGCGGAGCGGAGCGGATACAATAAACTGTGATTGGTCACTACTTTATAAGGACGCCACAGTGGAATTTAATTTATATAACAATGTTGTCAACTAATGGGAAATCTCCGAATTCGTGAGAAATAACGATTCAAAGCACAGAGGAAGGATAGGTCGACGCTGCCTCCAAAGGGAACAGGGACATTTTTATGTGCAGTACGTGTAATATTTGTAGGATATTCTTTAGAATCACTTGTGTTTGTGATCTGCTAAAAAATACTTTTTAGTATTATGTGCATTCGTGGATTTTTCTTTAAAAATGGGAAATTTTATTTTTCAAAGTTGCAACACTGTGCAGCACTGACAGTAATGAATATGAAATTTGTTGTACAGTTAACAGGAATATATTACCTTTTCGTCACTTAATGTGGGAGTAGAAAAAATATATTTTCCGAGCATAACAAAATATTAAGGTTATGTTAAATTTAACACATTTCTATTATTAATATTTACCATAAATAAACAGACTTTAATTACCTCGGAAAAAATACTTTTCCTTACTAGGGCAAAGTTATACTAATTTTAAGGTTATAGTTGCAAAACAAGTTCTTAAACTTAACCTTAGCTACCCTAATTCAGTGGATTAAATTTAAGCTGGGATTAACAATTATTGCAGATGAAACAAGACCTGTTTCTATTGTTATTCAACTGATTAAAGTTTTAACTAAGTCTCGCTGGTCTTGCTTGGACTGATGAAAGCCGATGTTTATATGAACAAAACACGATTAGTTATTGTACTTGTACTATTATACATTACTATAGAGGGGTTGCAGTGGCGTACAATATTTTGAATAAAACTCTTTAATTTTATTAAAACAAAAACCAGAGGATATCCTGACTATCTCTCTAGTTGACCCACACAAACTAGTGAAGAAACTGGGATCATGGAGTGGGTGTAACAACCAAATAGGTTGAGCACAATGAGCCAAACCTGGCCTAAGTGCATCCGACACATTGAGGGGCCCTCGGAAGAAAAAAAAACAAACAAAATTAACAAAAAACAAATATATCTTAAAAATTCGATATAGCTTCAGTCGTTATTCAGCAAACGTTCGAAATATTAGGAGCAGAAACCCCAGAGATATTATGGAGCCCTATAAAAACATTAAAAAATAAACAGTAATCCTATCGTCCTTAATAATGTCTGACGCAATAGAAGTGCTTGTACATTTTGCACGAACCAAGAGTATGAAAATTTTATTACATTTTTCCAACTTATGATGAGAAGTAACGACTGTTGGAAATGCACCATGTCGGTTAATGGTTATTTTACATCGTTATGCTTGGATGAGTCGTTAAAGCTAGAAGAGACTATCAAGTTATTTTACTCTATTGAAAGTGGTGAGTGTTGCATTTGTTCAAAAATAAAAGAATCTCCATTTTTACTAGATATATCTTATTTAATGGGTCGAATAAAAAATTCATTAAATTTATTCGTGTGTTTATTTGCTGAAATTATTGTGTCATTATTAAATATCTCTAATATCCTATCAAAATAAAAGCTTAAATAGCTATTTTATGGATGTCCTTATTATGTTAAGAAATAAGAAAATAACTAAGACTGTATACCATGTTTTTAATCAACCTTATGTAAAAAACTATCCAAGAACTTTTAAATAAACTGCTGGACAATTCAAGCGGACCGAGCTAATTGTTAGGTGAACTTTGGAGTATAATATTTTACGAACGAATAAAGCTATCGATGCGCGGTTTGCAAAATTTAAAAGAGAGTTTAATTCTTAATATGCACATTTTTTCCGATTTTTTTTTACTTCTAACCTTTAACTGTCTACAGGGTTCAAAGAGAAGTATGTTTTTTTCACCAAAGTTTTTAAGTACCGGATTTCCACAAAAATAATTTTAAATTATTTTGGACGGCTTTTTCTTTATCTCCTATTTATAGAGAACAAAGTAAATTCTCAAATTTTTGATATCCCTCTTTGTTCATGAAATTTCGATTTTTTTCTCAACCCCTGTAAATTTCAGGTATTTTTGTCATTAGGCCTTACAATGTTTTGTAAGAACGGGTTTTGGTAAGTGATTATAACTTCTTAGGACCACCTCTTTTGCAACGAGTACATTTTAATTTCTTGCGTTTCGTCGTGAGCAGTTATCCTGGCACGAAACACACGATGTGTGGAAATGCAGGCATATAAAATGAAAAAAATAAAAATAAAACCGATTATGGGTACGCCACTGGTCACGACGAAACGCAAGAAATTAAAATGTACTCGTTGCAAAAGAGGTGGTCCTAAGAAGTTATAATTACTTACCAAAACCCGTTCTTACAAAACATTGTAAGGCCTAATGACAAAAATACCTGAAATTTACAGGGGTTGAGAAAAAAATCGAAATTTCATGAACAAAGAGGGATATCAAAAATTTGAGAATTACTTTGTTCTCTATAAATAGGAGATAAAGAAAATGCCATCCAAAATAATTTGAAATTATTTTTGTGGAAATCCGGTACTTAGAAACTTTGGTAAAAAAAACATACTTCTCTTTGAACCCTGTAGACAGTTAAAGGTTAGAAGTAAAAAAAAAATCGGAAAAAATGTGCATTTTAGGAATTAAATTCTCTTTTAAATTTTGCAAACCGCGCATCGTTAGCTTTATTCGTTCGTAAAATATTATACTCCAAAGTTCACCTAACAATTAGCTCGGTCCGCTTGAATTGTCCAGCAGTTTAGTGACAAGCAACCGAACGCGAATGCTATTAATTATTATTAAACTAAAATTATTAGATGACGAAAGGCCGAGGGCTCCTGGCGAAACGTCAGCCCTCAGTCAAATCCAGTTCCGTTAAGGCGCACAGTGGCGTCCACCAAATTAGGTTTTAGTGGTATGTACCAAACTTTTTAGACGGTTTCTTAAAAAAAATATGGAGTCTTTCTTTAGGATACCCATTTAACTATAAAACGTCAATTCTATAACATATCTCTTCCAATTGGGCTAATAGTATACAAATTTTATTACGATTTTACAACGTTATACTGAGAAGTGCAATGCTTTCATCACTTGCATGGACTACACGCAAAAGTCCTTATTACGCAGAACAAATGGCTGTTATACGAACTGTACTGAATATACAAATATCTCTATAGTTTCGCTTCCTATTTTCGCGAAACAAAAGATAATCCTCACTTTTCGCAATAATGTTTGCTACGACAGGGATATTTATCTATTTCGTTTGGACAGACAGTATGAAAATTTTACGACATTTTCCCAACGTTATAGTGAGAAGTAACGATCGCTGCAAATGCACACTTTTGCAGGTTAATGGTTGTTTTAGCAGACGCATCGTTACATTTGGATGAACAGAAGTTTGAAAAGAATAATTAATTTTTATTTAATATACCCTCATTTTCTAGGGTCTTTGATGCATATAAATATTTTGAAAGGCTATTATACTGAGGGAATATAATTTTTTAATGTTCCTATATTCGAATCTTTTCCAAAAGTGTCTAAAATTGATATGTATTTGCAGTGGCGCTTCCAGAAAATATTTTTTGGCGTAGGGGGTGGGGTGGGGGGGGGGGGGGGGGGGTCAGTGGGCGTAACTGGGACAATTTTTTCTGAAGGGAGGAGCCGGCGGGACTACATGTAATTCGTGATTTTGTACTTAGTTAGGAAGGCGGAAAACCGCTGCAGGCGCAACTTTTTGGGACCACACCTAAAGTTCGTTAAAAATTCACCCAACTATTATTAAATTTCGAAAATTAAATTATTATCTCTATTCCCTCTAACTAACCCATGATTGAATTAAATTTGGTTTTGTGAATGTTTTTTTTTCACTTTTCTCTTGATATTCCTAGCTGGCTCTTCGAATTTAAAAAAAAAACATTTTTTACATTTTTGTGAAACATATGAATATTGTCTTTCAATCCAAAATTTTTACATAAGACGTATGTATGAGCCTAACCAGGGGTTTTCAGAGTTTGTCACATTTAAAAATAAAGTAAATATGTTTTGTACGCTCACCACGCCAAAATTTATGATTTTTTCAGAAATTATGAATTTTTGGAGGGTAGATTATGAATCTGAGAGCTGTTTTTGTTTCAAATGCTTAGGTTTTAAAATATTCCTTCTATATTTTTGTTGGTTTAAAATAGCTCTAAAAAAGGGGAAATGGGACAGAAAAGTATTAAATAGAAAAATACTATAGAGTATTATTTTTTTTACTCGTTTTCCTTTGAAATTGCATCAGAAACCAATAACTTAGACATTCAAAGCAACTGTGAATTAATGGTTGTTTTAGCAGATGTAACGTTATGTTAGCCTAAGAGCTATTATTTTTTATTTTAAATTAATCAATTTTATGATGGTTTTGATAAGTGGATAAATACCTACATTCTAAAGGTATTTGTAATTTTATTAGATGGCAAAACATCGTGATGTCGTATATAATTAATTAAAATAAATAATATAATTTGTTATATTTATAAATCCGAGACAGTAATAAATCAATAAAGTCTGATATGTAATTATAATAATACAGTGGCGGTTCGCGAATAGAGGAACAGCCAAAAATATGTGAAAGTGAATGTTGTAGGACTTACCAAGAGCGGATTTAAAAGAAGGTGGGTTAAAAATTGGCAAAAGTGTCCAAAATTTCATCAATCTTCCCTAATTGCATTAAAAATCTGTTTATGCTGTTTCTCTTATACTAGATATTGTTAAAAACTTTGTCTTACAATAATTAAACTGTACACTCACACTATATTTCAAAAATATAACGCAAATGTTGAAAAATGAAATTTATGTTTTAAGTAAGAACAAATAATTACATTGTAACGAATTTCATTATTATTTTAACAATTCTTAATTTCTGTAAACTTTGATAAAACATTTTTACCTGCGAAGCTTTCTTTTCCTTCCCACCATCTTCTCGATCTATATCATTGTTACCACAACTTGAGGTAGTACTAATATATAATTGAAAATAAATATACTAAGTATAACCTACATTCAAAAGCTGCAAAATTCACATTTTTACTTACGGCAACTAAGATTATTTTTTCGTCACACAACTCACAAACTACTTATAATAATAACGATAAATCTGTAAAAAAAACAAGCTAAAACAATAATTCGGCGTTCAAGCGAGTGAGTAGAAACATTGTTTTCAACAAACTAACAGTGCAACTCGAGTACGGTGCATAGCCGGCTTGGCGGACAGCTCGAGCTTAGTTGTTAGTTCCACTATGACGATCGAGAAATACTGTTGCCAGACGTAGCAAATTTCGACTATTGATAATAGATAATTTCGAAAATTTCTTAAAATGTAGCGGAATGTGACCGAATATAAAATATTAGTGAAAGGTTTAAGACGAAAAATTAGTTTGCAATTGGACTATTAGACCCCAAGCTTCTGAGATCAGGGGGGGGGGGGGGGGAGGGCTACTACGCCACTGGTCTCAAATGCCTACTCTCGATTGATGGTTATTTCAACAGAATCATTATAAAGATGTGGTCGAATTGCGAATTCTAGAATGAACTATATTTTTAATTAAAACCTCGGTGCTTTATTGTGTTTTCATTTTACGGTATGTTCTTTTTCTTTTTAACTCAAATGAGTAAAACAGACTCTTTTTGTATTAAGGCCACATGCTCTCGTGTAAAATAATGCATCGTGTTAATGGATTGGCCAATGCAGACCATCCCGAGTCGCTGAATTCGTATCGAAATAGCTTGTGTAATGTAGCGCGAAATTAAGAGTCATATTATGGTCCGTCGCAGCGAATCTCGTCTGTGGTTTATGTGAAACGTCGTACGTAAATTTGACAGGCTTTTTGTTTCTTTTTGGGTGCCGGCGAGGTTAATTTGCATTTTTGAATGTTCATTGTTAAAACTTTAATTGGATAAATCTCAGTATCTTCATATCCACCATTGGAGACTGTGGGTAGCATTGTTGGTCATTAAATGAACCATCATATTTAAGCAAAACAAGATACAAGATATATGTTGTACATGGGCGGTCGGTAAATAGGGGCAGTAGCAGCTACTGGTATTTTGCAATTTTTGCAAAAAAAAACTTATTAATTTTTTTATAAATTAGGTCTGTCGTACGTTCTTTTTTAATTGCAAATTTTGTTATCACTTTCATTCGTCATTAAAGTTGTCTATTTCGGAGGTTAACTTAATTTCAATAGATAGTATGGAAAGAGCTGTTAAGACCACAGCAGTGGCTCAGAGGTGAGTTTTTTTTTCGAGGGCCCGTCCGTAAGCCGGATGCCCTTAGGCCAGGTTTGACCCATTGTGCTCACCCTGTTTGGTTGTTACACCCACTCCGTGATCGCAGTTCCTTGCACTAGTTTGTGTACGTCAACTGGGGAGAGGATAAGGATGTCCTCTGGTTCCAGTTTTGGTTGTCATAATATATATGGATCCGTTTATTGAGGTAAGCCCTCCTATTGTTCGGAAGGACAAGTGACCATCAGTAACCCAGAACAAACAAACAAAAAGCTATTACCACGATTTATAATAATTCTCTAGCCTTCTTCAACGTTTTTCCTAGATTGTTTGCTATTAAAAATTTTAGAAGACGTAGTGCGCCATTTAATATAAGCAGTGAAAACAGTATAAAGCATTTTATTTTAGTTACATCCACAAATCCAGTAATTTTTTAAATAAACGTCTCTATTAAATTTGCGTGTGTAACTTAATCCTCTACTTACACCAGATTTTTCAATAATACCGATTCGTGTTAATTCGATCTTTTCTTCGTATGAATATTTAAAAAAACTCTTCACATTAATTAAATTAAATACCACCTCCATAGTACACAGTTAATAATTTATTGTCAGTGATACACATAATCACACGCACGCACTATATTATAGCAAAAAAAGAAAGTCTTGTAAAAATTTTATACAACCTTACCCAATACGGCGGCTGCGCTGTATGCAACGAACTTTCCAGTTAAATCACGGCTTAATTTTTTAGACGGACACATGGAAAGCGGTGTACTGCGCGGGTGTTTCAAGCAGCTCGCAGAGCTCGATCGCGTAGCCCAGATAATAACACGGCGATTTCGCGTGTCGACTATACTTGCGTGGTTCGGACTAGTAGTTTTCTAAAATGTACCTAACGGCAAACAAACCATATAGAACTCTTAAAAATTTAAATTATTATTTCTTTGTAGGCAGTGTAAAACCTATTTTGTGAAATCGTGGTAAAATCCACCACACATAAACACCAAACTGCTTATCCCCCGCTAGACTTGTGGTAAAGAGGGTTAACTATATGTTTAACACAGTAAATATTTTGGTAAATCCCAAATACCACATATCCTAGAGTTTCCGCTATTACTAGCTCTTGTAGCTTATAATCTTAGTTGCTTGTCTGTTTTGTTGATGCGGCTTACTTTACAACGTAATAAAGGAAATATACATAATCTTACTGTTAAATATAGCGTAACTTTTAGGTGAAATACATGTACAGTGTATGTGTGTCTGAGGGATTATTTTTTTTCCATTAGGCACGCATAATTAGAGTTTAATAAAGTTAAAAATTAAATTCTCAGAAAACAAATTTTAATTTTTTGCCAACCAAAACCAAAAATACGTTTTTTTCGTACATATCAGACAAACGGAAATAGGGAAATTTATAGAAAATTCCCTTTTGTAAACGTAGATTTTTAATTATGGAGACTGTAGTGCTCCCGGGAACATACCTCGCTATTTTTCAAGGAACTGGGATAAAGTTAAAACAATAGAAAGTATAAATTCTCTTGAAGGCTTAAAATAGTTAATTACGGAATCTTTTTATTTTGTTAAGAAGGAAATATTTTCTTGTTGCAAGAATTGTAACAAAGTAATTTCAAATTCTGTAACAGTAAAAGGGAAAAAGTCTTTGTAGTTGTTTTTTAATATAAACGACACCAGCAGTATAGCCTGGATCTGACTTCTTTTTGATTGATATGAAATTTTTAAAAGTCCACTGACAAAAAGGTGCTCTTGGTTTAAAGTAGTAAGTACATATGGCAACAACTTTCAAGGCCCGCAATCAAATAAAAGTAAAAACTACTTTATTGTAATTTTTTATAATCTTTTTCACTTTAATAATAGTTATTTATGTACCAAGGCAGTAGAGTGATTCTTTATTGGACGAGTCTGAAATTATGAGATGAGCGAGCGAGACGAATAACAGGCAAGTCGATAAAGACACTTTACTGACGTGGTGCATACAAAATTTTATCGCCAACCGTTCATCACCGTTTTATGTAAGGCAGACCGCTCTAAGAAAATAGATGTTTTTCCCCATGTTAAATTAATAGAAAAGACGAGCTGTAGACCTATTTTAGAATCGGGTCTGCGTAAAATATTTAATATTTCTTGCCTTATATTTGGTCAAAATGTAAAGTAGAAGTTTCATACTACCTATTCCATCCCATATTCAAGCTCGAAAGGTTAAAATTGCTTTACAATTCGACGACAAAAAAACCCATTTTGGCCTAAATTTGACACATCAGAAAATTTTGGCCGACCACGTGCATATTCCAAAGCACCCCTCAAAAAATGTAACCTACTATGAGAAATGGCAGGGTAATACTTTATCTGCCGCATATGTGGCAGATAAAGTATTCTATTTTACAATAAAATAAAGTGTTCGTTTACTGCCAGAAATCACTCTGATAATGTACGGCGTTACTGTCGGTTGGCGATAAAAATATTTTTCATTGCTATATTTCTGCTAGCCTGTTTCAAAAATATCCAGGTATTTTATAATGTTCTTTTACTATATTTATTATTTATAAAATCAATTTAGAGAAAGGTAAAAGAAAAGCATGTTGGTATATAATCTCCAACTGGAAGGAAATTAAAACAAATACGCTAAAATATAATCGGAATATGTGTTTATTCAATTGCAGACTGAATGCAGTCCTGCTAGTATAGTTAGTTTATAAAGGTTGCCGATGACAACGAGTTAGCAGGTGTAGATATTTCGACGAACATTTTTTTTTGTTTTTATGCGGCTTCATCAATAAAAATGTATTGTATATAGTATAGCGAGGAGTTTACTGTCGCTGCCCATTAAAAATAAATACTCTAGGTATAACCTACATTTAAAAGCTGTAAAATTCACATTTCTTACTTATGGCATCTAGGATTATTTTTTCGTCACACAACTCACAACACACAACTACTTAGCAACGTATAAACGGTAAATCTATACAAAACCAGCTAAGACAATAATTCGGCGTTCAAGCGAGTTAGTAGGAACGTCGCGTCGTTTTCAACAAATTCACGGTGCAACTCGAGTACGGTGCAGAGACTGCTTGACGGACAGCTCGAGGAGCATAGTTTTGTAAGTGCCACTATGACGATCGTGAAATACTGTTGCCAGACGTAGCCAAATTAAACTATTGATAATAGTTTATTTTGAAAATTTGTTAAAATGTAGCGGAATGTGGCCGAATATAAAATATGAGTCAAAGGTGCAAGACGAAAAATTAGTTTGCAATTATAATATTAGACCCCGAGCTTCAAGTTCAATGGGGATGGGGAAGGAGGGGGGGGGGGGGGACCTACATATTTAAAAGCGAGAATTTTTTGGATTAAAGGCGTATGTATTACTCCCAATATGTTTGTTTTCTCCGTGTACCTCAGGTGATACCATGTTGCCAATCCACTTAAAGAGGGTATTGATGAATAAGAATAGATGCGTTAAAGTTAGTATACAGGGTGATTAATAAGTTGATACTTCTTTTTTAGCTGTGTAAAGAAGGCATTAAAATAAACAACATTTTCAAATAACTCAAATATAAGGGTATCTGGGTGTAGGATGAGCCCGCAAGGGAAAGCGTTCTGCGTATAATTTCGAAACAGCAGCCGCACTTTGAGACACTCATCGTAAATTAGCACCATATCTATTAGTTCATTGTTTTCAAATCTTACCATTTTCACTAGTCACCAATTTAAAATTAACTTTCTTTAGAAAAACACACCGCGGCGGATTGTTCAACACTGCCCGTATGACTAATACTAATAAGAGGTAAAAAAAACAACAGAAACTATAACGGGCTATGTTTTGATAACCAGGCCCGCACTTAGATTTTTTACTTCTCTATCTCGCCTATTTTTAAGTTTAAAAAAAAAAGCTATTTGAAAATGTTGTTTATTTTAATGCCTTCTATACACAGCTAAAAAAGAAGTATCAACTTAGGAATCACCCTGTATTGTTTCTTCGTTTAATAGAACACGTTATCCCTCGTCAAAATAACTTTTTGTTACGCCAATGTTAACTATTCCTGCCGAACAACATTCATTTATTTACCTCTAAGCCAAATGCATCGAAATCAACCATGGCGATAATTTAAGAAAATAAACTCGGCTTAAGGGTAAACGGTGCACCAGACTTGGCGGAAATGCTGAACGAATTTTCCGGTAAATCTCTTCCTATAAGATGCAAGGGTGTTTCTATGGAGATGGAGACACTGTTGGCACCGTTAGAGGCAGTTATCATTTCTTTACCATGACTTTTTTAGTTCTTACAACAGTTTGCTTAATTTAGCCACCGCTGCTCTGGAATAAGACGAGGTATTTTATGAATATTTTATTCAGTATTTTTAGCGAGCCAGCCGTGAAAAGGAATTTGTTAGAAAATTTAAGTACGATGGTTATTCATTTATATTTTCATTTTCTTTCTTCGTCATTTTATTGGCCCTTAATAGGTGCAGAGGTAAAATCAGGTAAAAGAAGGTTTTTTTAAAAGACGTTTTCATTATAATGCAAATTACGCATAGTGTAGCCAGTCATTTGATAACAATTCTTGGACTGAGCTTACACGCTAATCTTACACACATCAGGTCACATTTCAGGATTATATTGCCGATTTCGTAGAATACATTTATTTGTTGGCCTAAGCGCCCAATGGTGAGAAATTGGTGGGTATTCCTTAATAGTTTGTCTTACTTCTTTTCCTTTTTGTGCAATGAGAATTTCAGGTTTCACACTACCTTCATTTCTTGAACGGCAGTAGAGTTTTGGACTTGCATTATCTAGAAATGTCATTGTCTTCAACCTTTAAACAGTGCCTTCCTTTTTATTGACACTTCACACCAGGTCTATAGTGAAACCATGCAAACAAAAAGCTGTTTGAAAATATTGAATGGTATTAATCCATTCTTCTTGTACAACAATTCTGGACATGATGTCTCTATCTCACAAGAAAGTAAATAGAGCACGAGGCGGTAGACGGAATGTCCAAATTTCCGAGTGTTATATGGACAATCCACTCGAGTTAAACAATATATTTTCTCTACGAGCAAACTTATGTTAAAAGTTGTTTAAAAAGTTTGCAGGCTGCCGGGCTTGAACTCGCGATCATTGGATCCAACGGTCGCCATTTTTTCGTTTCGGCCGCATGCTCATGTTAGAAGTTATGGTAAAACCAACTCAATAATAATGCCACAAGAAATTAATTTTCTATGCACATTCAGCAGGTTCCATATAAATTATATATTGCAGTGTCTTAAAAAAGAAGGCGGAGCCTAAGTAAATACAATAAATTGTGATTGGTCAGTAACTTATAAGGGCGCTACAGAGGAATCTAATTTTATAAAATTGTTGTCAACTATAGAAAATTTTCAAATTCGTTGGAAATAAAGATCCAAAGCACAGATATCCATGTGGTAGTAGAAAAAAGCTTTTTGTGTCGCCGTGAGTACTATATTTAATTTTTTTTAATAAAAACTTCAGTCGAGCAGTTTTATATTTTACAAATGAGGTAATACATCCAAATTCTATGACAGTTTGAGTTTAGCGGGTACAGGATGATTAAAAAAATCCTTGTTGGGCAAAAATACCAGACGTTTCGACCTTTATTGGGTCTTTAACAAGGCTATCTCACGAATTTAGTTAGTAAAATACGTGATGTGACATTTTTTCTGAGCCTAACCAGAGAAAAAAAACCATCTTAAGAGCCCATATTTATAACAAAACATTACCAGTAGCAGTAACAGATTGTATTTTAAGTAGTACGATATTAAAACGAAAAATTTGCAATTTATGTTTACAATAATTATAACCCAACCAATAAAAAAAACAGATCTCCGTAATAACTTTTCTTAATAATTTCTTCTGGGTGCAAGTAAATTGCGTCAATAGCGATGTATGGCCTCGTTGATATCAAAAGAATCCTCAATTTTTGGTGATTCAACATTAGAGCACGACCGGCCTTGACAATTTGTACTTGCCAAAAAACAAAACAGTCCCACTTTTTTGCAACCACATTTTGCAGTTGCACAAAATTTTGTTTAGCAATTTCTCCGGCGCAGGTGGGAGTAAAGTTTGAACTGGATCTAACGTATTGTTGACCAACTTTCAAGCCCAGTCTGTAGGGTCTTGCTGATAACCAAGCCAAACTTGAACTTGGTAATATACCCGAAGAAGATGTTGATGAGCAGCAGCTGAGGTTGGAAGAAGACAAGCTAATTGTACCGGTTTTTTATTTTTAGTATTTTTAACGAAACGTGCATATCGATGCTTATCTAAAGCATGTAGTTGTTTTAGGAGCTCTGTACATTGGAAGAAGAAAGCGAATGTAATTAGTGATAACTTCTTGTTGTTGAATTACTGTTTTTAAAAACTTCAGCGCATTAAACTAAATTTTGACATTTTGAAAACTGTCGTTTTACCCCTAATTAACTTTTTTGAGAAAAATTATTAGACTGAAACGAAATTACCTTTACATCATTATATTTAAAATAAGTACAGAAGACCAGAGGGAGTGGAACTATAATTATAGCTAATTCAGGAATAAACCAAAATTAATCCGTTATAATAAACTACTGCCACTTCATTACTGCAAAGGATTATGAACAGTTTATACATTTGTTTAGGCAGGTTTGCTCAGATTAACGGTATCCATTTCCAATTTCGAATTCCAAATATCATTATGAGCCTGGCAATATTTTAATAATTCCAATAATTATTCCCAATATAAAGTCCTATTTCATTTTGTTCCATGGTTTAAAGGATTAAATTAATTGATTAATATACAATAATTTAACAAAAGCTAACTACAGTGTTGAATTATTTAATATTTAGGCAAAGTTACACATTTTGGGCTTAATAGTTTGGTGAAAAAATATTGTACATATTCCAAATATCTTCGGAAATATCCGAAAAAAAAACCAAAATTTTTACTTTTGGGTATTAATTTTTTTCGGCTTCATTTTTGACATGGGCAAGACATTTGATCACAGCCCTTTATAATGTTCTAAAAGATGACGCTATTAGTTTTTAAATTTGACGGTTCGTTCTTAAAATACCAACCTTAAGTCAATTTTTTTAAATACGGACCTGAAATTTTAAAAACAGTTTTAAGGACTTCTAAGTTTTGAAAATATAATTCAATTTAAAGGTTTATAAATTTTAACGTTTCGTCATCAAATAATAGGTAGGTACATCATCAGCATTTAAAATTATTCTTTATTTACTATTACGGCCCTGGCAATTAAATTTAGCCTACTTATTACTTAAATATTAAAATTACGTGCTTACGATGTTTATTATTTCAATAAGATTTATCGTAACAATACTCTAGGGAGTAAGTAAGTTTTTAAGGCATGTAAGTAATTTTATTTTTTATTGGTAGGTATTTAACAGAAAAAAATGAATGCTTCTGAGTGAAAAAAAGGTAACTGGAGTGTTAGTCCAGTTAAAGAAATATTCACGAGAGAACTCGTTTTTCGACATTTGACATCCATATATGACCTCGACCGGCTGATTAGGACTTTCAAAATTTCCTCAGATTTTGACAGAGACGTATTCAGCCAATGTTTGATTCATAAACGTATGATATTATGTTTTAGACTATAACTAACAATTAATTATGGATCATAACTATTGATTGTCTAGTACCGCAGCTGATGCCATTGCTGAGAAGGTATTTTTAAACAGTTTTAAATTATTTTTACAATAATTTCTTGCATTTAGTCATATAACGCATTTGAAACTGCTTTTTAGAAGGCGCCTTCTTGGCGTAGGGGTATAGGCTCTCCACTTTGGAACTAAGGGTCGCGGTTTCGAACCCCGCTTCGGACAAAACTTTTTTTATTTTATTTTTTTTTGTTTTTCAGTAATTATTTATTTTTTTAAATCGATTTCAACTAAAAAAAATGCAAGACAATTATTAACCTTAAATCTTTAAAATAAAAAAATATTTCGCAATTATTATGAATGCCCCACTTATAATGAAAACAAGCTTATATTTTCGGTATTTCTGAATTGAATGTTTTGAACTTTAGTGCGGTTTCGTGTGATCTTAGGAAGCATTTTTTTATTGCTAAAAATTTTAGTACGGATTTATATAGGTTGCAAAATAATAATTCACCTTTAGCGATTATTAGTTTTCATTTACTGAAGTTTCTATCTCATTATTGTGGTCTGTTAAACTGTTTTTTTTAGATTAACATTTCAAACTTTTTCTTGTCAATAGATTGTGTTTTTTTGAGGGTACTAGATTTATGGGCTTAGCACCCCCGGGCCCGAACTACGCGTATGTCAATATTAGATATATTATATAACAACTCATTAGTATATAAATATTAAATTAACATTTCCATTGTACGTTTTACTCAAATAGCTTCCACGACTTTTTCTATTTACCACTGCGTCGACCGGTAAGCATATTATCTACTATCTGTGTTATAATTACCTATTTCCAAACGAGGAAAGAACACAAGGGATATAGGCGAATAAAAGAAGCTGTCATTTCCTAATCTGTTCTGCAACTTTTTACCTTCATCTTATTGCAATCTTGTTTAGCATGACAACAATAACGATTAGTGGCTTTAAGAATATTATTCGTTTAAAGTGTACATATTAAAACATTTTACATATTAAAAATTTGGAATTTCAAAGTTCGATCCTGTAATTTACGTCAAGTCATACCAACATAATACACTAAAATTAACCAGCATGTCATTCATATCACGTGATTGGGCCAGGATCTCGCGAGTTCTATCATGAATATTACTATATGTTAATGTGCTTATGTTTGTTTTACAAACAATATCAAATTTAATTTATTGTTTATAAAGTCTGATAATGTTTCAGGCGAAACATGTAACAAAAATAAACAGACAGACAAATATTTAAGGCCGAGACTTTGGGTCTTTTTTCTTTGAATGCCTCTTTAAGTTTGAAGCACCCTGTATAATTAGTATAAGTAATTATGCACAGGTCATGGGTTGAATGGTATTTTATTTGGAATTTTTGATGTCACAACGAAAACTTTAACTAAATATAAAAAACTTTATATAAACCTTCTTTCCAGTTTTCACCTGTCTCGTTGAAGTTTTTTCCTGTAATTAAAAAATGCTTGAAAATAACTATAAAAACTCATTTTCAAGATTTTAACTATTTATAGAAACTCTTCGATAAATTTCTCCCCTATTTCGCCAAGAAAACTTTCATAATAACGTAACAAATCGATTCCAATTTTATTATTGGAATTTGTTTCATTTCTAGAATTATTATAACTGACATTTCTAGAATTAATAAAATTTAAAGCATTTTGGACTTAGTTAAGGTTGTTGGCCTGTAAAGTGTGTCACAAATTGAGATCACTGAAACATAATGTTAGAAAAATGTTTGACGGCAAACTTTCCAATAACTTCGGGGAATACAAATGCAATTTTTTGAAAAATAATTCTTTTACAAACCATTATAATTTCATCACCATTTAATTATAATAGTTTTTTGAAACTAGTTTCGGAAAGTATAAAGTTACTGGAAGAAAATTAATAATAAAGTAAAGCTGTTTAATGTAATTTAAAAAAAGTCACAGCCACAATGCAATTTTAGTACCTATTTTATGTTTTTGCGGTATTTATTAGTAGGTAAATAATTATTCCTTGGCAAATCTATGCACTAAACTGCTGTATGCTTGTTAGGTTACTGCTATCAAAATTTGTCCCACCTGTAAGAAAACTCACGAGCCGTGTCTGGATTAGATAATGGGGAGATCTTACATTATATGACCGGGGTAGCGCTGTGGTCCATGAGTTACAAATTGACTCATGATTTAGGATGAAATAAAAAATGAAATATGCCGTGGAAGATATAGTGAAATCATAGTGTAACTGTGCTGCGCCCACCGCCATATCATTGCGAACTAAATCCTATAGACCTTATATGGGCGCAAGTGAAAGGATTTGTAGCAAGACATAACACGATATTAAAAATGAAAGACGTTAAGCTACTGTTTGATCAAGCCATTAAGGAAGTGACACCAAACAACTGGCGGAAAGCAGTCCATAATGTCATTAAAGAAGAGGAGAACATGTGAGATCCTGATTGATCGGACCGTCGACCCGTTAATTATAACGTCAAGAGGAGATGACAGTTCCTCAGATGACAAAGAATATTATGATTTTTTATAATTTAATTTCTGTATAATGTATTTTTTTTATTTTATATTTTATTTATAATGTGTGAATGGATAACAATAGGCAAAAGTCATAAATTGACCCAAACCCGGGTGGTACTACCTGCACTTGATGAAAATAAATAATTTTGCAATGAAATCAACGCCAAATTATAAAAGTGGCTTAAATATTCGTGGGGTCACTCTGTAACCCCTTTGCATACCTAACGAGCTTTTATTACTCTACGCCTTTCTGAAATATACTATAGTGGAGGTTTGGATTTTAGGTCTTGTCGAATTGTGATAGCAAGGAAAGCGATATTTATTATTACACACCTTTGAACTTGTTCTTTTCACTCTGTGCCTTAAAGTCATAACTCCCGATGTGCCACATTGTTATCTTGTATTCAAATATGAATAATGTATATTCTTCAACTTAAATAGTCGATCAAAAGTGTATTAAATTCACTGGGGCATGCTAATCGCTAAAATAATGAAATACAAGAGAGGCAATTTTCAAAGACGAATAATTAAATTTGCAGGCTAAGTGGGCTTTTTGTGAAAGGAGAAAAAATAATTGGGGAGTTCAGATAAGACTGGGGGTGAATTCATTTTTGTAATATCATTTTTTTTTATCAGGGGAAGCACAAAGCAAATTTTGTGAATTTAATAAGCAAACTGAGTGAATATATAAATTAAAGTCAGATTTGCATTGAAAAGGTAGATATAGGGAAGAAATGTATTAGAGTAAATTATATAGGACCAAATTTCAGAGGCTTTAATTAAATGACCGGTTTAGCCTTAAATAATTGATCCTGTAGAAGTAGTTATACACAACTTTGTGACAAGGTATGATAGTTCTGTATTAGTGGCGTAGCCAGAAAATATGTTCTAAGGGGGCTCATATTTTCTAACCATGTTTTTAGGGTTCGGGTTTTTAAGTTAAAAATAAAACTATATTGATAAATAAAATAAAGATTTTTAACAACTTAACAAATAATTTCGATCATACCTGAGTGATCGTAAGCAGGTTGTTAGCGTGGAAGGGAGGACCTCTGCTCAGATGGATATTGTTGCTGGTGTTCCACAGGGTTCTGTTCTAGGCCCTTTGCTTTTTCTACTATACTTCAACGACATAACGAAGCTTAAAATAATGGTACATTTACACTTTTTGCCGATGACACTTCCATCTTTTGGCACGACCACGATATTAACCGTCTGCATCGGATGATCTCTGAGGATATACTGATTATTAGGGATTGGTGTGACTCGAATTTTCTCTCCTTTAATATATCAAACACATGTATAATGCATTTTAATTGCACATTGGATAATGTTTACTTGGGCGATCAGGTTTTGGAGGCTAGATCCTGTACAAAGTTTTTGGGCATTTTTCTGGACTAGAACTTAAAAAATTTGATACTCATATTGCGAACTTGATCAGTAAACTGACGAGAGGTTGCTATGCTAGCCGCCTTACATCCAGAGAGGTGGGATTGTCATTGTCGAGATCTGTGTATTTTGCACTTATAGAGTCTCACCTAAGACACGGTTTACCGTTTTGGGGTAGCTGCTCTCAAACTCTTTTTAGGTCAGTATCTTTAATTCAGAAGAGAGAGCTGTGAGATGCCTTTCCGGTGTGGGTCCTAGGGAGCCTTGCAGGCCTCTGTTTCGGAAACACAGAATATTAACATCGCCGTGCCTTTTCATATTGGAATCTGTTTGTCTAATTTTTAAGAGGAGGGATGCATACAAGAGAGATGTGTTGGCTTACCAGACTAGAAATACTCATGATATTGTTTTTCTTTTGCCAACTAGCGCTCTTGTATACAATTCAAAAAAAAAGTTTATTGTTCCTATCTCCCTATTAATATAAAATCCTTAAGTAATTATTTAAAGTTTCGAATTCAGGTTAAAAAATTGTTATTGGAACACGTGTATTACACCGTATCTTAGTATTTTTTAGAAAATTTGTAATACTTAGTTCCGTTTATGTATTTTCCTTTATTTGCTTTTGTATAATTTTCTCTGTAGGTATATATTTTGTTTAGCATGAGATCATATATAAATTTTATTATTGTTATGTACATTTCTTTCACTTTTATTATTATATATTTCAGTTAGATCTAAGTTTTTCAGCTTTGTCAACAAGAGCATAAGCTCTTATGATCAATAAAGCATATTTTGAATTTGAATTACTAACTAACTAGCAACTTTGACTGTGGCATAAATGACATTGGCAGAAATAGTTTTTTTACAAGGTGGCCCAATTAGCTTAATTTTTGATTTGCTAATTGGGCAACTTTGATTTTGAAAAAATAATGCCTGCCAATGTCATCAAGTTGCTGATTAGTTAATTATTGGTAAAAATCTTTATAATACCTACTTATTTATCCACCGAATTGACCGAATTTCATAGCAACAATTTCAAGGCGCGCAATCAGATAATAGTAAAAACTACTTTATTGTAATTTGTTATAAACTTTTTCAATTTATTAAATATATTTTTTATTGTTATATTTCTGCTAGCCTGTATAAACATTCAAGTATTTTGTAATGTATTTTAACTATATTTATTATTTAATAAAATTAGTTAAGCGTAAAAGCAAAGCATATTTGTATATTATCTCTAACTGGCAGAAAATGAAAACAAATACACTAAACTACCGGGTCCGCCAACGAAGCGGGGACGGAAATTTAAATCATTATCGAGGAAACCAACTTCCGATTTACTATGTTAAACCGTTAAAACCGTTTTTTTTGTTTAACATGGTAAATCGGAGGTTGGTTTCTTTGGATAGAGAATGAAAAACTAAGATAGGGAGGTGAAAACCATTTTTCTCTAAGATGAACCGTTCCAATGTTACAGCCTGTCAAAGTCAAAAAATGCCATATTTTAAACGTCAATTACTCAAAAACAATTGAATTTAGACTTATGACATTTTATACAAAATATACGTGGAATTGTATAGGGAATTAGAAAATAATATAATATATAGGGTGTTCCATTTAAAAAAATGCAAGTTTAGTCCTCCACACTTTTTTGAGCCACCCTGTATAATGTAAAATATTTTTAAAATATGCCGCTTTTAAGTCGATACCTGGTTTAGTATTTTTGATAAGCTCCTCGATAATGATTTAATCTTCCATCCCCGCCACGTTGGAATTGTATAGGGAATTAGAAAATAATATAATATATAGGGTGTTCCATTTAAAAAAATGCAAGTTTAGTCCGCCACACTTTTTTGAGCCACTCTGTATAATGTAAAATAATTTAAAAATATGCTGCTTTTAAGTCCATACCTCATGCTGCTTTAGTAATTTTGATAAGTTCCTCGATAATGATTTAAATTTCCGTCCCCGCTTCGTTGGCGGACCCGGTATATTCGGAAGACGTGTTTATTCAAATGCAGGCTGAATGCAGTCCTGTGGGTATAGAAGGGATCCTCGAAAATTCATTTATATAGGTTGCCGATATCAAACAGCTTAACTGGAATGTACCTGGCCCGATAAGTTGAAAAATGTGTTATATTAAAAGAAATTATGTTTTACTGATCGAAAAGCCAGAAAAAACCTTAAAATTATTTTTTTTCGGCGCTTGTGTAAACATTTCTCTATCCAGAGAATTACCCATAAATTTATTATTTTTTTGTCGATGGACTCACTCCTTATATGACTCGCAATATGAGGATGCTGAGTTAGCAGGTGTAGATATTTCTACGACAATTAGCTTTTTTGTTTTTATGCGGCTATATTAATAAAAATGAATTATCGATAGTTTCTTTTATACCTGTCTAATTGCATCGTTGCTGCTAGACCAAGTAGAATAGCGAGGAGTGACCAACCGATTTCGTGGTTAGGATTATTTTTCCGTCACACAACTTACAAACTACCTAGCAACGTGTAAACGGTAAATCTATACAAAACGAGTTCAAGCGAGTGAGTAGAAACGTCGTTTTCAATAAACGAGTACGGTGAATAGCAGACTGGGCGGAGGTCGAACTTAGACGTAGCAAAATTCGACTATTGATAATAATAGTGAATTTTGAAATTTTTTAAAATGTAGCTGAATGTGACAGAATATTCAATATTAGTAAAAGGTATAAGACGAGAAATTAGTTTTTAATTAGACTATTAGACCCCGAGCTTCTGAGCTCGAGGGAAGTTGAAGAGGGGGGGGGGCTTCAGCCTGGCAGTCCCCCATTTAAATAAGCCACTGTTTTGTATACCAACACAATGTTCTTTATAAACATAAACATAAATATAATTAATTTTTTTGAACATAAGGTTACCCTTGAGGGAACCTCTTGATAAATTGTATGTTGCCTGGAATTATACTAAGTAAATTCGGGTAAAATATAGAATGTTTCAGTACAAATTAATTTTTAATAATAACAAAGTTGTGCTCACGTCCGGTTCAATCGGAAGTGACAGTCAGACGTTTGAAAACTGAAAAGGTGCGCACAGTGTAACTATATAGCCCTACCAAAATTTCAAGATGATATTTTATTTTATAGGGACGTGATAAGCTGGGTAGTTATTTTAATATCACCTGGTTACAGTGTAATAAATCCATAAATTTGTCAACGAAATGAATTTTTCTTCAATTCCTTTCATCATTTTTCTCACAAGATAATATCTTCCTGATTTATATAATTTAAAAAAAAATTTAGTATGAGGTTCACCTACGGCGTCATGCTCAATTTACTTCCTCTTGCGATATGGACATCACATCCACTCTTGTAGTATGTACAAACTACTGTTAATTATTATTTATTTCGTTCATTATGATTGATTTTAAAGTACAAACCCCCTTTAAACCACTCTCCTGTACTTTCCATGTCAAAATCTTTTCACCAACATTTCATCAACCTACACTTTCCCTGACTTTCCACGTCTATACATCTCAATTATTTAACAAAAACAAGCCGCAAATAAATCGTTTTCCAATTTGACACGAATGTTACCCGCATATAAAGAGCACAAAAAGGGGGCTTAGCTTTACTTTTTTTGGGATCTCATTCATTTATAAATAAACTTTGGAAAGCTCCCCGTAATTACTATTATGGAAAAGAAGGACCATATTATGTAGCTTGGCCAAAAAAAGGGCCTGGGTGCAAAAACCTGATTTTCAGTAAATTTGAGTTAAAAGTTTATTAGGTGTAATTACCAGTCAAAATGTTTGAGATGGGTAACCGTGATATATAGTCACTCTTTCGTTAAATATGAACATGAAAGTATATAGGATATTTAATTTATTTTTGGCAAAATTGGGGATCCTTTACCAATATACGAAATAGAAAAAATGTACTACGATTGTAGAAATAGTAATTCCTGATATTTCTTCTTCTAGTATACTCAGTATCGTAGCCAGAAAATATGTTGGGGGGGGGGGGGGGGGGGGGGGGTGTTCCATATTTTCTAACCAGTTTTTTTAGGGTTCTGGGTTACAAGTTAAAAATAAAACCATATTGATATAATAATGTTGGGTTGAATAAAGATCTATATTACTAAATAACTAACTAGCAACTTTGACTATGTGTGTAACAGGGAAATCTATACAAAACTAGCTAAAATAATAATTCACAACAGTTCGGCGTTCAAGCGAGTGAGTAATATTTCGTTTCAACAAACTAACTGTGCATCTCGAGTACGGCGCATGACCGGCTTGACGGACAGCTCAAGCTTAGTTGTTAGTGCCACTATGTCGATCGAGAAACACTGTTCACAACAACAAACAAGGTTCGACAACAGTGAATTTTGGAAATTTGTTAAAATGTAGCGGAATTTGGACGAATATAAAATATTAGTAAAAGGTGTAAGTCGAAAAATTAGTTTGGAATTAGACTATTAGAATACCCCGACACTCTGACTCGCGAAGGGGGGGGGGGGGGGGGGTTGCAGCACGGCGATCGGCGCAAACTATGAAACTATGTCGTTGCGTGTCGTACAGTAGGAGGGGAAACGAAAACAGAACTTAATTTAATATGTAATAATAATAATATTAGTAACTAAATCTTGAAGTACTGGCAGTAGAGAGGGCGGCCAATATCCTGCAAATATGTAAGAACACCTTGGCGTGGGAGAAGCCTCGTCAATCACCATCTTCAGTGATAGTCAGGCGGCGATTAAGGCAATCTGTTCCAGCAGCGTCAAATCAACAACAACAACAACAACAACAACAACAACAATCTATGCACACTTGGCAACCAACATCGGGTTACTGTGTGCTGGGTTCCTGGACACTCCAAAATAGATGGCAACAAGGCTGCCGATGCGCTCGCGAGAGCCAGCTGATCTAGCAGACAATACGGTGAACAGACCACTGGGAGATTGATTACACGGCCAAGCAGCTTGCATAAAACGGATGGATAGAGTTAATAACCTGTAGTACATCCAGGCAACTGTGGCCTACATTTAATAAAAAGAGAACCGCAGAGCTATTGAGACACAGGCGGAAAGACGTGAAAAATATTACCGCGATTATTACCGGACATTGCCTCTTCGGTACACATGTCGAACGTATGCAAATACCCACCAACGACTTCTGCCGAAGTTGCAGAGATGAGGAAGAACGTATTTAAGATTTTCTGTGTAAATGCCCTGGCTTCGCAAGAAGAAGGTTCACTGCTCTGGGTGAACCATTGTTCAATAACCTGGAGGAACTAAGGAACTTACAACTTGGTCGACTGAGCAAATTGCTGAATAGTATTGGCTGGTTTGAATGAGTTGATAAAATCCTTTTGCGGTGTACGCCGCACTAACCATCAAAGATCTGATAAAGGTTCTATGGAACACGTGTGGTATCACAACGGACCTAATAGGACTACGTGAGACTGTTTGGTCAAAACCAAAGGTCTGCGACTCTATTCTAACCTAACTAAATCTTAACCAACCGAAATGAAATCCTACCCAAGCAACTGTTTAACTTATTTTAATAATTATATATAATGAAATAAAATATGCTCCCTAATAAAACCACTAGACACTACTTACCGACGTCACAACAATTCTAAGCAATGAGAGCGGCCGATGGCTCTGTAAACGATGCACTCCTACCTGACTGAGATCTCGAATCTGGTTTCCTGTTTCTAAACTGTCTTTGTATATTTAAATTATCGAAACAAAGATAACAAAGATAACAATTTATCAGTCACATGACTAGCAAATAAAAGAATTGTGCTGATAGTGGGATGACGTACAACTCTTCTCATCGTATGTTTTTAAACTTCCTGCTCTCGCGTCGTGTTTTTAATTATTTCTAGGAAAGTTTGAGCTCCTCTAAAAAAATTATTATAATTGAGATATATTTTCAATGGATTTTACTTCAAGATGTCAGTATATATGATAAATTCGAATATAATGACCATTCTAATAGAATATTTCGAAATTTGTTTAAAATGTAAATTAATAATATTGCAGAAATTTGTTAGAAATAAACTGCTGGACAATTGCTTTCGAGCAAGAAAAATTTCGCCTAAATTTAACGGTTAATATTTTCTGAACCAGATATGATATCGACCTACGGTTTTAAATGGTTGATAGATTCATCTCTTGGGAAACAATTGTCAATGTTGGATTTTCTTTAACTGTCAGAAAATTTTATATACAGGGTGTTAAAGAAGACGTTGATTTTTGCTCCAATTTTAATGGCGTGTAACTTTTACAATAATATTTTTAAATTTTATCACTCTACGTCAATTGAATCACTGGTTCATAGCAAAGAGAGTAATTTGTCAAATTTTTGATATCTACTATATTTTAAGAAATACCGATTTTTTTGGAAAACCTTGCTTTATTTCAACTTTTTCTAGCTAGATCTCACTGTGCGTTGTATCGTGCAAACTTTGCGAGTGATTCTTATACCTTATTAAAAACTTGATTATGTTCAGTAACAATAGTTGTACCTAAATGTTATGATGTACAGTGGCGTACTTATAAACACCGATATATCTATGGTTTATGAGTATCTCACAATTTTTCACGATTGTTTTATATTGGAAAGTACTCGCCCCTAGATTAGGTCAATTTTTTCTTATTTTTTAGTTTTTCATATCGCACTACAGGTATATTATACAGCGTGTTTACAAAATTTTAACGAATATAATTTTTTAAATTTAATTTTTGAAAAAAATGTATTTATTAATTTCTAACTTTCTAACACTATACTCATAACCCATAGATATATAGGGGTTTATAAGCATGCCACTGTACATCATAACATTTAGGTACAACTATTGTTACTGAACATAATCAAGCTTTTCATAAGGTATAAGAATCACTCGCTAAATTTGCACGATACAACGCACAGTGAGATCTAGCTACCAATAAGTTAAAATAAAGCAAGGTTTTCCAAAAAAATCGGTATTTCTTAAAATATGGCAGATATCAAAAATTTGACAAATTACTTTCTTTGCTATGGACCAGTGATTCAATTGACGTAGAGTGATAAAATTTAAAAATATTATTGTGAAAGTTACACGCCATTAAAATTGGAGCAAAAATCATGGTCTTCTTTAACATTCTGTATATAAAATTTTCTAATAGTTAAAGAAAATCGAACATTGACAATTTTTTCCCAAGGGATGAATCTATTAATTATTCAAAACCGTAGGTCGATATCATATCTGGTTCAGAAAATATTAACTGTTAAATTTAGGCGAAATTTTTCTTGCTCGAAAGCAATTGTCCAGCAGTTTAGTTGAATTATACAATACATTTAACAATAAATCAATTGTAGTTGATTACTATAGGTTAACGACTTTTCAAGAAGATAATGAACACTACATGCATGTTGATCTATACATGTTCTCTCTAAAACATGCCACAAAATCACCTGATAATAAATCCTGCTACTAAAATTAAGCAACGTGCATTTTATTCTGGCAATCTATTACTAATTACAAACGGCTCTGGTAATTTGTAAGTGAATAAGGGTTGCTAAGTAAGGTAAAAAGCCATTTTCAAAATGGTACCAATTTATTTTAGGCTGGGTTTTCTAAAGATAATTAAGACGCATCAGACAAGAGCCAAGCTAGCTGACGGGGTTAGGACTATACTTAAAGCAATATAATGGTTTTGAACACAGGCGGCTGGTACATAGGGGCTCTAGGGTCGCGAGCGATTCCTTAACAAAACTTAAAGAAAATAAACCATATATATTTTTTATGATTTGAAGAAATGTATTGAAGCATGAGTTCTCTACATGTTTCGAACCCATAAACTTTCATCTTCGGGTCTTCAAGAGTTATATATAGCTTGTTGAGATAACCATATAATAGAAAATTGTGAGATACACCTTAATAGAACCTTTTAGAAAATGTTAAACAAAAACTTTAATGAAAAATTTTCAGTCGACTGGGAGGAAACATACTAAGTATTGAGGGTAAACTGTGTGACATTAGTCAATAGAAAAAGTACGTTAGAGTGATGAAGGGCAAAAAACTAGCAGTATAATGGTATGGAATTGAAAAAAAAAATTTTTGGTGGAGAAGCAAAGTACATTACCAAATGTTAGCTGATTGGTGTAAAATTAAAGGAACACGTAGGGTAGGGTAGTTATATTCTCGGTTGTACCATCCAATGTCAAAGGCAGTTATAGAAATTTCAAAGATCGGTTAGGACTATTTCAAATTTGGTGTATTGAAGCATAGTGTGCGACAATTTGAAAATTAACATATTAGTCATCAAGATTTAAAGAACGTGAAGATTTCTTCCAATACCACTTGGCAAATTGACTGAAAGAAGCTGAACTACGTTAATGGAGGCCTTATTGAATGTTAAAGGCAGATATTTACTGGATTAAGAGTGGATGAATAAATATTATAGAAAAAAGTTTTTTAGCGGCAGGCGGACAAAGTGGTGCATCTATCTTTTGCATGAAAGTACACAGGGACGCCAAAGGTAATGGGTTCCCTGGAGCACAGGTAGACAATAATAGGCTGTTTCGTTCTTGTTAGAACTCATCAGAAAGCCATAACCTGTAAGCAACTCCAAGTACAACGAGACTGTTCTTCCAAGGCATTTTTAAGAAATAAAAACGCGATGAAAACCCAGTAACGCCATCAGTAGGAATCAACTCAATGCAAAAGATATAGCCATCTAACGTGAAAACATAGAACTAATAAACTAAACTACGGTGGCCAACAAACACCAGTATAGGAAACTTTTACGCTTCACTACATTTTTTCTACGGGTTTGTAGATTCAAATATAGATCGCGCCGTGTAGCCCACTGGGTGCCGATCCATTCCGTATAATAAATATTATATTCTGGATGTTTTCTTATTTGTTTTAAATCGCAACGCTTCAACCGATAAGTATCTCCAGTCGCCTTTAGGTGAATACTGACTGGTAATTAAAGATTAACACCAATTAACCTTTTTTTAATTTGGGATTAATGGGATCTTAAAAATAATTATTTGTAGCCAGAAGGAACGAACCGCCACTGGTTTTGATGTTGGGCTAGTACAGAATATACTTATATGAGTTTGAGAAGGGTCAGTCGACCTTTGACATAGGTTGAAAATAGAAATATAACCTTAACGTTAGCTTTACAATAATGGGCTTGTTAACTAATTTTGATTATTTATCCTATCGTGTAGAGTAAGGGCTGCACCGGTCGTGATAATAAAAAATTATTTATATATTTCTATTTATGTGTCTTAATTATTCTATATTTGTAACACCAACATTTTCAATTTGTTAGTAGATAATAATTTTCATCCATGTGGTGTGTCCTATCCGCAATCAGCCGCGGCTGCCTAACATCAATCTAATGAATTACAGGTAAAAAACTGCTCGTTCGACTCGGTCGACCTTGAACCGACCAATGGCAAATGAGAATTGTTTCTAGCCCGGGATTATCTCCAATAGTTTTAAGAACATGTTAACGTATACATACAGAACTCAAAATTTTCAATCTAGTCTATCCATGGTCCGTGGTTTTAGAACAATTGCCGGGTCTGTCTGTTGTGTTTTAAGTTATTGAGTTTACTGTTTTGCTTTTGATAATTGAAAAATGGATTTAATTTCGAAACATAAGGACTTTTCAAGATTGAAGATTGACTAAAAACTTGAAATTAAACGAAATGGATGTCCGATACCTAACTTCAATATTGTACAAGCCGGGGAAGAAATTAACTAGAAAATTTAATAAACATATTTTATATTAAAAATACGGGTGGATCTGTGGCTGTGAGAAAAAAAATAGTATATTTTGTTTTGTGAGTGTACTTTTTGGTGATGGAGCACACATTGGACAATTAGTGACGTTGATAGTTTTTACTGCATCTCGCTGACAAGCCTAGACTGCATGGTAATTATAAACAGCTCCCGAGTGGAAATAGGTAACTGGAATGTTGGTCTAATTATGTTACTTTGATGTGCTTGGTTGTTGTTAAAATAATTTCAAATTTTTTTTATTGTTAATAAGATCTGATGATACCAGTTTCGGTAGAAAAAAAAAGAAAGAAATTATTGAAGTTAACACAATATATAAAAACGCAGTTTTAATGTTTTCAAATTTTTATTGTTGATACCTAAGCTTTGCAGCACTGTTTATTTAACAGGAGCCGCCACTAACATAGAGCATGAAAAAATCTGTAGCTCTATAGCACCCCACCCCCCTATATTCGCCACTGACCGGAACTTCTATGCATGCTTACCTTGTTAACCCAGATAGAAAATAAACTTTAACATGTTTAAACAGTAGCTGTATTCCATACGAATAAAAAATTATTTAATAGCAGTACAAAACATCTCGAGACAGTTCGCAAATAATGAAAATAACACAATAGTATTTACTTTTCCAATTTAAGAAACTCGTAGCAAACAGAACTAAAAGAACTATTTTCTCACCTCCGAGACTTTTAAGCATTCCAGTATTGCCCAGAGGATTATCGATAACTTCAGCTTTAAACAAGTAAACGTGAGAAAACTACGGATAGTCGAGGAATGCCTCGTGATTAGATTTTATATTATTTACTGCAATTGGGTAAAATTCTAGACAATAAAAGAAAAAGTGGTAGAGTTTTGGACTTGCATTGTCTTAATTTGTTTAGAATCACTACGTTTCAACTGGTAAGCATCTCCAGTCATCTATATAATACTATTCACCTGAAGACGACTGGAGATGCTTACCAGTTGAAACGTAGTGATTCTAAACAAATTAAGACAATGCAAGTCCAAAACTCTACTGCCGTTCAAGAAACGTCATTGTCTCCAACCTTGAAACAGACAAAAGAAAAAGTGTTACATATTGAGTGTTAGAAAATAATGGGTTTTTTTACTATTCTCATATTTGATAGTTTCGGTAATTTAATTATTAAGTCGGTGCTATCATAGGAGTTTATCATCAATAAAACCATTGCTCATTGAAAACTTGCCCAATTTCCACAAATTTCAATAACGTAAAACTGGCGCGATTACTCCTTGAGTCATCCGATAAGAATTTACGGTGAGCATTGTTACCGATCTTTCATTTGTCATGTCGGTGTTTTTGCTTACATCCGACTTATTGTGGAATTTTGATGTATTTTGGTTTAAAATAACTGCTCTTTTTATTTATTTGCTCATAGAGCAGAAAGATTGACAAATAATTTAGGTATGACTTTTTCAACTGTCATTTCATTAGCTTGGTCTTCTGTCAATAATTTCGGTGTTGCCACATGTGAGGCGTTTTATGTTAGTTAAATAATATATTTTGTTCCTTGAACTTTATTCACTTATATCGATAACATTTTGGAAATGATATGATGATTTTTTTTATTATTCCGCATAAGTCCGTTTTGGACAAGTATTTCATTGTATTATAATATAGAAATTTTAGAGAACATTGGCCAGATTGTCAAGCTGCCGTTTTCATGATGTATATTCGATAAAGTCCATGTTTTTGTTCTAATAGTTTTTTTTTATTTATTTATTTTCTCAGTGATGGCTTAAAAAAACAGAAAATTTTATATTTTACCAAAATCAAAATTTAATGAAATAGCAGCCCATTCCCTAAGACGGAATGTTGTACTAACTGACATTAATCAGGCCACAAGACATACTATAAACTAAATACAGGGTTAAAACCATGACGCAACCCTAAAATACCATATTTTAGGCTATATCCAAAAACATCTAAAAGGTATTTTGCAGTTACCATATTTTCAAACAAATCCCAATTTATCTCTACTCGAAAATTCGAAATCCACGGGTAATAAACAAGACAAATGGTGAGAATAACGTCAGTACAAACGTTTTACGGGCAGTTTATAACCATTCTTTAAACACTCATGGCTTCCTGGAACATAAAATTTTAAACGAAATTTCCTATTTCCTATGTTGTTTACGGATTTAGCGCACTTACCATGCTATTAGCCAGTTTAATAAGATCTTTATGATTTACCGAAAGGCCATATTTGATGCAAGATAATTTTAAGTTCCTTTATATCATAAGGAAGAATGGCAACTATAAAATCAAGCTCATAAAAGTTGAATAGTTCAAGATGATTGATGCCTCAATTGCTCGCTAATGTTTAATAATTAATCAGGTAGGTACTTAACATTCAAATACATGATAAAATCCAGCTCTTAGGCTTCCTCGTTTAACCTGAGAACATGAGTAGTTTGATAGCTGGGCGCGCTATCGCACTGGGGTTAAAGGTATCAAAAGTATTCAAATTATAAGACTAAAATTAAAGTGTTATAGACATTATACGTCTTATTTTATTATAACAGCCTCTTCTCCAGCATAAATATTCAATTCTTGTCTGAGTATCAGCATCGTTACATTATGAGATTTGTACTAATAAGAAGAAATATCATTTATCATTTTTATTTGTAAATTGTGTTTTCATAAAGACTTCCAAACAAATGATGACAGCCAGAACGAATGATTTGAAGCATTTCTTGACAAGATTCCTCATTAAAAACGGATTATTTCTAACAGCTTGCTAATTCCAACAAATGCAATAAATCTACAAAATTCGCGTAATGAAAAAACTGGAAAAGCTCTAATAATGAAAAAGCGCGGCATATTTTCTTTAAGTATAATAAGCCAAGCCATTAGCAACGTCTAAAATCCTAAATGGGAAAATTTTTCTGGAGGCGTGAATATTAAAATACTTGACAAAAATATTCGGCTGAAAAAGTCAAAACTTTTTGCCAGGACCTGACAAGTAACTTTTATTTATTCTTTTATATTAAGATGTCTTTATGTCTGTTTAAAGGTTGGAGACAATGACGTTTCTTGAACGGCAGTAGAGTTTTGGACTTGCATTGTCTTTATTTGTTTAGAATCACTACGTTTCAACTGGTAAGTATCTCCAGTCGTCTTCAGGTGAATACTGAATAAGTACGGTAACTACAGCTCTATTTATACTAGGCAGGTGCTGTGACGCATGACTAGTGGGCGGAGTCATGCGTGTTGCTAGGTGATGACGCATAACTGGATGAGTCATGCTTGATGAGTCATGCTTGATGAGTCATGCTCGATGACGTCTTGCTCGATGAATCATGCGTTTAACTCTTGGGTGGTCTTATTCTAAGATTACATTTACTTAACAAGGGTTTCCAGACGTTTCTCATGTCTAATGAAGGCTTACTAAAGCAACCTGGATTTTGGTGTATGGTAGCAGCTTCCTTAAACTTCCTCTTCCTCCAGTGCGGTTCTTTTTGCAGAATTTCCGCTTTTGTCCACATGATATGATGGCCGTGCGTCCAGGCGTGGTCAGCTGCACCTGATTTTTCGGTCTCTCCTTTTCGGGTATTATTCCGATGTTCTTTAATCCTTACTTCTAGTGGTCTTAGTGTCTCACCAATGTAAGACTGGCCGCATTCGCAGGGGATCTGGTAGACACAATTTTTCTTGTCTTTCTGGCTTACTGGTCTCGTCTTCGTTAGGTGGCTTCTTAAAGTGTCTCTAGAGCTGAATACTGTTTCGATGTTGTATCGTTTTCCTAGTCTTCTTATTTTCTCCGATACTCCTTTGACATACGGAATATTGAGTATTGGTTGTATCTCTTTCTCTGCTTTACGTGTGTTTGGCCGATTCTTGCGATTTTCCAATATTGTGTCAATCAGTTTCATGGGATAGCCATTTTTGTTGAGGTCGGTCTTGATGTGGTTAGTTTCTCTTTTGAGAGCTTCGTTTGAGTTACAGAGAGTAATTGCTCTATCCACAAGGTTTCTTACTATGCCATGTTTTGTGTTGTTTGAGTGGTTTGATGTATAATTGAGATATTGCCCTGTATGTGTAGGTTTTCTGTACACTGAGGTTAGGAAGGTGTTGCCATTTTTCTCTACATTGACGTCTAGAAAAGGTAATTGGTTGTTCTCTTCTTTTTCCATGGCGAATTTAATTGTCGGTGCAAAGTTATTAATGTGATGTAAGAATTCTCTGAGTTCGTCCTCGTTTCCGTTCCAAATAATGAAGGTGTCATCCACATATCTAAGCCATATTTTTGGTTTCTTCTTTGCTTGTTTTATTGCTTCGGATTCGAACCATTCCATATAAATGTTGGCGATTATGGGCGAGAGAGATGAGCCCATTGGTAGTCCGTCCTCTTGGCTAAAGAATCTATCTTTTTCTTGAAAATAAGAATTGTTAAGGCAGCATTCCAATAGTTCCATGATGGCATTTGTAGGTAGCGGTGTTCTTTCTTGTAGGGTCAAGTCTTCCTCAAGTCTGCTCCTGATGACCTTAAGTGCGTCTTTTATAGGGACGTTGGTATAAAGACTTTCGACGTCAAAGCTGACCAGTTGGTCTCCTGGTTGTACTTCCTTTTCTCCTATTATTTGTGCAAAGTGTTGCGAGTTCTTTACAAATGACGTGCTGTTTCCTTAAAGTGGTTGGAGTAGGGGAAGTAAAAATTTACCTAGTTCATATGTAGGGGAGTTACGGGAGCTTGTAATTGGTCTTAGAGGCATATTATGTTTGTGTATTTTTGGCAGGCCATAGAGGTGTGGTGGTTTACTGTGGTGTGGTGTCAGGCGTCTCCGCGTCTTTTCTGGAATGTACCGCTCAAATTTCTTAAGTGTTCGGTAGACTCTTCCCGCGATTGTGCCGGTCGGATCTTTGAAAGAACACCGCTACCTACAAATGCCATCATGGAACTATTGGAATGCTGCCTTAACAATTCTTATTTTCAAGAAAAAGATAGATTCTTTAGCCAAGAGGACGGACTACCAATGGGCTCATCTCTCTCGCCCATAATCGCCAACATTTATATGGAATGGTTCGAATCCGAAGCAATAAAACAAGCAAAGAAGAAACCAAAAATATGGCTTAGATATGTGGATGACACCTTCATTATTTGGAACGGAAACGAGGACGAACTCAGAGAATTCTTACATCACATTAATAACTTTGCACCGACAATTAAATTCGCCATGGAAAAAGAAGAGAACAACCAATTACCTTTTCTAGACGTCAATGTAGAGAAAAATGGCAACACCTTCCTAACCTCAGTGTACAGAAAACCTACACATACAGGGCAATATCTCAATTATACATCAAACCACTCAAACAACACAAAACATGGCATAGTAAGAAACCTTGTGGATAGAGCAATTACTCTCTGTAACTCAAACGAAGCTCTCAAAAGAGAAACTAACCACATCAAGACCGACCTCAACAAAAATGGCTATCCCATGAAACTGATTGACACAATATTGGAAAATCGCAAGAATCGGCCAAACACACGTAAAGCAGAGAAAGAGATACAACCAATACTCAATATTCCGTATGTCAAAGGAGTATCGGAGAAAATAAGAAGACTAGGAAAACGATACAACATCGAAACAGTATTCAGCTCTAGAGACACTTTAAGAAGCCACCTAACGAAGACGAGACCAGTAAGCCAGAAAGACAAGAAAAATTGTGTCTACCAGATCCCCTGCGAATGCGGCCAGTCTTACATTGGTGAGACACTAAGACCACTAGAAGTAAGGATTAAAGAACATCGGAATAATACCCGAAAAGGAGAGACCGAAAAATCAGGTGCAGCTGACCACGCCTGGACGCACGGCCATCATATCATGTGGACAAAAGCGGAAATCCTGCAAAAAGAACCGCACTGGAGGAAGAGGAAGTTTAAGGAAGCTGCTACCATACACCAAAATCCAGGTTGCTTTAGTAAGCCTTCATTAGACATGAGAAACGTCTGGAAACCCTTGTTAAGTAAATGTAATCTTAGAATAAGACCACCCAAGAGTTAAACGCATGATTCATCGAGCAAGACGTCATCGAGCATGACTCATCAAGCATGACTCATCAAGCATGACTCATCCAGTTATGCGTCATCACCTAGCAACACGCATGACTCCGCCCACTAGTCATGCGTCACAGCACCTGCCTAGTATAAATAGAGCTGTAGTTACCGTACTTATTCAGTATTTACCTGAAGACGACTGGAGATACTTACCAGTTGAAACGTAGTGATTCTAAACAAATAAAGACAATGCAAGTCCCAAACCCTACTGCCGTTCAAGATGTCTTTATGTTAAAAATAATTATTGTTATAAAACGGCAAGGGGAGAGGCGGGGGGAGAGGATGAGGAGAGACTGGAAAAGTTTTCTCCCTAACGCTTTTCATAAATTTAATTTTTCGACATAATTTCCCTTATATTCAATACAAAAACGTCGTCTTTGCGGTAACGATCTAATCATAAAAAACAGATTCAAAATAGGCATTATCTGTTTTTAAATAGGAGCCACTATAGTAGGACCAGAAATAAATGAAATGAGTTTTCCTTTTTTTTCTAAACACCCTTGTTTTCACGTACCTGACGTGGACCGTACTTAACTTAATCAAATTTTATTCTAGTATTTCTACTTTACTTACTAATGTTATTTATTAGAAAAATACAATTTAAATGCCCATCCACCGAGGTATTCTATACAGGGTATATCCCAAATGAGGAGCAACTGTGCAAAAGGCATTAAATCCATAATATGTTGTTTTGAATAAAACTAGCAAAGTACGTTAGAAGAAAAACTAAGATTTTCATGTGGCGCAGAATGATTTATGTAATAGGATTAAAAAGAAATATTTCCTTTTTTAATCTAAATTTTCGATTTTCATTACAATATGGTATATTTTTTAGTGGATTTACTGCATTTTGTTTAACCAGAATGTGGATTTATGCCATTTTGCTAGGTAAGTATGGATTTATTCCTTTTTGCTTACTTCTTGTTTGGATTTATTGCGTTTTGCTTGAAGTAATTAAGGTTACATTATTTTATAAGGCCAATAAAATTTAAAACTTCAGTGAAATAATTATTAATTATATATATAAGATTATTGAAATAAAAGAATACAAACGCTTTAAACAGAAATGAATATTCTTTTTTTGGATTTATTTTACTTTGCTTAAATGCGAATTGGATTTATTGCACTTTGCTTAAACGTGCATTGGAATTAATCCGTTTTGCTCAGCTGAGTGTTTTTATTATGGCTATTTCTAATTGCTTTATCGCGCCTTGATCAAACTGGGTTGTTCTAATTGACTAAAAAGCACTACATTTTTATATTTACCTTGAAAATTATAAAAAATGGATTTAATGCGTTTTGCACAGTTGCTCCTCAAATAATCTTGGCAGTAAAGATTTAAAAATATGAGACGTTAATAAGTGTGTAAATTGCTATTTTCCGACCAATTTAAACCTTCGAAACCACTTCAGGTTTAACCGAAAGTGAAGTCGATTTTTAAATTTTAAATAGAAACCCCTTATTTTTAGTCTATATTTAAATTTTATAGAAAATTCTCCTTTCAATGACATATCACACTTTATCATTTGTTGCAGCCTAGATCAATTCTCCTTTATTTTTTTAAATGTCCATAGTTTTGGTAAAACAAGGTAAGTAGTAACGAGTAGGCCATGGAAACATTAAAATGGCATATTT
Source organism: Polydrusus cervinus (assembly GCA_935413205.1). NCBI lineage: Eukaryota > Metazoa > Arthropoda > Insecta > Coleoptera > Curculionidae > Polydrusus > Polydrusus cervinus. The sequence goes on along the minus strand of OW284514.1, from coordinate 18,603,966 downwards.
TAACCTACTTAATAGTATACAATTGAGTTGCTTAAGAAAAATATATTCGTTAGGGCTATTTTTACAACGTTTTTTCTATAAAAACAAAGCGGAATTTCTTCATCTTTTTAAATGGTAACCCATCTTTGTTTTATTATAGTAATATTGCCATTTAATTTTCTTTCTAACGATGTATCACAAGTTGAAATTATTCATTAGGTAATAGTAGAAATTCACAAGAAATATCATGAATGTCATTTTTAGACTCAAAGACTATAAGAAATTTAGTCAAGACTAGTCTAGTATGCCGTGGAAAACAAAAATATTATTTCTGCTTTTATTAGACCACAATGTCAAATGGTATTAAATAATAATTACAAAGATTGAAAATTGAATTGTTTTCCACGGCATACTTGACATAACTTCTTATGGCTCATAAGGGCCTAGAAATTACCTTTATGATATTTTTGTTAGTTTCCACTATTACCTAAAAATTAATTATTAACTTGTGATACACTGTTAAAAAGAAAATTAAATGAAGAATTTTATTATAATAAAAAAAAGATGGGTTGCTACTTAAAAAATTCGAGAAATTCCGCTTTTTTTAACAGGTTGTAAATATAATAGTTCTAACGGACACATTTTTTTCAAGTAATCCAAAGCAGGTTGAAATGAACCATTTCAACGTTTCCATGGCCTATTTTTTACCACTTACTTTGTTTAATCAAAGTTATGGAAATTTTAGAAAACACAGGAAAATTGATCCATGCTGCCATTTTTAAAACAAATGATAAAGTGTAATTTGTCATTAAAAAGAATTTTTTTTATAGAATTCAAGCATCGAATAAAAATGGGGGTTTCCATTAAAAATTTAAAACTTGATTTAACCGGAAGTGGATTTGAAGGTTTAAATTGGCCGGAAAATGGTAGTTTACACACTTATTAATTCCTTAAATTTTTAAATCACGGAAAAATTTCTTGTGTCATCCGGTATATTCATTTATTATTATATTTTATAAAGGATTATGTACCGGGTGATTCAATAAGAAAGGTAGCCGGCTATATCTCGGAAACTACTGGGCGTAGAAACTCGGGAAAAAAAATGATAACTAAAGTGGCCATGAGAAAATCCTGGAAATAATTTTTAAGTTCCGGATTTTGCCGCAAGAGGGCGTAATTAAAAAGTAAATTTTAAAATTTTACATATCTCCGAAAATTCCACATTAAAGTATATCTTTGGTAACACCGTTAAAAAGCTTGGACAATTATGCACCCTTTTGGTCTTATTGGTATTATTGGCGTACCGACTTTAATAAGAGGGGGGGGGGGGGGGGGGGGGGGGGGGAGCTGTTGAAAGTGTAATTATTTAAATCGTTGTAACTTATACACGACTTATCCGATTTTAGCAAACTAAAGACTGGATGATAGAATAGTTTTGGACTTGCATTGTCTTTAATTTGTTTTACATCATGTGATGTAAAACAAATTAAAGACAATGCAAGTCCAAAACTATTCTATCATTAAAGAAACATCATTGTCTCCAACCTTCAAACAGACAAACTAAAGACTGTTTGGAAGAGAAATGCATGCACAATCACTAATCGTATTTAGTTGTCCATAATAGTTCTAAAAAAAAAATGCTAGAGGGCGCAATTTGTAATAATAACACATTTTTTGATTTTACTCCAAAAAAATAAATCGTACGGTACAATTATGATACCATAATCGAAAAGTCGATGCAATTTGCTAGAAAAAAGCGGTTATATATTTTTTAGAAAAAAAGTTGGACGCCACTGATATTTTTCCATGTGGATATTATTTCGGATTAGCCTGGTCAATTCTGCATAAAAATGGTCTCTTGCGTTTTTTTCCTAAGGCACGCCGTTCTTAATTAAAATAATTAAATTAAATTAGCTCGAGTATTTATTATTATTATTACCATTGATAATGAAAAATTTTGTTTTATAAAAATTGTTGGAAAGACCACCTTCACTTAATAGGAAAGCCTCCCTCTTATTAAGGTCGGTACGCCAATGAGCATAAGACCAAAATGATGGATAATTGTCCAAGCTTTTTAATGGTGTTATCAAAGATATACCTTAATGTGGAATTTTCGGAGATATGTAAAATTTTAAAATTAACTTTTCAATTACGCCCTCTTGCGGCCAAATGCGGAACTTAAAAATTATTTCCAGGATTTTCTAATGGCCACTTTAGTTTTTCCCCGAGTTTCTATACCCAGTAGTTTCCGAGATATAGCCGGCTACCTTTCTTATTGAATCACCCGGTATATTATACACATCGTTTTTAGATCTTATTAACTAACTTTTGCTCTGAATACTGTAAAGTGAATTTTCATTTTAGCTGGAAGCTAAGTAGGTAATCATAAAGAATAATCACATTTTACTCTTGAGCCGTGAAATTTAATAATTAAATAACCTTCCCATTCGTTTAAACTCGGTCCCCTCTTCTCAAACGAGGCCCTTTCATGCGTTCTAAATCCTGCTAATATAACTCGTGTCTGGTCAATTGGAAAATTTCATTAGTTTCATTTAAACATCTTGTAATATTTGTCGAATTTTTTTTTAGAGTCTTTTATTTTATGATTATAGGGCGAAAACTGTCTTTGTACAGGGTAAGTCAACGATAGATAAAAGCTTATTTTCTCCTTAGACAAAAATTGTTGAGATCACGCACATTTTAAAAGTGTATTGAAGTATACGGGGTGGCCAAAAAAAAAGTGAGGAGTATAAGTTTTTTTATCGCCAACCGACAGTAAAGCCGTGCACTATCAGAGTGATTTCCGGCAGTAAACGAATACTTTATTTTATCTGCAGCATATGCGGCAGATAAAGTATTACCCTGCCACTTCTCATAGTAGGTCAAATTTTTTAAGGAGTGCTTTGGAATAAGCACGTGGTCGGCCAAAATTTTCTGATGTGTCAAATTTAGGCCAAAATGGTTTTTTTTTGTCGGTGAATTGTAAAGCTGTTTTAACCTTTTGAGCTTGAATATGGGATGGAATAGGTAGTATGAAACTTCTACTTGACATTTTGACCAAATATAAGGCAAGAACTATTATAGTTATTTATGATATATAAGTGTTGTAAAGATTCATATTACAACACGGGATGTTAAAGTTGTCAAACGAGGCGTCAGCCGAGTTTAATAAAACATCGAGAATGAATTTACAACAAGAATATTGTACAAAATTTTATCTACTTTCATCTATGAATAAAAATATTTGGCAAAAGGCATTATTAAAAATAAAAATGCACCTGTAAAAATGCACCTGCTATTAAGTTCACTAATCAAGTTTTTTATGTTACCTTTCGCATAGTTACTGTTTCGCATGGTTACTGTCGAAACTTTGTCAAACAATATAAAAAGCGTTTTTCAAAATGAGCGATTCTGATGGAAGTTTACCCTCTGATATAGAAGCAGCGGCAAACGAAGAGATCTCAAGTTTAGTTCCGACAAAATCCAAGGCGCGGTATGAGTTGGAATATCAGAAGTTTGATGATTGGTGCAAAACTAACAAAATAAAGAAGGTGTCTGAGAAAATCCTTTTGGGTTATTTTTCCGTAAAGCAACGCTCCCAGAAACCATCTCAACTTTGAGAACTATGATTTCAGTCAAGAAAAATCAAGATATAATTGTTAATAATAAATAATTCTTCTAAAAAGTGTGGTTTTATTTAACAGCAAAATTTTAATAAAACCGTTTTTTTTTCCATTACAGCACTAGTGCTGTAAAGGCATCTATTACAGCACAGTGCTGTAATAGATGCCCTTACAAAACGATTTACAGAACTGTAAAATTCATATTACTAAATGAAAGTAGATAAAAACATTTAATGAGCTACTCTTGACGAAAGCGTTCTATACGTTGGAGGAGTACTGTCTATTTTAGAGGTGTAGTATTTTACGGTTTTTGTTTTTTATAGCATTATAATAGTATATACATATATTTGAAATTATTTTAAGTTAACGACACATTGTCAACAAGATTGCATTTTTTTCAGACAATACAGTATATTAAAGTAAAGTAAAAGTATTACAAATGTTAATCAGAATTCCAAGAAGTGGGCATAAAGAGTGTAACTAGCACCATCTACAACTTATTTGAAAAACAAGAATAAATTTATGTTACTCGCCCTTAAAAACCCCCCAATTATAAATTTTTATGTTCATTTATATTTCAAAAACAGCTTGAGAAAAATAATAATTCATTAACGATCAATATTTTAATAAGGCATGTTTAGCTCAAATCTATTATTTTCATAGGCACCTAAAATCGGTGGTTACTCCATGGCGCATTTATTTTAGACCACTCTGTACTATATTATCTGCATATAATAACATAATTTTATGAAGTGAACTTACCTTCTCTAGTTATTATTTCTCGGCGATAAGGATAGATAAGTGCACCGTCTAAACGTAGTTTTAGTAAAATTGTAGCTTGAAAGGGTTTTCAATTTACCACCAATATATTACGATGATGCATGGCACTATACGAAACTCCAGCACCTATTAAACCCAACCATGCATTAAAATTTCTCATCATAATTGCGACACCTAGAGTGCAAAGCCACGTCTACTAAGTGCTATAAACCATCATGTAATTCAATGTAGTATGTGATGTTTGTTTTATGCCTATGCTATACCGGTAATATATTTTTTCTACTCCCATATGGATATTTGCTGTTTCTTTTACACTAAAGTGATTGGATAAGTGGGCTATTCCGGTTAACTGAACGGATATGATTTAATATCCATCCTAGTTAGGATATGAGAGTGACCAATCACAGTGGTCAATTACAAGGAAACCAAATTTACACGTTGTAAATTTTACGAGTCGTTTTCTGATACTTAACAAAAGTTAAGAAGGTTAAGAATACACTTCAAAAAGATGCAAATCTGACAGAGCAAATTTGTTATTTTTATATTTGAATCAAAACATTTATCGCAGAATTATTATGAAAGAAAACAACACTGTTTTTTGATTTTCACTTATATTTGTCAACATGACACGTGTTTCACCGTCACAGCGGCTTCTTCAGATTATCGCAGAGTCTATGCATACACCAATTTTTCCCACAGAGTGAACGAAATGCTGTGAAAATTGAGGATATAAAACCAAAATATATATTTACCAAACTATTCTTAAGTTTTTTCTGACCGAACTAAAGAGTTGTGCACAAATATCCTTTTTCTTTTCAAAAATCTTCAATTTTACACTCATTGCCATCAGGCAATTACAATATTTAATGCACAAAATGTACCGGGTTTCCCACTGCTAGAGGGTGCAATTTGTAATAATAACACATTTTTTGATTTTTGATCCGAAAAAATAAATCATACGGTATAATTATGATACCATAATCGAAAAGTAGATTAAATTTGCTAATTATTTCTGATTAGCCTGGTCAATTCTACATAAAAATGGTCTCTTGCGTTTTTCTCCTCAGGCACACCGTTCTTAATTAAAATAATTAAATTAAATTAGACAGGCGTAAGTGAAGGTGGTCATTATTTCCAACAATTTTTATAAAACTAAATTTTTCATTATCAATGTTAATAATGATAATAATGAATAGTAGAGCTAATTTATTTTAATTAAGAACGGTGTGCCTGAAGAGAAAAACGCAAGAGACCATTTTTATGCAGAATTGACCAGGCTAATCAGAAATAATATCCACATGAAAAAATATCAGTGGCGTCCCACTTTTTTTCTAAAAAATATATAATCGCTTACTTTAAAAAATTATTCTATTGGCGATAACGCTGAAACGAACGGAGATATCGAGCTGCGGTTTTAATATTTGTTCTAGCAAATTTAATCTACTTTTCGATTATGGTATCATAATTATACCGTATGATTTATTTTTTCGAAGTAAAATCAAAAAATGTGTTATTATTACCCCTCTAGCATTTTTTTTTGAGAACTATTATGGACAACTAAATACGATTGGTGAAAGTGCATACATTTCTCTTCCAAACAGTCTTTAGTTTGCTAAAATCGGATAAGTCGTTTATAAGTTACCACGATTTAACTGATTACACATTCAACCGCTTGCCCCCCTTTTATTAAAGTCGGTACGCCAATGAGCATAAGACCAAAATGATGCATAATTGTCCAAGCTTTTCAATGGTGTTATCAAAGATATACCTTAATGTGGAATTTTCGGAGATATGTAAACTTTTAAAATTTACTTTTACGCCCTCTGGCGGCAAAATGCGGAACTTAAAAATTATTTCCAGGATTTTCTCATGACCAGTTTAGTTGTAATTTTTTTTCTCCTGAGTTTCTATGCCCAGTCGTTTCCGAGATACGGCCGAGAGCCATTCTTAGTGGGACACCCGGTATATACAGAATGAACATTTTACTTACTAATGGTTTTTAGGTTATGTTTTTTCGTCTTGTTTTGAACAGAAAAAAGGGTATGTTCGGGTTTGTTACGCACCCAGGAAAAGTCTATGGTTTAGAAAAAGAAATTGTCCATTTTTATTAATTATATTGCTCTATGCTGTTATTCTGCAAAATACCGAATGTAAGAAAGATAGATATATTCCAAGTGATTTTGTGTATATAAATATAAGAAACTACCCAAGTCGACAAATATGTTACAGTGTAATTTGGTCTATGGATTTGCCAACGAAATTAATTTTCTTTCAATTGTCTTTTATTATATTTCTCATAAGTTTAGGGCCAATCAAAAAAAAAACTTATAATACCTGATTTAAATAATTTTAAAAAAATTATTAGTATAAAATTCGGAAGTTGAGCCGTAGAAAAAATATACTGTACAGCTCAAGTGGATTGTCCTCGAAAGTTTAAGCACCTCATCTTTCGTAAATCGAAGTGAAAGGTTATTTTAAATAGTATTAGAAGGGGTACAACCCCATTACTTGATATTTTAATATTTTATTGGAAGTGTAAACTAACGCACCTATCCAACAAGTTCCTAATGGAATTTCGGATTGAATTACAACTTTTGAAAGGGCTTTCCCGATAACTTTCCTACGCCTCCTTTGTGTTATTATATATCATTAAAGGTCCCATTAAGATAACTGAAAAGTCATTATCTTTAGCGCACCGTTACCACTCAATAATCGTAAGATGAGAGGCCATGCCAGGGAAGTTCTAGTTTGTCATCAAACACAGGCGGGGCTGAATCAATGGAACATTAACACTCAGTAATTAAATATTGAATTTAATGTAATATTATAACCATAATAATGTTGATAAAATGTCCTGTATCTCCAAGGAAATAATTACCAGGACCAGGAAATACAGTAGAATATAATAATATGCAAAAGAATCATTAAAATTTTTCTGCTGAAAAAATTGTATTCGCGAAGAAACAAACAAAGATGTGGAAAATGGGTTTCATTGCTAATTCCTAATTTGTTCTTTTATCTTTAGCGAACAAATTTGTTTATTAACAACCATGCATGTAATAATGATATTTCCTCTATTATTTAAAATGTGGAAAGTTTCTTGACTTCTACTCTCAACCCGGGTGCTCTCGGTATCTCAAAATAATATACGAACACACCAACATATTCACTGTAATACGCTCACACTCATTGGATAAATTTAAGAACAATACATTTGTTTATTTTTTAAATAAATTATAATGACATTTATAAAAAACAAAAATTAGGGTGGTTTATGCTTAGATAAGTCTACTTTCTCAGTAACTGATAGAGTGATCTTCAGCATTGAATATACTGACCAAAGAGTTGATATCTCCTTTGTCTAGGCATTTTCGCTAAAATAAGTTAGTAGCGTCGATTCAGATCCAGAATTTTGAATTATGTTTTCCGTACACCATTCTTTAAAACTGTTATATGCCTTATCATCTCTCAGGCAGCTTTTAATTGGCAGAAGATCTTTTACTATTTATGTTACTCCCCGAATTTCTGATCGAGTAGCAGCAAACTCAAATTTCTCATCGAAAATTTTTGACATTAAATACGTTTTTCAAAAATAATAATATATTGTTTAGTAACATGGAATAGTATATTGTATACCTAGTAGGAAAAGCTGAACATTCCCGGACGACCGTAAAGATTGTATGTCGAGGCGCAAGCCGAGACTGAAAATACGGAGTCCGGGAATGTGGCTTTTTTTTTGACGAGGTATAGGTACATACTATTTTTTCCGTAAATCGAAAATTATTAAAAGGAGATAACTTTACATTAACTTAAAATTTTGTAAGGAAATATTATTTCTGTACGGTTACTTGTAAACTGAAATGTGTTAAGCTTGACAATTCAATATTACTGTGTATCCATAGTTACAACACAAATATTTAATGGCATCCTTTATTTGTGAACAAAGATTTATTATTAAAGGGTTATTTTCCGTTGCCTAGCAACGACTGTATGTGTAAGGAAATATTGACTGTTTCTTTCAGAAATGTTATCAAAAATGTCAATATTTTCGATCGATTCTCGGAAAACCATATTTTTAAAATTATATTTGCCATCTTGATGTGTATTATTATCTACGATATTTTACCGCCTGCGGTTATTTAAAATTCTAATGTCTGTCTAATTTTTAAATCCAAAAATCAGAATACCATTTTGCATTTAATAATAATTTTAATAATCTTAATTCAAAAAAATAAGGAGTTGATGGAGTGGTTGTAAATAAAATAGGATACAAACCTCGGTGGAAAGTTTCGTTACTGTCTCGAGATATAGTTAACCTCGCCGCTTTGCGCCTGGGTTAACTATCAACTTCCTCGACAGTAATGAAACACTTTCCACCTAGGTATGTAATGTACTATTAGGCAACTACCAAGAAAATATAATTATTTATATACTATTTATCCACAAAATATAATTTACAAGGTGTCAATTTGGAAACGTACCATCAAGAATCTATAACCATTTTTATAGAATTTTAGCACAATATAAGCCAGTTTTTGCCCACCAACAAAATCCCGCTGTTCGATTTTTCAGACGCAAAAATCTCGGCAACCGCTGACCCGAATTTGGCTTCGTTAGAAAGAATGATACTGGCCGCTCAATATGAAACATATTTTTACCAAATTGTACCAAAAGCTCTTGTAGTTTCAGAGAAATTGGCCTTTGAAATATCGTTTAGCGGGATTTTGTTGATTGACAAAAACTGGCTATTAGTATTTTCCTTCTTATGTAAAATTAACAGCTTCTTACACGTCACTGATTTTTCAACCTTCGTGGTTGTTAATTTCATTTACGAGAAACGTTGACGAGTAATGCTATGCGAACGGAAGTGTAGATTGTTAAATTTTGTTATTTACACATTTCCTTAACATTATTTTTGAGGGTAACAGAATTTAAATTTGCCTCTGGGAAGAAGTAAAGGTGAAAAGGTAATCAGAGAAAAAAATTAGATTTTTTCGTTATCCAAATTGGGCAACGAAAATAAAGTTTATTTAAAAAATATATTAGAATATGTTTTTGACAGAAAGTAAACAAACTTCTTAAAAGTGAGGCATTATTTTCACTTCGTATGACTTTATAAAAAAATTATTTAAAGAATTAAATTATTTCGGGACTAACTTTTGTAATTTAAATTTGTTTTAGAAGTTTCTCCTGCAACATTATAACACTATATACTATATTTATAATTATGTCCATACACTTAAGCTGAAGTCGAATTACATTGATTTTTCATCGATGAGTTGATGGTGTTATTTAAGTACGTATAGATACTCTTAAAGGGCAGTAGAGTTTTGGACTTGGATTGTCTTTATTTGTTTTGAGTCACAACGTTTCAACTGGTCAGTATCTCCAGTTGCCTTCAGGTGAATACTAAATAAGTATGGTACCTACAGCTCTATTTATACTAGGTGGTGCAGTGACGCACAACTAGTGTGCGGAGTCATGCGTGTAACTTTTACGTGTTCTATTTATACTAGCTAGGTGTATGACGCATAACTGGATGAGTAATGCTTATCCCCGATGACTCATGCGTTTAACTCTTAGGTGGTCTTATTCTAAGATTACATTTACTTAACAAAGGTTCTCTTATCTAATGAAGGCTTATTAAAACAACCTGGATTTTGGTGTATGGTGGCAGCTTTCTTAAACTTCCTCTTCCTCCAGTGCGGTTCTTTTTGCAGGATTTAGGCTTCTGTCCACATGATATGATGGCCGTGCGTCCATGCGTGGTCAGCTCCACCTGATTTTTCGGTCTCTTCTTTTTGGGTGTTATTCTTATGTTCTTTAATGATTAATTCGAGTGGTCTTAGTGTCTCACCAAGGTAAGATTGGCCGTACTCGCAGAGGATCTGGTAGACACAATTATTCTTGTCTTTTTAGCTTGTTAGTGTCGCCTTCGTCAGGTGGCCAATAAAAGTGTCTCCCGAGCTAAATACTGTGTTGATGTTGTATCGTGGTCCTAGTCTTCTTATTTTCTCGAATACTCTTTTAACATACGGAATGTTGAGTATTGGTTATATCTCTTTCTCTGCGTTATGTGCGTTTGGCCGATTCTTGCGATTTTCCAATATTGTGTCAACCAATCTCATGGGGTAGCCATTCTTGTTGAGGTCTGTTTTAATGTAGTTAGTTTCTCTTTTGACTGCTTCGTTTGAGTTACAGAGGGTAATTGCTCTATCCACAAGGTTTCTTACTATGCCATGTCTTGTATTGTTTGAGTGATTTTATGTATAATTGAGATATTGACCTGTATATGTAGGTTTTCTGTACACTGAAGTTAAGAAGGTGTTGCCATTTTTCTCTACGTTGATGTCTAGAAAAGGGAATTGGTTGTTTCTCCATGGTAAATTTAATTGTCGGTGAAAAGTTATTGATGGGATGTAGGAAACGTTTACAGCTATACTACACAATTTTAAATTTCTTCTCTTCTTATATACATAGTACAGCATAATAGTTATATTTTTCTACTCCTATATTAGTAAACATTGCTTTACGTACAAGTTCACTCTATAAGTAAATCCATTCTTACGCCAAACTGTGCGTAAGGAATAAGAGCGCACAATTGTGCGTTATAATGCATAAAAACACACAACTGAGCGTTATGATGCCTAGAATAATAATCAAGTTAGCCTTGAACCACTCATCGTGAAATATATCTATCTTGCGTCTTGAATATTTGACAGTGACATTGTTATTATTTGAGATTTGAAATTAGAAAAAGTATAGTACGTAGTAAGCAATTAGCGCACTCGTCGCTACGCGGCTCACTTGAAATTTTTTCATTCGTGCTAATATTCTTTTTATCCCACTTAATACGTAATATACTATTAACACAATTTTTTTGGCAGTTGTTTTCATTGCCTTAACACTTACTACAACAACATAAAATTATATGACATACTTTTTTTCATCCTCTTTGATGAAAAATGTTCTACTGAGAAATTTACAATCAAATCAATTTTCTGACATCACAAGATGTTTTATTACTTTGCCCTTTCAACTGATCGAAAAACCCTCAATCATTTATGTTTTGATTGATTTCCTCTGAATTCGCTCACCGATTTTTATTTAGGCTTTATAACGTGGCAGCAATAGCTTAGATAATTCGAAATTTGACAACACATGTACTATGTTGGTCAAAAAGTATGAGCTATATTTTTTTTACATAATTTTTTACGGTTGATTCTCCATTCTTTAACAGTGCAACCACATAAAAGCATACGATACACATTTTTTGTTTAGCCTTAATGTTTTGGTCATGCAATTATCGTGTTTTTTTTTTCTACTACTTTGTAGTCTTCACTAAAATTAAACATAATCGACACCACCACGTCAATTTTTGGACAGAAAAACTCTTCGAGTGATAAATTTACAAATTTTCATAAAGGACAAAGCTTAGCGTTCGCGGTTTGTGTATATTAGTTCATCCAATTACTATCATAATCATACCAGAAACAAAAAATAAGGTAGGTCTGTTATTAACTTCTTATCAAGTGACGTAAAATTCGTTTTGACAACCTTTGCCATTTCGAAGAACTTTAATTAAACGTGTAAAAAGCAAAAAATAATTAATTGGAACATATTCTGAAATTATGTCTCATTATTTAGCTAAAGAAGAAATGCTAATTTGAAAGTTTAATTGAATCCTGACTGAGAAAATATAAGACTGAATCAACGACATGACTCCAATCAAAAATTACGTTAGAAGCTGTGACGCGGTGAGACGATGAACAAAAAAATAATTTTTAATATTTTTACAATACAATGAGTTTATTCATTTTTACTCAGGGTACTTATTGACTTATATCCTTTTCTATTTCTATTTTAGCGCGGTCGTCTCTACTTAAAGTTCATTACGTGAAAATATCGCTCAACGACCATCGCTTGCCAATATACCTAATTACATTGACTAAAGCTAAAGCTAAGTTTGTTTTCAAAAGGTAAATTAATCACAATAATATCCTGCTTGAATTCTCTTCATCTAATCAATAATTATGGATTGTCTACCTATTGTTTCCCCTTTGCATTTAAACTAGTGTAAACAATAATCACGATGTGTGGATTAAGCGCATAGAAATGCAAATCCTTTAACTAGGAATATTAATTTCTGAATGGACATTCCACCCCAATCTGCACAAGCATTGTTTGAATTTGTTTCGATATGTAAATGATGGGTACTTTGGCTTTGGTAAATATGTGGAATCTCGATGTAGGAAGAAGATTTTTGCATTTTTATTACATCCTAAAAAATTAAATAACTTTATGTCGGACTAAATACATACTTTCGATGAAAATACCAAATAATTTTTGTACATGTTTTCCTAAAGAAGATCTGCTCAAAACGAACTAAATCGAGCCATCTATTGCGATTGTTGGCAGGAAAATGCTATCATTTAGTTATTAATACAACCTAGAATTGTCTATAGTATCTTGTAAAATATACATATCTAGACTGTATGATTGTTGCATGGGATCAGTGGCGGCTGGTGTATAAAAGCTGCAGAGCTGTAGCACCTATTCTGATAATATGAAAATAGTTATATATTTTTAATTTTGTGCCTTAATTATCCTATATATTTTCAAGTATAATTTTCATCCATGTGGTTTGTCTTGTCCATTCTCAGTCGCGGCCCTTCACAGAATTCGATGCTAACGCTACGTATACTGTTTGTTACCGAATTGGCAGTATACGTCACAAAATACGACCTTAAGCCGACTAATGCAAATGAGAATTGTTTCTAGGCCGGGATATCTGCTATAGTTTTTAGAGCGTGTTTTACGTATACACACAGAGCTACAAACATTTTAGTTTATCCGCGTGAAGTCGTGCCTTGCCGGTCTGTCTTTTGTGTTTAAGTGATTAAGTTTACTGTTTTTATTTGGTTTTGCTTTTGATAATTGAAGAATGGATTTAATTCCGAATTTTAAGGACTTTTTAAGATTGAACATTGGCAAAATACTTGAACTTAAATGAAACGGACATCCTACGCATAACTTAATTATTGAAGTGTCTTACACAAGCCCGGAAAAAGGTTATACCAGAAAATTTAATAAAAATATATATTAATACTACGGGTGGATCTGTGGCTGTGAAATAAAAAATAATGTGCGGATTTAGTGCATCTCGCTGAAAAAGCTAAACTGCATGGAAATTTCAAACAGCACCTTACAAATTAAATGCGTCCTACCTTAATAGGAAAAAGAAATAATATAAGATACCAATTTATCAGTATTCGTGTTTTATGTTGTACACTGGGAAGTTTTCGAAACATTTGGGGAGTACATTTTAAATTTATTTTATCATATAGACAACACAATATATTTTATGGGTTTAAATTTTTATTCTTGATACCCATGCTCTGCAGCACTGTCTCTTTAATAGGTCACGAGCCGCCACTGTATGCGATTTCGAGTAATAGAGTGAAAGGGAATTTTTTTTCGCCAGTGAATTTTAACAACCTTTAAGCAAAAGGATACAACCCCGTGGAAAACTGGTGGATAATTTTAAATTTGTTTTAGTATTTGTACAGCGAGCCGGGGCAGATAGGATGTATCGATCTAACAAACTGCAGGAAATTAAACCAAGAGTTGCAAAAAGAACTTTACATATTGTTTTAATAAAAAATTTAAAAAAAATTGTTAATTAGAGGATTGTTATTCATTGAAAGTGACTGTGATATTTACGGTATTATTTATAGTAAGGAATACACAGTTTCTGTAGGAGTTACTTTGTGTGTAAAGCTATACTTTCCACTAAAATTACTTAGAAAAGCTACTCCGTCTCCTACAGCCGGCGAATACAGCTTTGCCGCATTACAGTGTTAAAAAGACACGGAAAATGTGGCCATATTTATGATTAGACATAATCTATTTTTTGTAGTGGCAAACCTAACTTTGATGTGTTTATGCCTGAACCTTCGCAGCAATTATTATTCTTAGTTAGCGCTGCCTAGCGGGACTCCTGTAATTGTGACGAATGTCTTTACAGGCGATTTCCTCTTAACATTTACTTATTTCTATAAGTTTGTTAGAGGTGCTGGTATGCTCAAGAGTGTCTAACAACGACACAGATGGCGCTCCGTGCCACATCTTACTGGTGTGTCCCACCAAGTTCTGCCTTAAGTAGCTTCGAGATCCCTTTTCTTTTCGTCGGATCCTAGCTCTACTGATGAGTCATGATATGACGAAACGCGTCTAGAGATGGATCTGGCGAAGTGAAAAGGAAAATCTTTTTTAATATTATTATTCTAATTATTATTAATTGCAGATTTTTTTTACCGAAACATTTGCATTTCTTTAAAATGATTTTGTCTACCCTCGAACATGACATGGATAATTTAAAATCCGTTTTAATATTTGTACAATAAGCAGGGGCAGATAGAGTATCGATTTAACAAAGAGCAGGAATACGAAACGGAAGCTCACTGAAGGGACTCATGCACCGTCGCGACGGACTTACTGCCTTACGGAGCGTCACTTTATTAAAGCAATACATCACTTCCTGAGCAGAGCATAGCGTGCCTGCCACGGGCCTTCTTGACGGGAACCCAGAAACACGAAAAAGCCAAACAAACAATTGATTTACATTTTTATATGCCTATTAGTATAAGGATAACATGGCAAATGTCTACTTAACCTAGGGTTTCTATAGTAAAAAAAATTATAGAATAAAAAATAACCTCTTTCATGTAAAAACTTTACTAAATGACTTACTAAATTTATTTACCTTTAATGTGTAACCTTTTTGGAGTCACATTCTATACTAAAAAAGTCTCAGTTAATTTAATCAGTTCACATACTTATGACAAAACTGATTGCTATTTTGTAAGCAAAAAACACAAAGTCTCGACCCTAAATAATTTTATTGTTTATAGTTTATTTAAGGCCAAAACGTTGTGAATTTTTTTCTATAAAATATCAAATATCAGCAGCAGAACCATGGAAAGGATAGAAAAGAAATTTTCTGTCTATTTTCCTTTCTGTTCTTATTTAGCAATATGTATCGCTCGGTTACATTCGCGATGGCCGAAACGCGACTCCGATAAATATATAAAGAACTTCACGACTCTTTCTTGCTTTTTTAAATCAGATTTTCCGTAGGAGCTGCTTACCTTGAAGAAAAAAAGTAAGATGTTCTTAAATTAATATTTTCCTATAGTTTTAAACATATTCCTGGGTTGGAATTGATTTTTTAGAACAAATGTTTTATCTTATTTTTAGAAAAATTAAATTGAATTGCAGATTTATATGATTAAATACAAATGTCTTGTTTTTTTAATGATAAAAATAACGACATTAATGTGCTTGTGCATGCAATTATGTTATACATTTTTCATTGTTAAAGAGATAAAGGTGGAATAAAGAAATGCAAAGCATTTTATAGGGGAAAACGTTGGACAGTCATTCGTTCAAAAGAACTTTGCAATTTTCCAAGAATTACGAGTATTTTGAAGGAATTTACATTTAAAAATTCTTTCTTTGAATACGTTTATTTAATAAAATATTTTATACACCATAAATTATACACCCGGGGGAGTTGGAAGTATTTTAAGTTAATATAATATTTAAATCAATATACGGGTTGGCAAATATATATTCAAGTTAAAAAAATATTTATATTTAAAAGAAATACTACTCAAGAAGCCGTCAGGTGTCCCTAAACTAACAACAATCTTTTTAATATAGTAATAAAGACATCTTAAGTCACTCAATGGTAGAACTATCGCATTCGGCCGGAGGAAACTTGGGTTCTATCTAGGCCCGGACTGGCCAGGTCCGCGATCGCGGAGGGCCCCGGGCTCAAGGGGCTCCAAATGGCCCCCAACATAACGTACAAAAAACGCTCTGAAAATAGACAATGTTTCCAGTGTTCAACATGTGTTTTTCTGTTCTGTTTGAACTTACTCAATCTGGACTGTTTACCAACCTGTATATTGCATATAAATTTGCTCTTACCATACCTTCTACCAAAGTCACATGTGAACGAGTTTTTTCTAAACTTAAAATCGACTTCGGTCGTCTTTAGGCCAATACCTTATGTCCAGTCTGCTTTTTATTAATGTTGAGAGGGATTTATTTTATGATTTGGACAAAAATAAAATAATAGATGAAGTACCTTTAACAAGTGAGTTGCTTACAAAGAAGCTGTTGTTACTTTAGGCCTAGGGGAGTAAAATGTTGAATCATCTCAGTTAATTTAAGCCCCTTCTAATCTAGTATAACAACATTGTAAACGGTTAAATACACAGGATTTTTTTAAAAATGTTAGTATTATTTTTCTAATCCCTAAAATCCGTTTGTCATTATTTTTATAATGACACAAATAATTTTGACATAATTCATTAATACTTTGGGGTGAATAAAATACTGCACTTTATTTTGAACTCCGTTGTAGTTATTAGCAGTTCTACAGCATGTGTTTTGTAGTGTTGTAGTATCTTAAAAATACTGTGAATTTTTTATTTTTTATTTATAAAGTTAGCAAAAGTCGAAAATCATAATATTCGTATAAAAACCTATCTGAATTTATTCTTCTTTATAAGTGCCAAAATAGCGTAAAAACGCGCTTTCATTATTTTCAAGCACCTAATTTTCAACACCCAGACCCCCCGGTAGAGGTCCCCTTTACAGGTTTTAGCTGAGGGCCCCAAATGGTCCCAGTCCGGGCCTGGTTCTATCCCTGGATATGTGTACACTTAATAAAAAAAAGTATTCCAAAGATTTTAGAGGTATAAGAAAGTAGTATCATTCGACTAAAAAAGGGCAGAATAATCCTGGGGAATTGAATTGTGTTATTTGTTAAATTTTAGCGATGAATCAATCAAAATGAAATCAACATAAATCAATTTAAAAACTGTGTGCTTCAATAAGGGTACAATGCAAACTTAATATACATCACACGAACTGAACGCATAACTGCACCCATCTCAGTTATGCTCCAGTGCGTCTAGCTACTATAAATAGAGCTGTAGTTACTTTGTTTAGTTAATATTCACCTGAACCTTGTGATGTAAAACAAATAAAGACAATGCAAGTCCAAAACACTTCTATCATTCAAGGGTATAAAGCACTGTGTTTCATATTTTGGGTAATATGGTAGTTAACAGAAACTAGGAGAAAAAGTTCGGTCGTATTCATATTTTCAAGTTGGAAAATAAACATAGTACGGATATTGAAACAGAGGTGTTTAGGGAGGAAGAACATTTTTTTAGCAGTCATTTTATTGGAGACGTATCAGCTTCTCCCCAAAAGATAAATCTTGGTGTGCCAGTGGATTCAATTAGATAGAAGGCCAAAGCATGGTTTTACAAAGATGTTAAAATATGAGAAAAGAAAAGTCACAATCGATCATATAAAGTATAATGAAGTAGGAGAAGGCGGAGGGAAAACTTTAGGAAACTACTAAATAATTAACATCAAAATGTTACTCTATTTACTCCATTACTGGTTTTCACAAGTTTCGACAGAGACAGCCAACAATCGTCGTCAGAAATATCATTATTGCTAAACATAAAGTATATACAAAAAAACAATTGGATTGGCAAGGGCAAAGTTCGCACTTAGCTGGAAGGCAGAGGGCCAGTCTTGATAAAGAAATGACAGTTATAAGGATCTTGTAAGACCACATTGCAAGGATTGATGGTCGAAGAGATGTAAATTCTTATTAGAAAAAAAACTAATGCGAGAATGACAAGGATTTACATCATTCAGGACTGTCAGTCCGACTGATAGTGTAGGGTCATGTACAAACTGCATTATTTCTAACTCTTATCGCAAATTCAACTGTTAACTTTTTTATTCCATCCATTATTTAAAACACTAATTTAATATTTTTAATATAATGGCATTTTTTGACATAACCGTAACCGCCCTGACCCTCTTACAACGAAAACAAATAAATGGAGATATCCGAATAACAACCACTTCACCGCCATTGTACATAGAAGCACCTGGATCCCTTCAATGGATGGAGCTTGGAGCTCTTTAGATAAACAAAAGAGTATAATGATGTGTTCAGACGAGTGGTCCTACACGTCACGATGGAGGGTGACGTAATAGTAGTAGACAATGTGGTGAAGAGAAGTGACAAATTGTGTGGTAATTAAAATTAAGGGTTTGTCTATAGGTATCTAGTATTTTGATTGCAAATATTCGTCTCGACTATTCTAAAATCATAATTTACCCGAACAAATCCAAAAATAAAACTTATTAAGGATGTTGACGCTCATACGGTACAAATTAAGCTCCTAAACTTCGATTAATAGTTCACCATCGCTGGTAAAAGATATTAAAGTAATAAAAGTAGGTACCAATAACAGATCTTTGGTACCAAGATAGCTGATGAATTTATGTTAAAATTAAATATGTTTAGATTCTTTTTTTTTTTTATGATAAAACACCTGCACTGTAGGAAAAATCCTTTAAGCCGCTCTGGGACCGGTGCGAGTGCGAAAAAAGCGATTAACGTTGGTCTTGAAACGTTAAAGATTGTATTCATTGGGAAACACGACCTCAGGAAGATCATTCCACAAAGATGACGTTCTTTAGATGAAAGAATTCTTGAACAATGAAGTTCGAGGAGTACTAAGCTGAACAACATATGGATGAGCGGCAGTGGTTCGCCGTGTATTTCTATTTTACATTGCTCTAGGTGGAATCAAGTGGGCAATGTCAGTCGAACACCTGCCATGGAAATATCTGTAAAAGAGAGCCAAATCACCAACCTGTCTTCGATGCTCCAGGCTATCGAGGGTCTTTGTCAGCTCGGGGTCGCCGATCAGACGAACGGCTCTCCTTTGAATAGAATCCAGTAGCCGAAGGGTGCCGAGCTCCAGACATGAGAGCAATATTCTAATGATGGTCGAATCTGGGCTTTGTAGAGTGTCAAAAGTTGATGAGGTGTGTACAACCTTTTGGTGCGGAAAAGTACACCAAGTTTCTATGCAGCTGCCTTGGCAATTGCGGCAACGTGATCATGCCAAGCCATATTACCTCCCAGATTGACCTCCAGCAAATTAATAGACGGTGCCAGGGGAATTGCGTGTCCTGCCATGACTATATCCGGTTCTGCAATGTTAACCTTTTTGGAGAAGACTGCTGCCTAGGTTTTCTTAGCATTAAATTCGACTTGGTTACTGTCACCCCAAGCCAAAATTTCTTCCAGGTCATTGTTGAGGCGCAATACTTCATGCTGAAGAAGGTCGTTAATATACAGTAAGAAGAGGGTAGGCGACAATATGGACCCTTGAGGAACACCGGCATTGATGGTGAAGGTGTCTGAGAGAAACCCGTTAATCGTCACTTGCAGAGAACGGTTCTTAAGGAAGCTGGTTAACCATAAACAAAATCCATTAGGCATACCGTAGGATCGCAATTTACTTAGAAGCCCATCGTGCCAAACACGATCAAAAGCCCTAGAGATGTCCAGTGCAACAGCCTGGGATTCTCCATAATGTTCGATGGTGTTGCTCCAAAGATGAGTGACATATGCCAGAAGGTCACTTGTTGATCTGGACTTACGAAAACCGTATTGATGGTCGCTGATAATGTTAAGCCCTTCCAGATACTTTAGGAGTTGTTGGTTAATAGCTTTCTCCATTACTTTTGAAATTACTGAAAGCAATGCGACGGGTCGGTAGTTGCTTGGCAAGGTCTTTTTACCTTTCTTTGGAATGGGCTGGACACGCGCCGACTTCCAGCAGGATGGAAATATTCCTTTTTTGTAGGATAAGTTGAAAAGTCTACAAAATACTGGTGTAAGGTCATCGGCGCATGTCTTGAGAACGATGAAGTAAATTTATAAACATATTTTTACCAGGAACAAAGGAACTTAGCTTAGTTAAACAGCTAAATACAAATCTATTAGCTAACAGATAAGACATAAATAATGATTCATACCTCAAAGGATATGCCCTTTTAGTTATCTGACAACTGCAGCAAAGTGGAGACAATCCCCATTAACGTTCGCCCAAAGAGATTAAGGATTATTGTACAGGGCGGAAATGTGGAAAATCCGTTTGTGGATTACACCAGTCACAGATTAATTGTTTTCGTATGCGTTTATTTTTTATTATATGTAGACAATTTAATGGTTTAAAATTAGATTATTTTTTATTAATTTTTATAATTTGTCATATATTAATTTCCGTCTTTAGGGTTCCATGTTCCATTGTCTATGTCTGTCAGTCTGTCACACGAGAATATTTCCTAATTATTTCTATACAGGGTGCAACAAATTCGTGTGCGTACAAGGGAATCTCAAAAACGGTAAGAGATATAAAGATGGTTAAATTGAGGCAAAAATGCTTATTTTGGGGCTTAATAATTTGGTGAAAAAAAAATTGAAATCATTCCGATTGCTTTCGGAGATATCCGAAAAACACCGAAATTTCCCTTTTTGGTTTTTAATTTTTTGCACTTTTATTTTTAACTTAGAAAAAAAAAATTAAAAACACTTTTTTATAGCCGTGTTTTATATTCTACAAGATGGCGTTATTAGTTTTCAAATTCGACGTTATATTCTTTAGTTACCATCCTCAAGTCAATTTTTTTAAATGCGGACCAGGACTTTTATATATACTGTTTTAGGGATTTCTAAGCTTTAGAAATTTATTATAACATATACATTTTTTAAATTTTAACGTTTTGTCATTTAATAACACATTTTTCAAATTATCATTACGGTCCTGAACATTTAGGGCCAAACTAAAAACAAAAGATTTCTTATTTAAAAAATCCTATCCATTTTTACGAGGCCTACTATTTGATATTTTTTAAGAGAAAAGACCCAAAGTCACGGCTTCAAATATCTAGGTCTGCTTATTTTTGTTACATGTTTTGCCTGAAACTAGCATCACCAGATCTTCTAAACAGTAAAAAAAAGTTTAATTTATTTTTGAAACAAACATACCTAAGCGCATCACAGTAACATAACTAGACTAACACTCCAGTTACCTTTTCTTCACACGGAAGCATAATTTTTTTTTCTGTTTTACAGTATTTTGCTTTAGGTCTAAGGCAAAAACTATAGGAAGATATACGATATATTAATAAAATAAATAAAATACTAATAAAAAATAGAATTACTTTTCATGCTTTAAAAACTGGCTTACTTCCTAGCTTATAGTATTGTGACGGTTAATCTTATTGAAAAAATTAACAGTCCAAACACCATAACTTCCTGTTATGTAATTTTAATTTTTAAGTAATCATAAAAATAATTGCCAGGGTCGTAATAGTAAATAAAGGATAATTTAAAATGCTAGTGATGTGTTATTTGATGACGAAACGTAAAAATTTTAAAAATCTTTAAATTGTATTAAATTTCCAAAGCTTAGGGCCGTATTTAAAAAAAAATGAATTAAAGTTGGTATCTAAAGAACGAAACGTCGAATTTAAAAACTAAAAATGACATCCTGTAGAACATAAAGAACGGTTATAAGAAAATGTTTTTTTGTTTTTTTCCTAAATCAAAAATGAAGGCGCAAAAAATTAAAAACAAAAACTAAACATTTCGGTAGTTTTAGGATATCTCCCAAAGCATTGGGAATATTTACAATTTTCTTTCACCAAATTATTAAGCCCCAAAATACGCAACTTTGCCTTAATTTAACCATCTTCGTATCTCTTACCGTTTTCGAGATCTCCTTGTACGCATACGAATTTATGGCACCATGTATAATAATAACTTTACATAAAATATTTATTATTTTAAAATGTAAACTTGTTTGTACCTGTTTTTTTTTGTAAGCATAGACATTTTTATTTAATGATTTATGATTAAGTATATCCGAAATTTAGTAGGTTTAAGAATGCAGAGAAGAGTGTAAAATGTATCATCTCCCAACCCACCCCATTCACGCCGGTAACCAGGCCGGATAAAATTTAATTTATCATCAATAGTTAATTATTTACTTAATTTTCAAACTAATTCAATTATAATGCTTAAATAAGTCTCCAAATAATGATTAATAAAAACCCTCTTCTCCAAAATGCCACCACCTGTCAACAAGAGCCGTAATTAACGGAATATGCATTAAGGTAGCGCGGGAGACCGACAATACCTTATTGAAAGTTTAATATCGAAGAGGGAGGATTACTCTGTCCTCAAAGAGCTCTCTGTGCTTTGGTCGGCTGTTACGACAACAGAAATTAACGTATATATTATTAACCTAAAAGGGAATACAGTGCATATTTTGAGGAGGGATTCGAGTTTAAAGTAAAGTTTATCTGGAATGAATTAAACATTGTTATGTGTATAAATCCAGGCAGCCATATACATAATTGAACAGCACCAGAAAATACATTCCAAATTCCTGTATTTATTTACATTTCGTCTTCGATATCGCCCCTAGAAAAAATAAAATAATTACATTTAAAAAAAAAAATGATACAGTTTATGTAGAATTTTATAAGGAACACAAAAATGGCAAAATAAATAGGGGTTGCCATTTAAAATTTTAGGGGTAGGTGCCCTGGGGGTTAGGGGGTTGAAAGTAACACGACAACAAATGTCTTAAAAAATGTCCCCCTCGATATGTCAATTGACGTGATTCGCCAAATTTTCATACTATCATTGGTAGAGGCAATATTAAATGCTGTTCGTTTTCAAATTATCACCCTGTATAGTAAACTACTAAACTAGTAAACTCTAGTAAGATAAGGGCGCACAATAAGCCACTAGGCTGTAGTGCAGGAAGCTTGGGCCAAACGCCCGACTCCAGCCTTAAACCAACCAACCAACGGGGTACCCCATCTTACTATACTCCTACTCATGGGGCATATTGTCAGTTTGTCTATTTTTATTAAGGTTTGTTACACAGTTTTCGTGACAGATTGCAAAGTTAAATTTTACATTAAATTTTAGTCCACAATGTTCAAGCTATCTCTAGTGATAAAACTACAAAATCATCATATTATTTGATTAAAGTTCAACAAATTTCCAGATTAAGCTTCCTGAAATGTACGTTTATTTGCGAGAGCAAACAGCAATAAACGAATTTATCAAGCCCCGTAATTAGGTAAATAAAACAGACTGTATGTCATTTCCTATTTAGTTGCAGCATTTCCCAAAGTTGCCGACAAAAACGATTAAACTGATTTAAAAGCATTTGAAACTTTCCAAAAACCATTTAACGCGAATTTATATAGTGAAGCGTTAGATAAAATAAATACAAGCTTAATACTTAAACAAAATGACAGAATTTGAATTTTACATAATATAGTTCAGCTTCGGGGATTAATAATGTCAAATTTCAACCTAATCGAATATCGCGAGACGTTAAAAAAATTATAGTAGTCTATTTCAGGAAGGTGTAGAGTAATAAAAGCTCATTAGGTATGCAAAGGGACTACAGAGTGACCTAACGAATATTTAAGCCACTTTCATAATTTGGCATTTATTTCATTGCAAAATTCTTTATTTTCATCAAGTGTAGAGTACCACCCTGGTTTGGGTCAATTTATGGGTTTTATTAATTCACAAACACTGAAAATGGTGTGACAAAGGCGTGCATTATGTATATATATATACCTAGTATAAGGTAAATTTATTTTTTTATTAAACATTATAAAAAAAATCTAAACACAAAAAATACATTATACAGAAATTAAATTTTAAAAAAATTATAATATTCTTCGTCATCTGAGAAACTGTCATCTCCTCTTGACGTTATAATGAACGGGTCGACGGTCCGATCGATCAGGTGGTCAAGATCCCACATTTTATCCTCTTCTTTAATGAAATGATGGACTGCTTTTTGCCAGTTCTCTAGTGTCACATCCTTAATGGCTTGATCAAACAGTAGGCTAACGTCTTTCATTTTGAATATCGTGTTGTGTCTTGCTACAAATCCTTTCACTTGCGCCCATATAAGTTATATAAGATTTAGCACGCAATGACATAGCGGTGTGCGCAGCACAGTTACACTATGTTTTTCAGCTATATCTTCCAAGGCATATTTCAAAAAACGATGTTTGTGTAAATTTGCTATAGCTAATAGTTCCTTCTTTAGCTTCAGATTCAATACTTTTGGTGGTTAACGCATCGATAATTTCTTGAGTCTTCTCTTTGCATTGTGTATGATAATAGCTTGCGTTATCTATAACTACTATTGAATGAGCTGGAAGATATTTTAGCATTTCATCAAAATTACTCTCAAAAACATTCAAATTCAAAAAAAATTAACCTGCGCCTCTGGCTACTCTACACCTTTTTGGAACCAGACTATTGTGTAGTAGGGTCTCGTTATCAAAGAGAAAACTAAGATAATTATCTAAAAATTTCCAAAAATTAACTAATTTTACTGAGAATTTTACTAAATAAAGAATATAGACAATAAGTAAATTAATAAGAACATTAATAAATCCTTAAATCATTACCTAATTTTTTTAAAATTACCTGTTATGTGACATGAAACATATTTTTGGTACAATTAATTAAATTATTATAACTACACAATAACATAAATCTGCTATTTTGACCGATGAAAAAGAAAAACCCTAAAAAAGTTATTAATAAAATGAATAATCCTTTAAAATTTACTCATTAACATTGCGGTAATCAAAAGTTTTATAGTATAAAAAAGAATTCGCTGTCAAAGGTTAGACAAAATTTGCTAATGACTAAATGAAAACGAAAAATCTCGCCTAATTTAATTAACTACAGAACATCTTTTAATTACCTATTTTGTAGTCACTACAGATTTTAATTGGGTGGACGATGAGAATTTCAATTAAATAATTCACTGAAAGAAATCCTATAAATTATGATTCTTTAGAAAATAAATAAACATACACAGAACTCTATATTTCAGATCGTATATTTTTACCACACATTATAAACTCCATTTTACGCTGTGGCAGAAATCAATGGTTTTAGCATTAAAAAAAATTAATGACGTACTTATCCCTGCTAACTTGGAAAATGTATGAGTTATAATATTATTATTCAAATGCGGTAGACCGCGGCAGTGGCTCAGAGATGAGGTACTGGCATTCGACCGTGGCGGTCCGGGTTCCATCTCCTGAGTGGGGATACGCATAATAAAGAAAGTATGTGAGAACTTTAGTAGGCTTAAGAATGCAGGAAACAGTGTAAAATGTATCATCTCCCAACCCACCCCATTCACGTCGGTAACCAGGCCGAATGAAATCGGACATCTCGTGGAGTGCGGAAGAAGGTACACACCCCCCAATCGGTAGGTCATGCGATGACATTAGTAGCACCATGCCAATTAATAGCACTTAGGGGTTGTCGCATGATCGAGGATCATGGTTCGGAACCCACGTTAAGCTGAAAGAAGAAAAAATTACACAACAAAAAAAAACAATTCGGTATGGTAAATAATAAAATTCTTATTTTCGAACAAAATACTGTTGTTGTAAACAAGATTTGAAAAATATTTGATAAAAAAGTAATATGTTCATCATTTAAAAGGTCTTTTAATGCTTAATTTAACCCTACAATATACTTATGGTTTACACATACCGAATTTGATTAATTATATGTCATTCTTTCTCGAGTTGGACAAACTATATGCAGGCATTGTATAGAAAATGTATAGAAAAACTATATAATTTTAAAGCTTTTACTAAAAAAATATTTAATACGCGTCCTATAAATAGTTGACTCGAAGCTCAGGAGTTAAAATTGGCCTTATTACATTATTTACGAAAGTTTACATTTTCATTACCACTTTTTCTTCTTTACAAGCTAGTGTAATTAGATTTTTTATACGACATTTCGTTTTCTCAAAACCATCATCATCAAATGATAGGAAATTTTTATTTTAATATTTTTAAACTCCCCTCCTACTTTATAATTTAACGACGTATCACACCTAGTATTAATAATATGTTTCGGACTTAAAAACGCATCCTCAATAAGAATAAGTGCAAATTCACTCTGTATCTATCAACTTTCTTTTGTTTTCAAAGCCAACTAGAAATAATTTGACTCTGAATGTCGACAATAACCTAATCTGTCATTTGGCAAGTATTTATAATTTATTTAAATAAGTGCCTGTCATAGAATATTAGATTAGGTTACGGAGATTGATAGTTTCATATAAGATGAATCTGCACTTATTCTTATTGATGATGGATTTTTATGTCTGAAACGTGTTATTAATACTGGGTGTGATACGTCTTTGAATTATAAAGGAGAAGGGGAATTTACCAATAATAAAATAAAATTTCCTGACTGTTTAAAAAAGGAAAGTTGATGATGGTTTTGAAAAAATAGAACGTTGGATTAAAAATCTAATTAAACCAACTTGTAGAGGAGAAAAAGTGGTAATAAAAATGTAAACTCTATTTTAACATACCTTTTAAAATACAGTGAGAAAAAAATTAAAACGAAATGGCGAAACTTCGGTTTTGTCCAAATATCTTCGGAAGGATTCGAGTTTTTTAAATTTGAAAAAACACAATGTGCAGAACGAGGTGCAGAATTTAGTAGGGCTCAACTTTTTTTTAGTTTAACCGTCTCTGTATTTTATATGGTTTACGAGATCCTTATCTGGGATACCCTGTATACAAGGAAGTGAAAATTTTTTTAGCAAAATAGGAAATCGTAAAAAATATTTAAATTTTTTACTGTAATTTGTAAAAAGTACAGTTATGGATTTTTAAATTTGTTAATGTATTATCTTAATGGGCTTTTCTATGCGTTACATTTAAATTTTAATTCTACGTTCATGCATATGCAATTATGCATACAACAAAAAGTAGATACGTAATTAACTCATTAAAAATATGCATTTTAGTAAACATATATTTACTGTAATGTTATATTACATATTATCAGTCGATTTTTCAGTGTACTTGCCATGATAGGTTAAATATTTTTTTTCCGCAAAAAGATCTCAAATTTTTTTTACAATTTTTTAACTTGTCTTTGACAGACTGTACGACGTACGTCTCAGCGAAAACAATTTTATTATTGTTAAATATTATTATGGACTTTCGTAGAGCTATACAGCGTGATCAGTTAAGGGTACGGAGCGGCCATATCTCGGAAACTACTGGTCATAGAAATTCAGGAAAAAAAATGATAACTAAAGTAGCCATGAGAAAATCCTGAAAATAATTTTTAAGTTCCGCATTTTGCCGCAAGAGGGCGTAATTGAAAAGTAAATTTTAAAATTTTAAATATCTTCCAAAATCCCACATTAAGGTATATCTTTGATAACACTATTAAAAAGCTTGGCCAATTATCCATCATTTTGGTCTTATGCCCATTGGCGTACCGACTTTAATAAGAGGGTTGAAAGTGTAATAATTTAAATCGCTGTAACTTATAAACTACTTATCCGAGTAAACTAAAGACTGGTTGGAAGAGAAATGTATGCACTTTCACCAATCGTATTTAGTTGTTCATAATAGTTCTCAAAAAAAATGCTAGAGGGCGCAATTTGTAATGATAACACATTTTTTGATTTTAATCTGAAAAAATAAATCATATGGTATAATTATGATACCATAATCGAAAAGTAGATGAAATTTTCTAGAAAAAATATCAAAACCGCAGCGCGATACCTTCGTTCGTTTCAGCGTTATCGCCAATAGAATAATTTTTAAAACTTTAAATGAAGAAGCGAGTGGGACGCCACTGATATTTTTTCATGTGGATATTATTTCTGATTAGCCTGGTTAATTCTGCATAAAAATGGTCTCTTGCGTTTTTCTCCTCAGGCCCACCGTTCTTAATTAAAATAATTAAATTAAATTAGCTCTACTATTTATTATTATTAACATTCATAATGAAAAATTTTGTTTTATAAAAATTGTTGTAAATGACCACCTTTATTTAATAGGCATGCTTGCGCCCATTTAATTGTTTTAATTAAGAACGGTGTGCCTGAGGAGAAAAACGCAAGAGACCATTTTTATACAGAATTGACCAGGCAAATCAAAAATAATATCCACATGGAAAAATATCAGTGGCGTTCCACTCGTTTCTTTATTTAAAGTTTTAAAAATTATTTCCAGGATTTTCTCATTGCCATTTTTTTGCCTGAATTTCTATGCTCAGTAGTTTCCGAGATATGGCCGCTCCGTACCCTTAACTGATCACGCTGTATAAGAAATAGAAAAAATGTAATTTTAAACCTTGTGCTTAGCACCCTCTCCACAACACTTCGGAAAACACAACTATTGTTATTCCATAATAAAAAAAAACATTATTATATTTTTCGTTAAGAGAATTTTGATATGCAGAATATTTTCAAATGCAGTTGGCGCAATCACACTTTATAAATTGAACTCGCTATCGCACGAAACACACGATTTTCATTTTGCCAACCTAACAAGTACACAGTGTTGCAAATGATGGGGAAATAAGGACGTAACGTGCAAAATGCTGGCTCGCAATATGTAGTGATATTACAGTATATTTCTGTTTACGAAAATCCATATTTTTAATGAGTTAATATGTACTTTTTGTTGAATGCATTAACAAAAAATTAAAATTTTAATGTAACGAACAGAAAAGAATATTAAAATAAAATGTACACAAATTTAAATATCCATAATTTCACTTTTTCTTACATTGTTTTACATAAGTACAGTAAAAAAACTAATATTTTCTTTGTGATTTCCTATTTTGTAAAAAAATGTAAAATTATTGGTAGTTTGACAACTTCGACCCTGACTTTCATGCATCGTGCATCATCATCCATTGAACGGCGCCATTCTTTCCGTGTCAATTTATTTTGTTGCGGTGCGACCGGCATTATTTTATAATTTATATTGCCTGATTTTTATGATCACGGAAATAGTTTGTTATTGCTTTATTTTTTTAGTATTTTTAAATACTGTTTTCTATTTTTATTTTTTTTTTAATTTACGAATTTCAGTTTCGACGGGTATAATTTAGATATAAATTCGAACATTTTAGAAATTTTAGACCGCATTGTTTATTTATTTATTATATTTCTATAAGTCGTGTTAGAGGTGCAGGTATATTGTCGAACATTAGCTAGATGTCGCTACTCGTATGCTATATAAACTGCCAGTCAGTAGACCATTGCCCTTTATTTACCGACTTATTTTAGCCCTACTGGTGAGCCATGATATGGCGAGACGCATCTAGGGAAACAAAACTCTTTTCAATCTAAAATGCTTGAATTTATTACTAATTTTATCCGTCCAAAAAATAAATTTCTTTAAAAGTCATGAGGGGAAACCCGAAGTATGTAGAGGTATGAACTTTTCCATGAAATTAAAGGGAATGTCTGGAATTTTAATTACTTTGTAAGTATTATAACTAGATAAAAGTACGGAATTTTTACCTAAATAACTTTTTCTAAAATTAAAACCTTTTGAAACATTTTACAAATCTTCCTGCATCTCATAAATCAAAAATATTTGACAACGCAGTTACTGGGTCTTAAAAACTTTTTAAAATAGCACATTTTCTTTAATCTAATCAACTAACCAGAGTGGTTAATAAAATAATAACCACCCTGCATGTAGCTATTTTAAAATTATTTTTTAAAAAGTTATGCATTTTTGTCCATATTCGCAACACTGTGAGTATTGAAAATTGCAGTCTGGTTTGCTTCCACCTAGATGTAGACGTTCGCCAATAACTAAGTTATGTCTCCTCTGCTGTATGGCAATTTTATCTCTTTGAAGTTAATTTTTAGTTAGAATTACTTTGCTTTAATCAATACTGATTTTGGATACGATGGAAAAACTGCAATATGGCACGTTTTGAAACTTTTTTAAAATTACATTAGCGGCAGCTCGTTCAGTACAAACTTGGAATTATAGTATACGGTGGCAGCATTTAAATTGAAGATTGAACAAACACGAACAAGAGCAGGTTTGTATATAATACTGGAAAATAAATGGAAATATCTTATTTCCTTCATACCTCATAACTAGAATGCAATTTTTACTTAATTTTAGCCAAAATCACCCTTTCAGTCTAATTGAGCTGAAACGTTCATTGTCAGACATGATTACGATACATAGCAAATTCGCGTCAAATAGAATTTTATCGGTTGTGTAATCGAATCTTTCTTTTATATAATATTTTTATGGCATATTTATTCAGAAATAATTTTCCTGCATATAACATTGTTCTAAAATCATGGATTTGTATTGTTATTAGCCTAAAAAAGTTAACTTTTTGTCAATCACCAAAAAAATACTTTGATGCTGCTATAGTCTATTTCAGAAAGATGTAGAGTAATAAAATGAGAAATTCAGTTCTTTTTTTTTTTTTTTTTTTTTTACAATTCGCCGACTACGTAGGTCATCTTGAACCGGTCATCGACCACAAATGTGATCTACCGACTGGGGAGTGTGAAACGGCACCTTCATCCTACGAGATATCCGATCTCATCCGGCCTGTCCGGCGTGAATAGGATGGCTAGGTGTCGATTCATTTTACACTCTTCCCTGAGGCAAGAGCACGCCGTGTTCCCAAGCGGTCACCCGCCCAAGTACTAACCGCGCTCGACACCGCTTAACTTCGGTGATCTGCGAGAACCGGTGCTTAATATGTCGACAGGCCCTTGCCTCGGAAATTCAGTTCAGTAGGTAAATTTTGTGCATTAAATTATTTATGATAACTAACCAAAGAAAATCAAGAAGATAATTTGACAAAGACGTAACTATTAGCTATAGCAAATGCACACAAACATCGCTTTATGAAATATTCCGTGGAAGATATAGCTGAAAAACATAGTGTAACTGTGCTGCGCACACCGCCATAGCATTGTGAATCCTATAGAACTTATATAGGCGCAAGTGAAAGGATTTGTAGCAAGACACAACATGACATTCAAAATGAAAGACGTTAAGCTAGTGTTTGATCAAGCCATTAGGGAAGTGACACCAGAGAACTGGCGAAAAGCAGTCCATAATGTCATTAAAGAAGAGGAGAAAATGTACGATCTTGACCAACTGATCGATCGGACCGTCGACTCGTTAATTATAACCTCAAGAGGAGATGACAGTTCCTCAGATGACGAATATTATGATTTTTTATAATTTAATTTCTGTATAATGTATTTTTTATATTGTTTAATAAAAAAATAGGTGTACCTAATACTATTTACATAATGCACGCCTTTGTTATACCATTTTCAGTGTTTCTGAATGGATAACAATAGGAAAAACCCATAAATTGACCCAAACCCGGGTGGTACTACCTGCACTTGATGAAAATAAAGAATTTAGCAATGAATTCATTGTCAAATTATGAAAGTGGTTTAAATATTTGTTGGTCACTCTATAGTCCCGTTGCATACCTAATGAGCTTTTACTACTCTACACCTTTATGAATTAGACTATAGAAATGCACTTTGCTGCTGACAATTATTCAGAAGTTAAAATTCAACACACGCTGTAGATGGATCATGAAGAATTAGCGACGTAAAATACTTTATTACAGTAATGATTTTAGTTTTAGTTGAAAATTTAACATCATTAAAGTTAATGGCAATTCCGACCTAATTTTACGTTACTGTCGTGCTCCGTTAATGAGACCGTAATCAGAATCAGTAATGGATCACGTTCTAATTATATCTGTACTTTGCTTATATAAAAGATCAAAGTGTAAGAAAATATCTATAGGTACGTTCGTGCAATTTTAGAACCTTTAAACAATCTGTCATTGTCAATATTATAATAAAACATAAACTTTTTTTAGTTCCAAAGCTGGATTTATAGTTGCAGTAACGTAAGCCGTAAGCAGTAACGTTAAGCAGTAAGAAAAATAAACATATGATAAGCAACGCACCCATTTATAGTTCATAAAACTTAAGCAGTAAGAATTAAGGCGTAGGACGTAAGCAGTAAGGAATGGTTTATTTTTATTTCTTAGTTACTGCTTACTGATTCGGCCGGGATCGGTCATACTCGGACATAATCGTCATGTTTACAACCATATGTGAAGGTCAAACAAAGGAAACAAAATCAGCGAAGTATGTTTTTTCACTGTTGTTTTGAGATTTTATTAACTTTTTAGTATCAATTTTATTGAAAAATGAGCGACTTTGAACAAGAACAGCTGCTAATTGACTTAATCCAAAATTATACATGTCCTAAAAATTTGTTAGGTTACTTCTTACTTCTTAAATAATTTGAATCTATAAATGGGTTTCTTGTTACTGCTTAATTCTTACGTCTTACTGACTACTGCCTACTGCTTACGGCTTACGTTACGGCAACTATAAATCCACCTTTAGTTTTAATTTTTTTTACACTTCTGTAAATCGTTTTGTAAGGGCATCTAGTGCTGTAATGGAAAAAAACCGGTTTTATTCAAATTTTGCTGTTAAATAAAACCACACTTTTTAGAAGAATGATTTATTATTAACAATTATAAAATTAATTACCAATTATTAATTAAAATATAACACTTAAGGTTTATTATAAACATTAATAATACACTTTTTACAGTTAGAAATTTGTATACCAGAAGTGGATGTGATAGAGCCCTTTACGTTCGAATTTCCAATCATTAAATCCGTGTCTGACCCCATGATCTTCTTTGCTATTTGTTTCTTATTTTCTAAAGAATTCTCAACGTAGCCTTCTGCCGTAGAAGAGGATTTCCAGCCCCCATGACTCTTTAACATCTGCATATCTGCACCACCATCAACTAGAATGGTGGCTGAGGACCTCCTAAAACAATGTCCACTGTATCCTTCGGGATTATTCAATCCAAGTTTTGTTGCAATCTTTTTTGCTATACTTTCAAAACTATTAATTCCGACAGACTGGGAGGTGCATTTTTCTTTTCTATAGAATACAAAAAACCGCCTGTGAGTTGCATTAAGAGGACAAAGCTTAGCATACTTCATCTGGAGAACGTCATCTTTGTGGAATGATCTTCCTGAGGTCGTGTTTTCCAATGAATACAATCTTCAACGTTTCAAGACCAACGTTAATCGCTTTCTTCGCACACGCACCGCTCCCAGAGCGCCTTAAAGGATTTTTCCTACAGTGCGGGTGTTTTATCATAAAAAAAAAAAATACTTTCGAAAAATACTTAAACAGTTGACACCTGTCACATTTCCTTCTGTTATAACAAATTCTCGCATAATTTCGGTTTTCGAGAATGGAATCATAAATTTTATATACAAATCATTGTGTTCAATATGATCCAACATTAACTTAGCTAGTTCTTCGTGCCGACAAGCCCCAAAAATGCCGATTATCATAACAACCTTCATAAGTAAATATCATCATCTGCAGTACTAAGAAACTTACATACGTCTTCCTTTATGAAAATTTTGGACTTTTTGGCCTTGTAACCCTCTGAACTTCTTTTCAAAAATGCGATTAGTTGAGAAAATCTACTTATATCTTGTTCTTTCTTGACTGAAATCATAGTTCTCAACATTGAGTAGTAGTAGTCCATAGTGTAGATGGTTTCTGGGAACGTTGCTTTACGGAAAAATAACCCAAAAGGATTTTCTCAGACACCTCCTTTATTTTGTTAGCTTTGCACCAATCTTTAAACTTCTGATACTCCAACTCATACCGCGCCTTGGATATTGTCGGAACTAAACTTGTGATCGCTTCGTTTGCCGCTGCTTCTATATCAGAGGGTAAACTTCCATCAGAATCGCTCATTTTGAAAAACGCTTTTTATATTTTTGAATTTGTTTGACAAAGTTTAGACAGTAACCATGCGAAATAGTAACTATGCGAAAGGTAACATAAAAAACTTGATTAGTAAACTTAATAGCAGGTGCATTTTTACAGGTGGATTTTTATTTAAAAAAATGCCTTTTGCCAAATATTTTTATTCATAGATGAAAGTAGATAAAATTTTGTACAAAATTCTTGTTGTAAATTCATATTACTACACTCGATGTTTTATTAAACTCAGCTGACGCCTCGTTGGACAACTTTAACATTTCGTGTTGTAATATTAATATTTACAACACTTATATCGTAAATAACTATTCTTGGTCAATATGTTAAATCAAAATTATTGTTTATCAATCCCACACTGAAAAAATAGGCTGCGGAGTTATAAGAAAAACACTAAAAGCGGTAAATTTCTTCTATAAAGTCACAAAAAATGTGCGGTGAATAGGAATATATGTACATTGTGAATACGCGTTGTTAAAAAATACCATTAAATCGTAAAATCACATTTCTGTTGTGAAATACAAAATGATTTAGCAATATTACAGTATGTATGTATAGTTAGGTTGGCGATGTAAATTTACAAACTATATGTAAACCCTAGCAAATAATAAAATACTTTACCAAAAATTTACTGCCTTTAGTTCGACCAAGATTTCTTATAATTTCATAAACTATTTTTTGAGTGTATGGTATATAGACCTGGTTAGTAAAACTTACCGAAACGCTTAAATATCTTTAAAATCCTCAAAGCTACGCTAACAAAATTTGGCATTTGGGGGTTTATGGGCATGATGAATTGAACAGAGACTACGACACTGTTACCAGATTTTTCAGTTTTGAGCTACATGTAGTCGTTTTGTTATTTTAAATGGAATGCTTCTTATATTTTTACTGCAATAAATTGGGCGTCTCAAATTTAGCAAATTCCTAAATTTTCAAAATTGTATCTCAACTAGTTTCCGTCCAAGATATGACAACACAGCATTTTCAAAAAAATGTAATTAAATTATTTTTAAATGAACATTAAGGTTATCTGAAACGCCCGAAAATATGAATACCTTATGAATAGTAGGCGCTGCTTTATATTATATTCGTTATTTTAATTAAGAACGGTGTGCCTGAGGAGAAAAACGCAAGAGACAATTTTCATGCAGACTTGACCAGGCTAATCAGTAATAATATCCACATGGAAAGATATCAGTGACGTACCACTTTTTTTCTAAAAAATATCAGTGGAAATGTTTGCAGGGACGCCAGTGGTGAAACAAAAAATAACTTTTATTACTAAAAGATGTGGTTTTATCTCCTATTACTACATGCCAAAATTGAAAATATTATCTAAAGTACTTTCGATGATATTACAAAAAACGCATTTAAAAAAATTCAACACCCTGTAGCAAAAAATTTAACCCGTTTAGGACATATGTTTATATGAACTTTTCTTCATAAAATGACTTGAGAATCACACCACCCTAAAATATTAGCACGTCATTAAGGAACACCCTGTATATTATCATTTTAAAAAATATATCATTTACTCGAGAATCATCAAGAATAAATGAGTTCGCTCACTAACATAACTCTAATCAAATAAAGCTACCAAACATTTCCTTGTCTCTTCTAAAATAATTATACGAAACAAGAACAAAAATGTTTCAAACTAAAACATCCACAGAACACACACCATTATTAGGAAGACAAGTATGTGATGTGTATTATTATCGTTCCCTTTCTTTTTATATCTTTCCCTTTTGTCTTTTACAACCCTTCTTGTGATTTAGGTGATTAAAGCGTATTGGAAGGAAATGGGTCAAATAAAATATTCTTTTCTGTTTCAGAGGATCTGTCTATTACGGTTTTTTTTCTGTTGTGTTAGGTTTTCATTGGCGACATAAAATACGAGCCTATTTCGCAGAAAAGAGTTTTCCTTTCTTCCTTTTTCAGAGGTTTCAGTTATTCGGGGTTGGATTAGATTAAACCGAGGAAGGCTTTATGACCGACACAACAATCATTTTAAATTTATTGTAGTTACTTATGTAGATTCGTAGAACTTACTTTATTTTTTGGGATTACGGCTTTCTAGGTAGAAAAAACGGTATCCTTTTTCAACTACATGTTATAGTCTTTTATTTAATACGAACTGTCAACAGGGGAATTTATAATAAAACATACGTGTAGATTTGTGGTTATGAAAAAAATGCCCTGTGAAAAGAGATGTGAGCTTTTTAACAACTTACCCAGTAGTTACTAGAATTTTATTTAGAATATTTTGTTTACAAGATCTGCCATGTTTCTATGTGGTCTTCGTATACAACATTTCTTAAATGTGCCCAAAGAAAATAATCCAATGGAGTCAAGTCTGGTGATCTTGACGGCTACTGTTTTTTAATACTGCTTTCGTCATCACTATCTAATATAAGTTGCTATTTTTAAGTAATCATTTATTAAATCACTTAACAAAATTTACCAGTTTATGTACTTTTACAAACAAAACGTCTAATTAAAATTTTCAATAATAAAGTTATATTTATTTTTCGATATCTTTCTCAACAGGGCCATAAAACAATAAAATATATTGGCTATCGACCTAATGCATTTTATAAACGAGTGAAGGTATAAGGTATAATTGAGCAAAGTACAAACATCTCTTGGGATTTAACGAACTTTTTAAATGTAACACTTTTAAAATAGGTACCATCGATTAACATTTTTATGGCGTCGCGACGCCTCGCCGGGGCAATCAATGCCTCTGGTCTAATAGTTATTTTACAGAGACCCACCTCACCAAGAATGCAAGGCAGTTTCGCCCCCCCCCCCCCCCCCCCCGAGCCTTACAAAATGGATGTTTTGTTTACTTTGTTCTTTTCTTTTTCAGAAGTAACTTTTTTTTAATCGCTCCTCCCTCAGTCAAATCCTGGATCCGCCATTACTATCAGTTTTACTGACAGTCCTGAGTGATGTCAATCCTTGGTCATTCTCTTATCAGTCTTTTTCTCTAATAAGAATTACCATCAATCCTTGAAATTTGCCTTTACACGAATAGTATATAGTTTATCAAAACTATCAGTCTGAATGATAGTCTACTCTGCTGTAAATTGTTGGATTCCTTTTGATCGTGATATTTATATGCTTCTTTTTTTTTTTTTTTTTTTTTTTGATAAAACACCTGCACTGTAGGAAAAATCCTTTAAGGCGCTCTGGGAGCGGTGCGAGTGCGAGTGCGAAAAAAGCGATTAACGTTGAAGATTGTATTCATTGGGAAACACGACCTCAGGAACATCATTCCACAAAGATGACGTTCTCCAGATGAAAGAATTCTTGAACAATGAAGTTCGAGGAGTACTAAGCTGAACAACATATGGATGAGCGGCAGTGGTTTGCCGTGTATTTCTGTTTTGAATTGCTCTAGGTGGAATCAAGTGGGCAATGTCAGTCGAACACCTGCCATGGAAATATCTGTAAAAGAGAGCCAAATCACCAACCTGTCTTCGATGCTCCAGGCTATCGAGGGTCTTGGTCAGCTCGGGGTCGCCGATCAGA
Source organism: Polydrusus cervinus (assembly GCA_935413205.1). Taxonomy (NCBI): domain Eukaryota; kingdom Metazoa; phylum Arthropoda; class Insecta; order Coleoptera; family Curculionidae; genus Polydrusus; species Polydrusus cervinus. The sequence goes on along the minus strand of OW284514.1, from coordinate 18,566,386 downwards.
CGAATGGCTCTCCTTTGAATGGAATCCAGTAGCCGAAGGGTGTGCTTGGGTGCAGAGCTCCAGACATGAGAGCAATATTCTAGTGATGGTCGAATCTGGGCTTTGTAGAGTGTCAAAAGTTGATGAGGTGTGTACAACCTTTTGGTGCGGAAAAGTACACCAAGTTTCTGTGCAGCTGCCTTGGCAATTGCGGCAACGTGATCATGCCAAGACATATTACCTCCCAGATTGACCCCCAGCAAATTAATAGACGGTGCCAGGGGAATTGCGTGTCCTGCCATGACTATATCCGGTTCTGCAATGTTAACCTTTTTGGAGAAGACTGCTGCCTGGGTTTTCTTAGCATTAAATTCGACTTGGTTACTGTCACCCCAAGCAAAAATTTCGTCCAGGTCTTTGTTGAGGCGCAATACTTCATGCTGCCTGCGAAGATGTATGTCGGCAGCGGATGTTTGGGGAGTCAAGGTAAAAGATGAGACAAGTGTGCTGTCATCAGCAAAGCTATAAATTGGATTTTGGGTTTTCACTAGAAGGTCGTTAATATACAGTAAAAAGAGGGTAGGCGACAATATGGACCCTTGAGGAACACCGGCATTGATGGTGAAGGTGTCTGAAAGAAACCCATCAATCGCCACTTGCAGAGAACGGCTCTTGTTAACAAAGAGACCGCATTTTTTGTTGGTGTGTTAATACAGAAAATAGAAACGGAAAAATAATGCTATATTTATTCGACTTACTCTATCATGCTTATTTAGTATTCATCTGAAGGCGACTGGAGTTAAAACGTTGTGATTTCAAAACAAATAAAGACAATGCAAATCCAAAACTATTTTATCACCCTGTATGTTATTATTGATGAAAAAATAAAAATACGTTTCTTATTTGACTTAACTATTTAATTCATGTTAGCAACAGGCAATGCCATTGGCTCGATAAAGTTTTATTTTAACTTCACTGGTGGTTGGAAGGGCTTAGGAAAAAACATTTTTTATTCCGGTCGTAATCATAAATTTAACATAAAGTAGGTCGAATTCTATCCTGATATTTTACAGCTTGGTTAATAAGAATTTAATTTATACTTGAGCCGGCGACTAAAAGTGTACTTTATTTTACTAAAGCTAATTTAAAACAGGATACATTAGCGTGGGTTGTTCCTTTATTCAATGCGCTATTCCCTTAAGTGTTTTGCAACAAACAGGCAATAAAGGATAATAAAGTAACAATTACTGGAAGACGCGAAAATAAATGAAGTGCTGTACTACAATTAGTTGGGCAGTAAGAAAGACTATTTGTTTATTTTGTGGTCATTGTAGTTTATAGAAGTGTGTTTACTTTCATTACATACAAAAAGAACTGATATTGTAACATTTATTAACGTCTTCAGAGATACTAACCAGTTAAAACGATGTGATTTAAATCAAATAGAGACAACGCAAGCCAACAATTTCTCTTTTGTTTAAGAAACATCATTGTCTTCAATCTTTAAACACACAAAAAAACGGAATCTAGAAATGTCAAAATGTTGAGACTGAAACGACGTCATATTGTCGGATATGGATTGGTACCCTTAAGGATCAGTTCATCAGTTTATACTTTAGACTCTTAATAGGTGTTGAGTCTTCTGATAAGAATAGGTGTAGTGGAAAGATAGTGTGTAGAACAAGGACAAGGATATTCCTAGTTTTGTAGGAGGATTTTGTAGACAAAAGTTGATAAACATTTGGTTGGGATAACGGGTTTCATTTTTGAATAGTCCATCCAGGAAAATCCCCTCTTTAATAAATTGCTGACATAGCAAAAGGGAACCCCTTCTTCCATATGGTAAGGGATGCAAAACTTATAAAAAGGAACACTTGCTCGGAGAGTTGTAAAAAGTATTCAAGTGTAAGGGTAACCTCTACCCAAATAACTACTCAAAGTCTAAAACAATTTTCAAGTCATGAAGAGTACTGCCCCAGAACCAGTATACTTTGCTTCGATTGCGTTGTGTATCTTAATTTACCATTTAATAATCTTATAACGTAACATTGTATTTTATTCACATTATGACTATTGTCTGTCATCGCTTTGCTATTCATTAAATAAATCTCTTAAAAAATTCTTAGTGTTTCAGTGATTAGATAGCGCACCATAAAGGCACATTAAATAATAAATAATTATTAATAAACTAATTAAAACATAAATCAAAACCATCTAAGCTACACAACCCAGTCGCCTATGATTTATATACGCGACAATATAGTAGCCATTTTGAAATACCACTTTTTAATATCATTGGTGACTGGTTGAGTCAGAGTTGATTTGCAACTTCTTGCCTTATTCAAATATCATCCCGGTCTCTTCGGAGTTGTTGAAAGACTCATTCCTTGCAGTCCTCTTATTTAAAGAACAGAACAAAGTATTTTATAATATACACGTGTCAGGAAATATTTAAAAAAAATCTAGTTCGTAATATTTTCTAAAATACCTAGTTTGAATTTCACGCGCTCCAATTGAGCTTTATCTATAAAATGCCAGATAGACCTGGCTGATATTTGATGAAAATCCATTGTAAAAATGTAGAATAAAATACGATGTGTAAGTTTTTTTTTTGTCTATTGATTTTTTAAAAATAGTGAAGTGAAATGTGTCTTTATTATTTACAGATTTATAGGTCTTCTTAATGTCTTGGTAATAGTTATTTACGATATAAGTGTTGTAAAGATTCATATTACAAAACGAGATGTTAAAGTTGTCAAACAAGGCGTCAGCCGAGTTTAATAATACATCGAGTGTAGTAATATGAATTTACAACAATAATATTGTACAAAATTTTATCTACTTTCATCTATAAATAAAAATATTTGACAAAAGGCATTTTTAAAAATAAAAATGCACCTGTAAAAATGCACCTGCTATTAAGTTTACTAATCAAGTTTTTTATGTTACCTTTCGCATAGTTACTGTTTCGCATGGTTACTGTCGAAACTTTGTCAAACAAATTCAAAAATATAAAAAGCGTGTTTCAAAATGAGCGATTCTGATGGAAGTTTACCCTCTGATATAGAAGCAGCGGCAAACAAAGCGATCTCATGTTTTGTTCTGACAAAATCCAAGGCGCGGTATGATTTGGAGTATCAGAAGTTTGAAGATTGGTGCAAAACTAACAAAATAAAGGAGGTGTCTGAGAAAATCCTTTTGGGTTATTTTACCGTAAAGCAATGCTCCCAGAAACCATCTACACTATGGACTATGGACTCACTACTCAATGTTGAGAACTATGATTTCAGTCAAGAAAAATCAAGATATAAGCAGATTTTCTCAACTAATCGCATTTTTAAAAAGAAGTTCAGAGGGTTACAAGACCAAAAAGTCCAAAGTTAAAGTGTTATATTTTAATTAATAATTGGTAATTAATTTTATAATTGTTAATAATAAATCATTCTTCTAAAAAGTGTGGTTTTATTTAACAGCAAAATTTTAATAAAACCGTTTTTTCCCAGTACAGCACTAGTGCTGTAATAGATGCCCTTACAAAACGATTTACAGAACTGTAAAATTCATATTACTAAATGAAAGTAGATAAAATACATTTCAAAATTTGTTTTAAACCTAATAAAATAATTTTTAACTTAATTTCTTTCTAATCTAATTAAGTCAAAGTAGCTTCTAGTATCTTTGAATTCCTCTTTGAAATTTACCTAAACTAAGACAAAACAATGCTTATTATACAAAGAAAGGAGGGAAGTCATTTTGTAACGGGCATGTCATAAATGGTAACTGAAGAAAGTAATAAAGTTTTATTAGCAGAAATAACAGAACTTGTAACTACATGGCTGAAGGAAAACGTTGTCTGACAAAGTGCTTGGTGAAGTTCATGAATATACAATGTTGATAAGTTATTACCTGACTTAATTAGAAATGAAAAAACTGTTCAATGCATTATGTGACAATACGATTCTTAAAAAAACTATATTTGAGAAGGGTGTTCTAAGTTTATTTAAAGCTCCCTGTAGTCATCATTTGAGGCTCAAAGTGAAATTAACCATAGGGATCTTTTGACTAGATGCTTTATTTGGCACTACTGAATTGAGTACGAAACATACTTTTAAACAGTGATTTACCCTTACTAAAAACATTTTTTATTAATATGGATTTGTCTTTGGAAGCTTATGAATAGTTTAAAAATTTCGCAACATGCGAAAAATGAAAATTATTATTTTTATACTAACATAAATGTTTCCTTCGACATTTCATTGGTGGTTGGAAATGTATTTTAATTTATTTATTTATTAATATTCTGTAAAAAATTTATTTTATAATTTTTACGTTGTATACTTAGAATTTATTTTTCACAATAAATAAGTTAAATTTCCATGGATAAGTAATATTTCTTTATGGATATTGTAAATTTAAAACTTGTATGAAAATTTACTGGCCAAAAATATTTTTTACACTATTTGTCGTGCTAAATTACAGCAATTTATTTTTTACAGTATTTATAATGAAAATATTTTGGAAAATAATAATTTTTTGGGCTTTAGGTATGGGGTTACCAAGAGATGGCGCTAAGGGCTATATACAACCCCAGAAGGTCGATGGACGATGGCATAGGCGTTAGCATCAAAACTTTCGTTTGGTCTTTAGGTGGTGACAACCTACCAGTAGTAAAGTTTTCAATTCATGGTAGAACTGTGCAATCTGATTGGTATTTTAATATCTAATAGTGTTAGACGAAATACAATCTTATAATATAACGTACTTTTAGGTGGTTTGAAATTAATTTTTCATGCATTTCGTAAACGATATTTCAAAGGCAACTTTCTCTGAAACTACAAGAACGATTTGGTAAAACCCTGTTTCATATTGAGCGGCAAGTATCATTCTTTCTAACAAAGCAAAATTCGGGTTACGGGAGTTAGCGGTTGCCGAGAGTTTAGCGTTTGGTTGGCCAAAATTCGCTAATAAATGGCCAATGATAAGTGTAATTATTTTTAACAGTGTAGTTCGCAAAACTTACTACTTTAAAGCTCTTTCTTTGTTCTTAATGTTCAAAGAAGTAGTTTTCATAGAAACTTCTGAAAACTTTCCTTATGGTCATAAAAGGTTTTAAAATATTCCATATACATTTTTCTTTAAAAACAAAAAAAAACACTAAAGGGAAGTATTAATGATACACAAGAAAATTTTAAAGAATGATCGAGGCACGAACTAAACAAAATTTTAACTTTAACTATAATAGCCTTTTGTGAACTAGACTAGCAGCAATCTATTTTTTATGGGTCTCTACAAAAATCAACTTTTATAGGTTAATTTTGATGTTGAAAAAGAAGGAAATATTTTATGTACTTAAAAAGCTTTAAGAATTGCGCTAAGATAAGGCAACAATATTACGCCCTTTATCAAGAATGCCGGTTTCATACGTTTTATGGCCAGGGAAAAAAGCTGTTAGAAACGTGGTCTTATCACCAAGAACATAATAAAAAGGGCGGGTGCGTGTTATGGTTTCACAATGTTGCCAATTTTCAAAGGGATCTACTAATGTTCATAATGTGTATACTTTATTATTACACTTCTGGAATATAAAAAAGATTAAGAATAGAAAATACTAATCGGGCAAGACAAAGAACTATAAGAATTAGGAGAAAATGTATTAAGGAAGTATGAGACTTTTATACACCCTGTACCTTGTATATTAATATTATTATAGGTTAGAAAAGAAAAAAAAAACAATTTAACTTATTTTTGAGGAAGTAGTCCATTCTTAAAGTGGAGTTAATTTATAGGAATAAGTAAAAACATGAAGTCTTTCTCCACTGGTTTATTGAAATAATAAAATTTTTTTAAATTCTACATGTTTCGGGTGTAGTAACACCCATCATCAGGAAAAAATACAAAGAGAGAGCATTAGTAAATAAAGGAGCAAGATTAACTGGTAGTGAACATCGATGGAGCTCTATCGAGCCATGAGAGATAAAAATTAAGAACTAATGATTTAAAAAATTGGTATCCTTAGAGCCTCGAGGCTAAGTTTGGACACTGACCGTGGGCAAAAGGTAACAGTGACAAGAGGGCCCGTTAGGGCTGAGAAAAAATATATAGGAAAAATGGAGACTCATGGGTCCAGAAATCTCATCCTGAAGAAAACATGGGGAGAGAAAAGAAAGTGGTATGGAAAGAAAAATTAGTTATTTGGGGCTACCATGGAGCTTAATTGGATGTGCCAATTATATTGTATATTATGTTAATCTGTAAAGAATAAAAGAAATTATTTAGTTCAGTGTATTGAAATAAACATTTAAATAATTAGCCAAAAACTTTCTTTTATATATATTTGAAGAGGGGCTTACCTTAAGTCAAAGTTGTAAAATAAAAATTTTTTTGAAAAAATTGGGGGAACTAGTCCAGAAAAAGGACTGGAACCCCGGTGGGTTTTAATTTCAGCATGGCTTATAAAACTTTAAAAAACTTTTTGAGATTTAAGTAAAACTTGGAAAGAAAAAAGCCGAAGTTACTTTGTTAAATCTCAAAAAGTTTTTTAAAGTTTTATAAGCCATGCTGAAATTAAAACCCACCGGGGTTCCAGTCCTTTTTCTGGACTAGTTCCCCCAATTTTTTCAAAAAATTTTTTATTTTACAACTTTGACTTAAGGTAAGCCCCTCTTCAAATATATATAAAAGAAAGTTTTTGGCTAATTATTTAAATGTTTATTTCAATACACTGAACTAAATAATTTCTTTTATTCTTTACAGATTAACATAATATACAATATAATTGGCACATCCAATTAAGCTCCATGGTAGCCCCAAATAACTAATTTTTCTTTCCATACCACTTTCTTTTCTCTCCCCATGTTTTCTTCAGGATGAGATTTCTGGACCCATGAGTCTCCATTTTTCCTATATATTTTTTCTCAGCCCTAACGGGCCCTCTTGTCACTGTTACCTTTTGCCCACGGTCAGTGTCCAAACTTAGCCTCGAGGCTCTAAGTATACCAATTTTTTAAATCATCAGTTCTTAATTTTTATCTCTCATGGCTCGATAGAGCTCCATCGATGTTCACTACCAGTTAATCTTGCTCCTTTATTTACTAATGCTCTCTCTTTGTATTTTTTCCTGATGATGGGTGTTACTACACCCGAAACATGTAGAATTTAAAATTTTTTTATTATTTCAATAAACCAGTGGAGAAAGACTTCATGTTTTTACTTATTCCTAATTTAACTTATTGTTAGTGCAGTTTCACCTTATTTAATGCGTCGACTCTTACCCTTACTCGGTGGCGGCTCGCGGTCTTAAAAAATTGTGAAGAGCTAGGTATAGTGCGGGTGCTTAAAGAAATATTGACTAAAAACCCGTGTAACAAAACGTCTCTCTTACCCAGGGACGTATATAAGGGGGGGGGGGGGTTTAGGGTGTTCAAACCCCCCCCAATCGAGCCGTCCGTGTATACAAAAAGGATAGAATTAAGAATATTATTATTCTCCTGCGGTATTAGAATTACATTTAATACAATTATTAAAAATCTAAAAACTAAGCTTAAAATAAATAAACTGGATTTCAGTGTACTTATTTAGCAGCGCCCGCTAAGTGCGAAAACTAAGACAAGGTTATACTCACATCAGCATAGGGGATCAAAACGAAAATGGGTGGTTAAAGCCCTCCCCCCCCCCCCCCATTAAAAAGCTATAAATACACTCTTACCAATTGATCTGTCCAACGACTGAATGGTGTTTCCAACAAATTACAAACTATGTCATTAATTGGGTTCATGTTTAGAACACACAACTAAGTAGGTACATATGTACGTACACTACTGAATTAACTGAAAAATATTAACAAAACTTTTTAATCACATAGTAAATCACGTAAAAACGATATCTATAACCGTAAGTTTCGCGAAGCCTAAAAATAAACACCTTAAGGTTAGGCGAACCAATGCTAAAACAATGGTGCATACGACTGATCTATTTTTAAATTGCCCTTCATCATAATGCAAATTGTTACATGTTACAGAGCAACGGTGAATATTAAAGCCATGTTGGAGGTTGGGTCTTCACTTGATTTGAGCTAACGGTCACGATCGCTGGGGCGCGCCAAAATGCACGATTGTTAATTATTGTCCATCAGAGTTAACCGTGGCCCTATTATGCATAGCTACATTCCGATTAATTTAATATTATTAATTCGAACATAATTATTTTTTAAGGGCTAAAATGGTAGCTGTATTGGTACATTAATACTTAATATTGTCGAAAATCTTTCCTCCTGGTTCTATTTTTTTGTTGGTAAAGAGCCCCTTCACCTACTTCGCCTGACGAGCCGCCACTGTCCTTACTACTATTACAGTGGATAAGTTGAATCCTTGCGTTTTTCTTTTCTATGCATGACTATTTCAGAAAGTTTTCTTGTTACTTTATCATATCCGGCATTTAAATATGACAATAATACAAATCTAGTAATATATTTAACCATAAATACGGCAACGTAGTCCATGGAGTAGGCAACGGTCCAGTATATTTATTATGATGCGTCACAATTGTGACTTGGTAAAACGAAAAAAATGTTGTTATTATACTGAGATCAGCAACAAAAAGTAAAAAAACTTCTTCATATTAGCTGTTCAAACACGTGTCCTTCCTCTTGAAGGCATTTTTAAGTAAGCCTTCGCAATTTAAATATCGCCCATTGAATATAAAAAGTCACCTACACTGTCAACATAATTAAACCAAACAATCAAGTATCAAGTTTTTTTGTTATCTAATTATATGCTTTAGATGTTTTATTATTAAAAACTACAATTAAATATGTAATTGTTGATTAATAATTCGATAGCTCTTTAATCGCATCGGTAATCTAGGTAATACAATTTGTTCGAAACAAATATAAATATATATTCTACAATATAGTTTGTTCATTCTATAACTGTTAAATTTTGCATTCATTTGTATGTTGTATTTGGTAATAGCTGTTAAGTAACTGACACCAGAGCCGTACTTATTTAAAACTATTTATCAAATTCAATGTAAAGATGACATCAAAACATCTAAAAATGATGAAGTGTTGGTTGAGTTTAGGTCATTCCAAAAATAAACTAAAAAGATGCGACTGTTGTTCCTATGACGATGATATATCTGTTTAGTTTTTCAATTCAACCAATTTGAATGCACATACTTTATATATTATGTCTTATACATTTTACATACTAAATTTAAAAATTGACAACATTGCTTTTAACTACCCTATAACTCACATGACAATCATTTTTCACTTCATTGAAAAACCGAGTGAATATGAAATCTGCTGAATATTTTAAAGTCAATTATAAACCGAGGCAGGCAAATGCGAGTTGGTGGTGTATGTTTTGTTTTTCCAGATTTTTATCTGCAGCAGCCATATGAAAATGCAATTTCCCTGTATCGAAAAAAGAAATATGATATATATTTATTGTTAAAGTTATTTTGTGTTCCTATTTGAAATAACGACTACCCAATAGCCAATATTGTATCTCATACGGAAATTCACATTCACATACACTAAAAATGGTGTGATAAAGGCGTGCATTATGCAAATAAGGTACACTTATTTTTTATTAAACATTCTAAAAAAAAAATTAATTATACAAAATTTAAATTCTAAAAAATCATAATATTCTTCGACATCTGAGGAACTGTCATCTTCCCTTAACGTATAATTTAACGGGTCGACAGTCGGATCGATTAGGTGGTCAATATCCCACAGTTTCTCCTCTCCTCTACTTTAATGACATGATGGACTGCTTGTCGTCCATTCTCTGGTTAATCGCTTGATCAAACAGTAGCTTAACGTTTTTCATTTTGAATGTGTTGTGTCTTGCTACAAATCCTTTCATTTGTGCCCATATAAGTTCTATAGGATTTAGTTCGCAATGACATGGCGGTGTGCGCAGCACAGTTACACTATGTTTTTCATCTATATCTTCCATGGCATATTTCATAAAACGATGTTTGCGTAAATTTTCTATAGCTAATAGTTCCTTCTTTATTAAATTATCTTTAAATTCAATACTTTTGGTGGAATTTCTCATTTTATTACTCTACACCTTTCTGAAATAGACTATAGCAGTTACTATGGTCTAGATTAGGTGATCAAATTTATAAAAAAAAATTATTTAGTAATAAGTATATCTGAGGAGTTTTAAGATGTTTTATATTATGGTCAACTTGATTTTTTTAAAGTCTTATTTCTAATTATGACGTTGACAATATATACTGTGTAAATCTTACTAGCAATATATTATTATATTATATAATTTCATTTACGCTCCCTCGTAAAATATGTGTCAATAATTTTTCAATGTTCTATTTTTATATCCAATTTTAATAAAATTTAGAAGTTTTTTGTCAGTCTTCTTGTGAACAGAGAAAATACTACTTAATATTATTGCAGGTTATTTGATTAAACAAATATTCGATTATATTTATTACAATTTATCGATCAGAAATAAAAGAAATGCAGGGAAGTTTTTTTAGATCTCCTGATTAACAAAAAGACCTAAGTATACACATTGTGGCAATCTTTCTTAAGATAAAGTAATGTAATGAGAAAACTTTACGTATTACCCAATGAAATACTGTCTCGAAATACATTTTTAATTTTCAGGTAATTAAGAGACTGCGGTTTAAACCTTTTCCCAGGGTGTCTAGTAAATATTTATCCACAAAAATTAAATTTTCCTTTATCCTTTAATTCCCATAAAAGTTTATATCGGTTTCTAAAATCACGGAAAAATGCATCCGGAACTTTTTCGCTCTCTCAAAGACACACACGGAATACTTGAAAACCCCATTTAGGATTATTTGTATAAACCCGAAAAAATACTTAAGCCACACTTTATTAAAATTGAATATAGAACTTCACGGAAAATAAAACCGAATTATGTGCTATGCAATTCAATGGCACCAATGGAATAAATGAATAACAAAAAAAGAAATAATGCTTTAAGCATTTTTTTTAGTACTATGCATGTTGGGAAATAACCTTCTGGTAAAAAAGGAATGATCTAAAATTTAAATTAAGAAAAGTGGATTGGCCTTATTAACAATTACAAACCACTCTTGAATCTTAATGTGCGAAAAGTTACAAATAGAGCAAAATGGTCGCAAGTTTCCATATTGGTATTTCATTTCATGGAATAAAAGAGTCCTCACACGGGGAAACTTAAAATAAACTGACTGGGCGACTCGGTCAATCAGTAGTAGATTTCAATGGCGATACTCACACGGAGCGACTCGGCATGCTGAGTCGCCACACTACTCTAGTCTCTTGAGTAACGCAAAATAACAAACTTGAAACAAAGTCTTTGGCTCGCGGTAGCGTGACTATAATATCAGCCGCGTGAGGATGAGAGGCAACTCCAAAGTCTAGTCGCTCAGTCTGCTAGTCTCCACGTTAATACAGTTTTTTTTAAGTTTCCTTGTGTGAGGACTGCCTTAACCCGCTGATCTATTATCCTTAGCATAACTAAAAACCTTATTTACTCGTAAAAAGGTATTTTCTTCTATTCCATGTCTTTGTTCCGTGAACAACCGCATATTACACATTTGACCATTCTCGCAGCCGTTTTCGCGAAATTTATTGTACTTAAAAAGAAGTCTTACTAAGCCCAGTTTTAAATTTTTTTAGACTAGATCTGACTATTTATGGCATAAACACAAAACGTATACTTATCGCACAAAAATGCCAAGATAAATGTCAACTTCTGACTCGGCTAGGCAACAATGACATTTGAAAGTGGTATTTTAAAATAGCTAATCTGACGTCATTGCGATCGCAGCCATAACACTACAGAAATAGTATTAAAACTCATTTCTTTCAATCTCTGTATCCAAAGGGAACTGAACTGTTACTTACAGAAGTAATTCCTACTCTCAACATTGACAACTTCCTTTTTTGCTTACCTGAAAAAAAGAAAAATAATTATTTTCTTAAGAAATACAATATATCATGTTTAATATATACATTCTACATATATATATATATAAATGAGTATACAGTGCTGGTTTTGTTGTTAAGGGAATCTAAAGAACTTTAAAATGAGGTGTCAAAATACAACGATCTTTCATAGTCGAAAACTATAATACACATGTAAATTTTTAAGGTATACTAATGTAGAATAAAATTTTATCAGTATAAAACTTTCAATAAAATCCCGAATATTCGAACCTTTTTTTTAGCGAAGGGTCAACGTTTAAATTATATGCACTCCATTATTTATTAACATTGTTTTCTTGAATATAATTATCTACTCTTAAACACAGACAACAGTAATGTAAAAATCAAATAATAAGTGACTATCGTACTCTATGAAATTTTACAATCCAAAGTTATTTCAAAAAAAGTGCGAATCATACTAGGTCTTGTTGTGATGAGACATTTATTTAAAAATTAGTTTAAAAAAAATACAGGACATTGAAATTATATTATTCTATAACTAATCAAACTAGTTTGGAAAGGATTTTTTTCTTTAGGGTTTCACCACGATAAAAATAATAACAGCTAATAAATTGTAGGTAGGTAATATTTGAAAACTAATTTTTAAAAGACGTTTATTACTAACGCTTATTGCAATAAGCGACTTCAATAATGGTAAATTATGCTTATTCCTTGCTACCATATTGAGATATTACAATAGTTAAACAAGGTAAAGTTTAGTAGCAAATATGATAAGTTAAGTGAGTTCTCTGGGTGCGTATTTTCATTTAAACTAAAGGAATGCTCAAACCCCTAAATAAAATAAACCTTAATTTCTCCCAAAAGAAAAATACAGAAAAGATTTATTTATTTAGCTCATCCCAAAACTTTTCCTAATGTATCTTTCGCTACAATCTTGTTATTTTAGGATATAAACTTAGATTCAATTAAATCCAAAACCCTAAAGATACCCTGTAGACATGAACCTTTTTTAACCTACTAAACGGAGGAACATAGTTCATACGATAAGGGTGACCCATACTTTGTTTCTGAGATTAGTGAATAGACTAATGTTTACACAAAAATATTTTTACAGGTAATCCTACAAGTCATCTGTAAGGCAAGTTGTACATTTAAAATAATATTAACATTAATATTCTTTATACAAACTTATATTAAACCTTTTTTTATTTATCTTATATTAATAACCAAGCCGGTCTCTAAATGCTCGTAAAACGTGGTTAAAATAATTTCAAATACTTGATTTTTAATACAAGTCTTTACAAATAAAAGTCAAAAGTGGTAAGATCTGAGGATCTGACAGGACACTCAATTTTGCCTCTTTTCCGTATCCACTGATTTGAAAACATTTAGTTCAAGAATTGACGTACCTGAAAACCAAAATGAGTTGGTCTTGTAATAATTATATGGATGTGCTTATTTTCAAAAAACTATATTAAGTAGTTCCTGCAATATGACTTTTTTGACACCCTAAATATATGTAGATGCTATATTGTTCACCCGATATAAACGTCACTTCTCATTCTCAATCTCTAATGGCCTAATCTCCTTAAAGCCTAAAGCACAAATACAAAGAGGGTTTAATATTTTTTGAGTCCACTCCGAAACTATCCAGCTACTAGTATAGAAATCTTGTTATTTTAGGGTATCAACTAAAGATTCCATCAATTTTGAAACCCTAAAGATACCCAAAGGGCATGAACCTTTTAAACAAGGGTCCACATTCTTATCAGATTCAAATTATATTGTTTACCTTATTTGCAGCTTCCATAGAAAGGGCACACTTTTCAGAAGAAAAATTACTATCGTATACAATGAAATTGTGAAATTAAGAACTGCAAAAATTTTAGGTATTTGGCATAAAATAGAATTTGTGAAACATGAAAAGAGGAAATATTAAAAATTTCTTGTCTATTATAACAAGAGTTTGTGAAATGCATTGCATTGTCTTTATTTGTTTCAACTGGTAAGTCATGCGGTTAGTTCATGCCTGGTATGACACCTAATTAATAAAGGTTTCCAAATATTACCCTGGGTTATATTGTATGGTAGCAGCTTCCTTGAACTTCCTATTTCTTCAATTCTTTTTTTAGGTTTTCAGCTTCTGTCAACATAATATTGTGGTCGTGTGTCTAGGGTTGGTCAGCTGTACCTGAATTTTTGGTTTCTTGTTTTAGCGTATTGTTTTATGTTTCTTATTTTGAGTGGTCTTTATGTCTCACTAAAATAAGAAAGCCCATATTCGCAGGGGATCTGCCAGAAATACCTTTTCCTGTAATTTTGGCTTGTTGGTTTTGTCTTCGATAGGTGGCTTCTTAAAATGTCTTAGCTCTGCTTCAATGCACCTAACTAGTATAAATGGAACTGTAGTTACTGTATCTATTTAGTATTCACCTGAAGATGACTGGAGATACTTACCAGTTAAAACTTTGTAATTTAAACAAATTACGGCAATGCAAGCAAGTTCTTCTATTATTTAAGAAACATCATTGTCTCCAACCTTCAAAGAGGCTTTGTTAATTATCCTAATAATAACACTAACTTGTTATTGCGTAACTTTTTATGGCTGATAAAATAAGTCGATTTGCAGCTCTTTGTATTGTTTGTTGTGTATAATTTTTATTAAAATCTAATCCGATTTTCCAAATCAATCTTTATTAAACAAATAATCTAAAATAAAAAATTTTTTAGGCACACGTTTTTTCCTTGTTTCATTTTTGCTGTTTGTTTAGCGTTTCTAGTCAAAATATGCAAACATGGATTTAATTTTTGAACAGTTTTCTACCGGGAATAAATATGCATTCAAAAAGCTTTTAGTTTGTCGAATAATGAAAAACAAACGTTGGAAAATTCAAAAAATTGACACAGTTTTATTCAGTTTATCTATTAAAAACATTGTAGCATTTTAATATCAAAATATGTTTAGTAATAAAACTTTAACTTAATTTCAGTTAAAGTTTATATATATATCGGGTGTCGGGGGAATTATGGCTTAAAAACGATAGCAAATAAAGAAAAGTGTTATATATGAAACTATGTATATACTCTAGTTCTACAATTTAAAGTTAATTTAGTGAATACAAAGTTACATTTTTTAATATAGAACAATATAATATTAATTTGTTGAACTACGCATCCAAGTTTCATACAAAACACCTTTTTCTATTTGCTATCGTTTCCAAACTACAGTTTCTTCACATGTTTCCATTCACATGACACCAAATATACAGGGCACCAGAAAACTCCATTACTATATTTCAAGGAAAGATTGTACATATGAAAACTTGAAAAAAGTTTATTTAATTTAATTTATAAAGGAACTATGTGTATTTTTTCTCGTAATCTGTTAGTCTTATATTTTTTTACAGACCACCCTCTAGAAACTCCCCTGACTAAATTTAATGCTAACTCTCCATATTAAAATTAGTTCTAGAAAAATATGTTCTAGATGCATACCAGTACCTTCAGCGCTGGCAAAGAAATAAAATATAAAGCAGTGGAGGTCACCTTTGGATTTCCATAGCTTACTTGTAAGACATGTAGAATCTCCCCTTGAAATATACGAACGGAGTTTTTAGACACCCGATATTAGTTCTTTTATCAACGATAGAAGTGTATTTTAATAGAAGAGGCCTAAAACATGCTTACTTCAGTTACAGCCTTACTATATCATGGCCAAAGGGGGCCTACATTTTAATTGGATTGCATCGGCCACATTTCCAGCATTATAGTTCCGTCTGAATAATCAAGGGTTTTAAACCTAACCCCCCATTATGTAAGCTTAAAGTCGGAATTTAAGGGTGCTTAGCACACGCAGCATTAAAAGTTCGGTTTTATTTAAAAACTTTGTTGACAAGCGGAACAAATTTACGCTTTAAAAGGGACAAAAAGACAATATTCATATTGCGTATAAAATCTATCACGTAAAGCAGGGGGATTTTTCCAGACAGATGTAGCGTTTCGCAGCCAAATTAACAAATTAGTGGAAACATGGCACAAAATACAACAAAATTAATGTAAACAGAAATACATTCTTGGGTATATGGACATAGAAAGTAAAGGTTGGAAAAATTTTCTAGATGGGAAAATTATTTTCAAAACCGATCAGCATACGAACATTATTAGTGCAGGAAACTTGAAGGAATATATATTTTTTTCAACGACATGATTTTTTTATAGGGTGAATCCTGAATTCACTGTACTAGTAGAGATTTCGACAGTATATTACAGGCTTAAGAAGCCTGTAACATTACTACTTGGCTGGACTTGGTCGAGAAAGGCCCTATTTGTTCTGGGTGTCAGAAGGAGCTGAACTTCCTGAACACTTGTTGAGGTTAAGATGCAGGGGAAAGTGAAAATAATCGCCTAGACTTATCTGCAAGGTTTCTAATTATTACTATACATACGGGTTCGTAAATTTTGTTAAGTTGAATTGGAAAGACATCCCAAGAATACAATCATGAGGTCTGATATACTTTTTTCTGATAGGGGAAAATTGAGAAAAGAAAACTTTTTCTAATGACACGACAAGATTTTTTTTTCAGCAGTAGCAACAAAATTAAACACAAAATTGAACCGGTCCCAACATTTTTCTATACAAACCGTTTTCGGGATTCCAGGCATTGTGTGAGTTCAGGTATTCAAGGGAGAGTCAGATGGGTTTATTAAAATGGGAAAATTAATGGGCATTAGGGTTTTCGCCCTTCGTACCCTGCAGCACGCCATAAAATTCGAACATTTAGGAAAATGGCCATGTAGCCGTGGGTCTTTGGTCTCAGTCGTAATAGTGCAGCGAATTTTGTCAAAAATAGTATATGGTGTAGACAGCTAGTGATAGAATGATAAAATGTAAATTGTTGACCGAGGCTATTAACTAAACGGAGGTTTAACGTCTATAGGTTTCGATTAGTTAAACAAATACTGCTGAGAGCTGGGAATGTATTTTTATTAGTATATTACATAACAAGTGTTGAAAGTGATACTTTTCAAACGAGGAGATATTTAGTACGAGGCGTCAGCCGAGTGCGGAAATTCTCCGAGTTTTAGAATAATCACTTTCACACGAGTAATGTACACTATTTTTCCTACGACCACAAAGAATTATTAAAAAAGCCTTTGATTTGTAAAAAAAAATATTTCAACTCTAGAGTTGAAAAAAATATTTCAACTCTAGAGTTGAAATTAGCATACCTAGGATTATGTTCCACTTAATATCTGGTTTCATATAGTTTGTCAATAGGCTTTTCCTTTATTTGTAGTTTAACATTTTCATTCTTTCATATTTTATATATCATAGGAAGACCTAATCCTGGATTGATTTCTAGATTAACCAAAATGAAAAATTTTAAATTTCAATACATTAAATCAAAATTTAAAAAATCCGCCCAACAAGGAAGATTTCAATTCAAAATAATTTTATAAATTAATTAATGTAAAAAAAGTCAAATACTCCTGATGGGATTTGAACCTGTGACCTCCCGTTCTGTAGACAAGAGCTTTAGTGTTTACGCTATGGCGTCCATGGCTACCAGTTACCATTTGTTGTTTAAATAATATATGACATTTTCTTCAGCGCGACTTGTTTTTTCTTTTATTAACATTTTTTATAATTTCACATGGCTTATTTTCACACTCTAATTCTAAATCACTCGACAAATACATGAAAAATAAGTTAAAACACTTTACAATTACTGATTTCTAAAATTTGTTCTTTTAAATAAATAGGGGTGGTCTGTCAAATTGACATCATATGTTTAAATTAAATAGTGTGCCTTGTATTACCACTCTAAAGTTGAAATATTTTTTTTCAACACGCGTGTGATATTCGGCGTTTTCGAGCCAGGTTAACCGTGCTTTTTTTCTCGTTTTCATAGGTGGTCGCAGGAAAAATTAGTTTCGACCTGTTTAATACGGCCAATTTTCACTAACAGATCACCCGTTATACAACTATAATTTAAACTATCTAAATTTGTTTCAGAATGTCAATTGTATTATATATTATATTATTATACATTTTCTACATAAATCTTTTGAATCTCACTGAGGTGCAGCACTCTGACAGTAAGAAAAGAGAAAATTAAATTTATCGTTGGAAGACTTTTGAAAATGAAAGAAATGAAAATTCGACCCGGTTAACAGAGGAAATTGAAAACCTCTTACGCGAGATGAGTGGGGTACGAAAACGTTCAAAAAACGAAATAATACTACTGTGTCTTTGTACTTACTAACTGGCCCTTGTTTTATACAGGGTGATTCCTAAGTTGATACTTTTTGTTTAGCTGTGTATAGAATGCATTAAAATAAACATTTTTAAATACCTTTTTCCAAAACCTAAAAATAGGCGAGATACAGTAGTAGAAAATCTAAGTGCGGGCCTGGTCATCAAAACGTAGCCTGCTATACTTTATGTTGTTTGTCCTATCTCTTATTAGTCATGCAATTTACGGGTCGGTGGTGAGTTATTTGGCAATCCGTTGAGGTGTGCTTTTCTAGTTAATTTTAAATTGGCGACACGTAAAAATCGTAAAATTTGAAAACAATGAACTAGTAGATATGGTGCTAATTTACGGTGAGTATCATCAAAGTGCGGCTGCTGCTTCGAGATTATAGGCAGAACGCTTTCCCTTGGGGACTTATCCTACACCCAGAAGTTTTCTTAATGTTATTCAACGGTCAAGTTAGGCAGGACCGTATTTGACTCGTTGTGTAATAAATGAATGTAAGTACCTTATTTTTGAAAAAAGGTATTTCAAAATGTTTATTTTAATGTCTTCTATACACAGCTAAAAAAGAAGTATCAACTTAGGAATCACCCTGTATATTTTTTCCACTTTTTCTTAAATTAATAATCGCAAAGGATTTACTGGAATTATAAGGGGAAAAGGGGAAGGGACTGAGAGTACGTTGCTGAGCGAAAAATAACTTTGTTTTTAAAAATAAATTTAGACATTTACGTTTTTTTTTTTTTTATGATAAAACACCTGCACTGTAGGAAAAATCCTTTAAGGCGCTCTGGGAGCGGTGCGTGTGCGAAGAAAGCGATTAACGTTGGTCTTGAAACGTTGAAGATTGTATTCATTGGGAAACACGACCTCAGGAAGATCATTCCACAAAGATGACGTTCTCCAAAAGAAAGAATTCTTGAACAATGAAGTTCGAGGAGTACTAAGCTGAACAACATATGGATGAGCGGCAGTGGTTCGCCGTGTATTTCTGTTTTGCATTGCTCTAGGTGGAATCAAGTGGGCAATGTCAGTCGAACACCTGCCATGGAAATATCTGTAAAAGAGAGCCAAATCACCAACCTGTCTTCGATGCTCCAGGCTATCGAGGGTCTTGGTCAGCTCGGGGTCGCCGATCAGACGAACGGCTCTCCTTTGAATGGAATCCAGTAGCCGAAGGGTGTGCTTGGGTGCAGAGCTCCAGACATGAGAGCAATATTCTAATGATGGTCGAATCTGGGCTTTGTAGAGTGTCAAAAGTTGATGAGGTGTGTACAACCTTTTGGTGCGGAAAAGTACACCAAGTTTCTGTGCAGCTGTCTTGGCAATTGCGGCAACGTGATCATGCCAAGACATATTACCTCCCAGATTGACCCCCAGCAAATTAATAGACGGTGCCAGGGGAATTGCGTGTCCTGCCATGACTATATCCGGTTCTGCAATGTTAACCTTTTTGGAGAAGACTGCTGCCTGGGTTTTCTTAGCATTAAATTCGACTTGGTTACTGTCACCCCAAGCCAAAATTTCTTCCAGGTCCTTGTTGAGGCGTAATACTTCATGCTGCCTGCGAAGATGTGTGTCGGCAGCGGATGTTTGGGGAGTCAAGGTAAAAGATGAGACAAGTGTGCTGTCATCAGCAAAGCTATAAATTGGATTTTGGGTTTTCACTAGAAGGTCGTTAATATACAGTAAAAAGAGGGTAGGCGACAATATGGACCCTTGAGGAACACCGGCATTGATGGTGAAGGTGTCTGAGAGAAACCCGTCAACCGCCACTTGCAGAGAACGGTTCTTAAGGAAGCTGGTTAACCATAAACAAAATCCATTAGGCATACCGTAGGATCGCAATTTACTTAGAAGTCCATCGTGCCAAACACGATCAAAAGCCCTAGAGATGTCCAGTGCAACAGCCCGGGATTCTCCATGATGTTCGATGGTGTTGCTCCAAAGATGGGTGACATATGCCAGAAGGTCACCTGTTGATCTGGACTTACGAAAACCGTATTGATGGTCGCTGATAATGTTATGCCCTTCCAGATACTTTAGGAGTTGTTGGTTAATAGCTTTCTCCATTACTTTTGAAATTACTGAAGTAATTAAAATACCTGAAATAGATATTTGTAAGTGCATAGGTATAAAAATTTTGTCATTTAAGAAAGAAAAAAATATTTTTTTGATTAATAATTATTACTGAATAGTTATTAATAGTCAAAAAGATGATTAAGATACGAAATTTTTTAGAATATACTCTTCGAACTTTGGTATTCGTATCCTATTTTGGTATATAATTTATTATATCTAGCACACAGTGAAATTGTGCAGAAATCGGTATAAGTTTAAAAACAAGACAAGTTTGTGAATTATCCGCTCTACTAAACGTTATAGCGCGATTTTTTCGGTAGCACGGACCTGCACTCCATACAAATTTTCCCAGATATGGCTACTTGCCGGAAAAGGCCATTAGGGTTTTAATAAAATAAATGGTTTTTTGTAATTACGCGTTAACTAATTATTATTATATGAATTGGAGTGCGTATAAGAGATAATTAATATCCCTTTATTTGCAAGACATTATGGGCCCTCTTCCTTTTAAAATATAAATACTGTAAATTAAAAAAAAATTAAGGTCCTACTTTACTTTTTCTAACTGTGCTACTGAAAAAATAAAGTTTATTCGGTTTTGTGGGTTTGTTATATTTTTTATTAAATATTATTTTGCTATATAATGCACCAAATTTACAGTTAGGTTAGGAATGTATGTCATTAATATTAACAACCACATTTTAGTGTGTTTATTTAATAGTAATTTACGTAAAATCTTCCGAAAGTGATGTTTTATGGTATGAGTAGGAACTTTCCAGGATGAGCCGTAGGCAAGTCCCGTAAATTCACTTTTAAATCGTGTTACGTACAATATTTTTTGTAGCAGTTTTGTTAAAAAGGACATCGATGGATAATAACGTATGAACTTTATATAGATAATTACATACAGGATGGCGCATCGAAAATGAAACAGAGGCATTTACTGACAACTCAGTTCTTTTTTGGAAAAACGCTCAGACCCGTCAATTTTGTTTTCGAGGGGGACACAAAATTGGCAAAAAATCAAGTTAACACGTGCACTTGCAGCCCCTGAGCGGGGGTGGCACCACCCCTAAAATTTTAAATGGAAAGGGGGTCGAGTGATACCTTATTTTAAAGGTCTTTCAATTCCCTTTATAATGATGTAAAAATCATGTATTTCAGTTCAGTAGTGTGACAAGCGCTGTCACAATAAAATACAAAGTTCCTGTTATTGTCAAAGCCGCCTACATAGATATCTAAAATCGTCCCGAAAGTAACAAGAATCGTCCCAAAAATACAGAAATCGTTTCGAAAGTGAAAAAATCGTCCAGAAAATAGTTACTTTTAGTAACATTTATTTGTGTTAAGTGGTACTTTCGATTTAATAAATCATACCGACATGGCTAAGATATTCACCGTTGCTATAGTTACGTGACGTCAGTCAGGCAAACAGCAGATAACAATTTGCATTATGATGAAGGGCAATTTAAAAATAGATCAGTAGTATGCATCATTATTTTAGCAGTGGTTCGCCTAACCTTAAGGTATTTATTTTGAGGCTTCGCAAAAGTTACGGTTATAGATATCGTTTTTAAGTGATTTAATGTGTGATATACCCGCACTATACTAGCTTTTCACCATTTTTTAAGACCGTGAGCTGCCACTGCACCGATAACGACCAGCAGTCCTCGGCCGGTTTCGATTGCGGCCTCCATTTCACTATACACGCACAGTTTTTTAACGTCAGTTCATACATGTATATTTAATAAGGACGAAACGGTCGTCATTGTCTACCTGTGCCCCAGGGAACCCATTCTTTTGGTATCCCTGTATAAAAGACAGATGCACCACTTTGTCCGATTACCGCTAACTTTTCTTTCTAAAGAATTTAATCTTGCTTTATCATTGACGAATATCCAACTAACTCTTCGTAGATAAACTAACTGTGGTCACTAAACTTAAGAATAATATTTTTATATATTTTTGTCTATTAAAAGACTACAGTCCTTTTCATTTTCAGCCGAAAGCCTTAATGTACTGCTTATCGTCCTGATGTAATTAACAGAATGTACAATAGATACAAAATGGAGAAATAACATCGCACTCTGAGCTTTGTTAGTTGATAAGGGTTCGAAATTGGTCTCTTGTGACCCATTAATAATGTCGAAATTGCTGCATTCATGATAAGCTGAACAAAAAGCGGAAAATTGTGAAATGCACATTCGCTGGAATGTGCAATAAATGTATTTTTCTACTCCTAAATGAATATTTGCTGTTTCCTATACACTTAAGTAAAGAGAAAAGTAGATTATTTCAGTTAACTTAGAGCTAAATTTCATATTCATTGCTGTCAGTGCTCTACCGGATGTCCCACTAAGAATGGCTCTCGGCCGTATCTCGGAAACTACTGGGCATAGAAACACAGGAAAAAAATTATAACTAAAGTGATCATGAGAAAATCCTGAACCGTTCTTAATTAAAATAAATTAGCTCTACTATTTATTATTATCATTATTAACATTGATAATGAAAGTTTTATAAAAATTGTTGGAAATGACCACCTTCACTTCCGCCTGTCTAATTTAATTTAATTATTTTAATTAAGAACGGTGTGCCTGAGGAGAAAAACGCAAGAGACCATTTTTATGCAGAATTGACCAGGCTAATCAGAAATAATATCCACATGAAAAAATATCAGTGGCGTCCCACTTTTTTTCTAAAAAATATATACCTAATCGCTTCTTCATTGAAAGTTTTAAAAATTATTCTATTGGCGATAACGCTGAAACG
This sequence comes from Polydrusus cervinus, assembly GCA_935413205.1. Taxonomy (NCBI): domain Eukaryota; kingdom Metazoa; phylum Arthropoda; class Insecta; order Coleoptera; family Curculionidae; genus Polydrusus; species Polydrusus cervinus. Next base: position 18,543,358 of record OW284514.1, on the reverse strand, counting down.
AACGGAGATATCGAGCTGCGGTTTTAATATTTGTTCTAGCAAATTTAATCTACTTTTCGATTATGGTATCATAATTATACCGTATGATTTATTTTTTCGGAGTAAAATCAAAAAATGTGTTATTATTACAAATTGCGCCCTCTAGCATTTTTTTTGAGAACTATTAGGGACAACTAAATACGATTGGTGAAAGTGCATACATTTCTCTTCCAAACAGTCTTTAGTTTGCTAAAATCGGATAAGTCGTTTATAAGTTACAGCGATTTAACTGATTACACATTCAACCGCTTCCCCCCTTTTATTAAAATCGGTACGCCAATGAGCATAAGACCAAAATGATGCATAATTGTCCAAGCTTTTCAATGGTGTTATCAAAGATATGCCTTAATGTGGAATTTTCGGAGATATGTAAACTTTTAAAATTTACTTTTCAATTACGCCATCTTGCGGCAAAATGCGGAACTTAAAAATTATTTTCAGGATTTTCTCATTACCACTTTAGTTATAATTTTTTTTCCCTGAGTTTCTATGCCAAGTAGTTTCCGAGTTACGGCCGAGAGCCATTCTTAGTGGGACACCTGGTACAGTGTTGTAACCTTTAAAAATACAATTTTCCATTTTTAAAGAAAAATTCCACCAACGCCCACAATACTAAAAAAGTCTTTCTTAGCAGATCACAACCGCAGTTGATTGTAAAGAATATGCTACTAATATAATAGTGTACGTAAAAATTTCCCTTTTTCCTGTGGAGACAACGCCGACCTATCATTCTTCTGTGCTCTGGATATTGAATCCAGCGGTCGTGAGAAACCCATGCAAAATTTTAAATTTTTTAAAAGTTTTGTCTAAAAAAATATACTGTTCCACTCCAACTAATATTCAAACGCCATTGGCTTTCAATAATAAGCTACGATTGTGACAAAAGAAGCTAAAATTCGTTCATATATTTATTATGTTGTAGGAATATTTTTATAGTTTTACTACTTGAAATCCATAACAGGACCTCAATTCTTGGTTCATAGGAGTTGATTTTCCCATGGGGATATACAATCTCTCATGAAAATGGCAAACTCGTATTCTTGAACACATTTCGTAGAGAAAGTTTCCAATAAGACCACTGAAACTCCAGTTTAACTCCGTGGAGACATTGCGACCAAATTATTTCCCCAAGGGAATTCCACCGCCTAAAAAATTGAGGCCCATCAGACAAGTACATTTTCCATAACACAATGCACTAATAAAAAAGCGCTTATTCTTAGAAAAAAAAACAAAGCAACAACGCATAGAAAAATACTATAGGAGGCAAGGCGGTGACGCGAAGGCAGCTAAAAGAGAAATATGTTGTTCATCTCTACCCTACGCAGGTGAAGAAGTGTTGCCTACCTTAACTATGATTTAATTAAACATAACATTGATATAAAAAAAATTAAATTTATTTTAATATTTTCTAGTTACTGATTGGATAAGATATAATCATTTGCTTAAAACAATATATAATTTATTTAAATTACAGTACTATTATATAAATTAGTTATGCTCTTGATATACTCGTTTTTTTGGTTTTACCCCAATCTTAAAGTTTATCGGTTTGTAATATATACTGTAATTAAATAATATTTTATCTACTTTCATTTAGTAATATGAATTTTACAGTTCTGTAAATCGTTTTGTAAGGGCATCTATTACAGCACTAGTTCTGTAATAAAAAAAACGGTTTTATTAAAATTTTGCTGTTAAATAAAACCACACTTTTTAGAAGAATGATTCATTATTAACAATGATATCTTGATTTTTTTTGACTGAAATCATAGTTCTCAACATTGAGTAGTGAGTCCATAGTGTAGATGGTTTCTGGGAGCGTTGCTTTACGGAAAAATAACCCAAACGGATTTTCTCAGACACCTCCTTTATTTTTTTAGCTTTGCACTAATCTTCAAACTTCTGATACTCCAACTCATACCGCGCCTTGGATTTTGTCGGAACTAAACTTGAGATCGCTTCGTTTTCCGCTGCTTCTATATCAGAGGGTAAACCTTCATTAAAATCGCTCATTTTGAAAAACGCTTTTTATATTTTTGAATTTGTTTGACAAAGTTTCGACAGTACCCATGCCAAACAGTAACTATGCGAAAGGTAACATAAAAAACTTGATTAGTAAACTTAATAGCAGGTGCATTTTTATTTTTTAAAATGCCTTTTGCCAAATATTTTTATTCATAGATGAAAGTAGATGAAATTTTGTACAATATTCTTGTTGTAAATTCATATTACTACACTGGATGTTTTATTAATCTCGGCTGACGCCTCGTTTGACAACTTTAACATCTCGTGTTGTAATATGAATCTTTACAACACTTATATCGTAAATAACTATTCTTAAACTGGCCAATATTAAATGTATAATTATTCAAAATATTTTAATTTTATTAATTTAAATATAATTTATTATATATTGAAAGAACTTTAAAATAAGGCATCACTCGATTCCCCTTTCCATTTAAGATTTTAGGGGTGGTGCCACCCCGCTCAGGGGCCTGCATATATTAACGTGAGTTTGTGTCCCCTCGAAAACAAAATCAACTAGTCTGAGCGTTTTTCCAAAAAAGAACTGAGCTGCCAGTAAATGTCTCTGTTTCCTTTTCGATGTGCCACCCTGCTGTATTTCCTAAACACAACAGGGAGCAGATATACAATATCAACTAGAAGTCGTCGCATCGCACTCTGTTCTTCGTTATGAGAATTGGTCCCTTGTGATTCATTATTTATTTCCAAATGCCAACGTTCGTGATACGCTTCACGAAAAAGTGGAAAATTACGAATTGCTGCAATCGGTGGAAAATACGATAAATTAATTTTATTGGCGAATTCGAAAAAGCTTTTGGGCTGGTGAGCCCATCGCACCGATAGTGGAAATTAATGAATTTTTTAATTAAAATTGTTCATTTCACTTGGGTAAATATAATTTAAATAATTATTTATGCAGCCAATTCCAGAAGTAAGGCAATTGTTTACTGGAAACTAATATTTTAAATGCTGAAAAAGTAGTGTTAGAAACAGAGCTGTGAAAGTTACTTCAGAAAAGAAACTAGTTACTTTTTCGATACTTTTGCCCAAATGTATCTAGATACTTATAAGGAATAGTAACTTTTACCTAAAAGTAACTTAGTTCTTAGTTACTTAGTAAAAGTAACTTAGTTCTTAGTTACTTAGTAAAAGTAACTAGTTACTTTTTCGATACTTTTGCCCAAATGTATCTAGATACTTTTAAGGAATGGTTACCTTTACTTAAAAGTAACTTAGTTCTTAGTTACTTAGTAAAAGTAACTAGTTATAGTAACTAAGATACTTTTACAGTAACTAGTTACATTGATTGTAACTACGATAATTTTAAAGTAACTAAGATACTTTTTAAGTAACTAGTTACTTTGATTGTAACTAGTTACTAAAAGTAACTAAGATACTTTTGACTAACGAGTTATTTTAATTGTAACTACGAAACTCTAAAAGTTACTAAGATGCTTTTGAACTAGATACCATAAATTTACCAGGTAGTGATAATTCATTTTCCTGTACACACTACCACTATTACCATCAGAAAACTAAACTAAGAAGTGTTAATTCGAACAACGAACAAGTAGAATAAAATGCTTTCCAAGAAATTTCGCGTTCCAACCAGTTTGCTGTTTAACGCTCGCGACTCGCCGCTCGTCCCTTCGTGAAAATCTGATTAACGGCCGCCGATCGTCCCTTGGTCATCATCTGATGGTGTGCATTATTTGTTACTTTTGAAAAGTAACGAAGTTACAGTTACTTTTGGCATGATTCAAAAAAGAACTAAGTTACTAAGTATCTAGTTACTTTAAGTAACTAGTTACTAAAAAGTATCTAGTTACTTAGGTTACTCACAGCTCTGGTTAGAAATAAAAACTTTGTAAAACAATATGTACAAAATAGTCTTAAAGTGGAGGTCGATAAAGATTTTTTTAATAACGGTATTCTATATTTCATAAATATCATATTTTTAACAATTAAATAAATATATTATTATATATTAGAATCCGGTGGCGAAATGTCCGAGATTAATATTATACCACAATTCTGATATTCAGTACCTCGTGTATCCAGGTCCGGTCAGCCGGAGGGCGGAGCTTTATACGAAACTATGTTGACGGTATGCAACCCAAAAAAACATTGATATTGTATCATACCATAAAACAGATACATAATTAGGTTATAGAAAAGGATAAATTAAAGATCGGCAGTTTTGCTGATGTGGAAATGGGACGTAGGTGGGAAAATGACAACTAATAAACGGAATATTTTTCAAAATGTATAGCTTGACTTATTTGGGGGGTAATTTCTGTTTGTAACAGGGGGTTAGTTTAAAATATTCATTAAAAACAGAAAGGGTAAGTCAGTTTACTAATGTTGTGTACTGGAACATAAATGATATTGGCAGGCATATTTACTCACAATCAAAAGTGCCTGACTAGTAAATTAAAAGTTAAGATAATCGGGCCAGTATGATCACTCTCCCATACTTATTTTTAGAACCTGGTAGTATTTTTTTACCCTGCTTTTATGTAAGCATCTCTTTCTTCAATAATCTAACTTTCTCAAAAGCTCTATGAGGGTGTCACTTACAATTTCCTATACTATATAACTATACTTCTTCTGAAGAAGAACGTTCAAAACATGAAGAAAAAAGTAAAACATTTCTTATTGAATATATCTTAGTGAAGGTTGACTTGAGTTGATTATTATTTCTCCCCATTTAACTTACTACTTCACTTCAAGTATGGACTACTTCTTCAAACATATGGAGGGAAATGTGGAGATGCAAACCGAAGCTGTTGCAGCTAATGTGGGTAATAATATTCGAAACCAATATAATATTCCTTCTTTCTTTCGTCGGATCCTAGGTCTACTGATGAACCATGATATGGCGAAACGCATCTAGGAATGTATCTGATGAAATGAAAGAAAAATCTTCTTCTGTACTTATTGTTTTCGGTTTGATAAACCGATGCGAGGTAGAGCTGCCTAGCGGGACTCCCGTAATTGTGACGAATGTCTTTACAGGTAATTTCCTCTTAACATTTATATAAGTTTGTTAGATATGCTGGTGTTCTCAAGAGTGTCTAATAAGGACATAGATGTCGCTCCGTGCAACATATTGCTGGTGTACTCCACCAAATACTACTTAAAGCAGTTTTGAGTTACTCCTTTCTTTCGTCAGATACTAGCTCTACTGATGAGCCATGATATGGCGAAACGCGTCTAGGGATGGATCTGACGAAATGAAAGAAAACTCTTTTTCTGTAAATATATTACTATTAATTTCATTTTATATTGCAGGTATTTGCTGACTGTCTTATGAAGAACAAAGTTATAAATAACACTCTCGAGGCCCATGATACAAAGTATAATATCTGATCATGATAAGAATACAATTGCTATTGTAACCATGGAAACACAATGCATTTTCTTTGCATTTCCATGGTTACGATAGCAATTTTACTCACAAGATGACGTCAGATATCATATTCAATTAATGTAATTATGTTCAGGTGACAAAAGGCGCAATAATCTTTTGCGAAAAATTGGTTACAAAAGTACCAGTGGCTCGCTGGCAGTAAACCCAATTACACACTTTTTATTGGACATATGTTATTTTTAAAACTAAAGAAAAACATCAAAATCCCTGGGGTGAAGTTGGAGATTATCCAACCCTATCTGCTGAATTGTAAGCCACCACTGTCAATCACAAACATCTAAAAAAAAGAAGCGTGTACAATCAAGTCCAAATTTCGCATTAGTAATATATTGCACCATATAGTTTTTCATAAATAAGGCTAATATAAATAATAATTTAAAAATAATTGCATGGAACACTCACTCACACTATAGTTTTACTAATACTTGACCGCATTTTTCGTAGTTATGGCCATGAGCGCAGGGATGTCGACTGTCCACGACGAGCTCCGGAGGAAAATTCTTACCAGACCCCATAAAATTAATAAATTTAGGAAAATATCTGCTCATTAATTGTATTGTCAATACCAATACCCACCCTTACCAGAAGGTGATTGTGTGTACACTAAATAAACAAAAATAGCTTTATTTGTTTATTTACCCTTACCTTCAATTTTTTTACCTTATTTGAAGAAAATGAAGCATTTATTATTAGAGCGCGCTTTCACGGTTCCATTTCATAGGAGTAGAATTTCTAAACGTAGATTATTTTAACATTAAATTTGCAATAAAAAAAGGTAAAATAAAGGTCAAATCTTGGCGTAATCCAGCTGTAGTAGCTATACTCTACTAAACCAGTCAAAGATATCAAAATAAAAAATTATATTGGTAACATACCATGAACTGTATAAAAGGTCGAACTCTAAGTTTGATCTCCAAATAATTGTTTGGGCCTCCAAGGATACCAGGACCGAAGAATTTCTGTTTCTCGCTTCTCATCGGGCTTGTAGAAACAGGCGATTTAAAAATTTATCCGTATTTATTTCGGTTTCGCTTAAAAATACCAAACAAATAGTGTTTTCTACCTGAGGAAAAAACTATAAACGGAAACTCAAAAGTAGACCAAATCTAAAAATAGTCGTACCTAAATAATTTATTATGCTAGTTATATCACGGAAATGAAAGTAAAATTACTTCGGTATTATTGAAACTGCCTATAACCATAAATCACACTTTTTTACCAGAAATTTCTGTTAAGCGAATCCGTGAATTACAAAAAAACTAAACACATTTTTTATTTTCTTTCACCCATGGAAAAGTTATATCTATGTGGATATCAGAAAGTTATTTTCATGTAGAAAAAAAATCGAGAAAAAAGAAATAGGTCAATGAAAACCCTAAAAAAAACTACTAAAATTCTTTGTATTCTGAAAAGTATTTTTTTTTTTAATAAAAATACTTTCTCTAATATTTACTTTTTTTTACCACATCCAATACGTAATATACTATTACCTTTAACTCTTGGTTGGTTCAAGAAGGGTTGACTTGTTGTCAGCATACTGCAGCCGAATGACTTATTATATCCCTTTTGCTTAACGTCGGGGTAATATGAGCCAGACGGGACCTACAGTTTTTCATGTGAAATCCGAACCACGCACTGGTTTATCCGTCATTCCAATAAAGGCAGGGGCATCCGCTCTCAATGGATCGTATTCAGGAGTCAGCCAGTGTCATACTGCATTCTTACCTCTAAAATTTTGGGTATATTTTTTATTAAGCGTAAACCCGTCCCGGGGATCGAACCCGGGTCACCAGTGGCCGAATGCAACAGCTCTACCACTGAGCTGCCTGGTACAGGTACTCTTAATACTTAATGCGTTATAAAAATGAAAGTTTGTACTTGCCTTCAATAGTGTTTTCCGATGTAAATAATTTTCCACCAAAATTTTTCTACCATTTTCTTTTATTTTTAAATGAAGATAAGTATATAAACCCAGATAAAACAGACGAAATTATAAGATTTTTAGAAAAAATTAAATATAATTTTTAAGGTTATGTTAAGGATTTTTATCATCTTTCTCGTAGTTATTGAGATAAAAACCCAGGCTAGGTACTTATTTACTAAGTATAATTTAATTTTAATAACCTTTTTAAACATTTTTTGGTATTAATTTCGTAAGTTGTACAAATTTCCTTTAAAATTCAGTCTTTCATCAAGCTTTTATAATCCCGATTCCCAAGTTGCCGTTGTACGAGATTGGAGTGCATTTATCAACACACCGCATTTTACTGCCTTAACTCCCGATTACGGGGCAAAGTCCCGTGGGCTCCATGTGTAATCCCGATAACAGGAATGTAAAGTTATCGACCATCAAGGTGTAAAGTGGGAAGAGAGACATACCGGGTGTTCCGATAATGTCAGAAATCAGTGGTGGCTCGTACTTTAGAAATGCACTACATTTAAATTCGGAGTAAGTTTTCTAAATAATTTTATTTGGTATTTATCGGCGGAAGATCGACTACAGAATGGCATTGCTGGTGAACTTTAAACAAAAATTTTAATTAAATTTAAAACCGTTAAACCCACAGAAACCAACGTTATAAAGACGCTCGCAAAAGGAAGGAATTTAAGAAATAATAATTTTCGTTTCTTTTACAGTGGTATGTTTGTGACCCTATTTGGTAATTTAATAGATGGAATTTATTAAGACGGGTCAAATAAAACAAGGAAACCAATTAGTTTCAATGCCGATGTTTCGACGTTTATAACGTCATCCTCAGGGCACAAAAATGACAGGCTTCCCTGGTCAATGTCAAAATTAAAACATTATTATTTTAAAGGGTGTCTCTTGTTTTTAATATTATTGTTAGATTCTTCAGTTGTCGGCTAAAAAATTTATTTGATATTAAGTGTCTGCCATAGCCTATTACTAACTGAGACAGATGAAAATTATATTAGGTTAAGCAGATTGAAAATGAAGTAGTGTCAAATAAGATGAATTTGCACTTATTCTTATTGTTGATGGCTTTTTAAGTCATAAATGTGTTATTTTATTAATACTATGTGTGATACGTCATTGAATTATAAAGGAAGAGGGGAATTTAAAAATATTAAAATAAAATTATCTGACTATTTAAAAAAGTGATGATAATTTTGGAAAACCGAAACGTCGGATTAAAAATATAATTACACCAACTTGTGGAGGACAAAAATGAGAATGTAAATTCGGTTTTGCCCAAATATCTTCCGCAGGATTCAGAGTTTAAAAAAAAAACAATGTGCTTGTATATGTTACCGGCCGGTAACATATACTTAAAACATTGCGTTCTCTTCAAACGAATACTGTTCATATTCATTATTGGATTTTTATTTTTTTTTTAAATTTCGACCGTACAGATATTGCAGAATATGAGAAAGTTATTTTTTCCAAAAAAATATTTCTCTATATTTTTTTCAAAGAAATGAACTTTAGTAATTTTTTTTAGGATTTTCATTGGCTTCTATCTTTTTCCTGGATTTTCTTTTCTGTAAAAATTAACTTTTATCACACCCACATAGATACAACCTTTCCATTGGCCAATTTACTTATTTAATCGTTTTTTTTTGTAATTTACTTCAAGAAACCGCAAGTTAATATGGGAAATATTAGCACGGTTGGATTCACCTATTACTGCTTTGTAGAAACGACTAAAATTTATAATAATATCCATTTTTATTTTCACATTTCCAGTTTCAGGTCAATAAATGCATTTGTTAAGGAAAATCGATTATCCATTCCATTTTATATTCGTTCCTTTTGGGCATCAGGCCTGTTACCGCATAACACGAATTCCCTGCGGCGCGTCTTTGTTTGCGGCGCGGCAGAAATATGGATGCACAGTATTCCGCTTTCATATTTAATACATTTGACTGGGTTGCATTTTGCACAGATCACATTTTTTAGGTTACTTTTTAAATGGATCCAATAGCGCTTAAATTTTTCGTGTTACATTGTGGTACTTTTCCTCTTGGTTCGAATTACAAAAAAACTAAGCAATTATTGTTTATTTATTCTCCGGTATTTAGGACAAAATAATCATGATTTTGATTTTGAGAATGCTCAAATTTTGGACCACTAATTTTTAGAAATGGCTTGTAATATACATGGTGGCCCATTTGTCTGACAAAGTAATATATCGTCTCTACTATTAAAGATATCAAAAAAAAAGTTTTTATAAAAGTTGTGAGGTATAAAAAAATATATGTTCTAAAATTATTTTTAAACATACAGGATGGTCCAAAAAAGTAGGACAATAAAAAGATACATTTTTTCAAATGGAACACCCTATATATTTTAGCATTTTTTGTTTCCCTTCAAAATTGTCCATATGACGCCATATTTAGTTTTTTAATTTTTTGCAACGTTGCCAAACAAAATGCAAAATTCTTAAAATTTTGGAAAAAACATGATAGTAAAAAATTACCTGTATTTCTCAATAAGAGTATCGAAAATCGAAAATTTCTTATAAGCTCTTAAGTTTAGGGATAGATAAACTGTCTTAAATCTTTAAGTACCGAAAATTTTGTACAGGGTGTTTTCTGTTGACATCCAAATATACAAAATTTTAAAATACAATACCTCTGTTTTTTCAAATAAAACACCCTATATTTATTAGGCTCGTCTGATAGATATTGTAAGTATCTTTTATTATTGTTAAGTCATACCTATACCTAAATTTACTAATTTTGGCAATATTTCGATTTTTATTTAAATTTTGGTGAAAAAAACTATAGTTTTTATTTTTCTAGTAAGCCATGACTAGCAAAGTCAAAACAAATGTAATTGAATATAATGTCATATTTATAATTATTATATTTATATTTTATAATGTTTGTAAACTTATTTTCAATATCCAGTTGCGTAATAATAACAAAATTTTATTAAATTAAATAAATACGTAACTAACTATGGTTATCAATTTATTTTAATATGGGATAATACTTAATTACATTTTTAGTTTGCTGGTCATGGCTTACTAGAAAAATAAGAATTATAGTTTTTTTCACCAAAATTTAAATAAAAATCAAAATATTGCCAAAACTAGTAAATTTAGGTAGAGGTATGACTTAACAATAATAAAAGATACTTAGAATATCTATCAGACGAGCCTAATAAATATAGGGTGTTTCATTTGAAAAAACAGAGTTATTGTATTTTAAAATTTTGTATATTTGGATGTCAACAGAAAACACCCTGTACAAAATTTTCGGTACTTAAAGATTTAAGACAGTTTATCTATCCCTAAACTTAAGAGCTTACAAGAAATATTCGATTTTCGATACTCTTATTGAGAAATACAGGTAATTTTTTACTATCATGTTTTTTCCAAAATTTTAAGAATTTTGCATTTTGTTTGGCAACGTTGCAAAAAATTAAAAAACTAAATATGGCGTCATATGGACAATTTTGTAAGAAAACAAAAAATGCTAAAATATATAGAGTGTTCCATTTAAAAAACTGTATCTTTTTATTGTCCTACTTTTTTGGACCATCCTGTATGTTTAAAAATAATTTTAGAACATATATATTTTTTTGTACCTCACAACTTTTATAAAAACTTTTTTTTGATATCTTTAATAGTAGAGACGGTATATTACTTTGTCAGACAAATGGGCCACCTTGTATAAGGAAGGCTTTTTTAAAATTCAGAATAGGTTTTAGTTCAGTTACAAACTTAAAAACAAATTTTTCCCAAAATGAATCACTAAAATTGCTAATGTACCTATATTATATTTTAGCTTTAATATTACAGAAGTTTTAAACGTACAGATGCCTAAATCACAGAAGTTAATTATTATTTTAGATCGATATATGTATATCCGAAATTTAATCTGTTCAGTTTATTTTCTAGTTGTTGGTTTCGGACATATAAATTGACATATGTAATGTGTGTAATGTGTAATATATCATTTTGGGTCCAGTGGAAGCGAAAATAGATTTATCCATAAATTAACTTAATAGGTAGTAAAGGAGTATTATTAAAATTGTAGTAGTCAATACACATTAAAGTGTTGTTATAAATTACAAAGTTTACTCGATAAAAATAGTAGCTTGTACAACAAAAGTGGATATGATAGAATCAGATTCCATGCGAATGTGGCAGATTCTACATTGGTGAGACTCTAAGGCCACTTGAAACTAGGGTCAAGGAACACAGAAACAACACGCTTAAAGGAGAAACCGAAAAATCAGGGGCAGCTGACCATGCCTGGACACACGGTCATCACATTAAGTGGACAGAAGCTCGAATCCTGCACAAAGAACCACATTGGAGGAAGAGGAAGTTCAAGGAAGCTGCTACCATATACCAGAACCCAGATTGTTTTAGTAAGCCATCATTATACAGGGTGTGTCAGTAAGGTGTCTGTCTTAGATAGCACCTAAACTACCAAAGATAGGGAATAAAGTGTCATATAAAAGTTGAAGGGTTTTTTAGGATACATAATCTAAAAATATTTTATAATCTACAGGGTGGTCCTAAAAAGTGGTATTGAATAATAAAAAAAAAATTTAAATGGGACACCCAGTATAACTTTCTAGAATATGATTCAATGGAATAAGGAATTTATAACCCTATTAAAATTTTTGAAGTAAAATGCAACGTTGCCAAGTAATTAATTTTTTTCCGAAATTTCAGTAATTTTAAGGGTATCGTTAATAAATCATAGCAACTTGTGGATTAACCCTAGGCAAATATAATTTACGTTGTAAGTACTTTAAGGTACGATATATTGATTTAAAATAATGTTTTTTAAATCTCTTATACAGAGCGTTCATTATAAGTTGGACAACTCGATAGTTTTAAAAATGCTTTATTTCAATTTTTTTAAATGGGACCCCCTTAGTTTTTTTAAGCAAAAAAATTTATCTTTCGAAAACCTTACTTTATTGTTAAGCATGTCATATATCTAAATATCATAGTTTTTGAAATATTTTAGGATTTGTCTTAAATCAGGGTAAAAAAGGAAAGTTCTAATTAAACAATTTAGTCAAGATTGCTTTGGAACAAAAAATAAATAATTTTCTTTGTCACAGCTGTCATTGTAAAATTATTTTGCCAACATTTTGTGCTTTATAGCTGTTTAAATTTTAGTTTCCCGAACTAACTTTATCGAAATAGAAAAATATGAGTTAGTTCAGGAAACTAAAATTTAAACAGTAATAAAGCACAAAATGTTAGCGAAATAATTTTGCAATGACAGCTGTGACAAAGAAAATTATTTATTTTTTGTTCCAAAGCAATCTTGACTAAATAGTTTAATTAGAACTTTCCTTTTTTACCCTGATTTAAGACAAATCCTAAGATATTTCAAAAACTATGATATTTAGATATATGACATATTTAACAAAAAAGTAAGGTTTTCGAAAGATAAATTCTTTTGCTTAAAAAAATTAGGGGGGTCCCATTTAAAAAAATTGAAATAAAGCATTTTTAAAACTATCGAGTTGTCCAACTTGTAATGAACGCTCTGTATAAGAGATTTAAAAAACATTATTATAAATCAATATATCGTACCTTAAAGTACTTACAACGTAAATTATATTTGCCTAGGGTTAATTCACAAGTTGCTATGATTTTTTAACGATACCCTTAAAATTACTAAAATTTCGGAAAAAAATTAATTACTTGGCAACGTTGCATTTCACTTCAAAAATTTTAATAGGGTTATAAAGTCCTTATTCCATTAAATCATATTCTAGAAAGTTATACTGGGTGTCCCATTTAATTTTCTTTTTTATTATTCAGTACCACTTTTTAGGACCACCCTGTAGATTAGAAAATATTTTTAGATTATGTATCCTAAAAAACCCTTTAACTTTTGTATTACACTTTTTTCCTATCTTTGATAGTTTAGGTGCTATCTAAGACAGACACCTTACTGACACACCCTGTATATAAGAAAAGCCACATTCTCGAACTCCGTATTGTCAGGCTTGGCTGGCGCCTCGACATACAATCTTTACGGTCGCCCGGGTATGTTCAGCTTTTCCTACTAGATATACAATGTACTATTGCCATAGAGCTAACTGGAATAGCCTACTTTTTTCGTCACTTACGGGTAGAGGAAAGAGCAAATATTTATGTGGGAGTAGAAAAAATAATTTGTCTGTTCATTGTTTTTAAATGTTAATAATATTTAAGTATATGATATTATGAATGTATTCTTATACCGGGTGATTCACGACGAGCTTGCACTAGAACTTTTAAGGAAACTACTAAAAATATTTTTTTGAAAATCTGTTGGTTTAAGTTTATCGATATGCTCTCTTAAACTAAAATATTAACATGTTTCTGTCACTTCCGGTTATACCGGAAGTAGCTTCAACTTTCATTTTTTAAATACAATATAACATTTTTTATTATATTTTTGGTTTTTGCATTAAATTTTAATTATATTTTATGGAATACGTTTTAACCTAAGTCCACTAATTTCTGAGATATCTGCATATTTTGTAATTATTTCGTAAATGCATAGCGATGAAATTATCCGTATATATTTTTTTACCTTAACTACTCCTAAAAATTGCTATAACCTTTTCTGTACTTACTTATATCAACGCGTTTTCTTAGAATATCAAGTTTTATTTTTAAATACGATTTTTCAAGCGTGCTATGAAAACAAATGTACATGGATACTCAATAGTGATATTTATAAGGGAAATATTTTAAGCAATTATTATTGTTTAGTCTTCTAATAATATCAGGTAAAGAGTTGGTCGATTCGGATATTTATCGTGATATATCCGACATGCTCTTTATTTTGCAACATTCAATATACACACTTAATAAATTTAAAAAATATTCGTTTGAACAGAAACAAAATTGACATTCTTACAATACGCAACAAATAATTTAATGCAACTGTTTTTCTTGTTAAACCATTCTAGAAAACATTGCCGCTAACAATATTTCCCTTATAAATATCACTATGGAGTATCCATGTAGGTACATTTTTTGTTTTCATGGCACGCTTAAAAAAATCGTATTTAAAAAGAAAACTTGATATTCTAAGAAAACGCGTTGATATAGGTATAGAAAAGGTTATAGCAATTTTAAGGAGCAGTTAATTTACCATCATTTAAAATAAAAATATACAGGGTGTTCCATTTAAAATAAGAAAGTTTTTAATGTTTAAAGTTTTTTACAATGAGCCCTTAATTGTGAGCTCCCTGTATATTTTATGTAGAGTTTAATTATTTTTTGAGATTTGTTGATTCTTTAACTATACAATAACAAAAAAATTTAGTCCAGGAGCCAAGGTAAAAAATATATACGGATAATTTCATCGCTATGCATTTACGAAATAATTACAAAATATGCAGATATCTCAGAAATTAGTGGACTTAGGTTAAAACGTGTTCCATAAAATATAATTAAAATTTAATGCAAAAACCAAAAATATAATAAAAAATGTTATATTGTATTTAAAAAATGAAAGTTGAAGCTACTTCCGGTATAACCGGAAGTGACAGAAACATGTTAATATTTTAGTTTAAGAGAGCATATCGATAAACTTAAACCTACAGATTTTCAAAAAAAATATTTTCAGTAGTTTCCTCAAAAGTTCTAATGCAAGCTCGTCGTGAATCACCCTGTATAGCAAGAAAAGTACCTTCGAAGCAACGAAGAAGACCAAAACAAATAATAAAACATCTTAAAAGGATCCATCAATTAGCTTTCATATTATGTAATTTTAAATAAATTATATAGTTAAAGCTATTTCAACTATTTTAATTATTTGTATTATACAATTATTATGTGTTAATTCGTCATATAAATATAAGTTGTCTACACTTTTCAACAATTAAAAATTAAATTGGTTCCTTTAACGTTACCCGACTTGATTCTAATTAATAAAGTGACACGCATGTTCGCTACAAGAACTATTACGCTTCCTCATTTCATCCGGAATCACTAGCGCCGACTTTCTAAAAATAAAATTAATTTTCTCGAATAGTTATAGCATGCTAAAATCACACGAAATAAATGCATTTTTGAGCACATAATGAGGAAGTATGCTAAAATAGATATATGTTACTAGTACATAATGCATAACTTTATCGGACGATTTCTTGCTTATGGTTAAGCAAGCGTAGCGAGCAAAGTCAATATACAGGGTGTCCCATAACTTATGGGCCGTAGAGTAACTGGAGATACTAGACATCAAACTAAGCCGATTAAGTCATATAAGTTTTTTCGGATTGTTACTCGTTCTAGAGATACAGGGTGTTGAAAGTAAAAGTTTATTCTCGAAAATAAGCCATAATTTTAAAACGGTTTAATGAATCGAATTGAAAGTTGGCAATATTATGTTTTTATGAGCAAGAAATAAGAATTTGTCGAAATTTTTAAGTTTTGGAC
Organism: Polydrusus cervinus; assembly: GCA_935413205.1. Lineage (NCBI taxonomy): Eukaryota > Metazoa > Arthropoda > Insecta > Coleoptera > Curculionidae > Polydrusus > Polydrusus cervinus. The sequence continues at coordinate 18,527,479 of OW284514.1, read as the reverse complement.
TAAAGAGCGCTAGTGGCATACACTGGGCTTCATAAATCTATGATTTTTTTCTTACCTATGATATTAGGTGTTTTTCAATTATAGTTTCTTAAAGAAGGGCGTTTTCACGGTGAATGGAACGTTAGACGTTTATGGAAAACGGGTGATACGTTTCATGGTCTATCATCCTAAAATATTTTCAGCAATGCGGAGTTGCCGCTTCTGCCCGAAACAGGTAGAAACATTGTTATTTTAAATGGAACACCCTATATATTATATTATTTTCTAATTCCCTATACAATTTTACGTATAATTTGTATAAAATGTCATATGTCTAAATTTAATTGTTTTTGAGATATTGACGTGAGAATATGCCATTTTCAGGCTGTAGCATTGGAACGGCGCATCTAATAGAAAATGGTTTTTACCTCCTTAACTTAGTTTTTTATTCTATATCCAAAAATACCGACTTTTAACATGTAAAACCAAAAAAATGGTTTTACGCATAGTTTTACGGCCTAATATGTTAAACCGGAAATTGTAACTGTTAGATAGAGAATAAAAAACTGAGATATGGAGGTGAAGACCATTTTTCTCTAAGATGCGCCGTTCCAATGCTACCGCCTTTCAAAGTCGGAAAATGGCATATTTTAAACATAAATATCTCAAATTTTTTTAAATTTAGACATATGACATTTTATACAATATATACGTTTAATTGTATAGAAAATTAGAAAATATGTTATATAATATATGGAATGTTCCGTTTAAAATAACGATGTTGCCACCTGTTTCGGACAGAAGCGGCAACACCCCACTGCTAAAAATATTTTAAAACGATAGATCAGGGTTGTTTATCAGAGCGACCAAATTTCTGAAGAACACGTATTACCCATTTTCCATAAATGTCCAACGTTCCATCCACCGTGAAACACCATGTATTCTACTGCATACTAATTTAATAAAATTTAAGACCTAAATAAGTGATATCTAAATAAGAGATACGGGAGGTTGTCGCAGCATTGAATTTCCCCCAAGATTTTAAATTTTCTGCGGGTTAGGACTTCGCAGCTTTGAATGTCTTCAAAGTTTGCAGCTGAGCAGCTATAAAGATATTTGTGGCGGTGTCACCCTCTTCGCCTTAAAATCAACATTCAATGAATCCATTCTAGATTTCTATTCACTGTAGGTGTTTTCTTAAGTGATAATGGCCTGGTATAATAGGTCAGTCAGTTGTTTTATCTGGGTACGCGTTAAGCATTCCAGTTGATAGTTTCGTTGGGGGTTTCGCCCCGATTGTTGTAGTAGGATGTTTTGTTCCATCGATATAAATGTGGTTGTAGTTCCCATCTATCTGTTGTCCTAATTGTCTGGTTTGATATTTCAAGGGCGGGTTCAAGATTTCTGAACGTTTGAGCAGATCCGGCTCTCGCTAGTTCATTTGCTCTTTCTTTGCCCGCCTATCCCCGAAACCGTAGAAACCCATCAGAGTTCAACTTTGTTATTCCTAGTTGGTAGGTCTTTCAGGTCGCTTAGTCACTCTCAGGTGGAAGTTGTCCTATTTCAACATCTACGTAGGTTACAAGAAATATTTTAAAATATATCTTAATCATAAGGACTTATCTTATCAGTACAAGTAATAATAAAAGCAGTTTCTATTTGACACTTATCGAGTAAGACGAATTTAAAATTTAATTCAGATAAAAAGAACCTGGACAGTTCTATTTTTCTATTTGCTGTCACTCCGAATGCGCTTGACTCCGGACAGAGTAAGGATTGCGCTTGAAAATTTGACACATGGTAGAGCAATTATTCTAACCTTAAAATTTAATATAAAGTTAAAACAATTTCTCTTTAAATTAAACAAAAATATTACTTTATGTTAAAAATATCGAAATAACAAAACACGAAATTACAAAAGATCACCGTTGACTGTCTAAAGGAAAAAGTGTGGTCATTGTGCAGGTGCAGCATATCTACTCCGTAAAAAAAGGTCAGAGAAGAGCACTCGCTACAGATACAAAGTACTCATTACACCGAGTAAGATCTCTTGCCTTTGACAATCGAACGCGTAAATCTTGGAGCGAGAACTCTCAGAGTGCCCGAGAGCAGTAAACCGACAACGCTATAAGGCATACATATTTTAACAAAATAAATAGTAACTTTAATGATGGGTTGGTTTTAACCAGTAAGTTTGACTGACATAAATTACAATGGCGTTTGTCACAGTCAAACTTGTTGGTTAATTAATTCTAGCTAAAAATCCTTAGGCAACTAGACATTAGAGAAAGAACAAACAAGGAAGCTATAAAAAGAAGCGAATGACGCTACTAAACTGCACATCAAAAGGATTTAACTAATATTTAAAATGCCTATTTGGATCCAATCCAACGGAATGCGTCAATGTTCCATGTTTTATTTTAAAGGTCGTTATTTTTAGACTTTAAAAATGTGTAGTTTTGACCCAACTTTTCAATGACAAATAATGTCTAACCATTCATCGGTGGCGCTCATGAACGAGCTACAGAAACGCATAGAAACCTAACACCTCCACCAGACCGACAGACTGTATTATTTTTAGTTTCATGATCTCCAACGTTGCTTTCTCCTCCGGAGAGCTTCGCTCATTGGTCTACATCCCACAAAATTCAGGCACAGCCAACTTTTATAATATTCATCGTTAGTCGTACACGATTTTTAGTAGTTCATTTATTTTGTTCATGAAAGTACCGCAACGCGCGAATTATTCGTGCCGCGTTAATACCATGGCCAACTAAGAGTTGTTTTAATTTTAGTAGGTCATATTTTGCTCTTAAGAGATGTAGGTGGAGGTTAAAGTGCAATAAAGGATACATTTTACAAGAAAAAGGTAGGTAGTTATTTTAGTCTTAATTTGGGCAAAATTAGTAGTAAATGAGTGATAAAAGTCTAGTTATTTATGACTTAACTTTCCTATATTGAGCAAGTCATTAGACCCAGATTAATGTCCTTGCTTGTTTTACTATTGCAATTTAACTGAACAAGCTGTTATAATTTTATTTATACTTTGATTTATATGCCATAATATTGTGGTTATTATCATTTATTTCCTTGCGTTAATCTAATATAGCTACAGGGTGTTACAATAACAGTATTGAGATGGTAATTCACAATACATAAGTACAAGGAGGCATCTTTTTAAGAAACCAAATTACTTCTAATTTTAAAAGGATTTTATATGCCAAATTTAAAAATATTAAATACAAAACAAAACATAACCTTTACTTATAAGAAGCAAATAGATAGTAGATATCGTCGATAAAGATAAGATACCTAATGTAGATTAGAAAAGGAAAGATACAAAGTCGGTCTCAGAAAGTTGATTATTAAAATATATAAGTTGCACGTGTTTCGCCCTTTAGGGCATCATCAGACCTCTAGAAGTAAAAATTAAAAAGATTTACTACACAAATAGGTAATCATTAAACCAAATTTATATATACTTTAGACATTTAATAACTGTTAACAAGGAACATCGTCATATTAGTTTTTATAATTTAATGCAGAACTAGAACCCGGCAAGGGCCGGACTTTCATGACCCGAGCCGAAATTTTGCGATGCGGCCCGGTAATCAAAACCAACCAACTCGACAAGCCCGGAAGACCCGAAAAAAATTATTAGGGCTTGAAAATTATTTTACAAATATTTCTTTTAAAAAAAGCACATAACCAATCTAAGGTTGACTCGAAAGACCGGCTGGCCACAAAATTCTCGCAGGCCCGTGAGGCCCCGGCCTGTCAGGCCCGGCCGACCTAGCAGGTCTCACAAGCCCGACGGACCCGAAAGAAATTGTTAGGGCCCGAAAACCCGAACCTTGATTGTTTAAGCAGCCCGACCTGAGCCCGAGAGTCGATTAACTAATTTTTATAATCCTTGTAAGTAGCTCTAATTCATATAAAATAACATTAACATACTTTGCTTAATTTCTTATAAAATGAAGTCATAAACTTTTAATAGGATGATGATAATGACATAATTTTAGCGCAACCAAAATATGATTAACAAAGTTAAAATATTGAATCGTAGCCAGAATCTAAATTTAACCATCTTACTTATTTTAAGTCTGGGTAACATGCATTTTAAGGCATTACGAAGATTATTATGGAAAACTAATATTTTCGTAGAATATATACCCGAATATTTTTTTTCTACTCCGACATGGATTTTTCCTGTTTCCTTTACACTAAAGTAATTGGTCAAGTGGGCTATTCCGGTTAACTAAACGGATATGATTTCATATCCATCCTAGTTAGGATAAGAAACGGACCAATGACAGTGGTCAATAACAAAGAACCAAAATTTATACGTTGGAAATTTTACGAGTCGTCTTCAGACATTCTGTAACATCAAATTTGTTATTTTTTATATTTAAATCAAAACATTTATGGCAGAGCCTATGTATACACCAATTTTTCCTAAAGACAAAGAAAGTTGAAGATATAAAACCAAAATATATATTTACCAAACTATTCTTAAGTTTTTTAGGACCGCACTAAAGATTTGTACATAAATACCCTTTCTCCTTTCAAAAATCCCTAATTTTCCCTCGAAACTACCACTCATTTCTAGAAAATTACCACAAGATTTTATGCATAATATATTTATACAAAATGAACGTCTGTACTTACTTGCTCTGTTATTTTTTTGCGATAACGGGGCTCTAACCCCAATCAACCTTAAAACTTTTAATATACACAACAAATATAGAAAAATAACTCTTATTGTACAAATTACTATTTCTATTCTTTACAACTGCAATTTAAAATATAATTGACCGCTGTTTGTATCTTGATAATTTTTTCGAAGTCTATTGAATTATATTAAAAAATGTGTCATATTCAAGTCCTAAGAATCCAGTAAATGCATTGCTGTTTTTGATTCATAATTTACTGGGTCATTTGTTAAAAAAGTCCAAGTGAGTTATCATTGTCTACCCCTTTTTTTATATACGAACATAAATTTTGGTATATTTTTCAGAGCACATCTTATTCTAAATACACTCACACTTAACCCTTTTTTATTTACATACGTTTGAGCAAGAATTAGTACATTAGAAAAATTTTATATTGAAAAAAAGGAGGTAATTTCGAACACTTAATGAAATGATAAGTAAAATATTTAGTTTTTTATTCAATCACGACTTAATTTTGTACCTAATTTTTCCTGATGATGATTTTAAAGGTTTTTGTGTTCCAAACTTTTTGGCCACTGTATTGTCTATAGTCGCCTTAAAATTACTTTTTTTTCGAAATACATCTCCAATAATAAATAATTGGTACTTTATATTTCTTAAAAAATAAAATTAATGAAATGTTTCTGTACAAGTAAGCATTATTATAGTATTATATAGTTTTTAAAATGAGTTTCCGTCAAGTATTGGCTAACGTAAGCCAGTCTTAAAGATTAAAAACCAAACAAAGAACAATTTACGAGTAAAAAGACAGAGAATATTACAAAAGTTTCGAACTCTTAAGAAGACATCTAACAAGAATTAATATTGCCTAATAAGACTTGCCTTTTATTGCGAACCTTAAACTTTCAAACTCCAATGAAACAAAAAGGTCATCACGTAGAGAATCTATTTTCTGGATGAGAAATCTTGACATTTTCTCATCGTTTGTCGACAAAATTAAAGAAAAATATTTTTTTAGTGGAAAATTACACAAATTCAAAATTTCATTATAATTGTTAAGTTCTGGTTATGATAAGATACTGAGAATGATATTTTTACTAAAAATTAAATAATAACATCGACTTCCGGTATAAGCGGCAAGCATTAAGTATCCAAATTAAATTGCAAATGTACCTATTAAGTTGCCAATTAAATACCAAATTTAAAAAATAAGCCACGTTTAAAAAGTAATAATCTAAAAAAATGGCGATATTTAAAGGTATTAGCTTTGTTCGTGGTAAGGATTCTGAGCCGATTCAGAACGAGTACTGAATTAGTTCAGAATTATGATAGTAGGCATGCTTGATAATTAACCGTCGTTACGGCGAGCGATTTCAGAAGAAGAACTGTCAATAATATGTGTTTATTTAATATTTGATTTTGGCTGTAACAATTAAATTTGACAACGCAAGATATTTTTAATGATTTTTAGAATTAAACTGAAAAGCAAATTCACTTGCCAATCACTGAAATTTAAAACAAAAGATTTAACATAACCAAACAAACAGTATTGTGACAGTTAAATTTGAAAGGGGTCATGTCCGAACTAACAATTCTCGCTAAATCCGCAGAACTGAAAGAACCAGTTCAGAATCGAACTCGAATCGAATGTTACTTCTTCGCGAACACGGAATTGTAACTGTAATGGAACTGCACATGCGAATAGTTCCGAATCGATTCAGAATCCTTACCGCGAACAAAGGTATTGACATCAGTGGCGTCGCCAGAAAATATTCTCGGGGGGAGGGGGGGCGTAGTGGGCGTAAGTAGGGCATTTTTTTTCTGGAGAAAAGGACAGTCGGGACTACATGAATTTCATGATATTGTACCTAGTGAAGAAAGCGGAAAAGCAGCGCAGGCGAAAAATTTTCGGGACCACGCCCAAAGTTCGTTTAAAATTCACCTAACTACTATCAAATTTCGAAAATTAAATTATTACCTCCCCCCCCCTCTACATGAGATTAGATTTTGTAAATGTTTTTTATTTTTTTTAATATTCCTAGCTCTTTATTTAAAAAAAACATTTTTTATATTAGTGAAAAATATCAATATTGGTGTAAATCCAAAATTTTCACATAAGACGTATGTATGTCTCTAACCAGCGTTTTTCGGGCTCGGTTTTTCATGATTAAAAGTAAAGTAAATGCTCACCAAGCCAAAATTGATGATTTTTTCAGAAATCATGTATTTTAGGAGCGTAGATCTAAGAGCAGTTTTTGGTGCAAATGCTTAGGTTTTAAAATACTCCTTCTTAAGTGCAGTTTTGTATATTCATAATAAAGCATTCTCGTTTCTTCCCGCACTATTTTTTTTTATTATAAATTATCACACTTCTATAAAAAATATTTCAATTAAAATTTTTACTTATTTTAAAAATAAAAACCTAATTGTTTTTTGTTTTTGTTGTAAAAATATTTTATTGCATTGTGTTATATTTTTGTTGATTTAAAATAGCTTTTAATAGGGAATATAATAGAAAAATACTATTAAATATTATTCTTTTTACTCGTTTTTCTTTAACATCATAAATCTATAACTAAAACGATATGCGTCTGAAACCTTAATCTCTATATAAAACAGGACTTTTAGAAGGAAACGTTTCCTACAAGACCTTTGTAATCTAAGCCACGAATACATTATTTGAAGATTTAAATTAAGAGTACCTGCGTTAGACGAAAAATAAGGTTGTAATTAGACTTTTAGACCAGAGCTCCTAGGCTAAATACGCCACTGATTGAGGTTATTAGCAAGATGTAAAATAATTTGTAAAGGTTTTTTAAAACACGTTTTGCTTTGACATAGATAGTTTTTTTTAAATAGAAAGTAAATCTATTCAAAAATATAATCCTGAGGATGTGATATACAGCAGCAGCTTTCCTGTGGTGACATCATACATCAATGTGTTATCTGGTAATAAAGGAAAAGTAAACCGGATCGTGAAAATATATTTTCGCTCGTAAAGGTTTAATCGATCCTTTATTATTTTTATGGTTGCACAATAGCGCTGCTAAAAATAAAGTGGTGCATATAAAATACAACGATTGCACGATTCTAGAACAATGTAAGTGCAGTGATGCAAGTCAGGTTACTCATAATCTAGTTAAAAGACCAAATTTTAAAATAATAATCAACAAAAATATTTTAAAAAATGCCTTACGACAAATTTGAAACTTTGGGATCAAGCCGGACTGATTTTTGTTTGATGATTTTCAATCAAATTAAATATCCGTCCATTGTCCAGCAGAATCTTAATAATTATAAAATAAAACATTAATAAATAAAAAAAAGTTAGCGGACAAAGTGGTGCTGCATCTTTTTCATTAAAGTACACAGGGACCACAAAATAATGGGTTTCCTGGGGGCATATGTAATGCGAGCTCACTAAACATCGTTATCGACATGTTTTTGCAGTTTTTTACAAATATTTTTTCCTAACACTGTATACTTATTATCTACAGAGGCATCAATTCCAAAAACATTGGGGTTAGAAGATATTCCCTACATACAAGAAGTTACCTCCATGGGATCTCTTGGGGGAGATTATTCAAAATTTTTAAGTGTGAAAAAACCTTTGTAACAATTAGCGTAGTAATAATATCAATTCCAAAAACTTTGGCCTTAGAATATTCTCTAAATACAAGAAGTTACCTCCATGGGATCCCTTGGGAAGATTATGTAAAATTCTAAATTTTAGAAAAACCTTTGTAACCATTCGTAGTAATATTATTAATTCCAAAAACATTGCATTTAAAAGATATTCACTTAAAAAATATAAATAAAACCATTGTAACTATTACCGTGGTAAGAGTATAAATTTCAAAAACATTGGCCTAAGAAGATATTCCCTAAATAATAAAGAAGTTACCTGCATGGTATCTCTTCGGGAGGTTATTTAAAATTCTAAATTTTAGAAAAACCTTTGTAACCATTATCTTGGTAATATTATTAATTCCAAAAACATTGCACTTAGAATGATATTTACTTTTAAAAAATATAAATAAAACCTTTGTAACCATTACCGTAGTAAAAGTATATATTCCAAAAACATTGGCATCAGAAAATTTTTCCTAAATACAAGAAGTTACCTCCATGGTATCTCTTCGGGAGGTTATTTAAAATTCTAAATTTTAGAAAAACCTTGATAACCATTTATTTATTTAATCTTTATTTTAAACCATTACCGTTGCAATAGTAACAGTTCTAAAAACATTAGCCTTGGAAGTTTTTCTCTAAATACAAGAAGTTGCCTGCACGGGATCTCTTGGGAATATCTTTTAAATTTCTATATTTTAGATAAACATTTGTAACCATTACCATATTTTGTAAATATCAAGGGTATAAAATAAACATTGCCGTTTGATTTTATATAGGTATTTATTTTTTCAATATTTTTAGTCACTTGGGGCACCTCAAAACCTCGATTATTTCCATTTCGTTTTGTTGTGACTTTCTAGGCGTATATTTTATTATTTCCTAATTAAACTTGATGTGTTGATTAGGCACTTAATCCATTTTATTTAATCGCTCTTATGGCACACCCGAAAAATTACTGTCAAATTGTTTACCAGTTTATTTGCTTTTTCTATGAATATCTTATCAGATAACTAAGCTCATCATGAGTAATATCGGCACGAACTATATTGCAGTTTGCAGTTGGTGTGAAGTCAGTGATTTGTTTTATTTTAGGCAACATCCAGGCAATAATTTTGAAGACGTATGCAAGAAATTTAAGACTGAACAAATTACAATAAGACTGTGATACTTAACTGCGTGATTATTTTACAAATATAAAAAGAAGCTACTTCCATACTAACATATACCTCATAAACACCTTTCTTCAGTTCCAAAGGAAATCCAAAACTTTACAAAATGGATTTCTTGTCGGAATTCGATGAAGAAATGGCTAAAAATGATACGTACGACCTGAAGTTTGGCAGAAAAGTACAAAGAGTGGGCAAGATATTTTCATATACATTTTGGAGAACTAAAATTAATGGAGAAATATTTTGGAGCGTTCAAGGAAATAATAATGACGGATCAGCATGGATTGTTACACAGTATTTTGGACGACCTGAAGAAGCTAAAAGGTAGAATACTATGATTTTAAGTTTATTCTTAATAAGGTGATCAAGGTTAAGTTTTAACCTATCATGCTGTTATAAATACTTTCAAAAATTTGATATGTGGTTGTTATTTAAACCAAAAATATGATGCATATCACATATCGGAAATTTCGAAAAATTTATTGAAAAAGCAAGAAGTGAGAAAAGAAGGTAAAAATATGAAATTAACTTAAACAACAAATCAGAGTATTTTTATAATACCTAAATTAATTTTAATTAATGAGATATATAGATGCTGATTATCTTATCTTAATTGACAAAGATTTTTTTTCATTTCGATCGATTTCAGTTATGTAATAACATATACCGAGTGATTCCTAATTTGATACTTCTTTTTTAGCTGTGTATAGAAGGCACTAAAATAAACAACATTTTCAAATACTTTTTTCAAAAATAAGGTAGTTACATTAAATTACACTATGGATCAAATATAGTTCTGCCTAACTTTCCCGTTGAATTAAGAAAACTTCTGGGTGTAGGATGAGCCAGCAAGGAAAAGCATTCTGCGTATAATCTCGAAGCAGCAGCCGCACTTGACGACACGTACCGTTAATTAACACCATATCCACTAGTTCATTGTTTTCAAATTTTACCATTTTCACGTTTCACCAATTTAAAATTATTTTGCAAACACACCGCAGCGGATTGACAAATAACTCACCACCGACCCGTAAATTGCATGACAAATAAGATATAAGACAAACAACATAAAGTATAGCAGGCTACGTTTTGATGACCAGGCCTGCACATTTTTACTTCTGTATCTCGCCTATTTTAAAGATTTTTGAAAAAGTATTTAAAAAAACTGTTTATTTTAATGCCTTCTGTATACAGCTAAAAAAGAAGTATCAACTTAGGAATCACCCTGTATAATGTTCGCTTATTTCACATATTTAACAAGCATTTTCAAAACGAACTATTAAAGAACATTTATTTATTCACTTTCATTTTTAAAAAATTTCATTCATTTATTCATAAACGAATGCTAAAACGAAATTTGTACACATTTATAAACGTTTGTAAATGTTTGCTATCATATTTTTAGTGTGGTTGCGGCTTAAAATGTCTCTTTCCGGCTGATTTATTCTTAACAATTTATACCTATTTTAATAAGTTTCTGGAGGGCTGGTATTCTTTGGAAGTTTTCAACATCGACATTAGATGTCGCCATGTGCACATCCCTCTGAAGGTTTCATATTATTATATTCTCATTAATTTATTTATGAGGGATTAGGAAACAGTTAAAAAAAAAATGAATTCTCCATTTTTGTATCTATGAACTTTAAATTCAAGTAAAAAAAATAATAATAAAACCTATTAAAGAATCTCATAATTATTTTATTTAGATATCAACAAGAAGTAATTCTGCATCACCCCACAGAGAAAAAAATCAAAATGGTATATAGATCCCAATGCACCAAAGGAATGAATTGCATCAAAATTTCCCAAGCCATTGTGTGTCACTTCAGAGATGAAACAAACGGATTCAATTTTGAGTTTAGAATTAACAGATTGAAACGAAGACCGTATCCTCAAAGAATGATGTGGTGAAATAATTTACATTATATATTTCGATAAGAAAGGGTAATGAAGCCCTACGTAAGTTACCAGGCGGCTATTATTTAAGCCTTCGGGTTCATGCCAAAAAGTGAACGTTTTCCGGATTATTATCCAAAGGTGATATAATAAGGGTTCACTGTTGAAACGGTTTAATCGTTCGCGATTAGGGGTAATAGATGGTAGTGTAGAAGTGACCACTGTTTTCAAATTAAGGCTTTAAATAATAGGCGCATAAGGTGCAAAATCTATAGAAAAAAATTTATAGAATCAAGAAAATATGTTGTTTAAAACAAATAAACTGCTGGACAATTGCTTTCGAGCAAGACAAATTTCGCCCAAATTTAACAGTTAATATTTTCTGAATCGGATATGATATCGAACTACGGTTTTGAACGGTTGATAGATTTATCCCTTGAGAAACAATTGCCAATGTTGGATTTTCTTTAACTGTCAGAAAATTTTATATACAGGGTGTTAAAGAAGACCATGATTTTTGCTCCAATTTTAATGGCGTGTAACTTTCACAATAATATTTTTAAATTTTATCACTCTACATCAATTGAATCACTAGTTCATAGCAAAGAAAGTAATTTGTCAAATTTTTGATATCTGCTATATTTTAAGAAATACCGATTTTTTTGGAAAACCTTGCTTTATTTCAACTTATTGGTAGCTAGATCTCACTGTGCGTTGTATCGTGCAAAATTTGCGAGTGATTCTTATACCTTATGAATAGTTTGATTATGTTCAGTAACAATAGTTGTACCTAAATGTTATGATGTACAGTGGCGTACTTATAAACACCTATATGTTTATGGTTTATGAGTATAGTGTTAGAAAGTTAGAAATTAATAAATACATTTTTTGCAAAAATTAAATTAAAAAAATTGACCTAATCTAGGGGCGAGTACTTTCCAATATAAAACAATCCTGAAAAATTGTGAGATTTAGGCGAAATTTTTCTTGCTCGAAAGCAATTGTCCAACAGTTTAGTATTAAAGATCAATTTGTAAAACTTTCTATTACAACATTCACTAGGTGTAAAACTAGTTTTCCAGATCAATACAAAAGCTACTATTTTGTATTTTTTAGGGAATAGGTACGTGATAATAACAGACCACGTTGAATTACTAAAAAAAATAAACATAAAGTTTTTTCTGTTGAAATAAGTCTAGATTATAAATATTTATTATACAAAGCTAGATTTCCATAATTTTCTTTTTAACCATATATGACTCTCTTTTCCATAAAAACGATAGGCTAGCATCGGTAAAATACCAGGAGTGGTTTGGTTATGTTTTGGTGTTGGTGAGTCTTCCAGAAAGCTTGCCACTTCAGTAAGTAAATCTCACAATTAAAATATTCATCTTGGTCCGATTAATTAAGGTCTACTTGTACCAAAAAACACGTTTCTTTAGGTATCTATAAAATAATCATAAATGATAATTATGGAACAACAATACAATACAACATTTAATTTATATCTAAAAATGTTACAAAGTATAATAAGTTCAAAACAGAATAAAGAATTATTCTTATATACAGATGAGATATAAGAAACAATTCTTACATATTAGAAATGCTTTCACATTTAATATTAATCCGTCTGGTGTTATGATGAATGTACTTCATCTTACAATCTAGGCCAGAGCTTACATAATTGACAGGCTTAGTTTTTTTTGTTGGATGCTGCACCCATACATTATAATTTAAAAACAGAATTATTATAGGAAGGTATATTTTTTTTTGGTAAAATGTCAAAATAGGTCATTGTTCGCCATATTAACTATTTCAATCTATAGAAGTATTAATTGTTTTAAAACCCACCTTATTTTTAAAATCTATATACTAATTTAAAATTCTTATTTGTCCTGAAAACGAACATACTCTGAGGCAAAAATTACTGTCAGAGATTCATCGCTTTCATATATAGTGCAGCGGGTTGTACGAAGTTAAACTAAACAATTCCAATGTATTTCTATAGTATATTACGTATTAAGTGTGCTAAATAGCATATTACGCACGAATGGAAAAATTGCTTTGCAACACGAAATACGTACTGTACTTTTTTACGGCCCTTACTAATAAATTAAAGATCGATTTATAATTTATAAAGTATCGATTTGAAATTCAAATCTCCAATAATGACAATGTCACTGTCAAATATTCAAAACGCAAGATATATAAATGTCACAATTTGAGTAGTTCAAGAGGCTAACTTGATTGTTATACTAGGCATCATAACGCACAGTTATGCGTTTCTATTCTTCACGCACAATTGTGCGTAAGAATGGATTTACTAATAGAGTGCACTGTACGTAAAACAATGTTTACTAATATAGGAGTAGAAAAAAATTCTTATAAAATAATAATTATTTTTTAGGAATTTCTTTCCTCTGATTTTGTATAACTCGCTGCTCTCGAAAATAAAGCCATGAATCACTGGCGGTAACTTTGGACCTGGAGGCAATTTTGAATATCCCTCTTTAGCGAAAAGCGAAAAAAAGATCCTTAAGACTATTTTAATATTAGACTTAATGAAAAGAAGCTTAGCGGCAAGCAGACAGAGTAGTGCGTCTATCTTTTGCATTAAAGTACACAGGGACTCCAAAGGATCCCTGGGGCACAGGTAGACAATGACAGGCTGTTTCGTTCTTGTTAGAACTCATCAGAAAGCCATAACCCGTAAGCGACCCCCAGTACAGCGAGCCTGTTCTTTCAAGGTGTTTTTAAGAAATAAAAACGCGATGAAAACCCAGTAACGCCATCAGAAGGAATCAACTCAATGCAAAAGATAGCCATCTAACGTGAAAACGTAGAAATATAAATAATTATAAATAAATCAAGCACGGAACGGCCACTTCACCAGTATAGGAAACATTTTTTCGCTTCTATATACATCTCCACGGCTTTGTGGATTCAGATCCAGATCGCGCTGCAGTCGCATTGAGTTGATTCCTTCTGATGGCGTTACTGGGTTTTCATCGCGTTTTTATTTCTTAAAAATGCCTTGAAAGAACAGGCTCGCTGTACTGGGGGTCGCTTACGGGTTATGGCTTTCTGATGAGTTCTAACAAGAACGAAACAGCCTGTTATTGTCTACCTGTGCCCCAGGGATTCCATTATCTTTGGCGTCCCTGTGTACTTTAATGCAAAAGATAGACTCACTTCTCTGTCCGCTTGCCGCTAAGCTTCTTTTCTTTATATATTTTAACTGACACTAAATTCCACTATTTTAATTAGATTTAATATTTCTTCCACCCTGTACCTTATGAGGTAACGAACCCTACCATTAATTCTTCATGATGACCTATAAATAGCAATTAAGTTAGCCTAGCGAAGGTTATTTTAGCAATTAAATTTAAGTAGATTGTGATTCTGTTTTACAATTAAAAAAAACTAGTTGTGTAATGATTTGAGAATTTATGATTACCTAGATTTCTATATAGGTGTTTCTTGGGTAATAGTTAAGTTTGTTTTAAGTAAAACTAAATTAATTAAGCGAGGTGAAACCAAAATTAAATTTGTATATCAATTATTCAGACGGAAAGCTGTATAAAATAATTTTCCTTTTGTTGTAATAATTGCATACCTTCAAAAAAATAATGTTTTTTAAATTTTGGTATTTGTTTTAATTCAAGTACCAATTAAGTTTTTTGTAGTATGAATTATTACCTAAGTAACTTATTCATTAACAAGAAATAATGTTTATATTGTTTATATGCATGGGAAGATATACCTTTTCTCTTCTTTACATGAACCTTGGAACTAAATATATAAACTTATAAAACTGCTCATATTTTTCTTTAAAATATTGAAAGCATGTTTTTTAAAATTTTTTCTCAAATATACAGGGTGGACTTTTTAACTGGAATAAATTCAGTATTAGGAAGCCTCAATAATTGCCGAAAAAATACACAACAACGGCTGCGCTTATTTTTAGTTTGGCATACTTTTTTCATGTCTTTATGAAATGTAACCCTCTTCTTGGGGTAAAAACCGCCTCTAATTTTTTTTTTCAAATATAAAGGTACGCATTTCGCTAATCTAGAAAGCTAGAAAAAAAATGGCCATATTAGCAACAATTGATTTGACTGATTTTTACAGGAGCTTAGGCAACGACGTATTACCTTTTTTCTAACGATCACAATACATACCTTTACATTTGAAAAAAAAGTTGGGGGCTGTTTCTACCTAAAAAAAAAGGGTAAACTTCATGAAGACGCGAGAAAATGCGAAACTAAAAATATTGAATTTGTTCCAGTTAAAAATTCCACCCTGTATAGTTCAATAAACGCAAGACTTCAAAAGGAATTTTGGTTAGACAGCTGCTTTTTGGTGGACGGTACATTTTATTTTGAAAAGACAAACATTCATTATTTTATATTCACCCTTGCATAAGGGCAGAATAGTTATTTAAAACCAATTTCTTTTATTATGTAGAATTTAATGCTCTACAGCATTTATAAAAAAAAATTTTATATTATTTTTCGTTTAAGCGTAATAGTTTAAAAATATATTTTCAACCCCATTCGGAAGTTTTTTACTTGCAACGACTGGATACAAAATAGTACTGAAGTGTTCTTTCAAACAATACAAACAATAAAATGTACCTTCCACAGTAAATACTGGTTTCTTGTGAACACATTCATGTACACGACGGAACTACCATCAGATGTATCGATTTAAATTATTCTTGGTTATTAAACACAAGTAGGTATCCTCGCAAGTATCTAATATAAAAGTGACTGTGAAAAATAATGTTTCTTCATTATTTTAAGACTTTTACTTGTGGTTTAAGGTAGTTATGAAATAAAAATTGTTATATTTTAATTTAAAAATTGTTTAGTTATCATCAAAAACAATGGGTGTTGTTTTTTGAAGCGAAAGTTAATGGTAGATCTAGCATAAAATTAGTTTTGTTGTACTAGGTATCATGATGTTTTTGTTCAATTTAATAATTGTACTTACTGTTAAGGTTTTTTGTATTAATTTTAGTGATCTCTTTTGTTACGCTTGAAACTATTTTATTGTGCTATTTTTTTGCTATCTTTTAGAGGCGTGTATATTTTGCATAGGTATTTTTAGTTAGCTTACTTGGTTTAGTTAAAAATATTGTTTCTAAGTACAAACGGTGTGGAAAATAAGAGAAAACATTGCACTACGCTATAACCTGTAACTTAAAGGCAATAACTACATAAAAACATTGTTTAACTGGAATAAATTCAACAATAAAGAAGCCATCTATTCCTGGAAAACATTCAAAAACACGGATATCGTTTTTGTAGATCTTAGAGATTTTTTTTGTATATCTATGAGTTTTATTATTCTCCAGGGATGGAAATTTTTTTATTTCAAATTCAAAAGCATGTATTTTTATATAATTTTTTTCCTGGCAAAACCCTATAACTTAGTAAAATTTATTTGTAACATTACGTACATGCTTTCTGAAGTTGTCTGTAGGATTTCGTGTGTTTATCGTCGCCCAAGTTTCTTTAATATTTCTGGTTTTGTCTGGTAAAGTTTATTTTAAGGTGGATTAAGAATAGTCGACGAGTCATCACAATTAGTGCATTTCCACCACATCGCGCATATTGTACCTGTGTCTGGCGATGGCAACAAAATGTCTTTTTTTTTTATATACAAACTATTATAAAAACGAATTTTACGTGAATTAAGTGGCGCGGCGTCAGTGGAGATTTTTAAGATAATATCTGGCATCGTTTGTAATTTTAATGAAAAATAAAAAATTACCACGAATAGCCTCAGTATTTATATTTTCATGTTCTGCATGGCGGATGATATAATTTGAATCTATATAATTGAACCTTTTAAAAAACTTTCAATTAAAAAAAAAATAAGATGACGGAAGATAACTAAAACTTCTTGTGAATCTCTTGTGAATTTTTATAATAAATTTTGAATTAGATAAGCCAGGAAACGATGCCGCGTTATGAAAGGCTCTTAAAAAAATAATCCAGGGGGTTAAAATAAGGTGGTATTGTTAAAATCCAATTCAATCTTTCCGCCCACTAATAGTTTTACCTCCTCTCGCTAGCGACTAGTTAGGAACAACTTCGTTCAAATATTATCGAACCTTATGCGTCGAAGGATTTCCTAGTCGGAGGATAGAACGAAGAGGTACACTTGAGTAGCCGGCAATGTCTCCAGATTTTAACCACTTGATTTTTTTCTTTAGACCACCTGAAAACTAATGTTTACTAGGCCAATCCAGAAAATTTAGAAGAACTTACGACGAATAACACACGAAATTCAATAAAGAACATTAGAAATGATACATAACATTCCAAATTAATTTTACTTTAGGCTAGGGTTCTGCCAGGAAATAAAATGGTGAATATTTCCGATAATGATTATTAAAAACAATTTAGGAAATCACATCTTTAAATTTTTTCTCGCTTAAAAGGTAACAGAAATAAAAAAAGCTGTTAAATCAAAAAAAAGTATCCTTGTCTTAAGATTTTTTCGAGAAAAGGATGTATTCCAGTTATAATATTCGCCTTGTAAGTATATAATAATATTATTAGTATTTTGTTCGTTTATGATTTTTAAATTTAATTAATCAAGGTATGGGGTTAAGAGTGTAAGCATAATTAATATGATGTAGGCATGTAAGAAAATAAAGTATAAGTACAAGTATAAAAAAAAACCTAAATAAATATAAATACTGGGTGGTGCGTCCGAACAGGACACATGGGATTTCACCACGTAAATTTTGAGGTGGTCAAATATTCGCTCCCGTATTTATTTTAGCTCAAAAATATACTGAAACTTTTTAAAGAATACAAAAAGAAGAATATCCTTGTCGAATTTAAGGCGTAAGTTCCTAGTAATTTTAAAGTTATTTAGAGAAATGTATTTTTAAGATGATAAACTAGAAAATACGGACCTGATTTCTGTCAGTAAATACCGCAAGTAAATGATTAAAAGTTTATCAATAGCTATTTATACAACAAGTAACGAAATAAGTGTCTTTTAGGCACGCGACGTGAATTGTCCTACGAGACGAAGCCGAGTTGGACAACACGTCAAAGTGACTAAAAGACATTGTTTCGTAACGAGTTGTATACAATATTTTTTCTTTAACTTAATTTATTTTACTAACATTTTATTATCTATGTTTTATATGCCCCTTTCAAAAATTGACACTTGCCAAAAAAAATTAAATTATACCTAGTCTGTGGTTACGTTTTAATTGTAAATAATTACCTGCATTACTTTTAAGCACGTTGCTCCTGGTAACGCGCTTAAAAGTTTTTTAAGCACGCTGCGCCTAAAAGGAGGTTATTAAAAAAACACAATGACAATTAAAAAGAGGTTATTATAAAACGTCAGTAGAAAAAGTCATTTTATGTCAATCTTAAGGTTAGGGACAGGTTTTGCATAAAATTACCTATTCAATAACTGTAATAAACTTCCAGTTAAAAAAATATCAAAGGACAGTAAACAATTTTTATTATTTTACACTATACAATAAATAACCAGAAACCTAATGATATATTTGTTACAATATTTCAACCAAATTAATTAATATTTCCAGTCGTAGGTTTTATTTTAACTAATGTTTAAGAAGATGCTTGACGATTATAAAACTTCCTTGTTGCATTGACCAGTTTGTATGGCGAGATCCTATTACAAACTGCTGAAATTGAGTTTATGAATTTGTCCAAATGTTCGCACCGAACATTTTAATAAATTTTATCTATTATGTGTCTCCACAAAAAAAGGCCATTTAAAAAATCTCTGTAATTGTTACAGCATTCTGTCATTTGAAAACAAAAGTTTGATCTTCGTTCCTCGTCAATTCTTGGTGTACTTGTGTGAATGATATTGGTGTATCTGTAAAACTCGTAACGCAGTACTGTGATGGTTGTTTAAGGTTTCCCCTAGCGTCCTAGTACTAACTATACCTTTACTTTCTTCGGCCCTGTTACTTTGATTTTTGCTTTGGCATTTACCTTTAAATTCAAATTTCTTAATTATTTTCTTGCCTGTAATGGGTCGGTTAGGAAAATTTACTGAGAACCAGTACTATTGCTCATGGCGATTAAAAATTTTTAACACACAATTATTTGAAACAATTAAAAATGCTGTATTTTTATTTTAACCTGAATTAAAATTAAACACAATTGTACTCCAGATTTAAGCTAGTAGCAACATTTTCCTAATATTTATAAAACGATGTCTAAAAAATTTAAAAATTGGCAGACATTTTACTCTCACTAAGCTCTTTAAAAAGTCTTTATAAACGTTTTCTTTAAAATCAGTACAAGAGCGAATATTTGACCACCTATAAATTTATATAACTTATTTGAGCTGGGCTACATTCTTGGTGAAACGAAATCTCCATTATATGGAAAATAAAACAGTGGTTACTTGTTATGTTTTACAGTTTTTAATTCAGTTTCATGAACCCTGTTTCGATCTTTTCAGATCATTGTCAAAGGTAATGAGTAGCTTCACCTTAGCTCATTACCTTTAAGAATGATCAGAAAAGATCAAGACATGTGTCAGGAAACTGAATAAAAAACTGTGAAACAGTAACCACTGTTTTATTTTCCATATAATTAAAATTTATAGTTTTGAATTGAACACAAGACATTTCTGTACTTTTTTAAAAGTGTTGAGGGCGTTGGAGTAGTCCTGAAAAATGGGTTTTATTACCCGGCTTCATCTTATTTAATTCATGGCATCATCTCGATAATAAATATTGTGATGATTATGTACAGGGACATTATTTTAAGTGTCTCACCCGATTGGCGACTTTGCTATCGACCACAATAAAAAAACAATTATGTATTCCCTAATAGCTTTTTGTGAAGAAGCCAAATTTGATGTCAAAAAAATATATGTTTACAAATTTGACAGATACGACGCCATATTGGATTTTCTTAAATGGCAACCCTACCTTATAGTAAGCCAGCTGCATTCGCCTATTTGTTCCAACATTAAAAATATATAATTGTCAATATTTATTTTCATCCGTTCCGGAGATACGAGGCTTCGAAGTTGGTGATTTTGTTATCATCGAATTAACAGAAGCTTTGAGATTAGAATCTCAATTTTTTCTGGAGATACGTAATTTTTTATGGCGGAGCCACCCATGCTATTGTCATATATGTCAGATGTCAGAAAATGACAGTTACGACGCCATTTTGAATTTTTTTAAATAGCAACCCACATTTATAACTACGTCAGTGTATGGTATTTCGCGGTCCGATTTCAAAAATATATAGTTGTCGATATTTATTTCCAACCCTTACCGAAATACGACCGTATCAAAAACTGCATCGTATGAGTATGTATGGTCGTATTTCGGTAAGGGTTGGAAATAAATATCGACAACTATATATTTTTGAAATCGGACCGCGAAATGCAATACACTGACGTAGTTATAAATGTGGGTAGCCATTTAAAAAAAATTCAAGATGGCGTCGTAACTGTTATTTTTTGACATCTGACATATACGACAATAGCATGGGTGGCTCCGCCTTAAGAAATTACGTATCTCCACAAACAATTGAGATTCTAATCTCAAAGCTTCTGTTAATTCGATGATAACAAAATCACCAACTTCGAAGCCTCGTATCTCCGGAACGGCTGAAAATAAATATTGACAATTATATATTTTTAATGTTGGAACAAATAGGCGAATGCAGCTGGCTTACTATAAGGTAGGGTTGCCATTTAAGAAAATCCAATATGGCGTCGTATCTGTCAAATTTGTAAACATAGATTTTTTTTGACATCAAATTTGGCTTCTTCACTAAAAGCTGTTAGGGATTACATAATTGTTTTTTTTATTGTGGTCGATAGCAAAGTCGCCAATCGGGTGAGACACTTAAAATAATGTCCCTGTACTCTTAACAATAATGCATGTTTTAATTAGAACTAGGTTAAAGATCAGGGTTCTTAAATAAATTAACGTAAAAAAACTAAACGAAAAAAAAACTGTTAGACAAATAAAATTATTTTTATTAAGTAAAATATAAAATCAATAAATTTAGTTTTATTCCGTATTGATTTTTATTCTTTCCTTAATCGTGTTTCAATTTACATAAAGCGCAGGAAAACTACTACTTAAATGATGAAAATGTCAGTAATAAAGCAGGTAAATGGGCAGCTTGTTTACAAGCCAACTAATTTTAGAGTAATTTATTTCTGTTAATAGAGAAATTTCGTATTCAGAATTAATTTAAGAAATTTAAAAATAAATAATGGGTTATTTTCAATTTTTATGCCCTTATCCGCGAGTATTATTTTGAAAAATAATTGGGTCCGTTTTCGTCATTTAACTAGAAGCTTTTTTCCTTGATATGCTATAAAACAAAATACTGATTTAACAATTTGGCGTTTAAAAGCATCCAATCAATATTTCTAAATTATTTTCCACGGTTACTAGCTTCATGCGAAATTATCTCTATACATTTTAAATTAGACTAAAAATATAGCGTTCTCCTGGCCTGAATTCTGGCCATGTTTATTAATGGGTTTATAAAAACTTCTTAAATTTGGATATTGGAGAGTGTATTTTCATGAAGAAATAAATGTTCAACATTTTTTATAACACAATGAACTTTAGTAATTATTTTTAGATTCTTTATGAGCTTATATCTTTTTTTAAATTTTTTTCCCAGTGTAAAAACAACTTTTTTTGTAATTCCGGCCAAGAAGAACCGAAATTTAATAAGGCAAATTTAAGCGCGTTATTCCATAAAAAATAATTTTGCAAAAATTGTCCCCAATTTGTTATCGTCTAACATGCTTCCTGAGGTTTTTCAAGCATGCATAACTTGTACTTATTAAGAAGATTAAATTTCAAGTTGTTTTAGTTTATTACCATAATAACCTTCCCAATGCCGTTTAATTTTCAAGGCTCAAAGTACACAAAACACCCATTTTGTAAGGCTCAGTGGGGTTGCCTTCGCCCCCCTCTCCCTGAGATACTTAATATCAAATAACATTAATATGGATTCCACTGCAATAATTTAAATCAATCGAAATTAATTACCCATTTACCTATTACATGCGTCAATTGATGGTTAACTAATATATACATCTGTTGAATATACAGGGTGATTTCTAAGTTGATACTTTGATACCTTTTTAGTTGTGTATAGAAGTCATTAAGATAAACAACATTTTCAAATACCTTTTCTTAAAAAACTCAAAAATACAATACTTACATTGATTTATTACACTATGGATCAAATACGGTCCTGCCTAACTTGCCTGTTAAATAACATTAAGAAAACTTCTGGTTGTAGGATGAGCCCGTAAGGGAAAGCATTCTGCGTATAATCTCGAAGCAGCAGCCGCATTTGGACGACACTAAGTAAGTAAATTAGCACCATATCTACTAGTTCATTGTGTTCAAATTTTATCATTTTCACGTGTCACCAATGTAAAATTAACTTGCTTCAGAAAAACACACTGCAGCAGATTGCCAAATAAATAACTGACCACCGACCCGTAAATTGCATGACTAATAAGACAAAAACAACATAAAATATAGCAGGCTACGTTTTGATGACCAGGCCTGCACTTAGATTTTTAACTTTTGTATCTCGTCTATATTTAGGTTTTTGAAAAAAGTTATTTGAAAATGTTGTTTATTTTAATGCCTTCTATACACAGCTAAAAAAGAAGTATCAACTTAGGAATCACCCTGTATTATTGGATATTCAACATGTGAAAATAGAACTTACATAAAAATACTGTAAGTCGTAGAATAAAGAATACAATTTTCTGGGATATTAATAATAAAAAAATGTTTCCCGTATACAGGGTGTCCCAGGAAAGGATGCACTCCACAGGGATATCGTGAACCATAGAGGATACAGAGATGGTTAAATTAGAAAAAAGTTGGGCACCACTAAATCCAGCAACATTATGTCGTCTAATTAAAAAAACAGTGAATCCATCAGAAGATATTTTTTGGCAAAACGGAATCTTCGCGATTTCGTTTTTATTTTTACTCTATTTGAAGTGATGTTTTATTATAAAGTTTACATTCTCATTACCAGTTTTTCTCCTCTATAAGTTGGTGTAATTAGATTTTTAATCCGACGTTTCGTTTTTTAAAAACCATTATCAATTTGGCTTTTTTAAATAATCGGAAAATTTGATTTTAATATTTTTAAATTCCCCTCCATCTTTATAATTCAAGGACGTATCACACCAAGTATTAATAATACGTTTCGGACTTAAAAATCCATCATCAACACGAATAAGTGCAAATTTAACTTGTATCAATAGACTTTCTTTTGTTTTTAAATTAGAAATAATTTGACTCTGGACGTTAACAACAAATCATAATAAATTTTTCTTATCTTGAATAGTGCCCCAAAAGTTTTATTAAAAAAAAACTACCCAAAACATAAAATATTTACGTCAAAGAAAAGGGATAAAAGTTCATTTGCACTGAACCATTTAATTAATCTTATCTGTCATTTGGCAAGCATTTATAATTGACAGCCTACTATACAGTTCAGACAGATGAAAATTAGATTAGGTTAAGGAGATAAAAAATAAAATAGTTTCAAAAAAGATGAATTTGCACTTATTCTAATTGATGATGATGGTTTTGAGAAAACGAAACGTCGGATTACAAATCTACTTACACCAAATTGTAGAGAAGAAAAAATGGTAACAAGAATGTAAACTTTATTTAAACATATCTCTTGAAATAGAGTCAGAAAAAATAAAAACGAAATCGCGTAAATAAGGTTTTGCCCAAATATCTTCTGAAGAATTTGGAGTTCCCTGTCGAGTGCATCCTTATCCTTATCTGGGACACCCGGTATATGTATATAATGTCGCATGGAGCTGGTAATCATGGAGAAAAATTTAGAAATATTGTTCGGATGCGCTTAAAAGATTATTCGAGGTCAAACGATCAGGTTTCTATTGTACGAATTATTTATGCATTTAAATATAAATAGGACCCCTCTTAAAATTTTAATAGGTTTTTTGCTTACTTACTGACTACGAATAAACCCGAATAAACTCTTACAAAAACACCATTTCTATTTTGGTAACAAGCAATTATTGTTACAATTTACGTAGGTTAAGGTCACAAGCTTTTTGTCGTAATAGAAATCTTGAAAATACGTCATACGCGCACACATGCCTAATTATCTCATAGTTTGAAGGCAGCTTTATTTTATATATTATCTAGGAACGTCCCTAAACTAAAAATACTTATAGTCGTAAATTATCCAAAACTGGAATGCTTTAAATGTAAGTTTTTCGTATCTTATATTTTCCGATTCCAAATAACTTTTTCCAATTGAGGAGCAACTGTGCAAAATGCATTAAATCCATTTTTTATAATTTTCAAGGTAAATATAAAAATGTAGTGCTTTTTAGTCAATCTATCATTTGAACAATCCAGTTTAATCAAAGCGCGATAAATCAATTAGAAATAGCCATATTAAAAACACTCTTCCAAGCAAAACGGATTAATTCCAATGCATGTTTAAGCAAAGTGCAATAAATCCAATTCGCATTTAAGCAAAGCAAAATAAATCCAAAAAAAGAATATTCATTTCTGTCTAAAGCGTTTGCATTCTTTTATTTCAATAATCTTATATATATAATTAATAATTATTTCACTAAAGTTTTAAATTTTATTGGCCTTATAAAATAATGTAAACTTAATTACTTCAAGCAAAACGCAATAAATCCAAACAAGAAGTAAGCAAAAAGGAATTAATCCATACTAACCTAGCAAAATGGCATAAATCCACATTCTGGTTAAACAAAATGCAGTAAATCTACTAAAAAATATACCATATTGTCATGAAAATCGAAAAATTTATATTAAAAAAGGAAATATTCCTTTTTAATCCTATTACAAAAATTATTTTGCGCCACATGAAAATCTTAGTATTTCTTCTAACTTACTTTGCTAGTTTTTTAAGTTTTATTCAAAACAACATATTATGGATTTAATGCGTTTTGCACAGTTGCTCCTCAATTAAGGTGAATATTAAAATGTGCCAGAGAGAGAAAATACCACAGACAAATTTCGCTTAGATCTGTAAAGCCTAATAAGTGCGCAGACAAACGTTAAGAATTATGAAAAAAAAATGCGTTTGTACGCATGTCTCGGTCATATTTTAAAGTGTCCCCCAAACTGCGGCGGTGGCTCAGCGGTGAGTCACTGGCATTCCACCGTGACGTTCCGAGTTCGATCCTCGAAGTGGGCATACGCACAATAAAAAAAATATGTCCTAATTTGTAGGGAAGAGTGTGATCTCCCGAACCACCCCATTCACGCCGGTAACCAGGCCGGATGAGATCGGATATCTCGTGAGGTGCGGAAGAAGGTACACACTCCCCAATCGGTAGGTCATGCAATGCCGTAAGAAATCGAGAGTTACCCCTTGGGGGGGGGGGGGGGGGGGGAGTGTTGCATGACTGAGGATCGTGGTTCGGAACCCATATTAAGCTGTAGGTCCTTTCGGTAATGGTCCTGGCAGCGAACGAAGAGGTAAAATGCCTAATTCGAAAGAATGGCAAGAAATGACAATGACAAGTGTACCCCACAAATAAGCATTGGCACAAGTCCTCTGTAATAGGCACCATTGTTCTTTGTCTTTGTTTGACTAGATCCGAACACGTTAAAATTATCCTTGTTAAATTGCGGGTTTTTTCTGAACCGAATTACAAAAAAAACCAAGCAAGATATTAAATTACTGTTTTCACCAATGGAAAAGTGGTATCTATGTGGGTGTTAAAAAGTAATTTTCAAGCAGAAAAAAAAATCGAGGAAAAAGATATAAGCCAATAAAAATCACCCCAAAAAATACTAAAGTTTACTTACTGTATTGTAAAAAATATTGAGAAAATTTTTTTTATGTAAAAATAACTTTCTCCTATATCTGTAAAGTCCAAATTTTAAAAGTTTTTAAAAATCCGTCCATAAACTTGAACAGGATTCGGTTCAAGGAAATGCAATATTTTTGATCTATAGAGATATAAATCGCATGGAGCTGGTAACTTTGGAGAATAATTTAGAAATATTGTTCGAATCCGCTTAAACTGGCAATAACTATATTTTGTGTTTTTAATATATAACGGATTTATTGTGCTTTGACTATTAAATTTAGTATTTATACAAAACATAGTTTCCGTCGTTCCCTGGCTACCATGTTGGCCGATTCTAGAGTAGGATTCACTAATGTCAAGCGACTCGGAGTCTGAAAATCGACGCCTGTCGCCGAGAGTTACATTAATGATCAACAAATCAAAAAAAGAATATTTCGAATAAAATATTGAACACGAACTCCCCTTCTACAATTCAACTTTCTTCATGACTGATAGAAGTAAGAACGCTGGTGGATAGAGCAATTACTATCTGTAATTTAAATGAAGCCCTCAAAGAAGAAACCAACTACATCAAGACCGACCTCAACAAAAATGGCTACCCCATGCATTTAGTTGATAAACTATTGGAAAATTACATAAATCGGCCAAATACACAAAAGAAGCAAATAGAGTCTCAATCAACACTCAACATTTTGTATGACAAAGGAGTATCTAAGAGAATTAAAAGACTAGGACAGCGATGCATCATCAATATGGTAGACACTCAGTTAGGTGCAGCTGACCATGCCTGGACACACAGTCATCACATCAAGTGGAAAGAAGCTTAAATCCTGCATAAAGAACCACATTGGAGGAAGAGGAAGTTTAAGTAAGCTGCTACCATAAACCAGAATCCAGATTGTTTTAGTAAGCCATCATTAGATATCAGAAATATCTGGAATTTGTTAAGTAGATGTTAACTAAAAATACCGCACACGAACTAAACGCATGACTGCACCCATCTCAGTTATGCTACAGTGCATCTAGCTAGTATAAATAGAGCTGTAGTTATTTTACTTATTTAGTATTCAACTGAAGATGACTGGAGATACTTACCAGTTGAAACGTTGTGATATAAAATAAATAAAGACAATGCAAGTCCAAAACTATTCTATCAGTAAGAAACATCATTGTCTCCAACTTTCAAGCAGACAACTTTCATCATGCTATTTAAACAGCTGCTCTTCTGAGTTTAGTCAACTTAACGCTGTCCTAAGATCAACATGTATCAAGCCATAATGTTATCTGCCCTTACGCGCTAAATGAACTGACCGGATCTGCATTCAATTTGCATAATGTCAATAATTGTTCTTTTGTGATAAATATTATAAACAAATAATTTAATTTTCTATAATTATGTAATTTTTTGTAGTATAGTTGTTTTTTTCAAGATTAATTAAAAATTATTGATTAAGTTCATTTTTGTTGTTATCTAATATCGTAGGAAACATTTTGTTCCTAACTAACACGTGCGCAAAGTGCCTTTTCCACACGCAAGAACTTATCCGAACTGCGCTGCGCGTCATTCGTCTAACTGTATTTGCTTGCGGAAAAGTAACACTTCGCGCACTAGTTAGGAAAATAACTTTTTCTACGACCGTGCGTTTTAACCCATTTTCCCGCACGCATTTTAGTTTTGAAAGTGTCACTTTCCCGCACTAGTGCGAGAAAGTAGAATAATGCAAATTTTGACCTTATTAGATAGTTTTTTACTTCGGAAGTTAAAACTATTGTGTCTTTAATATTAATATTTATAATAATTAGTAGTTTTTAGTTAAAGTTTTGTATATGTTTGTTGAAACAAAATAATTTTTGAAAAATGGGTTGGTATACTTTTTTGTATATACGGTCGTAGAAAAAATAATGTTCCTAACTCATGCGTAAAGTGTCTTTCCCGCCCTTGACCGCTTGACCGAACTCCGCTCCGCGTTGTTCGGGCCAACTGCAGTCGCGTGCGGGAAAGTATCACTTTCCGCACTAGTTAGGAAAATAACTATTTCCTTATATAATAAACATTAATTAAAAATATATTATTATCAAAAATATTTCACCACGGCAATGCCTTTTATTATTAACATTCTGGGATTATGCCAAAATTTACAGGTGTATCAATTCGTTAACTTTATACTGTTGAAAGTTTAATCGGTAATTGCTGTAACGTAACAGTCTTTAAGGGTCATTTACATTTAATGCAATTTTCTCGGGTAAATTACGCTATACAAAAAGGTTGTAAAATACGTCAATGATTTTTAATGTTCTACAGTAAATAATATACGCAGATGAAGTAGAAGGATAACCTTAGATTCTAAAGGCAGCATGCATGAAATGAAGTACCTAAGCTTAGTTGTATTATAATGGGCAGTTGGGCATTTTGTACATAAATAATATATCGATTTTTATCAACATAATAAAGCAGTGGTATTTCTATAAGGTGTGGATCAATCAACTTCCTTTATACGCTGTTATTACTGCCACCTATAAGGGACTATCTGATATCCTGTGGGAATATCAGATATTATTTTCAAATCTGGAACCCGATTATAGTAACTGGACATTGAACGTGTCACATTGCCAAGCCAGATCACTGATGAGCACAATCTTTGTAGTCCTTGCCCAGAGTTCCACAGGTCCTTTACCTGGCTCACCGTTTTCTGTCCTTGCGACAGTCGAGCTAGGCTACCGCTGAACGAACAAACTGGCTTCTCTTTCGAGACAACTATTGGCTTTAACTAAGCTCACCTGCACAAGACGCACTACTAATGAACGAACTACAAAATGAAATACGACAAAGAATTAGACAACACAAAAATAATACATGGACAAACATAATTACAAACGTTTCGACAAGAGACAACTCGCTGTGGACCCTGGTAAGAAAAGCAAAAACAAACAGGGAAGAAATTCCATCTTTTACTCAGGATCCACAGTCAAATGGACAAAAAGCCCAAACACTAGCAGACCAATACGCCACGATGTGTGCGGGGAAGCCCAATACCACACAAGACCAAAACGAAGTTACCAACTACGTCAACAAATTTATTAAAAACAAATATCCAATTCCGCCCCAAGTACTACCCACCCTCTTTACCAACCCACAGGAGCTGTGCAGAGTAATTAAAGAGTTAAAAAACAACAAGGCCCCAGGGGAGGATGAAATCACCAATTTAGCGATAAAAAACTTGCCAAGGAGGTCTGTCATTCAATTACACTACATAATAAACACTATTTTTCTCCTGCAACACTTCCCGAGGCAGTGGAAGAGGGCGATTATAGTACCAGTATTGAAAAGCGGAAAGCCGAAAAACGAACCCGGCTCATACAGGCCAATCGCCCTCCTAAGCAGTCTCGGAAAGGTTGCGGAAAAAATAATACATAAAAAACTTAAAATTGGAAAACTGGACCGGAAGATACCGGAGGAACAGTTCGGCTTCAGGGATAACAGAGGTGCAGTACTGCTAATTGCGCACGTTGCGCAAAAAGCAATGGAAAAAATCAATAAAGAGCAAACTACTGTGCTTCTGGCCCTGGACATCCGACGAGCCTTCGATAGCGTCTGGTACAATGGACTAATATACAAATTACTTACAACACACAACTTCCCATTACACATCGCCACATTAATACACTCATACATTAATGGCAGATCTCTTAAAGTAAGAGTAGGGAATGATTTCTCCGCCCCTGTGAGACTACACGCGGGTCTGCAGCAAGGAACAACGCTGGCTGCACCCCTTTTTAATCTCTACACAGCCGACATCCCGCCATTCCCAAATACTAACCTGGCCATTTTTGTGGACGACGTCCTGCTATATGCAAGCTCATATTACGCAAATGTGGCTAGGCAGCATTTGTCCAATCATTTAAATACCCTATTGCCGTGGTATGAGAAATGGAAGTTGGAAATAAATGAGGATAAATGTGAGTGTTTGGTTTTAACAAGAAAACATAATAATACTCACATTAATCAACATATCCAAATAAATAACAAAGAAATAATACCGACAAACACACTAAAGTACTTAGGAGTGACACTAGACAGGAGACTACATTTTATAGAACACGTAACAAACGTAACAAGAAAATATTACGCAGCAGCTAAAACCCTACAAAGACTAATGAGACATGGATCTTTCCTATCACCAACAAACAAACTGACAATATACACGACAATAATTAGACCAATACTGACATACGCCGCCCCAGTTTGGTGCAGTATGGCAGACTGGCAATACAACAGACTACAAAAACTACAAAACATAGTACTCAGACAAATACTATCAGAAAGAAGACAAACACCACTGAGACACCTACACCAAGCGACGAACATACAATACATAAAAGACTACGTATTCGACGTCTCTCAACATTTTTACGAAACGCAACCACAGAACACATTACTAACAAGGGACCTAACGAGAATAAGACTCCAGGACGACCCCCTTCATAGACCTATTTATTACAGACTTCCAATTTATTTGCAAAATATAACAAATTAAAAGAAAGCAAAATATTAACAAGTATAAACACCATATAAGGTCTCAATGATACCAAATCTATAGATAAAATCTAAAACAGAAATGCAAATAAATTGGAAAATACACGAACTGACGGACAAGACAATATCTAACCCCATTTTCTATACCACGGGAATAAGTCCCACCCACTCCCAATCTCGATAATTTCTAACTTTTAGTCAAGTCATAAGACAATAACTTCGCTACGCACGTACCTGAGTAATTAAAGCTGGTTTTTTCGAGCCGTTTTTCCAGTGAAACAAGTGTAAAATTTTACCATAAAAGAAACCATTAAATAACAAATAAATTTAAGCATAAGCAAAATTGAATTCTTTCATGGCGGTAGAAGATTGCTGGAACTGGCCGAATAAAACGTGATTAAAACAGGATCTTTTCTTACCAGGGTTAAGGCAAACCCCAGCAGGGCGTTGCCTCGCTGCTGTGTCCTGGTTAGTGCGACTAACCAGCAGTACTTAGTTTTAGATATTATGTTACGTAATAACAATAATATTAGTTAGTAAGGAAACCTGACATGTAAAATATTATTAAGACAATAAAGAATATTTTAAAAGTAAAAAGTAAGCTCACCAAATGCTGACCCAGTCCGGATCCTTGAAGGGAGGTCCGTGAGTGTGGAGACTGATACCTTCCATGACGATGATGAACAACGCCAGTTGTCAGACGATTGGCTAGAGGCGCAGACCCTTTGCGGGCCGCGGCCTCAGGATGGTCGCGCGTCTCTGATGAGTCCCAGTAGGACGAAACAACAACGAAAGGATTAAGATGTTAACGGAAAAAGACAGGGCATACCGTTGTTAGCAGTGAGTCTAAACCCTCCGTAAACCGCCATTCCCCACTGACAAGGTGAGGGGACAGCGGGTAATAGACGAAGGGGTGCACAGCGTGCAAACCCCGAACGCTCGATGCCGTGGAGAGCTAACAATAAACGAATACCGATAGGTACGTCCATCGGGTTTGTGATGGTACCAGGGCTAGCCTGTCATTTAATTTGATGTTAACATTCCTTGCCTCACTTAAAATGAAATGTGAGGTCATCCTTGTTTCTGATTCTGGGTGCTCATCAGTGATCTGGCTTGGCAATGTGACACGTTCGATGTCCAGTTATCATGTTGATCTTCTAGACTCCTTAGCTCATTTTGTCGGTGATTTATTCGACACATGAGAGGTAGGCAGCTTGGCTGCTCCTGAGTTCTGATTAAGCCTTCTCATTCGATCAAACCGATTATAGTAAATACTGGCACTCCAACCTTAAGTGGATCCGAGCACCACCAACATTTTGCCAACCAACAAAATCCCGCTAAACGTTATTTCAAACGTGATTTTCTCGGAATTCACAAAAACAATTTTGTAAAAACCTGTTTCATATTTAGCGGCAAATATAATTTTTTCCAGGGAATCCAAAATCCGGTTTTATGCCTCACCCAGTGCTGAGATTTTAGCGCCTGAAAAATCGATCAGCGGAATTTTGTTGGTTTACATATGTCACCAATATTTCTAGATTCTTCTCCAAAATTACGAGCTCTATGAGAAATTATATCTATACAGGTTTCTGCAATAGTGCGTCGGGCTTCTATGACTTCCATAGGAATTAAGTTAGGAATTTAATTCATATGCAGACTTGTACTCTATTATAGGGTGTATTTCAGGAAAATATTTTTCCATTTACAGGGTGGCTTAAAAAAGTGTGATAACAAAAAGTTGTATTTTTTAAATGAAACACCTAATATTTTATAGCATATTTAGGTTAGTATTATAGTCTTTGATAATTTTTCAAAATTTTATTAATTTTGCTGTGTTGGTTTAAGAGTAATAAATTAAATACTAAAAAAATAAAGTTTTCCGGTCCCGGAAAAAAAATTAAAAAATCATCTAAAAACCATTGTACAAAAAAAATTGCTCAATAATTTTACATTAAATAGTCAATACAGGGTGTTTGATTTGAAAAACTTGAAAAAAAATATTTTAAAATGTGTAGTTTTTTTTAGAACATCCTGTATAAAATAAATAAACACTATTAGATTCATAATATCTCTAGACCCTTTGTCATAAATCTCACCCAATCCCATGGTATCAAAAATGAATTTAGATGGTTTTCTTGTCTTCTTTTCCAGGACCGTAAAACTGTATTTTTTAAATTTATTATTTATTTTATTAACAGCTTTGAGTGTGTTTCTTTTAAAAAAATACAAGTCTTTGTATTCACGCTTTTTTAGGCAACCCTGTTTATGGGAAAATATTTTCCTAAAATACACCCTATGATAGATATATATTATAAGTCTGGATATGAATGACACTCCCAACTTAATTTGCATAGGAGCTATAGACGCCTGACGCACTATTGCAGGAGCGTTCTCATGGAGCGAATCCTGTCCATGTTTATTAATGGATTTTTAAAAACTTTTTAAATTTGGACTCTCAGATATTCAAGAATATGAGAAAGTTATTTTTATAAAAAAAAATAATTCTCAATATTTTTAGAAGAAATAATAAATTTTAGTATTTTTTTCATTGTTTTATATCTTTTTTCTCGATTTTTTTTGCATGAAAAAACCTTTGTTGAACGGCAGTAAAGTTTTGAACTTCAGGTGAATACTGAAGACGACTGGAGATGCTTAGGGTAATGGCGGGTAAGAGTACGCAATTCTCAGTAAAATATTTATTTTCAACAAAATATGAAAATAAAGATCAATTTAAAAATATAGGGATAAACTTAAACTCTAAAGTAACTATTTCAGAGGAGAAAAAAATATTGTGCATAAAAGTATATTAGAAAAAAAAAATATTAAAACGTCTGTAAAAGCGTACTCTTAGCAGGCTTGCCGTTTAAGGGTACGCATATGGTCTTCTAAGAGTACGCATACTGTCTCAATGCTCAGAATCGTCATAGATGTGGCATATGTACTCTCCCAATCCAGAGTAAGCCGTGCAGTCCTCATGGAACCAATTTTTGCATGTCATGCACTAAATCCAATCACTTTCAGGGGGGTCTTCATATATTTCTTTGCAAACTGGACACAAAATTTGTTTTTGGTTTGAAGATGAATTCAGTGGTTTTGATTTCTTTGGCTCCGAAGTCTGTAATTCGTCTATATATTTCCGTTTTGTCTGTTTAAATTTTTGGGTTTTGGCTTGCTTGCATGCTTGTAACTCTTCTAACTCAATTTTGTAGTGTGACGCAGTTAGCAGCACAGACTTCTTTTTCTTGCGAGCATTGGCAGCTCTTGGTGGTGCCTTTGGTAGTGGCTTTATTAATTTCGGCGAGATAAAGTTAGTCGACGTTTCTGGCGGTGTTGAAGGCGGTGAATTTCCTGGCCTTGGTGGAGGTGATGATGTTCGGGCAGAAGATGTTGTGGGTATTGCCTTTGACGAATTTTGATTCCTAGCAACTTCATTCATAGGCAGCGAAATTTTCTCCATCAGCTGGTGCTGAAGAATTGATAAGGGCAATTCTTCATCATAGTCGGATTCATCTTCTACGTTCTGATTCGGGTTTTCTACACTGGCGATTTGGTTTGGAAATGGCTGATCTTTCACTGTGGCGGGTGCAAATTCTTCTTCCGAGAACACATGCGGATTGTATGGAAAAATGCCGCATATTTCAAAAGCTTTGGTCGCTCTTTCAATTGATGCTATTCTAGCATAGGCCTTTGCGAACAATTCAGCTACTTGAAACATAGTGATTGGTCGCCCAGGATTACTGACATGCCATTTGTCACATTCTTGGGTATAGGCACTTTTCAGTGGACCAAAAATTTTTTTATCCAGTGGCTGGATCTTGTGGCTACTATGCGGTGGTAAACTTAACATGTTAATACCCATTTCGCGACATTTTATAACTGCTTGTAAACTCACGTGGCTTGAGTGATTATCTAAAATGAGTAAAACTTGGTCTTCAACTGAGCTTTTGCAAAATGTTTGAAAATGATCCAGCCACCTCAGGAAAAGCTCGCTATTGATGAATCCCGAGTCTAAGACAAGCTGGAGTGTTCCTGCTGGATCAGTTAGTTCAGGTTTCATTCGCTTTCGTGGAAATACCAGTGCGGGAGGAATGTATTGTCCAGTTGCTCCCATGCAGCATACCGCAGTTATTAACTGGCCCCTCTCAGATGAAACAATTTTTCCGACAGTTCTTTTTCCCTTGGGAGCAACAACCTTAGGTAATTTGTTGGGCACGGTTAGGATACCAGACTCATCCATGTTGTACAAACGGTGTGGAAATATTTTTTTGTCATTTAAGACTTGTTCGAGGTTTTTAAAAAACAGCTCAACTTGAGGCCTATTAAAGCCAGCAGCGCGAGCCAGGCTTGTTTTTTCTGGACAACGTAGACTTAAATTATGACGCTTGCAAAATGAGTAAACCCAATCTTTTCCGGCGCTTTTTTTTCCTTGTTAAATCTATGCTCTAACTTATTTCTCTCAGCATACTCAAAAACAAGGTTACCAAGTGCCTTAAGTGTGAGTCCATAGAATGTTTTATCTAAATCTCTGCAATACGTAGCTAGTTCCTCCTCCATTTCTGGGGTAAAAACAAATTTGAAACGACCAAGTGATGTTGGCACCGTTCCTGCTTTCAACCGTTTTCTTAATGTTGCTTCATGTACGCCGTTGCTTCTGCTACTGATCGTTTACTCATTCCTTGCAGCAGTTTCTCCTTTATTTCTTCTAATAATTCTGCCGTAAATATTAACTTCCTATCGGTCTTGCGTCGATACTTCCCCATTTTGATCTAAAATACCAAAACATATGATAAAACTATGCAATGAGAATCAGGCAAAGAGTACGCATTGCAAGCTAAGAGAACGCGTGCGTACTCTTAAACCGCGTACTCTTAACCTTCTGGTACAAAAGCAATTTATTAACCCATGCACATTTCTGTTTAAACATAACCTATAAACTGAACATGTCAATCAAAGCCTTAAAAGCATTAGTTTTTAACAATACTTACATAAATTAAACAATAGGCAAAAAAAAATATTCAATCACTACCAAGTGACTCAAAAATATTAGGTAGATCAAAACTGGTAAATTTTTAATTTTTTGCTTACCAGACCAGAGCCGTGTCACACAGAGGTAAATATTGTTTGCTCTGAACGTAGGCACTAAACTAAATAAACAGCTGGGTTTATGCCGACATCTACGCGTGGGTGGCTAAACGAAGGGCAGTGCGGACTCTTGGACGACGCGTACTCTTACCCGCCATTACCCTACTAGTTGAAACGTAGTGATTCAAAACAACTAAAGACAATGCAAATTCAAAACTCTACTGCCGTTCAAGAAACGTCATTGTCTCCAACCTTTAAACAGACACTAAAATAACTGTCTCACAACTGTATAGATACCACTTTTCTATTGGTGAAAAAAAATCAATATTTTGTTTAGGTTTTCTTGTAAGTCACTTCAAGAAAACCGCAATTAACCATGGAATTTTAGAGCATTCGGTTCCACTTAACGTTTTGCAGAAGATACATGATTAGATGATTACGTTACTTAGGCTGAAATTTAGTCATACAGTGTCCGGAAGAAAGTCCGCATCAAATGGCATATTTTTTTATTTTTAGGTATAGGTAAAAATTGAAAAAGCAGTTAGTTTTTGCTTGCCTAAAAACCAAAAATGACGTATACTGAAGCAGCTGCACAACTTGCGTTACCTGTCAAATTTGACATTTTTAATAAAATAGGTTCAAAAATGCCTTTATTAATCAAAATATTGAAAAATTTTATTCGAGAAAGTTGTTTATTTAGGTATTTTTAGCCTCTGTACGAAATTTTTACAGTCTAATACAATTTTTATTTTTTACCAGTCTTTTGAAAATTTTGATCAACCCTCGTAGATTAACTTTTATACATCGATATAAAACCATTTGCCTTTACTTCATTTGTTATCTTATTGCAATTTTGTGTAAAATTTTTGTTTCCAATTATTTATGTTGCTTCAAAAACTGCAATTATTATTGATCAGTATGTAATGTTTGATGCAAAGTTTATTATAAAA
Organism: Polydrusus cervinus; assembly: GCA_935413205.1. Classification (NCBI taxonomy): domain Eukaryota; kingdom Metazoa; phylum Arthropoda; class Insecta; order Coleoptera; family Curculionidae; genus Polydrusus; species Polydrusus cervinus. The sequence goes on along the minus strand of OW284514.1, from coordinate 18,490,683 downwards.
GAAAAATAGATCTTAATGTTCAGTGATAGTGAGTGAGTTCCCTTTTCCCTTATAACACCCTCCCGGGTCTGTGAATCACAGGAGATTCCAGACTATTACTAATAACATAAAATTGAATAAGTTATATGACCGAAGTTGGTGAGAGAATTTCAGGTCCCCCGTAGCGAAATTGGCAGCGCGCTTGACATGTAATCGAGAGGTTCTGGGTTCGATTCCCAGCGGAGGCATAAAACTTTTTCAATTTTAATCGTGTCTTTACGCCGGCAAAAACATTTTTCAATTTAAATAATATAAAAGGTTTTCCTGTCTATAATCGCATACATTTAAAATGTATTTAACTAAAAGGCACATTAATTTAATGAAAAATTCCTGTATTTTCACTAAACGTATGAAATTAAATTACACATATGTCGAGTTGGCAAAAGAATATTACAGTAATTAAAATTTCGAACGCATCCATGCAACTGAAATTTTGTTCTTTTATGCGGATGACCGAATACAAAACCCTATTCCGAATAAATTAGGGAATTTTAATTGTCTATGTTGAAAGGAGTTTAATGAGACAAAAATTATTTGAGGTGTGCTCAAAGGATTTAGTTATTTTCATTAAAAAAAATGTTTATTTGATTTAAGCTAATTACAAGTTTATAGGAATATTTGTATAATCTTAAATTTAGGACAACAAAGTTAAACATTTTTTAAAATCCAAAATAACCTGCCCAAGCTACTCTTGGTCTATGTTTACTACACTCCCCCTTCTTTTACGACTACTGTTATACCAGCGTGAAACGAGGCATCGTTTACAACAAACAACATAAAGTAGAGCAGGCTACGTTTTGATGACCAGGTCCGCTATTAGATTTTTTACTGCTGTATCTCGCATATTTTTAAGTTTTTTGAAAAAAGGTATTTGAAAATGTTGTTTATTTTAATGCCTTCTCTACACAGCTAACAAACAAGTATCAACTTAAGAATCACCCTGTATAATATGGTAATTTAAGTTAAATATTATTTAATTTTAAAATGAAAAGAGTTCATTGGGCGCGTTTCGCCATATAATGGCTCATACATAGGCTTAGAAGAAGACGACGAGTGAAGGGAAACAGTCTACTGTATAACAGAGTTTCTATAGCATCCAAACGGTAAAGGATTACGAGTAGCGACCGAAAATAATACAATATAGGTATAGGGTCTTCCATTAAAAAAAAAACAAGTTATAGTCGCCACATTTTTTGGGCCACCCCGTAAACTCCAGTAAAATTTTAAAATGTGCACCTAAATGATCTCTACAACTTTTGTGTTTCAAATTTTAATCTTATTCTTAAGATAAAGGCGAAAATAAATTTTACTCTATCATTGACTCTCCTGTACATAATAAACTGTAGTGAGTACTACCTACTAAACGGAACTCAAACAGTTTGTTACAGAATCTTGCTGTCTTGGTGAAGGTGATATAATAACATTTTGGCGTGAAGCACATGGAAATTAAAAAAATAATTAATAATTTTATCTCTCTCTCAAGAAATTTCTTAAGAACCTGCTTTTATATAAGGGATGTATTGTTTTGAATAATCGACCGATGTAAGTTGATTACATCCATAGCATTCCGTCAGGTTTTAGTGTCCTTTTTTTCATCCGACCGAGTGAAATGCCGTAAGAGTTCACAGAGAAACAACATGATCATTACACCTGAACGAATTTAATCCGATGTTGTCAGATTTACGTCCCTTTTGAGTTGATTACTCGTTAAGTAAACGGGGATTACAAAAAATATATTATTGACAGATTCTTGTATAGGTAAAAAATTACTTCAATTTCAAAAGCCCATATTTTCATTAACATTTAATCAATCATGTTTGAATTCCACCAATCTTAATTTATGTAAATAATATAACCTAAATGGGAAAAGGAGCGTCATATACCTTTGAATTATGAAAAATAAATTTTTAAATGATATTTTCAGTTTACACTCATGATGGTACGAAATTGCATTTTTTATTACTACTATACCGATTTATTTAAAAATTTATTGATTAAAAGTTTGTTTTAACTTACAATTAAAAAGTAAGTACATATCAACATTTTATGTAGCAAAATTCCTTATAGTTGAATGTCTCTGTTTTAAAAATGATGATACTGGCAAATCTACTTACCCAGGTATGACGAAATGTAAATTCGACGTTCTTACCTGTAATAAAAAAGAAGTGTAAATAATATTTAGTATGGTTCTAAACAACAATAAAAGTGAAATAGTATCCTAAGTATATTTTTTGTAATATAAAGAAAACTATAATAGTAATAGTAATCATGTTATGTTATAGTTTTTTGTAGTTCGTTGAAAAAGTTAGTTTGTTATTATATTATTAGAACTTTATTATGACCTAAAACTCTCTTTTCTAAAGTCATAGAAGAAGGGTTGGAATTTTATAATATTAACTAAAAGTAATTTTTAATTGCTAAAAACTCTATAATTAAATTAGCCAGTCATCAATCAAACTTTACTTTCAACGCTTCTTTTGTGACTAAAAAAAGGGAGTTTTAATATATAGAAAAAATAATTAAAGTAACTAAACAACTTTGATTGTGACATCCATAGTCTTTTTGATTTGAAAAGAGTAAACAAGAAAGAATATCTATAGTCTGTTTCAGAAAGGTGTGGAGTAATAAAATGGGAAACTCCGTCCAGTTCGGCTCAATTTCGGTGTCGGCCATAGGCGTGGGTAAGTTTTGTGCATTAAATTATTTAGGATAACTAACCAAAGAAAAAAAAGAAGATCATTTGATAAAGAAGGAACTATTAGCTATAGCAAATTTACACAAACATAGTTTTATGAAATATGCCGTAAAAGATATAGCTGAAAAACATAGTGTAACTGTGATGCGCACACCGCCATATCGTTGCGAACTAAATCCTATAGAACTTATATGGGCGCACGTGAAAGGATTTGTGGCAAGACACAAATCGACATTCAAAATGAAAGACGTTAAGCTACTGTTTGATCAAGCCATTAAGGAAGTGACACCAGAGAACTGGCGAAAAGCAGTCCATTATGTCATTAAAGAAGAGGAGAAAATGTGGGATCTTGACCACCTGATCGATCGGATCGTCGACCCCGTTAATTATAATGTCAAGAGGAGATGACGAAGAATATTATGATTTTTTATAATTCAATTTCTGTATAATGTTTTTTTTAATGTTTAATTACCTATGCACGCCTTTGTCACACCATTTCCAGTGTTTGTGAATGGAGAACAATAGGCAAAATCCATGAATTTACCGAATCCCGGGTGGTACTACCTGCACTTGATGAAAATAAAGACTTTGCAATGAAATCAATGCCAAATTATGAAAGTGGCTTAAATATTCGTTGGGTCACTCTGTAGTCCCTTTGCATAACTACTGAGCTTTTATTACTCCACACCTTTCTGAAATAGACTATAGCCCTTTTATTTGGATACTTTGACGAATCCGGGTGGGGGACGTCTTTGAGGGGGGCCAACCGGACAGTGGTTACCTTTATGTCAATGACCAGTATTATTAAATATTTTGATGTTGATTGACCCCGTCAGGGCGTTGACATATTAAACTTTATTAGTCTCATTTGTAAAATTATGGCAAGCCGTCAAGTCAGAAAAAATGCTGTGGTTAGTTTGGCTTGTCAAATTACAAGACGTTGACATTGGTTTGCTTTTTTGTTTGTTGAACTACGTCATCTATGTGGTAAATGTTAATTTTTCACTGGTTTTTTACTGAACCGGCTTGTAATGTCTCTCACTCACTCTTTTTTACATACTAAAAGGCCATGGTGACATCAATGATATTAGTAGAAATGATAGATTTCTGTCTGTTTAGATTATTTTCTTGATTTAGAAACGAAAATAAATTTGTTATCTTAGTTTACTTTTTAATAATGTTGGCAACATGGCAATCAAAAGCTCCTCTAAAACGAGAGAGAGGTAGTCAAAGTTTAGTTATATCTCAGTGTTTTTTATTAAAACGAAAACCGGTTAAACGAAGCGGCATTGCAGTCGAGCTTTATTGGGTCTTGAATGATAGGTCTTCGCCGTATCGGCTTTATAATGCAGAATAAAGCTCTTGGCTATGAGGAAACGGCGATGCAAGGTTATTTAGATGGTTGAAAAAGTATTGCTTTGGAACAAAGTAAATTATGAACTGGAAAAATATGTAAGATGGGGTTTAAGGACTGAATATGTAAGAAAAAGGAAGAACGACTAAAAAAAGCTGAAATTACAAATTAATTATAATGAAACTCTTTAACAGAATTGTAATAAATCTCGTAAGATCCAGTTTAGGTAACAATTGGTTGTTTACGTTCTGATGTGTCGGTGTTATTCACCCTTGTGGCTTCAGCATTACAGCTTTTGTGAAAAAGCGGAAAATTTCTCCTTATTGTTTTAATTTGATGATTTTAATTTTGAGATTAAAATTAGTTTTACATTATTAATTGTTGCTATCAGAACTTGATTCTGACGTTTCGTCTGTAGGGTTCAATCATCAGGTATTCTTTTTAATTACGGATCTGAATTATTTATTGCAGGCTCCTAAACCATGTGCCTAGAATAATAATAATGCAATAAGAACTACTTTAACCCTAGATGGCCAACCTACGTAAAGTTTACGTACAGTTTTTTTAAAATCTGAAATAATTGGCCTATTATTGGTATCCTCGTTCTGCCGCTCAAGCAGTGCATCTACCACCACCACAACATTCGCCTGCCGACGCGTTTCTGAAGTGGCATTTGAGGGTTGTACGTTACCGAATAAAGTGTGATTGTTGACGCGTAAATTTTACGTATAGATGTGTTATGAATGCGCTAAGTTCAACTAATTTTTTAATGTGTATTTTTTGGTTATTTCGTTTGTTTTAGATTCAGATTTAAAATAAGTAATTACTTTCCTTAAAAAATTAAAAGGTTTGAGACAATTTTTTCACATATTTGTAATATACGTATTGTTGGCATCGACGTATATATTTTCAACGTTGGCAATGGGTTAATCAAATAGCAACGTTTCGACTACAAAAATAACACATTCAATTTTTATTTTCGTTAAAGGTAGAAGATCTATCGAAGATGAAATAAAGGTAAAGTTGCACAATTTGTAGTCGACTAACATACCTTTCAGAAATTTGAAAAATCCGGGTACTTCCAAAAATATTCGAAAAAAGCCGTGTTTTAAAATTTTACCTTTATCTCGGCAAAAATTGGCGCAATGCTGTGTAATACATCGAATTAAATTGTCCAGCCCGATTCTATTACGTCTTTTGCCTCAGTATCGCTCGCCTAGTTCGGACGGGCGCCTTAAAAACAGACAAAATAAATTTATTAAAAATAATCCCCGCTCCGCAGGTACAATCCTTAAAGCATTACTTAAAATTTTTAATTTAAAGAATAATTTAATTCGACTTTTTAATTAAAAGTTACACTTAGTAAAAGCTTATTTTAATTCCCACTAAGTGTTAATGGAGTTCTTGAAGTAATTTTAAAATTATTTGAACTAAAACAGTAGATTAAGTGGTTCTCATTTTTAGTTTGAGATCGCGCCTGTTTAAGATTTGAGCAACGAAAAAAGTTATTTTAAAATTTAAGAAAGCTGCTTTAAAATTAAGTGATGTGCTTTCTTAAATTGGTCAGGTTTATTTAATACTGTCCAGATGTACAACTAAAATGGGACACCGGCGTCGGCTGTATCTTGGAAACTATTAAACGTACAGATTTCGGAAACAAAAAAGAAAATGACAATGCATAATTAAGAAAATGAAGGTTTCTTGTTCGGCATTCCTAAGCTCTATTAAAAATGTGTCTTGTAATAACAATTTAAAAACTTATGAGTAACTTTGATCCAGCGATTCTTCTCAAATTAAATAGTAATAATTTTTTTGGAAAAAATTAAGCCATGAAAGATATATTATCGCGCTTTCACTGACTTGTTCCAATGTCAGTTGTCCTTTTGATTATTGAAAATCCGAGATATGGATTCATTCTAAATTTGTAAGTAAATTATAATGATGTTTCAAACGGCACCCTCCAGCGACCATCGCGTAAACCAAAAACACATTCAAACTATTAAACAACAATTTAATCTCTTTTTAACGAGACCAAATATGATAGTGGTATTTGTCCCTGACCAAAATTTTTTTATGTTAGTCTTTCCTCCATTCCTTCATTGAGGGTGAAGTGATGAACCAAAGTTGCTCATAAATTTTTTACAATTACAACACATACTTTTTCAAAAATGTTTAATAAACATATTAAAGTGTAACCCAGTGGCGTATTTAGGGGAGGGGAAGGGGTCTGCCCTCCCCCCTCCCTCCCCCCGAGAAGAGAAGCTCGGATCTAAAAGTCTAATTGCAACCTAATTTTTCGTCTCACGCTTGGACTCTTAATTTAAATCTTATTCTATCTTCTATCTAAAATGTATTCTTGTCTTAGATTACAAATGTCTTGTAGGAAACGTTTAGTTTTTAAACTTTTCCTTCTAACAGTCCTGTTTTATATAGAGATTAAGGTTTCGGAAGCATATCGTTTTAGTTATTGATTTATGATGCACTTTTATAGGAAAACGAGGGAAAAGAATAATATTTTATACTATTTTTCTATTATATACTTGTCTGTTCCTTTTTTAGAGCTATTTTAAATCAACAAAAATATAACCCATTGCAATAAAATATTTTTACAACAAAAACAAAAACAATTAAGTATTTATATTTAAAGAGAAAAATTAAAGTAAAAATTTTAATTAAAACATTTTTTATGGAAGAAGTGTGATAATTTATAATAAAAAAAATAGTGCGGAAAGAAACAAGAATGCTTTATTATGAATATACAAGACGGCTCTTAAGAAGGAGTATTTTAAAACCTAAGCATTTGCACCAAAAATTGCTCTTAGACCTACGCTCTTAAAAGACATGATAGCTGAAAAAATCATCAATATTGGCGTGGTAAGCGATATTTACTTTATTTTTAATCATGAAAAACCGAGCCCGAAAAGCGCTGGTTAGAGTCATACATAAGTCTCACGTTAAAATTTTGGATTGACACCAATATTCATATTTTTCACAAATATAACAAATGTTTTTTTTTAATAGAGAACCAGCTATTTTTATAGAAATATATAAAAAAAAAACATTTACAAAAACAAATTTAATCCAACCATGCAGAGGGGGAGAGGTGATAATTTAATTTTCGAAATTTGATAGCAGTTAGGTGAATTTTAAATAAATTTTGGGCGTGGCCCAGAAATTTTTTTCTCTGCAGCGCTTTTTAGCCTTCTTCACTAGGTACAATATTATTATTATTATTACAAAGAAGAGTTGAGGTTGAAAACCTATAAACTCTATTATACTTAAACTAATAGTCTTGAGTAGTATATCCAATCCCTAAATGCCAATGGTAAATTTTTAAAAGGTTAACAAATGAGTAAGAATAAATGTAAACTAATAGTCTGCAAAAAGAGTCATGTCAATTCTGTTTTTAAAAATGTTTAATGATTCCGCACCAATAGCCTCATCAGGCAACATGTTCCAGAGATTAAAAACTCTGTTAGAAAAGAAGAACTCCCGGACTCGTGTGAAAAAATGTTCACGTCGAAGCTTCAATCTATGACCTTGCAAGCGATTGTCTGTATTAAGGATGAAAAGGGAACTTAAATCAACAGAGAATAGGCTGTGAAGTATCCTATATGTAAGGATAAGATCTCTCCGCACCAATCTATCCATTTCAGAAATGAGTCCAAAAATTATCAGTCTGTTCTCAAAAGTTGGTCTTACAACACCATACGGCATCCTAGTGGCAAATCGCTGCACTTTCTCAATTTGATCTTTTTGTTGTTTTAACACAGGCCACCAAACACCAAACCCAAATTCAAGAATTGGACGCACATAAGTTTTATAAATTAAAGAGCTAGTCCGGATATCAGGACGTGAAAATATTTTTTTTATTAGAAACAAAGACTGTTTAGCTTTTTAACAAGCATTATCAATGTGTTTACCCCACATTAAGTCACTGCTGATCACTATCCCGAGGTCCTTTTGTTGATTGACCTTCATAAGCACAACGTTGTTAAGATGGTACTGTAACTTAGGATTTGTACGACCGAGATGCATAACCACGCACTTTGCTTCATTTAGGGGCATGAGCCAAGCATCACACCAAGTGGATATTATATTTAAGTCATTTTGCAAAGTTTGCTTTAGCGGGTTACAATATAATTTAGTATCATTTGCATAATTTGATACTGTGCTGCCCTGAAGTGCGCTGGTAAGGTCAGCTGAATACACCAAAAATAATATCATGAAATATATGTAGTCCCGACTGCCCCTTTCTCCAGAAATAAATGTCCTACTTACGCCCACTGAGCCCCCCCTAGCATATTTTCTGGCTACGCCACTGGGGTAACCCTTGTTTTTTTAGTTGAGTATTAGCGATCACCGGAGAAATTTAAAAAATATTCCGATTTCTTCTGGCGACTAACTCCGTTCCAAAAGCTGTAGAATTTTATACATGGTTCCCAATATACAGTCGGAATCCCTTTTTAGTTGTACACCCGGTTCCCGGTACATATAGAATCACAATATATTAATAATACGATATAAATAATTGTCAACACCAGATTCCTGCATAATATTTTAGGAAATGGTTTGCAAATTAACGATATTTTAACCAGTTGATGCAACAGTGCTTGTAAAAGGAGAACGTTGCAGATAAAAACAAAAACACACCTGCTGGTTTGCCAAATTAGGGCATATTATTGGCCGGGCAGGAAAAATCAAGCCAATTTGGATTTATTTAAGGAATTTCAACGTCAGCTGTTCCTACTTGTAATTTGTAATTGCATGTACAGTTATCAATATTTAAGCAGAAGTTGCTATACATCGGGTTTAATCCTTAATTTAGTACGGCGCTAATCAATTAAAAATTAATTACACGAGTACCCAACTTCATAGTAATTAATTATCATTTGCAATGTTTTTGACGTCAACGGTCGACAGAAAAAAAATGATCAAATTGGTAACGGTAATTTCGTTTGCAATTTGTTCAGAATTTTTAAGGTTTATCGAGAATTTAAAAATATTTCTAACCAAAAATGGTTTCGTCCTCTCTAGATGCGCCGTTTAAACCCTACGGATGTGCCAATTTAAAATTATATTTAGTAATTTTAAAAAAATTTGCAATTCTTTTTGACACCCTGTACTATATCACAGTGGCGGCTTAAGGTCTTAAAAAATGGTGAATAGGTATAGTGTGGGTACATAAACAAACATTGACTAACAACCCGTGTACCGTGTAACAAAACGTCTCTCTTATTCTCATCTGTCCAACGACTGAATGGAGTTTCTAACAAATTATAAAATGTCATTAATTGGGTTCATTTTTAAAATACACAACTAAGTAGGTATGTACACTACTGAATTAACTGAAAAATAAAAACAAAACTTTTTAATCACAGTAAATCACGTAAAAACGATTTCTATAACCGTAAGTTTCGCGAAGCCTCAAAATAAATACCTTAAGGTTAGGCGAACCAATGCTAAAACAATGGTGCATACGACTGATTTATTTTTAAATGACCCTTCATCATAACGCATATTGTTACATGCTGTTTGCGTGACTGACGTCACGTAACCATAGCAACGGTGAATATCAAAGCCATATTGGGCGTTGAGTCTTCACTTGCTTTGAGCTAACGGACACGGCCAGTTGGGGCGCGCCAAAATGCACGATTGTTTATAAATATTGCCCATCGGTGTTAACCGTGGCCCTATTATGCATAGCTACATTCGTATTAAATTAATATTATTAATTCGAACATAATTATTTTTTGAGGGTTAAAATGGTAGCTGTATTGGCACATTAATATTTAATATTGTCGAAAAACTTTCCTCCTGGTTTTATTATTTTTTTTGGTGAAGAGCCTCTTCACCTACTTCACCTGACGAGCCGCCACTGCTGTATAAGGTATTTTATAAATCACACTATTATTGTTACTGCTATAAAAATTAGATCTAACAAAATATGCCATTTAATGCTGTCATTTAAAAGTTATACTCTCTGAACCCTCGAGGAAAATTCATATTAAAATAAAACTTTGCAATTTCATGGAATCACTATAATATATTCTCAAAGAACTTTCAACTTTTCAAACCTTTATTTGTAGCATAAAATTTAATATTTACTTTTCCCACAGCTTTGAGCAAAAATAAAATAAAATTTAGGTTCAATAGCAAAAAGCTTTTAATTTAGAATTGAAATAAAGAATGTAATAAATTTTATTTTAAGGCTATACAATATTTTGGATGAATATTGATAGTTTAAAAGGAGAAATTGATAATAAGTCAAACCATTGGAGTTTCAGGTAGAGAATGTGTGGTTAATAATAAACAAAATAGACTCCCTGAGGCCAGGTTAGACTAAAGGCGCGACTCGTGAGTTTCTTTACAGTTGGGGAAAATTTTGATGGCAGCAACCTAACAAGCAAGATACAGTTTAGTGCATATTTTGCCACGGAATAATTATTTTTCTACGACCACCTATGAAAATGAAAAAAAACACGGTTACTTTGGCTAAAAAGCGCCGTATACCACACGCGTGTTGAAAAAAATATTTCAACACTAGTGTTGAAATACAAGGCTCACTATTTAACTTAAACCTATGATGCCAATTTGACAGACCATGCACCCCGATTTATTAAAAAATAATAAATTTCTCAAAATATTATAGAAAATCTATTAAGGCAGGTCTCTTATAATAAGGGGTCCCACTTAAATTAAATAAATAAGGCTTTTTTTATAGAAAAAATTGATAATTATTTTAAGGCTTGCAAGCGTTATTTTTGACATAAAAATTCAAATATGTCAAAAACGCTTCGACATAGGTATAGGACATGGTATACAATATCTGCCTATAATCTTGCGTAGAATGCAAAAATGTAATAATATATAGGGTGTTCTATTTAAAATAAGCAAGTTGACACTTACTTCCGGTATAACCGGAAGTGCCACCATTATGAAAATATTTTTGCCCGGTCGCCCCCATTAGCATTAACATATTGTTAAATTTTCTGTATAGTTTTCCATATATAGATCGAAGCGGTTCCCAGTGGGACACCCTGTATGTAACTACACGTCAAAAAAATCGACGAAGAAACGACTAAATAAGGGTGAATGGCATACTACGCGCGATTCGACATTCCTTATGAAACAAAAGGTTTATGCAAATGTTGAAAATACAATCCGCATATTTTGTAATAAGTTTTACTTTGTCTAACTCACAGTTTTGATTGGGATAGCATGCATGATTCACGAAGCTGTTCGACTCTGTTTTCATTATTGAACGTGATTGAACACTGACCGACTGAACGCAAAGTGTGGCGAAGTCGACGACCGGTTTTTTCGTTTTCAACATCCAGGAGCGCGTATCTCTGTTTAGTCCTAAGTTTCCAATTCATTTATGTAATATATTCTAATTCAATATAAGCTCATAAAATAAAACGTGAGCTCGGGGAAAAAAACGGCCAGGCCGACCGGAATCTTTCGATCAGTTTGATCTGTAATGGGGAGTTTCCGCATGACACATTTTGAAATATATGGATTTTTTGAGGATAATAATTTTTATTTGCTTTGAATAATAAATTCATTAGATGGGTCAAATTTATAAGTGCGTCATTGACTAAATGATATTATTGATATATAATAATTGTTAATTTATTTAGTTAAGTTGTCATAAGAAGAATGTATGACATATAAGTAGTAAGTAAAAAAACTATAATAATATATTATAACAGCAGAATAAGTATTTAGGGTAAGGTTGCCCATATCGTACCACTTTTTGGTTTTAATTTTTTTTCTTATAAACTGATAAATGAAATGTATATTTTTTGGTTTAAAACAATAGATCGGTCTATTGGTCACCTAACTGCAGTTTTAAAAATATTATTTTTTATTTAATTTATAAAAAACAGCTGTTTTTGTAAGGAATAGCAAATGGTACGATTTAAGAAACTGGTTTCCTAAATCGTACTAGTGGTTAAAAAAATCTATCACACCTTTGAAAATAATTTTAAATGTACGTACCTACAAACAAAAGTCGCACATGTAGTCCTTATTAAGACGTGTCACGTTGGAACACTATTCTTGTGCGTGTGTGGTACAATTTAGGAAACTGTCAATCAAAATAATAAATAATACAATTCTAACCCTAATATAGATCTAAAATTAAATTTAATTTTTGCAAAATTACAAGAACTTCCCAGGCTATGCTACTAAAAAAAAATATCTGTATAAATACTACTTACCAATGAGATATAGCCTTGCAAAAAATCAACAAAATTAACATGAAAATAGCTTGTTTTTCCCGCTTAGCGAAACACAACCGGTGCAAAACGATTATACTATGCAACTGGCACTAGTTAGATACTACAACAACGTCCGATAGATGTCGTATAATTTATCGTCTTATATGAAAACTTGTAGTGGTACGATTTAGGCAACGGTACGATTTTGGCGACTTTACCCTATATTATTTTAATCGTAATTAAATATAGTTGTAACTTATTTAATTAAACTTAAATCCTTATGGGAACTGCCACAATTTCTTTAGTTTCAGGTAATTAATTTTTTATGGTAAAAGAAAATTCCTTAGAAAAATATCTTTTATCCTCTGGTCCCCTAAAAAACTTATATTTTTAGACAGCATCAATTAGTTATAGGGACAGAAAAATATCAATCACTGTCTTTTATTTTTTTTATCGTTCCTCGTTTCTCATTAAAATAGCCCCTAACAAACACCTAAATAGTTAATAATTCTTCTAGACGTTAACTTCCTTTCTGTTGTTTATATTATAATATGATTTATTTATTGTGCTGGAGTTTGTAATATGGTATATTCGGAACTAAATATTTTAAAATATAACATACAGAGGATCTTATGTAATTGACGCATTATATTTATATCCTTAAAATCTGACTTTAAAAACTATAACTTTAGAAAAATATATAAACAAATTGTTATAGATCCTTATGCTTCAAACTTTTCCCGCATGTTACAATATCACAGTAAGCAATACATTTCCATGCTCAACAAAACTTAATAATAATAAGAATAATAATACTATTTATATTAATAATAATACTAATTGAATTGGTTAGAGACAAGGCAGCTTCACGCTAAAACAGAAGGTTTTATAATCTCTATCCAAGACCGTGTCATTCGAACTTGAAAATTTAAAGAGGTCATCTTCAAAAGAATTGTAAAAGATGTGTGCAGAAAATGCAATTGCCCCGGAGAAACGATAGAACATATTACGGGGGTTGTGATGCTATCGCGCCCAACGCTTACCTCGGGAGATATAAACAGGTGGCAACGATTATCCAGGGAACAAGGAACTGGTCCATAAACTAGGTCTATGGAAAAACCTCCCACCATACTATCAATACTCACCAGAGCCAGTCTTTGAATCTCCTGAATATCTCTTATATAGGGACAGGCCAATAATAATACATAGAACAGTAGACCACAACCGTCCGGATATTCTTCTTATCGAAAAGAAGACCAAGAAAGCTTCCATAATCGATATAGGTTGCCCACTAATACACAACCTCTCTAAAACCAAATCGGAAAAGAAAACTAAGTACTCGAATTTGGGGGTAGAGATAAAAAATATAGGGAATCTAGAAAAAATAGATTTTATTCCGATCATAATATCGGTGGAGGGAGCTATGATGAAAAATTTCAAGCCCAACTTGGTCTTTCAGGTAATCTGCTGGCTTGGGGTGACAGTAACCAAGTCGAATTTAATGCTAAGAAAACCCAGGCAGCAGTCTTCTCCAAAAAGGTTAACATTGCAGAACCGGATATAGTCATGGCAGAACACGCAATTCCCCTGGCACCGTCTATTAATTTGCTGGGGGTCAATCTGGGAGGTAATATGTCTTGGCATGATCACGTTGCCGCAATTGCCAAGGCAGCTGCACAGAAACTTGGTGTACTTTTCCGCACCAAAAGGTTGTACACACCTCATCAACTTTTGACACTCTACAAAGCCCAGATTCGACCATCATTAGAATATTGCTCTCATGTCTAGAGCTCTGCACCCAAGCACACCCCTCGGCTACTGGATTCCACTCAAAGGAGAGCCGTTCGTCTGATCGGCGACCCCGAGCTGACCAAGACCCTCGATAGCCTGGAGCATCGAAGACAGGTTGGTGATTTGGCTCTCTTTTACAGATATTTCCATGGCAGGTGTTCGACTGACATTGCCCACTTGATTCCACCTAGAGCAATGCAAAACAGAAATACACGGCGAACCGCTGCCGCTCATCCATATGTTGTTCAGCTTAGTACTCCTCGAACTTCATTGTTCAAGAATTCTTTCTTCTGGAGAACGTCATCTTTGTGGAATGATGTTCCTGAGGTCGTGTTTCCCAATGAATACAATCTTCAACGTTTCAAGACCACCGTTAATCGCTTTTTTCGCACTCGCACCGCTCACAGAGCGCCTTAAAGGATTTTTCCTACAGTGCAGGTGTTTTATCATAAAAAAAAAAATCCAGACCAACAAATTCAGAAAAGCGTCATTCTTTAAACGTGCCATATAGTACAGGATTTTTTAAACAGTACAGGTTAAGATGAATTTCTTCTCTGTGCTCTAAATAGGACCAGCAATACAAACAAAAAGCTGTGAAACATAACATTGAAAACATAATTTTGATAATAATAATAATGAATGTCTAGTTTTCCATATATGGAAATTACCTTTGCTTAATCTATACATCAAGGCGCTTCCCGGTGGGACACCCTGTATAAAAAAAATATTATCAGCGCATGGTACGGAACAATCATAACGCAAATTCGACTAGCACAAGTCCACTTTTTTTTTAGAAACGTTATAACAACGGTTATAATAATAGTACTCTATTTTTATAGCATCAACCTAATAATAGGTGCGGTTTAAATCTTTGCCAGCTGGGTTATGTAGGAAATAAATAGGTACCCGATTCTGATCTAGTTTTGTATGTTAAGAAAACAATAATAGAGCTGAAAATGTGTCGCGTGATGGGGGACAGTGATGTATTTTTATTTTTGTTTGGGGATTATATTTGATTGAAAGCATATTTGGTTGCTTAAATAAATACAAGCTTTAAAACATGTTTGTAGCAAAAAAACACGTCATAAAAATTGAATAGCAAATGGAAACTTAAGTGAAATATCACAGAATTGTTACTATTTAAATTGATTTTATTATTGATCATGATTATGATAAAGTATGAAGTGTAGATTCTTAAAATTAGAATTGGATAAGCTTTTTACCTTTTTAAATTTAGATATTTAGATCATTTACAGCCGGTTGTATAAAGAAAAATTGTTCTTGCTTAGCTTAACCGACTGGCAAGGCCTACTCCGTGTTGGCGCGAAATTGCCTTTGATTTTGCAAAAGTTAGCAGCTGTCAGATGCCTGTTCTTGAAAAAAATATAGAACACGGAGTAGGCCTTGCCTGTCACTGATTAAATTTTGTCTTTATAATAACCGCGGTTAAGCTAATCCAAAACTATATTTCTTTGTGAAACCCACTGTTATTCTCTTCTTTGCTGCGCTAATTATTTTACTTTCCTATATACAGGGTGTTACAAATTCAACGCTTAACATTGGGATCTTGTAAACTGTAAAAAATACAGCAAAGTTGAAGGTTAAATAAGGGAAGAGTTGCAGAATTTTGGGACGACTGTCATAACACCCTGTATAAATGTTTGGAACGGCTACATGCCTAATTTTTAATATTCTGTATAAGGACTTGAGTTTAAGAGTTAAGTTACCAGTGTTGTGTTGCACAAAGATTTTTAATAATAATTAACTCACCAGCAAGTTTGACGGTGACATACATATTGGCAGAAATACTTTTCTCACCAATCAAAGCGCCCAGTAACCTTAATTTTTAATTTTCTAATCAGGTAACTTCAATTGTGAGTAAATAAGTAAAGTCTGCTAATGTCATTTACAAAGTTGTTAGGTTAGTTAATTGTTTTTAAAATTTTTTCCAAAATAAGTGAATGGTCATATCTCTTCTAGATTCTAGGACGTAGATACTTGAGATCTTGAAAAAACAGTATACCAGGGACCTTTTTTTTAAGTGACTTTGGAAAGGAAGAGGGGCATCAGCACACCAGTGCTTTTTTTAAGAAGTCACCGAAAATTTTTCTCCCTGGCTAACATTCTATGGATGCCCTTGCCTAACAAGGATTTTCACTTCATAATTTTACGCAGGGTACTTTCCTGTTGCCCGATTTTAATAAGTTATTTAGAGAAATAAGAGTAAAGTTCTATCTATCTTCTTTAATCTTCATTAAACAAAGTTGATATGGTGGAAATGGAGAAAGTACTACCTACATTTTTTAATCTAGATTAAAGATAAATATTCTCAAGGTGTTTATTTTCGATTAAAGAAGGTAGATATGGTGAAAATGGAGGAAATAAAGTTATATCTACCATATCTAATCTTGATTAAGAAAGAACATTATTCTCAGGGTGTTTAATCTTGACTAAAGAAGATAGATTTAACTTTAATTTCTCCATTAACTTTACAATAACCATTCTAAAGAGTAGCTATAAATTTGTTTTGATTTAATAATCAGTTTTAATATCAATCCCAATATGTTTACTGATGACTGTTTCTTTAGCTGATTTACATTGGTTGCCATCCTTTTATCCTATTTCATATTTCGGTTTTGTCATTTCCTGCATTAGCTTTAACTTTTAATTTTGATTCATGACTTTTTATTTGATTTCCTGAAATTGCCACTAAAATACTGATATCTTTATTTTATTGGATGTCTTCTAAAAATTTGTCACCCTTAGGTAAATATTATGCCGCAGCTTTTAGACAAGGGGAAGTTCATTGTTCTCCATTATCGTTAGCCAGGCAACCATTATTCGGCAAACAGTAAAACACCCCAGGTCGATTCTTTTGTTTCCTAATGCGAGGGTGAGCTCCGCAAACATATCTATTGACTACAACTGAGATTTTTTCGAAAGGTTATTTCTGCCTTCTCATTGATAGTTATTGCTTTTATTCAAAATGAGTTTTGTTAGATTTTTCGAACACCCAAAACGTTGGTAGTTTATGGACACAAATCATCAGATCAGATTATTTAAGGCAGGGTCCTGCACCGAATAGTCAAATGTTTGGTTCTTAGTTAAAATAGATAATAAAAAAATAAGGTTAACAACCTATTATTTCCTAAATATAGTTCCTCTTATCGTAAATCCAATTGATTTAAAATTATGTAATAAAAACGGGAATAAAATGTCATTTACTATTGTTTGAAAGCGGCGGTCTATCTCATGAATATAAATTATGTCTTTGTTTGTATTTTATGTCACGATGTAAATTATGTGAAATAAGTTAATTAACAGCTTATTCTTTCCTGAACTAGTAGTATAACATCCTCATTATTAAAAAAATACTTATTTTTATGCATTATGATTTATTTTATTCGTCCTAGAGAATTATTATAGATTAGATAATTTAGTGATTAATCGTTTGATTATCATAGTTTATTTAAATAACTTATGTTGGGTGGGTTGTATAAATATGTTTACCTACAATTAACTAACCAGCAAACGTCTGACTGTGACATTAAAGAGGCATTATTTACTCACAATCAAAGGCGCCTGCTTAGTAAATTAAAAATTAAGGTAACCGGGTCAATATGATTGTGAGAAAATTATTTCTGCCAAAGGCATGTATGTCACAGTCAAACATGCTGGTTAGTTAATTGTGGTTGCAAATTTTTATACAACCCGACAATAATCTGTTATAGTTAAACTTTGGACAATCGCGTATTCCCATAAGGACGGCTTTTAACTTTCATATTCATTTTCTCACAAAGTTTCCAAAACTTTTTTTGTAAACGAAAAAATTATGTACAAACAAATTTAAAATATTTATTTTGAAATTTTTAGTAATTTAATTAGAGTATCAAATAAACTTCATGTAGTTTAATAGTTTATTTCCTAAGTATTACAACTATCTATTTTTAGAGAACAGAGACTCACACGCCATTTCCTCCAGAACCGTTTATAACAAGATAGGGAACTTGGTTAGATGCCTCAAAGTACTATGAAAGCTTTTGATCAGTTAGAGGAAAGCATAGTACAATTAATCGCTAGAGTTGAACAACCTTAAGTGTAAAAAATGACTTATACATACATACATACAAGTAGATTTTTTTAAGGATTCCTCTTGCTATCGAGCAACTTGACACATCACAGCAACTATTAATTAAAACTAGGAATCTTTATCTGGAGAAGCAGCCCAGTAGGTTTAAAACACGATATACCTACAATGGTATGGTAATAAGGAAATGTCAATGTAAGTCCATAAGATAAGTTATTTATCGCCTAATATAAACGCTTATGCTAAAGCTTGCTGCAAATTGCTACGCAGACTCTGTATTTTCAGCGATTTTCCAAGGTCTAATAATAATGTATCATGTGTGGTTGTTTGTCTTTACTGGTAATGGCCCTTATTGAATTGGATAGCTGACCAGCTAGTCTGCCGCTTGATCAGAGCTCTAACTACCCCTTGGGGGTACACATTATCTATGAATGGCATCTTCGTGGAATCTTCGGGTTTGCGGACAGATGATCCCGAATATGCATTTTCTTATGTTAACCAAGTTTCAATAAAGATACCGTTCAGGCAATGCATTTTCCGCTTCTTGTAGAGTCTGTTGCAGAAACACTTTCAATCCCATTTTGGCAATAAGCTCTTCCCAAGTTCCCCCATAGGAATTTACCTCCAAAAAAAAGTGTCATAAAAAATAAACTATGTTTTTAACAATCTCGCTACTCATTCTTTTTGTTTTACTGCAACTCGTATTAACTGTTACAAAACAACACTCATTAATCACTAATGTTGCATTTGTGGAATATATAAACTCTTTCAAACAGCTGGATGTGTTACTCTCAAAAGCCATGAATCAAAAGGGGAGTTCAAATGAGACTGTATCGCGTTAAAAGTGTACCGTCTGTTTTTGAAGTGTAACTTTTTTCATAAAATGAATGGAGTAATATAAGTTAAATTATTAATCATAAAGACTTCACGTTTTTATTTGAAATTAACAATAAACAAAGCGAGTGAACCTATTAAAATATATGTTATCTACCTATGATCCATTTTTTTAATATATAGGGTGTGTCAGTAAGGTGTCTGACAGATAGCATCTAAACTATCAAAGATAGAGAAAAAAGTGTAATACAAAAGTTAAAGGGTTTTTTTAGGATACATAATCTAAAAATATTTTCTAATCTACAGGGTGGTCCTAAAAAGTGGTCCTGAATAATAAACAATAAAATTAAATAGGACACCCAGTATAATTTTCTAGAATATGATTCAATGGAATAAGGATTTTGCAACCCTATTAAAATTTTTGAAGTAAAATGCAACGTTGCCAAGTAATTAATTTTTTTCCGAAATTTTAGCAATTTTAAGGGTATCGTTAAAAAATCACAGCAACCTGTAGATTAACCCTAGGCAAATATAATTTACGTTATAAGTACTTTAAGGTACGATATATTGATCTATAATAATGTTTTTTAAATCTCTTATACAGAGCGTTCATTACAAGTTGGACAACTCGATAGTTTTAAAAATGCTTTATTTCAATTTTTTTAAATGGGACCCCCCTAAAAAAGAATTTATCTTTCGAAAACCTTACTTTTTTGTTAAACATTTTAGGATTTTTCTTAAATCAGGGTAAAAAAGGAAAATTCTAATTAAACAATTTAGTCAAGATTGCTTCGGAATAAAAAATAAATAATTTTCTTTGTCACAGCTGTCATTGCAAAATTATTTCGTTAACATTCTGTGCTTTATTACTGTTTAAAGTTTAGTTTTCTGAACCAACTTTATCGAAATAGAAAAATATGAGTTATGAATAAAGTTAGTTCAGGAAACTAAAATTTAAACAGTAATAAAGCACAAAATGTTGGCGAAATAATTTTGCAATGACAGCTGTGACAAAGAAAATTAATTATTTTTTGTTCCAAAGCAATCTTGACTAAATTTTTTAATTAGAACTTTCCTTTTTTACCCTGATTTAAGACAAATCTTAAAATATTTCAAAAACCATGATAATTAGATATATGACATGTTTAACAAAAAAGTAAGGTTTTCGAAAGATAAATTCTTTGCCTAAAAAAATTAGGGGGGTCCCATTTAAAAAAATTAAAATAAAGCATTTCTAAAACTATCAAGTTGTCCAACTTACTTTACTTTTAAAACATACTTTATTCATTTTATATATTGTGTACATTACAGGTTTTTCCTACTTCTAATTTATATTATTACATAACATAAATTTAAGATTAAATGGTTAGCAATGCTAACCAGGACACAACAACGAGGCAACGTCCCGTTGGGGCTGGTCTTGGCCCGGGTAGGAGACGGTCCTGTTTTACGTGTTGTGAGTTGTCCAACTTGTAATGAACGCTCTGTATAAGAAAATTAAAAAACATTATTATAGATCAATATAACGTACCTTAAAGTGCTTATAATGTAAATTATATTTGCCTAGGGTTAATCCACAGGTTGCGGTGATTTTTTAACGATACCCTTAAAATTACTAAAATTTCGGAAAAAAATTAATTACTTGGCAACGTTGCATTTCACTTCAAAAATTGTAAATGGGTTGCAAAGTCCTTATTCCATTGAATCATATTCTAGAAAATTATACTGGGTGTCCCATTTATTTTTATTTTTCATTATTCAGTACCACTTTTTAGGACCACCCTGTAGATTAGAAAGTTCATTGTAAGTATTGTAAAAAAGATTAAACACTATTTTTCAAAAATTTTCCGAAAAAAAAGTTTAAACTCTAAGGTTTAGCACACACACTGTATATAAGAACCAATGATTTTATGGTAAACGTTTATAAGAACTTTTTAACTTAAACTTGGACAATAATTTACCCATAAATATAATTACCCAAAATAAAGCAATACCCTGTATAGGCAGGTTTTTATTATGTGACTACGAAACCATTAAAAAAGACGAAAAATTAAAAAATTCCTTATAAGCACAAAGTACAGTATTGTTTTAGGAATGTCAGGTTAAAGAACCCGAATATACGGGTACATTTATGGCTGGATAATTTTGTATCTACATTTTAAAAAGCTTTAAAAGCAGCATATGGTTAATACTATACCATACCAGTGGCGGTTCCTCCTTAAGGCCGCGGGGCCGCCCGCCTCCCTGCCGCCTGCCACTAATACGATAATTTTATTTAATCATGTTTATTGTTAAATTCATCGGGAAACAATAAATCAATTTGCTAGATCTACCGATAATTCAGAAGGATTGGCAACACTGCCTGCAGCTCACTTACCGCCTTTGTTACCCAAAATTTACACGTCACGCGCCATCATGTAATGCGCTCGGTTGTAGCGCGGTACCGAATTCTCTGCGGCAACTCCAGAGAAGAATTTAGAATTATTGTTCGGAAGCTTTAAAAAAAAATAAAAAAACGTGAATCATATTGTAGCCAATTTTCCTGGCTAATGTTTTTCATATGAATTTGTAAGTGATGCATTTTAGATATTTCCTTAAAAATTAATAAAAAAATCCGCAGGCACTCAATTTTGCGTACCTACGAGCTGCCACTGAACCATACCCGTAGGAACTGTAATAAGAGTGTATTTTAACACTATAATAAATAATACACCTTATAAATACCACCGCACAATCGCGTATACCCATAGATGTCGGCTTTTAGGAATAGGTATGACTTAACAACAATAAAAGATACTTAAAATATCTATCAGACTAACCTAATAAATATAGGGTGTTTCATTTGAAAAAACAGAGTTATTTTATTTTAAAGTTTTCTATATTCGGATGTTAATAGAAAACACCCTGTACAAAATTTTAAGTACTTGAAGATTTGAGACAGGCTGTCTATCCCTAAACTTAGGAGTTTACAAGAAATTTTCTACATTCTATCAAGAAATACAGGTAATTTTGTACTATCATGTGTTTTTTTCAAAATTTTAAGAATTTGGCTTGACGACATTGAAAAAAGTAAAAAACTAAATATGGATAATATTGTGAGGAAAAAAATGTTAAAATATATAGGGTGTTCCATTTAAAAAATGCATCTTTTTATTGTCCTAATTTTCTGGACCATCCTGTACCTTTATTAAAAAATAGTTTTTGAACATATAACTTTTATAAAAAAATTTTTTTGAATATTTTAGTAGAGACGGTATATTACTTTGTTACACAAATAGGCCATCCTGTATATTAAAAATATTGCATTCATTTGAACCGAATTCTGTCCAAGATTATTAAAGGATTTTTAAAACCTTTGTCAATTTGTACCCTACAGATATTTGAAAATGTGAAAACGTTAACAAGAAAATAATGTCCAATATTCAATATGCAATAAACTTTAGTACTTTTTTACTTACTTACCTACGACTTAATAAATTTTTAATATTCATCTTTCTCACATCTACATCCACTTCTTCTCCATAGTTTTTCAAATGACTGGCCAACAATTTCTTTTTCTTAAATGATTATTCCCACTCGCTTCAGTTTCATATCTTTCAACAGTTCTTTCACACACAGATGTAAAACTCTTTATTCTACCTTTAAACTCTTATTATAGTGTTTCAAACCCATATTTTTCTTTTTCACAATGCAACGTGTGTACCTCATTTTTACATCGAACCTACAATTTTGTTGCTCAGTTAGGGTGATATCTACTGGTTTTTCTTTTTTAATTAACAAAAATCCTGGATTTCGTATAGATTGATTGACATTTTAAGTCGAAAAGAAATCGACCTGGTAAGTATGACAATGTTGGCGTAAATAAAAGATCTCTCTCAAACAAAAATATTCGAAACAGTTATTTTTGTATTAAGTGCGCAAAATAGGTGTTTTTTTAATGGCACATGAGATTGTAAATTTTTACCGAGACCGTTAGGTCGAGGTTAAAAATGCAATCAAATGTGCCATAAAAACAACTATTGCGCGCGAAATACAAACAACATTTTTTGTACAACTGTTTGTTGTTAACTATTTTTTGTCGTGTTTAGAAAAAAAATCTAAAATCATAATTCATAGCTTTTAAGGTATTATTTCTTACACCTCCCATTACCATGAAAACCTGCGATAGTTTAAATTTTATTGATTGTCAAATCTATCGTTTTTCGTGTCAAAAGTTTCACCTCACGAAATTACGGATGCGGCAGAAATCGTTATATCAAATATTTTGCCCGCGAAATCAAGAATCAAATATGAGAAAGTGTACACTCAGTTTCGCGAATGGTGCAACATAAAGAAAGTAAAAACCGTATCAGAAAATGTTTTGCTTTGTTATTTGGAGTGAAAATCGAAAATATTAAAGCCACCTATACTATGGAGTACCTATTCGATGCTTAAAAGTACGCTAAACATAAATGTTATTTTTTCACGGTGAAAAAATAACATTTTTTCACGTTGAAAAAAAGAGATGTTTTGTGCATCCATAGTAATCAAAAAAGTAATCTTTTTTTGACAGTTGTACAAAAAATATATTCTCACGATTAAAAACCAGTTAGAAAATAAAAAAATGATCAAACCAACTTTTTATTTAAAAAATATACCTATGCAGCTGCTTAATAAATCCATTGCACAACTGTAAATTGATGAAGATTTATGTGCTAGAAGCAGTTTATTCTAGGCTGTTTAATATTTTTTATCAAGTTTTCACATGTGAAATAATAAAACATGCATGATAAAGTATTGGAACCTGCGCTGCAGAAATAAAACGATAATATTTTATATCTGATTGGCGTAAACACGCATATACGATTACAATATTAATACAGGATACATGGCAGAGAGAAGATAAAAAAAAATACATCAACAAATAATACTAAACAGAGCAACCATGTTTTGTGTCATATAAACTGTGTTCAATATATTTTTTAAAGGTGGGAAGTTAGCAATTTAAATGGTATTGTAGAACGATTTAGTGTAGTGGAGTAAAGGAATAGCAAAGCTATGGATGGTCATATTATAGTTCTGAAACCAACTCACAATCTTTTTCAAATAGGAGAATATCAAAAAAAGGGGTTAAAGTTTTCAACAGTCCCGCTATCCTGTTCAACTGTCAAAAACCACCTCTGTTTCGTATTTTTTCTGAATAAATATAAAGCATTAAAATGAGAAAAAACGTAAAATTAAAATGATTTTTGACTCAAGGATTAGGATCTTTTCTCTCTCAACTAAAACCGAAAACCACCTAATTTTTCGCATTGGAACGGAGAGAAATGTAAAATTATTTAAGGCAACGTATTCACCTGATGACGACTGGAGATACTTACCAGTTGAAACGTTGTGATTCAAAACAAATAAAGACAATGCTAGTCTAAAACTATTCTGTTATTCTAGAAAAAATATGTTAAACTGTCCGTAATATCATTATTTGTATCGATTAATAATGTTAACTGCGGCGGTGCCTCTGCGGTGAGTCAGTGGCATTCGACCATGGCGTTCCGAGTTCGATCCTCGGAGTGGGCATACGCACAATAAAAAAAGTATTCCCGAATTTTAGTAGGCTTAAGAATGCAGGAAAGAGTGTAAAATGTATTAACTCCCAACCAACCCCATTCACTCCGGTAACCAGGCAGGATAAGATCGGATATCTCGTGGGGTGCGGAAGAAGGTACACACTCCCCAATCGGTAGGTCATGCAATGGCGCAAGAAACCGAGGGTTGATAGCCCTTGAGGGGGAGTGTCGCATGACTGAGGTGGTTCGGAACCCACGTTAAGCTGTAGGTCCCTTCGGGAATGACCCTGGCAGCGAACGAAGAGGTAAAAAGCCTAATTCGAAAGAAGGGCAATAAATGACACTAATAATGTAATTTGGTGACGTAATTTAAAAGTCTTCAAGATAGGTCGAATGCCTCTACGAAAATAATAAATTTAATAATTAATATTTTATTTCAAATATGAAAATAAATCATTTAGGAAAGATAACCAAGCCGACTTATTTATATCTTTCTTTCTGCTTTAATTCAGGAAACGGAGAAAAAGAAGAAAAATATTTGAAGTGTAATAATAGCCACGCTGAGTAAGCAGCTGCAATATCGTGTTGCTGAAATCGTGCCGAACTAAATAAATATCACCGGAACGTGTGTGTTCATATGGCCTAAATGTATTCGTCATTATATTTTGTAAATACAGGTTTTGCCAATCGCTCTGGGTATTTATAACTGACTGATTGCAAAATGTGCCTTATCAACTTTTAATGAAAAAATTATTAAATACTGCATTGTAATAACCAAACGTAATAAATAACCGTACATACATTATATACAAAAGTTAGTCACTGGCATTCGACCGTGGCGTTCCTAGTTCGATCCTTGGAGTGGGCATACACACAATAAAAAAAGTATGTCCGAATTTTAGTAGGTTTAAAAATGTAGGGAAGAGTCTAAAATGTATCATCTTCCAACCCACCCTATTCAAGCCGGTAACCAGGCCGGATGAGATCGGATATCTCGTGGGGTGCGGAAGAAGATACACACTCCCCAATCGGTAGCTCATGCAGTAACGCAAGAAACCGAGGGTAAGTCCTTGGGGGGAGTGTCGTATGACTGAGGATCGTGGTTCGGAACCCACGTTAAGCTGTAGGTACCCTCGGAAATGGCCCTGGCAGTAAACGAAGATGTAAAAAGCCGAATTTGAAAGATAAGTCTAATTTATAAAAACTTAATTAAAATGTGTCATTAGACAACTTAAACAAAAAAATCTGATGCTCAAATCCATATACATTCTAAATTTACAGCGCAGCATCATTTTAAAAGAGATCCATAACTAGGTATATCATTTTTTCAACAAAACTAAATTTTTCAGTTTATCACGACCGATTGGCATGACAAAATGTTTGTTTGTATGCGTGTTTTATGATAGAATAAATGAATAGCAATTATAAAATACGGTTTTATTTCGAAGCTAGGCTGTGAATAGAATTTTTATCATAAAAAATAAAAAAAGCACGACATACTGAGACCACGGTATATGTACTAGGCTCTGCTGAGATTATTTAAAGTCAAACCAAATGAATGTACTTAGCATGCGATTGCACTTTCCCGATTTAAACAAAATTTTAAAATAATTTTAATGTTTTATCGTGTCCTTTATATTTTCAACAATACTATTGTCTATTATCTATCCAGTATAATAACGTTTTAAATAATATTATTATATTTCATATTGTGACGGGTATTATTTTTGTGTATATTATTATATTATTTTGTAATCGTCATAATAGATGCTATTAAAATTTTTAATAAATATTACAATACTTTTTAATAAGAAATGTTATTGTTTTATCTGTTTTTACTAGATTTTATTATAAGATTTACTTGACATTATTGAAAAAAATATAAAATTTTTATAAAATTATTATTGATAAATTTCCTATATCGTTTCTTATCTGTGATTAAGTCGTTCTATTATAATTTATTATAAAATGTACTCTTTGGATATTATGCAGGGTAAGTCAGTATAGTATCCATAATATCCTCGGTGGTGATTCGGTGGTGGTCGGGGTCACATACATAGTGCCAAGATCACCCCTAAACGGCCCCCGCGGTGCGAACGCTCTGGTTTGCGCCTCGCTTTATAAAATAAAAAGAAAAGTTACCGGCAACCGGTGCATCAGTAAACAGGGACGCCAAAACAATGGGTTCCCTGGGGCACAGGTAGACAATGACCACTGTTTTGTCCTTATTAGCACTTTACGGAAAACCAATACCCGTAAGTAAAATCAACAGCTAAATCGCGTTTTAAAAAAATTATTATTAGGAATAAATTAGTAGTGAAAACGTAGCAGCGCCATCTAGCAAGAACTCCAATGCAAAAGACAAACCCACCAGTTAAAAGAAAATATATCTTATCTATTGCAACAATAATACATTGTATACTTAGTAGGAAAAGCTGAACATTTCCGAACGACCGTAAAGATTGTATGTCGAGGCGCTAGCCGAGACTGACAATACGGAGTCCGGGAATGTGGCTTTTTCTACAAAGTATACATACTATTTTTTCGTAAATCGAAAATTATTAAAAGGACATAACTTATTACAACAACCGATTATCCGAAATAATGTGGACCGGACCGATTTCGGACAATCGAAATTTCGAATAATGCGGAGATTGAGGAAAATTATTAACTATAGGGAAAGTAACTATATTATGTACTTTTATAGAAGTACTTGTACATACATCATAAATTCCAATACTTATGTATGTACATTAGTATGTATTCATATTTATAAATTCAAGAAAGAGGTAATTGGTACTTGTTTTAATTTTAAAGTATGTCGATTTGATTAATTTCTTAGAAATTTCGGATAATGCGGAGGCAGAGCAAGAATCATTTCGGATAATATGGTTCATGGGTCGTTTCGGATAATGCGGAGTTCGCAAAATCGGATTTCGGATAATCAAGAGTCTACTGTAGCAGTACAGAAATAATATTTCCTTATAGTACAATAATAAATATTTCCTAACAGTTATTTTCCGTTGCCTAGCAACGAATAAGTGTAAGGAAATATTGACTTTTTCATTTAGAAATGGTATCAAAAATGTCAATATTTCCGATCGATTTTCGGAAAAATATATTACCTTCCTATTGGTAGTGCTGCTATTATATATTTTATTAAAATTACCTATTTCTTAAGCCGTAACTTAATATTATAAGAAATTATTGTATAGTTAAGTAATTTTATATTAAATTATATTTATTATAATTTCATGTAACTAGGTAAAATGTAATTCTAATACTTAAAAATTTTCACAATCAGTTATTATAAAGCCAGTTGTGTAAATAGATCATGTATTGTAAAGTGGCTAAACGTTTACTAAAATCCCACAAAAAAAATTTAGCCTGAAGGCGTAGACAAAATTTTCGAAACGTCACAATAAACAAAGAAAACCTGTATTTTTTTTTATGTCCAGATACCCAAGGGCTTCTTCTAAATAATTTCTTATTGTGTGTAATATAGTGATATTTTGCGAACTCAGAACTGCTTGCAGGAAACCATTAATCCTTCTTGATACCAAACCTAAATTAAAATGTCCTAATTCCAGTTTTATGTTACAAAAATGCAAATGCCCTAATGACTGGTAATCTAACAAACGACCTTTGTTGAGTTAGCAGTTCATCTCACGAAAAGCTCGTATACATTTTATGTGGTGGTATAATTTAAAATTCGCGTGACGTATGCTTCGTGTTTTACTTTGTGACACTAACAAACTGATTAAAGATTGTCGGCCTTATTACTGGTATTAATTTGAATAGTGGAAAATTAGACTCTCAGTGGAAAGTGGTTATAAGTAGAAGAAAAATTGCAGGTTTACATTTTTATGTTGGGAAAGAAAGCTTTGGTAAGCCTTTTTACCAACTCCATTCTATGTCTTAGTCAGCAGGGGCTTGTGGGGGGCTGCAGCCCCCCCCCCCTCCAATGTGCCACTGTCATGAGTCGTAGATATTACATTATTGCTGTTTTAATTTTTGTTTCGTACCTATATAGGGTCCTGCAATAGTACTTCAGGCTTCTATAGCTCATATACGAATTAAGTTAGAAATGTCATTCATATGCAGGCTTATACTGTGTTATAGGGTATATTTCAGAAAAATATTTTTCCAAATACAGGATGACCCGAAAATGTGAGATAACAAAAAGTTGTATTTTTTTAATTTGAACACTTAGTATTTTATTGCATAATTAGATTTGTATTAGAGTCCTTTATAAATGTCCAAAATTTCATTTATTTTGCTTCAGTAGTAATAAATTAAAAATTAAAAAGATACTGTTTTATGGTCTTGAAAAAAAAAATTAAAAAAACCATCCTAATTTAATTTTTTTAACAATGGGATTGAGTGAGTTTTTATATTTTATACAGGGTGTTCATAAACTACATAAACTAATTTCTCTTAAGTTAATATAAATAAAACACCATGTATATTATTTGACTATTTAATATAAAATTCTTAAGCAATTCTTTTGTGTTCAACATGCATATAAGTTATTTTCAACCGTTTTCGAAAATATTACAAATTTCATAATTTATATTTAAAAATAAAGTTTTATTATTAAAATTATATATAGGCGAGTAGACTAAACTACCGTAAATGTTCCAAATATCTTTCATTTTGTTTGAAGGTTGGAGACAATGATGTTTCTTGAATGATTTGGACTTGCATTGTCTTTAATTTGTTTAACATCACAACGTTTCAACTGGTAAGTATAAGTATAAGTATAAGGTGAATACAGTATTCACCTGAAGACGACTGGAGATACTTACCAGTTGAAACGTTGTGATGTAAAACAAATTAAAGACAATGCAAGTCCAAAACTATTCATCTTTCATTTTATTCTGTGCATTAGTCAACACGTTTTTGATCTGTCTACATCCCTTAATATTTCAGGTGAAATACTAGCAAAACTCTGCAAAACGGTTCGTTAGTAAAGGTTATGACTTAAAACCATGGTAGAGTTTAAAATAAAATATGAACTCATTTGTTTATTATAATTAAATAAGTTATTTAATTTTTTTACAGGGTGTTCCATTTGAAAAACTTAAGAAAAATTAAATTTATATGTGTAGTTTTTGAAACCTTTTTATGAACACCCTGTATACCGGGTCCGTCAACGTGGCGGGGATGGAAGATTAAATCATTATCGAGGAGCTTATCAAAAATACTAAACCACCATAAGGTATCGACTTAAAAGCGGCATATTTTAAAAATATTTTACATTATACAGGGTGGCTCAAAAAAGTGTGGCGGACTAAACTTGCATTTTTTTAAATGGAACACCCTATATATTATATTATCTTCTAATTAAACCAAAAAAACGGTTTTAACGGTTTAACATAGTAAATCGGAGGTTGGTTTCTTTGGATAGAAAATGAAGAACTAAGATAGGGAGGTGAAAACCATTTTTCTCTAAGATGAACCGTTCCAATGTTACAGCCTGTCAAAATCTAAAAACGTCATATTTTAAACGTCAATATCTCGAAAACAATTGAATTTCGACATATGACATTTTATACAAAATATACGTGGAATCGTCTAGGGAATTAGAAAATAATATAATATATAGGGTGTTCCATTTAAAAAAATGCAAGTTTAGTCCGCCACACTTTTTTGAGCCACCCTGTATAATGTAAAATATTTTTAAAATATGCCGCTTTTAAGTCGATACCTTATGCTGGTTTAGTATTTTTGATAAGCTCCTCGATAATGATTTAATCTTCCATCCCTGCCACGTTTGCGGACCCGGTATA
Source organism: Polydrusus cervinus (assembly GCA_935413205.1). Taxonomy (NCBI): domain Eukaryota; kingdom Metazoa; phylum Arthropoda; class Insecta; order Coleoptera; family Curculionidae; genus Polydrusus; species Polydrusus cervinus. Next base: position 18,460,320 of record OW284514.1, on the reverse strand, counting down.
ATAAATAGACACTATTAGATTTATAATATCTCTAGACCCCTTGTTTTAAATCTCACCCGATCCCAAGGTTTAAAAAATGAACTGAGATGGTTTTATGATTTTTTTTTCCGGACCGTAAAACCTAATTTTTTTAATTTTTAATTTATTACTCCTAAGCTACAAAAGCAAAACAAATAAAATTATGCTCAATTATAAAGGACTCTAATACGAATTTAAATATACAATAAAATACTGGGTGTTCAATTTTAAAAAATACAACTTTTTGTTATCACACTTTTTTGGGCACTCTGTACATGAGAAAATAATTTCCTAAAATAAGTCTGCATATGAATGAAATTTCTAACTTAATTCGTATGGGAGCTATAGAAGTCTAACGCACTATTGCAGGACCCTGTATATTATATTTTAATTGAACCAATTGACCTTTGAGTAAACATGAAAAAGATAAATAAATTTTAATTTTTTTATCTTTTTAATTTTTTTATTCCCATTTTAAATTAAACCAAAATTAATTTTATTTTAGATTACTTTTTTTAAATATTGAACTTAATCTGCAAATACCTTTAAATCAACAAAACGGGATTTAATATTTAATCCACCTTATTTAATGAGAAGTTATCTTTCAACTAACAATTCAATAATTTTATTTATCAATAATGAATACTTTTATTTATATTAACGTTAAATACAATTATTTTTTATATACTAATTGTCGGATTTTTGTTTATCTTAGTCAGCTGTCATTATACAGCTAGCCTTTTTGTAAACTTCATAACACATCGTGTTTGTTTATAATCAGATTAATTTTATACTCATTTTAATTTAATAATAAATTATTTAATTTAGACATTGTATTGCTTACTTTTGCAATTGCAATCAGTTTTAAAGCAATTTTAATGATTTTTTGAAATTTTTTTCGACATATCAGAAAATACCAAGTATTTCTGTTGGCGTTCAAAGTAGGCAGCAATAGCATATTATGTCATTTGATTATCACCTGGAAAATTACATGGCTAGACAACAAAGTGTCACAATGTCGCGCACACTTTCCAATTTAGAAATTTAGAATAGTATCTATAGTGAATAAAGAGCCAATTTCCAGATTTAAAATAGACATCCAACACACACACAAACCCCGGTTTATTGCACATTTTTTTGTATCATATTTCTACTAGCCCTTTAAAATACACATGATATGCAAATAACATATATTTATATATTTTCGTGGAAAAAAATATGTTGAAAGGCTTGTAAGTTCGAAACTTAAAGATACAAAATATGGATTAACAGTGGACGAAACCACTGACGCCTTTGAGATTACATTCTGAATTTAACTTTAAAGAAGACATTAAGAAGAACCCAACATATTGGCGTAGTTTTTAAAATTTGAAAGTATTACGTCGTACTATGAAAAAAGACACATCCCACACTTAAAAAAAACCGTATCACAAAACTTCTCTCCCGATAAAAAGTGGTTCGTAAAAAACTGTTTCTCTTCCAAAACTTCTTCTTCGATCAATAACGAGTTCTAGAAAAAAAAGTGTCACCCTCCCAAAACTTTTAATCCTATCAAAAGTGAAAACAAGGTCTTCCCCCCAAAACTTTTCCTGGTGACTTCTAAGAAAAAAAAGATGTCCTAGTAACCAAAGCTTTTGTTTCAATATCGCTAGATCAGTGTACGATAATTTGTTTGACCAGGTCTGGTGGGGCGGGGGAGGGGGGCCCTCAACCCCCTCACCCTTTGGGTAAACCATTGCAACCAATAGACAGATAGACTAGACCTCGGTGCCACTTTTCAACATTTTAACCAGGTTTAGGTAGACATGAAGTATCCTGAACTCCTCCTGTTTCTGTTTATTTGTGCATTTTTTGCCCAAAGCTGATGGCTTATAATAAATACATATTTACTGTCTATTAGTTTAGAAATATGTTTAATTTAACTAGAAATATTATATTTGCACTGACTGGTTCGTTTACCCTTAGTCAGCATAATATTTACAAATGAGATTAAATTTACGAAACTTCCGTAAAGTATAATCCTGGAGTTTATTATTTTAACTGAGTGTAACAAACTGTACAAAAAAATCATTTAATTTTGCTGAAATTTTAAATATATTCATTCATGTTCAGTTTGAAAAAGGCATTTTTAGATATTATGAATGCATTAAAGGAGACGAAAATGAAGTTTTAAGAAATTAAAAGAGTATAGATTATCTTTGATATCGTTGTTATAAAAATGTGGTTCCCAATTCGGTTCCTAATTTTATGACTTTCGTCAAATAGATTTAAACAATTATATGAAAAAATTGTCAAATACTATTCCTCTTTAATATAAATTTTCTTTGAGTGGTCCATTCTGTATCTAACATCATTAAATCAGAGGTTAGCATTTTTAGATACATAATGAAAAATTAAGATGACATGCAAATAGTTATTTATTTATTCCATATACTGTTTTACAGTTTCCCAGTTACAAAACAAACAAAACAGAATTTAATTAGGAAAAATGAAAACAAATTATTTAACTATAAAGATGAAGACTAGCAATATTTAGATTTATAAAACTAACACTACAGTGGTAATAATAGGTACCCTACAAAAAAAAAGTAACTACATACCACCAGTAGCATAGGTACTAGTAATAAAAATGTGGTTTGACAGCGCTAAGAGCGTTTTCACACGGCACCATATATCGCGCGCGACAAATGGTCGCAATATTGCTTTAACACCAAATTATGTGTTTTCTAATGAGCCATTTTCACACACAAGCGATATTAGAGAATACATAATTTGGTGTAAAGCAATATTGCGATCATTTATCGCGCGCGATATATGGTGCCGTGTGAAAACGCTCTAAGGCTACAACTAAAGACATCATAGGCATTAGGCATGGACATTGTCATTATAACATGTACAAATATGTACATTGTATATTATATCCTATTGATGGGCGAATATTTAAATACGTTGGTCCGTGAAGGTGGCAAGTAGAAGGTATATAAATTTCGGGAATTTCAAGAAGGAATTCCAAAGTTCAGTTTGTGCAGGAGCTCTTTACAAATAATGTTGTTATTGAGCAATTTATGTAAAAATACCCCCGTAGAAGAATCTAAGAGAAAAATTGTTGTCATCTCCCTATCTTACTTTACTCTCTATTAAAAAAATCAACTTTCGGTTTAACACGTTAAACCAAAAAAATGGTTTTGAGGTTAAACATGTTAAACCGGAAGTTGTAAATTTTAGATAGATAATAAAAACTAAGACAGAGAGGTGAAAACCATTTTCTTCTAAGAGGAGCCGTTGCAGTGCTACAGCCTGTCAAATCCTGAAAATGGCATATTTTAAACGTCAATATCTCAAAAACAATTGTATTTAGACATATAACATTTTCTATAAAATATACGTGGAATTGTATGGGGAATTAGAAAATAATATATTATACAGGGTGTTCCTTTTAAAATAACGATGTTGCCACCTGTGTCGAGACAAAGCAGCAACGCCGTATTTCTGAAAATATTTTAAAACGATAGACTATAGTCGTTTATCTGAGCAACCAACGTATCACCCGTTTTCTATAAAATACAATGAAATTTTGTAATTACTTTTAGGATTTTCACTGACTTATGCAGGGTATGTCAGTAAGGTGTCTGTCTTAGATAGCACCTAAACTATCAAAGATAGGCAAAAAAGTGTAATACAAAAGTTAAAGGGTTTTTTAGGATACATAATCTAAAAATATTTTTTAATCTACAGGGTGGTCCTAAAAAGTGGTACTGAATAATAAAAAAGAAAATTAAATGGGACACCCAGTATAATTTTCTAGATTATGATTCAATGAAATAAGGACTTTCCAACCCTATTAAAATTTTTAAAATGAAATGCAACGTTGCCAAGTTATTTAATTTTTTTCCGAAATTTTAGTAATTTTAAGGGTATCGTTAAAAAATCATAGCAACCTGTGGATTAACCCTGGGCAAATATAATTTACGTTGTAAGTACTTTAAGGTACGATATATTGATTTATAATAATGTTTTTTTAATCTCTTATACAGAGCGTTCATTATAAGTTGGACAACTCGATAGTTTTAAAAATGCTTTATTTCAATTTTTTTAAATGGGACCACCCTAATTTTTTTAGGCAAAAGAATTTATCTTTCGAAAACTTTACTTTTTTGTTAAACCTGTCATATATCTAAATATTATAGTTTTTGAAATATTTTAGGATTTGTATTAAATTAGGGTAAAAAAGGAAAGTTCTAATTAAACTATTTAGTCAAGATTGCTTTGGAACAAAAAATAAATAATTTTCTTTGTCACAGCTGTCATTGCAAAATTATTTCGCCAACATTTTGTACTTTATTACTGTTTAGATTTTAGTTTCCTGAACTAACTTTATCATAACTCATATTTTTCTATTTCGATAAAGTTAGTTCGGGAAACTAAACTTTAAACAGTAATAAAGTAAAAAATGTTGGCGAAATAATTTTGCAATGACAGCTGTGACAAAGAAAATTATTTATATTTTGTTCCAAAGCAAACTTGACCAAATAGTTTAATTAGAACTTTCCTTTTTTACCCTGATTTAAGACAAATCCTAAAGTATTTCAAAAACTATGATATTTAGATATATGACATGTTTAACAAAAAAGTAAGGTTTTCGAAAGATAAATTCTTTTGCCTAAAAAAATTAGGGGGGTCCCATTTAAAAAAATTGAAATAAAGCATTTTTAAAACTATCGAGTTGTCCAACTTGTAATGAACGCTCTGTATAAGAGATTTAAAAAACATTATTATAGATCAATATATCGTACCTTAAAGTACTTACAACGTTAATTATATTTGCCCAGGGTTAATCCACAGGTTGCTATGATTTTTTAACGATACCCTTAAAATTACTAAATTTTCGGAAAAAAATTAATTACTTGGCAACGTTGCATTTCACTTCAAAAATTTTAATAGGGTTGCAAAGTCCTTATTCCATTGAACCATATTCTAGAAAATTATACTGGGTGTCCCATTTAATTTTCTTTTTTATTATTCAGTACCACTTTTTAGAACCACCCTGTAGATTAAAAAATATTTTTAGATTATGTATCCTTAAAAACCCTTTAACTTTTGCATTACACTTTTTTTCCTATCTTTGATAGTTTAGGTGCTATCTATGACAGACGCCTTACTGACACACCCTGTATAATCTTTTTCGATTTTCTTTTCTGCATGAAAATAACAGATACCACGTGAAAAAAAAAACAATATATTATTTGCTTAGTTTTATGTAAATTGGGCTAAGAACCACAATTTAACAAGACAATTGTTAGCGCGGTTAGATTTACTTATTAGGTTTTCTGTACTATTGTGCCGATAAAAAACTGGGACAAGAGATTTACAAAAACAATGTAAGAAATACATATCCCCTAGACTATAAAAGGTGTCTAGAGCTAAAAAGGAAAAACATTCAAAATTTAAAAAGTAACCTAGGTTACATAATGGAATGTTTTGTATTTTTCGATACGGGGTGGTTAAATTTGAGAGACATCATATAATATGGATAAAGTAAATTTATTAGATTTTTTTAAAGTCAAATATTTTATAAATTATCACATATCGCCCCTTTCGAGCGATATGTATATATCCCCTTTATTTTAAAAATGTTCGACCTTGTCGTCGTCGTCGTACCCGATTTTTGAAATCGCGATTTTTGACATTTTCGATTTTTTTTCTCTAAAGGGGTAAACGTCGAATTGATTTTGATTATTTGGTTTTATAGAGGAATAACGGGGGCACATTTTGTAAAAAATTTTAAATATACAGGGTGTACCGGAAAAAAGTTATTAAACGTCAAAGTCGGGAAATATGCAAAATCCGCTGTAACGCATTTCAGGTCGCAAAAATTATTTTTTTCGATTTTTACTTTTGGAGGTTGGAGAGATCCGTCAAATAAAGAGCAAGTTCGTAGATGAAGGATATCGGAAATTGAGAAGTAATTTTTTTGATTTTTTTAAAGTCGAAAAATGGCCATCGCAGCGTCGTCTTGGGTACCGAATAACTCGAACTGGGTACGTCGGATATATTTCCGGTTGAAACGATCAGATGGGCCGTCTCAAATACTATCTTTTCACAATACATCTTTCTATACCTAAAAACATTAGAAATTGTGAAAAATTGTGAAAATTTAAAAATTACGATTTTAGACCCAAAATTCTTACGGTTTTTAATTTTTTTCTCGAAAAATAATTTTTTTATTAAAATGTCGTATATCCTATCGGAAAGAGCTCGTCGAACTACGTTTAAAATATATTTTTTCGATTTTTAATCATTTTAATTTACAGAGGACGAAACGAATGAATTTTGATTTTTTTTTGATTTTTTACAATTTTTTTTTTAGGTACTGGTCCGCTTAAACCCGTCTGTAAGCTATTGTAATTAACTTTTTCAACTTTTTTTTGGACTGTTGTTTAGAGGGATAAATATACTTTAAAATTCATACCGTGCGCGCTCTTCGTTATGACGTTTAGTGGTTCAAAAAAAATATTATTTAATTTTTTTACGTTTTTTTTATGAAAAGTTTTTTATATTCGATTATAGCTTCTACTACAATATCCTTAGAGAGTTCATTTTAGGCTTATTTTATTCCTCAATCTTTTCTCAACACGCCTATATACTTGAATATACCAATTTACTTTTTTAAATTAGAGTAAAATTGATATTTTTAGAGCGCGAACAGAAAAATTCGTCAAATATCGAAATGCAACGTTTTTTAAATAGCTTGCCATGAAATCTCAAACTGGCTTCCATATTGAAATAATTACAGCTGTCAAAATTGGCCTAAAATGGGTGTTTTTGACTTCAGAATGTGACCTTGTTTCAACGTTTTGACGTTAAAAATTGAATGTTATAGCTTATTTGAGACTTTTAAAATTTAATGAGACCAAAATTAAAGCTTCATATGTCAGATTAGTTATCGAATTTTCAATTTTAAAAATAGTCTGCAATTTCCGTAAAAGTTTCATTTTAACAGAATAATGACTTTTCGAAGAGATTGCTTTGGATGCATAAAACGTCATCGTGGATATTAAAAATATGAAGTGTCAAAAAAGGCCAAAAATAGCTGAAAATGGCATATTTCATCGCAAGTGTTTAAAGTTATTTTTTTTATCATGTCGCGCTTTAAAATGTGGGATAAGAGATAACTCAAAACTTCTACATTACAGTGCTATAAAACAGATAGCTCCAAATATAGTTTTTATAGATGTATTTTTCATTTTAATGTCGGTCTGCAAGCCTTATATTTTCAATATCGGGTATATTTGGAACAGCTGAAAATTGCCGTCAAGATTTCTTTTCATTGTGACTTTATTTGAAAAGATAAAGAAAAAATAATTTAACTTTGGCATTGCCGTATTTTGTTTCCTACCATATTATGTCATTAGATTTCGAGTAAAACGTTTCGTCATCTAGATACTATCATCAGGTTTTTATTTTTAAATATAAACTGGTAATTTTTATTGCAGTTTCGTAAATCTTGCTTCTTCTAACGTATTTGTGCAATATTGCTTTAACCAAATATCGAAGTTTCGACCCTATAAAACATCTTCAATCTTTATATTCTTATATTTGGATTTGTGACTTTATTTGAAAAGATAAAGAAAAAATAATTTAACTTTAACATTGCCGTATTTTGTTTCCTATCATATGATGGCGTCAGATTTCGAGTAAAACGTTTCGTCATCGAGATACCATCATCAAGTTTTCATTTTAAACTATAAACTGGTAATTTTTATTGCAGTTTCGTAAATAATGCTTCTTCTAACGTATTTGTGCAATACTGCTTTAACCAAATATCAACGTTTCGACCCTATAAAACATCTTCAATCTTTATATTCGGAAAAGTATGATAGTTGTGAAATTTAAAATGGACTGCTATTATTGTCTTAGAAAAACGAATATATCCGAAAAAGTAAAAGCATAAATTGAAAACTACTTATCTGGTCTAAACAAAATTTGGCATACGAATGAAAAATGAGTTATTGTGTGGAACAAAAATTTTGTGTGTTAAAAAAAGGTTGTTTCTTGCTAGCTGTTATTTTGACAATTTTAAAGTTCAACTATTTCAATTTAACTATTTAATATTAAGTGTTAATTTTGTGAAACATACATAAAAGGAATAAAAATAAAATACACGCGTTACAGTATTATTAGTTATATATTGACAGCTGTCATGTGTAATAATCGCGTTTATAAAAAAATATTTTGTTGTTTTAGTGTAGTTCTCATATTAAGATTGAAATACTTAAATATCAAATGAAATATTTGTAAATATTTCTTGACAGGTGTTATATCGACAAATTAGGCGATATGTTTTCACATCACAGTCCGAAGGAGTGTGATACAAAAGTAAATAATATAGTAAAACAGAATATTTAAAAAAAAATATAAAAAATGAAAAAAAAATTTAAAAAATTAAAAATTCAAATTTTTTTAAATTCTTTTATGTAATAACTTTTACCTTTAGAGGCAATGCCAGTTGCCGATCAGGCGATATGCAGCTTTTATATTTACCATTACCACAAAATAATAAATAAAGCTAATACAGGTAATAAAATACATTTAATAAAAAGAAAAAAATTGCGAACACAAAGTTTGTCAAAACAACACAAAATTAATATTTGGTCATAGAACCATTTCTGTTTATTACTTTTTGGAGCCTTTGTGGCATACTTAAAACTAAGTTTCTACATAATTCGACAGTTATTTCATCCCAAGCTTAATTTATCCTATGACGTAATTCATCCCTGTTTCTAGGTTGAAAATCATGTTTATACATAGATTTGACCATGGCACCCCAAATGTTTTCTATCGGGTTCAAATCGGGACTCTTCGAAGCCCAGGGAAGAACTGCTATGTTATTTTCTTGGAGAAAATTTTGTACAATGCGCGCTGTGTGTATTGGAGCATTATCATGCTGAAATGTGTAATTTTGACCGTATACAGCGTTTACCGATGGTATCATCACTTCGTTTAGTATATTAACGTATACTGCTGCAGTTAGTCTTCCTTCGACGATTTGGCAAAGTCCTGGTCCTCTAGCGCTAATCCAGCCCCAAACATTTATGGAGAAACGCCCACTTTGGTTGGTTTTGTGGGTGTATCTCTCATCATACCGCATGCCGGAAGGCCTATACACCCGAATTCTCCCATTATTGCATGACTGAAAAGTTTTCTCGTCAGAAAATATAACTGTTTCCCATAAATTTATTTGATTAATATATTCATGTGCAAATTCTAACCTGCCCTGTTTATTTATTTCCGTTAAAAAATTTTTATTGGCAGCACAACGGCTTCGTATATAGGAATTTCGAACCCAGTCTCTAGCGGTATTTGCAGAACCTGGAAAATTCGTCTCTTCTTTTGCCTTGATTGCAGTTTCGAAGGGATGATCCCTTAGATAATTAACCAGTCTTCTATCATGATCATCAGTAGAAATTTTAGGGGGACCAGAACCTGCATTCCTAATAATAGTCCCATGTCTTGCTATTTTTTGTTTTGCCAATAGCACGGTATTCTTGCTTACTCCCAGTTCATCTGCAATATCCCTAATAGCAACACTATCTCGCAACCGACTATAAATAATTGCCTTTTGCTGGGGGGTTAATTGTGGCATATTTACAAATAATATATGATTGTATGTTTGACGAGTCAATCATAAAGTGACAATCTTTATTGACATGCAAATTCTCATGACATTTTACTGGTACCAGGCTTGATGTAAAATTATTCTTAATAGTCTAGGAGAAAATAGAAAAATTTCCTGTCCCAGTTTTTTATCGGCGCGATGGTACATATGGGTTTCTTGAAAGTACCAATAGCAAATACTTTGAAATTAAATTAAGCAGAGTCAGTAGAAAGTTTTTAATTTCTTTAATATCTTATGCCTTCAGTTTCCTCCTTATTTTAAACCTCGCCGTAGGGAATAGCAGATTTTACTTTAATAAAGTATTCAATAAGGGGTGAACTGTTATCTTTGGTATAACAGCCATACAGCCAACGTATACTCGTAAAGTAGCTTGTGTTTGCTACCTAATATTCTCGATATTATTTATTTAAAAGGAGTTTCCCTTATATTATTTACCAGTTCTAAGTTGGGGTCAGCAAATAACGTAAATATTTTGTACTTATTAATAATTTTGTTGGGTCCACCTACCCTACACATTTTATATGTCTATGACATAACAACATTTAATATTTACACATTAACATAATTGTATAATAATTGTAAAAATACCTTTTAAGAAAATATTCCTTAAATGGAGATGAGTACATCAAACCACATAAAACAGACGAAATTATAAGATTTCTAGAAAAAAAATAAATCCATTTTTTACTAAAATTTTAAAGGAAATTATGTTATTTCTACTTACAATATTGCTACTTCCCTTTCCATTAACAGCGTTGCTAGTTTGTTAAATGGCGACTATTTTGAAAAAATAGCGAACTTTAAAAGTTCGTATTACTGCACAAACGCCGTTTTTAACTGTTTAAAACGAATTCTACAGCGATTTTGTTGTACTTTTGTAATTATAGCTTTTAAGCAAGCAGAAAAAACCGAACAAACCCTTTATTCTTCTGTGCATTTCAGCAGAACAATTTAATAAAACCATCTATGGTTGAGAAAATAAATTGTTCATTTTTATTACTAAATATATCGCTTTTTCTACGTTATTCTGCAAATTGTCGAATGTGAGAAAGATATATATATATTTAAAGTGCTTTTGTGTAAATACTATAAGAAATAACCCAAATCGATAAATATGTTACAGTGTAATTTGGTCCAGGGATTTGCAAACGAAATTACTTTTTCTTCAATTGTTTATTGTTATCTTTCTTAGGCGACAAACTAAAAAGACAAGTTATAATGCCTGATTTAAATAAATTAAATTTAATTGTTAGTATAAAGTTCGGAAGTTGAGTCGTAGAATAGTAGATTCTGTAACGAGGTTGGAATGAACATTTGATCCAAGTGGAAGATTCCGAACGCGAGCGTAGCGAGCGTGAGGAACCACGAGTATCGAATTTTCATTCTAACCAAGTAGCAGACTATATTTTCTCCACGGCCAAAAATACTATTCGCAATATTTGTAATTTCAGGTGGAGAATTATCCATTTCCATATCTGATTCATCCGATTTTTCACTCATATTTTGACTTGCACTAAAATTAGTCTGCTGACATTGACAGTTTCGAAATTCATGGCAACCTATGTCGTTTAGATCAATTACAGAATATTCATTCCGTATCTTGTTATGGAATGAAAATACACGCAAAACGCATAAAAAGCAAGTGTTTCAGAATAAGTATTCCAAGTCAAGAGCAAGAATTTTTACATTCTATTATCAAAAATGATTTTGGAATTATTGCATTCAGTAATGGTCGTGGAGAAAAAATATACTGTACAACTCGAGTGGACTATCCATATTGCGCTCAAAAGTTTGAGCACTCCGCCTACGGCGTCGTGTTCAAGTTACTTCCTCGCCCGATTTGGACATCATATCCAGTCTTGTTATACTACTTGGATTATTATTGGATAAAGAAAAATAAATAATTATCCTATATACACCAATAAAAGTTACTATAGGTACTTAAATATGTCCTAGTTGTAAATACGCAAAGTAAACTCTCACAAATTTAACATATTGTTTCTTGACGTTATCACTACTGAATCCAATGGTTGGTTGTTGAACATTAATCACGTCAGTTACTAACGAATGCGGAATTTTCTATTGTAGAGCTGATAAGTGATAAGTCATGTTTCTTAATAAAGAAATGTTAAAGTTATAAAAAAAAAACTAAAGCACCAAATGAAAAGTATGATATCCGCCTCATCACGTTGTAGGTATTGGTACTTGGGTACCTATTGGTTCATAAAAAAATTATACACTTACATACCAAAAAAGGAAAACAGTTCTTATCCTCCTGCGGACAGCATGATGCCCGAAGCGAAGCGAAGAGCATTAATATTTAAGGGAGGAAACGTATTTTCCTCTTGAGGTATGTATCTAATTTTTTCTACTACTACTAGTTTAACAATCTCGATTTTACAAAGCGCCAAAGTTAAAAAAAGGCGATTTTTAATATCCAGTATTATCTAAGACGATTCGATTTAGTTATATGGTGCTCTACCTATATGAACAAGTATTGGAATTTTAAGGAAAATTCAAATATGTAAAATATACACCCTGTTCCATTTAAAATAAATAAGTTAGTAGATCATTATAACTTAAGAATAATAAAAAAATACACCCAATTTACAAATACAGTGAAACCTCTCATAACGGACACCTCTGATAACCGGACATCTCTATTAAGCGGACATTTTTTCATAGTCCGGAACTAGGTATATACAAATTCCATACAAATCAACCTCTCTAGGGCAGATTCTCCTTGGGGCGGACGCGGACCGGCTGTTTTCATACAAAGAGTGCGAAAACTTTCCTTTAAACGGACAAAAAATTTTAAAAGTATTTGGGAGACGCATAAGAATGGTGCAAAAACTCTCTAAAGACAGAACGGTAACCAATAGCGTATGCGTGGCACCGCGAAAGGACTTCACCGAATGAAAGTGTGATTCCCCGAAAGCAGTTCGCCGTTTATTTGTGAGTTGTAAGGATAAAATCGTAAACAATGGCAGAAAAACGTCGCGTTTTTAGTACTACAACTAACTAACTAAATCAAGTGTATTTTTGTTATGTTTAATAAATGTTTATTTGTACATTCATATATGTAGTAATAATAAAAAAAATTCCCATGGGCGGACACCTCTATTAGGCGGCCACATTTAGACAGTCCCGTAGGTGTCCGCCTAAGAGAGGTTTTACTGTATATACCCGTCGTTTTGTGATACATGAAATGAGAGTTAATTTTAATAATAAATATACCACTTCTTGTTTATATTTATACAAAATGCCGATTTTGAAAGAGATAGATATTAACCTGATGTCTTAAAAGTGAGTTTGGATAAATATAAGAAATGGCCTGAATCGACAAATACGTTCAATAGTGTAATTTACTCTTTCAATTAATTTTTTTTATTGTGTTTTATTATCTTTCTCCCAAGTTATAATACTCATAGAAAAAATATACTGTACAATTCGAGCGGATTTTTCATATTGCGCTAGGAAGTTCGAGCATTCCGCTTACAGCGCCGTGCTTAATTTACTTCTTCGTACGATATGGAGATCGTATCCACTATTAAAATAATTTTTTTTTAGTGTAAGACACGAGCCACGATGAAGCTTGGTCGCTTCCCTCGTAAAAAAGGGTTTTAAAATAGTCAGCAAAATTCTATTGAGCACCATTATTATAAAAATGACATGACATATCTGAAAAATATTCTTTAGGATGCTGCTGCATCAGGTAGAACTGAAAATGGCGAGAAATGTCAAGGATATCTTTCTTTACTTACAATATACCTTGTGGCAGTTTTATGAATTCGAAATGGCTGGTTTTGGTTTACAGTACACGAGAACTAACCGAGGTTGTCTATGTCGTTCCACGTTCTGCTTGGTGGCTTTTCAGAAAATTATTAACGATGTACAACTTTTTTTACATGGCTTTTTGAGGTAAAATGTAAATTAAAGATATCGGTTTGTTAAGTAACTACTGTGAAATAATTTCATTATTCATCTTCCTAGAAGACATCGACATTGAATTATTATGCGGTTAATACGTTTTAGAAAAGTTTAAATGGCAATGACCCAAAGACTTTTATTATTTTTGATTATATTACTGATAATATAAGAACAATGGTTTAAAATGTATTATGTATTGCTGTAGTACTATGCATTTCATCATAAAGAAGAGAAGTAGAAATCGACAAGAGCGAATTTACAAGGTGGGTGGTAATATGGGTCTCCCCTTCTTCGTATGATTAAAATTAATTTGCTTCAGAAAAACACACCGCAGCGGAATGCCAAATAATAACTCACCACCGACCCCTAAATTGCATGACTAATAAGAGATAAGACAAATAACATAAAGTATAGCCGGCTACGTTTTGCTGACTAGGCCAGCACAGATTTTTTACTTCTGTATCTTGCCTATTTTTAAGTTTTTTGAAAAAAGGTATTTGAAACTGTTGTTTATTTTAATGCCTTCTATACACAGCTAAAAAAGAAGTATCAACTTAGGAATCATTCTGTAAATTGCAATTTATAAAGAAGCCTATGAAGTTAAAAAAAACTTTAATATGTAAGTACAACAATTACCGTGTATTATAATAATTTTTTTAAAGTATTCATATAACAGCACAAATAGGCATAAACCTGATATATTTAGATTACAGGATAAACATTCGAGCGACGCCGACGTCCTTAAGCCATAAAACCGTCTATTAAAGAATAAAATCAATACCTGATACCAAAAGATCGTAATAATTAACATAATACAAGTTTTACAATGATTAGATATATAAAAAAATGTTTTCTTTAATCACCTCTCTTAATTTCTATAAATTTTGATTAAAAAAACTGCAACGAATATTTTTCCATCTTTACAGATAACTTAACTTGGTTTAGTACCCCCCCCCCCCCCCCCACCACCCCCACCATATTTTATTCGAGAACATTCTTCTCCTTACCAAAAGCAAAATCCGCACTTCGAAATCGAAAAAAACAAAATAATTTTTTTTTTAATTTCGACTCTAGAACAATTTCTGTAGACTCAAAATTTTTTAAACTTTTTAACTTTGGACTCTACCGAAATTGGAGAGTATCAGCCTATGCTATTATTGCTATTGATCATATTAACCAACAGCTTTTGCTAAAAGTCATTGCTTCAAACTATCTGCTATCGCGGCATTTCTGTTATTGTTAGAGTTTCATTAATGGGAAAAATTTCAATAGATTCTAGTTCAAGATATCAGTACGGAATATAATGAATTCTGTAGACATAGTGAAAAAGCACATTACAAAGGAATCAGTACGAATATTTTTAAATAACAACTAATCAGGATTTAACGCTGGTTTGAAATGTAAGCCATACATACAACTTTATCTTATCTATTTATACAAATAAAACCAGATCATCTGCCTGGATGTCTATTTTTGGTGGTTTTACCTATTGTAAATAAACAAATACTTCGAAAATAAACGAATTCCTCAACATTTTTGTCTCAATATCTCAAGTAATATCATTAAATGATAAGAAATAAAAAAATATTAAAAGTAATTGTGGAGCACCTCAAGGTTCAGTTCTCGGTCTTTTATTATTATTAATCTATATAAATGTCCTTGCGTCCATTTTAACAATTGGTAAATTTACTATGTTTATTGACCCGGTAATAAAAATATCTATATATTACTCCTGTTATTACATTAATATGGTGAGATAACACAGAGCCAAGAATACAGGAAAAACGAAGAGCAGAGCAGTAATTTTAGCAGTAAAAATTTAAAAATGTGAGACATCAATATATTTTAAATGGACATCCCTTATTTTTATTCGACGTTTTAATTCTATAAAGAATTCTCTTTTTAATGACATATCACACTTTATCATTTGTTTTAAAAATGGCCGCCTCCTAGATCAATTTTCCTTTGTTTTCCAAAATGTGCATAACTTTGGTAAAAGAGGGTAAGTGGTAAAGAGTAGGCCATGAAAAAGTTAAAATGGTTCAATTTAATCTACTTTATAATAATTCGCTTCTTTTAATTTTCTTTCTAACGGTGTATCACAAGTCAATAATAATAATAATAATTTATTAGGTAATAGTAGAAATTAATAAGAAATATCATAAATGTAATTTCTGGACCCATATAAGCCATAAAAAGTGTCAATACCAGTCTGGTATGCCGTGGAAAACAAGAACATTATTTCTGCTTTTATTAGACCAAAATCTCAAATGATATTAAATAAAATTAGGAAGATTGAAATGAAAAAATTGTTTTCCACGGCATACTTGACCTAACTTCTCATGGCTTATACGGGTCTAGAAATTACATTTATCATATTTCTTGTTAATTTCTACTATTAACTTGTGATACACCATCAGAAAGAAAATTAAATGAAGAATTTGCCATTTGTATAAATGAAGAAATTCCGGTTCGTTTTTTTTAAACAGGTTGTAAATAAAATAGGTCTAACAGATATATTTTCTTAAAAAGAAGTCAATTTTATATTATAAAGCAGGTTAAAATAAACTATTTTAACGTTTCCATGGCCTACTCTTCACCACTTACCTTGTTTTACCAAAGTTATAGACATCTAATAAATCAAAGGAAAATATTGATATAGGCGGCCATTTTTTAAACAAAGGGCAAAGTGTGATATGATGAATGTCATTGAGAAAAGAATTTTCTACATTATTGAATAAAACTATGGGGTTTCCATTCAAAAGTTATTTCTAAAACTACGAAAAAAATTTGGGGGGCAATTTCTTGGGTCATCCAGTATATTTTATGCATTTAAAGTAAATTAATACCTAAATTTAAAATACATTTTTAAATGTTATGTATTTTCCGAGGTATTTTCTCATTTGCCTAAATGATTTTTTAAGTTCCAGTCACGCCCAGGCAAAAATATTGAAATAGCAAAAAGAATAATGGGTTGTAAAACAAATCCCAAAAATTAATTAATTATACCCACTGGTACGAAAAACAAAACATAAATTAACGGGCGTTACAGACATTAAAAAAGTATAACTTGTCGGATGATTTATTTTTATTAATAAAAGGGCTCGGCGTTTCGGCTGTCAGTCATTGATTCTGTGATTATTTTATTATATTATTGCTTATTTCCTTGTAATGGAATACTGGCTTGAGGTATTGTTGTGTCGAAATAAGCGATTATTCATTATAAATAAGCATTAACTTTGTATGCTTTTGATATTTAGGAGAGTTTGGTGGGACATATTGATTTGTTTCTTGTTAAATTATTTTTCATGTCATGGAAAGCTGTTTCTCTAACATGCAAACAAATTTATTTAAATGTGTGTGATTTTAAGGAAACTCTAAATCTACTATTACACAGGGTGATTTCTAAGTTAATGCTTCTTTTTTAGCTGTGTATAGAAAGCATTAAAATAAACAACATTTTCAAAAAACTTAAAAATAGCCGAGTTATAGAAGTAAAAAATCTAAGTGCGGGCCTGGTAATCGAAACGTAGCCCTTTACTTTATATTGTTTTTGTCCTTTTTTTGTATTGTTAGTAGGTATGTTAGTCATGCATTTTACGACGGTCGTCAGTTCTTTATTTTGGCAATTCGCTCCTGTGTGTGTTTTCTGAAGCAAGTTAATTTTTAATTGGTGACACGTGAAATATGGTAAAATTTGAAAACAATGACTTAAAAAATATGGTGCTAATTTAGAGTGAGTGTCTTCACACTGCGGCGTTTGCGTAATGTTATTCAACAGGCAAGTTAGGCAAGACCGTATTTGATCCATAGTGTAATAAATTAATGTAAGTAACTCATTTTTGAGTTTTTTGAAAAAATGTATTTGAAAATCTTGTTTATTTTAATGCCTTCTATGCACAGCCAAAAAAGAAGTATCAACTTAGGAATCAGGGAATCACCTTGTATAGTTCTTATTAATGATATTCAATTTAACCCTGGACATTTTTGTTTTGAAACTTAAAAAATTCCAAAATATTGTTGCAGCACCAAAATTTTCTGAATTTTAATTCTACTATACCAGGTGTAACAAGAAAGGTTTTTCGCGAGGTTTTTTGTAAATTTAGCAGTAAAGATTTAAAAAATATAAAACGTTAATAAGTATGTAAATTGCCATTTTTCGGCCAATTTAAACCCTCGAAATCACTTCCGGTTTAACCGGAAGTGAAGTCAACTTTTAAATTTTAAATGACAACCCTTTTTTTAAATTCTATAGAAAATTCTCTGTTCAATGACATTTCACACTTTATCATATGTTTAAAAAATAGCCGCCTTGAACAATTTTTAAAAATGTCGATAGTTTTGGTAAAACAAGGTAAGTAGTAAAGAGTAGGCCATGAAAACTTTAAAATGAATAATTTTAACTTACTTGATAGTATAAAACTGACTTGCTTGAGAAAAATGTATCTGATAGGGCTATTTTATTTACAACGTGTTGTCTAAAAAAAAACAAAGAGGAATTTTTTTAAATAGCAACCCATATTTGTTTTATTATAATAATATGTTCATTTAATTTTATTTCTAACAATATAACACGAGTTAAAACTATTTAATAGGTAATAGTAGAAATTAACAAGAAACATCATAATAGTAGATTCTGTAACGAGGTTGGAATGAAAATTTGACCCGAGTGGAAGATTTTTCATTCTAACCGAGTAGCACACTATATTTTCTCCACTATCAAAAATACTATTCGCAATATTTATAATTTCAGGTGGAGTATTATCCAGTTCCATATCTGATTCATCCGATTTTTCACTCATATTTTGACTTGCACTAAAATTTGTCTGCTGACATTGACAGTTTCGAAATTCATGGCAACCTATGTCGTTTAGATCAATTACAGAATATTCATTCCGTATCTTGTTATGGAATGAAAATACACGCAAAACGCATAAGAAGCAAGTGTTTCAGAATAAATATTCCAACTCAAGAGCGAGAATTTTTACATTCTATTATCAAAAATGATTTTGGAATTATTGCATTCAGTAATGGTCGTTGAGAAATGTAATTTCTAGACTCGAATGAGGTATAAGAATTTTAGTCAAGACCAGTCTAGTATTCCGTGGAAAACAAAAATATTTTTTCTGTATTTATTAGATTAAAATGTCAAATGGTATTAAATAAGATAAGATTTAAATGAATGAATTGTTTTCCACGGGTTACTTAACATAACTTCTGGCTTATACGGGTCTAGAAATTGCATTTATGATATTCTTGTTAATTTCCACTAATACCTAAAAAATAATTATTAACCTGTGATACACCGTTAGAAAGAAAATTAAATAAAGATTTGTATTGTTATAAAACATAGAGAAAAAACTCAAAATAAATTTCAATAAACAATTTAACTAGTTACATTGACTTTCAGATGCCAAAGGCCATACCTTTTTTGTTTCTCAGCTACTACATGTTAACTTATTAAATTGTTTATTGAAATTTATTTTGTGTTTTGCAACTGATCAAAATTTAACATGATGT
Organism: Polydrusus cervinus; assembly: GCA_935413205.1. Classification (NCBI taxonomy): domain Eukaryota; kingdom Metazoa; phylum Arthropoda; class Insecta; order Coleoptera; family Curculionidae; genus Polydrusus; species Polydrusus cervinus. The sequence continues at coordinate 18,441,176 of OW284514.1, read as the reverse complement.
CTAGGAAACTAATGAATTTAGGCATAACGTATGTTTAATAAAAAAAGTTCTGAATTAACTAAACGATCAAAATAAATAATAATATACGGGGTGTTCCATTTAAAAAAATATAACTTCTCCGCAACTTTTGGTGCGAACCTGTATATTCCAACTTACTACAGATATGTAGATTATTAAAAGACTCATACATTTTTATATGAGACATTTTTTAAAGTATTAAGTATTAATGTTTTTTTTTAAATAATCGACTGTTCTGGTAATTTTTCCTAACCCTGTGTAAGCTGATTAGGTTAAGCATCTTGGAAGAAGAATTACATCAGAATCAATTTGTTTAAATGTTAACTAATTCAATTATACTGATCGGAAGTGATCGATTAACTACCTTTAATTAATTACTTAGACAAGGTCAATTGTCTAATGTGATTTGCATTGTTAGCAACGACTTTTTAAGGAAAGTCTTTATAGCAACAAAAATAAGATTTAATTGTAAACATTACAGAGTAATGTAAATGAACTCATCACTTAAAATTATACAAATATTAAAGTACCAATCAATAAAGGAAATCGTTATTTCTGTAAATGTTTTAATTAAACTCTCGGTTTTTAATTAAACTTTGATAGTAAGATGGTTTATTGAATAGTAATACTTAAGATAAAATTTGATTATAATGTCATGACTTGATTAATTGGTTGTAAACTAGAATTGTACACCTCGTAAAGATAACGCTTTTAACAAAACCGGGTATTTGTAATCATGTAAACATTGCGACATAGAGGAGTGTAATTCTATTACACAATTATTACCTTTTGTGCTTTACACATGACGGCTAGGCTTTGAACATCGTGATTGGTATGTCTGGAATCCATGAGACACAAAGCACAAACACTAATTTTGCAAATCAAACAGTACATATTTAATGTCTCATCGGAATGTTCCGGACATTTTCCCTCTTTAGATTTATTCGTACTAGTCCCTCCGCGCTTTGGTTCAATTAAAACATGTTTGGCCAAAGGGCCTCTTGTCGGGTGACATGATTCCTTACAGGTATCGCAATAGAGCACCTCGCATTGTTCACACATTATTGTCGCATCTCTAGCCGGTTCTTGTTCGCACATTTGACATTTTAATGTAAGATTTCTCAGTTCGCCGAACCTATCGACAATACTTTGCATAACGCGATACTTGGGTAAGTTTTGGGCGCCGTTTTCGTCGAAATAAACTATTTTCGTGCAGACTGGACACGCAAGGGACAAAGCGCTAGGAAATAGTACCCCGTTGGGGGTACCAACGTAGGAATTGGGTCTGGAAGTACAGACAACACCACTGTCTGTTTCACTTAAAATAGATAATTTATCGGATTCCTGGTAGTCCCCGGAAGAACCGGAGGCCACACTTTCGGCGTTTTCTGAAACTGATGCATTTACGTTCGCGGCGGCATTGTGATTGGCGGGTTGCTGCAAATTAAGGGCGCAGTGCAGACAGACCCCGTGATAGCACGGCAATAAAACCGGGTTGATATAAAACTGTTTACAAGCGAAGCAGCGTAGCTCCTCTTCCATCGTAAAATGCGGCTGAGACTCGACTAACGCGCGCTCGGAGTTTGTTTCAAAACAGTGCAACGGGCGCCAGTCGGAAACGTGCGACAATCGGCGAAGGCGCCGAATGCGGACAGGGGTTGGTTGCATGCACCGGTCTCCCCTACTTTAGGCCATCATACTGTTACCTGACGAGGATAAAAGGCCTTCAGAATGAAAGGTATGCAAGGCTGCTGAACAAGAGTGCATTGTATAACTAATATGAGGGTCGGGACAAAAGATATATGTATGTATATTAAGGAAGGTAGTAAAATAAATTCTCTTTGTCTATCAATTACTTTGATTAATTCATATTAAATAAGCGGTTTGTGAGCTTAATCACCTATCAAATAATTAAATGATTTCTCACCATTCACGTGGACTTTGACTATATGGAATATAGGGAAGCTACATAATATATTGACCAAAAACAGAAAATTAATACAGTGATCTGGAACCTGAAGGACAAGCCGAGCCGGCTTTAGACGGGGAAGGCCCACAGTTGATTACCTCTTCAGTCTCACAGAAACCATAGAAAAAATAATATTTTCAGCAAAAAATATATTTACTATAGGTACGTAGACTTGAAGAAGACATATATAATATTCCCCATAACAAACTCTAAGATCAGGTTGTACAATTAGAGCTTAAGTACGAGTTTTATAAAGCTTTACAAGAAGCGCTAGAAAAGACTATATAAGGACAACAGATACCAAAGAAGATACCAAAGATCAAAGGACAAAGGAGGAAAGCTGATATCACAATTGATCTGTATTGGAATGTACAATGTACATTATAAAGGTCTCGACGGCTACAGGGATGCAAAGTCACCTGCTTACCAAATAGTGTACGTTGGAATAGAAGTAATTATATCGAAATAAACACCGGATCTATAAGCAAAAGCATCATCACTTACGGGAGCGAAGTATGGTAAGTAAAACAACGAACAGAAAATTTTATAAGCGCAACTGAGATGGGCTTTTGGAGAAGGTAGAAATTGGAGAACATTAGGAATGAAAAAATTCGAGAAATAATGGAAGCTAAATACACATTATTAAAGGACATCCAAATTGCGTGACTTAGATGGTACGGACATATTGATATAATGCAGGAGGATAGACTGCCCAACCAGGTCCTCAACTAGACACCACAAGGGAAAAGAAAGAGAGGAAGATCAAGAAAGAGTTGATGAGAGGAGATAGACACATAAATTCTAGATGGAAAACGACCTATGAATAGATGGCTACAGGAGGTCGAAACAAAATTTGATGGGGATGTTTTTGTTGGACTTATGCGCACATAAGTAATTTTATAATGTTTGATAAAAAAGGAAAAAAGGACATAATTATGAGGAACTATTTTTTAAGATTTTATTAGATTAGATACTTTATTTGGACCTATGGGTAGACAAATAACTTGAATTTTCAAAATATTTTATATCAGTATTATACTGAACTAGAACTTAAGTATATACTAACTTACAGCAATGGTATTCAAGACTTAATTCTCGTTAGCGAATACGTTTCCTAGGATGACGCAGATATTTATCTTAAAATGTAGTTTCTTTTTATTTAATTACCTCTATCTTAAGTCAGCACATCTTCAGTAAAGGATTACTTTTTCTTTAGTTATTCGGAATAAAATACCTAATAGAGTGATTTTTAACAATTTTTATATCTGTCGATGAAAAAAAAAATAAGTTGAGTTAAGTTATTTTTTGTCGCAAACGTTCTACAGACGATAAAAACTTTTCTAGGTTATTTAAACATAAATTGTTAACAATGCTTTTGACTTAATACACTTATGTCTGAAAGACGGGGTCAGCATTGTCCATGTATCTCTTGTATCTGCACTGCAAACTGCAACCAAAGTAGAGCATAACGTCTAGTTATATAATCGCTCCTAGTTGAATATTCTCTGCTGAAAGTCTGGATATTGATTTATTGTCCCATATTACTGTTGCTCTCTGAAAGCAACAAAAAAAAAATGATAATAAAAAACCTTCCGTGTAATGAAAATTTATCTTTCCTCCGGGAGCCATTTTGTTTAGTCGTGACGTAATTTTTTCTTGATTAAATTGTTTAGACATTCATTTTTATCCATTGTTTTAAAGTATCGTCTCCATAAATCGCAGTTTAAGGCCAATTTATAAAATGAGTTATGGATGGAGCGAATTGTCCCAGCTGAGACCGACAAGACGAACAATCGATACTACCTAAAAATGAAACACATGTTTAAAAATTGTAAAAAGTTATACTTATACTTTGGTACGAACCCGTCGATGTTAAAAGTACAAAAAAAGGTTTTGTTATTCATAACAAAATATTCAGGAAAATTACGTTCAGTGTTGTTTATTTGTCTTTTGCAATTAAGAACACAGGAACTCCAAAACAATGAATTCTATGCGGCCAGAGAGACAATGACGGCCGTTTCGTTCGTATTAGGACTTATCCGAACGCCATAACCTGATGTATTTCCACAAGCTGCGAAATCGTGTTTTTAATATTTATTTAAAAATAAGTAGGCAATGAAAAATTGGCATCGTCATCTAGTGGAAATTAACCAAATGCAAGAGAAAAATTTACTAAGAACGGGAACTAAAGAAAAAATAAGGCAACGGCACACCACACATCTAGTATTAGGAACTATATTCTGCGCTTCACCACAACAGTCTGCAATTTTATTCGCAGATGCAGAAATAGATCGCACCGAAGCAGGTATACAGTAGGGCGCGCTATCCGTTAAAAAAAAAACAGTGTAATTTTACATACATATATAATTGACTTAAAAACAGGATTTTTTCTTTAATCTATATTTCTAAGCGTGAAGTGACGGTTAAAGAAGAATTTTAAAAAAATTTCGACAGCGCATATACCTATGTAGGTATACAAAAAAAAAGTTGTAGAGATAAAGAAATAGAATGAGATTCTTAAATCAATTTTCCAAAGTATATGTATCATTACTAATTCAATAAAATACTACTTTTGGAAATACCCTTTTCGCAAAAATAATTTTATATTTATTTGCTATTAAAAATTTGAAAAAGTTCACTGACATCAAATAATATATAAAAAATATTTTAAAATTGAAATACTCTTATGGTCGCGCCATCTATATGTGCGTGACTTTAACATAACATATATTTGCTGCAAAGCGTCCTGCAGGCAGGCATATTATGTAACTTAATCAGTTCCAAGCAAATTTCATGTTTGTTTCAGAAATCAATTTTGTTTGTATGTGAATCGCACTTCTGCGTAATACGATTTCGCGTCCATAGATGCCAAAGTTAGAAAATTTCGCCTTATTAATGGAATATCTACTTAAAAAAAAGTATTATATGGCCTGGCAGAGCATACCGTGTAAGCAGGGGCTAAAAAATAGTAAATCCCATTAAAAAGAATTAATTTTGGTTTGTTACAAATGTCAAAAATACCTTCCAGCTTTAGAAATGAAAAAAAAATCTTTTTGTTGATAATAATAATTATGACAGTCGATGTATATAAAGTATTTATATCATTTTTATAAAAAAAACTTAAGGGAAATCTATCCACCTACATTCCCTCGGGGCATAGAAATTCAGTTTTTGACGATATTTCGGTTCCTAAATAAAAATTTAAAATGTGGCCACCACCATCAAGCTCTGGGGCTACTAGTTATTTTTTTAAAACTTCCTAAAAAAATCCGTAGAAATATTTTGATATTTCCGTAATTTTTCTAGGGGCTTTGCAATAAAAAATATTTTTTTAGCATCACAAATCGGCAACTACTAGTCGCTGAGGAGTGGCCAAATATTACATTTCTATTTTAAAATAGATATATCGCTCGGAAATTCGTATGCTCCGAATTCATGCTGTTTTTTTCAATCATTTTCCAGGAAACACCAAGTTTTAGTAAAATGGCAATCACATACCTAAAAATTTTATAAGCAAAAGCTAAGATAAACTCTTTCATGGCAGTCTAAGGGGACACCGGAACTGACCGATTGTAAAATAATAAAAGTCATTTTATTTTCTACCCTGAGGGTTAACACTAACCCCATCGAGGAGTTTGCCTTGGTGGATGCCCTGGTCAGCTGTGGCCAGCGGAACAAATAAAATACTGTTTTTGTGTACTTTGTATATTAGTATATTAATAACCAAGGTTTAGACAGATATTATTATTGACCGAGAGTCGATTTTAAATCCCGAGGAGCGCAGTGACGAGGGATTTAAGCCATGAGGGCAATGATAGTTGTCTAAACAGTGGTTAATATAATATTTTTTCCACTACTAACACATTTACAACATTAAATTATTAATTAAAGTTAACATACATTCTTAGGGTTGCTTCTGTTTTTTCAGTCAAGATACCATTGCTTTGAAATTTGCATCATTTTTTTTAAATCTTGTCAGATGGCATTATTTGTTGTCAGTATTTGTCGATTCATAAAAAAATTCAAGTTTTTTTGACAAAATGAGCGAAGAAACTAATACTGATACGTGCCCTCCTCCAGAAATAAGGGTGGAAGCACAATAAATTATTGATGAGTTGCTACCCCAAAAATCTAAGGTTTTATATTTAAAAACCTGCTCAGTATTTAAGGACTGGTTCCAAACAAAGAAAGCTGGAATACCTGGTTGTCTAAACATGACGTTTTCATGTATTTTTAAAATAAAAAAAGGTCAAGTTTCCTGTTTAATATTGTTTTTGCCAGTTATTGACCGTTGTCAATAACGACGGTAAATAATAGAGGTTAAGTTAATAATCGGTCAATAATGAGTAATTTTAAATTTAGTGGAAAAAATTAATTATGCAATGAATAAAGACGTTTTTAAAGTAAGTATGCTCCGAAGGCATGTAAATGACTAAAATATACATAATTTTAAGGAAAAAGTTAAATATAATTGTGGCAATGCTGTTCTTGTTTACGACATAACCATACGCAACCTTGTGAATGTCATCGCACTGATATCGATAGCATTAAAGCGAATACTTTCTGTTTTTTTTTCGGTATCTACAAATGAAATAAAATTAATATATTTTTAATTAAAGTAAACTACAAGATGATACACACAACACGGTTTTTAGCTGGATTAGTGGTAATTAGTGGAAAATCCAGGAAAGTTTTATGTGAAGGCTTAAGAATTTCCGAAAGAAACCTTACTACAAATGTAAACAGGTACGCTAGATAAGATATAATAATATGCATAAATGAGTATAATAAGCACTTTATTATCTTTTACATAATATTTAATTAATATATTTTAATAACATATTTAAGGCCAAGAAATATAACTGGCATTTGAGAAAATTTAATTTAAGTTATCTTTATTAATATTAAGGAGTTCAAAAAATTTTACTGGTGTAGGGTTTTTCCTTTATAATAATTTTTATAGAGGGTGCTTCCTAAATTGATAATTCTTTTTTAGCAGCGTATAGAAGGCATTAAAATAAACAACATTTTCAAATACCTTTTTTCAAAATACTCAAAATAAGGTACTTACATTCATTATTCATTTATTACACTATGGATCAAATATGGTTCTGTCTAACTTAAGTGATAACATTAAGACAACTTCTGGGTGTAGGATGAGCCGGCAAGGGAAAGCCTTCTGCGTATAATCTCGAAGCAACAGCCGCACTTTGACGATACTCATCGCAAATTAGCACCATATTTACTAGTTCATTTATTTTCAAATTTTACCATTTTCACGTGTCACCAATTTAAAATTAACTTGCTTCAGAAAAACACACCACAGCGTATTGCCAAATAACTCACCACCTACCCGTAAACTGCATGACTAATAAGAGATAAGACAAACAACATCAAGTATAGCAGGCTACGTTTTGATGACCAGGCCCGGACTTAGATTTTTTACTTCTGTATCTCGCCTATTTTTAAGTTCTTTGAAAAAAGGTATTTGAAAATGTTGTTTATTTTAATGCATTCTATACACAGCTAAAAAAGAAGTTTCAACTTAGGAATCACCCTGTATATTAAATTTATTTTGCGGAACGCGGCGTCGGCTTTTCTTATGATGTGATGTAAGATTTATGGACACATCAAATATTCTAACGTCCTAATAACATAGGTAGCTACCATTTTTTAAATATACTTATAACATAGAGAAACCAAACCAAGAGGAACGGGTCAATGTAAAAAAGTTACCGCTGATAAATTGTGGACGACGCAACGTCCAAAACGGAACGGGCTACGCCAAACCTTGTCTGTAATAAACATTAAGCGAGCGCGAATATCCGTCTAAAGTCACTTCGCTTATCGGCACATATGCATCTCCTCAAAAACCTCTCTAACATTTTTGAGTTCTTGAGCAGTTTTTATGAATCATCCTGTCCAGTACCATCTGTATCTATATAAACTCTCAACTTTGTGAAATATATTTTCGAAATCCACATTTTTCTATCAGTACAAACCTATATTAGATAAAATAATATATATCGTCAAAATAAATGTTAAGATTGTATTGGAACGTGACGAAAAGAGTGACAAGGCCAATAGAAATCGGTCGATCAAGGTAATATTTCAAATAATCTTTAAAGATTCTATTAGAACATCGAAGCAGTAAGTAAGTAGAGACGTCTTTTTGCCTAATTTTAGGAAAACTTCTTCCACTTTTGGTGATAGGAACGATCTTCCTACTTGAAGAATACGATCTTAAAGGTTTCAAACGAACTCCGCCCATTTATCTCATGAGAAAGCTGGTCATCGATTTCGAGAATTAGGCCTCTGAGGGGAGCGCTTATTTATGTCATTATGCATAGAAGTCTAAGAATGTATCATTATTGTCTTAAATGATTGAAATTCACAGTCTCGGCTAATTTTTTTATATTGTTAAAGGGAATATGATATTGTCGTTGTTGGAGGTGGGATTGTTGGTGCTGCATCGGCCAGGGAACTTAAACTTCGTCATCCTGAACTTAAAATGGCTATATTGGAAAAAGAAAGTGACTTAGCTAAGCATCAGAGTGGACACAATAGTGGGGTCATACATGCTGGAATATATTATAAACCAGGTAAAACAGAAAAGTTTTAATGTAAAGACTTTGGTTTTCAATTATCTATTGTAACTCCTTGAGACTTTTTTAATCTAAATTATTTATGAAAAAGAAAGTAACGTTTTTCAAATTGGTTGATTTATAAAATGATGAATTAAAACTTTTACATTTTAGGGTCCCTAAAGGCCAAATTATGTGTCGAAGGAATGCAACTAATGTACAAATACTGTGATGAAAAGAAAATACCTTACAAAAAAGTTGGTAAACTAATTGTAGCAACAAATGAAGTCGAGGTTCAAAGACTGGCAGATTTATACGATAGAGGTAATATTACAAAAATATTATGTAATGCCTCTTCTTTCACTCAACGTGGGCTGACTATCATCATTTGAAACTCTTTTTAGTGGTGATCGAATCAGACGTATACTTACCGGATGACACAAGACATTTTTTAGGTTTAAACCGAAGAATGATTCTAACATCGTAGAAATGTCAAAAATGGTCGATTTATGATGTGGGAATAACGGCACAGTTCAATTTAGGAGTAAATCAACCTGGTCTTAACTTGTAATGTTATATTTATATTAGATTTTGACTACGTAAATCACATTTAACTCGAACTTTGCTATCAATCCCACCCGCGGTATATATACAGGGTGATTCACGTTGAGTGGCCTATTAGAAGATCTCGGAAACAAGTAAGCTTATCGTTCTAAAAATTTGACAGCTGTCATAATTGGCTTTCAGCTTTTATGACATAATATTTTGACGTTTTTATCACTTCCGGTTACACCGGAAGTCAATGCCAATTTTTTAAAAAATCTTAAAATTTCAAAACGACTAAAAATGTGGATAGTAACCCATTAGGCATTTAGTATGACATTTTATTATCTACACTAGTCTACACGTTAGTAAGCTAAAAAATAGGGTGTTCCATTTGCAAAAATTGACTTATGCACATTTATTTAAATGGAAACATTGGCACAATTTTAAGAACTCCCTGTATAAAAAACGTAAAACCTAAGTAGTTTAAACTAAAGATCTATGTATTATTTGAAAGCTAACAAAATTTTAAATGTTTACCTTTATTAGTTTCAGAGTTACTAAACTTTCTTTTTGGAGCGTTTTTACACAAAAAAATCCTTTTATAATTCATATCTCAAAAACGGTTAGAGATAGGAATAGATTATTATTAACCAAAGTTATTTAGATTTTAATAAGGTAATCAAAAATGCTAAAATATACAGGGTGTTCCATTTGAAATAGCAAAGTTGGTATTAACTTCTGGTATAACCGGAAGTGATAAAAACGTCAAGATATTATGTTTTAAAAACTCAAAGCCAATTATGCCTGCTATAAAATTTTTAGAAAGATAAGTTAACTCGTTTCCGAGATCTTCTAATAGGCCACTCAACGTGAATCACCCTGTAAATTACTAACCACTTTGCAGCTACTCAAAATAAGGTGCCTGATATCAAGATGCTCAATGGTGTAGAAGAAATTCAAAAAGTGGAACCGCACTGCGTTGGACTTCAAGCTTTGTGGTCACCCCACACAGGAATTATAGATTATATTATGGTAACTAGACAATATGGTGAAGATTTTAAACAACAATCTGGTGAAGTTTTATTTAACTTTCAGGTAAAGACATATATACTAGAAGGATGCTAGCCAATATCATTTAACGAAATACGGATAAATGTTTTAAAATATATGAGGGCACAGTTGTTTACCAATAACTACGTTATTTTAGGTTACTGAATTTGATAACTCCAAGGACCCAAACTATCCGGTGTTAATAAAATCTAAAAATGGAACGAGTGTTAAAAGTAAATATGTGTTAACTTGCGGAGGACTTCATGCTGATAAGCTGGCTGAATTATCAGGTAACAGTTTGAAGGTTGGAGACATTGATGTTTCTTAAATGATAGAAGAGTTTTGATCTTACATTGTCTTTATTTGTTTTACATCACATGTGATGTAAAACAAATGAAGACAATGCAAGTCCAAAACTCTTGTATCATTCATTATATTAACCAGATACAGATATCTTGTGCCAGTTGTTTTATAAAAGTTTTATGAAATATTATTATTAGTGCCTATTTAATATTTTTAAGCTTTGGCAACCTAAGAGACAAGAATATTCCTCTCTTTATCCGTCCTCTCCTCCTAATTCACAAAAATAATTATATTGCGCATATTTTTTTTAACTGATGTAGATAAATAAATGAATAAATAAATGTTTTGGTATCTCAATAAAGTGTGTATATTCTTCTATATAAGAATATTAATTTTATCATAAAAAAATGAACTGTTCTGCTCTCCATCACTGTTTTATTAAAATAATGTTGATGACCCGTTACAGGTTAGGTTGTTAAAACTTCATCTTTACTCCTTAAAGTTAAAATTACAGTTAACTTTTACCTTTTTTATAATAGCCACCCTTAGCTACATTAAACCACATATAGATTACTAACCATATGTCGAACCCCACACTGTTGCCAGATTGTGTAAAAAATCTTTTATTTACGGAAATGAAGGTATTTCATTTCTGGCTATCTTCAGTGTGTTTGACAAGATTATAGTGGGTTCGGGACTTTGGGCATTATTGCCTATGTTGATATTTTCACTACTATATTTTAGAATTTACTGATTTACTGAATATTGAATCTTAGAGTTGGCCTAATTATCTTATTCCTTCCTAATACGAAAATCAAACACTGATGTTGTATAAAGGGAGCTTAATTTATTAACTTATGAGTTAACAGTGTACAATGTACATTGTACAAACAACATTGCAAACATGACAATAAAAATATCAAAATTAAGAAAGAACGCAAATTTTTGCATACACTAACCTACAAATACTCGAAGCAAACCCAACCCAGCCTTTATCATCGTAATGTCAAAATCTTTGCTATAACGTAAAAATGTCTAGTCTAAGCAAACCTGATCGTCGACGGTTAGATGAACGATTTTTCACCGAAAAGCACATTTCACAATTCACTTAATTTTTAAATAACATTGTTTTAAAACTTTTTAACTATGAATGGAAAACTGATTATATGTGACTGTTGACTGACTGAATGACTTCTACTGAATAACTTTTACTGAATGATTTTAACTGAATAATCTTTGTTCATAGTTTGCTAGCGTTTATATAGAAAGATTTTGCCATTAATCCTAAATTATTACAATAATTAATTACTACTACTAAGTAATTTAAGTAGCCATCTGTCACATAATTTCATGCGGCTTCTTTGATACTGAAAATGTATGACTAATTATTGTCTATAAACATCCGGCAGGAAACAATAAAATATCAAAAATTAGGTGACAGTTTCCGGCTGAAAATTGCATAAGATAGGCGGATACATAACTTTATATCTTTGACATTTATTGAGGATACTTTGAAACATAAAATAACTTGACATTTCCGACATACGTCTTTAGAAAATATGTTTGGGAAATTATAAATATAAAAATAAAATGACAGCAGGAAATATAAATTTGTAACAAAAATGCTAAAAGTAAACAAAGATAAAAGTATCGCTTCTAATAAATAATTGATATAATCGACAGATAGTAATAAATTATGATATACGACTTCCGGTTAAATAGACGAATGTGGTAATTGCGCAACATCCGGTATAAATTTAAATTCTTTTAATTAGTTAAATTGCTTTGGCTGTTTGTATAACAAAATAATAATGAAATGAATAGTAAAAAAAATATATTACTTCAAAGGTCCTGTTGTCGCCAATTTTTGCTATTACCACATTCCTCGATACCCTGAAAAAGATGTTATTATCTTAATGATAAAACTTCTTGAACTTATCTTTAATTTCACTTCTTATTCCTTTCATAAAATAAACTTATCAATTAATATTTAAATGTGACACGTCTCGTAAGTGTGAAACATAAACCGACCTAGACTGTTTAAGTGCCAAGATGACAGATTTATTGGTAAAGAAGTTAAAGGGATACAATTATAGATTTAAATTTTTAAAATATGAATAATTTTTAAGTTTTGGCAAAAACTGTAACTAGCCCAAATAGAAAAACATTATAATTTTTTTTCTTACTGAATAAAGCTAGTTAGAACGGTTTACTTACTAAGTTTCGTTTTGTTTTTTAAATTTAAAAATGATATAGGGTTAGGTTTGCATTCATCGTACTATTTAACTAAGTTCTAATTACTAATTAATTTTTATACCTAATAGTATATAGTAGTTACATATAAAAAAAAAACTTGAACAACAAAAAAAACTGACACAACACATATCACCTGTTAAATAAATTCACTCCATGAGATAGTCATCTAAAATGTCAATTTCCTCCGGAAGCACTCCATGACGTATCCATGCGATTATCATGGCGGCAATAATATCTACCAGCTGGTTCAGGTCATCAGGCTGGTTCTGTGGGGGTTCTTCATTAACGTTAGGTACTACTTGATCTGGGTATTGGGGAGGAATGTTTGCCTGTGGAGGTTCAGGCATGTATGGGCCCGCTTGGTCATCTTGTTGTGGATAGTTCGGTGGAACCTGTTGTTGGGGCGGATACATGACCCTATCTTCTTCTGGCACATGAACATAATTCTCCCTGGGTGGGAAGATTCGCGCCCCTACATCGCATATTGCACAGTTGCACGGGGGAACTTCGGCTAGCCCTTGGTCAATAGCGCGAAAGGTATCGACGCGCCGAAGTTCATTATACGTGCGATCGGTAAAGAGGCGATTTACAGCCCGTGGCGCGATTAACAGGGGATGACATGGCATGTCGGCCCCCAACGTATAAAATTCCTCCCGTAAATCGCGGATGGCCATTAATAATAGTGCCCGTTGCTCCTCCAATGAAATATGCCGAATATATCTTAAGAATCCTTCCATTTTTTCTTTTTCGTTAAAATTTCGTTTCGAGAAGACGCGGTGTTAAGACGATCAGACTTAAACTAAAGCCTTTTTCCTATTTCGTGTTGGTCCAACTTCATTTTTATTGACATCATATTTTACTTATTATAGTGTTTATATTATTATAATGTAAAAACCTTATTCGTTTAATTAAGTCTTCGAGTGGTTACAGGCACTGTCAATAATGTTTATTTTAAATAAGGTCCATCCATTCATTCCCGTAAAATTTATAGGTTTGCTTTTCTAATTAGTTCGATGCTTAATACTAATATAGTGCGTATAAATCACTCTGTATAGTGTCTTTCTGCCTTGGTATGACGTCACGCACTCACGATTACGCGAAGGCGGGTTTCTCGGGGTTGCTTTTCTTAAGTTCCGTTTTGTACCCGTATGGCCATCTGTTACCGAATAGTAAAATAGATTAGTGCATGCAGTTGGGAGAAACGAAGCACCTAGTCACTTTATTTTTATGACTTTTAAGGTTTAGTTATAGGGGCCGTTACTAGTGTGATTTTTGGAATAATATTAAACTTGAGCATCATTGGCATTTTTAAATGGAATAAGTTTACTGACTTAACGTGTGAAATGTCCAAAAATGTCTGCTTTCTGGTCCACTTATATTTTTATAAGTTTCTAGTTCCTGTTGTTGATTATCTTGTGAATGAGATGATCCTGCAATTGTAGAGATTACCGGGGTAACGCACTGTGGATTTTCGTCTAAATTCCGCTCGTCATTAGCTTGTCTAGTTTGACTATTTCTCTTGAGTATTTTGGCTTGTTTTCGGTTTAAAACAAAAAGAGTTAAGGTATTCCAGAACGAAGCTAAAAGGTACATAGAACAGCCATCTAATTTATGCAAAGCCATGGCATTTAGAAGAGTTTCAAACAAAAACTTTATGACTCTATAGATGAAATAACAGCCTAATATGCTGCTTGTCCACTGTCCAAGAATAATAAAATATCCGTATAATCTTTTAATTGTTGAATTCGCCATCTCTTCTAACTCTTTGGTGTCAAATAAATTTAAAGATGAATATCCCTGTGATTGCACGGGCTTTCCAGCGAGTTTTCTTATTAAGATGTTACTTACAGCAGGCCTTTCTAATCCAAATAACATAGTTTCTTGGGCTTTTTGTATTTCTTCTTTGGTGTATATTCCGCCATTACTAACGCCTTTAATGGTTTCAAAAATCATATTTTCTTCTTGGTCTACTTTTATTTCTACTGGTTCTATACCAGTTAATGGGTAGGGATTAAATCCGATCCATTTTTGATCTAGATAGTAAAGGGGTGGTACTAAAGATGAACAATCTACTTCAACCGCATGGTCTTGCAAAATTCTAGTAACTGGAGACATAAAGTAGCTTTTATTATGAGCTTTTACAGGTAGCTCGCTAAAACATCCTCGTTCTTCTCGTCGTACTTCTACGATGACTGGTAGGCATTTTAAGATATATAATACTTCTCCAGCTACTCTACCTACAAAGCCTAAAGCATTATTTACTATGGCAGCCACTGAGTTAGGTGATAATGGAGCTAGTAATAATCGATTTTTGAGAATTTCTCGGTGTAAGATGCAACGTCTGTGTACAGTTTGTTTAAACATATCATCCATAGTTCGCTTAAAAGATTGCTCAACATAGAATAATTTTGTATTGACGTAGGTCAGTAGATCGGCATGGTGAGTTCCAGGTCTACCACTCCACTGGGTGCGGGTGTAAGCATCTGGTTTTTCTAATATTAGAATTCTAGGGTGTTCTGTTATCCATACTATTGAACTGCACTGCGTCTCTTTTTTATAGAGTTGGATTGCAAATACTCTGGCTCTGTCTTCCACAACAATGTATTTGTTGCCTTCTGTTTGACCTTCGCGTTCAGTTATTAGACTACCCTTTCCATCATAGAGTAGATCAAATTGTAAGCATTCTTGAGGTAGTACCGTATTCCAAATAGTTTCACCAATTTTGAAATCCATACAATAAGACTTTGTAAAAGGACAAGTGACTCCGTCGGCTAATATAATCTCATTAGTTTCTAGTTTTGCTTGAGCTTGATACTCCTGTAGACTTATTTTAACTGTAGCACTAACTATAACTTTTTTCCATTGTTCTCCATTTTCTGAATATACAGTACCTTCGCAATTGGCATTCTTATCATTAGCGCCGGCTAACGTGATAGAGGTAGTGATGGTACCATTGACAACAAGTCTGGAAATTATTTGGTTACTAAAGCCGCGGTATTCTTTATACTGGTGCATTTTTGCACATTCGTCGGCTCCAACTTGGTGTACATATGACAAAAGTGATCCTTCTGGTACAGAGCTATGTGAAAATGCTCCACAATGGGTAATTAATCTGGTTACTTCAATAAGACATGTTTTAACAGGAACGGTTTCAATCCTACGTCTTTCTAATATTTGAATAAATTTTTCTTTAGCTTGATATCCTTTCTCGATATCAGGACACGGAGCTACGTCTCGAAGTGAAATAGCGGTTATTTGGGTTTCTGGATTATGACAGTCATATGCAATTAACGATGCCTTGAGTCTTGGGAAGCTTATTACTTTCCACAGTATAGTTGAAACTGTAATAAAAAGTTTCAGTAAGAAATTTTATCTAGGCAGATAATTTTAAAGCTTACTTATTAAATTTTTAAAATTTTGTATAATATTCTTCATACTTCTTAGGTCTAGTTATATTACGTTTAGGTCTAGTTTCAATTTTAATGTTTTCAGTGGAGGTATTTTCTTCTGTACTCTCCAATTCACTCTCTGGCTCTTCAGAGATATTAGTTTTACTTTCGGAACAAGATTCTGAGGATTCATCAGTGTCACTTGATTCTAAAGTTTGGTTAGGTTCTTCTATCGATAAACTAGACGATTGACCTTCCAGTGTATTACTGCTCTTTTCTAAATCTGTATCAGTATTATGCTGTCTATCAGTGTCTAATGGTAGGATTTTCTGAGGAAGGGTGTTTTGATTTATAATCTCTAGGTTGTCAATTAAATTAGTATCCTTTGATTTCTCTTTATGGCTTATATTTTCTACATAATCATCAATATTATTTTCTATTATTCCTTTAAAGAGTTTTAGTCGATTAGCATGGACCATTTCTTCCTTGCGTCCATTTAGTTTACGAATTTTAAAAGTAACTGGCCCTTTTTGCTGAATAATCCTATAAGGCCCTGACCATTTAGGTTGTAGTTTTCGGGAAAGTAGTTTATTTTTTATTACTGGAGTATGTAAATACACTCTGTCTCCTACTTTAAAGGGTTTTCTGATTTTCTTTTGATTATGTTTTTTACATCGATCATCGATGCTTTCCTGTATATTTTTCTTAGCTTTTTCATGAGCTATCTGAAAACGAGTGATAAGCTCACTTGCATAATTATCATCGATATCATATCGAATTTTGTCTTCCCTGATTTGCAAATGATGAGGTAGTTCCATATCTCTACCAAACATTAGATAAAATGGCGATTCCTTGGTGGCGTTATGAGGTAAATTTCGATAAGCCATAAGGGCATATGGTAAAAAGGTGTCCCAGTCAGTTTCGTGATCTTTCATATAATGGCTTAACATTGTTTTTAGAGTTCCATGCATTCTTTCAATGATTCCATTAGCTTGAGGATGATAGGGAGTTGTTTGTAATTTTTGAATTTCTAGTATTTCACAAACTTTCTTGAAAAGCTTAGAAAGAAAATTTGAGCCACAATCTGTAATTAATTTTCTAGGAGTCCCAAATCGTAGTATAATGTGTTCTACAAATGCTCGAGCTACTGTTTCTGCAGATATATCCGGTAAGGGTATACATTCTGGATAACGAGTAAGGAAATCCACACATGTAAGTAGGTATCGGTTATTTTTGGAAGTTCGGTTTAGAGGTCCTACAATGTCAAGACTAATAAAACTAAAAACTGCTTCAGGTACTGGAGTCTTCTGTAGTTCTGCTAAAGGCTGATTCGGACTTTTAATTAAATTGCATGAATGACATTGTTCGCAATATTTGATTACATCTTGTTTCATATTTTTCCAATAAAAATCTTTTTTAATAACTTCTAATGTTTTTTGTTGTCCTGGATGTGCCGCAAAGACGGACGAATGGTAAACTTTTAAGATGTCATTTTTCATTTTCTCTGGAGCTACTATTTTATCATTTCTTTCATTTGTATACCTTTTTTTATAAAGAATATTATCAGAGCTTATATAAAAGTCATCCTCATCGTCAGCGTATTCCTTTTTAGTAATTAGGGTTTGTAAATTAAGGTCTTGCTGTTGTAAGGTAGCTATTTCTTCTCTAGACCAAATAACGGGAAGAATGGGCTGAAGCTGTTCATCATTAGTTATAAGAGCTACTCTCTGGGGTGTTTTATTTTCTTGTTCCTGTATGTTTAGTCTAGATAGCGTGTCTACATTCGTATTCCTTTTTCCAGGTCTATACTCGATGGTAAAGGTATATTCCATTAAAAACATAGCCCATTTAGCTAGTCTTGAGCTCGGATCTTTAATGGTTAATAAATACTTTAGGGGTCGATGATCGGTAACAATGGTAAAATGTGCTCCTGTAAGATATACCCGATATTTTTTGACAGCCCATACTACGGCTAAAAGTTCTCTTTCTATAGTGCTGTATCTTCTTTCAGCAGTATTTAGAGTTCTGCTTGCATAACTTACGGGATGTTCTAATCCATCATATTTCTGTGTTAAAATGGCTCCCAATGCTGTTCCGCTGGCATCAGTATTTAGAATAAACTCTTTTTGAAAATTAGGATATTTTAAAATGGGTTGGTTTATAAGTGCTGTTTTTAGGATCTCAAATGCTTGTTGTTGTTTCTCGGTCCATTTAAAACTGACGTCCTTTTTTGTTAGTTCGGTGAGAGGTTGTGCTATTTTGGAGAAATTCGGCACGAATTTTCTATAAAATCCTGCTAATCCTAAAAAGGCTCGTATGTCTTTTACTTTCTTGGGTATTGGGTAGTTCTCAATTACACGAGTTTTTGAGGGATTAGGTTTATAACCATCTTTTGATACTATATGTCCTAAATATTCCACTTCTTTTTTAAGAAAGTGACATTTGGTTGGTTTGAACTTCAGATTACTCTCCCTTATTTTCTCAAAAACGTGTCTTAATCGTGAAAGGTGATTGTTGATATCGTCTGAACTGAAAACAATAATATCGTCCAAATACACTAAACATTCCTTGTAGGTTAGATTACTAAACAGCTGATTCATGAACCTTTGCCAAGAGGAAGGAGCATTTTTTAACCCCATCGCCATCCTCTTGAATTCATAATGATTATTAAAAGTTGAAAATCCTGTTTTTTCTTGATCCTCGGGGTGAATAGGGATTTGGAAGTATCCAGAAGCCAAATCCATGGTGGAAAAAAGACTAGCTTTTGCCAATCGATCTATGGTATCTTCCAAGTGTGGCAGAGGATAAAAATCACTTTTGGTCACTGCATTTAATTCCCTAAAGTCTATACATAACCGGTACTGAATCTCTTCCCCAGGATGAGCTTTCTTTTCGATTAGTATGGCTGGAAAACTCCATGGTGACTCACTTTCTGTTATGATTCCATCAGAAAGCAATTTATCAATTTCCTTCTTTAATATTTCTTGACGATGGTAGGGTACACGGTATGGTCGTTTGCTAATAGGAGGAATGTCTTCTGTAATTATTCGATGAGTTATCTTTGATGTACAGGTAAGTTTTTGCTTAGGTGCTCTAAATATATCGATAAATTCCAACACAAGTTTTTTCAATTTTTCTTGGTCTTCGGACAGATCTTTGTCTAGTCTTAGTTGTGACAGTATATCTGATGCGTCATCAGTACTTATGCCTCTTACTTCTTGGTAAGACGAATTTGGTTTTGTATCTACAGCTGCTTCATATGCTTCTGCAATAACGATTTTTCTTTGAATTATAAGCGGTTGTTCTGTTATATTCATTAATCGAATTGGAATTTTATTATTAACTTTACTAAGGCTTCTCGCAATGAGCAATCCATGAGGAACATCTTCACGTGGTTCAACGACTACGTGCTGGGCCTTGACTCGAGATGCTCTCTGGAGATTGGCCATGCAAGTGACTTGACATCTTGCTGGAATCAATAAATCTTCTGATAAGAAAATTGTGGAGGGAATCATATTCTCATTTCTCATTTGATTTTGCTTAGCATGGGCATTCCCTTGATTATCTTGTTCTTTCTGCTTGTTCTTGCTGTTGTTTTTCTTCTCATTCGCGAATTCTTTTTCTTTCCTATCTTCTTTTTGTTGGTTGTCATTTAAAACTACACTATCTTCCTTTCTGTTAATAGCATTATTTTCCTTTTTATTTTTGGACGCGGCCGCTTCCTTAACCATTTTGGTGGAACCGTTATGATTTTCTTGTTTTTCTAATGAGTTCAGGTGAATGGCCATCACCTGATCTACTAAATCTTCCTTCATGGCCATTGACGAAAGATTTTTCATAACCGCTTCCTCCAATTTGGCGTCTAACCTTTTAACTTCTTCTTTAAGATACCTTAATTCCAATAATATTTGGTTATCAGTTCTCTCCCTTAGTGATGTTGTTAACCAACTTGCTCTATTCAATTTAGCTTTTTCTTCGAAAAGAGCTATTATCTCTTCAAAAGCATACATCCATCCATTTCCCCAATCTACTTTGATTCCATATTTATGCAAGAAATCTAACCCTAGTAAAATGTCAGCTTGAAAACTCATTGGTGAATTTACTACTACAAATGAGTGTTCGATTAATTTTTCTGGTAGCAACATGATAGGCAATACTACTTCTCCTTTGCACGGTATACCACCTCCTTGAATATCAACTAAATTATTTTCTATATCTTGAGAAATTTTAAACCCCTCGGCAACATCGGGTTTGGCTAGGGATACAATGGCTCCTGAGTCTATAAGGGCGGTACACTCTCTATTTCCTATTACCACTTTAGCTATATTACGAGGGCGTAATAACTGTTCAGAGCACTGTATCCCAACCTCATTTACTTTTACTGATGAGTTCCGCCTTGCTGAGCAGCCGGACTTCGGGGTTGAAAAGGAGCTGCTCTGGCGTTTAAACCTCTTTGGTTATTTATTGTCCTGGACTGGTATGTCGGGCAGTTGATGCGTAGATGTCCAATCTTATTGCAATTATAACAGGTACGCAATTCCCTTGTATTTTGAGTTCGACACGAACTTGCAAAATGTCCCAGTTTATTGCATTTGTAGCACCTTAAGTCGCGAATTTTAGATTGTCTACACTCCTTAGCTACATGACCTGATTTTTGACAATTATAGCACTTTAAACTTTGATGACGTCCAGTATTCTGTGTAGGTTTGTGAGTAAATCCCATACTCAAGCCTCGACATTCTCTATGTGATGTAGAAGGTCTTATTATGCCTTCAATAGTTTCCTCTAGTTCTGCCATTTTCAAAGCCGAATTTAAATCACTTGGAGATTTTGATAAAATTTTTGCTTTTAAGGGCATAATTAATCCCATTACAAATTGAGTGGTTAATTCTTCCTCAAAGTTGGCTTTTAAAACGGTATCTATATTTTTTGTTCCAGTATACGAGACAGTTTTATTTGCAAGCATTTTTAATCTAGTCAAAAATTGTCGACAGGTTTCACCATTTCGTTGTTTACATTCCATATATTTTCTGCGCGCTTCTCCATTGATTTCAGATTTTTTAAATTGTTTTTTCAGTCCACGAGATAAAGCATGCCAACTTGGCGTAGTTTTCAGGGTTTCTTCGGCTTCAATGAATTGTTTTGCTTCCTCTCGGAGTTTAAGGCGAGTAATCGCTACTTTTTGTACTTCGGTCCAATTTGCAAGTAAAGCAGTTTCTTCAATTATTGATAAAAATTCTTCGATATTACTTTTTCCATTATAACTTGGAACTGAATCAAGTCCAATAACGACATTATTTAAAACAACGGGATTTACTGGGTTAACAGTTTCTTTTCCTTTTTCTTCGGTCATGGTCAAGTTTAAATTTTCCTATTAGGCAAAATGCTGTTGTGGGGGAGTATTTAACATCCACAGTCTCAAAGTCCTAATTTAATAATAGCTCACTGTTTTCTTTTAATCTACCCCACACCTGACACCATTTGTCGAACCCCACACTGTTGCCAGATTGTGTAAAAAATCTTTTATTTACGGAAATGAAGGTATTTCATTTCTGGCTATCTTCAGTGTGTTTGACAAGATTATAGTGGGTTCGGGACTTTGGGCATTATTGCCTATGTTGATATTTTCACTACTATATTTTAGAATTTACTGATTTACTGAATATTGAATCTTAGAGTTGGCCTAATTATCTTATTCCTTCCTAATACGAAAATCAAACACTGATGTTGTATAAAGGGAGCTTAATTTATTAACTTATGAGTTAACAGTGTACAATGTACATTGTACAAACAACATTGCAAACATGACAATAAAAATATCAAAATTAAGAAAGAACGCAAATTTTTGCATACACTAACCTACAAATACTCGAAGCAAACCCAACCCAGCCTTTATCATCGTAATGTCAAAATCTTTGCTATAACGTAAAAATGTCTAGTCTAAGCAAACCTGATCGTCGACGGTTAGATGAACGATTTTTCACCGAAAAGCACATTTCACAATTCACTTAATTTTTAAATAACATTGTTTTAAAACTTTTTAACTATGAATGGAAAACTGATTATATGTGACTGTTGACTGACTGAATGACTTCTACTGAATAACTTTTACTGAATGATTTTAACTGAATAATCTTTGTTCATAGTTTGCTAGCGTTTATATAGAAAGATTTTGCCATTAATCCTAAATTATTACAATAATTAATTACTACTACTAAGTAATTTAAGTAGCCATCTGTCACATAATTTCATGCGGCTTCTTTGATACTGAAAATGTATGACTAATTATTGTCTATAAACATCCGGCAGGAAACAATAAAATATCAAAAATTAGGTGACAGTTTCCGGCTGAAAATTGCATAAGATAGGCGGATACATAACTTTATATCTTTGACATTTATTGAGGATACTTTGAAACATAAAATAACTTGACATTTCCGACATACGTCTTTAGAAAATATGTTTGGGAAATTATAAATATAAAAATAAAATGACAGCAGGAAATATAAATTTGTAACAAAAATGCTAAAAGTAAACAAAGATAAAAGTATCGCTTCTAATAAATAATTGATATAATCGACAGATAGTAATAAATTATGATATACGACTTCCGGTTAAATAGACGAATGTGGTAATTGCGCAACATCCGGTATAAATTTAAATTCTTTTAATTAGTTAAATTGCTTTGGCTGTTTGTATAACAAAATAATAATGAAATGAATAGTAAAAAAAATATATTACTTCAAAGGTCCTGTTGTCGCCAATTTTTGCTATTACCACACATACCTTTACTAAATGACCTACCTACTTGGTACGAGGATAAAAATCTACACTGTACCTACATATTTAATATATTTTAGGTTGCCCACGTTCACCAAGGATTGTACCATTTAGAGGTGAATATCTTCTTCTAAACCCAGAAAAAGCTCATATGATTAAAGGCAACATTTACCCTGTTCCTGACCCCAGATTTCCATTTTTGGGTGTTCATTTTACTCCTAGAATGGACGGAAGTATTTGGCTAGGACCAAATGCTGTATTAGCTTTTAAAAGAGAAGGTTACAAGTAAGTTATTGTATTATAATTTAGTAACATATATAAATAGGAAGATAGGGTTGCCAACCCTCCAGGTTTGACCTGGAGGCTCTGGGTTTGGTGTGGAGGCTCCAGGTCGAAACCCTTTCTCCAGGTTACTGGTATCGGGGAGATGGGTTACACGTGTAGATAACCATTTTTTCCTAGAAGCCACCATTGATTAGGAAGAGATATGAAAATGTGGGAGGGGGGCGACGTTTTTTTTTTGTATTAGAAATCACTTAAATATAAATATTAATTTTAGATGGTCGGACATAAACCTATCAGAATTAATAGATGCCATATCATATCCAGGATTAATAAAATTATCCGCCAAGTACATTGTAGCCGGTGCTAAAGAAGTGATAAGATCTTGGATACCAGCGTTACAAGTTCAACAGTTACAAAAGTTTGTTCCATCCATTACATCTGCCGATGTCGCACCTGGACCTGCTGGAGTTAGAGCACAAGCTCTAGATATTTCTGGTAAGAACAAATATATAAGGAGATAAGGAGAATGTGAAATATATCGTACTATGAAAATGCAATTTTACGTAGAAATAGTACATTGTATACCTAGAAGAAAAACTGAACATTTCCGGACGACCGTAAAGATTCTATGTCGAGGCGCAAGCCGAAACTGACAATACGGAGTCCAAGAATGTGGCTTTTTCTACGAGGTATATATACTATTTTTCCGTAAATCGAAAATTATTAAAAGGATATAACTTATTACAAGCAACTTGTTAAAATTTTCAAATAAATGTAATTAACTTTGTTCACAAATAAATGATGCCATTAAATATTTGTGTTGTAACTATGGAAACACAGTTATATTGAATTGGCAAGCTTAAGACATTTTAGTTTAGAAGTAGCCGTACAGAAATAATATTTCCTTACAGTACAATTATAGTTATTTTTGTATTAAGTGCGTGAAGTGAGTGTTTTTTTAATGGCATATGAGAGTGTCAATTTTTTGCCGAGACCGCAGGTCGAGGCGAAAAATTCTCTCGAATGTGCCATTAAAACACGAATTTCACAAACGAAATACAAACAACATTTTTTGTACAACTGAAAGTTTGAATTAATCGGTTAAATTGTATATTATAAAAAAATTTTACCATATAATTTTACATAATCAAGTTAACAGCCCTGTCGTTACTATAGAAATGGTTTGTTGGCACGTTGCTTGTTTTGTTGTCATACGTTGATAGCTGTTCATATTTATTGCAATTTTTTAAATAAATAGTATAAGTACTTAAAATGGATGTAGATTACGATAGTGATAGCGAGATTCCTTCAGATATAGCCGATATAGCAAATTCGGCTATAGCTAACATGTTACCGGCGAAATCAAGATTTATATACGAGAAAAATTATAACCAATTCCGTGAATTCTGAAAAGGTACTTATATGCTATTTTGAGGAGAAATCAAAAACTGTAAAACCTTCTACTTTATGGAGTGTCTACTCAATGTTGAAGAGTACATTGAATGTTAAAGAAAATATTAATATAAAGAAGTTTTCAAAATTGGTGCCTTTTATTAAGAACAAAAACGTCGGATACCGAGGGAAGAAATCTAAAGTTTTATCGAGAGACGATATTAATAAATTCATTCAAGAAGCTGATGATGAAACAAATTTACTTTATAAGGTACAGATGATCAAAATTTTGTATCATTTCAGTAATTTCAATATTTTTTTAATTGTAGGTTTCGTTAATTTTGGGAATCAGCGGTGCATGTCGCCGTGAAGAATTATTGAAGGTAACTATTGATGACATTGAAGATACTGGGTCTATATTGATTGTTAAAATACCGGATACAAAGACCTATTGCCCAAGAATGTTTACCGTTTCAAATTCTGATTATATTGAGATATATCGCAAGTATAGAGCACTAAGGCCGTCCCATACACACAAAAAGAGATTATTTTTAAAATATTCAAGAGGAAAATGTGTTGACCAACATGTGGGAATAAATAAAATAGGGGAAATTCCTAGCTTGATTGCAAAATGGCTGGAAAAAGAATTGCATAAGAGCTACACAGGTCACTGTTTTAGGAGGAGTTCTGCAACTCTCTTAGCCAATGCAGGGGGTAACATGACATCTATAAAACGCCACGGTGGTTGGAAATCTGCCGCCATAGCAGAAGGATATATAGAAGATAGTTTGAGTAATAAAATTTATATTTCTAATAAATTAAATTGTTCCTCTACTTCCAAACAAATCAATATACTGATACAATTGTGGACTCAACTTTTCAAGGAATATCTAGCGTTTCTGATCAGCAGCAAGGTGGACCAGCTTCGGGAATTAATATTGGAAGCAATTGTTTGAACTTCACCATCAATTATTATTGTAACAAATGAGATTTTTTGGTAGTTGGTAATTAATTAGTAAATTTGTACAAAAAAATTCAATACATTTTTTAAAAAGTAATGTTTTATCGTTTTTTTTTGTAAATCATTTTTCCAGTTAAAAAAAGTCTTTTTTTCACCGTGAAAAAAAGTCTTTTTTTCACTGTTAAAAAAACAAAAGGTTTACGTATCGATAGCGATGAAAAAATGTCAACTTTTTTTGACAGTTGTACAAAATAAATATTTCCTAACAGTTATTTTCCGTTGCCTAGCAACGACTAAGTGTAAGGAAATATTGACTTTTTCTTTCAGAAATCTTATCAAAAATGTCAATATTTCCGATCGATTTTCGGAAAAATTTATTATATAGAATTCTATTTCAAAGTTAGGATGAGTGGAAGTCACATTAAGTCAAGAAAAATGCGATAATTTTAGTTTTTTTCGATCATTAATTTAGATAGAATTCATTACATTAAAAATAAATTGTTGTTTGATATTTTTTAGGTAATCTTATAGAAGATTTTGTGTTTGACATGTTCAAAGATGATAGTAAAAGCTCTGTTGGTCACAGAATTCTACATTGCAGAAACGCTCCAAGTCCAGGGGCAACAAGTTCTCTGGCTATTGCCAAAATGATGGCGGATAAATTAGAAAGCGAGTTTAAATTGTAAAAACTATCTGAATTAAACACCAGTGTGATAATCATGCCATAATGTTTACAACAGCCTTTTTGCTGTATTTTTAAAAAACTGTATACATTTAATACCCAAAGTGTTACCCACTACTATTTGTTATAACGTTTTTCAAAATTTTTGCAAGCACAGTTACTCAGAATCATCTCCAAAATTAAACGGTTTATTGATAAAAAAAATTACGGAACCGAAACTGATCCAACATAAGTGTAATTTTTTTGTTTGGTCATTCGACATGACTAATTTTGAAATTAACTTTCTTATGTCAGGTTGCACAAAAATATTTAATAATAAATATTTAACCGGCAAGTTTGACTATGACACAAATGACTTTGACAGGCATTATATATATATATTATATAGAAAAGGATGTCAAACACCTGTTTATTTAGGGTGGCTATTCCTAATTTAAGGGAGAGGCTATAATCCCCCCTCTAGTTGCGCCTATGACAATACGCGATAGATTGTTGGATAGTAATGGTTTCTTAATTTTTAATTCTTTTGTAATATTTTTTGCTAGTTCTTTTACACAGGACGGAAATGTAAATAATAATGTTATATTTGTTGTAGTTACTTTACCCGTATTTTTTATTAAGTGTTTCGTTTCTATTGAAATTGTTAACTTTTATTAAGAAATAAATTTTTATATTTGTTATCACATTCCTTTTACTTCTTACCATTTAACCAAGGAAGTAAATAATAATATTAAGCTTAAACTTTTATAGAAAAAAGTAATAGAATTTAATCAAACAGTTTTTGGTGTGGAACATGAACAAAATATGAAGAATGTGTTTATTTAAGAAACCAAACCTCGTATTAGGGAATCCAAACCACGTGATTTAATATAGCGGTTGGATGGCAAAAAGCATTGAGTCACCCGTTAAATGCTACCAGCAATAATATTTTTATGGTCACGTGCACCAATTACAAAGCAGTATTTGCCATCCAGCCACCATTTTGACACATTGTTGGATTGCCTAATTGCCTGTTTCAAGCTCTTTTTAATGTATTTAAGGTTAAAACATGAGTCATTAACCTGTCAGTATTATAGCACTATTTTTATTTCAATGTCAAGATTTTGGATCAAAATTAAAACCAAATACAAGGAAATAACTTTTGATGCTAGATGAATGCCGTCGCGCCAATCAGCCACTATGAGCAGACTAGTTTGGTAGACTAATCAACAATTTTCACATCTTTTTAATACAAAAAATTAACTTTAGCTTAAATTTAATCCATATTAGAACATGTCCAATACAGCAAGGATTTCAAGTGGCTTACTGGTAATAAGTGGGAAATTAAGAAATATTTTATGTCAAGGCTTAAACCTCTATGAGAGAAGTCTAAGTACAAATGAACACAGGTATATAAGTGAAGTTGTTTATTATTTATTCATTTTGATCTAATGTAAATCAAATAGGCTCACTCAACTTAGTTTATAGATAATACTTGTGAAATCATCTACAAGTCAGCCTCTAAACTAAGTCTTTATGCCTGTCTGTACAGAGATCTAGCAGGTTGTATGTACTGTGGCTACGGTATACACACCCACTACTCATGTACCTAAAACAGACGTTCCCAAACTTTTTCGTCTCACAGACCCCTTTAAAAATGTTGCTGGTTCCGGTGGACCCCTTACAGCTATATTTCTACCATATTCCCAAAACTTGACAAAAAATGTGAAGATTAGATCTAACTATGAAAATTTGCATTGCTGCTGAGTTCCAACCACGAATTAACAGTTTTCGAAAAAAAGTGAGAATTGATTGGTTAATAAATTAATTGATTTTTCTGTAAGTGGATGTCAAAAAAATAAAGTTGGCCAATCAAGAAAGTGATTCCATCCAACTTTGACATCTACTCACAGTACAAGAAACCAATCAATTCTCACTTATTTTATTCAGAAACTCCCGGAGTGGTAAAAATAAAAAGAAAAATAGTATATTTTCTTGTGTTTACATTACGTTGTAATATAATAACAGTCATAATATAGTTAAAATTAAACATTAATAACGTAACGTAACTTTTTAAAAAAATTAAAATTTTAATGGGAGGGATGTAGGTACTTGATGGATTGACAGCAAATTATCAATATTTGGCTTCAGTTTTGTTAGGAATAACCACAAATCTCCCCGTTCTGTGATATTCAATCTGCTCCTTTTTTTCGTCAAAAGGTTTGTAGCGACACTAAATTTTTTTTCGACAAGATATGACGAGGGAAACGCTATCAAAAGCTTTTTCGCAATTCCCCACAGTCCAGGATATCTTTTGGTTATTTCTGCCTGCAGCCAAAATGTTTGATACCCCCTTTTAAATTTCATCTTCAGCTCCTTATTAGTGCTAAGCTCAAGTAGCTCCTCTTGTAATATCACATTCTCGAGTTCCATTTCATCAAATGGATATATGATCCATGGTGGTATTTCTATCGTCAGAATATTTTCAAATCTGATTTTGAAGTCATCATGCAGGGCAATTAAATGTTGAACGTATGTCTGAATATTCTCATCAAGGCATTCTACTTATGATAAGTTTGAAAACTGGGAAAATCGCGCCGACTAATATTTTGCTTCATAAATTTCAATTTTCAAAGAAAAGCTGAAATTACACCCTTTGTTTTTATTAAATTGAGGCTGTCCCCTTGGTAATTGTAAGTTAATGTCATTAAATTTTTTGAACAAATCTGTCAAATACGCGATGTCTGCTTTCAAACTGATCAGGTTTTCTTTTAAATCTGGATCTTTACTTTCCAGAAACTCTAAAACTGATTCAAAAAGTGAGTAAAATCTTGTTAAACATGCACCTTTCGACAACCAGCGTACTTCAGTATGTAAGAGCAATCATTGGAAGTCTTCATCATTTTCATCGCACAATTGTGCAAATAAACGCGTATTCAATGCATTGATTCTTATTTTGTTAACTGCATTAATCACAAATTGAAGCGATTGGTGCAATCTATCACTCAAATTTTTCGCTACCAGATGTTGTCGGTGGATGACACAGTGAATTGCAGTTACCTCTGGTATAATTCTTTTAAAATCAGACTCAGGATATCGCCCGACCATGGCAGGAGCTCCATCTATTGCCACCGAAAGAACGTTTGTGAATGAAATTGATTTTCGATGCAAGTTTTTACAAGTAACAGTCGCTGAACTTCTCAAAATATTATCTGCCTAGGTGAAGTCAAGCCAGAATTTTAGTTCTTCACTATCGAAACCAGATACATTTTCGTGGACCCCCGCTTAAGAATTGTGGACCCCCATTTTTTTGTCACGCCTACGTAGACCCCCTTCGAGTCTCCCGTGGACCCCTGGGGGTCCACCTGGACCACTTTGGGAACCACTGACCTAAATAAATACATCCTATTTTTTTTTACTGACTTAGTATATTCGAATTGACTTTTAATCATCTGTCGCATGGCCGTCTAAGATGTACATACATGAAGAAAAAGACAAAATTCTCAGGCCATGGCAAAGGGTATTAACGGGGTCTGTGGTGTAGCCAGACTTTAGGGGCGCGAGTTCGTGTAACTCGATCTAGTTTTAGGAAAGGAAACATTCAGATTCAATTTAAATAATTTATTTTGAAATACATTTTCAACTACCAAACATATTTTAAAAGTAATCAAACTATTGTCAGTTTGACAAATGAATCACGGCCTTCACTCAACACCATATTATGCCCTTAGACCAATTACCATAGACAAAATATTTTACTCATAACGAAGCTTTTGTTTGTGTGGACTACATAGTTAAAAGCACATTAGCGATACAAGTAACTCTGCCACCATTAAAAGGGTAGGGGGGACAATAGAGACGCAAGGAGAAGTAAATGAAATGATAGGCATATTTGTTCAGTGGTTTGGCCACAGTTCGTTATAGGTCACGTCTTGCATTCTTCAAAATTCCATAGGTACCATTTTATCACAGTATATAGCATTTTTTTTTATGATAAAACACCTGCACTGTAGGAAAAATCCTTTAAGGCGCTCTGGGAGCGGTGCGAGTGCGAAAAAAGCGATTAACGTTGGTCTTGAAACGTTGAAGATTGTATTCATTGGGAAACACGACCTCAGGAAGATCATTCCACAAAGATGACGTTCTCCAGATGAAAGAATTCTTGAACAATGAAGTTCGAGGAGTATTAAGCTGAACAACATATGGATGAGCAGCAGTGGTTCGCCGTGTATTTCTGTTTTGCATTGCTCTAGGTGGAATCAAGTGGGTAATGTCAGTCGAACACCTGCCATGAAAAAATATGTGAAAAAGAGAGCCAAATCACCAACCTGTCTTCGATGCTCCAGGCTATCGAGGGTCTTGGTCAGCTCGGGGTCGCCGATCAGACGAACGGCTCTCCTTTGAATGGAATCCAGTAGCCGAAGGGTATGCTTGGGTGCAGAGCTCCAGACATGAGAGCAATATTCTAATGATGGTCGAATCTGGGCTTTGTAGAGTGTCAAAAGTTGATGAGGTGTGTACAACCTTTTGGTGCGGAAAAGTACAGCTGTCTTGGCAATTGCGGCAACGTGATCATGCCAAGACATATTACCTCCCAGATTGACCCCCAGCAAATTAATAGACGGTGCCAGGGGAATTGCGTGTCCTGCCATGACTATATCCGGTTCTGTAATGTTAACCTTTTTGGAGAAGACTGCTGCCTGGGTTTTCTTAGCATTAAATTCGACTTGGTTACTGTCACCCCAAGCCAAAATTTCTTCCATATTCATTAAAACACACTTCAACCTTACAATTGTCACATTATACAAAACAAAAAACTCACGTTAAATAATACTTGCTAAAAACAATCTATTTGTCTGACAGCTGGTCGTTATTGGTTGATTAACATAGGCCACTAGAGCTAGACAACCATCAAATCGTAAATAAAACAGACGCGACATTGTCATGTAAACAAACTTGGAAAAATAATAGTTTTTTGCGGCCAGGATGACAGTATTATTTTTAAATATTAACATGTAGTTGGTTAAATGTTAAGAGTAAAATAAAGTGTTGAATAAATAGCTATTACATTACAGATGAATATTTTCTAATTTTGTTTTGCGTAAGTACGTTCTCGCCTACCTACTGCTTATAGATTTAGAGCAGGTTGGCAAAATAGTGTTTTGATCACAACCTTTCTATACTGCAGTTCGTAAATTCTTATTATGTGAACATCGGACGTCCTTTTGGAAAAAGTAAATAGTTTCGTCTAGGGTAATAATTGGTGTGAGATTCTGTCGAGGTCGGAACTCTCTCTACTTTTACTCTAAACATCCGAGAAGGTCATGAACTTACTGATGATCCAAAGTAATCTATAGCATTACTTAATTATTTTTGTAAAATAACTTGACTTTATTTAAGGGAATATGATATTGTCGTTGTTGGAGGTGGGATTATCGGTGCAGCATCAGCTAGAGAACTTAAACTACGTCATCCTAAGCTAAAAATGGCCATATTGGAAAAAGAAGCTGATTTAGCTAAGCATCAGAGTGGCCACAACAGTGGAGTCATACACGCTGGAATATATTACAAGCCAGGTAAAAGAACCAAGATTATTAATTAAATTGAGATTATAATTACTTAGTCCAGTTTATACACTACCTAAATTTAAAATACAAATACCTATATGTTGTTAGAATGGTCATCGATAGAATGGTATAGACCAGGGATGGCCAATCTTTTTACAACGACTTGACTTCTGAAAAAAAAGATCGCTGCCGCCAAAACCTCTTTCTCCTTTCCCTAAGTGACAAGTGTCATTATTTTGCGAAGAGTAGCAGATGTCCATACGGCAACTCTTTCGAGAAGTGCCCACCTCAAAAATATCGGGACCATTTGCGCTCACTTAATAACATTTTCCTGGCACCGTCGCTGCCGCTAGATATAAATACGTTTACCAATAAATTTAATAAAGTATGATACAATATCGTATTTATTACCAGATAATAATAAAACTAAGATAGTCTCTTTAGTTCTCACACATAAGTATTCTATCTAAATTATATATTTAAAACAAAACTATTTCTTGACAACATTTTGACTCAATATGTTATTAAGTTAAATCTATCCAGAGTGTTTGTAAAAGGTCTTTCCAAAAACCTAACGTAAGTTTTAATTAAGCCTTATTTTTC
The DNA here is from genome assembly GCA_935413205.1 of Polydrusus cervinus. Classification (NCBI taxonomy): domain Eukaryota; kingdom Metazoa; phylum Arthropoda; class Insecta; order Coleoptera; family Curculionidae; genus Polydrusus; species Polydrusus cervinus. Next base: position 18,408,812 of record OW284514.1, on the reverse strand, counting down.
GTAAATATACAATATATCCAATGACAAAATATATGGGTATTAAAGAAGGGTAGAAAAAAGGTTTAATAAATTGTTTTTTTATTTACAGGTTCTCTAAAGGCTAAATTATGTGTAAATGGAATGAAACTAATGTACAAATACTGCGATGATAAAAATATACCCTATAAAAAAATTGGTAAACTAATCGTAGCAACAAATAAAGTTGAGGTGGAAAGACTAGCAGATTTGTATGATAGAGGTGAAAACATTTTTACAATTAAATTTATATGGACAAAATTTTATTTCTATTTTTTTAAATAATATAAGAACTTTTTTGCAGCTAATCAAAATAAAGTTCCCGACGTAACGATGTTAACAAACGAAAAAGAAATTAAAAAAATTGAACCATATTGTGCTGGTATTCAAGCGTTGTTGTCGCCTCATACAGGAATTATAGATTATGTTTTAGTAACTAAACAATATGTCGAAGATTTTAAACAAAATTCTGGCGATATTTATTTAAACTTCCAGGTAAACATAGATTAAAGATATGTTAGGGAGGGAAGGGAAATAAATAGAGCAGTATCGAGAATTTCGTTTCTACTATGTTTGTACTTAGGTAAGGTAGATAATAGCTACTACAAAAAAAATTTTGGTGGTCTAGAATAAGTTGGAGAGTGTGAGCGTTGGGAGTATTTCATTTTAAAGGATCCCCCAGACAAAACGCGATACTGCGGTGATGGTGGCGATGACAGTTTCGCCGCGGTGCCACAGACCACAGCGTTAAATAGATTAGCGTCTATATTCCAGCCTTATGGCAGGCACACTCTGCATGTCAGGCGGATAGCGTGATGGCGGAATATTTGAAATCTATATAGGTTGAAATGAGTTCAATTATTATATGTAAAATATAATTGATATAGCGATTAATTAATTACATTTTAAATATTACGGTATTCTATTTATATTTTTATTTTTACGGTTGGGTTTTTACTTTACAGGTGCTTGAAAGCCGCTACAAAATATTTAATATTTTGTGACAGCCGCAGCCATAACAAAACTTACTGATTAATATCCTGTTCCTCCATTTTAATTATGCCCCACAAGGCCACAAATTAACAAACTGGCAAACTGTTCTTGTGAGAAAACTTAATACCTCGACTATGACTCCATACCGTGACGTAAAAAAATAATTAAATCCATTTCTACCTATATTTTAAATCGCCCGCTATCACGCTATCCGCCTGACATGCGCAGTATGCCTGCCATTAGGCTGGGATATAGACGCGAGTGTAAATAGCGGGACCCACACCGCTACGGTGTTTTCCCGCTGCGGCAGCGACGTCTACACTGTTTTTGCCTCTTGTGTTTTCCAGTAGCGGCGCCAGGATTTTTGGGATGGGAGGGCACAAATGGGCTCGGTGATTTTTGAGTGGGCACTACACTAAAAAAAAAAAAAAAGGTCGCGGCCTCCCGACGCTCTAAAACGCTATAGGCAGCGACAAACAAAACCTTCCTTTTGGTTTCTAAGTGATGTTTAAAAATAAAAGTCATCGTTCTCCTCAAAATACCATACAACCACTCATCAAAACTTTTATAGCCAAGTCCCTTATAGAACGGATCCATCAATTTTGGGGGGGCACCAGGGTGGGCACTCATGTTTCTAGGGTGGGCCTGTGCCCACCCTGGCCCCCCCGTGGCGCCGCCGCTGGTGTTTTCTGTTACCTGTTCGACTTCGACTGCTGACATATTTTTGCGGGTTATACTCACTAGAACAATAGAAATCGCACCGCGCCGGCGTGAATAGCAAAACCGGAAAAAACGCGGCGTACCGCTTGCCGTTCGGTGTCCACCCGCACCGTCACCACTACCATCGCACCGCGTTGGTCTGGGGGGTTCTTTATTGTTTTAATCAAGAACAGCGGCGTGTCTCACAAAAAACCCAACGTTTTTTATATAAAATTGACCAGGTTAACTAGAAAAAATATCCTATTCACATGCATTTTTTTTTAAAGAATATTAAAATTTCTTAAAAATCTGATATTTATACAAATTAGAGGCGAGACAATACTACTACTTTCAAAAATAAAAGAAAAATTTTTGTTATTGATTTAGGTTATTGGATTTAAAAATTCCAGAGATCCAAACTATCCAGTATTAATAACAGCAAAAGATGGACAGCAGGTTAAAAGCAAATATGTACTTACTTGTGCCGGACTCTATTCTGACATACTGGCGGAGTTATCAGGTATCATTTTCGGAGTATATATTATATTTAATAGACATAAGTTTTTTTCAGGTGGTAAAAACTTACTATTCAAAGGTTATCACCCCGCCAAGCAATAATTGTATTTATGTAATCAAAGGTAAACTGTAAATTCTTAACAAATTAAAATGTGGCGCTCTGAAAATCCACATTTTTTTACAGATTTCAGAAAAAAAACATGGTCTTGATATCTCAAGCCATGCTACTGCTTTTTAGGAACATAAATTAAAAATTCAGGTTTCCAAGACTAAAATTACAAATATATTTCAGGGAATTAACAATGTTTTTAATTCCGTAAAATGAGGAATGGGAATACGTTTGGAAGTAAAAATTGAACACGTCTTCCATTTAGTTTAAATTTATAATTTTCAGGTTCTTTCGTTTTTTGTTGTATTCTCTTTTTTAAATTTTGTATGATAAAGTACCATGAGAGACATGTTATTTTCTCAAAAATGAAACTTCTTTTTTTTTTTTTTTTTTTATGATAAAACACCTGCACTGTAGGAAAAATCCTTTAAGGCGCTCTGGGAGCGGTACGAGTGCGAAGAAAGCGATTAACGTTGGTCTTGAAACGTTGAAGATTGTATTCTTTGGGAAACACGACCTCAGGAAGATCATTCCACAAAGATGACGTTCTCCAGATGAAAGAATTCTTGAACAATGAAGTTTGAGGAGTACTAAGCTGAACAACATATGGATGAGCGGCAGTGGTTCGCCGTGTATTTCTGTTTTGCATTGCTCTAGGTGGAATCAAGTGGGCAATGTCAGTCGAACACCTGCCATGGAAATATCTGTAAAAGAGAGCCAAATCACCAACCTGTCTTCGATGCTCCAGGCTATCGAGGGTCTTGGTCAGCTCGGGGTCGCCGATCAGACGAACGGCTCTCCTTTGAATGGAATCCAGTAGCCGAAGGGTGTGCTTGGGTGCAGAGCTCCAGACATGAGAGCAATATTCTAATGATGGTCGAATCTGGGCTCTGTAGAGTGTCAAAAGTTGATGAGGTGTGTACAACCTTCTGGTGCGGAAAAGCACACCAAGCTTCTGTGCAGCTGTCTTGGCAATTGCGGCAACGTGATCATGCCAAGACATGTTACCTCCCAGATTAACCCCCAGCAAATTAATAGACGGTGCCAGGGGAATTGCGTGTCCTGCCATGACTATATCCGGTTCTGCAATGTTAACCTTTTTGGAGAAGACTGCTGCCTGGTTTTTTTTAGCATTAAATTCGACTTGGTTACTGTCACCCCAAGCCAAAATTTCTTCCAGGTCCTTGTTGAGGCGCAATATTTCATGCTGCCTGCGAAGATGTGCGTCGGCAGCGGATGTTTGGGGAGTCAAGGTAAAAGATGAGACAAGTATGCTGTCATCAGCAAAGCTATAAATTGGATTTTGGGTTTTCACTAGAAGGTCGTTAATATACAGTAAAAAGAGGGTAGGCGACAATATGGACCCTTGAGGAACACCGGCATTGATGGTGAAGGTATCTGAGAGAAACCCGTCAATCGCCACTTGCAGAGAACGGTTCTTAAGGAAGCTGGTTAACCATAAACAAAACCCATTAGGCATACCGTAGGATCGCAATTTACTTAGAAGCCCATCGTGCCAAACACGATCAAAAGCCCTAGAGATGTCCAGTGCAACAGCCCGGGATTCTCCATGATGTTCGATGGTGTTGCTCCAAAGATGGGTGACATATGCCAGAAGGTCACCTGTTGATCTGGACTTACGAAAACCGTATTGATGGTCGCTGATAATGTTAAGCCCTTCCAGATACTTTAGGAGTTGTTGGTTAATAGCTTTCTCCATTACTTTTGAAATTACTGAAAGCAATGCGACGGGTCGGTAGTTGCTTGGCAGGGTCTTTTTACCTTTCTTTGGAATGAAACTTCAGAACTTTACCTTCACTTTTTACGATTCAATACTAATATAATTTCATAACTTTTTTTATTAAAAAACTCATTGTATCATTGATTGTAGGATAGAACAGTTTCTCTTCTGATTATAATATCTAAAACCTATTTCCAACATTATTAAAAAATTTTTGTCTTAACTCATGAAACATACACTACTGGAATGTTAATTTTCCAATATTACAGGTTGTCCACGTTCACCACGAATCATACCATTTAGAGGCGAGTACCTTCTTCTAAATCCAGGAAAAAGTTATCTGGTTAAGGGTAACATTTATCCAGTTCCCGATCCAAGATTGCCCTTTTTGGGCGTGCATTGTACTCCTAGAATGGATGGGAATATCTGGCTGGGGCCCAATGCTGTATTAGCTTTTAAACGAGAAGGCTACAAGTAAGTTAAACTAACAGAAATTATGCACAGAAAATTGGAAATATTGATATGAATATCGATTTCGTATCATTAAGATTTCCAAAGACATATTACGTAAAAGTGTTTTATTTATTTTTAAGGGCATGAAAATCACCTTTAGGTAATGAGATATATACTATCAAGGTTTTAGGCAAGTAACTGCTATATTTATATCTTTATTCAATGAATACATTTTTAGGTGGTCTCACATAAACTTATCTGAGTTACTAGATGCAATAACATTTCCAGGATTTGTTAAACTTGGATTCCGGTTTATTCTTCCTGGAACTATAGAAATGATACGATCTTGGATACCTTCAATGCAAGTACGTCAGTTGCAAAATTTCGTTCCTTCTATTACAGCTGCAGACGTAAAACCTGGACCTGCAGGAGTTAGAGCACAAGCCTTAGATGATTATGGTATAAGTTATTTCGCATGATCTGAACTATAATCTTTTATTATTGATTTTATAATTAGAACCTATTATGTGATAATTAGCTCCTTTTTGATGGAAAGAGATGGCTTAATCAGCCTTAACTAGAACTCAGGAGCAGCCAAGCTGCCTACGTCTCATGTGTCAAATAAATCACCGACAACAATGAGCTAAACGAACAAACTGAGTTCTCTTTCGAGACAATTATTGGCTTGAACTAAGCTCATCAAAAGCCGACCCAGTCCGGACCCTTGAAGGGAGGTCCGTGAGTATGGAGACTGATACCTTCCACGACGATGATGAATAACGCCAGTTGTCAGACGATTGACCATCTATAGGCGCAGACCCTTTGCGGGCCGCGGCCTCAGGATGGTCGCGCGTCTCTAATGAGTCCCAGTTCCAGTTAACGGAAGAAGACAGGGCATACCGTTGTTAGCAGTGAGTCTAACGACTCATAAACTGCCATTCCCCACTGACAAGGTGAGGGGACAGCGGATAATAGACGAAGGGGTGCACAGCGTGCAAACTCCGGAGGTCTACCAATAAACAATTTTGTTTACCGATAGGTATGTCCATCGGGTTTTAAGGTAACCATGGCAAGCCTGTCATTTAATTTAATGTTAACATTCCTTGCCTCACTTAAAATGAATTGTGAGGTCATCCTTGTTTCTGATTCTGGGTGCTCATCAGTGATCTGGCTTGGCAATGTGACACGCTCAATGTCCAGTTAGCAATTAGCTCCTTCATGAAGCTAAGAGAGACATACGGACAATAAACTATATGAATATTATCGAAGAAGGTGACCATTTTATAATATTTATATAATTTTATGTTTCTATGAATTGAACAATAAACAATGAGAAACAAAGCATATAGTTTCCATATCTACAACTTTTTATTTATTACCTGGAGGTGGAGTAATGAGTTTCCATAGACAATATGGATTAACCAAAGCATGTTAGACTGGAATGTTAAGACATGGGGAGTCCACCTGAAAAACCAAGCAACCGAAGTCTGATTGATTATTGAAATCGAATTGAAGTTCTATTTAACGAGGAATTCTTGTTGATGCTTATATTAAAGGTTGATACAGATACGTCGTAGTACCTAATCAATACTTAATTGACCAATTAAATAGTTTATAGATATATAGAAACAATTAAATACAGACATTTTTTTTCAGGTAATCTTGTAGACGATTTTGTGTTTGACATATCCAAAAATGATGGTCAAAGCTCAGTTGGTCACAGAATTCTACATTGTAGAAACGCTCCAAGTCCAGGAGCAACAAGTTCTCTGGCTATTGCCAAAATGATGGCTGACAAATTTGAGAGCGAATTTAAATTATAAAATTAACATTGACACTGACTTCTACTAGCATATTTCATATATTGAAACAAAAGTTATATTGTATCTAATACAAAACCAATACATTAAAAAAAAAAACTCTAAATATCTTTTGATTCTTTAAGATAAAGTTACCATCCATAATGTCAAAAAAAATGGGTAATTACTGATTTCTGTGGAAATATATATAAAAATAACAGGGAAAAAACAATAGTATCTTACGTTACAAGGCCGGTAGGTGACTTATTACAGTACGAGCTGGTTTACGGACGAGGCGACGTAGGAGCCGAATCTTGAATATAAACGAGTGCTGTAATAACACCTAACGGACGGTGTATCGTATGATATTTTATTTCATCCTATCTTTATAATCCTTTTTAAAAAGAATAAACAAATAGGTCATAATATTACCTTTTAAGTGACAACTTGTAAAAGATGGAAAGTAACCAGTCATTGTTTCTAAAATTATACCATTGTTGCTAGGGGCAACTCATTACAGTATCCGATACTGTAATGTTCCATTTACTGGCCGCAAATGAGTACAGGGTAAGTAAATTTACTGGACAGGATGAAATAAAAAATTATAACACACTGCACTAAAAAAACAATATACAGAGTGTTTTATAATTCACTGTCAGGAAAGTTAATCTGTTCACGATTTTAAGACGAAATGTGAAATAATATATAACACCCTGTATTATAAATACAAGGCGAAAACGAAGTCAACGGACCTACGTTTATATGAACTTTTTGTCATAAAATCATATACAGAATAATCCCTATTAATATTGACCATTCACACCCTGTATATATTTATAGAAATATTTGAATTATAAAACATAAACTAATGCTAATAAGTTTATGTTAATTATTTTTTTACAAACCGCTGGCGCTGCTGGTTGCTGAAAGATTATTGATTCAATGGTAGTCGTTTGGGTAAGATTCTTGATATAATGAATATTTTTATTAATCTCATTCCTCTTAGAATTATAATCTTTCAAGCAGACAAAGTATGTAAATTATTTCTTGTGATATTTATTTATTTAGAAGATTTTTTTCCAATTCCACGTGGATATTATTTGGTTCCTTTATAACCAAGTGACTAAATAAATGGACTACCTGTTAACTAAACGGAAATAATTTCAAATATGTCCTTGTTAGGATATGAAACTGACCAATCAGTAGTCAGATCATTATAAATTGAGACCGATAACTAACCGTAAATTTCACGCGTCGTTTTGACACTTAAGTTTTAGTGAGGTTAAGAATATCTTTAAAAAAATGCAAATCTGTCAGACTATTTATTTATTAATTGAACGAGATCATTAATCCCAAATCCTATGCAAATCTACAACAGTTTTTTATAAAATGAATGCTATCCAGTGGCGTAGCCAGAAAATATGCTCGGGGGGGGGGGGGGGCTCAGTGGGCGTAAGTGGGACTTTCTTTCTGGAGAGAGTGACAGTGTATGTATATCATGACATTGTAGGTACCTAAAGTCGGGTTAGGAACAAAAAGCCCTATCTTCTTACAAAAATATATTAAAATTACCGCCTACGCGTTTCGGCCCACAAGGCCATCATCAGGGCGTACTGTAAGAAATAAAAAACAAGTTGTATAAAATTAAAATAATAAAAAATATCAAAATGTACAGGTAATAGGGTCACCACATAAAGATTACAAGTAGGACGCACCCTAGTCAACAAGTCAATTAAAAAAACATCAATTCCCATTAAAAAAACATTTACACTTTTTAAAAAAAGGTGGAAAGACCACAACGATCGAAAAATTTAAAAAAATTAAAATTAAAATTTCGCTGCATTCTAGCAGTTCATATATCTGACTAAATAAATTTAACCTTATCTTATTTATAAAGAATAAAAAAACATTATTGTATCAAACAGCGAAGTAGAAAAGGAAAAAAAAGGAGGGAGAAAAAAGGCAGTTCCGAAGGTACTATTACAAAAAGAAAGGAGGGGTAAATATGGGTTGAAACCTTAAAATAAAAAATTGAATTAAATAATTAATCTCTGAAAAGACGGACCGCAGCTACATAATTACGGAATGAAAAATTTGTTGTTTTTGTAAATGTTTTTTTTTACTTTTTTTTGATATCTCTAGTTGGCTCTTTATTTAAAAAAAAACATTTTTCATATTTTAAAAAAATATGAATAAGTATTGGTGACAATCCAAAATTTTAACATAAGACGTATGTATGACTCTAACCAGCATTTTTCGGGCTAGGTTTTTCATGATTAAAAATAAAGTAAATGTCGCTTACAACGCCAAAATTGATGATTTTTTCAGAAATCATGTATTTTAGGAGCGTAGATCTAAGAGCAGTTTGTGGTGCAAATGTTTAGGTTTTGAAATACACCTTCTTAAGTGCCGTTTTGTATATTCATAATAAAGCATTCTCGTTTCTTCCCGCGCTATTTTTTTATAAATTATCACACTTCTTTCATAAAAGATGTTTCAATTAAAATTTTTACATTAATTTTTATCTTTAAAAATAAATACCTAATTGTTTTTTGGTTTGTTTTAAAAATATTTTATTGTATTATGTTATATTTTTGTTGATTTAAAATAGCTCTAAAAAAGTAAAAACGGAACAGACAAGTAGGTATATAATAGAAAAATACCATAAAATATTATTCTTTTTACTAACTAAAACGATATGCGTCTGAAACCTTAATTTCTATATAAAACAGGACTTCTAGAAGAAAATGTTTACAAACTAAACGTTTTCTAAAAGACTTTTGTAATCTAAGCCAAGAATACATTATTTAAAAATTTAAATTAAAAGTCTAAGCGAGAGACGAAAAATTAGGTTGCACTTAGACTTTTAGACCCGAGCTCCTAGGTTAGGCGGGGGGGGGGGGGGGGCTGCACTACCACTCCCCCTCCTAAATACGTCACTGAATGCTATACCAAAATAAGAGTTTATTCTTGCCCTTCTTGTTTGTTTACGATGTTTATAATTTCTTCCGCCACAATTTTCCTACTATTTTTTGATATTTTCTACGATGCCCCCACATCATTAACATTTTTTATTATACGCAACCGAAATAGAAAAGTCACCGATAAATCTTCCTTAAATAGTGAAAAATAAAGATGAGAACATAAAACCAGATAAAACAGACAAGATTATAAGATTTGTAAAAAAAAATAAAACGAAATCTTATGTTGTTTTATATTAAATTTATTAATTCGTGGGCAGTATTGTCACTTCTCGTATCGTGTTTATAGCATTGTTGTTATGCTATTATGTGAATTATAGAATGTATTTATTATTTTGAAAAAAATATTGTTTAGTTTTTATAATAAATATATCGCCTATTATCTTTTTGTTGTTAAATGTCGAATGGGAATAGAGAGAAAGACATTCCGCCCCCCCCCCCCCTTTCCCCCCTGTGTTACCTAATAAATTATTATTAATTGATAAAAGCCCTAAAAAAAATTGAAATTCGAAATAAAGGCATTTTTGGGCGTGGCACCAACAAGAATTTTAGCCTGCGGCATTTTTTTTATATCCTGCATTCATGTCGCCAGTTTAACATTGTCTATCATCGATTAACTGATATCGAGAACTCCATCTTTTAATTCAATTTCCTTTACCAATATTTACTTTTTTCGTTTCTGACTTTTGTACTATAGAAAAGTTTATATCAGGATACGCCCTTGATTTGACACTAGTAGTAGGCTACTAAAGTGCAAGGGTACTGTTTTCTACCGTCGCGTCGCGTCGTATGCATCTTACTTGATTTTACATATTAATTGAAATTCTGTATGGATTGTCCATAACCGCGGCAGTAGCTCAGAGGTGAAGTACTGGCATTCGACCGTAGCGGTGCGGGTTCGATCCCCGGAGTGGGCATAGGCATAATAAAATCAGTATGTCCGATATTTAGTAGGTTTAAGAATGCAGGAAAGAGTGTAAAATGTATCATCTCCCAACCCACCCCATTCATGCCGGTAACCAGGCCGGATGAGATCGGACATCTCGTGGGGTGCGAAAGAAGGTACACACTCCCCAATCGGTACCTAGGTCATGCAATGGCAAGAAACCAAGGGTTGATAGCACTTGGGGGTGTCGCATGACTGAGGATCGTGGTTCGGAATCCACGTTAAGCTGTAGATCCCCTCGGGAATGGCCCTGACAGCGAACGAAGAGGTAAAAATCCTAATTCGAAAGAAATTATCCCCATAAAAGAAATTAAATTTTTTTGGAAGTTATGATTAGTAGAATCTGGTAACCGTCCTTTATTATTACATTCCTATTTATACACTCGTGCAATTTACGTACTAAAGTAAAGTCGAATTTATTAACAAATCCAAGAATCCATTCTTTTAAATCGGAAAACAAGTTGTGATCGTTAATATAATTATTACAAATTATAGAGTGTCTCATGAAAAAAAAATACACTTATTGCTATTTTAAATTAAATTTAAATAACAATTCACAGTTGCCAATATATGATATAGTCTATTTCAGAAAGATGTAGAGTAATAAAAGCTTATTAGGTATGCAAGGGGACGACAGAGTGACCCAACGAATATTTAAGCCACTTTTTATAATTTGGCATTGATTTCATTGCAAAATTCTTTATTTTCATCAAGTGCACGTAGTACCACCCGGTTGTGATTTAATTTATGGGTTTAGCCTATTGTTATCCACTCACAAACACTGAAAATGCTGTGACAAAGGAGTGCATTATGTATTACCGAACGATGGCAACGTCCCAACTTGTTCTCGTTTTTAGTTTTTGTAGTTTGTTTTGTGCCATTTCAATTATTTAATGTTGCCTACTCTCATGGAGTATTTAACAATACGACCCCCACTAATGGTTTAATAAAGCCCTAAAGAAGGTAGAAACTAAACTATCGAAACGTCGCCAAAAATTAAAATACATTGGTAATAAAAAGTTAGTCCAATCCGCTCAAGACATTTTCTTTCCTTTAAAAACACATACCGTGACTTCCCTACCAAAATTTTAATACTTAAACTCTAAAAAATGAGTTGATCGCTCAAGCCAATTTTTACCTAACAAGAATCTTTCCTTAGTGTCTGTTTGAAGGCTAAAGACAATGACGTTTCTTGAACGTCAGTAGAGTTTTGGACTTGCATTGTCTTTATTTGTTTTGAATTACAACGTTTCAACTGGTAAGTATCTTCAGTCATCTTCAGGTGAATACTGTGAAATATATAACATGTTACTATAGACATATACCCCTTATGCCCAATTTTAAAAAGTACTCTTTAATCTAAGTTTAAACAGAAGAATACTTTCTAAAATCGTAGAAATGTCAGAAATGGTCGATTTATAAAGTGGGATTGACAGCAATGTTTAATTTAAGAGTAATCAATCTAGTCAAAACTTGTTATGTTATATTACATTATATTAAGTTATGATCAGGTAGATTATTTCTAATTCGAACTTTGTTGTCAATTTATACAATGACCTTTTTTTGACATTTCTTCGATTTTATAAAATTGGTCCTTAGATCCGTATTGTACAGATTATATTGGGTGTACTCAATTATATTGTGTAACCAATAAAACAAGTCGAATTATAGTATTAAAAAATACTATACTTATATTTAAGCTTCTAAAATTTTAATATGTGAATATATCAGGTGTTGATATATTGATATATTTCGTTCCCAAGTTGATTTCTACCAATAAAACAGCACTTTCGTTTTTTAATAAAATTAATAAAAACGGTAAAGTTTTAATAATTAATATAAAAAATATGATTTACATAAAATGTAACCACGTTTCAGAACCGGTTGTAATTATAGCTTCCCGAAGAAGAGTAGGTACCTACTTATAAAATCCTTTTACCAAGAACTCTTTCATGCTAAGACACTCAGTATCAAGTGTTTACCAGATAACATTTTTAAGCAGTTATGTTTATTCCACTGCATAAAAGAAACTTGTCGTAAATAAATATGGAAGAAATAATGTTGTTTCGGATATCTACGCTGTGTCTATTATGTGTTTATAGTGTAATTGATTCTGTAGCCCTTTCTGGTATCAGGATTAAGAGACAAGACGTCCCTAGTAATGATGAAAATATCGAAATCGAGTTTTTTAATAACTGCAGCTGCGTTTATAGCTACCAGTGTGACACTGAAGGATTTATTATCACAGATGGAAAAGGACTGACTGATGACAGGTATTTCTAAATTAGTACATAAACTAGAACTTACAATCAAAACTAACCCAATAACGAACAGTAGTGGCGCCAGGGGTGGGGGGCAGAGTGGGTACCGGCTCACCCTTAAAAGATGGGTGCCCACCTTATTGCACACAAGGGAATAGGTCTAGCGCTAGAATTTCCGAGGGGGAAGGGGGATTTTTTCAGAAGTAGTAACTTTTGATTGGAAAGTAGTGTTATATTTTCGATTTTAGGAACCAGGAAGTACTAATATAAGGAAGTGTTTTTTTTTAGAAGTCAGTTTGGACTGGGAGAGGAAAAGTTTCAACCGGGGAGCTCACGGCGAGGGAGGATTACCTTTTGTTTTCTTTTAGAGCTCAATTTTCATTTTCCACCCTAAAATCCTTAGGCCCAGGTTTGCACATCCATTGCGAATTTCATTACCTTAACCACCCGCTGCATTATTATTTTAAACTAGATACTTTATCAAACACGAAAACCATGAATAATGCTACAATTTGAAAGAAATTTTAATGGGTAAACATTTTTGTTGTGACACCCAGTATTTTACATCAACATGGATAACCTTTGCAACCTCTATTTTAAACGTCTATGCTTAATAAAATAAACTTGTTATAAACATAAAGAAGTAACAACAATGTGGTTACGAATATGGTCTGTGGTTCTATTCTGTTTCTATAGTTCTGGTGATTTTTTAAGTGATTCTCTAGTGAGGACAAAGAGGCAGGGTGCTCTGCTTAGTGATCAAAATATTGAAATTGAATTTTTTAATAATTGTACTTGTGTTTACTACTACCAGTGTGATCTTGAAGGATTCATTATTACCAGTGGGAAAGGATTGATTGATCCAAGGTACCTATTGTTTTTAACATATGGAGAATAAAATTTAATTGTACAAATTCAATTTTTTATAGATACTCTAACACTTTTTGTATGGCATTTTTTTACAGGCTTTTTGGGAGAAGTTGGTACCGAACTTTGTTATTTACCAAATGGGTAATTATCTATTATAGCTACACCACGCCAAAATTGATGAATTTTTTAAAAAAGATTTATTTTGGGACGTAGATTACGAATCTAGCCGTTTTTCGTGGAAACGTTTAGTTTTTGAAATATTGGTTCTTAAGATACGTACCGTTTTGTATAGGTCAGGTTTCCATGACAGTCGAAAAACAAATGACAACCAACCTGCTTTAATGCAAGAATATTCATTATTATTTTTAGGGCACATTAAAAGTAAAAACTAAAATTAAAAAATACTTCTTTTTTAATGAAGAACAAGGGCAAATCTAATTAGGCACGACAAAATAAAAGTGATAAGGAAAAACCAATATTCTACTTAAATTATTATTATTTTAATGAATTTTTCAGGAAAGAGGTATATTGGTTCATTTCTATTATTTTTTTTTGTTATACATAATCAGATTTACCCTTTTTCTTCATTAAAAAACAGAAAGCGCCTCATTTTTTGTGTTTTTTAATTCAAACATTTACTTTAAATAAATGTTTTCCAAAATATTAATGAATATTATAGCAACAAGGTTCAGGAGGACCAGGCTATATAAAATGTTGCTCCATTTACTAGTTTTTCCGTTAAAATTGTATTCAAATCAATTAAATCCGAATTTATGAGTCCGAAACGTTACCCCTACAAAGCGGCACTTTAAAAAGGAATATTTCAAAAACTAAGCGTTTTTGCCAAAAACGACGTTTAGATCCTTAATCTACGCCCCAAAATACATGGTTCCTAAAAAATTCATCAATTTTGGTGTGGTGTAGCTATAACAGATAATTACCAAAAAATGCTTTCTACCTCAATTGCCAGAAAAAATGAAGTATTTTATTTTATAGTTTTCTGCACTTACAAAATATCGCTTTTATTCTTATGCATTGTTTTGATGTCGTTTATATTACACATTTTTATCACATTTATTGAGACATTTGACAAACTACTAGGTCCTGATGAGACAAATTATTTACTTCCCTAGCAAAAAAAAGTATTTAGTCCTCTAAAAAAACAAATGTGTTAACAAAAATACGTTTGTTATTTCGGCAATTTTTTCATTTGAAAAATTGACTAATATGTTTGCAAAAACTACCTATTAGATAGTCAATGTATGTTTTTCTACTCCCACAGTTAAGCTGTGTCGAGCGCGGTTAGTACTTGGGCGGGTGACCGCTTGGGAACACGGCGTGCTCTTGCCTCAGGGAAGAGTGTAAAATTAATCGACACCTAGCCATCCTATTCACGCCGGACAGGCCGGATGAGATCGAATATCTCGTAGGATGAAGGTGCCGTTTCACACTCCCCAGTCGGTAGACCACATTTGTGGTCGATGACCGGTTCAAGATGGCCTCCGTAGTCGGCAAACCGTAAAAAAAATCTACTCCCACATGGAAATATTGCTGTTTCCTTTACACTAGAGTGATAAAAAAAATAGGCTATTCCAATTAACTGTGCGGGAATATATCATATCCATCCTAGATAGGTAATGAAACTGACCAATCACAGTAGTCAAGAAGCCAAATTGACATGTTGTTTTTAAAAGTACTAACCAATCACAGTATATTATTTTTACTGAGGCTCAGCCTTCTTTTTCAAGACACTATAAATTTTATAATTTGAATGTATATGGTACAATTTGTTATTAATTTGTTCAATATAATAAAATTAAGACGCATTTATAATAGATTTATTAATAATGCAACCTGCTGAATGTGCATAGAAAATTAATTTCATGTAGCATCATTTATCAGTTGGTTTTCCGATAATTAACTAAACGCTTTGATAGTCCAGACGTTAGAGCGTTGGACTATAGAACCAATGGTCGTGAGTTTAAGCCCGGCAACCTACAAACTTTTTTTTTAACATTTTTTAGCATAAGGTCGTAAAAAAAAATACTGTTCAACTCGAGTGGATTGTCCATATGGCCCTCGGAAGTTTGAGCACTCCGCCTACGGCGTCGTGCTCAATTTACTTTCTCGTGCGATATGGACATCATATCCACACTTGTTGTACAAACTACTATACTATCGTTTTAGATGCAAAGGTATGTTAAAAACTTGTTCGTAAGTATAAAGAAACCAAGTTTCTATATAATATAGTTCATCCAATTACCGGCTAATGCACGTCACAACTCGAAAATACATCATCATAACAGAAACAAAATATAAGGTAGGTCTGCTATTAGGGAATCCAAACCACGTCATTCAATATGGCGGTTGGATGGCAAAAAGCATTGAGTCAACGGTTAAATGCAATGTTATTTTAATTGTCACGTGTACCACTTAGAAAGCAATATTTGCCATCCAACCGCCATTTTGACACATCGTTGGATTGCCTAAGTAATTAGAGGGTCCTGTCAATTGACGTAAAATTCGTTTTGACAACCTTTGTCATTTCGAAGAACTTTAATTTTACGTGTTAATGTAATTTGAAAGCGAAAAATAATTAATTGGAACATATTTTGAAAATATGACGTATTATTCGGCAAAAGAAGAAATGCTTATTTTGATATTTAACTAAAATATTCCGAGTTCAAAGTTGGAACTTAGTTATATTCCGAGTTTAAAGGCGAAATTCAGTAATATTCCGAGTTTAAAACCTGAATTTAGTAAACTTCCGGGTTTAAAGTCGGAATTTAGTAAAATTCTGAGTTTAAAGTCGGAATTAAAAAAAAAAAACTAAATGGCCCCTCTACGTTTTTGTACATGATAGAATAGAAAAATATACGTGTTAATTAACGACATGTCTCGAATCAAAAATTACGTCAGAAGCTGCGACGTGCATCCAGCCGGTAATTGTACGGACTTCAGCTCGATTTTTACATACAACTACACAAATAACCATTTTAAGTTTACAAGAATCATACCAAATATAACTCAATATATGGGTATAATTAAAAAAACTAATTTATTTAGTTATGATATATGATTTATAATTATGTAGAAAAAAAAAATGTCCAGATAGGAAGTTTCATTTAATTAGTAATATCAGATTTAATTAGTTGAATATTTTAATTCATAATAATAAATCGAGAACAGCCAAAAATATTTAGGTATATTCCTTGACTTAAAATTAAATATCCAATTTGAAATTTTAATTTCTAAAATTTGCGGAAAAAATGAACTATCTTAGCCTTAATTTAATATTTTCTTCGAAAAAATGGTTTATACTTACCTAATACTTTTATTTTACCATAATTTTGTTTTTTTAATCTAATTCTATTTATCGGGGATAAAGGTGTATTAAACAGTTTACAGATATATAAAAATTAAGGTTAGTTAAAAAACTAGAATGAATCATTGATCGTGTTTGGCACGATGGGCTTCTAAGTAAATTGCGATCCTACGGTATGCCTAATGGATTTTGTTTATGGTTAACCAGCTTCCTTAAGAACCGTTCTCTGCAAGTGGCGATTGACGGGTTTCTCTCAGACACCTTCACCATCAATGCCGGTGTTCCTCAAGGGTCCATATTGTCGCCTACCCTCTTTTTACTGTATATTAACGACCTTCTAGTGAAAACCCAAAATCCAATTTATAGCTTTGCTGATGACAGCACACTTGTCTCATCTTTTACCTTAACTCCCCAAACATCCGCTGCCGACGCACATCTTCGCAGGCAGCATGAAGTATTGCGCCTCAACAAGGACCTGGAAGAAATTTTGGCTTGGGGTGACAGTAACCAAGTCGAATTTAATGCTAAGAAAACCCAGGCAGCAGTCTTCTCCAAAAAGGTTAACATTGCAGAACCGGATATAGTCATGGCAGGACACGCAATTCCCCTGGCACCGTCTATTAATTTGCTGGGGTCAATCTGGGAGGTAATATGTCTTGGCATGATCACGTTGCCGCAATTTCCAAGACAGCTGCACAGAAACTTGGTGTACTTTTCCGCACCAAAAGGTTGTACACACCTCATCAACTTTTGACACTCTACAAAGCCCAGATTCGACCATCATTAGAATATTGCTCTCATGTCTGGACCTCTGCACCCAAGCACACCCTTCGGCTACTGGATTCCATTCAAAGGAGAGCCGTTCGTCTGATCGGCGACCCCGAGCTGACCAAGACCCTCGATAGCCTGGAGCATCGAAGACAGGTTGGTGATTTGGCTCTCTTTTACAGATATTTCCATGGCAGGTGTTCGACTGACATTGCCCACTTGATTCCACCTAGAGCAATGCAAAACAGAAATACACGGCGAACCACTGCCGCTCATCCATATGTTGTTCAGCTTAGTACTCCTCGAACTTCATTGTTCAAGAATTCTTTCATCTGGAGAACGTCATCTTTGTGGAATGATCTTCCTGAGGTCGTGTTTCCCAATGAATATAATCTTTAACGTTTCAAGACCAACGTTAATAGCTTTTTTCGCACTCGCACCGCTCCCAGAGCGCCTTAAAGGATTTTTCCTACAGTGCAGGTGTTTTATCATAAAAAAAAAAAAAAAAAAAAATAAAAAAATTGATATTAATTTTGGTTTTATTATTTATTTTCAAAATTCAAAATAACATGTTAGCTTAACATTTAAAGAAATTGATTGTAATCATCATCATTATTTAAAGCCAAACAACAATAATTTTTTATTTATTTTTCAAAGAACATAACTTATAAGTTAGTATTTTATTAAGAATTTATTGAAATGCGTTGGTTGGTTCTTGCACTGCCGCCTAGTGGCTTATTGTGCGCTCCTGTCATGCTAGAAAATATTTCTTTTATAAGGTTTAGTAAATTTCTACCAAGTTTGTCATGCGGGAGGTTGTCACCCCATTGAATTCCTCCGAAGATGTTGAATCTTCTTCGGGTCAGTGCTTCGTAATAATTGTATATAATATGTGAGGCGGTTTCGTCCTCTTCGCCGCAAAGTCTGCATTCAATGGGTCCATTGAATATTCCTATTCGGCGTAGATGATTTCGCCCAATTACTTGCTTTAGCTGGGTACGCGTTTATAGCAATATTGCAGTTGATAGCTTTTTTGAGTTTTCCATCTTAAAAAAGCAATCAATGTGGCCCTCGTTTGGGTTTTGTCAGCTACCCTGTTCTATCGGGATAGATGTTGTTGCGTCCACCTATCTAATGTTGCTTTAGTTGCCCGTGTTTATATGGCAAGGGCAGGTTCAGGGCCCCTGAGTTTTTGAGAAGATCCGGCTCTAGCCAGTTCATCTGCTTTTTCGTTGCCCGCTATCCCCGAGTAACCAGGAACCCAAAGGATATTTACCTTGTTATTCTTTGCTGCTAGGTCTTTCAGGTTGTTTAGGCACTCCATTGTGATCCTCGATTTGAGTCGGTTGGAGTTTAGAGCCTTGAGGGCTTGACTGTCTGACAGAATATATATATATATATATTGGTCGACCAAGGCAGCCCTTTTCGATATTTTACTGTACACATGCTTGTATAGCAAGTATTTCCGTTTGATATACTGTAGCGTAGTTTCCTAGGGATATGCTGATTTACATTCTGGGTCTTTCTCCAAATATACCTGCGCCTACTCCGTCGGCCGGTTTTGATCCATCAGTGTACCAAACTAGGCCCTTATTAATAATTATATTAATAAGTAAAACATACAATTCATAAAAGCTTAATATCATTTAAAAACAGTTTAAAAGAATGTTTTTAAGGCAAAAAAATAAAAAGGATGGTTAAAAACGTAATTTAAAATTTTAAATAAAAAAAAATATTATAATTGTTTTTTATATGTAGCAATGAGCTATATCATTATTGTTTTTAATACTAGTAGATACTACTACAGGGACGGAAATAGTCTAGTATAATACTTTTTTGTAATACTTTTCAAGCTGTCATTGAAGCTGCTGAATAGTCGAGTTTAAATAAATTAATTTTATAAATGTACATATTTTGTAACATTTTTCTAAAAAAAATTTAATAAATATTTTTTTTTTCGCGTAATTTAATGAATATACGACCAACCTTCAATGATGCTATTTTCATAACTGAACAAAAATTTACACAGTTTTTTAATTAAATATAAAGAAAATAAAGTTTAACTTACCGTTACTAGAACCAAAAACAGGTTGACCGGATAATTTTGAAAGAACATTTAATATTTCAAAACTTCTGCATTCACCATCTGGTCTACGAAACCGGACATTTAGATATATTTTAATTGAATAAAATACAACATAATGCAACAGTTAACGAATTTGTCACTCGCATGAACGTCTTTTAGTAGTGTAAACTCTCGAATTTTACATTAAAAACAATAAATTTTTAAAATGAAATTCGAGACATTCTAAGGCATCAATAAGAATCCCCTTTTAAAATAAAGGCTACACGCTTTAAATAATGGTAATAAAAAATAGCAAATAGAACATCTTTTAAGGTTTTTTTATGCTTTAGAATCCGCCAGAGAGAACCAAAATTTAATATTCTAAAACAAAAAAAAAATGGACAACAACCTTGTTGTTTAAAATGAAGTTTACCATACATTTTATATCTTTGGAACAATCTTTTTACTCTGATTTCAAGGATAAATCAATTTTGATTTAATTTAATAGACTGTAATGTAGGGGATAGTTTAGTAAAACGGAGCTGAAGTTTTGTTAATTTTATTTTTATCATGATACAAAGATTACATATGGTAACCCAGTAACCCTAGGAGAATATAGTCATTTTCATTGTGTTTCCATGGTTACAAATATAAATTTCAGTTATCACATGACGTCACAGCCTCGGAATAATTGTTAAGTATTTTGTGCTCGGAATATCATATATCTTTAGTTTTTTGAATCATGTATTTTTATCCACTGCCAATATAATAACTTATCGCTAGGATCGTTGAGGTAAATAAAATAGGAGAGACGGTAACTGGTAAAACATTACATATAAAAAATAAATAGATACGTACAGCTCGTGCAATATAGCTTGAGCTCTGACTTTTGGGTGCGCAGTAAACAGGTGGGAGGAGCTATCCGAGAGCTCATTAATCTGATTATCTTTGAAACGCACACTTCTGTACAGTCTGTCAGAAAAGTAGGATGTTCATTGGAAAAAAGTTTTTACTGTATTTATTTGTAATAATACCTTTTAAAAGTAAAGTCTTAAACCGAGTATTGAGCGGTCAAAGCCGTGAAATAGTTTATAATTTAATACAATTTATGCAACAAGAGGCAGATACAGGAAGACCAGCAATTGACTTCAGAAAGATTCACGAACGTGTTTTAGACGCTACAAAGATTAGTCTAAGCGTAATTAAACGAATTAAGCAGGAAGCCAAAAATATCGAATCCGGAGCAGTTAAATCTTTTTCCACGCCAAACAAAAAGTGTGAAAACAGAAAAAGCTAAATAGTCTTGGACGTTGCTTTTCAAGGTGTTTTACACAGAACAATTCACAATTTCCATATAACAGAAAAGCAAGTGCCAACTCTAGCGAAAATTCATAAAAAATATCAAAATGATAGCAATTACCAGGGATGCCTGAACAGTTTAATAAAAGAAATAAGAAAAATTGGATTTCGTTGGAGAAAAATCAAAACCAATAGGAAAATTTTAATGGGGAAACCTGACGTAAGGCATCTCCGCATCCAATTTTTAAAGAAAATGGGAGTTTTCCGTGCAGAAAGACGGCCAATTGTTTATATGGATGAAACGTATTCACATACACACCAAAAAGCTTGGAGCGATGAAACAGACGAAGGCGTAAAACAACCTGTATCAAGCACACAATACAATATAATTTACATATTGAATAGTTAAGTTTTAGTTTTGAAAAAATTTCCGATAATTTAAATTATTATAAAAATAATTTTGTTGGTTTGTTGATTTTTGCATAAAAGGGTCCAATTAGCAAACAAGATTAGCAGTCACTACGGCTTTATCAATCAAATCCCACTTTTACTTTCTACGCGGACTGTACTAAAATTCGGTATTAAGTATCTCTGTCGTACACCGACTCTCCTTTTCTATCATCTGCGCATCTCAGGGCTCAAGCTACATTGCATGACCTGTAGACAATATGTACAGAATAAGACCATATTTTTTACGAGGGCCAGTCTGTGCGCCGGATGCACTTTGGCCAGGTTTGACCCATTGTACTTAAACTGTTTGGTTGTTACACCCACTCCGTGATCACAGTTCCTTGCACTAGTTTGTGTAGGTCAACTGGGGAGAGGGTAATAATGTCCTCTGGTTCCAGTTCTGGTTGCCCGAGTATTTGTTGCCTCTTCCGATCTAGTGACTCGCATAATCTACAGTCAAGGTCTCCATTGTTGCATTATGTGCAGATGGTTCTTGACAGCCATGTGTCCTGTCAGAATTCCTGTAATGGTTCTCAGCTGGTTCCTGTTCATTTGAGGCAACTGTTTCGTAAGTTTTGGGTCTGGATCTCCAATGAAGCTTTTGCTGTGGCGTAATCCCTGTCTAGAATAAGACAATGAGATAAAACAATATTGTCCACGTCAAAAGGGCATATTTACCGGGGTAACAGAGTATCCCCCTCCATTATTGATTAAAAATATCAAAATCTTAATTGTCCCTAATGTCGCGCCGCCACTGTTTAATAAAGATTTTAGCATATTCACAGACGTGTTTTCTGGTGTTCTAGGTCTGGAATGTTATCTTAGATTTTTATTGAAAGGGAGCGAAGTGGCTGCGACAGATTAGAAGTGAGGGTTCGATTTTTAGGGTTTTAAATATTTTGCCTGAGAATTTTATTCTTAATAATCTGCTGTATGGCCGAAGAAAATAATAACCCACGGATCATTTATAAATACGTTTATTGTTACTAAATCATAATCACTAGTTATATAAATCAAGCGGTGAAGTTCATTGAATTCCATTCTAATGTTAAGTTCAAATTTTCATGTTTCTTAAATGTCTATACATGTACTGCGTACTGTCCTTTACTCACTGGCGCGTTGCCTAAGTTAAATTAATGTCACTATTGTTCTTTCATATCTAGAAAGTCTTGTGCCCCGTTATGTTAACTCGCGTCTACATAGATAAATAATACATAGCCTAATCCCCTTTACGAATACAACTCTTCATAGCTTCATCAGTATGTACTGCGTACATTAGCATATTTAACTTTTATAATATGGAGAAACTTTTCGCGTATATCGCCTGTTCTTATCTTACACTTGATTACAGAGTCTAAATGTTCTACAGGTTGGAAACTTACATAGTACAACTAAAATTGTCCGCATCTTTTCCATAGTTCGGGCTTTAGAGTAACAACAATTTTCACTGGTTTTCGCTGAGCACTAGTTTTCGATAATGAGAACACTGTATCTCTGAATGTTAAGTATTTCAGAATTTAGCAACTTTACTTTTATTAGAATTTAGATACTTTTTCACGACTCGCGTACTTAATTTCGGGCATAGTGACTAGCCCTGGAGATTTGTCTGAATGACCGTTCGGAGTGGTCAGAGGACTTCTCGCTGAGAACTACCAAGAACTAACTTTTTAGCAATAGGAGCGTTTTTTTATAGATTTTTGCAAATAGAGTAGTGGTCAAGGCCCACCCTCTTGGTCATTGTGGGAGTGAACAGAAAAATATCGATAATGTATTCTATTGGGTTCCCCCAGAACCTTCGAGCAGTGGTCAAGCGGCCATCTTGTGCCGGGTGCTGCTAAAGTGCTTTTTGTAATAAAATTTTATTACCTAAAAGCTTTTAACGTTAATTACCATAAAAATTTGTAAAGAAAAGCTTTTAATTCTTTCAGTTAGCGTTGCGCGAGAACGTCTAGAGACGCCTGTTTTTTTGTGCTCTTAATCTTGAAAACCACCTTATTTTAAAAGGTTAACGCCCACCGATTGAAAAGATGCAGCTAACTAGTATTAATCGGGCAGGCGATCGTCGACAGAATTTTCACCTTCCTGTCTACTGCTTTAAAATATTTGTTTAACATTTTTAATCCATATTTCTTTAGGAGAAAAATAATAATAATAAAAATAACAAAATAAGAGGATTTTCAATTCTCGACAATCGTCCTACCCCTCGAAAAAAACAAAATAGTAACAACTAATTTTGTTTTTGGTCGCAAGTAAAATTTTCCTTATATTTGATTCGAACCAAGATATTATTACTCCGATTTAAATACTAGTAAGCAGTTCAATACAAGAGAATTTAGATTATTATTACAAATATAGTTCCCGTGTATATAGCATACCATCGAATCTAGGTATATATAATAAAAGGAATGTGTGACTAGTATGGAACTCGGGTAAACAAATTTACAAAATACAATACTACATACCTATTGAAAATAGCCAAGTGTATAATAATTTTTAGAAAAGAAAATTTCTATTGAAATATCAAGTTAATATTATAATTTAAATTGACCAACTAATTGCTTGGCTTCCTTTCATTACAAATGATCCTTAGTATACTAGTGAAATGCTTATCTTAAAATGAAAATAACGTACATAAATTCGCGTTAATTGGTCACTCACGCACTCACGGTCTAAGGATTTTCCGCACCCTCCTTAGGTTTTAACTTCACTATCATAGCTTCTTTTGGAGACCCTTCGGATGTTACGTTGTCCGCAGGTAGTGGTCTATGGTGATTTGTTGACGGAAGTCCTTCACTGGCTTTGCTGTTGGTTTGGTCATCTGGGTATTCACTGCAGGCGGCAGGAACGGGATCAAGAGCAGGGAATAAGCTCTTAACATTATTTTGACGTTGAGACTGACCGTCTTTAGTTTATAGTGTTCTGCGATTTGAGGCGCGCGTTTCGCTATTTTCCCCCTTCTTTTTTTTTATAAATATTTATTAAACTAAACAACCTCGGTACATATATCCATAAAAATAAAGTTTTATTATTTAATATTTAAATAAGTTTCGTATCGTCAGCGCGGCACTGTTTCGCTTTTCTGGGTTCAATGTTCCTTTCACCCTCTCGTCTGGAGACTCCTGGCGGGGCGCCGTCGCGTCCACGGGTACGACCGTCGTCTCCCTTAATTTTAATAACTTAAAATGTTAGTCGTCCTAAAGGCGCGGAGTTTAAAACGCGCGTGCATCGTTTTAACTCGTGTAATCAGGAAAAACGGTTCCCGCGACGATTTTTTTTTGCTACTTTAATTATTTATATATTCTTAAAATTCATCTTATTTCTAATTTACTAGCCTATTAGTGTATAAATATGAACATAAAAGTTTTCTTAAGATCCGTAGTTTCCATAAAAATCGGGCCTGCGCACAGTGCGGCCGCTACGGGTAGTTACTTGTGCTGGGTCTTCTTGAATATTATCAAGTGGTTCAAGGACCGGGTAAGTAATATTTTCGTCTAATTCGCTTTCTGATTCCGAGTCCGTAGGAGGTACATCATTTTCCATTTGATCCATGGTCCTCTCTAATTTGGCGTCATAAAAATCTTCCTCGTGTAAATCAATGTCGTCTTCTGACTGGGCTTCTTCGGCGGCTGGTTCCGGGTCTGGAACATAATACATCATAGGGGTTGTTTCCGCCTCTCCCATCTCGTCCTTTGGTTGAGAAGTGTCTTCTTCTCTATTTTCCTGCAAAATTTCCTCTCTCTGATGGGTTTCCGGGCCGTGGCATGTTTTCAAGTGATTTGCGTGCACTATTTGTTCCTTTCGCCCGTTGACTTCTTTAATTTTATACGTTACTGGGCCCTTAACTTCAATTATTCGGTACGGTCCTGAGTACTTAGGTTGAAATTTCCTAGCTAACGTAGATTTTCCAGGTATTGCAGGAGTATAAAGGTAAACTCGGTCACCCTCCTTAAAAGTTTTATTTTTGGCCTTCACGTTGTACCTTTTGCACTGTAATTCTGCAGAGTTTTCTAATTTTTCTTTTGCCTGATCCAATGCATATTTCATGCGTTGCAGCATTTCAGTGGCGTAATTTTCATCTAGGTCGTACTTGCATTCCCTAGGTTTAATACTTAAATGTTGCGGTAGTTCCATGTCCCTACCGAACATAAGGAAAAATGGGCTCTCCTTGGTAGAATCGTGAATATTATTGCGATAAGCCATAAGAGCAAATGGTAGAAAATCGTCCCAAGAGTCATTAGCGTTAGTTACGTAATGCTTTATCATGCCTTTTAAACTTCCATGTGCACGTTCTAACATACCATTGCATGCTGCGTGATAAGGGGTAGTTTGCAGTTTGTCAATTTGTAAAATTTTGCATATTTCCGTGAATAGGCCTCCAATAAACTGCTGGCCTCGGTCTGTTAACAACTGCCTGGGAACGCCGTATCTAGTAATTATATTTTCAACAAAAGCTTTGGCTACGGTCCTGGCGGTTATATCAGGTAAAGGTATAGCTTCCGCGAATCTTGTCAAGTAATCCATGCATGTAAGAATATATTTATTTCCAGATCTCGTCCTGTTTAATGGGCCAACGATATCGATACTTATTCTCCCAAAAACTAAATGAGGAACCGGTAATTTCTGTAATTGGGCCGGTGGCTGGTATGTATTTTTATTTATACTGCAAGAATGACATTGTTGACAATAACGCTTTACATCGCTGGTCATTCCTTCCCAAATAAAATCTCTTTTTATTAGGTCTAAGGTTTTCTTTTGGCCCCCATGGCACGCCATTGGGGAGTCATGATATAAATTCAGTATTTCAGGAATCATACCTTTAGGAGCTACTATTTTGTCGTATCGTTCAGGTTCTTTACGTGTAGCGTAAAGGATATCGTCTATATCTAAATAATAAAATCCTGTATCGTCAGGTAATGCCCTAATTATATTCTGCAACTTTTCGTCTTCTCGTTGTTTCCTTTTTATATCTTCACGCGTCCATATTACGCTAGTCATCGGACTACCTTCGTTGTGGATTTGCACTCTTGAAATTTTCTGGGTATTTCCTGGATTATTTTGTTCATCAGTGGTTACTTCTCGTAGTCTAGTTAAGGCATCGGCGTTCGCATTTTTATGTCCAGGTCGGTACTCGATCGTAAAACTGTATTCCATAAGGAACATTGCCCATTTGGCTAATCGTGAACTACTGTCTTTTAGGTTTAAAATATATTTTAATGGTTTATGATCGCTAAATATATAAAAATGCGTTCCTGTTAAATAGTACTTAAACTTTTTTACTCCCTCCACTACTGCTAAAGCTTCTCGTTCTATTGTAGAGTAGCGAGTTTCTGCATCTAAAAGTGAACGGCTGTGATAATATATAGGGTGTTCCATATTATCGTATTTTTGACTTAAAATCGCCGAGATGCTTCTGTTGCTAGCGTCAGTTGAGAGAATAAATGGCTTAGCGAAATTTGGGTACCTTAATACAGGTGGACTTATCAATGCAGATTTTAAAGTTTGAAAGGCTTCTTCTTGCTTCTCTGTCCAGATAAATGGCGTATTTTTCTTAGTTAAAGCTGTAAGAGGTTGTGCTATTTCAGAAAATCGTGGTACGAAACGTCGATAGAATCCACATAAGCCTAAAAATGCTCGAATTTCTTTTACTTTTCTTGGTACAGGGTAGGATTCGACTATTTTAGTCTTATCGGGGTCAGTGGCACATCCATTGCCCGATATTACGTGTCCTAAATATTTCGCTTCTTTTTGTAAGAAATGACACTTAGTTGGTTTAAACTTTAAGTTGCTTCTGCGCATTATATCAAAAACTTTTCTCAATCTAGAGAGATGTTCAGATATTGAGTCTTTTGAAAATACTATTACGTCATCTAAGGATGCTAATACTTCGGTGCCAATTAATCCTGAGAAAATACTGTTAACAAATCGTTGGTACGTCGCGCCTGCGCATTTAAGTCCCATTGCCATTCTGTTGAATTGGTATGTACCGTCTGGCGTCACAAAGGCGCTCTTCTCCCTGTCCCTTTCGTCTAATTCTATTTGAAAATATCCACTAGCCATATCCATAGTAGAAAACAAGGTATTCCCTGTAAGGCTGTCTAAAGTTTCTTGAAGGTTAGGCAGGGGGTACGCGTCGCTTACTGTTATTTCATTAAGCGCTCTGTAATCTATGCAGAGCCGGAATTGGGGTTCTTCTCCGGGGTGTAATTTCTTTTCAACTAATATCGCAGGGGCCCCCCATGGGCCGTGGGACCTCTCGATCACCTCGTCGGCTAAAAGTTTTTGGATTTCCTGTCGTAAAATCTTTTGACGGTGGTAAGGAACTCTGTAGGGCTTCTTACGAATGGGCGGCACATCTTCGGTTATAATGCGATGTTTTACTTGGGACGCGCAAGTCAATTTTTGACTTGGGGCCTTAAAAATGTCAATGTATTCTTCGATCAATTTTCTTAGCTGCCACTCTGCTTCTGTAGATGACTTACTTAAATTCAGCTTTTCTAAAATCTCATTAAAATCGTCCTTACTTATTTGTGCTACTGTTTGAGCATCTATTTCGCATGGGGGCGAGTCCGTCTCTGCTTTAAAAGCATAAGCAATTACTGTATTTTTAGGAATAAATACTTCGTAGGGATTAACATTTATAATTCTGACAGGGACCCTTCCCTCGTTTTTACATAAAATCCTGGCTACTAATATACCTGCCTGATTATCTTCATTTTGTTCGATCACAATAGTCGGGGCCTGTAAGCCACTATTTTTACTAAGGGATCCTTTGCAATTTATTTGACTCCTCGGCGACAGACGTACACTGCCTTGTAATTGCACCCTAGCGCATTCTATCGTTTCGTTAGGTGCCGTACTTTCTGGCGTTTTTGCCAACGAATTCTCATTACTAGAGTTTTCTCTTCTTTCAGGCTTTTCTCTGTATACTTCTCTTTTGCTCGAGAACGTATTTTTCTTCATTTGTTCCTTCTGTATACAATTGGAAGCTGCAGCCTTCCATTCCTTGTCCGGAATTTCCTCATACTGATTTGGTTGATAGCAAAACACAGGGTGGCTACCGACCACCAGGGTTTCTAAGTTCGTCGCTATCGGTAGTAACGAAGAACTTTCAGTATAAATATTTTCCTTTAAGGTTTTCTTATCTTCTCCTAAGGAACTCTCCACTTTCTCCATAAGTGAGCTAATTACATCTTTTAAATCTTTTATTTCCGCCTGCATTTTTTCTAATTCTCTCTTGCACTCATTTTCGCCCTTGTCATTTTCCATCGCACTTTTGCGCACGATCTTCTGAGTAGTTACTGTATTTATTCTTCTGTCTTCCTCCTGTAAGGGTATCACTTCATCCCCAATGAACATCAAATTTTCTCCCCAGTCCACTTTTGCACTGTGGGTAGATAAAAAGTCGATTCCTAATAAAATGTCGGCGTCAAAACTTGCCACATCTGTCACAACAAAATTTTGGGTCAACGTGAGGTGCTCTCCTATCCTAATAGGAATATTAACACTCCCATGTTGAGGGATGTATTCGCCCTGTATATCTCTTAAACAATACGTCTTATCTGTGTTAATTTCGAACCCCTGGGTAATCTCAGGTAAGATCAAGGATACGGCAGCCCCTGAGTCAATAAGGGCTCTTATCGGCTTATTTCTAATTTCTACAAAAATTATATTACGGGGCGGGTTATTTTTCTTATTAAAATTCCGTATCCTCCCCTTATTATTTAAATTTACCATTGATTTGTTTCTGCAGTCCCACCGCGGGGTGTGAAGTGGACTGCTTGTTGGTTTAACCCTGTTTGGTTAACCCTTTGGTCCGTGTTATCTCTAGTATTTGGATAGCTATTTTGTGGACGCCTATTCGCTGAATTATTGGGGAAGCGGGGGCTAGAATTATAATTCCTGTCTCGCCTATCTATATTTCGTGAATTATTCCTATGAAAACTTCCGGGCCTCTCTCGCTGATGAAACTCGTTGGGCCGACTCGTGTTCCATTTTTGTGAACGGTTATACAGGTGCCTTAATTTTGGACAATTTCTTTTAAAGTGGCCGGGCTGTTTGCATTCATAGCAATTCTTTACGCTACTAGAATTTTTAAATTTTCTACAGTCGGCGATTTCATGTCCCTTATTTTTGCAATAAGTGCATTGCGAAATTTCATAAACATTTTTGACTTTTACTTTGTTGAGATTATCAATCATTTCTTCTATTTCCGCTCTATCTAAGGCGTCTGAAATATTTTTTGCCTGGGCAGACAAAACTTTATCTCTTATATGTGGTAGTAACCCTAATACGAAATGTCGTAGTAAGTCCTTATCAAATTGTTTTTCTAAAGCAGCAGCGGCTGTTTTATCACTAGAAGTCACCTTAATTTTATTTCCTATTAATTGTATTCTGGTTAAAAATTGCCTACATGATTCGCCATGTCTTTGTCGACATTCAACAAAATTCTTTAATTCCTGACCTGGTAAGGTTTTTTCTTTAAATTGTTCCCTTAAAATGGTAGAAAAATTTGTCCAATCTTGTGTTGATTTAATATTATTGTCAGCGTTTAGGAATTGCTTAGCTAGTCCCCTAAGTTTTAAACGAGCTACAGCTACTTTTTGATCATCCGACCATTTTGCGATTAACCCTGTTGTATCTACATATTCAATAAAATCTTCTACTTTGGTAGTGCCGTCGAAATTGGGTACCCCGTCTATTCCGACAAATATTGTCCCAGCGCTAGTTGAAGTACTAGCTTTTTCTTCAGCCATTTTAATTATTTATTTTATTAAATTTGCAAGTTAATGGTTTAGAATAAACACGTGAGTATATTTTCTCGACCAGCAGAATAAGGATATCCTATTTTTTCTTTAGGGTTCACTAACATCCAATACAATTTTTCAATACCCTGAGACAGCTCTCTTCATACATAAAATTCAGGAAAATATTTTATTGTAATCCCGATATCAACAGGATAAAAACCCCACACCTGACACCATTGTCGCGCCGCCACTGTTTAATAAAGATTTTAGCATATTCACAGACGTGTTTTCTGGTGTTCTAGGTCTGGAATGTTATCTTAGATTTTAATTGAAAGGGAGCGAAGTGGCTGCGACAGATTAGAAGTGAGGGTTCGATTTTTAGGGTTTTAAATATTTTGCCTGAGAATTTTATTCTTAATAATCTGCTGTATCACGGATCATTTATAAATACTAAAGTGAAAAGAGTTTTGTTTCCCTTCCTTCATCGGACTTCATCCCTAGACGCGTTTCGTCATATCATGACTCATCAGTAGGGCTAGAAGTCGATGAGTGAAGGGAAACGGTCTACTGTATACAGTCTTCAAAGTATCAAAGAAGTGAAGTTTTACGAGTAGCGACATCTAGTCAATGTTCGATAAAGTAAAATTGCTTCGGAGCTTTGTACCGACGACTACGGTAGCGCGTACCTAGCGGTAACACTTGGAATTGTGACGAATGTCTTTGCAAGTGATCTTCTCTGGCAATTGTGCTTATTTCTATAGGCTTTGTTAGAGGTGCAGGTACTTTATCGAACATTGACTAGATGTCGCTACTCGTAAAACTTCACTTCTTTGATTTATAAATACGTTTATTGTTACTAAATCATAATCACTAGTTATATAAATCAAGCGGTGAAGTTCATTGAATTCCATTCTAATGTTAAGTTCAAATTTTCATGTTTCTTAAATGTCTATACATGTACTGCGTACTGTCCTTTACTCACTGGCGCGTTGCCTAAGTTAAATTAATGTCACTATTGTTCTTTCATATCTAGAAAGTCTTGTGCCCCGTTATGTTAACTCGCGTCTACATAGATAAATAATACATAGCCTAATCCCCTTTACGAATACAACTCTTCATAGCTTCATCAGTATGTACTGCGTACATTAGCATATTTAACTTTTATAATATGGAGAAACTTTTCGCGTATATCGCCTGTTCTTATCTTACACTTGATTACAGAGTCTAAATGTTCTACAGGTTGGAAACTTACATAGTACAACTAAAATTGTCCGCATCTTTTCCATAGTTCGGGCTTTAGAGTAACAACAATTTTCACTGGTTTTCGCTGAGCACTAGTTTTCGATAATGAGAACACTGTATCTCTGAATGTTAAGTATTTCAGAATTTAGCAACTTTACTTTTATTAGAATTTAGATACTTTTTCACGACTCGCGTACTTAATTTCGGGCATAGTGACTAGCCCTGGAGATTTGTCTGAATGACCGTTCGGAGTGGTCAGAGGACTTCTCGCTGAGAACTACCAAGAACTAACTTTTTAGCAATAGGAGCGTTTTTTTATAGATTTTTGCAAATAGAGTAGTGGTCAAGGCCCACCCTCTTGTACATTGTGGGAGTGAACAGAAAAATATCGATAATGTATTCTATTGGGTTCCCGCAGAACCTTCGGGCAGTGGTCAAGCGGCCATCTTGTGCCGGGTGCTGCTAAAGTGCTTTTTGTAATAAAATTTTATTACCTAAAAGCTTTTAACGTTAATTACCATAAAAATTTGTAAAGAAAAGCTTTTAATTCTTTCAGTTAGCGTTGCGCGAGAACGTCTAGAGACGCCTGTTTTTTTGTGCTCTTAATCTTGAAAACCACCTTATTTTAAAAGGTTAACGCCCACCGATTGAAAAGATGCAGCTAACTAGTATTAATCGGGCAGGCGATCGTCGACAGAATTTTCACCTTCCTGTCTACTGCTTTAAAATATTTGTTTAACATTTTTAATCCATATTTCTTTAGGAGAAAAATAATAATAATAAAAATAACAAAATAAGAGGATTTTCAATTCTCGACACTAATTTCAATAAAAATTTTCGCCTACGACGCAATTTTTATAGTATCTTTATTCCTTATTGACCTTATATAGTGACACGAGGGGGGATTGGTCCTTTTTTAATGTTTTTAATTTATGCCTTTTATATTGTTATAATATAGGATGATTATGTATCACGTTCTAAGTAAATAAGGATATTTGTCCACGACTATTGTATAATATGTTCATTATTTATGTGTTTGCTCAATAATAATATTACCCATTATTCACTAGTGAATAATGAACTCATAATTCACTAGTGAATAATAGAATCGACAGGTAATGCGATTTGAAATCAAAAAACATCATTGGTCGTTTCCCCTGTAAGGTCCATCCATAATATGATTTTGTGTGTATGATGAAAAATTCAAGCATGCCATGAAATATCAAGTCGAAGCGCTTTGTAATTTTATTTTGAAACGTCAAAATATAGTTCAACTTATCAACTTTAAAGTTAAGAATTGTATTAAAAAAACTTACATAAGATTAGAGATAGTGAAGATGAGATGTGTTATACCCTACCAGATATACAGGAAGCAGCAAAAATAGCAAGTTTAAGTTTATTACCAGAAAAATCGAAAAAACTTTATATGTCTGCTTATGATTTGTACAATTGATAAGAAAACTAGTTCTTTTTCAGAATCCGTATTGTTAGTGTACTTGTAGACGCAAGGCAGCGATATAACTGCATTGAAAAGATACGGTGGATGGAAATCCACGGCGGTAGCAGAAGGATATATTGATGACTCAATGAAAAATAAAATGGAACAGCTAAAAAATATCAGACGCGATCCAGAAAAATCCTTTTGGTCAGCCGTATATATGCAATGAGGCAGTATCTACAGCTACTACAATGAATAACCAAGATGTTATTGTAGAATTAAATTCGATTCCTACAATTAACACATTGGTGTGAATACAAATATTACTATTAATATTTCTAAATAAATAAAGATGTTTAGTAATATTGGCTACAATTATTATTGGATAGTCGTGGACAAAGTATAGTATTCTACTCGCATATACTGGCTTTTATTCACTTGGATAAAATTATGAAACTCGCCTACGGCTTGTGTCATAAACTTACCGCGTGAATAATAGCCACCATTATATGCTTGTTGTATAATATAGTATTAAGGTATGAAAGCCGGAAATTGACAAAAATAATTATGTGTAATAATAGAGATATTATTACTGCCGTTTAATAGAGATATTATTGTGTGTATCATTAATTATCTTATAGGCAGTTTTTGGACGTGTTCAAAATAATAACATAAATGAATCAGATATAGGTACTATTGTTTTTTATTTAATTTCCTGAACTTCCGGATTACGTTATTTATTTAAAAAAAAAATAGTTTACAAACCTTTCCTATTTTATTATCACCTCCATGACATAGATTTTTCTCTCCCTCCCCTTACTACACAAATCGAATGCACCCTTGGGTGTAAACACATGGTTGGAGACAAAACAAACAGTTCTCAAAATATATAATATTATAAAATAAGAGAGTTTGTTGAAGTTACTTGCCCGGACCGATTTAATAATCCAGTCCGGCTCTGGAACAAAACAGTCTAATATTGGTTAAAAAGAAAAAAGCAAAGTGTAACTACGTAAATTACCAGAGCTATATTTTTAGATTAGGAAAAGGAAAAGTAACAAGAGTTCTATGTAAAGGAGGCGAATTTGAGGGAGAATTTGTATGTTGCCAACATAAACTTGGAGATGAAGATAAACCACCCGTTACTACTAAAACGTCAATAATTGAAACTAATTCACATTCACAAATTTTTATTGGTGGTAATAAATCGGTAAGTGAAACAATATTATTAAAAATGGAAATTCTTACGTTTTTCTAGCCTTCTTAGGAGGAAAATCTTTTAATTTATTGCTCTTTGAAAAATAACAAAATATATATCCAGGGGGGCCTTACAAAATGGGCGTTTTATTTACCTACTTTGAACCATAAAAGATTCAGATATGGCTAAATTTGAAAAAAGTTGCAACTTCCTAATTTTTTAAATGTTGGGTTGAAAATTTTATATATTACACCAGCTTGGAGAGCAGAAAAATGGCAATGAGAGTGTAAATTTTATTTTAATATATCTATTTAAATAGAGTCGACGAAATCGCAAAAATTCGGTTTTGCCCAAATATCTTCGAAAAGATTCGGAATTTTTTTAAATTTAAAAAACACAAAGTTGCAAAATTTAGTAGGGCGCAACTTTTTTCTAATTTAACCATCTCTGTATCTTCTATGGTTTACCCTGTATAGTGCATTCTTAGAATGAGAGTAGGTTTTTTTAGAAGTCACTTTTGAGAGGAGGAAGGTTTCTACAACCGGGATATGCTTTTTTTGCGATAGGGGATACAATGGGCCTTATATAGGCCTAAGTATACTAGCTGTTCCGCCAACCCCAGTAAAAAAAAGTCGTAGATCAATCATTAATTTAATTCTAATTAGTAGATAATCAAAATATAATGTTCAGTCATAAGCGCTCAACAGCTTTCCTGGGGTCTTCTCCGACATAAACAAATTCAATTATACGCAGCTTTACAACTGTTTACTGGACCGTTAACATGAACGGGCTCTTATTGAGAACCTAGATAGCTGCTCAGTTAGTTGGTGTGTTGATGTCATTGAGGTAGATCTATCTCGATGGTTAATGTCATGCTTGGCTGCGAACCTCTTTAATTAAGATGTGAGTTGATTTTCAGTTACAAAAGTGGTTGCTTGCTTATTTAAGCTGATTGGTAACTGCTTTAATGTTTGAACCTACTACCAACAATGCGGTATCATCTACAACTGTGGTGATGGTGACTATTTCTGATTGTGGTATGCACGTATAAAATATATGATTTAGGCACTAAGACACTAGCTTGAGACACGACTACTTTAACATCTTGGATACGTTTTGAGTCGTCCTCTTAAGTATATGATTTTAAGAAATCTTTGATTTGTAAATTACGCCATCGTGCTAAATCTTGTAAAAGTTCTACTATGAATTAAAATTCATTTATTTTTAGAAAAGAGCTTGTGGCCGACAACTACCGAATATCAATGTACGGATTTTTACGGATGAAGATGAGTTGACACCGGTTAATGGAGAATTTCCATGGCTAGTAGCAATTTTCAAGAAAGATGCCAATACATTAGAATGGAAATTCCATGCCAGCGGATCACTTATACATCCAAAAGTAATTTTGACAGCTAACCATGTAGTTCTTAGGTAAAAAATAGCTTATTTTTTATGCTTTGGGGTTATCAAGAGGAGGTCGGATGAAACCGAAGAGACCAAGTAGAAAAACAACTTCTATGATATTTTTTTAATGAATGTTACAGTAATGTTGTATCTATTGCATGTGTCATAAAATATAGAAATATTATTGATGGTTTGCAAACGATTGCGATGTCAATCGAGTTAAGGTTTACACTCTAATTTCAAGATCATATTTTCTCGCCACGACCACAATATATTCAAAGGGATCATATTTCATTTTAATTAAAAGATATTTTTAGTTCTAATGCCAACGGGCTAAAAGTTATAGCCAATGGACAAATTGAACTCAGTCAAATAGGAAATAACCCGCTTCAAGAACGAAATATTAAGGAAATTATTAAGCATCCAGATTATAATTCTGGAATGTTGTACAACGATGTGGCCCTTTTAATTTTGGAAGCACCTTATGATATTTTAACTACGCCATCTATTAACAGATTATGTTTGAGGAAAAATTTATCGTATGAAAATAAAAGGTGTTTAGTAGCTGGGTGGGGAAGAAGTGCAAATGCAGATGGAAGTACGTATTATTTTTTAAATCAACAATGAGGTTTAACAGAATCTAGTTTTTATTTACTCTTTTCTATAAATCTATAATGATAATTCATTATTTTATATTTTAGCCGTGAAAGTACTAAAGAAGGTGGAACTACCTACGCACTCACATTCAAAATGTCAGGAAATGTTAGCAAAAGCTCTTAGTAAAAGCTCTTACATATTCCACGAATCTTTAATGTGTGCTGGAGGAGAACAAGGAAAAGATGCATGTAAAGGTATGTTTTTATCACTGAACAGTGACTGCTCTTCACAAAAAAAAAATAAAACTAGGAGGAAAATTTTTCGACAAATACCAGCCCTTAAAAAATAATTATGTTCAAATTAATAATATTAATTTAATCCGATTGTAGCTATGTATAATAGCCCTGTGTCTGTTAGCTCACAGCAAGTGAAGATCCAACGCCCAACATGGCTTTGATATTCACCGTTGCTATGGTTACGTTACGTTAGTCACGCAAACAGCATATAACAATTTACATTATGATGAAGTGCAATTTAAAAATAGATCAGTCGTATGCACCTTTGTTTTAGCATTGGTTCGCCTAACCTTAAGGTATTTATTTTAAGGCTTCGCGAAACTTACGGTTATAGATATCGTTTTTACGTGATTTACTGTGCGATTAATAAGTTTTGTTTTTATTTTTCAGTTAATTCAGTAGTGTACGTACCTACTTAATTGTGTGTTTTAAAAATGAACCCAATTAATGATATAATTTGTAATTTGTTGGAAACTCCATTCAGTGGTTGGACAGATGAGGATAAGAGAGACGTTTTGTTACACGGGTTTTTAGTCAATGTTTGTTTAAGTAACCGCACTATACTAGCTCTTCACTATTTTTTAAGACCGCGAGCCGCAACTGTCACCGAATACTAAAAACATGTAAATTTATTTTTAACAGGATCTTCCAGACCTATCAGTTCCCTCTTTTATATCAAAGGTTGACAACATAGGCACCCATAGGCGTGGCGCAATTGACCGCTTTAGGTGTAGACATACGGCAGTTTTCTTTTTAGACAAGTCGTCACTATTATAATAGAATTTTTAGAACGGTGACGCGTTTTTTTAGGTTACCTACTGTTGATAGGAGGTTGCTTTTCTCTGAAATTTACTCGCCCATATGTTAGATATTTTGTTCTTAAAAAGCGTAGAAAGTCTCTATGATTCTTGAAGGAGAAAAAAAACAATATATTTTACATTCCAGGTGATGGAGGAAGTCCACTAATGTGTCCCACAGAGGTTGGTCACACAATGTACCAAGTGGGAATAGTAGCTTGGGGAATAGGATGTGGAAAAAAAGATATCCCAGGAGTATATGCAAATGTTGAGTATCAATACAACTGGATAATGGATCGATTAAAAGAGCGGGACATAACCATTGAGGATTAGTGATAAAATGTGATTATTTCTAGGAATACTTAAGTTTAAAAAGTGATGAAGCATAGTTACACAGCGGTACAGGTGATGGGGATCAGAAGAATCTTAAGATACTTCTCTAGATCCCACTTCAACTGCAATTTAGTTACAGCTGACACGAAATCTTCAACGAATGCAAAAGTTGAAATTGAGCAAATTTCCCCAGCATACAAAGAGAAATGGTGTCACATATTATTTTTTTTTATCAAAATAAATATTGATTATTCCTTTAATTATCTATTTTTAAACATTCTGCTTTCATTGAAAACAACAAGCTTACATTTTTAAATTAAAAAATTTTCCTTAACAGAATAAAAACTACTTTTAATCGTGACGAAGGTTTTCTGTAAATTTTCTTACAACGTCATTTGCTATAGACATACTACTTGTAGCAGCTGGGCTAGGACTAAATTTAATATTTATAATT
The DNA here is from genome assembly GCA_935413205.1 of Polydrusus cervinus. Lineage (NCBI taxonomy): Eukaryota > Metazoa > Arthropoda > Insecta > Coleoptera > Curculionidae > Polydrusus > Polydrusus cervinus. Next base: position 18,371,019 of record OW284514.1, on the reverse strand, counting down.
CTTTGGCTAATTCCTGTGCCTTTAAAAACTTCAAACACAAAATCGTCTACAAACGTTCCGTCGTTATTAACGAGTTGAATTTGAACTGCCGTGGGTCCCTTTTCGACAAATTGGTACGAGATATTTGGAACAAGTTCTTGTAAGTGTTTAATCTAAAAATAAAATTAAATAAAGTATTAGAAAAAAGAAAAAGTTTCCTTTCATTTAGACAGATCCATCCTTAGTTGCGTTTCGCCATATGATGACTCATCAAGATCTGACAAAAGGAAAAAGTTATTTAAATAGTAAGAAGCGTAAACACTGTAAACAGTCAGATGGATGTTGGAGGTGCTGATATGCTTTAGAAATGTCTTAACAACGACACTAGATGTCGCCACGGGCTACATCTATCTAGTTGTTTCATTTAAAAGTATTAATATACAGGGTGAGTCGGGAGAAACGGACCAAATTTCAGGAGTGCGAAAACAATGTCAAAAAACCATATGTTCTTATCCGATATTTATTTGTTTTTAAGTTATAGCGTAATACCAAATAAAGAAAAGTTCATAATATATTAACGGTTTCCTATAATCATAGCGTTTGTAGGGAAAAACTTTGAAGTTCAACCCGATAATAAAGAGGGGCTAGATGATTTAATTACAAGTCATCTAAATGGGCGATATTAATGAATTGAAGTTTCATAGGGGGTGGTATAAATAAAACAAACGTTTGAAAAGTTGAAGCTTAAAATGATGCCTTTTTATTTTGTTTTAAAAAGCAAGCATTCGCTTGAAACCTGTTCAAGTCGACAGAGGATACACAATAACTAATAATTAAAAATACCTAGCAACAATATACATACATTATTGATCAGAGACTGAATGTTACAATTCTTAAGAGGTACCTACACAACCTTTATTTATTTTCCCGTATGTTTTCGACGACAAGAAAACATTCGGAATCAATTATGTTTCGCACTTTTTGGACGCACAACAATAAAAACTAATTTTATGTCCAGACCCCCTGATTGGAGCGGATTTCTATTTTTTGCCCTTGCACAAAAAAAACTTCTCAGGAATTGAGCTGCACTCTTTTTTTGTGATAGTGAGAAATTTATCTTAATCTATCATAACTTCATATTATGTACCTACATCTCGAAAGTAAGTGTAAAACTTGCATAGAATTAAAAGATTAAAAGCACCGTCGAGACTCAATGATGGCCTTTTTTCAGTGACATTTTTTCGGTTGCACTGGTTGTGTGGTCACAGCACACGGGGAGATCGACTTCAACGATCGGGAAAACTTGCATCAAATTGGATACGAAATTTGTGCCATGTTTAGGCAAGAGTAAACTTTGGTATAAGTCACCAAAAAAGACTTTTAAAAAAGGCAGAAACTTTTCGTTGTCAACCAATGTCAACAAAAACATAAACGTCAACTTTTCATCAAAACATTTTTTCATTGCTATTATAACTGTTGCGCGCGCAGGGCCTCCCCAAACATTTCCCGACTTCTATACAGGGGTGCAAATTAAAGGGGGTTGGGGAAGTTCTACAACAGCGTTCTTTTAATAGATGTTCAAAAATACCGCCATTGATTCCTAAACAAAGTATAACGAAATCATAACTACTCTCCAGAAGGGACATTGTAAATAAGGGGTGTTTCGTTATTAACAGACAGTTATTTATGACCTGGATAAAATACCAGTAAGGTGTGGACCAGGAGAGATGTCGAAAAATATGAAGCTGTCAAGTAGACGTTTTTTAGTTTAAAAGAAAAAATAACATAATATTATTTCTGTAACACCACCATAATAATAAATACAACTTCCATGTACAAGTACAGTGTGTAGTCAGTCATTACTATTCAAGAGATCTACAGTCCACTACAGGAGGAAACAAGGGGTTAGGAAAAAAAGCCCTATCTTCCTTCTTACATTGTAATGTAAGAGTTCTAAACGTTTTCTGCTTCGTCTACGAAGATGGCCCGGTGCTCTTCTAATTGGTTCATGTCTTTCTTCTTTAAAATTGACTGCATTTCTAATACGTCGAAAAAAAACAAAAAAAAAACAAATGAATATCGGATAAGAACATATGGGTTTTTTTACATTGTTTTCGTTTGTATAATACACTCCTGAAATTTGGTCCGTTCCTCCCGATTCACCCTGTATAGTAAGAAAAAATGGGAAACTCTAAATACCTGAACATCCGAATTAGCGGCCTTTGAGGCTTGATTAACACATTTCAAAAAGTTTTTTACGATTACATTCCGAAAACCACAAGATGTTAAAACATTAGTTAAATATTTCAAGTTAACTTCGTCGTTGCTAAAAAGAAATTAAAATAAACACAACATTATGTTTGTTAAATTTATGTTTATTAATAAAGAACGAACACATTTATTAAAACTATTTCGGGGTATTTCGAAATGGCTATTATGACGTCATATCCGTCGTAGCAATAGCGATAAAGAAATAGAGAGAGGCACAGCTAGGGGGGGGGGGGGGCTATGCCCTCCTGAATTGAGATTAGCCCCCCTGGATCAATTGGTGCTTTTTCATCTTTTTCTATATAGGACGCCTTTTTTTAGAACTCATCTTTTGATTGTGCTCTCGATCTTTATTTTTAAGAACACATCTGCAGGAGATGTAGGATTTCTGCACGGGGCTTAAGCCCCCTAAATTTAGATGTCAAGTTGCATTACTGGAAATAGTACTGGGATTAGTAGTAAAAAACTGATAATTACCTGTATCCTTCCAGTTTTAGAGCAGGCATGGCATAAGGTCCCAGTAATATTGAATTATCCAGTAGTGGAGTAAAATGAGCACCCAAAAATGGTAGAGTTAAATCGGGAACTGGATAAATATTTGTGTTAATACCTTCGCAGTATTTCGAATCAATCTTGTGATAATCCACTTTAAGTGCCAAAAAATTTTGTTTAGTTAAAGAGTTTTTATTGACTATTCTTGTAAGTAATTCCGATTGGAGACCGCCACAAGTTATTGCATATTTTGCTTGAATTGGAGTATCATCTTCAGGGATAATGCAAAGTGGATATGTACAATCGTTATTTGACAATATATTCATCACCTAAAATAGTGACATCCTAAGCAGTGACGGAACGCAAGTTGTGAAGGACAAGTGTTTTATTGAAACGGGGAAGAAGGTAGTCATTCTATTAAATATTGTCAATTATTTAATTCAAAATTTAAAAAGTTTTATGCCTCCGCTGGGAATCAAGCCCAAAACCTCTCGATTACCTAAGCCTCAAGCGCGCTGCCAATTGCGCTACGGAGGACCTGATATTCTCTCACCAACTTCGGTCATATATGTAACTTTTTAATTTTATGTTAGTAGTAACAGTCTGGAATCATTGGAATCTCCTGCGATTCAGACCGAATGTTAAAGGGAAAAGGGAGGTCCTTTTCCCCTTAACACCACGAGTGTGGGGGGGGGGAGAAGTCAGCCCCCCCTGGATCCACGTCAATGTGTCACTTCACCTGCTCGTAAGAAATAGGGTTACCTTTCCGTTAGAAAACATATATAACGTAGGTAACTAATTTTTCCGTATCTACTAAACAAATATTAAGTAGTGAAACTATTATTATGCTTACCTTTGTATTTAAACATATTTTTCCTCCAAGATTTATAAAGTCTTTAGTAAAATGTTGAGTTATTTCTTTAAAGTTAACATTAGCGGTATTAGGGCACCACAATGCTTGCATTCCCCTACAACCGGATGCGATTTTTGCTATTTCGCATTGACTTTCAAGCAATTTTAAGCCTTTCACCTAAAACGTGACATTTTAAGCATCGTACTAAACGCAAAATATTAAAAAAATTGTCTAAATAAATTTTTTTACTTACATTATTTTTAGTTCCTCGTTCTAATAGCTCCTGTAGGATAGAAACCTCTACGCAATCTTTTGCAACAATAAGTTTGCCGCACTTTTTGTAATTAATCTTTTTTTCATCACAATATTCCTGAAGCAAATTTATTCCTTCTACGCAAAATTTTGACTTTAAGCTATCGGTTTTGTAATATACTCCACTGTGCATAACTCCGCTATTATGACTGCTTTGGTGTTTAGCCAAGGAACTTTCTTTCTCCAGCAAACATATTTGAAGATTGTTGTGGTCCATTTTAAGTTTTCTTGCAATCGAGGTGCCGATAATACCACCACCAATAACGGCAACGTCGCATTTTTTTTCTTGTAGCCTGTTGTTATCATACCAATAATTATAATAATAGTACCTATATAGGTATTATCTGATACCATCTACTTAAACTACTCGAAAACGGCTGGGTCCACAAATTTATGAACAAAATTGAAACTACACAATTTTATGATAATAAAAAATATAAGACTCCTACACATTTACTTCTAATATGCTCCTTCACTACACATAGAATAGTCGGAGGTCCAGAAAATATTTATACTAGTGAACCTACGATATTATGGATAACATTGCTTGTATCTATAGTTTACTTTCGTTCAACAGTATTTTTTACTTACACAATTTTTTCCGAATAAAATATGTTACTTTATATAAGGACCATTTCGAACACAGACATTAAAATGAAGTTCTACTAATTAATTTCAAATTGGAGACGGATCTAACCATTTTCGAATAAAATATATTTAGCTTGTAAGTACTCCTTACCCATGATCAGAAAAAGTACAAAACTTCTTTTGAACAAGACGTACAAATTGGTTTGATTTCAATAAACTTGACATTTTGTCTATCATGTACACGTCGTGGTGTAACAGGAAAAGGGGTTATGTTATGACAATGTCATTGTCTTCTTAGTCAGATTATGCTATGTCAAATTAATTTAACATGGCGGCTGTGTACCATCGCGCCGATAAAAAACTGGGACAGGAAATTTTTCTATTTTCTCCTAGACTATTAAGAATAATTTTACATCAAGCCTGGTACCAGTAAAATGTCATGAAAATTTGCATGTCAATAAAGATTGTCACTTTATGATTGACTCGTCAAACATACAATCATATATTATTTGTAAATATGCCACAATTAACCCCCCAGCAAAAGGCAATTATTTATAGTCGGTTGCGAGATAGTGTTGCTATTAGGGATATTGCAGATGAACTGGGAGTAAGCAAGAATACCGTGCTATTGGCAAAACAAAAAATAGCAAGACATGGGACTATTATTAGGAATGCAGGTTCTGGTCCCTCTAAAATTTCTACTGATGATCATGATAGAAGACTGGTTAATTATCTAAGGGATCATCCCTTCGAAACTGCAATCAAGGCAAAAGAAAAGACGAATTTTCCAGGTTCTGCAAATACCGCTAGAGACAGGGTTCGAAATTCCGATATACGAAGCCGTTGTGCTGCCAATAAAAATTTTTTAACGGAAATAAATAAACAGGGCAGGTTAGAATTTGCACATGAATATATTAATCAAATAAATTTATGGGAAACAGTTATATTTTCTGACGAGAAAACTTTTCAGTCATGCAATAATGGGAGAATTCGGGTGTATAGGCCTTCCGGCATGCGGTATGATGAGAGATACACCCACAAAACCAACCAAAGTGGGCGTTTCTCCATAAATGTTTGGGGCTGGATTAGCGCTAGAGGACCAGGACTTTGCCAAATCGTCGAAGGAAGACTAACTGCAGCAGTATATGTTAATATACTAAACGAAGTGATGATACCATCGGTAAACGCTGTATACGGTCAAAATTACACATTTCAGCATGATAATGCTCCAATACACACAGCGCGCATTGTACAAAATTTTCTCCAAGAAAATAACATAGCAGTTCTTCCCTGGGCTTCGTAGAGTCCCGATTTGAACCCGATAGAAAACATTTGGGGTGCCATGGTCAAATCTATGTATAAACATGATTTTCAACCTAGAAACAGGGATGAATTACGTCATAGGATAAATCAAGCTTGGGATGAAATAACTGTCGAATTATGTAGAAACTTAGTTTTAAGTATGCCACAAAGGCTCCAAAAAGTAATAAACAGAAATGGTTCTATGACCAAATATTAATTTTGTGTTGTTTTGACAAACTTTGTGTTCGCAATTTTTTTCTTTTTATTAAATGTATTTTATTACCTGTATTAGCTTTATTTATTATTTTGTGGTAATGGTAAATATAATAATTTATAAAATATTTGACTTTAAAAAAATCTAATAAATTTACTTTATCCATATTATATGATGTCTCTCAAATTTAACCACCACGTATCGAAAAATACAAAACATTCCATTATGTAACCTAGGTTACTTTTTAAATTTTGAATGTTTTTCCTTTTTAGCTCTAGACACCTTTTATAGTCTAGGGGATATGTATTTCTTACATTGTTTTTGTAAATCTCTTGTCCCAGTTTTTTATCGGCACAATAGTACAAATAATGAGATTATTCAGGATAATAATAATGAACTGATGCAAACCATTTTTGTAGCGTTTCTATTTATTTTATTTTGGGATAAGCATACTAATCGCATTTAATATGGCAGAGTCTTCATTAGTTAACAGTTCGATTCATGATGATCACATAAAAAAAAGCCTGGTTAAGGTTTGTAACTATTAAAATATTATTTATTTAAAGTTCGTGGTATATAAACATATGCATTGTTAAATTTTGAGGCGTTAATAATTTTATATTTGTTATACAAAAAAAATAGTAAGTATATATTATTATAAGTACAACTAAATAATTATAATTTTATTATAGAATATGACAGTTTGTCGCTTTCAAAGGCCTACAAATACATTAAGAGAGGAAGTGTTTAAAACATGTGCGGAATAAACAGTTTTTAAAATTTATTTGGGTACTTACAAATGGAATAAATATATAAATTTCAGCTGGAACGTCGACTTTATATCACATTTTTTTAATAAACCTATCTAATAATTTGGGTACATAACTAATGGTTTCAAAAATATCAAGAATTCGGGCATTCGTTTTTTAATCGACGTTTCAACCAAAATTATTGGTGCCTGTTTGTTATTATTAAATCTATTTTTTTTTATTAATCATTTTGGCAATGGCTGCTAAAACAAATTATGTAAATAACTTCTAATAGTATATTACATAATAAGTGATGAAAGTGATACCTTTCAAACGAGGATATATTTTCCGAGTTTTAGAATAATCACTTTCACACGAGTATAATGTACACTATTTTTTCTACGACCACAAAGAATTATTAAAAAAGCCTTTGATTTGTGAAAAAAATATTTCAACACAAGGTAGTGTTGAAATTAGCATATTTAAGATTTTGTTCCACTAAAGTCCTGGTTTCATAGTTTGTCAATAGGTTTTTCCTTTATTTGTAGTTTAACTTTTTCTAGATTGACTTCTAGATTAACCAGAATGAAAAATTTAATCAAGGAAAGATGCATTAAACATAAATTCAAAAAATCCGCCCAACAAGGAAGATTTTAATTCAAAATAATTCTATAAATTATTTAATGTTTTTATAAAAAAAGTCAAATACTTCTGGTGGGATTTGAACCTGTGACCTTGCGATCTGTAGGCTGGAGCTCTATTCTCTACGCTATGGCTACCGAAAAACATCTGTTGTTTAATACATCATATTTTCTTCAGCGCGATTTGTTTTTTCTGATAATAGATTTTTCACTATATTATTAAATTTTTTCATAATTTCAGATGGCGTATTTTCACACTCTAATTCTGAATCACTCGACAAATACATGACAAATAAGTTAAACACTTTACAATTACTGTTTTCTAAAATTTGTTCATTTTAATAAATAAGGGTGATCTGTCAAATTGGCACCATATGTTTAAATTAAATAGTGTGCCTGGTATTTCAACACTAGTGTTGAAATATTTTTTTTTCAACACGCGTGTGATATACGGCACTTTCTAGCCAAATTAACCGTGCTTTTTTCTCATTTTCATAGGTGGTCGTAGGAAAATATTCTTTCAACGCTTTAAATTACCATGGTATATGTTGATAAAGAAAAAACAAATTTACATGAACCATTCTTTTTTGCATTGCGTAAAATTTTTGATATAGCAAGAAGTTAACCAACTAGTTTAGAATATTTCAGAACCTCATCAATGCGATGAATACCAGACGCTAATTTTCAAAATGGCGCCCAAATGGCATTACTACAAAAGTGGCTCCTACTCTATATTTCATCCTTGCTATGTCAAAAATGAAATGCAATCACGTAAAAGGGGACCCCTAAAAAGCGAAAGGAATTTGGTATTTTTACCAGACTGTAATCATTATGCGAGTTGTCTATACAAATAGGTTCCACTATAAATATTTCGAATGATATTATAAATAAGTAGAGTTGGCCCTTTTTAGTTATTAAATGGCCGATTTCGCGAGCACCGCATTACGACCGGAACAAAAAAATATTGCCCCGTTTAAAATACCTGCTCTCAATTGAGGTTAGTCGCATTGCATCGAACGCGGGGAAGCAAACAGAAGGTATTCTCTGGTCAGATGGGCGTCTCCGTATCAAAATCTCAGGAGCCCTGAACCCGCCCTTGGCATATCAAAACAGGCAACCAAAGCAACATCAGCCAGATGGGCGCAACAACCACACCTATCCCGATGGAACAGGATCCCTGGTCAAACCTAAGCGACGGCCACAATTGGGAAACCCTTTAAAAAGCTATTAACTGGAATGTTGCTTCTAACGCGCACCCAGATAAAACAAGTGGTTGACCTACTAACAGGCCACTGTCACTTAAGAAAACACCTACGTCGAATAGGAATTTACAATGGCCCCATTGAATGAAGACTTCGCGGAGAAGAGGACGAAATTGCCTCACATATCATATATAACTGCGAAGTACTGACCCGAAGACAGTGGCGTGCGGAGAAATCTGGGAGAAGGGAAGCAATATTTAAAAACTTACTATTTATAGTGTAATGGGATTCTCCTATCATTTTTTGCAAACTCGTCTATAAGTTTGGTATAGAAACGCGGATTTTGCGACATTTCCCTAATAAGATCCTTTTCAATTCCTAATAGGGATGCATTGGAAAGTCGGTCCTGCCCTTTCGAATTTCGCAAATAGGTCTGTATGCGTTTAAGCGCAGAAAAACTACGTTCTACGGAGGCACTAGTAGCTGGAATTGTCAACACTAACTCACATAATTTTACTACCTCTGAATATGCCTTATCCAATGCAGTTTGCTTCAAAAATGTAAATAACTCACTTGCATTCGCCTTTTTATCAATATCTTCTGTGTCATATAAAGCTGTTAGTTCGGAACGTAACAAAACCATGTCAAAATACTGTCCATAAAGCCGCATCAAACATTTTAATTGAATTTCCGGAAAATGTGTACCTTTAAAGGTGCTAAAATTACACAATTCCAGAAAATTAAGTTCATCGAAATTTTTAAACCTGTTGTCTATTTCTTGATTAATGTGGTCCAAGATTTGATAAAAAAGTCAATTTTGGGTGGACACTAGGGGAAATAATTTGTTTTTTTTGTATATTGTATTTTTTACTATGAGAGTTTCAAAATATCACTAGCGAAAGTTTTCACTAAATCACTAGATTGGGTTTAAAATCACTAGATCTAGTGAAATTTCACTAGACCTGGCTTAAAACACCCAATAAAACTATAATAATGGATCCGAGGAACTGCTTATTCGGTAGGAAGCACCCGAAACTTGAACTCTCAGCGTTTTGCATTTTGACCTCGAAGTTTTCATATGGAAACCCAGGAAGCACTGCAGCGGGGTGCATCAGTCGCTCGGCACACGGCGCCGCGTAGGTGCGAAGAACACCGAAGAGAGGGAGAGAGAGACGTGAGATATACTATGGCTAAGGCCAACTTTTTTGGAGGCCTGCTCCCAAAGTATATTATTTATTTCATTTATTTAGGATGAAATTAATTTATGAATTTATTGGAAATAAAGATGACGATTTTTTGCTTCCATGGACCGCACGCCCCTGCCCGAAGATTCAAAATCTTCGAACAAATCCAATGTAGGGATGACCTCCCGTATGACAAAGTTGGTCGGAATTTACTGGACCTTCTAAAAGGAACAAATATTTTCTAGCTAGAAAGGGGCGCACAATAAGCCTCAAGGCTGCAGTGCAGGAAGCTTGGGCCAAACGCCCAACTCACGCCTTAAACCAACCGTATCAAAATTCCCTGCGAGGTATGACAGATTCAGCTTTTTTTCATGGGAGTGGTAATGATCTCGAGAAAAATTTGTTTTCCATATTATTGTCGTGTTTATGTTACCCAGTTATTTTGATTTAAGGAAAATGGCGTGTGTTTTATATCTGTGCTGAGGCAACTAATTTGTATCACCCATAAAATGAGGATTTTTAAATCTTATTTTTTAGCTCAGTATAATAGTGGGACCTTTATGATAGACAGCATTATGCACAAGCAGACAATAAAATAATGTTTTTCAAATTCAATGGAATATGATATCGGATGTAGAAAATACGCTTAATAAAACAAAAACTTAAAAAAATATGCTTATTTTGTAGACAACAACAAAGTACTTATTAATAAATGTGTGCAGCATGAATACTAAAGAAACATATTTAATTAACAATGTAACAACAAAAATAAATATAATTATAAAGGTAAAAAGATCACATTAAAATACTATATTGATAGAAATACGCCGAATGCAAAAATCTTAACTAAAATAGAAATGAACTTAAACAAAAATATTGTCGCAATAAAACAAAATTTATTATATTTTTAAAGAAAAATGATTTAAAATGTTATAAAAGCTGAGAGAAATCCTGGTATCCAATCGATTCTATTGACAATAAAATCCCGGCATCACACCTTTATTAAGTAGCTAATATTGGGATATGTGGTATGATATCATAACTTTAACTGGTTAGTTTTATATTACATTATACCCTATGTAGATATCATTTACGTCAAGGTAAATACGCTATTGCCAATACACATCTGGTTGTGGCTTATTTACCTCGACGTAAATGACATATCTGCATAAAGTATGGGTATCTGTTTAACCCTAGATAGCCAACGATGAAAATATATACGTCGATGCCAACAATTCGTAATTGCTACAAATATGTGCAAAATTTGCTCCAACTATTTAATTTTTTAAGGAAAAGTAATTACTTATTTTTATTCAGAAATAACAAACATTTCCTGAATCTAAAACAAACGAAATAACCAAAAAATACACATACAAAGATTAGATGAACTTAACGCATTCATAACACATCTATACGTAAATTTTACGCGCCAATAATCACTCTTTATTCGGTTACATACAACCCACAACTGCCACATCACAAACACGTCGGCAGCTGAATGTTGTGGTGATGGTAGAGATACACTGCTTGAGCGGCAGAACGAGGATACCAATAATAGGTTATTTATTTCATATTTAAAAAAAACTGTACACACATTTTACGTAGGTTGGCCATCTAAAGTTAAAGGTTAGAGACAATAATGTTTCTCGAATTATAGAAGAATTTGGGACTTAGATTGTCTTTGCTTGTTTTATAAATTACCACGTTTCAACTGGTAAACATATGCAGTCGTCTACAGGTGAGTACCGTAGTTAAAACGCTGTGATTTAAAAAACAAATTAAGACAATGCAAGTCTAAAACTTATTCAAACATCAGGAACGTACATATATTATCGTGAAACCTGAAAGTCATCTGCAATCGCCTGTCCAAAGCTCACTTAGCAGCTTTTATTTCAGTCTTTAGACAAGCAGATTAAAAAATATATATTAAAATTGAAAACAAAATTAATAAAAAATGTAAAAGTAAACGGTATATTAAAAGTATCAAAGTTAATTTAAGGAGCTTTGGACGTGATCATCAAAACCTTGGTCCGAGCCTAGGTCTCAAAATAAGTAAGACTACGATAGCCCGTCCAGCAGTTACACATACGAATAATATTCTGGAAAAACTCTGTCACAATTACAAGTTATTATAGTGCATAAATAAACTATTTACAGTGCACAAGTATGATTATTTAGTACGGCAAAGTACAATAACTGCGTTGTATATACAAAAAACTCTCTCAAATGCAACTAAACTGCTGGACAATTGCTTTTGAGCAAGAAAAATTTCGCCTAAATTTAACAGTTAATATTTTCTGAACCAGATATGATATCGACCTACGGTTTTGAATGGTTGATAGATTCATCTCTTGAGAAACAATTGTCAATATTGGATTTTCTTTAACTGTCAGAAAATTTTTTATACAGGGTGTTAAAGAAAACGATGATTTTTGCTCCAATTTTAATGACGTGTAACTTTCACAATAATATTTTTAAATTTTATCACTCAATTGAATCACTGATTCATAGCAAAGAAAGTAATTTGTCAAATTTTTGATATCTGCTATATTTTAAGAAATACTAATTTTTTTGGAAAACCTTGCTTTATTTTAACTTATTGGTAGCTAGATCTCACTGTGCGTTGTATCGGGCAAACTTTGCGAGTGATAATTATATCTTATGAAAAGTTTGATTATGTTCAGTAACAATAGTTGTACATAAATGTTATGATGTACAGTGGCGTACTTATAAACACTTATAGGTCTATGGTTTATGAGTATAGTGTTAGAAATTAATAAATACATTTTTTCCAAAAATTAAATTAAACAAATTATCTTTTTTTAAAATTTTGTAAACACAGTATAATATACCTGTAGTGCGATATAAAAAACTAAAAAATAAGAAAAAAAAAATCTAGGGGCGAGTACTTTCCGATATAACACAATCGTGACATATTGTGAGAAACTCATAAACCATAGACATATAAGTGTTTATAAGTACGCCACTGTACATCATAACATTTAGGTACAACTATTGTTACTGAACATAATCAAGCTTTTCATAAGGTATAAGAATCACTCGCTAAATTTGCACGATACAACGCACAGTGAGATCTAGCTACCAATAAGTTAAAATAAAGCAAGGTTTTCCAAAAAAATTAGTATTTCTAAAAATATAGCAGATATCAAAAATTTGAGAAATGACTTTCTTTGCTATGAACCAGTGATTCAATTGACGTAGAGTGATAAAATTTAAAAAATATTATTGTGAAAGTTACACGCTATTAAAATTGGAGCAAAAATCATCGTCTTCTTTAACACCCTGTATATAAAATTTTCTAACAGTTAAAGAAAATCCAACCATTGTTTCCCAAGGGATGAATCTATCAACCATTCAAAACCGTAGGTCGATATCATATCTGGTTCAGAAAATATTAACTGTTAAATTTAGGCGAAATTTTTCTTGCTCGAAAGCAATTGTCCAACAGTTTATTACGAATACGGTCTGTTTTACTTATAGGAAATATTAAAACAACTTTCCTTGGCTTGATCTTCAGAATTTGACAAATGCTAAAAAATTTCGAATGTCTTATTAAAAATACGTTTTCATCTTGTAGAGCACTCACTGCCCTTAAACTTTTGTACCGGGTGTCCCATTATGGATGGCCACCGGCCGTATCTCGGAAACTACTGGGCATAAAAACTCAGGGAAAAAAAATCGTAATTAAAGTGGCTAAGAGAAAATCCTGGAAATAATTTTTAAGTTCCGCAAGAGGGCACAATTAAAAATTAAATATTGAAACTCTAAATTTCTCCGAAAATTCCCACATTAAGGTATACCTTTGGTAACATCATTGGAAAGCTTAGACGATTCTGCATTATTTTGGTTTAGGTCTCATTGGCGTACCGACCTTGATAAGAGTGGGGGAAGCTATTGAAAGTGTAATCATTTAATTTGCTGTAACTTCTAAACGACTTATGCGATTTTAGTAAACTTAAGCTTGTTTGAAGGAAAAAGGTAAGTAATTTTAATTGTCGTATTCATTGGTACACGATAGTTCCTAATAAAATAGCTAGAGAGCGGAATTTGTGATAGTAACAGTTTTTTTTTTGATTTTATCCCGAAAACTTAAATCATACGGTATTACTATGACATCATAATCGGAAAGTATATCGAATTGGCAAGACAAATTGTGAAAACCCTATGAACTATCGTGTACCAATGAATACGACTATTAAACGTACTTACCTTTTTCTTTCAAACAACCTTAAGTTTACTAAAATTGGATAAGTCGTTTAGAAGTTACAGAAAATCAAATGATTACACTTTCAATAGCTTCCCCCACTCTTATCAAGGTCGGTACGCCAATTTGCTCTAAACCAAAATAATGCAGAATCGTCTAAGCTTTCTAATAATGTTACCAAAGGTATACCTTAATGTGGGAATTTTCGGAGAAATTTAGAATTTCAATATTTAATTTTCAATTGTGCCCTCTTGCGGCAAAATGCGTAACTTAAAAATTATTTCCAGGATTTTCTCTTAGCCATTTTAATTACGAATTTTTTTCCCCGAGTTTCTATGCCCAGTAGTTTCCGAGATACGGCCGGTGACCATCCATAATGGGACACCCGGTATAAACCTTTTTTGTGTAGGTATTTTCATGACATAATTAATGCAGCTAATGTACTACACTAAATGACCACCCTGTATAAAATACATCCAGAGATACCTAAATATCAATAATTTATATCACATTTATGGTTCTAAGCTTAATAATAAACAGTAATAGGTGGTTTTTGGCCAGTCACAGAAAGACGAGAAATAATACAAATAAATTAAATTACTAGCTAAATAACCAAATATTATCTTTCTGTCAAAGCGAAACCATGCTTGTAGAACACCAGATCTTTGTGTTGAAAATCAAGAAACGCTGTGAAGTGAAAAGCTATATTGGATAATACAACCATGTATTCTGATGCTGCAAACAGTGAGTACACTAAAAAACGTAATAAACAATTTCGTATCAATAATGATTACTTTGAATGGAAATACAGGGTGGCCCATTTGTCTGACAAAGTAATATACCGTCTCTACTATTAAAGATATCAAGAAAAAGTTTCTATAAAAACTATGAGGTATAAAATAACATATGTTCTAAAATTAATTTTAAACATACAGGATGGTCCAGAAAAGTAGGACAATAAAAAAATACATTTTTTTAAATGGAACACCCTATATATTTTAACATTTTTGTTTCCTTACACAATTATTCATATGACGCCATATTTAGTTTTTTAATTTTTTGCAACGTTGCCAAACAAAACTTCTTTTTTATTACGCAACTTGATATTAAAAATATGTTCACAAACATTATAAATATAAATATAATAATTATAAATATGATATTATATTCAATTACATTTGTTTTGACTTTGCTGGTCATGGCTTAACTAGAAAAATAAAAACTATAGTTTTTTTCACCAAAATTTAAATAAAAATCGAAATATTGCCAAAACTAGTGAACTTAGGTATGGGTATGACTTAACAATAATAAAAGATACTTACAATATCTATCAGATGAGCCTCATAAATATAGGGTGTCTTATTTGAAAAAACAGAGTTATTGTATTTTAAAATTTTGTATATTTGGATGTCAACCGAAAACACCCTGTACAAAATTTTGGGTACTTAAAGATTTAAGACAGTTTTTCTATCCCTAAACTTAAGAGCTGACAAGAAATTTTCGATTTTCGATACTCTTATTGAGAAATATAGGTAATTTTTTACTATCTTGTTTTTTCCAAAATTTTAAGAATTTTACATTTTGTTTGGTAACGTTGCAAAAAATTAAAAACCTAAATATGGCGTCATATGGATAATTTTGTAAGAAAACAAAAAATGCTAAAATATATAGGGTGTTCCATTTTAAAAAATGTATCTTTTTATTGTCCTACTTTTTTGGACCACCCTGTATGTTTAAAAACAATTTTATAACGTGTATCTTTTTATACCTCACAACTTTTATAAAAACTTTTTTTTGATATATTTAATAGTAGAGATGGTATATTACTTTGTCAGAAAAATGGGCCACCCTGTATTTAATCATTTAAGGTCGTCCATAAAACGTTTTTCAAAGGGAGCAAAAAAAAAGCGTGTCTCTCTCCCCAAAACTCCTCTGAGTTTAATCTGATGACGTCTACAAAATATCTCCCTCCCAAAACTTTTTCAATCACAAAACACATTAAATCAAGACCAGTTTACATGCTAAGAAAAAATTATGAATGCGATTGGCCCTTTCTCTATGGACGCCCTTGTTAAGATTGACATAGATAGGTAGAGAAAGAGCCACAAATATTACATTTTTGTTTACATTTTCGTCTTCTGTAAAAAATTAAGCGACGATACCATCTGTTAAATTACACAGAGATGTAGTCAGTAAATTAATGTTATATATAGTATTTTAAATTAGTTCATATTATATCCTACCTTTTATAATAGAATAGATTACTCTAACATTTCTTTATTTCTTCCTCTCCTAAAGAAATTAACAAATAACACTTTTATCAAAACAATAAAACTAAGCCTTTAAAACGTAAAATATTGTTCCAGAATGAATTTAAAAATATGTATAAATAATATTAGTCAACGCGGACTACAAGAAATCCCAATGTAATTTATTCTAATACCTATTCTATTGGCCTTCAAAGCCCATTTTCCATGTCTGATTGGCTCAATCAGTTAAAAAATGCAAAACTCGACCAATCAACAGTATTTCAGTCGCTAGTAGCCGAAGCTCCGATATGGCTTTGCTCTGCTCTAATCGATAGTAGACTCTAGCTAGACAATCAGACTTAGGTACTGACAGTCCCGAATAATGTCAATCTTTCGTCATACTCGCATCAGTCTTTTCTAATGAGAATTTACATTAGTCCGGCCATCAATTCTTGAAATTTGCCCTTACACGATCATTATTCCTGTAATTCCTTTACCAAAACTGTCAATCTGACTGATAGTGTCAATCTGCTATAGATTTTTGGATCATTTTTACCGTGATATACAGGGTGATTCATTAAGGTCGACGAGCGGCCATATCTCGGAAACTACTGGGCATAGAAATTCAGGAAAAAAAAAGATGACTAAAGTGGCCCTGAGAAAATCCTGGAAATAATTTTTAAGTTCCGCATTTTGCCGCAAGAGGGCGTAATTGAGAAGTAAGTTTTAAAATTTTACATATCTCCGAAAATTCCACATTAAGGTATCTTTGATAACACCATTAAAAAGCTTGGACAATTATGCATCATTTTGGTCTTATGCTCATTGGCGTACTGACTTATAAGAGGGGGGGAAGCTGTTGAAAGTGTAATCATTTAAATCGCTGTAACTTATAATCGACTTATCCGATTTTAGCAAACTGAAGACTGTTTGGAAGAGAAATGTATGCACTTTCAAAAAAACGTATTTAGTTGTCCATAAAGTTCTCAAAAAAAAAATGCCAGAGGGCGCAATTTGTAATAACAACACATTTTTTGATTTTACTCCGAAAAAATAAATCATACGGTATAATTATGATACCATAATCGAACAGTAGATGAAATTTGCTAGAAAAAATATTAAAACCGCAGCTCGATATCTCCGTTCGTTTCAGCGTTATCGCCAATAGAATAATTTTTAAAACTTTCAATGAAGAAGCGATTAGGTATATATTTTTTAGAAAAAAAGTGGGACGCCGCTTATATTTTTCCATGTGGATTTTATTTCGGATTAGCCTGGTCAATTCTGCATAAAAATGGTCTCTTGCGTTTTTGTCCTCAGGCACACCGTTCTTAATTAAAATAATTAAATTAAATTAGACGGGCGGCGAAAGCATGCCTATTAACTGAAGGTGGTCATTTCCAACAATTTTTATAAAACAAAATTTGTCATTATCAATGTTTATAATAATAATAAATAGTAGAGCTAATTTAATTTAATTATTTTAATTAAGACTAGTGTGCCTGAAGAGAAAAACGCAAGAGATCATTTTTATGCAGAATTGACAAGGCTAATCCGAAATAATATCCACATGGAAAAATATCAATGGCGTCCCACTTTTTTTCTAAAAAATATATAATCGCTTCTTCATTTAAAGTTTTAAAAATTATTCTATTGGCGATAACGCTGAAACGAACGGAGATATCAAGCTACGGTTTTAATATTTTTCTAGCAAATTTCATCTACTTTTCGATTATGGTATCAGAATTATACCGTATGATTTATTTTTTCGGAGTAAAATCAAAAAATGTGTTATTATTACAAATTGCGCCCTCTAGTATTTTTTTTGAGAACTATTATGGACAACTAAATACGATTGGTGAAAGTGCATACATTTCTCTTCTAAACAGTCTTCAGTTTGCTAAAATCGGAAAGTCGATTATAAGTTACAGCGATTTAAATGATTACATTGTCAACAGCTTCCCCCCCCCCCCCCCCCCCCTCTTATTAAAGTCGGTACACCAATGAGCATAAGACCAAAATGATGCATAATTGTCCAAGCTTTTTAATGGTATTATCAAAGATATACCTTAATGTGGAATTTTATGATATGTAAAATTTTAAAATTTACTTTTCAATTACGCCGTCTTGCGGCCAAATGCGGAACTTAAAAATTATTTTCACAGTTTTCTCAGGGCCACTTTAGTAATCATTTTTTTTCCTGAATTTCTATGCCCAGTAGTTTCCGAGATATGGCTGCTCGTCGACCTTAATGGATCACCCTGTATATACGCTTCTTAGTAACAAAGAGGCGGCACTTTTTGCCGGAGAAGACAGAAATGTAAATAAGAATGTGATATTTGAGGGTCTTACTCTACTACTCTGTTGTGGTATATCAACATTAAGATGATGGAGGTGGAAAACAAATTTTTTTCGTTGAGCCACTTAAAAAATTGAACCCATAAAATTTGTGATTATATGACTATATATGGTATTTTTTTTCGTTGAGCCACTTAAAAAATTGAACCTATAAAATTTGTGATTATATCGCTCCATTGATGGAAGAACGTCGTAATTCAAAAAGTAACAATTTTCAGTACGGAGGTTTAAAGATTCCCCGTTAATTTACTTCATAATAACTATTAGCTGTTGTAGTTAAATAAAATACATATTCATTTTTTTTACTCAATACAGTGTTGTCATTACTTGGTATTAAAAGGTTTAATCATAAGTTAATAAATTGATGAAAGTTAGATAATTGTGTATTTTTCTATAAAAGAATTTAGACAGTTTATTACTTGATAATATATTTTGTGGTCCAATGTCAAAGTGTGACATTCTGCTATATAAAATTTTGTTAAAATTTAAATAAAGTGACAATAAAATTCTGTTGGGATAAACAAAGTAACGATAGTTCTTTCATGATTTACTAGTAAAAAAATACTGTTTTAACAAAAAAATTTTAATAACTAGGTATTAATATTTAAATATCGTTGTAAAAATCTGCATACAAGAAGGGGATTATGACGTTCTTTCACTTACTGCCACACTTTACTGGTACCTATAGACACTGTTTATGTTAAGACTTTCTTGCACGAAAGTAAGACGAAACGACATGCACGCTGTCGAATCAACTAAAGAACTGACTTTCTTCCGCATAGGATGAGTAGAGATATGACTAGCGAATAAAACGACACTACCGCCACCTAGCGTTAACACACAGAAACTTCATTTACAACGATCTTCCACATAAAAATATGAAAGGTTTAGATTATTTTTGTGCTATTATCTAAATAATGGGGTTTTTTGAGATACGACGTTCTTCCATAAATGGAGCGATATGACTATATATGATATTTTTATACCAACACAGTGTTTTTCCTAAATAAAAATAAAATTTGAATATAAACGAGATTACCTGTTTATAAATTGTATGTCTTCTAGAACAATATACTTACTACAATGCAGATTTTATATAAAATTGATTTCTATTATTGATTTTTATCATACTACTTTACTTTTTTCTCTAAACCCTAAATTAAAAATTTATATACCTCTTTGTACTACTTGACAATGTCCCAAAGTTTGTTTATGCTCTCATTAACAATAAATGTTACTACAACTCCCCGTATAGGCAAAAGTGCTAATTCCATAGGTTCAAAATTCTAAGATAAATCACCCGTAGTTTGTCTTCAGGTTTTAGTAAGGTAGGTACAGTTTTAAAATTTCTTGTTTCTACTATCATGTTATTAGCTATTTAGGGTAGCAGATGTTATGTAATAAAATAAAGTTAAAACTAAAACATTTCGTACAACTTACCATAGGGCTCACACAAAGAATTGTGCCTTGTAAAAAAATACACCGCTAATGAAATAAATAGAAAATTGGTAATAAGACATCTCCGTTTCCACTTCAAACTATGTCGATGGGGTTTTTTGTATTTTCTTTGTAAAATGCATACTAAAAACATGTACATCTCTGATACTACTATAAAAGTTACAAAGGCTTTTTCATGAACAGCTAAAAATAAAAATAAACAACTCATTAGGACAGAAATATGAAATCTAAAAAATATTAATCTCCTAAACTATCTAACTTATCTTAAATCTTTTATTTTAACCTTTTTGTACTTTATTTAGGCGCAAGTAAGTGTTGCTTATTTACTTTAAATCAAAGTAAGAAAAAAATTATTAGTATAGGATGTACAATCATCTTAAAAAAAAGTTCAATCGATATAACAGTCTAAGTAGAATTACCATAAAGAACTGTCTAATGAGGGACAAAGAGATTACGATATAAAAATAATAATAATGGTTTAAATAAATTTTAATAATATGGATTAAACAGTATCTTCTGCCTTAGTTGTATATTTTACAGATACATATTATGTTCTAGTTTTGTTTGTTTGTAATCACAAACATATTGAAAAACTAAAATCGTTAGAATAATCAAATGCATTCTATTTATATAGTATGTGAATACTGCGCTAGATAGCTAGTAAACAATATATTCCATTCAAATTGTAAGTATAGGTAATTTGTTTTAAAATAAACATGTTTGCTAGTTTAACTTACCATAAAACTTTGACGAAGTAAAAAAGGACAATGTAATAAGTGAAATATTTTCTACAATATTTAATATACATGCAAGGTACCCCATCCACAAATTTTCGGGGTGTAACACACTATGGTGGTGATTTAAATACTGTATGGCAACAAATATTCTGGGAAGAGCCTGCAATGCTATTGCACTTTGCCATATCTCTCTTTGTGGTGAAAAATTTCCAATAGCTGCAGAAATCGATGGTAAAATATTGTGTACTTGGCAGTGGGTATAGGTAGCTCTTTCAAAGTTGAATATTACGGAATACAATATACAAAATATAAACGCCAATAAAGGAAAACACATCACAAATACAATGACCTTTCCACTTTGAATTCGAAAATATGCATCATACTCATATTCACTGTATAATAGGCCATATCTAGGTTTACCAGGAGACATTCTCTACTCTTAAAATTAAAACAAATTTTAGATCTTAAAGCTTTTTATCAAAACATTTTTATTTTGTTGAGGTTATGATTAAACGTCAAATTGTCAAAGTAAACCGTTGTGCATAATGTTTCGGTACCGGTTCTTTTTATGACTCCTATAATTTAGGGATCATAAGTAGGTCTCGTTCATAGGCTTGCTATATTAGGCACTTAAGGACGGTTATATGATTAAGTAAATTATTAGAGCACCCCTCTAACTGGCATTCGACCGTGGCGTTCCGAGTTCGATCCTCGGAGTGGGCATACGCACAATAAAAAAAACTATGTCCGAATTTGCGGTGGTTTTAAGAATGCAGGGAAGAGTGTAAAATGAAAATGTATTATCTCCCAACCCACCCCATTGACGCCGGTAACCAGGCCGGATGAGATCAGATATTTTGTGGGGTATGCACTCCCCAATCGGTAGTTCATGCAATCACTCAAGAATCCAAGGGTTAAATATCCCTTGAACAGAAGCGTCGTATAACTAAGGATCATTATCAAGGATAAATGAACGTAGAAAGTAGTATGGGGGTATTATATAAAAACCAAGAAATCCAAAAATATATGGTGTGTTTATTTAAAAGATATTTCTTACGCAACATTTTCTTAAAAACACATCAAAATAGTACCATATAATACTCCAAGAAGTTGATGTGTGGAGGGACATGTGTACATTGAGAATAATATAATACTACCAATGCCTAGTTTATATACTATAGTTACAGGTGCACATGGTTATAAAACCGTATCTATAATAAAAAATAGGTTCTAATATTTTAAGAAATTGTAAACGGTATGTACGTACATTTATGTTAGTGTGTTTTTTTAATGGTTGCTAAAAATCTAAATGTAAAAATTGTACCGTAATGTAATAGGTCATTAAATAAATAGATATAATAAAATTACCAGTAAAACCATTAAAAAACAATTATTATCGAATGTTAGATAGAACAATTAGGTACTTTTTTTTATTATATATATTTAAATTATATTTTTATCTCGCTAAAATCTCAGCTTAGAACAGCAAATTATTGCACTTATTTAAATATAAAACCAAACCGTTTAGATTTTAGTTTTTAGTTTGTCGCTATGAAACATTTAATAATTTTGTTTGTTCTTTGCTACGTCGACTATTCAAGAGCTTGTGTAAGTAAAACATTCAAAATCGGTTACTCACAATAATGTAATGCATTTTACCCAAAATATTTTTTTCTTAGTTTGATACGATTTAATGTACCGTTTTAAAATTAAATTGATTTAAAATCTGCTATCAGAATAAAAAAAAAGTATAATTCAAAAAATACCAATAGTTTTAATTTCATTTCTTTAAATAGACAATTAATATAAACTTCAAAACTTTTTTCTGAGGTTATTTTTAAGTCGATTTATCTCGAAAAATATTACATTGTCATTTTTTGCCATTCTTTCGAAGTAGGCTTTTTACCTCTTTGTTCGCTGCCACTAAAATTGGAACATACTTTTTTTATTGTACGTATCTGATTTTAGACTCCTCCTTTCTTATAGCGCATTTTTAAATGCCCATATTATGTTTAAAATAATTTAACTCATCTCACAAAATTTTGACAACATTTTCAAATTTAATATTTTTATCTTTATCCTACAATTTTGGCCCAATCTTATTGATCTTAAATTATTGACCATACCTTTTAGGACGCTCCCTGGATAGATAGTTGTCTGTATATGTTAGACTTTTTTTCTGTTTTATTTTAAATTACTTAACTTATTTTTAAAGCTATTATATTTTTACAGAAGAAGAATTTCCCTTTACTTCGTCAGATCCATCCCTAGACGCGTTTCGCCATATCATTGCTTATTAGTAACAGCTTATACAGTATTTGGTGGGGCACAACCAGTAAGACGTTGCACGGAGAGACATTTGTGTCGTTGTTAGACATTCTTGAGCATACCAGCACCTGAACAAACGTATAGAAATAAAAAAATATTAAGAGGAAATCACCTGTAAAGACATTCGTCAAGATCACAGGAGTCCCGCTAGGCAGCGCTAATTGGCATCGGTTTTAATATTATTATTGTCATAATTGTCCCTTACATCAACACGCGACAGAGTAGTTTATAAACCAAAGGAGCAAAGGGCTGTTCCCGCTAGCCCGTCTGCAGGGCAAGTCCGTCCCTGCGACCTTTAAGACAAAAGTGTATATTTGTTGATAGTAATTTTATATACACCTATAAAAAAAATTCTAAAGGCATTTTTTAGGTTTAGATTTAAATATAATTAACCTATTGAATATAATATATCTTATTTGTTGCAGAATGGCTACACGCTCAAAGTTAGTAAGTACAAGAACTGCGTTGAAAATCCCATCATCAAGTTCCCGAATAAAGGATTCGACATTACCCTTGACAAGGATTGCAATCTTTATGCATCGGGATGCGTAGATATTACAAAGGGCTTCAAGAAGGCAAAAGTTGGTAAAAACAAGTTTTAGTCTTAATAAAGTACTAATAGTTTATGTAACATTTTCGTTACGGATCGTTGGTTTCTTAAATTATTGATTTAAAAATAAGTATGATAAATTGCATTTTCACTATCACTCTGTAGCAATTTAATAAGACTGATCCATAACGTTATACTCGCATAAACAGCTGAAAAAATTATAGATAAAATTGAGGACTCTTTTGCAAGAAGGGGGCAACTTTATTTTGGTTTACAGTTTTTTTGTTCAAGATTCTATAATAAATAATAATCTTGTATAACCTCAGATTAATTACCATAGACAAACAATGTTCTTAATAAAAAAGCTATTGTTGTGTATAGATAGTTAAAGGTACATAATTTGCGATACAAGTAAGGCCCCGTGGCCTCGTCTCCACCTGCTAAAAACACGATAATTTTATTTCATCATGTTTCTTGCTTAATTCATCGGGAAATAATAAATAAATTATGTCGATCCATTGCTAATTCAGGGGAAATGGAAACACTGCCTGCAACTCTTTGACCACCTTCCTTACCTATACTAATCCACGCGCTCTTATGTAATGCGCTCGATTGTGGCTTGATACCGAATTCTCTGCGGCGGCTCCATTCTGACAAACGCGTAAAATCAGCTACCTTGGACGACCCTATTTCACTCTCTGTGTAACTAAAAACAATATATCCATTTATCATTAATTGCTGATGTTCAATAGCTAGACATAAAATATACATGTTCATATTTTATTTGATATTTTACCTGTTTAGACATAAAATGTACATATTCATATTATATTTGACATGTTACCTGTTTTTATATCTATATAAGTAACGATTTAATTCCAAAAAAAATTTATTAAAATGAAAACGTCATACAGTGGCGGCTCGCCAAGTGAAGTAGGTGAAGAGGCTCTTCACCAAAAAAAAATCCAGGAGGAAAGTTTTCGACAACATTAAATATTAATATACCAATACAGCTACCATTTTAGCCCTTAAAAAATAATTATCCTACAAAAAAGGAATATTTCCATCCTGCTGGAAGTCGGCGCGTGTCCAGCCCATTCCAAAGAAAGGTAAAAAGACCCTGCCAAGCAATGTTGCCAGGTCAAAAAATTAAAAATCACCAGACCCTTGCTTTAAAAGTTGTCAGAAATCACCAGATTCTTAATTTTCTCGCATTATCACATACAACACCATATAATTAATGTTAATCAAATATATTGCTGTGCTGTGATTTCTACAAAAAAAAAAAAAAAGGTCATACCTCGAAAATAACATACCTCTCATTTAAGCTTTTGACGCCAGGGTGGGCACTCATGTTGTTTAAGCTATAAACATGAGTGCGCACCCCATTTCCAAGGTACGACCTTTTTTTTTTTTAGAAATCACTATATATAAAACAGTAACAGATACAAATTCTGTAAATCCCCCGCTACTAAGAAATATTCGGCACAGAGAAGTAGAGAGTTTCCAGACAAAGACAAACGCTTTTCGCTTTTGAAACCAAATAAGTTTTTGCATCGATGTCACCATTTTTAACAAAGAAGAATAAAACACAATCAAGCCATTTTTCTCTCTTTTTTTTTAAGATATAAGCTTATCATCAGTGCCGAAAAATCACCAGAAATTAGACTTTTTTAAAAAGTTTTCACCAGATCACCAGAGATAGGGTTCAAAATCACCAAATCTGGTGAAAAATCACCAGACCTGGCAACATTGCTGCCAAGCAACTACCGACCGTTGTATTGCTTTCAGTAATTTTAAAAGTAATGGAGAAAGCTATATCAACAACTCCTAAAGTATCTGGAAGGGCATAACATTATCAACGACCATCAATACGGTTTTCGTAAGTCCAGATCAACAGGTGACCTTCTGGCATATGTCACCCATCTTTGGAGCAACACCATCGAACATCATGGAGAATCCCGGGCTGTTGCACTGGACATCTCTAAGGCTTTTGATCGTGTTTGGCACGATGGGCTTCTAAGTAAATTGCAATCCTACGGTATGCCTAATGGATTTTGTTTATGGTTAACCGGCTTCCTTAAGAACCGTTCTCTGCAAGTGGCGATTGACGGGTTTCTCTCAGACACCTTCACCATCAATGCCGGTGTTCCTCAAGGGTCCATATTGTCGCCTACCCTCTTTTTACTGTAAATTAACGACCTTCTAGTGAAAACCCAAAATCCAATTTATAGCTTTGCTGATGACAGCACACTTGTCTCATCTTTTACCCTGACTCCACAAACATCCGCTGCCGACGCACATCTTCGCAGGCAGCATGAAGTATTGCGCCTCAACAATGACCTGGAAGAAATTTTGGCTTGGGGTGACAGTAACCAAGTCGAATTGAATGCTAAGAAAACCCAGGCAGCAGTCTTCTCCAAAAAGGTTAACATTGCAGAACCGGATATAGTCATGGCAGGACACGCAATTCCCCTGGCACCGTCTATTAATTTGCTGGGGGTCAATCTGGGAGGTAATATGTCTTGGCATGATCACGTTGCCGCAATTGCCAAGGCAGCTGCACAGAAACTTGGTGTACTTTTTCGCACCAAAAGGTTGTACACACCTCATCAACTTTTGACACTAGAGAGCTATCTTCACCATTTTTTAAGACCGCGAGCCGCCACTGACGTTATATAGGTTATATCAAAACAACGACAAGAGGTAATGGGACACTACAAAACCTAAATATTTTTACCCCTTTAGGCACTACGAATGTACAAGTTTAAATACACAACTCAATTTTATTTTAGGGCACATATCATGCTAAAAAGCCACCTTTACCAGTTATAGAAGGAGACATCGATTTATGTGGGGCCAAAGATATGCTAAAAAGTACTATTCCTGATATTGTACAAGGAATTGAAGATATCGGAATTCCCACTCATTGTCCTGTAGAAGCTGTAAGTTTTTTTGAAAATATGAATGAAAATAGATTTTTTATATATTTTATTCATTAAATCGAATAGATCAGTAAATATTATCTTATGGTTAGGCTGAATACATTTTCTTATTCATTTTTTTTTTGAAGTAGGTAGTCCAGTAGGAGTGAATTATGAAGTTGTAGAAAAAAAACTCATAGTCTGCTCCACTGGTTTAATATTTGACTAAGCCGTACATGTTTCGAGAGTACAAACTCTCATCCTTAGCGGAAATAGAGAAAGGAGAGAACTTATGACATTCTCAAGGTGGTGAAAGTAACTGTAAAGCAAAAGAAAATGTTTGCTATAAATGCATTGTTTCAAGAAGTTGATAAGTGTATGATACTTAATGTAGGTATATATAAAAAAAATTTATTCCAAAAAGGAAAAAAAAACGGTTATTATACTGTTTAAATCTTGGATATACTTAAGTATTAATGAGAGAAAAGAAAATGGGAAAAGATGTTTTGTACCTACCTTATGTAGCAGAATTTTTTTTTGAAAAGTACCTAAATTAAGTGAAAGTTAACATTATGCTTAGTACTAAATAGATTAATAAAAGTAAATAAAATAAAATTTTAATTTTATTGCGAAATTTGTGAAAACATTTTTCTTTGTATGCACGTGAAGCACCACATTTTGGTTCTACAAAATGGAGAATAAGCGGAAAATCTCTGAAAGAAATACACAAGGTAGGGATGAGAATGTCATACGCTCACCAGTTCGCATGCACTAAAGAGTAACACTTTAAAGAGTGATAAAGAACAAGTTTACATGTAAAAGAAAGAAAACATTATAAATAATTACTATATCCAAGATTTAAGCAGTATAATAACCGCTTTTTCTTCCTTTTTGGAATACATTTTTTTTATATACAGGGTGTCCGGTAACTTATGGGCCGTAGAGAGATACTAGATATCAAACTAAGCCGATTAAGTCATATACGTTTTTTCAGATTGTTACTCGTTCTAGAGATACAGGGTGTTGAAAGTAAAAGTTTATTTTCGAAATTAAGCCATAATTTTAAAACGGTTTAATGAATCGAATTGAAAGTTGGCAATGTTATGTTTTTGTGAGCAAGAAATAAGAATTTGTAGAAATTTTTAAGTTTGAAACTAGAGGGCGCTAGTTGCATACCCTGGGATTCATAAATCTATGATTTTATTTCTTACCTGTGATATTAGGTATTTTTCAATTATAGTTTCTTAAAGAAGGGCATTTTCTGAGTCAAAAAGGTGTACTTGATTGATCTTAATATCTTTAACGGTTTTCGAGATATTTCCCTTTAAACATCCCAAAGCATAAAAAACATAGTACATAATTAATTTATTATTTTAATTATCAAAAAAAAAACTTATACTAGATACTAGACATCAAACTGAGCCGATTAAGTCATATACATTTTTTCCGATTGTAACTTATTCTAGAGATACAGGGTGTATATAATTTATGTATTATTAATTTAATTATGTACTTACTATGTTTTTTTTATGCTTTGAGATGTTTAAAGGGAAATATCTCGGAAACCGTTAAAGATATTAAGATCAATCAAGTACACATTTTTGTATCAGAAAATGCCCTTCTTTAAGAAACTATAATTGAAAAACACCTAATATCACAGGTAAGAAAAAAAATCATAGATTAATGAAGCCCAGTGTATGCAACTAGCGCCCTCTAGTTTCAAACAAACAAAAATTTCTACAAATTCTTATTTCTTGCTCATAAAAACATAATTTTGCCAACTTTCAATTCGATTCATTAAACCGTTTTAAAACTATGGCTTATTTTCAAGTATAAACTTTTACTTTCAACACCCTGTATCTCTAGAACGAGTAACAATCCGAAAAAACTTATATGACATAATCGGCTTAGTTTGATGTCTAGTATCTTCAGTTACTCTACGGCCCATAAGTTACCGGACACCCTGTATACATAAGGTATCATAAACTTATCAAATTTTTTGTAACAATGCATGTATAGCAAACATTTTCTTTGCTTTACAGTTACTTTCACCACCTTGAGAATGTCATAAGTTCTCTCCTTTCTCTATGTCCGCTGAGGATGAGACTTTGTACTCTCGAAACATGTACAGTTTAGTCAAATATTAAACTAGTGGAGCAGACTACGAGTTTTTCTTTCCTACTATTTTCTTATTATTTGTTTTAAGTAAAAATCTATTAAAATCATAATAATAATAATATTAATAATAATAATAATAATAATAATAATAATAATAATAATAATAATAATAATAATAATAATAATAATAATAATAATAATAATAATAATAATAATAATAATAAGAATAATAATAATAATAATTGTGTTATTTTACAGAAACAAATATGCAACGGTCCGGATAAAAAAGTAAGCCTGGGAAAATTCAAGAATCAAATTGGAATGGGCGCTGGAAGTACAGAACTTAGATTCGAGATTGAACATGAAAATGGAAAAAGTTGTATTGAAATTAATTTCAGTCTAAGTAGGCCCAGAAAAGGATAAAACGACCATTATTTTACACTGTTTTATAATTTTAAAATAAAGTTTATTTATGGTTTTAAAGCATCTGTGCCTGTCTTAATTAACCTCGAATAGCGAATTAAAAAATGTTTCATATCTTTATCTCAAATAATAACTAAATAATTTATAATTTCTCGCGCAAATACTAAAATTCCGCTAAATTATATTTCGTTGACAGCAATAATTATTAAAAAAAATTATAATAATTATTGGCCAAATTACTTTTTTCCTGCTTGTGGTAGTGCAGGACTTTTATTTAAAGCCTGTACTTAATTGTTCGTATTTACTTCTACACGTATGCATTAAAAGTAATAAGTTAGTAGATATCTGGTAAGATTTTAAGAATTTTCTTATTTTAACTACTTCAAATTTAGGCAGTTTTATTTGGCTAAAATAGTTATGACTTTTATTTACCTAAATATCAGTTTGACCTATCTCGACAACTACCCAATTGTTTCTTTATATATCCATTATCTTTGGTTTGGACACCATGTACCTAATATTATTCAAGGGTTTTGTGTCGTATTATATATTTCAAGTACTTTAAGATAAACTTTACAAATAAATAGTAGAAATTACATTTTTAAAATTAGTAATTTTGAATTTTTTCTGGTCAGATAGTATTTTTCTGAATAGTCCAAGTAAGTGGTGTGCTGCTAGTATTTATAGTACTTGTACAACTGACTACAACAGTCTATTTCAGAAAGGTGTAGAGTTATAAAAGCTCATTATGTATGCGAAGGGACTACAGAGTGACCTAACGAATATTTAAGCCACTTTCATAATTTGGCATTGATTTTATTGCATACAAAATACAAATAAAACATTATACAGAAATAAACTCATTAAGAATAATATTCGTCATCTGAGAAACTACTGTCATATCCTCTTAACGTTATAATTAACGGGTCGACGGTGCAATCGGTCAGGTGGTCAAGAGCCCACATTTTCTCCCCTTCTTTAATGACATGATGGACTGCCTTTCGCCAGTTCTCTGGTGTCACTGCCTTAATGGCTTGATTAACCAGAAGCTTAACGTCTTTCCTTTTGATTGTCGTGTTGTGTCTTGCTACAAATTCTTTTACTTGCGCCCATATAAGTTCTATAGGATTTAGTTCGCAATCACATGGCGGTGTGCGCAGCACAGTTAAGCTATGTTTTTCAGATATATTTTCCACGGCATTTTTCATAAAACGATGTTTGTGTAAATTTGTTATAGCTAATGGTTTCTTTTTTATCAAATTATCTTGTTTTGTGTTCTTTGGTTATCATAAATAATTTAATGTACAAAATTTACCTACGCCTATGGAAGACATGAAAATTGAGCCGAAACGGACGGAATTTCCCATTTTATTACTCTACATCTTTCTGAAATAGACTATAGGTACCTGATAAGAGTTTAAGATATTATATAACTATGACTTTTTTTTACCTAAATACCAGTTAGACCTATCTTGAGAACTACCCAATTCTTTTATATATCTTTAAATCATCGACATTATTTTTTGATTTGGACACCATGTACCTAATATTATTCAAGGGTTTTATTTTGTATTATATATTTCAAGTGCTTCAAGATAAACTTCACAAATAAATATGAGAAATTGCATTTTCGAAATTAGTAATTTTGAATTTTTTCTGGTCAGTTAGTATTTTTTAAAATAGTCCATGTAAGTGGTGTTCTGTTAATATTTATAGTACTTGCACAACTGACTACTAGCATTGTAAGTTTATAAACTAGGCATTTTAAAAAATCTAAGAACGCCAAATCGTATAATTCTTCTATAATTTTCAAAACTCGCGCATTTTACAGAATGACAAATTGGTGTTACTTTCTTTAATATACACACTGTAAATACAAAATTATTATAAAAAAAAATTGATTTCTGTTTTTAGTTTGATTTGCTCTCTTAATCAATTCTATTGATGAACAAAACGTCTCTAATATGCTTACCCTTAATTTATGCTTGCCGCTGGGATGTGGTGCACCTCTTGCATCCCCGGTTGGTTAGGTTGATCTATTTCAGACCAACGCTAAATGTAGCTAAGTGAATTGTTTATTATTGAATGTTTTGTTTATTCTCTTGAATAGTTTTAAATAAAAAATTGAAAGTAAACTAAAATTAACACAAAATGAAAAAGGAGGTAAGTGATTTTTGGTTATATTATAATTAGCAGAGATACGCCAAACTAAATGGGATTTATTTAAAAAAAAGTGTAAGACCAGTTTATTTACCTTTTTGTAACGTTTTTCTGAATTAGATCAATTAATTGAAAGAGCTAACAAAAAATAACAGTGAGTATTGATTGTCCCCCCCCCCCCCCCCATTTCCCTTATATATACATGCAGTGCTTGTATAATGTCTGTACTGCCCTTGCTAATTTAGGAATGGCTTGAAATATAATATTCACATTGGGTATATGCATAAATACTAAATAAAAATTAGAATACCTACTTATCTACTTTTCAATAAAAATTATTGTTTTCCATTGTTAATCATCTTGGAAAATATTTTTAAATTAATATGGGGACGCTTAACGCTTAATTTAAAATATCAAAATATGCTATTTGAGAATCCACAAAATAAACAAATATTTGGTGGATTTTCGCCATATTGAATAACAAAACAACATTCTTGTTTAAAAGTAGGTATTTTACTTATCAGTTACACATATAAAATAATTGTTTTATTATTCAAGCTAGCGTTGAGACGCCCAGAAATTTGTGTTTATTCATATTTTTCATTTTTCCGATTTACCATTTCGAAGTGGCAAATTTTAAAGTATTAACATTGGCAGGGAAACGTAAATCAAACTTTATAATATGATACCACTTGACCGCTTCTACATAAAATTTTGTTCTAAGATGGCAGATCCTCGCCATAATAAATAACAACCAATAATTTTTTAAATGAAGAAGTAGTCCATACTTAAAGTGAAATGGCAAGTAAAATGGGGAGAAATAATACTCTAAGTCGAACTTCACTAGTGAAGGTATTATGTCTCCCCCTAGTGAAGTTCGACTTAGAGTATTTTTTCCCCATTCAATAATTTCTTGTTCAGCAGAAAGTAGTTTACTATAACGAATTTAAATAATATATTTTAAGCCATGTCCAAGTTAGCAATAAGGGCGGAATTTACACTCAATATAATATTTTAATTCATTATTTAATTTTTACAGATGGAGTCAAAAATAGCTGTGCTTTTATTTGGTCTTACATGGCTAAAATTAACCTTAGCTGATGCAAATGAACAACAATGGGTGCCAAACTATCACGTCGCTCCTAAACAAGGTTGGATGAATGACCCTAACGGACTTAGTTATTTTGACGGCTACTACCACGCCTTTTATCAACATAATCCAGATGATGCCAAATGGGGTCCCATGCACTGGGGTCACGCTAGAAGTACAAACATGCTAAATTGGGAATATTTACCAATAGCTTTAACTCCTTCTCTACCAGAAGATATTGATGGAGTTTTTTCTGGCTCAGCTGTTATTAACAATGGTAACCTTACATTAATTTACACTGGTGTAAGTGGCAATTCTGCACATCAGATGCAGTGTTTAGCTACCAGCTCAGATGGCTTAACTTTTGTCAAAGAAGGTGCAGTGCTTAAAAGAGATGGTGACGATAAAGATTTCCGAGATCCCAAAGCATGGTTCCAAGATGACTCTTGGTTTGTTCTTGTAGGTACCAAAATATCAGTTAATGGATCAGATAGAGGTGAAGTACTTTTATACAAATCTTCTGATCTTCATAATTGGGAGTACCAAGGGGTCTTCGCACAAGCGAATGAAAAACAAGGATATATGTGGGAATGTCCTGACATGTTCACCCTTGGAGATAAACAGATACTTGTAGTGAATCCTCAAGGAATGGAACAAGATGGCTATGATTATCAGAACCTGCATCAAACCGGATATTTTGTTGGAACATGGACTCCTGGTGGAGAATATCAAATTGAAAAAGAATTTAGGGAAATTGATCACGGGCACGATTTTTACGCTTCACAAACCTTTTTAGCACCTGATGGAAGGAGAATTCTTATTGGTTGGCTAGATATGTGGGAATCTGTATTTCCAGAGAGCGCTATGGGATGGGCGGGTATGTTAACTTTGCCCCGTGAACTTACTCTATCCCCTTCTGGAGATCTTGAAGTAAGACCCATTAGAGAAGTTATAGATAGACGGTCAAATATGTCAAACAATAAAAATACAACTTTTATATTGAGAAATAAGTCTACTCTTTTTGAAGAGCAAGTAACTAGTAACGAGATAAATATAGAATTTGATTTAACAAAGGCAACTACACAATATTTTGGACTGAGACTTGGGGATGCAGCTTACTCAGACGCAGGAGTGAAAATTATCATTAATTCTACAGAAAGTAGATTATTTCTGGAAAGATACTATCCGGAATATGGTATTGAGCTAAGCTCAAGAAGTGTTCCGGTTGCTATAAGTGGAAATTTAACTTTAGATGTGTTTGTTGATAGATCTTCAATAGAAGTTTTTGTAAATAACGGCCAGGCGGTGTTAAGTAGTCGAATTTATCCTAATGATGGCGAGCGAGTCCTTACGATCTTTATGGATGGTGGGGAAATGGTTATAAATAGATATGAGTATTGGTATCTATAAACAATAGGTAGATATTAATATGCTTGTTTAATAAAATTGTTTAAATAAAAAATATATATCTTATATTAACCTCATTTGCTTTGATTTATAATTTTTACAGTAATATGAGTATTGTCTGTGTTTACACCTATTTGGCAAGTTAATATAGCCAATAAGTTATGGATCTAAATTTGTATACCTGGCAATATATTCATAACTGATCCAAGTTTGTTTAAATTGAAGATTTATTGGAATTTTCCCCTTGCATCTTGAATTTATATTTCGAAAACGAAATTTGAATTTGGATATTAATATTCTGAAAAAAAAAGTGCCAAGCGTAAATATCTATTTAACATCATGTGAATACCAAATTGATCATACGTTAGCAAGTCCAAAGTGTAAAACCAGCTTTAAGACTTATTAAGATTATATTTATTTTATTCTTTACAGATGGTATTGCACATTGCCATATTTTTAATTATTTTTCCGTTATGGTTAAAGTTGGCGTTATCAGTAAATGAACATCAATGGATACCGACCTATTATCTCGCTCCTAAAGTAGGTTGGATGAATGATCCCAGTGGGCTAATTTTCTTTAACGGTTACTCTCATGTTTTTTATCAATACTACCTTAATGATACTAAAGGGGATCCTATACGCTGGGGCCACGCCAGAAGCACAAACATGCTAAGTTGGGAACATTTACCCATCGCTTTGGCACCTTCACTACCGGAATACATTGATGGAATCTTTTCTGGGTCATCCGCTGTTGACAATAATGGTAATCTTACAATAATGTATACTGGTGTTAGTGGAAATTTCACTCATCAGATGCAGTGTTTAGCTACCAGCATGCCCAGATCTATTTACTCTTGGTGACAAACAGATACTTGTAGTTAGTCCTCAAGAAATTGATTATCAAAATTTATATCAAAGTGGTTATTTTACGGGAAAATGGACTCCTGGCAGTGAGTATCAAATAGAACAACAATTTAGGATACTTGATTATGGGCACGATTTTTATGCTCCTCAAACTTATACAATACCTGACGGCCGAAGAATTCTTATTAGCTGGATGGGTATGTGGGAATCTACTTTTCCGGAGAGTTCCATGGGATGGGCAGGAATGCTTTCTTTACCCCGTGAACTTACACTGTCTCCGTCCGGAGATCTTGAAATAAGACCTATAAGGGAAATTAGATTAAGGCGCACAAAACCGCATGATTTGGAAAAGCCCACATTTGCTTTAAATAGTTCCTTTATAAGTTTCGAACACAATGTTGTTATCAATGAAATTAATTTAGTTTTTGATTTATCAGCAAGTACTGCAGACTCTTTCGGTATTCGAATTGGAGACAAGGATTTTTCTGAGGCTGGAGTAAAAGTTTACATTAATACAACAAAAAGCCGACTATTTCTGGATAGATATTATCCAGAATACGATATAGACTTAAGCTCCCGAAGCTTTCTGATTACTCTAAATGGAACATTATATTTGGATATTTTTGTGGACTGTTCGTCTATTAAAATGTTTGTAAATGATGGCCAAGCGATTTTAAGCAGCCGAATTTATCCTAAAGATGGCGAGAAAGCCTTAACTTTCTACGCTGAGAGTGGAATAATGATTGTAGATAAATACGATTATTGGGATATGTAAATATAACGTGTAATCAACTTTTCTTTGGTGTATTTTATGTATTGCAGTAGGTATGCAAAAACGCGTCTAGAGATAGATCTGGCGAAACGAAAGGGAAAATCTTCTTCTTTACTTATTGTTTTCGGTTAAATAAACCGATGCGAGTTAGCACTACCTAGTGGGACTCCTGTAATTGTGACGAATGTCTTTACAGGTGATTTCCTCTTAACATTGTTTACTTATTTCTATAAGTTTGTTAGAGGTGCTGGTATGGCCAAGAGTGTCTAACAACGACACAGATGGCGCTTCGTGCCACATCTTACTGGTGTGTCCCAGAAAGTGCTGCCTAAGTAGCTTCGAGTTCCCCTTTCTTTTCGTCGGATCCTAGTTCTACTGATGAGTCATGATGTGACGAAACGCGTCTAGAGATGGATCTAGCGAAACGAAAGGGAACATCTTCTTCTTTAAACAAGACATTGTTTATTCCCAGGCATCTACTACGATTGGAATAGAGGGGAATCAGGCGCGAATCTTGAACATCAACAGGTTTAAAAAATAATACACCAGCCAGTACGAGTCAAAATATTTATCTTGATCGTGTATAGTCGATTCTTTTACATCTTATTTACAATATAAATGTATCTTTATCTAAAATTATGTCTATAACTGTATACAGGGTGGCCCATTTGTATGAGAATATATCTTCTCTACTATTAAAGATATCAATTTTTTTAAATAAAATTTATGATGGATAACAAAACGCTGACAAACAAAATTTAAAGTTCTTGGGTAAAACATAATAGTACCTACCAAATTACCCGTAATTTTCAATTTTGTATAGAAAATAGAAAATTTCTTGTAACCTCATAAGTTTAGGGATAGAAAACTCTTTAAGTACTTAAAATTTTGTACGAGGTGTTTTCTGTTGACATTAGAATACAGAAAATTTTAAAATAAAATAACTCAAATGAAACACCCTATATTAATTGGGCTCGCCTGATAGATATTTTATGTATCTTTGACCAGCAAAGTAAAAAAAATATAATTGAATATATTATTAAATTAAAATACGTATAATGGTAATAGTTTTTCGACGAGGTCTTCTTATAATCTAGGTGCTGGCCGTTAATTTTAACATTTATTTGAAAAATTATTTTTTCAAGTACTGATATGATTTAGATTCTTGGTGCAAGTGACAAAAATACATTGTTGGCTACAAAACTTTATCATGAGAAATATCCAGACAGGCGACTACCAAATAAACTAGCTTTCGAAAAATTAATGGAGAGGTTTGACACAACAGAAAGAGCGACTTATAATAAAAGGAATAGAAATTGAAGAAAAATTAGTTAAATAATTTATTGACTCTCACTAAACCGAGAACAAACGACTCGAAACCTCGCCTTTCGTGAGTTCAGTCTAATGGCGTTGTTTGTATGTTTGTTCCATTTGTTTACTTACCTTTACATTATTGAACTGTTTGTGGACTTATTTTCAATAACAAGTTGCTTAATAACAAGTTATAATGTCTTTTAAAACAGTTGCATTTTGGGTTTAAAAGAAATAAAAGTTTGATCTGATGTGAAATATGGTGAAAGTTTTAATCGTATATAGATGGGATTTATAGCCATTGCTTATTTTTTATTACGGTTGTGCTATTCTTGGGATTTTTTAGGTTAATTTAAGTTGATTAAGTTATAAATATATAAATACATAACTATATTTATCAATTTGGCATTGAAATAAAAATTGACATTATACAGGGTGTTTCGACATACCAGCATTGGAATCTCGGAAACCATAAGAGTTAGAGAAACGGTTAAATGGGGGCAAAGTTGTGCAATTCGGTGCTAATTATAATGCCGCTTTAAAAGTTTTCAAATTCCGAATACTTCCGATTTTATTAAAAAAAACCGAAATTTGGCAAAATCGTTTTTATTTTTTCCTGAGCTCATTTGACTACCTAGCTATTTAAATATAAATGAAACTTTGTCATTGCCACTTTTTCTCCTCTACAAAATGACGTTACTAAACTAAAGATCCACCGTTTCGGCTCCGAGCGGCCATCACCAACTTTACTTTTTTAAATACGGACCAGAATTTTTTTTAACCGATTTTTAAACCCTCCTACCCTTAAAATATAATAGCAATATTACTTTCTCATAATGATGAATTGACCTTGCTTATTTTTTTAAATTCATATTTTTTACACTTCTTGTCAGTTCAGTCCTGGCAACGAATTACAGTATTAATTAAAAACTTTATTTTATTTAAAACCTTTAAAAATCAATTTCATGAAAAAGTTTGTCTGAAGTTCATGTTAGGTATATTTATATACAGGATGCATTTGATAGGATAAGGAGAAGATCGGTTAAAAGGGCTGTCGCCAAAATTGGAAGAAAAATCGATCGTTTTATTGAGCACAACGGCAATCTTTTTGAACATTTAGAAAATTAGGATTTATAATTAGTAAATTTAGAATTATTGGAAAATTCTTATAAAATAAATTATATTACTTATGTATGAATGTTTTGAATAAAATAAAATTTTTAATTAATATTGTAATTCGTTGCCAGGACCGGACTGACAAGAATTGTAAAAAATATGAATTTAAAAAAATAAGCAAGGACAATTCATCATTATGAAAAAGTAATATCGCCATTACATTTTGAGGGTAGTAGGGTTTAAAAATCGGTTAAAAAAAATCCAGGTCCGTATTTAAAAAAGTAAAGTTGGTGATGGCCGCTCGGAGACGAAACGGTGGATCTTTAGTTTAGTAACGTCATTTTGTAGAGGAGAAAAAGTGGCAATGACAAAGTGTCATTTATATTTAAATAGCTAGGTAGTCAAATGAGCTCAAGAAAAAATAAAAACGATTTTGCAAATTTTCGGTTTTTTTCGAATAAAATCGCAAGTATTCGGAATTTGGAAACTTTTAAAGCGGCATTATATTTAGCACCGAATTGCACAACTTTGCCCCCATTTAACCGTTTCTCTAACTCTTATGGTTTCCGAGATTCCAATGCTGTTATGTCGAATTTGTAACACCCTGTATTCAATTACATTTGTTTTGGCTGCTTGCTGGTAGAAAAATAAAAATTACAATTTTTTCATGAACATTTAAATAAAAATCAAAATATTGGAAAAACTAGTAAATTCAGCGAAGTCGTATCTACTCGCTACAGAAGGGACATGATAAAGTAGTAGTTAGGAACAGAAAGAGGGCTTTCTGTTCCTAACCCTAGTTTAGTAAATTTAGATTAACAATAATAAAATATATTTAAAATATCTATCAGAAGTGCCTAATAAAACACCCTGTACAAAATTTTAGGTACTCCAATATTTAAGACAGTTTTTCTATCCCTAAAGTTAGGATTTTACAAAAAATTTTCGTTTTTCGATACTTAACTGAGAAATACAGGTAATTTTGTACTATCATGTTTTTCCCAAAATTTTAAGGGAAAACAAAAATGCTTAACTATTAAGGTTGTTTCAATTAAAAAAATGTATCTTTTTATTATCCTACTTTTCTGGACAATCCTGTATATTTAAAAATAATTTTAGAACCTATATTTTTTACACCTCATATAACTTTTATAAAAACGTTTTTTTGATATCTTTAATAATAAAGACGGTATATTACTTTGACACACAAATGGGCCACCCTAAAGGTGAAAGAATTCTAAACCTTACAATACAAGACAACTTACTTATACATCACAGATTATTATTAAATAAATTAAAATATTTTTAGTTCCTACCCATCAACAGGGTTATACTTATTTAAATCAAATAATTAATATGTATGTTGAATCATTAAATTATTTATACTTAATATTATGGTCCAGTTTTACAATTACAAAAAACGAACATATAGCAGAATTTATATTCCTGTAGTCTCTTTAAAGTTTCTTGAACGGTAGTAGAGTTTTGGACTTGCATTGTCTTTAAGTGTATTGAATCACTACGTTTCAACTAGTAAGCATCTCCAGTCGTCTTCAGGTGAATACTAGTATTTGTTTGTTGGACTGGAGATGCTTGCCAGTTGAAACGTAGTGATTCAAAACAAATAAAGACAATGCAAGTCCAAAACGCTACTGCCGTTCAAGAAACGTCATTGTCTTCTCTAAAGTTTGTTTTTTCATTTTTTTGCAATCTTTAAAAAATAGTATGTGTCGGTAAGTTGTCTAGTTAGGGGACTTTTAGTTGGAACTCCAAACTTCGATCAGGTATAGTTATTTTCTTAGTAATTGTAGACATCACAAATATAGAGTCTGCTTTATCTTTTACAATCAGAACCACAAAATAATAATATACTTATTTTTCTAATAAAACATTCGTGACTAGGATATCTTAAGACATAGTTAAAATAAACCATTAATTCTAAATTTTAACATAAAAATAATATCTAATACCACATAGAATAATCTGAAAACTTAAATAATTAAACAAAAGGTTGAAATCATATTACAAGTAAGAAATAGTATATTACGTACCAACGTGAAAACTGTTTCATTACTGTCAAAACTCAACTAAATCTCGAGATAGTAATGAAACTTTCACCGAGGGTTGTATACTTTTATTTACAACCACTTCATCCACTTCTTATTTTTTGAATTAAAGCTACTAATAAAAAGAAATAGCATTTTCACTTTTATATTTAAAAATTAGACAGATATTAGAATTTCAAATAACCGCAGGTGAGTAACTGTTAAAATAACGTAGGTAATAATACACATCAAGATGGCAAATATCATTTTAAGAATATGGTTTTCTTATCAATAAACAATATATTTTTCCAAAAATCGATCGGAAATATTGACATTTTTGATAACATTTCTGCAAGAAAGGGTCAATATTTCCTTACACTTAGTCGTTGCTAGGCAACGTAAAATAACTGTTAGAAAATATTTATTATTGTACTGTAAGGACATATTATTTCTGTACCGCTACTTGTAAACTAAAATGTTTTAAGCTTGACAATTCAATTTTACTGTGTTTCCATAGTTACAGCACGAATATTTAATGGCATCCTTTATTTGTGAACAAAGTTAATAATATTTATTTTAACAAGTTGATTGTAATAAGTTACTTATATGTCCTTTTAATAATTTTCGATTTATGAAAAAATAGTATGTATACCTCGTAGAAAAAGCTACATTCCCGGACTCCGTATTGTCAGTCTCGGCTTGCGCCTCGATATACAATCTTTACGGTCGTCCGGGAATGTTCAACATTTCCTACTAGGTATACAATGTAGTAATTTTTTGAAAACGTATGTAGTGTCAAAAAATCAGATGAGAAACTTGAGTTTGCTGCTACCTCACCAGAAATTCGGGAGGAAAAATAGTAGAATAAGATCTTCTGCCAACTAAAAGCCGCCAGAGATATGACAGGCACATTAAAGAATGGTGTACGGAAAACAAAGTTCAAAATCCTGGTTCTGGAAATCTAGCACAGTAGCTAAGGGATACATAGATAGTTCTGTTGCTACTCAAGTTAATACGGTAAAATTGATTTCAAAGCCTAGTTCAAATTTTACACACTATTTTAACTTTAAATAATCATAAAATAAACCTCTCAAAAAAAGAATTTCGCCAAGGTTTCAACATATCAGTGTATGGTGGTCATTGAAGGGGGCTCAACGTTGAGTGGAGACCTCCATATCAGTGGCCAGAACTAAATAATTTGAGGTTAGATTTGTTTGTCAAATCATGACAATTAGGGAATCCAAACCACGTGATTCAATATGGCGGTTGGCTGGTAAAAAGCATTGAACCACCCGTTAAATGTCACCAGCAATATTATTTATATAGTCACGTGCACCAATTACAACGTAGTATTTGCCAGCCAGCCGCCATTTGGACACATCGTTGGGTTGCCTAATAATGTATTTTAAGGTTAGTTTGGTTTGTCAAATCAATTAGGAAATCTAAACCACGTGATTCAGCGGTTGGCTGGTAAAAAGCATTGAGTCTGCACCAATTACAAAGCAGTATTTGCCAGCCAGCCGCCATTTGGACACATCGTTAGATTGCCTAATACAAGACGTCAAGGCGTTGACATACTAAATGTATTTTGAGGTTAGTTTTGGTTGTCAATTCATTAGAGTTGACATTGGTTTGTTTATATTTAAATATGTGTAGCAGCAGGCCACGACCTACGTCATCTACGTGGTAAACGTCAAGATTTCCCCCACTCTTCTTCAATGAACTAGCCTGTATAGTTTCTCACTCACTCTTCTTAAATTCTAGAAGGCCATAATGGTTGTAAATAAAATAATTGACGGCTGTAAGAAATGTTTGTTTTTCAATGTCGTAATTATACAAATTTAACTTACATATTCGATAATTGCGAGGCAAATTTTGTATTTCTATAACACTACTTGTATAATTGAAAAAGGTTATAATCACAGCCAGTATCAGCTGATTCTTTCTCTTATTCAATTTAAATTTCAGACTTCTTTACAAGAGGCAATAGTTACGTAACTGTACTTTGAAATTTATTTTTTAAAGAGCTAAACTTAAACGCTCTTATAATTCTAAATATTATCATCTTTATTTACAGTCACAATCAGTTTTGAATCATCACGAGGAACTTTTACATTGTCCTATTTTCTTTGCCTTCCTAATC
This sequence comes from Polydrusus cervinus, assembly GCA_935413205.1. Classification (NCBI taxonomy): domain Eukaryota; kingdom Metazoa; phylum Arthropoda; class Insecta; order Coleoptera; family Curculionidae; genus Polydrusus; species Polydrusus cervinus. The sequence continues at coordinate 18,328,957 of OW284514.1, read as the reverse complement.
GGCTTCGTTTTTAACTATTTTCTCTTCATTATCTCCTTCCACGACATTTTCTTCAGCTTCCTCTTTTATAGTATCCTCCTCAACATGTTTAACAGATAATTCACTACTTGATTTGCCGTGTTCGCTATTCTCAACACTGTTTAGACTGTAACTACTTACGGAAGCACTTAAAGACGGAAGCTCATCATCTATGTATCTGACTGATTTTAATGTTGGGGTGGCGTGTTCTGGAGTGGGAATTACTTCTTTGGAGGGTGTTTTAAATATACTTAGATCCTAAAAATAAAGAAGGACGTCAATTGCGTTTTTTTTAAATGCGAAATTGATTCTACAGGTTGTTAGTTAATAGTGCTCATTGGCGTACCGACTTTTATAAAAGGGGGGGAAGCCGTTGAATGTGTAATCAGTTAAATCGCTGTTACTTATAAACGACTTATCCGATTTTAGCAAACTAAAGACTGTTTGGAAGAGAAATGTATGCACTTTCACCAATCGTATTTAGTTGTCCATAATAGTTCTCAAAAAAAATACTAGAGGGCGCAATTTGTAATAATAACACATTTTTTGATTTTACTCCGAAAAAATAAATCATACGGTATAATTATGATACCATAATCGTGTAACTTATTTTAGTGATTCCTTAACCAATTTTAAGTTGAAAAGTTCACTTAATCGTTGAATATAAATTGACCCACAACTTTATTTAAAAAATAATAGCATAGGTATATAGAGCTTAAGTTATAATAAGACATTTTTCTAGTGACACTTAGATACTTACTTCGTAGCTCGGGCAACAGTGGTTTAATTTACATTCTTCCCCTTGGCAAGCAACCAGACATATAGGCGGAAGCTTTACCAAACTTTCGAGGCTCGTGCTCGGTCGAGCGAATTCGGGTTGAATCGTTACTTGAGTAACACCATTTTCAAGAAAAAATTCTTTAACTTCTTCCATTATATTGCGGTATACCTGAAATAACATAATGACTAGTCAATGGGAAAATATAATAATATAATTGTAATGGAATGGATAGAGTTTGAATTTAGTTACCGTAAAACAGGGTTACTTTGATACCTGGGGTAACTTTGGCGGTGACAGTATTTAGTCTCAGGCCCAATGCGGCGTTATAAAATTCTTTAAGGAAGCTTCTAGAATAAGCTATACTTTTAGGCGAATAAAACTTCAACAATGATTAAAGACTAGACTTACTTCCACATTTCCAAATATTTCTTTCTTGTATCAATAATTGTAAAGAAGGAAGTTCTAATAAAGAATTTTGTCAACAGAGTTGCCTAGGTGCTATTCTGTCTATCGAAACAGGGAAAATTAAATTTTTACATTTTGACCTTATATAGGCAGTTTTTTATTGTTTTATATAAAGTTTTATGTTTTCCATGTTTAAAAATACAGTGTTTTTGTTTCTATTTATTTCATTATAGGCATCATTTTATTATAAGCCCTGGAACGAGCTTGACAAATAATACAGAATCATGTTGAGTACATTCAGGAGGTCCCAGCGGCTAAAATGTTCAGTAAGAAGCCCAGCGGAATGTACCGCTGCTTAGAGAGTAGCTGAGATTTTTACTCAGCGTAGAAAGTTCCTGCTTTTGATATACTAAAGCTAAAACATTCATCAATCAATGAACATAACCTTTACTGAACTTTATTGACTCTGCTGTTAATTAGCCACGCATTCAGCGAAAACGAAGGTGCTTTATATACAGCGGTCATCATTGCTTAGTGCAAAGCTAAGCGACTGGGCTCGCCTGAATGTACCCATTGCCATACATATGATGTATGACATATATGTATTGAACACTTTTTTAAATTACCTTGGGATTTTCAAAAATTATATGCACTGTCGATATAACTTTTGATGCTGTTAACTGCCAGATATGGAAATCATGGACATTAATTATATCTGGGAAATGATTGACTAGCTCCTGTTTCATCGACTCAATATTTATCGTATCGGGCATCGTCTGAAGCAAAATCATGCAACTTTCTTTAACTAAAAAATAAATAAATATGAAGTGGATCCCGTAGCTACTAGCTTGCACTTGCAGTTGTCATCTACAGCAGCTGACGCATGTTGCGTCTCTCGGAGGGTTTGTCACTGATGTTAGAAATAGAAAGCATCAGTGGGCAATAGTGTCCTTTTAATCAGATTTAATAAAATAAACAAGTAATTCAATATTAAATTATAACCAAAAGGCGTCTAGTTTTTCTACAGTCTAGTAATAGTTAGAAGTAAAAATGTTTTACTTACTATATGGATAACTGAGTGTCATGATACAAGTAGCAGATATCAACGACATAATAGGATCCACAAATTTGGCAACCTCTGGCTCCGTAAATATGACTATTATGGAAGTTATCATGACCAAAGCACATCCTAAAAAAATTATTAAATTAAACAAAAGTTTTTTTCAATATCAGTAACAAAATAATTAAAATTCGTTCACAACTCAAAAAACCAGAATGAAACAATTATTATACGTAGTATTTCATTTAAAACTTGCAATGCTTATATCGTTAAAACAAATTAGAATAATAAAAAAAAAATATACTCCAGTTAAAATAAAACCGACGCCAGTGCCTGCCTAGGCGCCGTGACGCCATAAAAATAATAATTGATGGCAAGTTCCTTGAAAGTATTATATTTTAAAAGTATGTTAAGTTCTGGGATATTTTTGTACTTTGCTGACATTTCATATTTCTACTCGTTACAATCGGTCACAAAGCCAATTTTTAACAAGTCCTGTTTAGAGAAAAATCGAAACAAAAAAAGTTACGTTAAAAATACCCTGTATAATGTAAATACAAATAAAGTAGAAAAATTTGGCATTTGATAAAATGTAATAAAGTTTAGAAAAAAATTAAACATAAAAGTGTTTGGGGAGAACATTTAAAATAAACTGCTGGACAATTGCTTTCAAGCAAAAAAAAATTCGCCTAAATTTAACAGTTAATATTTTCTGAACCAGATAAGATATCGACCTACAGTTTTGAATGGTTGATAGATTCATCCCTTGGAAAACGATTGTCAATGTTGGATTTTCTTCAACTGTTTAATTTTATATACAGGGTATTAAAGGAGACGATGATTTTTGCTCCAATTTTAATAGCGTGTAAATTTCACAATAATATATTTAAATGTTATCACTCTACGTCAATTGAATCACTGGTTCATAGCAAAGAAAGTCATTTCTCAAATTTTTGATATCATCTATATTTTAAGAAATACCGATTTTTTTGAAAAACCTTGCTTTATTTTAACTTATTGGTAGCTAGATCTCACTGTGCAAACTTTTCGAGTGATTATTATACCTTATGAAAAGCTTGATTATGTTCAGTAACAATAGTTGTACCTAAATGTTATGGTGTGCAGTGGCGTACTTATAAACACCTATATGTCTATGGTTTATGAGTATCTTACAATTTTTCACGATTGTTTTATATTGGAAAGTACTTACCCCTAGATTAGGTCAACTTTTTCTTATTTTTTAGTTTTTCATATCGCACTACAGGTATATTATACATTGTGTTTACAAAATTTTAACAAAGATAATTTTTTAAATTTAATTTTTTGAAAAAATGTATTTATTAATTTCTAACTTTCTAACACTATGTTATACTCATAAACCATAGACATATAGGTGTTTATAAGTACGCCCCTATACCTCATAACATTAAGGAACAACTATTTTTACTAAACATAATCAAGCTCTTTATAAGGTATAAGAATAGCTTTTCAAAGTTTGCACGATACAACGCCCAGTGAGATCTAGCTACCAATAAGTTGAAATAAAGTAAGGTTTTCTAAAAAAATTGGTATTTCTTAAAATATAGCAGATATCAAAAATTTTACAAATTACTTTCTTTGCTATGAGTGATTCAATTGACGTAGAGTGATAAAATTTAAAAATATTATTGTAAAAGTTACACGCCATTAAAATTGGAGCAAAAATTATCGTCTCCTTTAATACCCTGTATATAAAATTAAACAGTTAAAGAAAATCCAACATTGACAATTGTTTTCCAAGGGATGAATCTATCAACCATTCAAAACTGTAGGTCGATATCATATCTGGTTCAGAAAATATTAACTGTTACATTTAGGCGAAATTTTTTTTGCTCGAAAGCAATTGTCCAGCAGTTTATATAAAACTTAAAAAATAGAGACACAAAGATTGAAAAAATTGCATAAAAAACCGGTAACATAACATAACTATCTTTTTTCTTTAAGTCAAACAACTTACCCTACCCGTACGTACCAATAACATCCCTCGTCATCTCCCACAATCCTTGTCTCTTTTTTGGAGGGGACGAAAATATATTTCTTGTTCTGGACAATCGTCTGCCACCTTTTTGTATAGAATTATTTACAACCACCTTATTTAAGACAACGTCACCGGCTTCGGTGACGTAAAGAAAGCTGCCTTGATGGAAAGTAAAACCTCCTATAAGAAGGTAACATAGGCCATTTAGTAAAAGACCTGCTGCGCCTGAAACAATTGATATTTGTGTAAATAACTTGAATTATAATATATTTTTTCTATTACCACATGGATATTTGCTATTTTATTTACGCTTAAGTGACAAGAAAAGTAGGCTAATTCAGTTAACTGTACGGCAAAATTTCATATTCATTACTGTTAGTGCTACACGGTGTTGCAATCTTTAAAAATAAAATTTCCCATTTTTAAAGAACAATTCCACAAATGCTGTACACAAGTATTTTTTTAGCAGATTACAACCACAGGGATCCTAAAGAATATCCCACGAATATAACACTGGGCGTAAAAATTTCCCTATTTCCCTTGGAGACAGCACCGACCTATCATTCCTCTGTGCGTTGTTCTTACGAATCCGGAAATTGCCCATTAGTTGACAACATTGTTATAAAACTTAAATTCCTCTGTGGTAGTGGTAGTACTAACTAGTCACACAGTTTACTGTATTTACTAAGGCTCAACTTTTTTAACATTAAGGTTCGTAAGTTTGGTCGTAAAAAATATACTGCTCAACTCAAGGAAATTGTCCATATCGCACTCGAAAGTTTGAACACTCCGCCCATGGCGTCGTGCTTAATTTACTTCCTCGTGAGATATAGACATCATATCCACACTTGTTGTACAATAGTAGTTTGTACAACAAGAGTGGATATGATGTCCATATCGCACGAAGAAGGCACGAGGGCAATATGGACAATCCACTCGAGTTAAAGAGTATATTTTTTCTACGACCTTATGCTTGAAAGATGTACAAAAAAAGTTTGTAGGTTGCCGGGCTCGAACTCACGACCATTGGTTTCATAGTCCAACGCTCTAACATCTGGATTATCGAAGCGTTTAGTTAATTATCGGAAAACCAACTGATAAATGATGCTACATAAAATTATTTTCTATGCACATTCAGCAGGTTGCATTATTGATAAATCTATTATAAATCCGTCTAGATTTTATTGTATTGAACAAATTAATAACAAATTGTACCATATGCATTTAAATTATATATTTAATGTCTTGAAAAAGAAGGCGGAGCCTCAGTAAAAATAATATACTGTGATTGGTCAGTACTTTTAAAAACAACATGTCAATTTGGCTTCTTGACTACTGTAATTGGTCAGTTTCATTACCTATCTAGGATGGATATGATATATTCCCGCACAGTTAACTGGAATAGCCTACTTTACCCGCCACTTAAGTGTAAAGGAAACAGCAAACTTCCATGTGGGAGTAGAAAAACTACTATTAAAGATGTATAAATATAACTGAACAACCTGTAGCAAAGAAGAAATTTTCAAATCTAACTTTTCAGCTAAAAGCTAAAGCTATTTATACAATGAAGTTATTAAGATACAGTTCTGGAATTGTAAGACCTATACAATATCTGTTAAATGTAACAAAACTGTGTCATGCAAAATTAAGTTACTTCCTATGGAATCTTCTTAATATTGCTTTTACATGGACTCAAAGGAACAAGAGATCATTAAAAAAAACTGGGACAAAATATTCGTAATATTTTCACACGTCATGTCAAATGTTTAAAACTTTAAACAATGTCAACCTACGTTTTAATTGTATTAACATCCGTTACTTGTATATTTATTATCTTATTACTGTAATGCTTATCAATGAAAAGCAAATACGGGTAAAACTATTTTATCAATGTATTGTTTTCGAAATTCTGCGGTTTTGTATTGTTTAGTAAGAATACCAAACAGTTCTTTTGTCTCCGCTATCACTCTTATTGACAATAACAAATAATGTCCTACTAATATGAAGTTTATCTTTCTAAGTCTAAAAACATTCTTCTCAGCTGACTCCTTATAATTTCTTTTAAACTTACTGCACATTCTTATTTCCAAAGAGACCTTGATTATGTTGTATCATCTTCAGGTATGTGCTAATACCAATAATAATCATCATTGACCATTAATTTTATGCGTAATAAAGCTATTTGTTATATGCAAATCAGGCGAAAATTTACCAAAATAATATGCAGGGAATAATATTTCCTAACCACCTGAAGATGCTTTATAAATTAAGGACCAAACAAATTATACTAAAATATCCATTTATTCAAATTGTATATAACACATTTATCGTTCTTGTCTAATTAATGCTAGTATTTGTATTTAGTAATATTGACCTCATAATTTGTTGCTAATATAATTGGTGAGAAAATGCCGTAAACTAATCCACATAGTTGTTTTAGTATAATTTGTTTATTCTTCATTATGTAAGATATCTTTATTCTTTAGGTCTTCAGGTGGTTAGAAAATATTCCAGACTAGTAGGTAATTACATTTTTATTTTTACTTTAAATTTATTTGTTTTATTTTACTCAAAAATATCCCATTCTGAACACTTCTAGGGAAGGTATGATATGGTTAGAAGCAAAAAAATAATTAATCATATCTTCTTAGCTGTTATTATTAACGCACTTTATTGTATAGAACCGATCAACAAAGCCATTATTACCTATTACACCTATTCTATATAGCTTTTTTAAAACTTACCAATAAACAAAACAGATATTGGATGATGCATTTCATCTTGATGATCAATATGCGCCAATGTCTGCAATGCTTCTATGTAAATAGAAAATGAAAATGATGCAAGAAATACACAACATATTAACATGGTAAGAACATCTATCCTGGTCCATCCGAACGTATTTTTTAATTTTCGTTCCTGTCTTGTTCGTACTGGTGAGACCTTTTTATTATTTATATCGTGACATGATTTGTCCGTTGTAAGTTTTATTGTATCCATGCTGTTGGTAATTTCAGTTGATTTAATGTTAGCTTCTGGATTGTGGACTTGGCTGCCATACTAAAAAACAACATTCATTAATATAACATAACATTAATAAAAAGTACTTTAGTAATTCGTTTTTACCAGTTGTGTAGATAAGATTTAATTACTGGGATGGTGGTATCCAGGATATTATAAAGGTATGAAATGTAGAAAAACAGTTAGTTGTGACTCATTTAGAAGATAAGTCATTAATTTTAAAAAACGAACCATTAAGCTTTGTTAAGTTGAAGTTCCAAAATAAGGATGACAACATATTAGCTTTGCATTTTAGAACAGAATAAAAAGCTTTAAGATTTTATACATTGAATTATAAATAGTACATTGTATACCTAGTAGGAAAAGCTGAACATTCCCGGACGACCGTAAAGATTGTATGTCGAGGCGCCAGCCGAGATTGACAATACGGAGTCAGGGAGTGTGGCTTTTTCTACGAGGCATACATACTATTTTTCCGTAAATCGAAAATTATTAAAACGACATAACTTATTACAATCAATTTTTTAAAATTTTCAAATAAATATTATTAACTTTATTCACAAATAAAGGATGCCATTAAATATTTGTGTTGTAACTATGGAGACACAGTAATATTGAATTGTCCAGTTTATCACATTTTAGTTTACAAGTATCCGTACCGAAATAATATTTCCTTACAGTACAACAATAAATATTTCCTAACAGTTATTTTCCGTTGCTTAGCAACGACTAAGTGTAAGAAAATATTGACTTTTTCTTTCAGAAATGTCATCAAAAATGTCAATATTTTCGATCGATTTTCGGAAAATTATTTATTTCAAAAATAATTTTCTGAATTGCATATAAAGCTTTTAAACTTCATCGCCATTTTTCGCCTTATTAATTAAATTTTCCGAATTATCTACAGTGTGGTACATATTTTTTGTAAAAATATTTGTCTCATCATAGCCAATTTTAAAAAATACTCTCAAGCACAACCAGAGTATATCTTTATTATAATATATAAAATCTTTGCATTAAATTAATTTTTATGGTTAGTTTTCAATGCGTTTTTGAATTTTACGTCAATTGCATTAGAATGTGCTTTTTATTCTAAATAAATTGACTTAACGTAGATGGCCATCAGCTTTTAAGAAATAAATACGTAATATTATTAATTCTTATCTATAATGAAGATGATGTATAGGTAAACTTTAAAAGAAAAAAATTCCGACCATTTGCTAACGTATCTCGCATATTAATTTTGTTGTTTTGTTTATGAAAAAATATTATCAAAAATGTCATATACATATTAATGAACGGATTATTTGAAATAATAAAAACTACAGGTCATTATTATATCTGCGCAATAAAAAACAAAATTAAAATTTTTTAAATATTTTTTATTTTTTCCTGAAATGCTAGCTTTGGTGACCGGTTTATTATTGTTTAACGTCATAAGAGTGTTGTTTCTACAGACCTTTTTTATTAGATGTGCGATGAGTATTTTTAAATAGGTGAAATTGCATCAGCTTATAAAGAAGTCATCAAAGAGCCTGCTTTTAAGTAATTTTAATTACACTTGCACCTAATGCAAAAAGGCCTTAATTGATTGGTCTAAGGCGTGAGTCGGGCGTTCGACCCAAGCTTCCTGTACTGCAGCCTAGTGGTTTATTGTGCTCCCCTATCTTGCTAGAAAAGATTTGTTTCTTTTATAAGGCCTAGTAAATTCCTACCAAGTTTGTCATGCGGAAGGTTATCCCCACATTGAATTCCTCCGAAGATTTTGAATCTTCTTTGGGTAAGTACTTCGCAGTTATATATGATATGTGAGGCGGTTTCGTCCTCTTCGCCGCAAAGTCTGCATTCAAAGGGACCATTGTAAATTCTTATTCAATGTAGGTGTTTTCTTAAGTGGTAGTAGCCTGTTAGTAGGCCGACCACTTGTTTTGGCTGGGCACGCCTTAGAAGCAACATTCCAGTTGATAGCTTTTTGGATGGTTTTCCAATTGTGGCCCTCCCCTGGGTTTGACCAGGTATCCTGTTTTATCGGAATAAGTGTTGTTGTTGGGTTCAGGGCCCTGAATTTTTGAGATGATATGGCTCTAGTCAGTTTATCGGCTCTTTCGTTGCCCGCTATCCCCGAGTGACCAGGAACCTATATGAGTTCTGCCTTGTTGTTCCTTGCTGCTAGATCTTTCAGATTGTTTAGGCACTCCATTGTGATCCTCGATTTGAGTCAATTGGAGTTTAAGGCCTTAAGGGTAGCTTGACTGTCTGACAGAATGTATATCTCCTGGTCGTTGTAGCCCTTTTCGATATTTTTCTGTACACATGCTTGTATAGCACGTATTTCCGCTTGGTATACTGTGGCGTAGTTTCCCAGGGGAATGTTGATTTTTATTCTGGGTCTTTCCCCAAATAAACCTGCGCCTACTTCGCCTACTAAAAAGGGCTTACTGTACAATAATAGTATTACGGCTTTCCATAGTTACAGTGGGTATTATGTCCTTATGTTTATATTTTCTTAGAAGCTTTGCTTTACGTTATACACGGTCTACATTTTCTGATATGGCTAATAAAGGTTTTTATTTAATAATCATTAAAGAGATAACAATTTCGATAAATTAAACGTTTTAATGTTCTTTGTCGAATTACACAATAACTTAATAATCTATCAATTTTTAATTTTATAATAATTAACACATGTTTTTTGGGAATCCCTCGGAATCGCTTTTCGGAGTTCATTGACCAATAATTATTTAGTATATGGTTATATATAAATTTTTAATTATACTTTAAATAATTTAAATATAGTAGGTATATGTTTAATATTTTATTGTTATTAAATCTGCGGCTGCTATTAAGAAAAAATAAATATAACATTTCTCCTACTGGTCTTTTTTGTATAAAATAAACTAATACAACTATACGGAATTCTATCCTATTATATCTAAAGATTAAAAACACAATTGAAACAAACTTTGTTGCTTTAATAGCACTACCGAACAGTACCGATACTATCGACTGTGAGGCACTACATTTACCAGGAATCAAGACCAGTCCCAGCTAGCCTAATCGGGCTCTTTTGTCTAGAGTCTAGATGGTAGTCGTGGAACGCGGCAGAACAACCAGGAATGCTTGGACTTCTGAATAGGATCCATTGGGGCTGATAATCCTACCTTTCGGAGATTGAAGACGTTAATAAAAAGGGATACAAGATACAGTCAGCAGTTCGACTGCAGTATAATAGCAATATGTCAACTCTCCTGCATACAACCTGTCACAACTTTTTATTTGTCCTTCAATTAGTTTAAAATGTCCAACCAAAATAAAAATAAATCGTTTCTAATATCACTTTTTATTTAACTGTTGGGTTACAGGGGGAGCGTTTTCTAAGAACTTCTACATGAAGTATATAGAAGTGAACTCTATTTCCACTTTAGTCTATTTATTCGAGAACTTAAACATTGGTTCCAGCGTTTACGTGTTTTATTACCATTTAAGCCGTAATTTACTACCATGTCTGCTTTTGATTCAGACACCAAATTCACTATACACCCACATATACTTCAAATCATCTTTGTAAACTGGGTTTTGGTCTAAGGTTATTGATATAAAACTTCTAAATGACTTAGGAAACTTATACGTACAGCAGGGTGTAAATAAATCAAAAATTCTAGTGCGATAGACTAATGTCTACTCAGAGAGATTAGATATTGCAATTGATAACTATTAGATAATTAATGTATATCACGTTCAATCATTAAATTTAAGTATGCTTATGACGACTTCGTTTGTGATACTTCTTTTAAACCTGACATTGAAAATTTAAAATTCCGTAACGTGCGTATTAATATTTGACCTTAACGCTTAAGAACTAAAGTCCTATATTACACTCGTACATATTAGATTACTTAATACAAGGCTTCATTTTCACATTTACACATACATTAAATATTCTAACACTTGATGATGCGTATGGCATACACACGTGCACTGAAAATAAATTTTTAAAATGCATCTAATGTATAAAAGACGATTGATCAAATATAATGCTAAACCACGGGTATTTTAACTTGAAGAAATAGTGTAAATTCTTAAAGTAGAGTGAAAATTTAAACAGTAAGAAATAAGAAAACAAAGTCTTCCTCAACTGTTATATTAAAGAAATACCTTTTGGTTTCAAAAACTTCTCTACTTGTTTCGAATGCAGAAGCATTCATCTTCAGAAGAATAAATGAAAAAAAAAACAACTAGTAGATATCACCTTAACGGAGCATCAAAATTGTAGGTTAGATGACAAACATTATAATAATTTATAAATTAACTACCTACCAATAGGTGGTAAGTTTTTACAATAATTGTTCACTCGATGTAACCCAAAAGATATCTCCTTTTCAGGTATCCATGTAGTTTAATTAGAACTACCACTAAATTTTTTTATTATACCTTATTATTATTATTATTATTATTATTATTTTTATTTTTTTTACGTTTCGCCGACTACGTAGGCCATCTTGAACCGGTCATCGACCACAAATGTGATCTACCGACTGGGGAGTGTGAAACGGCACCTTCATCCTACGAGATATCCGATCTCATCCGGCCTGTCCGGCGTGAATAGGATGGCTAGGTGTCGATTCATTTTACACTCTTCCCTGAGGCAAGAGCACGCCGTGTTCCCAAGCGGTCACCCGCCCAAGTACTAACCGAGCTCGACACCGCTTAACTTCGGTGATCTGCGGGAACCGGTGCTTAATATGTCGACAGGCCCTTGCCCTTATACCTTATTAACTTTAATCTTCCTCACACTTACCATTGCGATAAAAAAAAAGTAGTACAACAAAATATAATTTAATCTGCTGGTCTATTATAAAATATTTTATTTCAAACTGATAACTCAGTGTCACCAGAGTTCTTGTATCAGTGTCATATAATTTTTAAAAAATGCCTTTAACTTCAGAGCAAAAATCGATCATATTTACGCGATTAAGGGATGGGGTTCCCATAAGGGACATTGCAGGCACATTAGGGATAAACAAAAAACAGTGTTGTTGGCTAAATCCAAAATTCGAGAACATGGAAGTATTGTGAGAAACCCAGGTTCTGGTCGCCCAAAAGTTTCCAACGATGACGAAGATACAACTTTAATTAATTTATTTAAGAGACAACCCATTCGGGACCGCTTTTAAGGCTAAAGAAGAAACCCGTTTTCCTGGATCTTCAATTACAGCTCAAAGAAGAATTCGGGAGTCTGAACTTAAAAATAGGTGTTCTGCAAACAAAATATATATAACAGAACTAAATAGGCAAAGACGAATACAATTTGCTCACGAATACCAAAACCAACTATGGGAGTCTGTAGTGTTTTTATATGAGAAAACGTTTCAGTCCTGTAATAATGGAAAAGTCCGAGTATATAGACCTATAAACACAAGGTATGAAGAAAGATATACGCACAAGACAAATTAAAGTGGACGTTTTTCCGTAAATGTGTGGGGTTGGATTAGTGCTAGAGGCCCAGGAGTTTGTCAATATGTGCAAGGGCAGCATATATTGCAACATATTAAATAATGTTATGGTGCCATCGGTTAAAGACATATTCGGTGATCAAAATTATATTTTCCAACAAGATAATGCTCCCATTTACACTGCCCGCATAGTAAAATAACACGACAAAATAACATCCAAGTTTTACCATGGCCTTCGAAGAGCCCCGACCTTAATCCCCTAGAAAATGTGTGGAAAGAAATCACCAAGTTCATGTATAAACATGACTTTTATCCAAGAAATGAAGAAGAACTGCGTCAGAGGTTAAACGCAGCATGGGATAATATAACCCAAGATTATACTATAATATAATAAGATTATACTAAATACAATAAGCTTAGTCTTAAGTATGCCGCGTCGGTTACAAAAAGTAATTGAAAACAACGGCGCAATTACTAAATATTAAACAGCTGTTTTTAAGTATATATTATTTTAGGATGTTGCATTTAGAAATTTTTATTTTTTGTTAAAATTTTGTATTTTTACTGTTTTTCCACTTTTGGCGTTTGTTGTTTTTGGATTTTTTATATTCAATATATAAATCGATAGTTATTATACATATTCTATTATTTTATTTAAAAACTTGAAAAATTGTCCCCCCCCCCCCCCTGACTACGCCACTGATATCAACTGTTCTTCTCACACACAGATGTTAAATCTTTTATTCCACATTTAAACTGTTATAGCGTCCTAAGCCTTAATCCCATATATTTTTCTTTTTTACAATGAAACGTACGTTTTAATTTTGTCACCGTTCGCGTTCTACTCATGGAACTGTTTTTCATCTAACGTTTAATTCTGGGTGATATCTACTAGTTTCTTCTATTTTATTTATTCTCCTGAAGATGAATGCTTCTGCATTCGAAACACGTAGAGACGTTTTTTAAAACCAAAAAGTATTTCATTAATATAACAGTGGAGGAAAACTTTGTGTTCTTATTTCTTACCTTCACGAGTATTTTGTTTATGAGCTTTGTATGTAATCCAGGTAATATGACTACTTTAATCAACCAATTTACATTTTAATAAAAAATTATGATGGAATTTAAAAATAATAAAATAAAATTCCCCGACCATTTAAAAAAGCAAAGTCCATGATGATTTTGAAAAAACGAAACGTCGGATTAAAAGCTTAATCACACCAACTTGTAGAGGAGAAAAAGTGGTTATGAGAATACAACCTTTATTTTATCATATCTCCTCAAATAGAGTCAGAAATCACAAAAATTCGATTTAGCCCGATATCTACGGAAGGATTCGGAATTTTTTAAATTTAAAAACACAATGTTGCAGAGTTTAGTAGGGCGCAACTTTTTTATATTATATGGTTTATGAGATCCCTGTAGAGTGCATCCTTATCTAGGATACCCTGTATATTTAGATATTGAAGATGCAATGTAAATTCTGGGTATATTTTTTCAAGAATTTGTAAATATGTGGGATTAAAAATGTTTGCACAATTAAAATAGTAAAAGTGGCTTGCAAAATGTTCTTATATATTTCGTTTTACATTTTTAATTAAGGCAACATTTTGACATTCATCTTTTCTTACTCATCACAAAGCAAGATTAACAAATTTTTGTAAACTATTTCACATTGCCAGAGTTTAAGCAATGATAAATGTCAAAAAAAAATTAATAGGTATTTATAAATATTTATTAGATAACAGAATAATCATCATGTTAATAAATAAATAATCTACCAAACTTTTTATGTTTACATGACGTACAGGGTGATACTATATTAATGAGAGGTTCTTATTGCTCAAAGTTATAATTTTACATTAACACTAATGCCTTTTCTATTATGTAATGTCACTTCCAAGTAAAAGTCAAAAGAATGTAGCCAGGCACGTATACAGTTTTAAAATATGGGGGGGGGGGGTAATTTTTGTTACTAAAAAAATTTTTTAGAAGAGACTTATCTATTAACCAACTCAAAGGTGTCAAGGGGGTTATATCAGTGGCGCCACTAATGGGAATCTAATGCCGGGCTGCACCTTCTTAAAGTATTGTTTTATATATATTGAGGTTTCAGACGCATATTGTCTATTAATTTGAGGTACTAATTAATTTAAGGCGCGGGTCTAGCGGGGAGGCAGTGTTCCCGTCCCCCTTGAACTACACAAAATGGGTGTTTTGTTTACTTTGAACCTTGAATATTTTAGGGCGTATTAAAGTCAGTATTTTTTAGATGTCACTTTTGAGAGTCGGAATACGCTTTTTTTTTTCAATGTCACTGTGTTTTCGCCCCCCCCGCCAGTGCGTTGACATTTTAAAGAAAAACGAGTAAAAAGAAAGAATAATATTTTATAGTGTTTTTCTATTACATACTTCTCTGTCCAGTTTTCACCTTCTTGGAGCTATTTTAAATCAACAAAAATATACCACAACCAACCATATTATTTTTACCCAACAATATATTTTTACAACAAAAAGAAATGACAACCATCGGCCTTCTTTATTTATTTTGAAAGACAAAAACTAAAGTAAAAGTTTTAATTAAAAAATTATAAAAATACTACTACTAATTCTAATAAAATTAATAAAATGTAAAAAATGTGTTTCTTTTTTAAAATCAAAGACCAGCTAGAAATATGCAGAAAAAAAAATGAGAAAAACACTTACAAAACCAAATTTAATATAATCATGGGTTACTTAGAGTGGGAAGAGGTAATCATTTAATTTTCGAAATTTGATAGTGGTTGGATGAATTATTAACGAACTCTATGCGTGGCCCAGAAGATTTTTCGCCTGTGGCGCTTTCTGCCTTCCTAAGTAAGTACAAAATCATGAAACACATGTAGTACTCTAGAAAAAAATATTACAGATACGCCCATGGAGCCCCCCCCTCGAACATTTAAATAAAATCTTTTGAAATCAGAGGAATCGGAAGTGCGTTAAGTGTATTAAAATGGAAGTTACCTTATTTTTTGACTGAAGAATTAAATCAATCTATTTCTGTATAATATTTAATACGCGAAATTAATACTTTGTCTTGCTTATTTTCGATTTTTCACGACACTTTGTTTTATAAAAAAGGATTCATCTTCTAATTGAGCCATCACCTAAAATTTTTTATGTAAATTAAAAAAAAACAAAGTTAAAGTAAAAAAAATATTACATGATATGTATCTTGTTTTGGAGAATGATTCATTTGAAATTATGGCGGAATCCGGGGATAATAAGCTTCACAAATAAAGTATTGTTGTCTGTCTGAGTAGTGTAGAAATGGGAAATGACCTTCTCCCCCCACTCCTTCCATTGACCTTGACCGCGAAGGTGGGCAGGTGTTTATTTGACCTTGACCTTGAATGGGTGCAGGTGTTTTTTGTGTGATGTCATATGACCTTGACCATGTACGTTTGCAGGTGTTTATTTATGACCTTGTCCATATTCGAGGTCACTTGTTATATTGATGACCTTGACCATGTACGTTTGCAGGTGTTTATTTATGACCTTGACCATGATGGTATGTTTTTCCCATGAAGTGGTTACTCCCCCTGCCATTAATTTTTTTATTTCATCGACCTTGAAAACTCCAATAAAAGATGGTTCAGTTAGCAAGATATTCATAGTCACACAAGCATAGCAGCCCATAAACTGTTACCTTAAAAAGTGGTGAATAGTAATATTTCGTTTGTGGTGTGTATTCCAACAGTGTCTATTGAAGGTATTTTAAATTATTTTATTACATATTTCAATAATGAGCATTTCACAGCAGACCTTGAGTGAAATTAATAATATGATAAACAAAGAAATGGAGTTTCCTGAACGTAAAAGACTTTCAACTTTGGATGTGGGAAAAGTTTACACCATTAAAAAAATGATTCCAGCGACAACACGCTTTGGTAAAAGTATTGTTGTCACACTATTTGATTCGCTAAACAATGTGATATTTCAAACATTTTTACCAAAACGTGTAGCTGAAACTTTTACCGAGGATATTATAGAGGGCATAAATATGTCTGATAATAAATATACTTTAACATATTTGGGGCTAAGTTCAAATGTTACTTCTGGGGGTAATGCACGAGCATTAATTAATTTTGGGTCTTTGGAATAAACTTTTTTCTTTTTTAATTTTTTTATATAATTTATCATATTAGTTAAGTACTTATTGCTTGAATATGTAAAAAAATAGTTGTACACTTGTAGGGAAGCACCTCCACAATCGCTTAAAATATTATCTATTTAAGATGTGTGACGATAAAGATACAGTCAGAGTTGCCCAAGATGCATATTTTACTGAACTATCGTTGAAATTACGAAAAATGGCTCAAGATGCTCTAGATGACTCAACACATGACAAACCCGGTTTGGGTTTGAGTTTAACAGAGTACAAGAAAAACATGATGGATGCAATTCGTTTTCGAGTTGGAGCTCATCTTTGCGAACAATTCCTATATGGGTCCATTGGTTTAGATGAAATTTGTTCCGGTATGTACCTTGAACGACTGGAAGAGTTCTTTATCAAAATACCACATATTTCCAAAGAAATATTGCTAAATTATGGTTTAATCGCCGATGACGACACCGACGACGATGACGACGACGACGACGAGGATGAGGATTCTAGTTTTGGAGGAAGAAAAGAAGAAGAAGAAGAAACTAAAGAAGACGAAGAAGATGAAAAAGACAAAGAATACATTTTCTCGTATGCGTGTTGTGGTGGCGGTGGTAGTAATGTAACAGTAATCAATGATTGGTGCCCCAAATGTTTTTAACCAATTTATTGTAATGTTTAAAAATATAAAATTGTAAATAAATTGTATGTAGCAAAATTATTGTTTGTTTTTTCTCAACATATATAAGCGGATATCATAAGAAAAATGACTTAGTTGAAAATAAAAATGGGTCGTGTTAACAACACAATCGACAAATTTGGTCGTCAAAGAGTGAATGAAAAAGTTCAACTACTCCGCGGTATACCAGGTAATGGTTTTAAACTAACCTCTGACGGACAATATGATATCGAAGGAAAATGTTTATCAAATGTTGCTCAACCAACTAAAGATAATGATGCAGCAACTCGACTATATGTTTTTGAAGAACTGTACAAATCACGAAAACAGCTTTTTGATATAATCAATAAAGATTTCTTTGGGCTCTTTGATAGAAAGCAAGAAGATTTTGAAGAAAAAAATAATAAGCTTCTGGCAGCTCTTGAACATCGAGTTGATAACCTTGAGAAGGGTCAGACAAAGATGCCCATCCACTTGGTATTAGATAAAGATCACTCAAAAAAGAAAGGTCATAAGTGAGGGACATCTGTATTGTATAAAAACTAGAACCCAAAATCCGATAACTCAGTTTACTTCTACCATTCATACATCGAGTTTAGTAAATTTTGCTCAAAAATGACTTCTAAATCACAAACAACGCTGGTCTATCCATTTTCTGTAAATGGACGTCAAATGTGTGTCAACTGTGAACATTTCGAAATTATCGGAGGAAAAAGGGGTTTTTGTGATTGGTGTGAAAAGGAGTTTCCTCCGAAACAGCAGGAAGAACAATCTCCAGCAAGACCAGAACAAGAGCGGCAAGAACAAGAACAACAACAACAACACCAGCAACAAGATCATTCACCATCAACACCTGTAATACCGAATGCTTCACTCGAGCCATCAACTGACGAATTTTGCGATGCTCCGCTCGACACATCAGACGAGGAATTTTGGGATAGTGATAGTGATCACACTGATGATGAGGAGGAGGAACAACGTATCCGCAGTATATGTTTATCCAAGGATGAGCTTCGCCAATTTGGTTATAACCCCTAGGTTAACTTATTAATATTTTTCTTTTTTGTTCTTCTTGTAAAAATATTATTATATAATAAAAAATATATTACTTTTATATCTGTTTTTTATTTTAAATATTATCAGTTACAAATCGTTCCTGATATATTTTATTTCTATAGTACATGTAAAATAAAATACAATTTTGCAAATTATATGTTTATTTTTTACTAGTGTTACACAATATATTTAAATATTTTTTTATACAATATCAGACTTATCTATCCAAGAGTTAGCCTGGTTTGAAAATCCTAACCATTTTACAAACAATTGATCAGTGTGATTTTTCTTACGTTTTCTTAGAATTTTTTCCACTAAATAAACACCTGGACTATTTGTTTTTTGCAATTCTGGTTCGTAAAAACACCCTTTAATCGGTTGACCTTCTTCTAACGACTTCAATAGGTATGTTGGTGGGTTAGTTACATTAACTTTGGATATTTTAAATAGTTCAGTTGACCATGAGGGGGTATATCCTTTATCAAATATGCTCTTATACTTGCTAATGCGAACAATATCACCCAAACGATATTTTCTTTTCTTCGGAACAATTTTCAAATAATTGTATGCATTAATTTGTGTATTTTCTTTCACATCTTTCGGTTTCATTCCAATCGTACGATGTTTGGCGTTGTTATAGGCTTTCGTTATAGATGGTAAAATTTGTAACCATCTGTACGATCCTCTTGCTGAAAATTGCTTATATAACTTGTTTTTTAAAGTTCGTATAACACGTTCTACAATGGCTGCTTTCTTCGTGCTATAGGTAGAATAATGGTTTATGTTATATTTTCTCATAAGAGCTTGAAAGTTGCTATTGTAAAACTCTTTTCCTTGATCGCTTTGTAAATTAGTTGGAGTAAATGAAGCCTCTTCAATAATGCTTTTCATTGCATTAGTAACTTCAACACCGGTCTTATTTTTAACAGCTCTCGTGTACACAAATTTTGAATAACAATTTATGCAGACGACAATATAACGATAACCGTCGTTTTCATTAGCATATTGTTGCATTTCTGCCAAATCAATTTGCCACAAATCCTTATACCCTTTTATTATGGTGTGTCTTCTGGCGAAGTTTTTTCTTGCATTTCGATGTAGTTCATTTACAATTTTAAGCTTTTCGGGGCTAGGATCCATAGTATAGTATGTCTCATTCATCACTGATCAATATAACTGATTGCAATTACTTAATATATAATTCCTTCCTCTCGAAGCTCCTCAATAATTGACATAATTTCATTATCATGCCCAGTATGTCCTGCTACTTTTGAACTCCACAATAATCGTAATCGATCCACCAACTCACTGGGTTTATTCCAATAGACATATTGAGATGACTTTGAAGATAATGTCTTATTTACTGGCAAGTAAATTTTAGATTTTTTCTTTTGTCGCACTCCAGCACCAAGTTTAGTTCCCTGCATTAGCGGTTTTATAATTTGTCTATATTTTGGCCATCGAGTTTCCCGTAAACCATTACTTTTGTCGTAATGATTGTATGCTGCATTTGTCATATCCAAAATATCTTTGTATGTTTGCAGAGTGTCTTTATTCAAATCGTCTTCATGGCCCAGTAGTGGTGGTGATTTTAGGAAAATCAAATCATAAAGCTCTTTTGTTCCATTAAATATAGCAATATTTCTCTCCTTTTTATATAAACTAATGTTCCCATTGGAGAAACGTACTTCGACATTTCCGATATATGTTTTGTCTTTATTTGTTTTTGTTTTTGAGTCATAATGAACACCGTAAATGTTGTCATAATATGATGGATGCCTTTGTAACCCTGTTAGATAGGTGCGAATACTTTTAAAAGATGTCCTCTCAATAGAACTAGTTTCATTAGATGTTGGTGTGGATTGCCTTGATGGAGATGGTGTTGCAAATACTGACGACTCATACAATTTATGTTTTGGGGTAGATGTTTCAACTGGCGCCATGAGTAATTCATCAAATATTTCTGTATTTGGATTAATTGATATATCTGCATTATCCATTGTTGTGTTTAAACCGTAACGACTTCCAGGTTTACTTGTAGAAATTGATTTTTGGGTTAATGTTGGCTGTGGTGACTGTTTCTGCTGCTGCTGCTGCTGCTGCTGCTGCGGATGCGGTTGCTGTTGTTTTAGTGACTGTTTTTGTGGTTGTTGTTGTTGTTTCTGCTTCACTGCATTTGATATTGATGTCAACGGTTTAGTAATCGGTTCATAAAACTTTTCTAAATCGACATGATATTGAGATTTAGCTGCTTTGATTTGCTTAAATTTTTTCTTTACAGCATTGGTTGTTTCAACCAGTTTACGTTTTAAATCGATTTCTTCACTCATGGTGTCTTCAAATTAACGGACAATGATGGAATGAGGGTTTATTGCTATTTCTATAAATATATATAGCTATCAAATCCCTTGCGATATCTTCCCGAATTAACATCACTATCTTTATCGATAACTAAAAAACCATACTTATTGTCCCAACATTTAGAACACATGTCTTGAAATTGCGGAAACGTTAGATCAGGTGAAACATGATCAGAAAATATGTGTCGCATATTCAGCTCGTCCTGTTTAAACATTATAATGAAGTTTGCATTATCACGTACAAGTTGTTTTGGAACACGTGAATATGTTTGGGCTAAGTAAAAAGCATCCACATTTTTGTGTCGTCCCATACTAAAATATGATCTTATAACATCCTGTTTTTCACACATGACATCATCAAAAATAAATACAGAGTTTGGCTTTGCATCTGACGGTTGCACTATATTATTTCCATCGCTGAAAGTGTAGTAGCCAAGACCTTTAATTGGTGATAGGATTTTTCTCAAATACTCATATTTGGGTTGATACAGCGACTTTGAGAAAATATACACATTTTCAAAACGCAATCCCAACGGGTGTGTTAACAGCGATATCATAACATTGGTTTTTCCACAATTCGACGGTCCAATTAGCAACCCACGTATAGATGATGGAAGCAGCGGTCCATGTCTTCTTAAACATTTCTGATCGTGTCCTGACCCAACCTTGACATCAAGATTATCAACTGGTAGTTTTTGCTTAAGCTTCACAATTCTCATTTTAACTATATTTTATAGTGATTTTCACGTATGCAATCATTTAGATGTCATCAGTCAAGCGAAGTGGTCGCTATCGGTTATCAAGTAAGACTGGAGCTGGTATTGTTAATTCAGCAATTAATAGGTTACCAATTGAGTTACATATACCCGGTTATCAGTATTGTGGACCTGGGACCAAAGTAATAAAACGTGTTCAACGTGGTGATCAGGGAATTAATCCATTAGATGCTGCTTGCAAAAAACACGATTTAGCATATTTGCATAACAGTGAGGATTTAAGTGCACGACACCAAGCCGATTACGAACTCGAACAAAGTGCTTGGAAAAGAGTAAAATCTAAGGAGGCTAGTTTACGGGAAAAGGCTGCAGCTTGGTTAGTAACTAACGTCATGAAAGCAAAACAACGTTTTGGTATGGGAGTGCCATCGACTAAACAAAATAAACGCCGTTCAAAGGTTTCCAAAGGAAAAAAGAGGGGCAATAAGCGTCGTCGTCGTCATCATCAACAAAAACCCAAGAAAGCATTTGGATCAGCTATTAGACAACCAATTCGATCGCAATTAATGAAATCTGGAGAAAAGAAGAGCCTTGAAAAAAATCTTATGAAAACATCAAAAATAGCTATTACAGCTGCACGTAAATCCTTAAAAGCAGCTGGTGGTAAACGAAAAATTCGCACCCCTAGAATTATACCAATCCCCAAAACTGGTGGGATATTACCTCTAATACCGATATTTGCAGGGCTATCAGCTTTGGGTTCCTTAGCTGGTGGAGCAGCTGGTATTGTGCGCGCTTTAAAGACTGTAAAAAATGCAGGCACAGAAAAAACCGGTGCTACCTTGCGTTTGTGTTCAAAAGGAAATGGTTTGTTTCTTAAGCCATATCGTACAGGTATGGGATTATTTCTAAGCAATAGCAATGGAAAATCAAAAAACTAATTGAATCCCTGCCTCGAAGACCACTATCCAATATTGATATAGAAAAGTTTGCTGCAAAGATGAAAATACCACATTTTAGAGGGGTTTATATGAGAGATTCACTGCCAGTGCGAGGACCCAAACGTTATGAAGCTGCAATTATTAATTTGGATAGTATATTGGGAGGTGGGACGCATTGGGTAGCATATAGAAAAAAAAATATAAATGTAAAATATTTTGATAGCTTTGGTGATTTACCACCACCTACCGAATTGGTGCGCTATCTACAACGGGGATCCGAAGCATCAAGGAAAATCTACTATACATATGACCGCCAACAAGAATTCGGTACAGTCTGGTGTGGACATTTGTGTTTGAAGTTTCTCTCTCAAAATTAAAAAAAAATATAATGGCAACAGCGTGTGTGACACCAAAAGTGGATCGTGATAACTACACAAAAATGCTATTGTCGCTTAAAGCATATAGTCAAGTAGGTGGGCTGAGAAACATGTCAGCAAGACAGTTAGAAAATATGCCAAAGGAAGTGATGATTGCGTTAGCCTCAGATGAAATCGCACTCGTTTGGAATAAGCTACCTGAACATATGAAAAGTGACAAAGAATTGTTAAAATATCAATACTGTAACGAACATTATAACAACGAAAATAAATCAGATGTGGATGAAGGAGATGGACCAGCACCAAAAAAGTTATTTTGTTGTTATTGTAAAATCAAGGATGTAAAAATAACATATGAAACAGCTAAAGATGGATTGATGCATAGTCTAAACCCAATTAATTGCTGTAAACAACAATAAATAAGCCCGCATACTATGCTTCGATAGCAGTCATGTCTTACACATTCACGCTAACAGGACACAGAAGTGTTATAAGTGCGGATTTTTATCCACCCGTCGAATTGAATTCAACGAATAAGTATGGTCTTGCATTGTTGGGCTTTTACACTTATAATTCAATTTTTAACGTTGATGAAAGTAACAATT
Organism: Polydrusus cervinus; assembly: GCA_935413205.1. Lineage (NCBI taxonomy): Eukaryota > Metazoa > Arthropoda > Insecta > Coleoptera > Curculionidae > Polydrusus > Polydrusus cervinus. Next base: position 18,305,324 of record OW284514.1, on the reverse strand, counting down.
TGTTTGCATACATAAAAAATGACGGTCAAAAACCAATACAATTATGGATTCCACCAGGAGCTTACGAAATTAATGAAATTTCCAAAGCAATGCACACAAGTTTAAAGCAATCCTGCAAACAAGACAAATGTGATATATTATTTTCATTGGAGGCCAACAATAATACATTAAAATGTGAACTCAAGTCGTCGCTCAACATTGATTTCAGAGGAAAAAACACTATTGGTGGATTATTAGGCTTTGGACCGGTTGTGTTAAAAAGTGGAAAACTACATAAATCAACTAGTAATGTGGACATAATGAAAGTGCGTATTATAAGGGTGGATTGTAACATAACTTCAGGAGCATATTTGAACTCAAGACAAAGCCACACATTATTCGAATTCGATGTTGATGTCGAGCCAGGTTACAAAATTTCAAAAGAACCTCAAAATATTATTTATATGCCGATAATGCCCGAGGGACGTCAGTCAATAGACAACATTACTCTACGCATCTTGGATGATAACGGTGATCTGATAAATTTTCAAGGTGAAAAAATTATAGTTAAAGTGGAATTGAAAAAAATATTATAAATATGGGTTTTTGCTTCAATCGTCCACTGAATATGCTGTCCAACACTCAAGCTTCAACTGCACAACATAAAAGAAAACATATTACACAGACCAAGATCATTCACAATCCAGACGTTAGATTGAAAAGACGTTTAGCTCGTAAGCAGCTCTCTGCAAAAGACCGTAAATTTCTACAATCCATTGGTTTAAGAGTACGAAATTAAAATATGGCCAGTACCAGTGACAAAATTGAGGTTTTTACCGAACCCATTTTTGATAATTCCATTGTCAGCTTACAAGAGCACACATATAAGCCGTATGGTTCTCCGACGTTTAGTAACTCTGATGAAATTCGCATTCCAGTGCACTTTCAAGACATTATTTTGGATATATCAGACAGCTACATATACATTGAAGGAACTTTCAAATCTAGTGATGTTACTAAACACTGTTACTTATCAAATAATGCAATCGCTTTCCTCTTCGACGAAATACGTTATGAAATGGCTGGGGAACAAGTTGCTGTTGTTCGAAAACCTGGAATTACTTCAACGTTGAAAACTATGGCATCATTGGGTGCAACCCAACAAAAAAGTCTTATGGCCTGTGGATGGGGTTTGGATGAAAAAAACCAAGGTATATTTGATTCTACAAGTAAAGTGTTCTCTGGAAAGCTACCTCTAAAATATCTGATGGGATTTGCTGAAGATTATTCGAAGGGCATATTTAATATTAAGCAAGAGTTGATTTTAATTATCGCCCGCACTTTTTCCAACTGCTACATTGGTGAAGTTGATGCTGATATTACTATTGAAAAGATTGAGTGGAAAATCCGTCATATTATTCCAGATGACCGACAAAAATTGAAAATATTGTCCCGTATCAATAAAGGTGGAAGTAATGTAAACATTCCAATGGCATATCGCAAATGGGATCTTTACGAATTACCTGCTTTGCGACAAACATCATCCGACGTATGGGCCTTAAGAACAAGTGCGAGCTTGGAAAGGCCGAGATATTTGATTATTGGATTCCAGACAAGCACTTTTTCTGACAATAGAGAAAATAATGCCACTGAATTTACTACAGCCGATATCAGTGACATTCGACTCTACCTTAACTCGACAGTATTTCCTTATGAAAGATGGAATTTGGATTTTACGAAAAAACTATATGCGCCAGCATATTACAGTTACGAAAATTTCCAAATGAGCTACTATCAACGAGAACTTAATGACCCGATGATGAGTTTTTCCGAATATATCAAAAATCCTGTATTCATCATAGATTGTAATCATCAAGCAGAGGCGTTGAAATCATCTACTGTGGACGTGAAGTTGGAGTTTGAAACACGCAAAAGCAAATTTCCAAAAGACACTAAAGTGTATGCATTAGTTATTCACGATGCATATTTTAGCTACAATATACTAAATGGCTCTGTTAGCAATAAGTCAATGTATTAATTATTATTTATGTAATAGTAAAAATAAACTGGTAAACTAGATACTCTGTGTTTTATTCATGTTACTATGCATAGAAAGTATTTTCAAGGCTACAACGCTCAGGGTCAACGGTTGCAAGGATTCGAGAGAGAGAGAGAATTTGTAGTGTTGGTGGTGGTGGTGGTGAAGGTCGAAAACTTGTATCTAAGCGGGGGATGATGGGTGAAAAATTCATTCTACTTTACGATGTCGTCTAATTCAGATCAGGGATATTCGACGAACAGTTCTGACGATGACATGCCTGCTTCACGGGTCCAACAAAGAAGGGTACGCCGGCGACGTAGGTTAAGGCCGCGGTTCTGCATTGTGCAGTCATATGTGAAATGGGGCGAGCACGTCTCATTATGTATGCATTGCCACATAACGAGCTTTGGTGGTTTGATGAACGTAGATTTCATTCAAAGTCATCTTACGACTGCGATGATACGCAACGCGCGAAGTCATTCACGCTGTGTTTTGTGTCGCGAAAGACTTTTTACAGTCTTTCACCAAGACTCTTGCATTATCTGCAATAGAATTGAGTAAATTATATTGCAGATAATACAATATATCGGCCTTCCCTACCGACCGCTACGAACCCAGACATTCCCTGGTCCATTGTAGGACAACTGCCACCCCCGGTCCTACTTAGGACCACAAAAGACTTTTATGTAGATTAGTTGTATGTCACAGAGTGACATAGTTATTCTTGGTTAAGAAAACCTTTCTTGGCTAAGAAGAATTATGTTACTCTGGTAAATACATAATAAGCTGTCGCGGTGAATGTAAAAAATTCTTTTTGACCATCTTTTATTTTACCAAACCCTATTCCCTTTCCTGTGGCAAGAGAGAACATAGTAAAAATATGTGGTCTTTACCTAGTCGTAAGAAAAAACATGATATGATCAAAACGCTCATTTAGAATTACAAAAATCATACATTCTTTGCTAATACATCCCGAGTGACATAATTTTCAAACAAGAAATGTATTCTTGAAGAAAATATATTGTCACATACTTGGTGACCATCTAACTACAATGAAAGTATTTTGTAGCCCTGAAAAGGGCTGATTTTTGTTGATGGAGAGGGAAACCTAGAGTGGTTGGTGTCCTCTCGCCACCTGGACCGATCGCGGCGCAGGACGCCTATGCGGCGCCGGGCGTCGTTGCCGTCGTTGTTCCCGACGCTCTTCCATTTCTCTGAGGAGAGCATCTCTCTCCTCAGGGCCAAGCTGCCACGGTGGTTCCTCCACCACCTCTATCGGTTCAGTCATTACCACCACCGGCTCAGGTTCTGGTGGCGGCCTGGGAGTCGGTGGTACTGCAAGTACCGGCTTTTTTGCGTTTTTGACGCCCCAATCCTCCCAATACTTCGCTATTTTCTCGTCTCTGCTAGAGTTCGTCATCAAGCGACACTTTGTGCAACGGTAGGACGACATGTCGAAGAGAGTGAAGAAATATTTTTGTTGTGTTATTAAGTTCCTACATTTAGGTGGAACGTCGGCTGGTTATTACACCTAACGCCATCTATTAAAACTTTTTTGTGTGTAAACTTTTATTTCACAAAATATTTTTTGTGGTATTAAAATCGATTTATTTATTATATATTTTTATCAATAGATGGCGCTGAGGGTACTATTAAATAAATCGATTTTAATACGAAAGATATTTTGTGAAATAAAAGTTTACACACAGAAAAAAGTTTTAATAGATGGCGTTAGGTGTAATAACCAGCCGACGTTCCACCTAAATGTAGGAACTTAATAACACAATAAAAATATTTCTTTATACTCATCATGGCTGATGAAAGACCACCATCCCGAGGTTTATCCGTCTATAGCGACGAAACAGAGCGTTTCCGACCCATGAGTCCGGGGCTATGGGATCAGCTAAACCAAGCTGATGGTGACTGGGTGGAATTTGAACCTAATGAGCCAGCTGCTGCCGAAGCGGATGACGATTCACCGGTCGAGCCAGATTCCTCGACAGATTGGGAAGTTGGCAACGCCGCTGACGATTTCAGCGGTCCCGCTGACTCAAGCTCATGGTGGGACTATGAGGACGACGTGAGCGAGGGGCCTGCGGATTCAACAACTCCGTAAGGCATTCTCCCCTCGCTCACTAACGATGACGACCGCTACGAACCCTGACCGCCCCCTCGGGGGCACAAAAAGAATTCATTGTAGTTTAGCTAAATATATAATTTACAAGTTTTGATAAACATTTTCTAACGATGACGAACGCTACGAACCAAAGGTCAAACAGGACAGGGTCACTAAGTGGTTAAATGGTTTTCACTCTACTTAAAATCCAACAATTTTGTATGCAAAACCGTATGCCAGAATTCGATAATTTTTAAATCTATTTCTAACCCGATTCAGACAAAAATGAAATTAAAATAATAAATTTTAAGCAATATTAGTAACTTTACAAAAAAATTTTATAGAACATAAAAGATTCGTATGAAAATCAACAATTCATTCCCGACATAAAATTTGTAAAATTTATTTAAAAGAAAAGAGTAATAAAATCGTAAATTATTGCTAAAGTAAGGGAAATATCGAAAAAAGTTATAAAGGAAAGTTGATTAGCACATCAAATTACATGGGATAGCATTTTTCAAAAGTTAAAAATGTGAAAAACTGAAAAACGGCAAATGACAAACTTAGGTGTTTAACGTAATTGGCAACTTTAAAAATTCATAGCTCCCTTATTATACGTCTGACAAAAAAAACATTGGAGTCAAAACTTGTTAGAATTTTCTGAAGAACATTTTAGTGAAAAAAGAAATAAAATCGGTTAAAAAATAAAAAAGTTTATGATTAAATTAAATTATTGCTAAAATAATGGAAATATCGAAAAAAGTTATAAAGGAAAGTTGATTAGCACATCAAATTACATGGGATAGCATTTTTCAAAAGTTAAAAATGTGAAAAACTGAAAAACGGCAAATGACAAACTTAGGTGTTTAACGTAATTGGCAACTTTAAAAATTCATAGCTCCCTTATTATACGTCTGACAAAAAAAACATTGGAGTCAAAACTTGTTAGAATTTTCTGAAGAACATTTTAGTGAAAAAAGAAATAAAATCGGTTAAAAAATAAAAAAGTTTATGATCAAAAAATGAAGTAAAAAGTTGATAAATCTCGTATCTATGCAGTCTGAGAGTGGGGAAATGGTGTGGACATGATTGGGAAGGGTCGATATACACGTTTTTTTTTTTTTTTTTTTTTTTTTTTTTTTATAAGTCCAGTGTGCGTTTTTTAAAAATTCATAGCTCCCTTATTATACGTCTGACAAAAAAAACATTGGAGTCAAAACTTGTTAGAATTTTCTGAAGAACATTTTAGTGAAAAAAGAAATAAAATCGGTTAAAAAATAAAAAAGTTTATGATCAAAAAATGAAGTAAAAAGTTGATAAATCTCGTATCTATGCAGTCTGAGAGTGGGGAAATGGTGTGGACATGATTGGGAAGGGTTGCTTTTTTTAAAAAAATTTTTTTTCTGTTTATAGTCAATAAGAATTCATTACTATTTTATTCTTAGGTTTTTTTTTCATCAGAGTAATATTAAGGAAGTTATAGTTCGCAGTAGATACCTAATATACAGTAAATTATCCCGTTTCTTTTTAGTAGACTAAAAATGTCTTTCACCAATGAATGCTCAATATTGAGGAGTATTTTAAATAAAACAATATAAAAATAATAAAAGATATATTCAGTAGTAATCTTTTTTTTATTACAGCCGTAGTACAGTAGTGTAGAAATGGGAAGTGACTACCAAACTATACCTAATTTCTAACCTAATAAACATTTCAGAAAAAGAATTTCCTTTCGTTTCGTCAGGTCCATCCCTAGACGCGTTTCGCCATATCGTGGCTCATCAGTAGAGCTAGGATCTGACGAACGAAAGGAGACCTACTAAACATTACTATTATACAAATCTAATTTATTTTTATACTTGCTAATATTCTTTTTAACTAAACCTAACTGTTCCTGTAACTGTCTTATCTTTGTTTCAATGTCCACCACTTCTTTTTCACCGCACACTATCTTGTCCTTCCACATATTCCGCACATTAACAATTGTCTTTATGGCCTCCCGCTCCTGCTCCTGGCTGTAGGCCATCAACCACTCCGGTGTATTTGATGGCGACGGCGGCGGCGGCGATGGCGATGCTGCGGGTGATGATACAGGCGTTACATCCTTAAATAGTGGCATACCTATGATAGGTGATGTGGTCCGAACACTGTTTTCGGGAACACAACCACCCAAAAAATCGGGGAGGGCACAGGGTTCCATCGGTTTCTTAAAAAGAAATTTTTTGGATTGCTTTCTTCTATTGTTTCTGGTTGGTTCTGGTGATGATGATGATTGTGAAATAGCGCTGCTTGTTGATGGTTGGTCTCCCAACCTTATTTGTTTGATACCACTCGAGTGCTGCAGCTTTTCTCTTTTTATCCCTTTATAGAAAGCCGCTTTACTAATTGGCTTAGGTCGGGTTAATAATTTCGCCAGCTTGCCTGACGAAGATGGCGGTGTTGAGGCACGCTGAACCACCACATCGCTTAAAATATTTATTTTTGGCTGAAGGGCTTCTGCATTTTGGCGCGCACTCACTTCCTCGATAAAATGTTCGCATTCATTTAGCGTCTCGGGACTGATTTCCGGCATAACTTCGTCGTCGTTTACTGACGCGCCGTTAGTAATCAGCTCCCACTGATTGTTTATATAGCCTTGGGTTAATTCACCCATCCCAAGATCTAAATCACCACTAAGTACTGGTAAACTCATCTTTTACAGTTTAACACTAATAACTATTTAACTTGACAGGAAAAAAAAAACACTGACACAAACAAACTAACTAACTCGAACGACTGGAAGATTTATACTGAAGAAATACGAATGGTGTATATTCTTTTATGCGCACCTCCCCACTACATACCCACCCCCACCCCTGTTCTCTCTCTCTTACAATACAACTCCCTCTCAAGGTTCAGATCCGTCCTTGTGTTATAATATATTTTACTTGACGTATGTATTCATTTTTCAAGACTTATGTGAACCAATGTATTTTACACAATATATTTCCAAGGTTAAAATGTGTCCTCGATGTAATTTTAAAGGTTACAATGCTATTGGGATAATATTTAATAAAACAATGTTTTTTACGGCCAATTTTGGTTTTATTAATATCTTTAGTCTCTTCTGTCTCTCTTTCAAGGGTATAATACATCCTTGTAAATGCAATGTTCTCAAGGTTCAGATATAACCTTGTGTTATATTAGACTTTACTTTAAAATATATATATTTGGTTTCAAGGTTTACGTGAATAGGTGTATTATGCACATTATATTGTCAGGGCTGAAATGTGTCCTCGAAGTAATTTTTAAGGTTACAAATTCTGTATTTAGATGCAGACATTTAGCACGGAATTATTAGATATTTCTTTACCATTTCATTACAAACATCGTAGACATTATGCTGCCAATCGACCAAGAACCAAACTTTTCATCAAACAAGTATGAACAACCGCAAAAGGGGTTTCACGCTATATGTGTAAGGTGTAAACGAAACGATTTGTATTGGCATCATAACAGCCGCATTAGTTATGTTGACTTTCTTAGAATACAAATAATTCGATGTGCTGTTTGTGGTATGCAGATGTACCAACATCCCCGTCCAGTAAGACAATCAGATATGGAGAGAAGAAGATGGGTGTTGAAAGAAGTGTATAATAAATTGTCCAATTAATTTTGTATATATATTAAATAAAACTAAATTGTTTGCTGCAACGTTGTGTTTTATTATTATTTTTAGTTCTTTAATATAACATATTATGTAAAAATGTTATTGTATAAATATTAACAATTTGTAAATATAAAATAAAATCTGAACAAATAATACAAATAAATGAGCTGCCTAATATTACGTTATATAAGGTATGAATTTTCCAGTTTATTATTTAAATGCCTCAATGACACGCAGTAAATTTTCTAAATTACTTTCCGGATCTGAATTATAAAAGTCAATGTCGGCGTGACCCCAAGGTAGAGTTTTTGTTGTTAACGGAATAACATAACGTTTATCGTCGTTGTGGGACAGGGCGATTTTATTTATTACTTGTGTGTATACATCATGTAACACACTGCGAAAAGTTTTCATTTTTCTAAAAATTAAACCGCCCTGTTCCACAACTTTTCGATAATCTTCTAGATGAAGTTCCTTTTCGATAACTGATTTTTTTATACCTTTTGCCTTTTTTAATTCCGCATTCTTAGACTTCACATAGTAAGCCTTGGCTCCGGTACCATAAAAACCAATTATCGGGTCACATGGAAATTCATCTTTCATCTTACCCGGAACCGAAATACTTTTTGTAATATTAAATTCATTGTTTTCAGGAAAATTTGAAGTATCGAATCTCTCAGGATTTTCGGCTATCACGCGATAAAAGTCATCACAAAATACTTTTAATATTAGCGAATCCGTGTCGGTGTACAGTAAAGAAGCATCATTACCAAACTTTTTTTTAATAAAATTGTAAAAAAAATCATAAATGACTGTTTTTGAAATGTCTAAAATGGAAAACCCAATATATATTGGTTTGTTGTAAATAATTTTTAATTTATCCATGTGAATAGCAACAAAATCTTTTGAAAATATTGATCGACTATTGAAGTTAGGTCGAGCAATTAATGCTCTAGCCCCAACTTTCCCTCTAGCATTGTCCCAATGAGTTATTAGTTTAATATCTTTTCGTTTTTCAACGTTTTCCATGGTTTTACCGAAAATCGCATTAATAATTAGTTTAAACAAATCTTTACCAAATTTTGATTTTGCAGAGTTTCGTAAACTAGTATTAAAATCAATATATGTTTTAAGCCACGTTGATTGATTAAATTTCAAAATTCTGTGGGTCCGCATTACCATAAGGCCGTTGTTAATGGCTTGTTTTAGGGTTCTGTAATGAACAATATACTTTTTTTTATCATTTAAATTCGGAATTAATTTTGGTAACTTTGCTGTCTCCGTTGGTGGTACGATGTTTTCCACCAAAAATGGAAGATCTGAATGTGTATCATGCAATTCTTCTGGATAATGCACATCCACTTCCAAAACGTAGCCTTGTGGGCTATTATCATCTATATTCATAATATTTAGATCTAAAATTTCGCGTTCAGATAACCATCTAAAACCACCAAATGGTAATGCTTGGGACATACTATGACCGTACAAATTTGTCGCATCTAAGTAAGTGATATAAGATGATGGTTGAGTTGGGTCAAAGTTTGGTAAATGAGAATTATTGGCAATATGTTTTCTTTCTGTACACTGACTTATACCACCGCGAATACCTTTTTGAAAAAAATGAACCTTGTCTATATCGGTCAAAAGCTCTAACTCTACCTTAGTCATGCGCAACATACAGTCAAAACTTAAACTTGGTAAAGTGTAGTATTGCGCAGAATCTAATTTATAAACTTTTAAGCATGTATCGCGAAACTGTTCGAAAACATCACATAACAATAGAACGTCTGATTTTAAATACAAATCGGAATATTCACCCAAATTTTTACACTTAAACACTCGCCATACTTCTCTTGCTCTATCATAGCATTCATCGCTGATGTGTTCTCCGCGTAATTGGTCATAAAACTGATTTTTCGTTGGAAGATTTGGGTTATTCATCTTTTCAATATTATCAACGTAACTATAAGGAAAAACCCCTTTCTGTCGCATTAAGTTAAATTCCTTGTTATTGACAAAATATTTACGGGTTTCCCTAAACTCATCATTGCTAAGGCCATTACCTAAATTCTCCAACGATGTCGATAAAAATTTAAAGCTATCAATAAAGCGGAGCTTTAAATTTTTTCTTTTTGTTTGACCCGTTTTTTGATCGACATAATCGTGCATGTAAATGCTCTTTGTAAATGATATATATTTCTCCTTACTTTGAGCTATAACATCAATTTTATCCCCATATCTGCATAATTCCTTAATGAACATGTGACTATCATAACCACTTAAATTATGAAATATTATGGGGATGAAATTGGGTATTTTATAATTTAAATTACAAACGGAATGTGCAGCACCAAATCTTTTTTTACCCGTTATATGGCAATGATCTTTAACTTTCTCTTTAACGTCTTGGAATGGCATTTCGCAAATACTACAAATGGTAGCATTTTCAAAATCCTCTCTCTCCTCACGCGTCAATTTAGCCATAGGAACGATATCTTTTAAATATGTATTGTAAAGGTGTCTTAAATCGGTTTCGATACGATCAACGAAAACTTTCGCTGCATCGTCTCCACGGTATAGCTCAAATTTCGAAATAGAATCATCAAAAGAACATTTAATAAGATAGGCAAAAGAATAAGGTTCATGCTTTAGATTTTCAACTGTGTAAGATTTTTGGGGGTTTGGTTCTACTGTTTCAACGGGTTTTAGAACAGATTCAAAATCCGCATAAACAACAAATGGAACTCTCATTTGCTTCTCAATACCCTCAAATTTTAAAATATTTTCCGGAACACTTTTACCAAATTTATCGACTTTTACATCTGTTGAAGGTGTCAGCGTAAAGATATGCTTACAATCATTTTGTTGGTGTAACATTAAAGTTGATGGTGAAATAAAGTGAATAAGGCAGCCATCGCAAAAGTATAATTTATCGTGATGTTTGGAAATTTGACTGGAAACTAAGCGAGACAAATCAGTTATCCAGCAGTAGTGGTTTTTAACACAGTTGTCGTCACAAACATGTTCACTGTCACCTACACCATCATCTTTAACATTACAATCTTTAGTAATAAGCAACAAATTTACATGTTTTTGTAGTTTCTTTGGTGCATATCTTAACGGACCGACAACTTCGTATTTAATTTCATTATTTTCAAACCGAGACTCTAATCCATATACATTGACTGAAATATTATTTAATTCCTCAAATTTTGAAATATCGCGCAATTTAACTGGAAAATTCATACCTGTAAAATTTAACACTGTTGAGAAATGGGGGTATGAAGTAACCTGTGCCCGCATCATGGCTGCTGGAAACAAAGCTGACGTTATGGCCCAGGCAAAACAGCACTCATCCCTATTCATAATGTTCACAACAGCCCTTTTAAGTTCAATAAACCTCGGCAACTTCACATACGAGGAACCGCCCAACGGTGAGAACTTGTTAATGTTTACCTCAAGATATAAAATTTTTTCCAATGCCCATCCTGAAATCCAAACAAAAAAAATATAAGTAAATTTTCTAATGGATTGCTACGTTTTATTTAATTTTGGTTTAAAATGTTTTTTATTCTTTTAACATACCTGAATCTTTCTCCTGAAATTCCGTAGACTGAACTTTCATTGCCTCCACAAAAGATTGGTAAACATCATCCAAGTCGCTTCCTTCATTTACAATTTCATTACACGTATTGAAGGATTTCTCACTGAAAACGTCCTGTGATGGTAGAAAATATCGTCCGACGACAACCATATTTATTTTAAGAGACCGGTGAACATGCAAAATCTTACTGATTAATTGCATTACTTTTGGTTTAAGTTCTTCAAAAAAGACGGAATAGTCCACATGCTCATTATCACTGCTGATGTGATAAGATGCAATTCTGTTTTTAAAACTGCTTTGCACCAACTGAACACCCGGACACACTGCTACACTTGTCTTACTTTTATGTTGTATTGTTCTTTGATGAGCTGCAACACAATTCTTTGGTATGCTAATATTGCATAGCTCACACGTTTGCATAGCAGATGTTGATGCGGCACCATCAACTTTTCTCCGCTTTTCCGCACCCACACTATCATTAAATCTTGCCACACATGACTCCTTTTGATGACGTGATAAATTATATGTGCGAGTAAACGCAGCACCACATTTTTCACACACATAAGACATTTTACTAAATATATTATAATCAAGAGAGAGAATGAACTTGCACTGTTGAAGAAAAAATGTACACTGACAAATTTTGCTCCCCCCACCTATTTATAGAGCACACACGACGAAGATTAGACCACACCTCAAGGTCATCAATATAACAAGTGACCTCGAATATGGACAAGGTCATGCTAGACACAAAACGGCACCCAAGGCCAAGGTCAAATAAACACCTGCAAACGTACATGGTCAAGGTCATATGACATCACACAAAAAAACCCTGCACCCATTCAAGGTCAAGGTCAAATAAACACCTGCCCACCTTCGCGGTCAAGGTCAATGGAAGGAGTGGGGGGAGAAGGTCATTTCCCATTTCTACACTACTTGTCTGTAAATGCATATTATATATTTCCGTCGAATTATATCAAACTAGTATAACTTTATATTTCATTTAAAAACGATGTGCCTATTTGAAATTTAGCCTATCCACCTTGTATAAAATTTTTTACAATTTAGATTAACAGGTTAAAAATGTACTTGGCGTTTTGTCATAGAAACATTTAAATTACTATGAATTAATTGGCACGTACTATAAGACCATTATATAAAGTATTCCGTAATAACTAAACTAAAAATGTATATTCATTAATGCATTTAAGTAGGTTAGATGGACTTTTTACCAATTAACCAAAATAAACTATATGAATTTATTGAGTGAAAAAGTGGTCAAATGCCGCTCGATCTGGCCGGATGAGTGTTCCGAATCAGTGCTTTAATAGTTAGTCCTTTATCGTTATTTTTAATTAATTTAGGGGGTCGGAAGGAAAACAACAATATATTTTTAAAGATTGAGATTAATATCTGAATATTTGATTCTAGTTGCATGCTTAAATTCCCAGCGATATTTTAAGTCCATTGCTGCGATCTTTGGGAATTTAATTAAGCTTTGTCGGGGAGATTTGGGTAAGTTAACGATACTAAGAAGAAAATTATATAGTATGCTAAAAACATTTATAATAAATCTCAAAAATACAAATAAAAATTACGATTATTCTAAATACCACAGTTTTTTACACGCATGAAAACAAAATGGCATTTTACCCCATACTCTGGGTAAAATAATAAATGCAGTGGGGTAAGATGACTATGAGTACATACATCACAATATAACCGCGCATAGGCGTAGTTAGGGGGGTACTTGGGGGTGCTTAGCACCCCCAAAATCTTAATTAGCACCCCCAAAAAATTTACATTTATTTTTCTTTAAGGTAAAATAAAATACCTAATTAAATAAATACACACAATCTTTTTTTTTTTTTTTTAGGACTTCAGCACCCCCAGTGTTGACCGTCTAACTACGCCTATGTAAACCGCAACCCTTATATATGGTACAGGGTGAGTCAACGATAGAGTAAAGTTAATTTTCTACTTTATTTTAAAAATAAGATAAAAATTTAAAATACAAAAGTTGTAGAAACCATTGAGGTGCACATTTAAAAATTATGCAGGAGTATACGGGGTGGCCCAAAAAAACGTGGCGAATATAATTAGTTTTTTTTAAACGGAACACCCTATATATTGTATTATTTTCTGATTACAAACAAAATTCTTCGCTTATTTTGTAAATGTCATATGTCTAAATTCAATAGTTTTTGAGATATTGACGTTTGAAATATGACATTTTCAGACTTTGACAGGCTGTAACATTGGAACCTATTATCTACCTATTTAAAGTTACAACTAATGGTTTAACATGTTAAACCGTTTAAAGCGGCTTTTTGGTTTAACATGGTAAACCGGAAGTTGTAACTTGTAAATAGAGAATTAAAAATTAAGACAGGGAGGTGAAAACCATTTTTCTCTAAGATGAACCGTTTTAATGTTACAGCCTGTAAAAGTCTGAAAATGCAATCTTATAAACGTCAATATCTTAAAAACTATTAAATTTAGACATATGATATTTACAAAATAAGCGTAAAATTTTGCAGGGAATCAAAAAATAATACAATAAATAGATTGTTTCATTTAAAAAAAAACTAGTTATATTTGCCAAAGTTTTTTGGGCCACTCTGTATACTCCAGCGTAATTTAAAAATGTGCATCTGAACGGTCTCTACAATTTTTGTCTTTGGAAATTTCATCCAATTCTTAAGATAAAGGAGAAAATAAACTTTACTGTATCGTTGACTCACCCTGTACGTACAGTCTTTATATCATAATAAACAAGAATAACACTGTAGTCAATTTTCTATGGAGGGATCTTCGTAAATATCTCATTGCTCCTGTCAAGTATACTGACCGTCTTCATTTGAAACTGATGGTTTGCTAAGCCCACTAGGACCTGCTTGGTTAGATGAGTTAATTATATGACACGTGAACCTCTTTTGTTGCTGATCATTCAACTTTTGTTTTTGTGGTTTTAGGGTGGTAATCTTAATTTTTTTCCCCAATTCTTTCGTTCCTTTTCCTTGATTCACCATCGTATCTCCGACTCTTATTTAATTATATTTTTAAAATTAAATCTATTAACCAAAACAAAATAACATAAAGAGTTCTGGTGGGTAATCACTAAAGATAGTGACTAACGTATACCTAATATATAACTAAGAAAGATGCAGTTACCTTTTGAACATCAATACATATGCCAAGTTGCATAAAATATTTTAACAAAATCGTATAACGAATAAAAAAAAACAATCGGTATAAATCTAAACAAGATTCAGATTTTTCAATAAACAAAAAACATTATGATAAGCAACTCAATATTAAAAATTCTTTGTTTAACCACCAACATTTAAATAGTAGGTATATTAAATAATTTAGCTAAAATGCCATTATTAAAGTATAGAGGTCTAAATTCGGCTCAGATGACGTGGCCTGGCAGTAATGTCAGTGGCGGCTTGCGGTCTTAAAAAATGGTGAAGAGCTAGGTATAGTGCGGGTACTTAAACAAACATTGACTAAAAACCCGTGTAACAAAACGTCTCTCTTATACTCATCTGTCCAACAACTGAATGGAGTTTCCAACAAATTATAAACTATGTCATTAATTGGGTTCATTTTTAAAATACACAACATACTAAGTAGGTCCATTCACTACTGAATTAATTGAAAAATGAAAACAAAACTTTTTAATCACAGTAATCACGTAAAAACGATATCTATGACCTTACGTTTCGCAAAGCCTCAAAATGAATACCCTAAAATTAGGCGAACCAATTCTAAAACAATGGTGCAGACGACTGATCTATTTTTAAATTGCCCTTCATCATAATGCAAATTGTTACATGCTGTTTGCTTACTAACGTTACGTAACTAGAGCAACGGTGAATATCAAAGCCATGTTGGGCGTTGGGTCTTCACTTGCTTTGAGCTAACGGACGCGGTCGTCTGCGGCGCGCCAAAATGCACGAGTGTTTATAGTTATTGTCCATCGGAGTTAACCGTGGCCCTATTATGCATACTTAGCTACATTCAGAATAAATTAATAAGTAATATTAACTCCAACATAATTATTTTTTAAGGGTTAAAATGGTAGCTGAATTGGTACATTAATATTTAATATTGTCGAAAAATTTTTCTCCTGTTTATTTTTTTGGTGAAGAGCCCCTTTACCTACTTCACCTGACGAGCCGCCACTGAGTAATGTAATCTAATAAGTAAAGTATTCAACCCAAGTAGGTACATAGAATTCTGTGTGTTTTCAGGGATCCTCACCCAATATTTTAGGTGGTCGATTACTGAAAAATGTATTAAATATTGCTCTAGGATATTGAAGAAGTCACCCATAGTACGTCAGCTCCATAAACCACGTATAATATAAAATATTTACTCACCTTTATTGTAATAATACAGCCAGTCAACGCAAAAATATTACACAGCATGTGGTAAGAGTCCATTAACAATGTCAATGCATGCGTAAGGTGACTGACTATTAGCTCTGTTATAAAAAATAGTATCGTCAATGTTAGCACCACGTACAGTTGCATGGGTTGAATTTTCCGAAACCATTCTTTCATCGGCATTTTGTAGCTATTTTGTTAACCTAAAATGGAACAATTTAATTAAACCAAATATCTCATAAAACATTCTTAAGAGGGCACTTATATTGTTATATATTAATGCTGATAAAGCTATTTTAGATCATGAATTTATACATGTGAAATATATACCGTAGATAAAATAAAATCAGTTATTATTAATGTAATAGTGTTAGCATTATATGAAAATATAATGTTAGATAATAAAAGTATAAATAAAATGATGTCCCTAAAGATATTATTAGTGACGGCTTTTAACGTGGAGCTAAAGTAAAGTGCCGATGTTCTAATCCAGCTTAGTTTTTCAGACCTGAAAAATTTTTTTCCTACGACCATCTATGAAAATGAGAAAAAAAGCACGGTTAATTTATCTAGATAGCCCCGTATATCATACGCGTGTTGAAAATAGTATATTACATAACAAGTGATGAAAGTGATACTTTTCAAACGAGGAGATATTTAGCACGAAGCGTCAGCCGAGTGCGGAAATTCTCCGAGTTTTAGAATAATCACTTTCACACGAGTAATGTACACTATTTTTCCTACGACCACAAAGAATTATTTAAAAAAACCTTTGATTTGTGAAAAAAATATTTCAACTCTAGAGTTGAAAAAAAATATTTCAACTCTAGAGTGGAAATACAAGGCACACTATTTAATTTAAACATATGATGCCAATTTGACAGATCAAAAGGCCAAAGGTTCAAATCCCATCAGGAGTATTTGACTTTTTTTTATAAAAACATTAAATAAATTATAAAATTATTTTGAATTGAGATCTTCCTTGTTGAATGAATTTTTTTATTTTTTAATCTAGGAAAGATGCAATAAACATAAATTTAAAAAAAATCACCAAACAAGAAAGTTTTCAATTCAAAATAATTCTATAAATTATTTAATGTTTTTATAAAAAAAAGTCAAATGCTCTTGATGCGATTTGAACCCGGGATCATTCGATCTGTAGGTCGTAGCTCTAGTTTCTACGCTATGGCGGCCCATAAACATTTTTTGTTTAAGTTTAATATGACATTTTCTTCAGCGGGGCTTGTTTTGACTGGTAATAGATTTTCCAGTATATTCTTAACTTTTTTATAATTTCAGATGGAGTATTTTTACACTCTAATTCGAAATCATTCGACAAATACGTGATAAATAAACTAAACTGCTTTCTAAAATTTGTTCGTTTTAATAAATAGGTGTGATCTGTCAGATTGGCATCATATGTTTAAATTAAATAGTGTGCCTTGTATTTCCACTCTAGAGTTGAAATATTTTCTTTCAACACGCGTGTGATATTCGGCGCTTTCGAGCCAAGTTAACCGTGCTTTTTTTCTCATTTTCATAGGTGGTCGTAGGAAAAAAATATTTCAACACTAGTGTTGAAATATAAAGGCACACTATTTAATTTAAACCTATGGTGCCAATTTGAAAGACAACTCCTATTTATTAAAAAGAACAAATTTTAAAAAGCAGTAATTGTATAGTGTTTAACTTATATATCATGTATTTGTCAAGTAATTCAGAATTAGAGTGTGAAAATACGCCATCTGAAATGATAAAAAATGTTAATAATATACTTGAAAATTTATTATCAGAATAAACAAATTGCACTGAAGAAAGTGTCATGTATTAAACAACAAACCTTTATCGGTAGCGATAGCGTAGAGAATAGAGCTGTAGCCTACAAATCGCAAGGTCACAGGTTCCGGCCAAGAGTATTTGACTTTTTTTTTATAGAAATATTAAATAATTTATAGAATTATTTTGAATTGACATCTTTCTTGTTAGGTGGATTTTTTAAATTTATGTTTAATGCATCTTTCCTTGATTAAATTTAAAATTTTTCATTCTGGTTAATCTAGAAGTCAATCCAGGATTAGTTCTTCCTATAATATATTAAATATGAAAAAATGAAAAAATGAAAAAGTTAAACTACAAACAAAGGAAAAGCCTATTGACAAACTATGAAAGCAGATATTAAGTAGAACATAATCTTAAGTATGCTAATTTCAACACTAGTGTTGATATTTTCTTCAAAAATCAAAGGCTTTCTTAATAATTCTTTGTGGTCGTAGGAAAAATAGTGTATGTTACTCGTGTGAAAGTGATTATTTAAAAACTTGGCTAACGCCTCGTGCTAAATATCTCCTCGTGTGAAAAGTATCGCTTTCATCACTTGTTATGTAATATACTATTTCTCCATGGTGGCCAAATATGAAATTTTTATTTTAGACTAGAAATATCGTAAAAAAAACTGAATTTTTATTTCTTGAGGGCATGTTAGATGCTAGATTGCGGTGGTGGCTATTCAGATGAAGGAACTAAAGTGCCAGATCCCTATAAATATTACAATTTAATTTTCTTAAAATATGTTATTGGCAGTTGGCTCAATTTCCTAACATTGGTCCAATTGTTTCAAATATTTTAACTGTGGCGCACTATTTTCTTTTTCCGACAGCGGAATAACCCGAGACGCAATACGCATCGTGGGGAGGCAGTTCCAAGTGGTGATTGTAATAGTGTTCAATCCAATATCAAGAAATTAATTTTGTAATACCCCAGGACCTCAGGTTGTGTGGTAACGATTTTTGATCTGGAAGATGGTGAGTCGGGAATAAACCGCTGCAAGCGAAATTTTATTATTGGTATTTACGGAGAGCAGGAATACCACAACAAATTGAACATATTCGTAATTTTTGCTAGTAGCAACAAGGAGTAAAGCCAGTGCCAATAAAATTAACGCCGTGTTTTTAAATCAATTAGGGAAGATAATGAAAATTTTGGGAACCTTTGTTATGGGCTGGGGTTAACTCGTAGTCGATACCCCAAAGAATAGATACCTAATTTTTATAAAAAAAATCCCATATCCTATAAACATCAAGGTTAAAAACTGGAACAACCTAATAATGAAGAAGTAATTGTTAAAGCAGCAATTTATCAATTGAACCACTTCCGGTCAATTTCTTTTGTGAAAACAATCGCCTGATAGGTATAACAAACACCAATTTGTTTATTTTATTCGGTAAACAGACCCGACCGACGACAAACCCATTTAGTTAATCATGCGATAAATAAATTGACAAGCCGATTTTTTATGGTTAAATAAAATTATTGTTGTCGATGTCTATATTAAATAATATAGAATTATAGTTAACAATAAAATATAATAACTAAATTTTATTTATAAATTTATTAAGGGGTGCAAATCATATAAAATTGCTGTAATGCGTCACAGGCGAAATATTGTCAAAAATGTAAGTACATTTCATTTTTATTTGTTCGATATTATTGTCTATATTTGGAAGCCAATAAGAATAGTTCCAGTATCTTTTTGAGGGTCTGTTTAATTATTTTAATTAGGAACGGTGTGCCTGAGAAGTAAAACGCAAGATACCATTTTTATGCAGAATTGACCAGGCTATTGGGCATTTTTGTCATAAAAAAATTTACCCGGATGCTGTACGATAACTAGTTTCTGAGATATAGCCGGTAGCCATTCTTAGTTGACCACCCGGTACAGACGTCTTTTGCTGGAAAGTAAACCTAGAGCTTATTTTAGTAATGATGGCCCCTCCTTAAGACTGCGTGGCTGCGCTTCCCCCATGCCGTCTGCCTCAAATACCATAATTTTATTTCATCATGTTTAATTCATCGGGAAATAATAAATAAATTTGGTATATATACCGATAACTCAGGAGGATTGGCAACATTACCTGCAACTCTCGTACCCCCTTATATTACGTGATTCTGATGTTCAATTGTCTTTTTTACATCACCATAATCATCACCACATGAAACTACAATTCTTTACTAATTTAACCGAATTTCTATCTCTTATATTAAGAAAGTTAGCAATAGTGCCGACTTTATTTTGAACACACGGTATGTGATCATGATTGCGTTAAAATTTGCCATGTAAAATAGCGGATTTTTTACCCAAATTCCAAAAAAACTAAGCAGGATCTTAAATTTTTGTTTTTACTAATGGAAAGGCGTCTATGTGGATGTGAGAAAGTTATTTTCATGCAAAAAAGAATCTAGGAAAAAAATATAAGCCAGTAAAAACTATCGAATTTATTGTTTAATTTTAATGTATTGTTATCATTATTTAAAGTTTTTTTTTAAATGAAAATAACTTTCTCACACTCCTCAATATATGTATGTATCCAATTTTAAAAAGTTTTCAATAATCCATTAAAAAACATTATGTTTTTAATATTATATATATAATTTCGCATGGAGCTGGTAACTTTGGAAAAGAGTTTAGAAATATTGTTCGTATGCTCTTAAAAAAATTAAGAAACGTAAATCACATCGTGGCCAACTATCCAAGCTAATGTTTTCTATATGAATTTGTAATTCATGGATTTTAGATATTTTCTCAAAAATTAGTAAAAATATCCGAGGCACTGAATTTTGCGTACCTAGATTTGCGCCCTCTCATACGCAATATCCACGAGTCGCCACTGCTATTTAGACTAGCTAGGTGCACTGGAGCATAACTGAGATGGATGCAGCCATGTGTTTCGACCGTGCGCGATACTATTCGAGGATCATATCTACTTAAAACGAAAGTTTCCAGACATTTCCTATATTTAATAAGGGCTTACTAAAATAACCTGCATTTTGGTGTATGGTAGCAGCTTCCTTGAACTTTCTCTTACTCCAGTGTGGTACTTTATGCAGGATTTCAGCTTCTGTCCCCATGATATGATTGCCGTGTGTCCAGGCATGGTCAGCTGCACCAGATTTTTCTGTCTCTCCGTTCAGATAGTAGCAATACGCTAAAAGAACAGACCGAAAAATCAAGTGCAGCTGAAGATACCTGGATCTAGTATAAATAGAGCTGATGTAGTTATATAATACTTATTTAGTATTTACCTAACAACTAAAGACAATGAAAGTCCAAAACTCCTCTATCATTGCAGAATAATTCTTTTCTGCTAGCAGTATAGATTGCATTTAGAAAATAAAATTGTCACAAATGTCTGTTGTTTTTATGGATAAGAGAAAAAATGTCCCTCCCATTTTACAACAGAAATCAAATTTTTAATCCGAATAAAATGTAACTAAAAATTCACTTGGTTATTTTTGAGCCGGCGTTATTTTATCATTCGACATAATTAGAACATGATACGACGCATAACTTACCTAACAAGAACTAAAACAGGTAAGATAAGGGTAATTATTGAAATGTAAAAAACAAAATGGCATCCAAGATAAACAGTTAAGTAACCAACTATTCACAAGCTTCTTCAGATATGTTCAGTGCTAGACTGATAGAAGGGAAAATGATAACCTAGATAAACAATGTAATATCTTTATTATTCCATTATAGGATTTAAAAAATGGTTATGTCTGTTATTGAAATCGCAGCTATTATTTTTATTATTTACCGTATGTCAATAAAAGATACCAGGAGTCGTATTGTGTGAATTTGATTAACTTCGCTAGAACTATAAAGACATTTACACCTAAAGAAAGTGCAAAAACACATAAATAAAGTAAAGTGCATAAATACTTGTTGTTTCTTGTCCTTCTTTCGAATTAGGCTTTTTTCCTCTTTGTTCGCTACCAGGGCCATTCCTGAGAGGAACCTACAACTTAACGTGGGTTCTGAATTACAGTCCTCTGTCATACGCTCAAGGGTATCAACCCTGGAATTCTTGCATCATTACATTACCTACCGATTGAGGAGTAACCTCTCCCATACCTCACGAAATATCTGATCTCATCCGGCCTGGTTATCGGCTTGAGTGGGGGGTGGGTTGGGAGAGGGTACATTTGTCACTCTTCTCTATATTTACTTTTCGCAAACTATTAGTTTACATTTATTTTCACTTGCTTGTTAACTTTTTAATGCTTTTAATATTACATGCGATTAGACTCAAGTTTACACTTAGAGCGTTTTCACACGGCACCATATATCGCGCGCGATAAATGGTCGCAATATTGCTTTACACCAAATTATGTGTTCTCTATCGCTTGTGTGTGAAAATGGCTCATTAGAAAACATATAATTTGGTGTAAAAGCAATATTGCGACCATTTGTCGCGCGCGATATATGGTGCCGTGTGAAAACGCTCTTAAGGTTTAAGTATAATAAAGTTTATAGGTTTTCAACCTCAACTCTTCTTTGTAATAATAATCCACGCTCTGCACTGAAAAGAATCTACCTAAAATGAAAGGATGGAGAAAGAGGTCTCATAAATATAAATAACTAGAGACCTCTATGAGAAAATACTTCTAAGAGTCGAACCAGGAAAAACTTGTAGCAAAATGAATTTCCTAACATCAACCGCGCGGCGCCAAGTTAACATCTTGTAACTTGGCAAGAGAAAGCTCTACATGGCAAATACCCTACTGTATAAATAGAGAAATGTTACTAAATTGATTAGAAAAAAGGCTACAAGCTACATGCTAAAACAGAGGGATTTATTATTTCTATCCAAGATAGTGTCATTCAAACTAGAAACTATAAAAAGGTCATCTTGAAAAAAATGTGAAAGATGTGTACAGAAAATATAATTCAAACAGAGAAAAGATAGACAATATTACTGCGGGTTGTGGTGCTACGGCACCCAACGCTTATCTGGGAAGGTTTAATCAGATAACAAAGATCCACAAAAAACTGGCTCATAAACTAGGTCTAAAAAACCTCTCCATACTATCAATACTTACCCGAGCCACTCTTTGAATCCCCTGAATATCTCTTATACTGGAACATGCCAATAATAACGGATAGAACAGTAGACCACAACCCTCCGGATATACTTTTTATCGAACAGAATACCAAGAAAGCTTTCATAATCAATATAGGTTGTTCAATAACACACAACCTCTCTAAAATCGAATCGGAGAAGAAAAATAAGTACTTAAATTTGGCAATAGCGATCAAAAATATATGGAAGCTAAAAAAAATAGACATCATTCTGATCATAATATGATGAAAAATCTCAAGCCCAACTTGGAAAAACTTGGCCTTTTAGGTTATTTATACCAATAAATACAAAAAAGCTGTAAAAATAATACTGAAATAATAATAATTCTTAAACCTATTTAAATTCGAACATTCAATACACCGTTAAAAAGAAAATTACATCAAGAATTTTGGTTTTTTAAAGAGCAGGTTGTAAATAAAATAACCCTAACGGATGTATTGTTCTAAAACAAGTTGATTCCATATTATAAACTAGGTTGAAATGAACCATTTTAAGATTTCCATGGCCTACTCTCTATCATTTACCTTGTTTTACCAAAGTTATGTGTAATATATCATTGAAAAAATAATTTTCCATAGAATTAAATTATCGAATACAAATGGTATTTTCCTCTTTCGGGCGTCCCGTTTCGTGCGCTCCAAAAATTATACCTGAAAATGGCCTGTTTCGGGCGTTGAGCTACGACAATTGCTAACCTTTTCCTGTTTCGTGCGCTAATGTATTAATGGCATTTTATTACCTAGGATCATCACCAGTGCTGTAAATCTTAATTAATTTATGGTTGGTATGACAATACAAATATAACAATATAAATATTTTTGTGGATTACGGATTATAATGCAAAGGTAGGTAGGTAAAATTTACTATAAATTGTTCTGAGCATATTCAAAAAAATATTCTTTAACGTACTGCGACTTATGCAATATGGACCTTCAAGTTGTGACGTCAAAGCGAGGAAAGCAAGTTATTCTTTATTCCGGCTATAGATTTAATTTAAAATCAACGAATAAAAACAACACCATTAGATGGATATGTGCCAACCGAACCTGTCCCGGAGCCATCATCACAGATAACGCGCCAGCAAGTGTAATTCAAATCGCACCCGAATATATACGAACTGTTGAAAGGCCTACAAGAGGAAATGTTGTTCTACGACACCATATATGAAAGAAATAACGTACATATGCAGGTTCCTAAACGAGCCAAGAAGTACAGTGAACGAGACCATAGGTTAGAAACGATTATTGCAGACCTCACAGCAGGAAGAGCCACTATTTCACAAACCCTTAGAAAATTAGTTTATATAGTAAATTTTGTTTAATGTAATGACTGTAGTTGTCAATATACCATTTTTAAATAACATTTTGTGTCTTTAACAAACCCTTAGAAAATTAGTTTATATAGTAAATTTTGTTTAATGTAATGACTGTAGTTGTCAATATACCATTTTTAAATAACATTTTGTGTCTTTATTTAATTGTGAAAACGAGCAGAATAAGTAACGCCCGAAACAGGAATTTTGTAGGGTTATATTTTATTAGAATATTCTCTACCTGGGGTGCCAGCACGAAACAGGAACTTTTTGGGTTTACGCACGAAACAGGACGCCCGAAACGCCCCTAAACCATACAAATGTTCGGTTGCCATTTAAAGTTAAACTTACCTAACTTTTTCGAAACTATAAATGTTATGTGAAATATTTTCATATTATGTAGAACAATGCAATAATTATTTGACTTTTATTAATTAATGGCCACTACTTGTTGATAGCAGATTGTAAGGAAAAATTTTATGATTCTGTTAAATCCATCAGTATTTTTACGGGCACTTACCAATAATACTATTTTTTAATTATCTTCTAAATTAAAACTGATAAAAACCAAACAAGTACCTACTATAAAATTAATTTAAATAATTATTTTTGCTCACAAATCAAGGTAATTATCCGATTTAATTAAATTTTTTTGTCATGTAAATAATTATTTTGTTAAAAAACGGTATATAATTATTATACACTATAATTTATTTCTAAATTTAAATTGTTTGGTGATTTTTGGCGGTTTTGCAACAAAGAATTTATTTGGTGCTACTATAGTACCTATGTTATAGGTACTAGCTAGCAAAAATATTTATTGTTTTTGGGATAAAAATAATATTTAAATAATTATGTTTACGACTTCGTGAGTTTTAAAATTTTTGAATAGCGTGTATTAAAAGTCTATAATGTTCATATTGTTATCCTATAAAAATCATATAATACTGTAAATTAAAACAACATTTTCATTGTTGAATATTAAATAAGTATTTTTGATGGATTTTTCCAGCACGGCGTTATTTTACACCCGACACCATTCGATCTGATTTATAGACAATTTTAAAAATATTGTCAACAAATAAAAACATGTTATAAATATCTCTTACCGCACAAGACAGGTAAAATTCCTCTTTTGGCATTTTCAAAACAATTCTAGTCTATTTCAGAAAGGTGTAGAGTACTAAAAGCTCATTAGGTATGCAAAGGGACTACAGAGTGACCCAACGAATATTGAAGCCACTTTCATAATTTGGCATTGATTTCATTGCAAAATTCTTTATTTTCATCAACTGCAGGTAATACCACCGGGGTTTGGGTCAACTTATGGGTTTCGCCTATTGTTATCCATTCACAAACACTGAAAAAGGCGTGACAGAGGCGTGCATTTTGTACTATTAGGTAGTATTAGGTACCTACACTTATTATTTATTAAACATTATAAAAAGAAACAAAATTAAAAAAATACAAAACTTAAATTATAAAAAATCATAATATTCTTCGTGATCTAAGGAACTGTCAAATCCTCTTGACGTTATAATTAACGGGTCGACGGTCCGATCGATCAGGTAGTCAAGTTCCCACATTTTCTCATCTTCTTTGTTGACATAACGGACTGCTTTTCGTCAGTTCTGTGGTATCACCTCCTTAATGGCTTGATCAAACAGTAGCTTAACGTCTTTCATTTTAAATGTCATGTTGTGTCTTTCTACAAATCCTTTCACTTCACCCATATAAGTTATATAGGATTTAGTTCGCAATGATATGGCGGTATGCGCAGCACAGTTACTGTTACACTATGTTTTCAGCTATATCTTCCACGGCATATTTCATAAAATGATGTTTTTGTAAATTTGCTATAGCTAAAATAGTTCCTTTTTAATAAAATTATATTCTATTTTTTTTCTTTGGTTAGTTATCATAAATAATTTAATGCACAAAATTTATCTGCGCCTATGGCCGACTCCGAAATTGAGCCGAACTGGACGGAATTTCCCATTTTATTACTCTACATCTTTCTAATATAGACTATAAATTTATATTCTTAGTCTCGTACTTTCCAAACTTTTCGTTGTATTTTTTTAAAAATTACATCGTTTAGGAATTTATACAAATATTAATACAATACTACTTAATTATTTAAATTTAATTAAGAATTTATAAAAAAAATAAGTTAGTAATTCCCTAAATATTCAAAAATATTTTCGTTCTGTCTAAAACACATGTCGATTTTTTTTCCAATTTTAGTTATAGCCCTTCAACATTTTTCTGACAATAAGAAATACATTTTACATAGCTCGTCAGTAGAGCTAGGATCCGACGAAAGAAAGGAATAACTCAAAACTGCTTATATGCAATTTTTGGTGGAACACAGCAGCAAGATATTGCACGGAGCGACATCTGTGTCGTTATTAGACACATATTTTTAAGCAATAAATAATTTTAAAGAGTTGGAAATCGCTATTGCTATTTTAGTGACAGAGATCGTGCCCTGGTATATAAAAAGAAAATAGCTTAAATATTCCACTTTGCATTTCTACAATTGTATTTTATCCCACGTGAATTAAAAAAGATAATATGTTTTGACATCCTACCATATTATTGTAATAATTGAGTTCGCCATACTCACTGCAAATAACTGGTAGATCGTTGACTTAAGAAAATGACATTTATAAGCTTTAAACCATTGTCTGACGAATTTGATAAATGGGATAATCTTAACGAGGGTGTGAGGTTTAAAAGGTTACATATGATAATGCTTTTATAAAATTGTTAATTTGTACTTAATACAGAACATAACAGGGGTATTGAAAAATTAATAATTCTTCGGGATTAGAATTTAGAAGCCCATTTATAACATAACAAAAAACATACAGCTTTAAAAATATTTAAGTTTTAAGAACAGTTGATTCTTGATATTTGTTCCAGCCTGTAGATTCGTAAAAAACCCGAACTAAATATTATTAAAATCACATAAGGAAGGTTATTAAGGATAGATCCAAGCAGTGGCAGCTAGTCAGGTGAAGTAGGTGAAGGGGCTCTTCACGAAAAAAAAATAAAACCAGGAGGAAAGTTTTTCGATAATATTAAATATGAATGTACCAATACAGCTACCATTTTAGCCCTTAAAAAATGTTCGAACTAATAATATTAATTTAATCCGAATGTAGCTATGCATAATAGGGCCACGGTTAACTCCGATGGACAATAATTATATACACTCGTACATTTTGGCGCGCCCCAGCCGGCCGTGTCCGTTAGCTCAAAGCTAGTGAAGACCCAACGTCCAACATGGGATTTGATATTCACCGTTGCTATGGTTACGTGACGTTAGTCACGCAAACAGCATGTAATAATTTACATTATGATGAAGGGCAATTTAAAAATAGATCAGTCGTATGCACCATTATTTTAGTATTGGTTCGCCTAACCTTAAGGAATTTATTTTTGAGGCTTCGCGAAACTTACGGTTATAGATATCGTTTTTACGTGATTTACTGTGCGATTAAAAAGCTTAGTGTTTATTTTTCAGTTAATTCAGTAGTGTACGTACCTACTTAGTTGTGTGTTTTAAAAATAAACCCAATTAATGACATAGTTTGTAATTTGTTGGAAACTCCATTCAGTCGTTGGACAGATGAGGATAAGAAAGCCGTTTTGTTAAACTGGTTTTTAGTCAATGTTTATTTAAGTACCCGCACTGTACCCAGCTTTTCACCATTTTTTAAGACCGCGAGCCGCCACTGGATCCAAGTAAATCCAGCTAACCTAAACAAACTTTTCCAATTAGTAAAAACGGTGCGGTGAACACATTTATATTTTAAATTTTTCACTTTCTAAAAAAACCAAATTTTCAAAACACATATTTCAGATTTTAGAAAAAGCGTTCAAACAATTTTAATAACAAAATGGGAATAAAATCAATCTTCTTGTAAAAAATGTTAAAAATATTGACAATGGCTGGCTAAATTTTTATTGTAAAAAAGAAATATTGTAGAGAAATCTTATTCTTATGCTCCAGGAGCATTAAATGACAGTTTTCCCTCAATATTATTTGTCGTTGGTTTTCTGGAAAGCCTATGGCCACCAAAGGGGGGGGGGGGGGGGGGGGAGGGGTCGGACATTATTGGGCCAATATTAAGCTATATTAAAAGAGAATCACTGACGGAGGGCAATGACCAAATTACCTTATGAAGAAGCCACCAATGGTCTTCTTTACAAAATTTAATTGAAAAATATATTTAAAAAATTGTAAATATGTTTAGGGGTAGATAACCCTCATCATCAGCACAATAAAATAAAAAGCGACTAGGCTACAATTACAAGCTATTTAGGCAAGTTTATTTATAGAGGAAAAGAACAAATTTTTGGCTAGATATAATAAATTATTAAGGTTATATGTTAAAAGACAGTTAAAAAATATTTAAATAGGAGGAATACAAAGTAAATTTTTTTTGTTGTTGTTATCTTGATCCTGAAAGGATTTTATTGATTTGTAAAATACGCTCATGCAGTTGTAAATATACGAGAAAGTCGTTAAATAACTTTGGATACATGAATATTATTATAATTTTGTAAGTGAGTTTAGCGCTTTCAATTATTTAAAAAGTTTAAATACACTCTTCATCGACAATAAATAAGGGATCCAATATTTGAACACCTTAAATTTTGCACGGAATTTTCTATGTTGCGCCAACCCATGCACCACTTATTTAGTGCCAAGTATGGTCTTTTAATATTTATTAACTGAAGTTACAGTAACCTTCACTTCACTTCATTCTTGTATATTTCTGTCTTCTGTAAAAAAAAACACCAGCCAAAAATATAACAATGGAAGCGACATTCCCGTACGAAGAATTTAAAGAGTCAACTTGGACTAAAATAAACCCCATTCTAATGAACATTCAATTGGCCTTTCAAGCCCATATTACGCTCCTCATTGGCTAAATCAATAAGAAACTAATCGTGATGCAAAATTCAACCAATGGATAGTATTTCCGATCGCTCGAAGTCAACGCGCCGATACGGCTTCGCTCCGTTCTTATCTATGGAAAAATGGAATAGGGACAGATTTACAGATTTTTCAAAAATTACTCGATCGTTTCGTAAACACGGGGATTCTGAAGGACACTTAAAATGTCAGTTAATGTTAAGAAATGTTGAACAAAATCAAAATACTATTGCCGATGCTTTAAAAGAAAACGCTAGATCTCAACCGAAGAATCGATCTGATTTACAAAAACTAGCTATGTGAGTACGTAATTAAAATATAAATTAGTCAATGTTTGTTCGTACCTGCACTATACCTAGCTCATCACCATTTTTTAAGACCGCGAGCCGCCACTGGCATGAAGCTGGTAAGTTTAGCGAATAATTTAAAAATATTGTTCGAATGCCCTTATATATGACTGTACCAGTCATTTTACTTTTTTAATAATTTAATAACTGTTTTTTATTTTTTAACCCATAGCGGTTTTGCTGGTTTAATAGCTTATATAATTTAGATTAATATTACTTTCTTATATCATGATGTGGTTCCTATGAGAAATTGGCTCCTAAACGTTAAATAATATCATAAATTTGGCCAAGAACTAAGATTTTGTTAGCCTACTTATTAATTAAATAATATAGTTCTAATTAATACAGTTTGTTTTGCGCTACGCTGCTTCTGATAGTCCATTATTATATCTTATATGACATAAATATTTTCTGTGTCTTAGTTATGCTCTAGTGTTCCAGTATTAGTTTAACAATTAGTTTTTTACAATGCCAGAGAGAACACTTTGTGTTGCCCTTTAACAGTGGCGGCTCGCGGTCCTAAAAAATGGTGAAGAGCTACGTATAGTGCGGGTACTTAAACAAACATTGAATAAGTTATATTTTAATTACGTACCTACTTACACAGCTAGTTTTTGTAAATCAAATCGATTCTTTGGTTGAGGTCTAGTGTTTTCTTTTAAAGCATCGGCAATAGTATTTTGATTTTGTTCAAAATTTCTTAACATTAACTGACATTTTAAGTGTTTTCCAGAATCCCCGTGTTCACGCAACGATCGAGTAATATTTAAAAAATCTGTAAATCCGTCCCTATTCCAAACGCAATATTTATTCGAAATGAGTAAACACGACCAACAAAACAATTTTTGTAAGCTGGCACTAGTACATAATATATAGCCAATTATATTCTGAAAACCAGGAACACTTAAAATTAATCTTATAGGATCTGCCACTTTTTTAAATTCTTTTTTAAAATCTATGGTTAAGATTCCAGTAGGTCGCCCGTGTAACAAAACGTCTCTCTTATCCATATCTGTCCAACGACTGAATGAAGTTTCCAACAAATTACAAACTATGTCATCAATTGGGTTCATTTTTAAAACACACAATAACAATTGAACCAAGTAGGTACTTCCACACTATTGAATTAACTAAAAAACAAAACTTTTGAATCCCACAGTAAATAACAGTAAAAACGATATCTATAACCGTAAGTTACCCGAAGCCTCAAAAATAAATACCCGAACGTCCCGAACCTATGATAAAACAATGGTATACGAATGATCTATTTTCAAATTGCACTTCTTTAAAATGCAAATTTATTCATGCTGCCGCGTGACGACTCGCGTATCGGACGCCAGTGAAGTCACGTAACCATAGCGACGAGAAAACTGGATGGCTGTGCTTGCCTTCCAATGCTGTTGAGTAGAGAACACGGCGGTCGACTGGGGCGTGCCAAAATGCACGAAAGTGTATAATTATTGTCCATCGGAGTTAACCGTGGCCCTATTATGCATAGCTATATTCGGATTAAATTAATATTATTAATTCGAGCATAATTATTTTTTAAGGGCTAAAATGGTAGCTACATTAATATTAAATATTGTCGAAAACATTTCCTCCTGGTTTTATTATATTTTTTTTTGAAATCTTCACCTTCACCCTTAACCTACTTCACCTGACGAGCCGTCACTGCCTTTTAATCTATTTAAAAAGAAATGCTGTCCTTCACGCTGGAAAAGGGTAATTTACATTGTAGGAGTTTAAACTTTTTTTCAAACTTCTTCCTTGACTTTACGATTGTAATAAGAAACGCCTTGTTTACTGTGCTGACAAACAGAAATTAATTTTTCCTGATTTTTAAAATTCTTTTTTTGATCAGAAATATATTAATAAAAATTCACATAATAGCTTAAAACAAAGATGTTAACGTGATAAAAAACGTGGCAATGTCGCCTACAAAATTAACAACTACATAAGATAACCTTAAAATTTTCATATTATTTTTTTCAAAAAATGTATGTTTTTATTTTTTTCTAAAAATGTATGTACTCAACTTCGTTTTTCACTATATAAGAAACTTTCACAAGTTATTTTTCTTTTTCTGTTACGTATAATAAAAGTTTTAGGGTATATTATCTATCTGTTAAAAATATTAGAAAGCAGAACCAGAAAAATCGTGGTTTAAAATTATTTACATAGCAAAGAGCCATTAACAAACCTTTATTTTAATAAAGCATTAAGTATCTATATACATTTTTTATAATAATTGATGTATGCGAAAAATCTGGGATAAATGTTTTAATTTTGATTCAAATAACAAATAAAAAATGTGACAGATGAGAGAGAGATTTCAAAAAAAAAAAATTGAAAATTTATTTTAAAGTTTTAATTATATAGGTTCAACTTATATCATCCGCCATGCAGAACATAAAAATAGAAATATTACGACTATTCATGGTAATTTCTAATTTTCAATTAAAATTACAAACGATACCCCGATTTAATCTTCAAAATCTCCACTAACGCCGCGTCACTGCATTCTCGTGAAATTCGTTTAAATAATATATTGTATACGATAAAAGAAATTTTATTGCCATCGCCAGACGCAGGTTCAGTATGCGCGATATCGTGGAAATGCTGTATTTGTTCGTGATGACTCATAGATTACTGTTTGTTCTTAATGTTCGTTCAGTTAACTGGTATAGACCACTTATCCAGTCAGTTGGTTATAGAGGAAACAAACAATATCCATGTGGAAGTAGAAAAAAATTATAAAACAGATTTTATAAACACGCGCATGCAGTGGAACCGCTAGCGCGGATTACGACACGCCAGCAGATGCTCTTTAACACCCTTGCAAAATATATATAGCAAAGCTGAGAGCCATAATACTAATGTTATCAGATAAGTTAAATATAATAATGGCCGTAAAGCGGAATAAATTATGCATAATTTGTTTAAAATTATGCTCGTTAATTTTATACTAAATATATATAATGTTAATAAATTGATCTATTTAAATTCACTAGACAAACGCCATTAATCTCATCGACTAAGTTTCGTGATACAAAAGGAAGTAGCAAATAGTTTTATGAGGAAATGGCAATAACGACAATGAAAACTATTGTCATTAATATTCGCAGTGCCAGTGGACGAAATATAAATGATAGATTATGTATTGATTGATTTTAGATTATCCTTTTTTCAAAATGGCAACACATTTAATTCGACCCTTTCTTTAAAAATCTGAAATGGGAATAATTTCTTGCAATTTTTAATTGCCCTAAACTAATATCCAATCGAACAAGTTAAGACATTCTTATACGTTCTAAAAAACAGTTTGACATAAATACCTTTCGGGTGTCTAGTAATTATTGTCGACTAAAAAAAGTGAAAATTATTTATGTAATAACATAATTTTCTCAATTTATTTCAGCATTAATAAACTTTCACGTTATTGAACTTATGTGGGATGGTATGTTAGAATTTTCCTTGTTTCATTATTATTTACGATTTATTAATTTATTTATTTAAATTTAAGGTAAAGGCTCGGCTAAAGGTATATTGATCATTTTTAAACAATAATATTAATAATTGGGCATTTGGACCCTATCGTATAGAAAATAATACTTTGTATACCTAGTAGGAATAGCTGAACATTCCCGGACGACAGTAAAGGCCTTTTTACATTGGGTGTAATTGCAAGAAAAAATTGCCTGAAAGCATGCGCTTTGTCGAAGTTTTAAACAGCTGATGCAGGTTTTAAATGGGAAAACGTGCATCAGCTGATTAAAACGTCGTCGAAGTGCATGCTTCCAGGCCATTATTCTTGCAATTGCACCCAATGTAAAAAGGCCTTAAAGATTGTATGTCGAGGCGCAAGCCGAGACTGACAATACGGAGTCCGGGAATGTGGCTTTTTCTACGAGGCATACATACTATTTTTCCGTAAATCGAAAATTATTAAATAGACATAACTTATTACAATCAACTTAAAATTTTGAAATAAATTTCACTAACTTTGTTCACAAATAAAGGATGCCATTAAATATTTTTGTTGTAACTATGGAGATACAGTAATATTGAATTGTCAAGTTTAACACATTTTAGTTTACAAGTAGCCGTACAGAAATAATATTTCTTTACAATACCGGGGAGTCGACGATTGCGCGGAGTAATTTTATGCCTTGAAGATAAAATTTGTCGACAATTAACTTTTATGTTAAGGTATGGTTTGATATCAGGCACATTTTAAAAATATTTTGAATTATACAGGGTGCGCCCAAAAAGTAAGGTGTCAAAAAGGTACATTTTTTTAAATGGGACACCCTATAAATTGTATTATTTTCTGATTCCTCACAAAATTCTACGCTTATTTTGTAAATGTCATATCTCTAAATTCAATAGTTTTTGAGATATTGACGGTTAAAGTATGGCATTTTCAGACTTTGACAGGCTGTAGCATTGGAACGGTTCATCTTAGAGAAAAATGATTTTCCCCTCCCTATCTTAGTTTTTTATTCTCTATCCAAAGAAACCAACCTCCGGTTTACCATGTTAAACCAAAAAACCGGTTTTAATGGTTAACCGTGTTAAACCGGAAGTAGTAACGTTTAGGTAGAGAATAAAAAATTAAGATGGGGGGTGAAAACCATTTTTTTCTAAGATGAACCGTTCCAATGTTACAGCCTGTCAAAGTCTGAAAATGCCATATTTTAAACTTCAATATCTCAAAAACTATTGACTCTAGACATTTCACATTTACGAAATAAGCGTAAAACCTTGTGAGGAATCAGAAAATAATACAATATATAGGGTGTTCCATTTAAAAAAATGTACCTTTTTGCCACCCTACTTTTTGGGCGCACCCTGTATACTTCAAAATATTTTTAAAATGTGCCTGATATCCAACCATGCCTTAGCACAAAAGCCTATTGTCGACAAATTTTATCTTTAAGCTATAAAATTGCTACGCGCAATCGTTGACTCACCCGGTACAAAGTACAATATTAAATTTTTCCTAACAGTTATTTGCCGTTGCCTAGCAACGACTAAGTGTAAGGAAATATTGACTTTTTCTTTCAAAAATGTTATAAAAAATGTCAATATTTCCGATCGATTTTCGGAAAAATATATTTTCCTACAATTTCAGTTTTAAATTCTTGAATAATTTATTGAGAAAATAATTAACAAATACGCTCTCCAATAAAAACACGCGAAACTACTCATCACAATAATTCCAAGCAATAGCATCAGCCGATAGCTCTGTACACGATGTACTCTTAACTGACTAGTGGTGGGTCGGTATCTATGTAACTGCTACTTTCAAACGGTGTTTTTTAGTACGGTCGTGTCGCGCTCCACCTCCTATAAGCAAGCAGTTACTCTGAAACTATTAAGATTTCGTCCTTCGCTGCTACACGCTGCGATGCTAACCGAGAGAAAGCGACAGCGGCCGGCCTCTTCAGCATTGGGGAGCGCGCAACGCCAAACGGTATCTGGAAAATAATTACAATCTCGGGGTTGACGGTATTTTGTCCTTGAAGGGTATTTTGTTGCCGAGGGAACTCTTGCGGCCGCCGTTCGCGGGTATGTGAGACCGTTTGATTTTGACGGTGTGACTCGTTAGTTACGGTGCCGGTGTCTTTCTCGCGCCGTAGCCACGGTGGTATAGTATTTTTTAATGGAGGCGGTCTTAAGGATCCCTTTGGCGTGGATCGATGATGAGAGAAATGACGCAAGAAGTTAAAAACCGTTGTTATCAATTTGATTAAAATATTTTAACATTATTAAAAACTTAAAATAGTTTTGTGCATGGGGATAGGTACTAAAATACTTCCCCCCTGGTCCATGCCTGCTCCACCCCATGATGCTTTTAAATTTGTTATGGTATCACAACAACTGTCGGTTAAAAATGACAATTTTCGAATTTGGATTTAAAAAATAATATGGTGTTAATTCTGTTTTTCGTTTTGAACTCGACTTACCAGCAAAAAGTACTTTATCTGTTAATCAAAGCTTATGCATTCTTAGCGATTTTTTTGAATATGATGAAATAAATTTAGTTGTTCAGTTTTCTACAAAATATCGTAAAATTATTTTATTGAGTCTAATACTTTTTTTATTTTAACATAATCCAAAACAATTTCCTATAAAATTATGGTTGAAAGTTTTTAATACCATTTAAGGTAACGATTGAAACTGTTAATAAAAATAAACTTTATTTGGCCATAACATTTTTTTTTTGTTGAAAATATCGTACAACATAAAAAATACAGTAAAAATGAAGCATAAGTTGATGAAGTGATTTTTTTTTATTAGTTTTAGCTTTTTGTTGAACACAATAGCTTTTTATTTTTAATACTTAATAAAAAAAGCTGCCGTTAACGTAGATAACAGTAAGTGCTATGGAGTAATGGGGAATTGGGACATTGGGAATTATTATTTGAATATAATTTTTTTATATAATAAATGTACACTTTTGGTGTATAATTCACATTACCAAAAATATTTATAATTAAATAAATTTTAATAAAAAATATATACCCGATGGAAGTATTATACAGGGTCCTGCGCCTCACCTCCCGTCTTCTGTAGCTCACTTATTAATTAAGTTAGGATTTTGATATTTTGCAGATTTTACCTGTATCCTAGGGCGCATTTCAGAAAAATATTTTTGTTTATACAGGGTGTTCCAAAAAAGTGTGACGTCATAAGGATATGTTTTTTTAGATTACATGCCATATATTTTCTTACTTATTTGGATGCATCTTGTAGTTGCCTACATACCCCTAAAATTTTAATTAAATCGGTTTAGTATTATAGGCGAAAAAAAATAAAAACTAAAAAAAATCAGTTTTGCACCACTGGTTTTAAAAATTAATAAAAAATAAAAATAATGCCTCGTTATTAAAATTCTATAAAGGTACTTAATAAATAAGGTCCTACAGTCTCGTTAACCAAGTTTGATTAATACGAATTGTACAGGGTGTCAAATTTTGCAAACTTTAAAGAAATTTTTTTTTCTTATTTCAAATTGCAACCCCTCTATATTATTATGTCATTCGATGCAGAATTAAAATTCAAACATTTGTTCTAATTACAACCCTATCGCAATTTCTAACGCATTAAGACTTATTTACAGAAAACTCGTTTTATCAACCTTTCCACCAGTCATTATCATATAATAAATATCAAAGGTGGCTTTGAAAAACAATTTATTGGTAATAAAGTTTATTAAAGTGACAAAAGCCCATTTTGACTTTAGTTATTTTATAGTTTCAAATATTATTAGATTAGTATTAATTATTTACGCTATATTATTTTTTGTGATGGAATACAACCCAGAAGAGCTTGTAGATATGCTTTTCATATTAGGAGCATGCGAAATGAAATGTTTAAATTTTAATCCTGTATCGAATGATATAATAATATACAGGGATTCCAATTTAAAATAAGAAAAATAAATTGCTTTGAAGTTTGCAAAGTTTGACACTAAACTTTGGACACCCTGTACAATTCGTAATAATCAAACTTGGTTAACGAAACTGTGAGACCTAATTTATTAAGTACCTGTGTATAATTTTATTAACGAGACATTATTTTTAATTTTTATTAATTTTTAAAACCAGTGGTGCAAACCTGATTTTTTTTAGTTTTTATTTTTTTTTGCCTATAATACTAAACCGATTTCATTAAAATTTTAAGGGTATGTAGGCAACTACAAGATGCATCCAAATAAGTAAAAAATATATGGCATGTAATCTAAAAAAGCCTATCCTTATGACGTCACACTTTTTTGGAACACCCTGTATAAACATAAATATTTTCCTGAAATGCACCCTAGATTACAGGTAAAGCTTGCAAAACGTCATAATCCTTACTTAATTAATAAGTGAGTGTATACTAGAATTTTTTAATACAATTTACAGAAGAGATTAGCACTACCGTAGGCTAGGTGATGTGCCCCCCCCCCTTCAGACGCCCATGGCAGGAAAGCAAGATGAAGTCCGATTTCATACAGTACATTTCATAGTACGAAGTCATATTTTAAACGGGAATATCTCAAAAACAATGAAAATAGACAAAAAATGATATTTTATACAAGATATGCGTTGAATTTAATTGAGAATTATAAAATAATATCTGGGGCATTCCTTGAAACAAAAGCATGTTTGATATGCCCTGACTATTAGGGACACCCCCTATGATTTAAAATAATGTTAATGTTTGTCCCCAACCTGCCTATTTTCGAAAAATTTAAATAAGATATTTCCAGTCGTCGAGAGAGTACCAGAAAGTTATTTCTATTAACGAAAAATTATTTTTAATATATTTTACAATACAAAGAACTTTACAGCCATAAAAAGGTTCTAAATTTAAAACCGTACTACTGCCAGAATGTTGGGTTGCACAAAGAATTTTAATAATAATTAACTAACCTGCAAGTTTGACTGTGACATACATGACATTGGCAGAAATAATTTGCCTTGTTTTTTTTTGTAATTCAGGCCAAGAAGAATTTCAATTTAAGACGGCAAACTTTAGCGGGGGTAAATCCACTCAAAAATAAATTAAATACTTTTCAAAGTACAATTTTTTATTAATTATGATAAAACGTTTTATACTAAGGTCGACAAATATCTAGTAAAAGAGCATTTTCTATTAGATTTTCTTTATTTTTTAATTTGGTTAGCCAATGACACCAGTATCTGAGAATAACAAATTAAAACTGATCGTAGGTTAAAGAAAATATCAAAAATTAATCTACTTACCAGCACAGTCTGAAAGTTTAAATTTTTGCGTTTCTAACTAAACTATATTTTAAATAAAAAGGTTAGTCAAGATTGTCTTCATTCTGGACTGTTCAAAAATAACATAAATCTTTTATACTATTAAACATATGTTATTCACTAATTAACCATAAAAATCACAATTTTTTTAATATACAAAAATTTATTTAAAATTCAACAATCCCATTAGGTTTCTCGTCAAGCACATGGCGACACAGGCGAAACTGACCCAAACACTTCTTTCACTTCCGAGCGTCAGTTAGTTACTGAATTGTTGATAAACTATTCAGTCTGATTTGTGTGCTTTACCTACTTATTTTTAAATGTTGATATTAAGTGATTCGCTGTAAATTTTACGAGGGAATACAAAAAAATATGTACCGAGTCATAAGAGAAATAAAACTTTACGTTTCCTCCTAATCTTTAATAACAGCAGGCGCGGAACCAGTACTTCCTTTGATAGAAGGGGGGGAGGGAGATATTTACAAAAATTCTTTACATAGGAAAAAGAAAAAGCGCTGCAGGCGATAATTTTTTGAGTGCCACGCATCAATATAAATTTTTCAAAATAAAAAAATATACCTACTTATACATTTTTATAGATTCTGTTTCTAATGTCTTAATGTCAGTAATTTAATTATCAACAATTAAAAAAAATGTTAAATAAAAACTTCTTTATAAAATACACATTAAAAATACTGCGGTAGCTTAGCGGTGAATTACTGGCATTCGACCGTGGCGATCCGAGTTCGATCCTCGGAGTGGACATACGCACAATAAAAAAAGTATATCCGAATTTCAGTAGGTTTAAGAATGCAGGGAAGAGTGTAAAATGTATCATCTTCTCATCCACCCCAGTCACACCGGTAACCAGGCCGGATGAGATCGAATATCTCGTGGGGTGCGGAAGAAGATACACACACGCTCATAACTGAGGATCGTGGTTCGGAACCCATGTTCAACTGTATGTCCTCCTTAAGAATGGCCCCCGGAGGAGGATTGAAGACAAGAAATGAAAAACCATAAAAAAATTTGAAATTAAAAAAAAAATTAAATATTTTGTTTGTAATGACTCAATGACAGAAATTTAATTAAAACGATTAAAAAAAACATTTTAAATAAAAACTTCTTTATAAAACAAACATAAAAATGGGACATAGAAAAGGTTCACAGTAGGTTGCCTGTTGTATTCGTTAAGAGTTGGTTTAAATAGTCGCCCTAAGGCTTAATTTAATGAAGTTCTTTTAAACCTGAGTTTAAATCCAAATTCTAAAATGGTAGAAATAGTCGATTTCAAATGTGGATTGACAGAAAAATGTAATTTAAGAATAATTAACCTGGTCATAATTTGTTATATTACATTATGTTAAGTTATGACAAGATAAATTACTGCCGTTAATCCTACATTATAAAATTACCATTTTTAATATTTCTCGATTTAAACTGGACCTCGGTTCGTCCAATTTTATACACAGAGAAAACAGTATTGTGCTATTAAAGAAAAACTCATTAAATCAATGGTAGACTGTATTTGCTATTCCTGAATAACTATTCTATTTGTTTTAATGTTTAACCTATTGTTGGTTCACATTAAAGATTATTATATATTTAACTATAAAATCTCATTGGTTTATATGAAAATGCCAGTGGTTTTCAATAAAAGGATATATTTGGCATAAAAGCATTTATATTTAAATACAATCGGATTTCAATAAAAAGCTATAATTATGGCAAAACAATCTAGAATTCGTTCAAATATTTATTATATTGTATGATTACTCTTATAGTTTTTATCGTATCATTGAAGATTAAGTCATTTTTATATGATATCTTTATTATTAATTATTAACATCATAATAGCTATTTATGTATCAAGGGCGTTACGGGGACTATAATGCCCTGAAGGTAGAAATAGCCCGAGGGCCTCTGGCCCGAGGGATAGGTTTCTGCCTGATGGGCATTATAGTCCAGTAAAGCCCGTGGTGCATACAATGCTTTATGTTTTACCTAAAAAAGAGTTTTTCAATGACTAATTACATTATTTATTCGCAATATAAAAAATAAGTTGCACCTGTACCTGTATACGTAAGTAGATAATGACTGGTGTTAAGTTTGACTTTGATGTTTCTGTCAGTTAGTCAGTTGGCATTTTTTATTTAACGATTTGCTCAAAATGGAAGAAATTCCACAAAATATAAGAGAAAAGGTCATAAAAGCGACCGAAAATCTTTTGCCAGTTAAATCAAGGCAACAGTATGATCGGGAGTATGGCATATTTGGTATTTGGAAAGATACGAACACAATTCTTCAAATAACCGAAAATGTTTTAATGGCATATTTCCAGGAACTGGTAAGTTATTGATTTTATTTTAATACATATGTTTAACAAACTTTATTATTTTTAGTCGGAAAAATACAGTCCGAACTCTCTCTGGACCAAGTATTCTACCCTAAGGTCTACGTTGATGGTCTATGAAAATATAGACATTTCGCAATACCATCGTCTCATATCTTTTTTAAAAGTTTTATTTTGGAAATAAAGTTTAATTTTTAGTATTGTTTAAAGAAAAAATTATTTTTTGTATAAACTTGATCTTTATTGTGAGAGAAATAAAATTGGATAAGCAATAAAATTTCCATATTAGCGCATTAGGGTAATATAAGCGGGCATTATCATAATGCCCGCTTATAATGCCCTAGGTGTGATAGCAGGTATTATTGCTATCATAACATATTCCGTTTCTAAGGTATTATAGATCAATAATAGATAGGTAAAACATAAACGTACTAAAACCTACATAACACCTTAGTTACTCATAATACATTAGTTACCATAATTTAATACGTTAGTTACGAAATCATAATACGTTAGATACCAAATAATATTAGAACTATTTTTGAACATGTAAAACAATATTTTGACAGTTTTCAAATTTGATGGATATACCTTTGTCTTTAACGTCCACGATCTTAGGTATGCCCTCTGAAGACTGATTAATGACCGAGCAAGCACTCCTTTCGATTTCGTGCGGTTCCCCAGTGCTTAATCCACTGCCGGAAACATCGCCGATTTGAATTTTGCGAGCAATGGAAACTTTCTTGGTCACACTTTCTTCTAAATACCCTCTCTTCGCCGATTCCCATCCACCAAGTTCTTGTAGGTCTAATATATCTCTTCCAGCATTAACAAAAAAATTTGCCGAAGATCTTCTAACGCAGTGACCAGTATACAAATTAGGATTTTCAAGTGAGAGATACTTAGCTATTTTTTGAGGTATTTTTGAGAAGAAGTAAATGCCGCAGGGCTGTACCGTACATTTCCCTTTTCTATATGATACAAACAATCTTTGGTGAGTGACATGGTCTGGCCTTAACATTGCGTACTTTTTAAATAAAAGCACAGGATTGACTTCGCCGTCAAATATCACAGCGAAAATACGTTTCTTGTGGGTTTTTGAGTCGGGAATAGTAACAATCAGCTTGTCCTCTAAAACGTCAACATCTTCCGTGGTCATCTTCGCTAATTCATTAGTTCGACAGGCTCCTCCAATTCCAATTAAAAAAGCCACTTTCATCATTAAAAACTTCTCGTCTGAGGCAGAACACACAAATTCGTTGACTTATTCTTTTGTAAATACTTTTGATTTTTTTGCTCTTTATCCAACATTTTTCTTCTTGATGAAACGTATTAAGGTGCCGTATTTGTCGATTTCCACTCTTTCCTTCAGTTCTAAAGTCGCTCGTAACATGGAATATTTCGGCCATAAGGATGAAGCAGAGTATTTCTCAGAGAGTTTTACGAAATACGCCAGCAATACCGTCTCTTCTGCACCTTGAACATGTACTTTGTTTCGCCACTCACAAAACTGCCGATATTCTTTTTCATAATGGATTTTAGATTTGTCCGGAAGCAAGTTCAACCTTATAATGTTGGCTGCAGTTAATATATCGTCAGGAATATCAAAATCTTGCATGATTTTAATGATGACTTTTTGAAATGCCAAAATGAAATGACATAAAACCTTGTTTTTATTTTCGCATCGCCGTTGTCAATGATACGATAAAGCTTTGAATACAACTCGATTATTAGCGATTTAACACCGTCTCGGACATTGCGGGTGACTCGGCTGTTGCCTCGTCACCTAGTAATGTCCTCGACTATTATAAATCGCATAATAATCTCGTTATATTAATAGCTATAAATGAATATTATTCTGGACTACTATAAAATTAGTATCTGGTAAAACTAAATAAAATTAAAATTAAATCATGAACTCCCCAACAGCGAAGTAAATCTTCCATAACACAGTGCACTAAATTGGAACTCGCTTATTCTTACTAAATATACTGTTATATATTTGGCGTAATTAATAATTTGATTAACGAGCGCCGTAAGAAATAAAAAGGCACTAATCTGAGTGACTACCTATTTATTATTGAAATTCTAAAGTAGTACAAATAAGGTGAAAATGTTTCAGGTAAAAATATAAATTGTTTATGTTAGGATTAGAGACCTATTGCAGAAATCCGTAAAATAAATAATATTTTATGGAGATATATTACATATACAAAGCAACAACGCATAGATAAATACTTAACTAGGACGTAAGGCAACGACGCGACGGCATCGGCAGTAAAAAAAAATATGTCCTTCATCCGCGCTATGCAGGTGGATAAGTGTTGCGTACCTTTTCCATTATTGAATTAAAAATAAGTACCATTGAAAGAAAAGAAATTAAATTTATTTTAATATTTCCTACTTATTGATTGGACAATATATAATCATTTGTTTAAAACAATATGCAATTTATCTAAAATACAGTACTATTATATAAATTACATATGCCTTTCATACAATTGTTTTTTGGTTTTACAAGCAATCTTAAAGTTTATCGGTTTTTAATATATACTGTAATTGGACAAACACAATTCCTAATTGATTAAGCGGGTCAATATTAAATGTCTAATTGATTAAAATATTTTAATTTTATTGATTTAAATGTAATTTATTGTTTTAAGCTTATATTTTATTCGTTCTTGATAACGACAACACATTATAATAATATAACCGACCGATTGCAGGATTATCCTTTTCTATTACATGCTAATTACGGTTGCGACATTTATATCATCCTCTTAACTCTGCCATTCATACTGTTGGTTGTCGTTGCTCTTACATTCGATAGCTAAAAAGAACATGTTTCATATCAAATATGAAGTATACTAGAGGTAAATAGTGTGAATTTTGTTTTGCCTAG
This sequence comes from Polydrusus cervinus, assembly GCA_935413205.1. Classification (NCBI taxonomy): domain Eukaryota; kingdom Metazoa; phylum Arthropoda; class Insecta; order Coleoptera; family Curculionidae; genus Polydrusus; species Polydrusus cervinus. The sequence continues at coordinate 18,261,979 of OW284514.1, read as the reverse complement.
TTGAAAAAATCGATATATTTATAAGTTTGTGGTAGATAGGTAGACTTTTTTGAAAACGGTAGATCTACCATTATATCGGTATGGTTGGCAACGCTGGTTCAATCTAAAGAAAATTATATTGATAAATAAAATTTTCACAAAATCGTAAGTCTATAATTTCATTTTCCAGTGTCCCTCGTATACTTAAATCTTCAGAACTAGTTCTTGAAGCAGAGGTCGCTGATTTCTCACGATACATCGTTTGATCTCACAGTGTTTTCGTTATCTTAAGATGATAGACAATAGCCGCTTACGAACAACCCCTTTTCTTACCTAAAGTTTGTTTATACGCGCAAGAAAAATATTGTTCAATCAAGATGTTCCAGATGAGAATTCTGTTGCTTAGCAGGGGAAGTCAGATTCCGACTTAGTGACAAGTCGTAAGTGCAACTCAGTAGTTTTCTGTAAGTAAGGTCCGCATGTGTGCTGCTTGTAAGCGGCTAATGGAGGGTAAATAGTAGTTTGTACAACAAGACTTGATATGAGGTTCATATCGCACGATGTAGTAAATGGAGCACGACCTGCCGACGCTAGAAAATTAATTTCGTTTAAGGTTTAATTATTATTAAGTTGGTTTTACTATAATTTCTAACATGATCCTATGGCTCAAACGGCAAAGCATTAAACTTTGGATCCAATGGGCGTGAGTTCAAACCCGGCAGCCTGCAAACTTTTTAAATTTTTTTTAATATAATGTTCGTAACTTTGGTAGCGGAAAAAATACTGTTTAACTCGAGTGGATTGTCCATATCGTCCTTGGAATTTTAAGCACTCCGTCTACGGCGTTGATTTACTTCCCAGTGAAATTTAGACATCATATCCACTCTTGTTGTGCAAACTACTGACTATTAATTGTTCTTTATTAATAAAATAACCTGTTATTTAACAAGCGAATTTTCTCCATTTTGTCAGGAATATCATCAAAGGTATCTGCTAAAGTTTTTAAAATGTAAACGGAAACCTTTTTGATTTTGACATTATTTTAAGCGTCGAAAGTTGATAAGTCTTTCCTGATTTTTATTAAATTTTTGATAACCGCTTAAACATTGACTCTTAAGAAAATTTGTTATGAATTCAATAATAGGTCTACGATATCTATATCCTCAAAATTTCCTCATTTAATCGATAGTATGGTATATTAAAGGTATTGATAATAGATGGCGCTTAAATGCAAACATCAAACATATTTGTAAGAAATTTTAATAAAATTCCAATTAATAAAAAAACATCGTTTTTTATAGGCATAAAAAATAATAAATTTTTCATTTAAGTAAGTAAAAAAGTCTTAATTTTTTTTGGGTAGGTAATTGACTTGTTAATTACTGGTATTATTTACTTACATTATATACTAATGGGAAAACATCGAGAAATATTCTGAATAGTCCAAAGTCATTGTGTTCTTTGTGGTCAAATGAATAATAAATTTCAGGAATCTAAGTTCAGTAGTCAAACTCAGTGTAGCAACCGCTGTATCATTGATACAGGGCCCAGTAAAAATTTTAATTGAACCATTTTTAATGGAAGAAGTGTGATAATTTATAATAAAAAAAATAATGCGGGAAGAAACGAGAATGCTTAATATACAAAACGGCACGTAGGAAGGAGTATTTGAAAACCTAAGCATTTGCACCAAAAACTGCTCTTAGAGCTACGCTCCTAAATACATGATTTTTGAAAAAATCAACAAATTTGGCATGGTGAGCGATATTTAATTTATTTTTAATCATGAAAAACCCATTCCGAGAAACGCTGGTTAGAGTCATACATACGTCTTATGTTAAAGTTTTGGATTGATACCAATATTCATATTTTTTTTCACAAATATAAAAATGTTTTTTTTTTTAAATAAAGAGCCAGCTAGGAAGCAAAAAAAAACATTTACAAAAACAAATTTAATAAAACCATGCAGAAGGGAAGAGGTAATAATTTAATTTTCGAAATTTGAGAGTAGATGATGTAGGTGAATTTTAATCGAACTTTGGGCGTGGCTCCAAATAATTTTCGCCTGCGGCGCTTTTCTTGTCGGGCTTTGGGCTTGGCCCAAAAAAAAATCACATCATTTACATGATTTGACCCCCCCCCAAATCAAAGTTCTGGATCCGCGCCTGGTCGAGGGGCCCACCACCTGGCTCTTGATACAGGGCCCATTCAATGCTAGCTACGCCACTGGTCAAACTACTGAACTTATTCTACTCCCACATGAATATTTGTGGTTTTCTTTACAGTAAAGTGATTGGATAAGTAGGCTATTCCGGTTAACTGAACGGATATAATTTCATATCAATCCTAGTTAGAATATGAAAATGACTAATTTCAAAGAAACCAAAATTACACGTTACACGTTGTAAATTTTTCGCGTCGTTTTAACAGTTAATAAAAGTGAGGTTAAGAATATACTTGACAAAGATGCAAAATCTCTCAGATTAAGTCTGTTATTTTTTTTGTTTGAATCAAAACATACCAATTTTTCCTAAGGAAAGCAGGAAACTGTGCGAATATATTTTTACCGAACTATTGTTAAATATAAAGAGTTTTTTCCCTTATTCCTTTGTGACCGATCCTATGATTTGTAAACAAATACTGTTCCCTTTCTTATTCTTATTACAAAAGTCTTCAATTTTCCACTAGTTTTTAGACAATTGCTACAATATCTGATGTATGAAATGTATATACCTAGGAAATGAACGTTTGTACATGGCTTTGTTGGTTTTTTGCCATGCAAATATTTTTCCACCGTGATTGTTTTAAATCTTGAACGGGGCTCCAACCCCAATCGACCTCAAACTTTTATTATACGCAATAGATATAGAAAAATAATTGAGATAGTTTTTCTTAAATAGTGGAAAATGAAGGTAAGTACATATATTTTAAGGTTTTGTTATATCGTTTTATTTTATCACTTATGTCGCCACACCACTACAGTATTGCCATTTCTCTTTTCACTTTACAGCGTTGTATGTAAATTCGTGATAATTTTGAAAAACTTTACCATAGCGAACATTAAAAGTTAATATTAATGCACAAAGCCGTTTTTAATTTTTTTAAATGAAATTTACAGCTATTTTGTTGTTCTCTTGGCGGTATTATTCTTACAGAAGCAGGCAAACTTCAACAGACCAATAAATCAAATTGGCTAAGGTTTAGAAAAAAACATTATTCATTTTTATTAACAAATATATATATAGAAGAAGAATTTCTCTTTATATATAATATATATATGCTTTTTCTCTGTTTTTTTGCAAAATACCGAATGTGAGAAAGATATATATATTCAAAGTGTTAGTGTAAATACAGGGTTATTCCTAAGTTGATACTTCTTTTTAAGCTGTGTATAGAAGGCATTAAAATAAACAACATTTTCAAAATACTTAAAAATAGGCGAGATACAGAAGTAAAAAATCTAAGTGCGGGCCTGGTCATCAAAACGTAGCTTGCTATACGTTATGTTGTTTGTCTTATCTCTTATTAGTCATACAATTTAGGGGTAAGTTATTTGGCAATTCGCTGCGGTGTGTTTTTCTGAAGCAAGTCAGTTTTAAATTGGTGATTCGTGAAAATAGTAAAATGTCTAGAACTAGTAGATATGGTGCTAATTTACGGTGGGTGTCGTTTACGTGCGGCTGCTGCTTCGAGATTATATGCAGAACGCTTTCCCTTGTGGGCTCATTCTACACCCAGAAGTTTTCCTAATGTTATTCAACGGGCAAGTTAGGCAGAACCGTATTTGATCCATAGTGTAATAAATGAACGTAAGTACCTAATTTTTAAGTTTTTTGAAAAAAGGTATTTAAAAATGTTGTTTATTTTAATGCCTTCTATACACAGCAAAAAAATAAGTATCAATTTAGGAATCACCCTGTATAAGAAATAACTCAAATCGACAAATGTGTTACATTGTAATATTTGGTTCATGGATGTCCCGAAATGAATTTTTCTTTAATTGTTTGGCGGGTCTGCAACACAATTATACTATCCCGAATGCGTAGGAAGACATTTTAATTAAAATTCCACACACAACACGCATAAGAAATTTGTATAGCTTTCATGTAACAAGTTCCTTATTTTAGCAATCACAATAAGATTACGTGTGAGTGTGTAATCAAAACTGACAAAATACGCTCAGCTAGATTGTTAAAACTAGTTAAGGAATTCATTTATTTTATCTTAATACGGGCACTAAAGAAAACAATAGGATATTATACAACAAGCATATAATGGTGGCTATTATTCACGCGGATAAAGTTTTTGATACGAGCCGTAGGCGAGTTTCATAATTTTATCCAAGTGAATAAAAGCCATTTTATGCGAGTAGAATACTATCCTTTGTCCACGACTATCCAATAATAATTGTAGCCAGAATTACTAAACATCTTTATTTATTTAGAAATATTAATAGTAATATTTGTATTCACACAATGTGCCAAGTTAATTGTAGGAATCGAATTTTTTTCTACATTAACATCTTGGTTATTCGTTGTAGAAGATGTAGATGAAGATGTAGCTGTAGATATTGCCTCCTTGCGTATCTATATACGGCTGACCAAAAGGATTTTTCTGGATCGCGTCTGATATTTTCCTAGCTGTTTCCACTTTATTTTTCATTAGTTATATCCCCGCCTGCGTCTACAAGTATAGTGGCTGAAGATCTGCGAAAAATGTGACCAGAATATTTCTCTGGGCTGGGTAATTGCAGAAATTTTGCTATTTGTGTCCCCATTGGCATAAATTTATTAATTCCTATCCTTTGTGAGGTACATTTGCCATTTTGATAATTGAAAAAAAAATATATTAGATGTGACGGAAGATGAACGAAGGCTGATATACTTCTTGCAAATTTGGTATCTAATAATCGTCTGATATTGTGAATTTGCGGGAAATTTTTGTTTTAGTATTCGGTGTCTTTACCAAGAAAACTGCTCCAAGATTTTGTAAATCTTCAAGTTTCATAGTGTACAGTTCATTACTACGGCAAACACCCATTACTCCCATTATTAATGCCACCTAAAATAAATATTATATGTGCATTTTCATAAGGGACACTATTAAAATTTTGATTTCAATGCTTGGCGCATGAAAATAATAGAATTAAGTTATTAAAAATAAAAAATAAAATTTCGCAGGAACAAGTGCTTACCCGTTACATTTTATCTTTAATAAAAAGAAAGGTTATTTCGCCCATAAACACTTAGTATTAGGGAATCCAAACCACGTGATTCAATATGGCGGTTGGATGGCAAAAAGCATTGAGTCACCCGTTAAATGCCACCAGCAATATTATTTTTAGGGTCACGTGTACCAATTACAAAGCAGTATTTGCCATCCAGCCGCCATTCTGACACAACGTTGGATTACCTAATATTGTTTCTTACCTTTGAAGCCTCCGTAATGAATTTATGAACATCCTCTGTAGAAAAAATACTGGCCTTTTTAAGCTGAAACCCTTTAGATTTCGGCTATTTTTGCCGTATCCTGTATATCTGGTGGGGTATAACACATCTCATCTTCACTATCTCTAATCATTTTGTTCTTTTAATACAATTCTTAACTTTAAAGTTGATAAGTTGAACTATATTTTGACGTTTCCAATTAAAATTACAAAGTGCTTCGACTTGACATGTCATGGCATGCTTGAATTTTTCATCATACACACAAAATCGTATTATGGATGAACCTTACAGGGGAAACGACCAATGATATTTTTTTTTTCAAATCGCATTACCTGTCGATTTCATTATTCACTAGTGAATTATGAGTTCATTATTCACTAGTGAATAATGGGTATTATTATTGAGAAAATACATATATAATGGACATATTATACAATAGTCGTGGACACACAGTTAAAATCAATAGTATCTAGTAATATAATGGTTATTAGAGTTATAATGATTTAGTCATAATAATGATAATATACTCTTAAAAACTTAAAAATCATGAGTGCTGTTACATGGTACCTCGAAAACCATAAGAGACAGAAAAACAGTTAAATGGGGAAAGTTTTAGGCAATTATGTTAGTGTACCTGCGAATCGATTTTGGTTCTTTTGTCTTTGTCACCCATTTGTAAACGTGATACTTAAGAATTCTCTTACATTTCTTTCTCTGTGTACCACCATCTTTTCTTCAGTGGCGGCTCGCGGTCTTAAAATATGGTGAAGAGCTAGGTAAAGTGCGGATACTTAATAACATTGACTAATAACCCGTGTAACAAAACGTCTCTCTTATCCTCATCTGTCCAACAACTGAATGGAGTTTCCAACAATTGGGTATATTTTTAAAACACACAACTAAGTTAGTACGTATACTACTGAATTAACTGAAAAGTAAAAACAAAACTTTTTAATCATACAGTAAATCACATAAAAACATTACCGTAAGTTTGGCGAAGCCTCAAAATAAAAACCTTAGGGTTAGGCGAATGCTAAAACAATGGTGCATACGACCGATCTATTTTTAAATTGCTCTTCATCATAATGCAATTTGTTATATGCTGTTTGCGTGACTGACGTCACGTAACCGCAGCAACGGTGAATATCGAAGCCATGTTGAACGTTGGGTCTTTACTTGCTTGAAGCTAATGGACACGGTCGGCTGGGGCGCGCCAAAATGCATGAGTGTTTCTAATAATTGTCCATCGGAGGTAACCGTGGCCCTATTATGCATAGCTACATTAGGATTAAATTATTATTATTAATTCGAACATAATTATTTTTAGGGCTAAAATGGTAGCTGTATTGGTACAACAATATTTATTATTGTCGAAAAACTTTCCTCCTGGTTTTATTTTATTTTTTTGATGAAGAGCCCCTTTACCTACTTCACCTGACGAGCCGCCACTGCTTTTCTTTGGAGAAAAAAAATCATAATTTACGTAGTCGTTGGTTGCTGCCATTCTATATAATATTTACTTATTTTTTTGTATAAACTCTGATAAACTCTTTTATGAAAAAAAATATATTAATTAAAAAATTACTTAAATGAGTTTGAAAACCAACACAGAAAAAAAGCTAAAATACTAATTAGGTGCTAATTATGATAAAAGCTTTTAAAAATTACCTCTTTTCTTGACCTTGTCAGCTACCTAAGCAGTAGGTACACTTTTTTCTCGGATTTCGAATTCACAGTTGGTTCAGCATTAATTATTCAGTTAAAATTAGGTTTAAGTTAGAAAAAGTTTCGAGGAAAACTTTATTAAATGTTTTATAAGGTTCATATTTTATGCTTGATATAAGAAAACAGGACCATTTTAAACTTTATTTGAAATATACGAAAAGTTCCAATCCTAAAGTTTTGTCAAAGGTCTTTCATATACCTACATAATATATCGACAAGGCAAAGTAAATTATTTATATTAAGGATTTAAAACTTAAACGAAACTTTGTTAGGCATATTTTTTTATTTCACTCTCAAAGTGTATAAGTTTTTTTTATAAAATGTGTGTTATTTTTAGATTGTATTGATTCCTATTAATCTTATCTTTTATTCCTGGTGTATGCCGATATGAAGAAATAATGAAACTGATCGTTGACGTCATACAGGACTTACAATATGCCACTCATATAAGAATTTCTGATAATAAAATCAGCGGTCATTTACTTATTGGTGACATTTTGCAAGCCAACAAAATCCCGCTAATTGATTTTTCAGGACGTTAAATCTTCGCTCTATCTGATACCAGAAACCGGATTCTCAATTCGCTGGAAATAATTATAATTACCGCTGAATATGAAACAGGTTTTTACAAAATTGTTTGTGAGAAAATCTCGTTTAAAATAGCGTTTAGAGGGATTTTGTTGGTTTGCAAAATGTCACCATTGTTGGGCAACTTTAAGCACAAGGGTGGTGCATCGTGGTTTGAATCAAAAAATCCCATGCAAGTTTTAGACTGTCCAAATATTTGCGTCCCTATTGACTTTAGAGCGGGATTGTAGGGAAACTTTTTTAGGATCTCTGTGTGGTGAGTGCACATGCGGAGTTTGAACAATTTTGGACAACCCAATCTTAACTTATTTGAATAGGATTGCTGTTGGGTTTTCATTGGAACTTAACCGGTGATGCTGTGGACACCAGCATTGATTGGATTTGTCAACCTGTGATTTGTCTAAATTCTATATACTGTTACTGTGCGTTGCGTTGACCACCGCGTGATATTTTTTCGCAATGGTAGACAAGCAAAAATTTCCGGCCGTCTGCAGCAGTTTGGGGAATTCTTATGCTTCTTGTCCTTGCATGCTCGATGTGATGCTTTCCTATTTCAACTCCAACATTGCAGCTTTAATCATTATGGTTATGATGAATGAAAAATTCCATAGATTCTAAGAAGTTTAATTTAAAGCCTTTTTTATCAGTATGCAAGATTTTAAATTAAAAAAAAAAACTGTTTAATCGTTACATTTGAAAAACTGGAAAGTTTGTTGCCCCTATATTTTCAATAAAATTTCGTCTTGCATGTGAAATGCGAGTTTTAAAATTGAAATTACCATATGCTTTTAGAAAAATTTACATTTATATTAAACGGGTAAATAGGGCAATCTGAGTATTTTTTTATGTATGTTTCCATAAAAAGTTAAATTTTCGACTTATTTTAAGGTAGGGTTCAGTTTAACATAATAATGGCGGATTTCCGGACGTTTCAATTTAGAAAATAAAAATCCAATTTAAAATTTCTTTTGATAAAACTGTTCACTGAATATAATTTAACTAAATTGATAAATGTGCAGAAAAAATTATCAGAAATATGTAAGGAAAGTAACAACATAACTTACCCGTTAGCAAACTATGCAACGAATAGTTATACGTAGTTAGCCGTTATTTTACCCCTTTTCCATAATGGTACTTCAAGGTAACCTCAAGACTGGTGTGGGAATGTCAAGGAGAATTGGAGGTCCTGGCAAAAGTAAACAAAGTAACACTGCAGTGGGTGGGTACGGGGGCACGTATTAAAGGAAACGAAAAAGCCGATGAACCCGTGAAGAAAGGCTTAGGAAAGACATTCATTGGTCCAGAACTGGCACTCAGAGTATTAAGGTGCACAGTATGGGCCTAGTTGGGGGGTTATTTTAGAGGGGCAGCTTTCAAATATGTGTCAGGACTATATAATAATAATATATAGTCATGACACATATATTATTATATACTGGGTGTCCCATTATGGATGGAAATGCTGAGCATATAAACTCAGGAAAAAAAAATTGTAATTGTATAATGTAAGTGGCTAAGAGAAAATCCTGGAAATAATTTTTAAGTTCGGCCTCAAGAGGGCACAACTGAAAATTAAATATTGAAATTCTAAATTTTTCAGCATTCTAATAATGTTACCAAAGATTAATGTAATGTTGTGTAATGTTACCAAACCTTAATGTAGGAATTTTCGGAGGAATTTAGAATTTCAATATTTAATTTTGAATTGTGCCCTCTTGCGGCAAAATGCGAGACCTAAAAATTATTTTCACACTTTTCTCTTAGCCACTTTAATTACGATTTTTTTCGAGTTTTTATACTCAGTATTGTTTCCGAGATACGGCCGGTGGCCATCCATAATGGGACACCCGGAATAAGTGGGTTCTTAAGTAGGAAAAGTTTTTCGTGTTTTGTTATTTTTTTAATGACATCTTAAGACTTAAGGTATCTTGTGTTTTTACACATATATTTAAATTTCAGAAAAAAGTATTTCCTAGTTTCGAAGTATAAAATGATTTAAATTATTTATCACTCTGCGTACCTCAGTAAAAACTTAAAATTTTAGACTTAAATGTTTTCCGATTTGTTATTGAGAAGCAACTTTCTTGACGGCGCAATTGGTTAGCGCTCTGTACTGGATATACGGAGATTGTTGGTTCGAATCCGGCTCACACTCCGTTGTCACCATATTTAAGGATCTGTAGCTCCGTATTGAAGCATTTGCGGACATATGTAAATAAGAGCTTTTTTTCATTTATATTATTATGTAGAATCATCTCTGAAAATTTACCATGGTCATTTTACGGCACCCAGTTATAAATGAACCAGGTTATCACTCGGGTCCTGGAAAAACCTCATTGTCATTAAATTTTGGCTCGGTAATTATAATATTTTAAATAACAATGGCAGTAAAGTCCCTTTTCTTATTCGGCGTGGTATTATGATTTATTTTAAATTCCTAACAAATATTAAATTGAACTTTCTGGAATATTCTTAGTATTATAAAAGTTTTTATCCTGATACTATTTTTATAACGGAATATTTTAGTTTTTTCCACTCTTCAAGATGTGCTTTATAAGATGACTTTTAAAGTCAAAAAATATGATGAAAATTTTATTTTGCCGAGTTGTTATTTTAGAAAACAAACTTTCCTGTGGAATGTTTTTCCTAAATTTTAAGTTAAAAAAAAGGTTACGAGCAACAGCATTTACCACTTTGTCAAATAAAGCCCCTGATATTTTGTCTACAAACGGTGGGATAAAAAGGTTTAGTTGGTGGCATAAAAGAGCTCTCTATTATGTGAGTTCTTTAGCTTTGAAATATTCAATCTTTTAGAAAACGACAGGCCTTGCATAAATTTTTACTTAAAGCCGAAAATCTGTCGCTTAAGAAAATTGAGCCTCAGGAATTTCGAGCGTATCAACCAATAAAGATATTTAGGTATTTTCGTCAGTCCTTGTCTTTTCCCCTTTAGGTACATTTTGTATGTTATATAATAGGAAATACTTTATGCATAACCGTCAGAGTTCCATTATGAAGCCTCCCCTAATTTTATTTATTATGGTAACAGTAGCTTGTCATGTGTCTATGGGCGGTGGGGACTAAAGCAAAATGTAAATCGAAAAAATATACCCAACATTTTTCTTAATATTGATTTTAATACCGCTGAAAGACGTATTAGTAGAGTAATTATTCCTAGTTTCCAGTACTGTGTGTAAATGCATAACTAGATAGGGCTCTAGCAGTGGCGGCTCGTCAGTGAAGTAGGTGAAGGGGACTCTTTACCAAAAAAAAAAAAAAAAAACCAGGAGGAAAGGTTTTTGACAATATTAAATATTAATATACCAATACAGCTACCATTTTAGCCCTTAAAAAATAATTATGTTTGAATTAATAATGCTAATTTAATTCGAATGTAGCTATGCATAATAGGGCCACGGTTAACTCCGATGGACAATAATAAAGGGCAATTTAAAAATAGATCAGTCGTATGTACCTTTATTTTAGCATTGGTTCGCTTAACCTTAAGGTATTTATTTTGAGGCTTCGCGAAACTTACGGTTATAGATATCGTTTTTACGTTATTTACTGTGTGATTGAAAAGTTTTGTTTTATTTTTCAGGTAATTCAGTAGTGTACCTACTTAGTTGTGTGATTTAAAAATTAACCCAATTAATAATATAGTTTGTAATTTGTTGGAAACTCCATTCAGTCGTTGGACAGATAAGCTTAAGAGAGACATTTTGTTACAAGGGTTTTTAGTCTCTTCTCCATTTTTTAAGTCCGCGAGCCGCCACTGGGCTGTAGAAGAATATGAGAAAAACACATTTTAATAATAAAATATGTATTTTATTGATTTTTAAACATGTTCTGTATGGTGCAATTTTTCTAGAGGTGTCAGATTAATAGTGGCTTATAGAAAGAAAAATCGTTCTCGGTTAGCTTAACCGCCTATTAAACACACAACATTAATAAGAGGCTGGTAAGGCCTACTGTGTGTTTGCGCAAAATTGCCTTAGATTTTGTAAAAGATGGCCACTGTCAGTACTGTCAGATGCCAGTTATTGTAAAATATAGGGTTATTTCGTACAAATACGAAGTTGGCGTAGCCAAGCCTCTGATTAAATTTTATCTTTTTAATACGCGGTTAAGCCAATCGAGAACTATCTGTATACAACCCGCTGTTAGGATATTTTAATAATACAGGGTCTTACAAATTCGACATACCAGCATTGGAATCTCGGAAACCATAGGAGTTAGAGAAATGGTTAAATGGGGGCAAAGTTGTGAAATTCGGTGCTGATTATAATGCCGCTTTAAACGTTTTCAAATTCCAAATACTTTCAATGTTATTCGAAAAAAACCGAAATTTAGCAAAATCGTTTTTATTTTTTCCTGAGCTCATTCGACTAGCTATTTAAAAATAAATTACATTTTGTTATTGCCACTTTTTCTCCTCTACAAAATGAGGTTACTAAAATAAGGATTCGCTGTTTCGTTTCCGAGCAGCCATTCCAACTTTACTTTTTTAAATATGGACCTGGAATTTTTTTAACCGATTTTTACACCCTCCTACCCTCAAAATGTAATGGCGATATTACTTTCTCATAATGATGAATTGTCTTTGCTTATTTTTTTAAATTCATATTTTTACACTTCTTGTCAGTCTGGTCCTGGCAACGAATTGCAATATTAATAAAAAACTTTATTTTATTTACATTCACACATAAGTAATATAATTTATTTTATAAGAATTTTCTAATAATTCTAAATTTACTAATTATAAATCCTAATTTTCTAAATGTTTAAAGATATTGCCGTTTTGCTCAATAAAACGATCGATATAATTTTCCGGTTTTCCTAACAAATATTTGACAAATTATCTTTTAATGTGATACAAAACATAATACTGTGTACAAACTACTATCCGATATTTAATTATATAACCAGAGCCTAACAGGTATAAAACTAATAACAAAACACATAACAGTGTCATGTAAAAACGGCCTTCAAAATTCAATTTTAGGTTTTCATTTAGTATTTATTAATGTCCGAGTATAGTTCAATATTCGCGTGGTTCGGATTCCACGTTACGCTGTATGTCTCGTCTGGCTAACATTACCCAGACGATACAATGACAACAGACAATGGGCGTTATAGGCCTAAGTATACTGGCTTTTCCGCCTACCCCAGCAAAAAAAAGTTCAGTATTCTGAATAAATACCCATAACGCCATAATCTCGTTAATTTATTAAAGTATATATTTTAAGGTTTAAATTTCAATTAATAAATTTGACAGCTTGGAATTTAATAATACCAAAATAATTTATTAATTCTCGTTCCTTAGCCTTAGTATGAGAAGTCTGTCACACTGTTTTGTCTGAGCCGAAAGATTATAAAATTAATTTGAAATTCTTTGATTAAATTCAATTAAAATCGACAGAAATCCAAAAAACACAATTATTTTTTTAGGAACAGTTTTTAAGGATCTTTGCAAACCAAAATTAATTAGTAATAAACTTTTTTTAAATAGGTTTACCCTAATATATACAACAAGCCTTTAAGTCGTTGTTTTATTTTGAAAAAAATAAAAAATATGGATGGCCATTTTTAGCTACTATACTGACATCTATTACTCTATACTCAAAAGGGCCGAATAGTAATTAATATGTTATTAGTAACTGGAAAAGGTATAGCGATAGATATACTGAAATATTTTAAATATGGTCGGGAAAAGGAAAACTTTGTAAAATTCCACTCTTCTAAATTAAAGTGAAATCTGGATATTTTATTCGGCAATAATTAATCACCTTGGTGGTTTTCTAAGCTGTAAACTTCGTTTTTATTTATCACGGGATTACTTACAAAGGTTTACATTACAAACTTTCTAGACGGTGTTGATTTCTATATTTTTGTTTAGAAATTTTACTGTTGCGATAAATTGAAAGTATAGTGATTTAACTGTTGCGAACAATAAACATTATGACTTTTCTTAATTAAAGTGTTTTTTTTTGAAAATTGAAAATTAGTGGTTTTAGATTGAATCATAAAACTGCTACATGACGGATTTTAGAGCGGTTTTTTAGAGTATAAAAGACTGTCCCTTGTATTGAGCCTGTGACATAATCAACGCTGTTTAATGTTATATAAGGCAGGATAGAGAGTTTTGCAAAAAATTCAACATTGTAAGTCCATTTTGTTAGTATAATGTTTTTTTTCACTTTTATTTTAATACCATTTTTTAACATAAGTCAATATTTTAGTTTTCTTTTGTTTTATGATATTTCAAGTATAGTACCAAAGTAGCAAAAAAATATGTCTAACAACGACACTAGATGTCTCTGCGTGCACCTTTCTGACGGTTTATGCCTTTTAGTACCACTTTTTCTTTAATTCGTCGGATCCTATCCTTACTACGAAAGCCGTCTAAGGATGGATCTGAAATACCAGGAAACTCTTCTTCTATAATAAATATGATTTTATAATTTATGCAAACACATATTTAAAAAAAACTAATATTTTAAGTTACTGTATAATCATAATAGAGAATACGTTTTCTGTTAAAACTAATATTCGAATAATCAATCAATCAATCATTGATGGATTTAATTTCTTTTAACCAGGTTTATTTGAAAATGACCATTTGGATCACAGATGTTTCAATGGAGATAAAATAAATTAAATAAGACCATTTTCCATTTAAATTTCCATTATCCTGGCGTCAAAAGAGCATTTCCAGAAGAATGAGTTTTGTTATGAAAACTCAAAATACGCAGTAAACTTTGTTTAATAACTTTTTAAAGAACAATTCAAAATTATACTGTAATGAAACAAAATAGTAGAAGGTATTACAAGAGTGGATTATGATGTCCATATTGTCCAGCACTACATTGTATTAAACTTATGACAGCAATAAGGACAATCCACACGAGTTGTACGTATATTTTGTATATTTGAGGGGGGAGCTTGCTTTACTTGAAATTTAATTTCTTTTTTTTTTTTTTTTTTTACGGTTCGCCGACTACGTAGGCCATCTTGAACCTCGACCACAAATGTGGTCTACCGACTGGGGAGTGTGAAACGCACCTTCATCCTACGAGATATCCGATCTCATCCGGCCTGTCCGGCGTGAATAGGATGGCTAGGTGTCGATTCATTTTACACTCTTCCCTGAGGCAAGAGCACGCCGTGTTCCCAAGCGGTCACCCGCCCAAGTACTAACCGCGCTCGACACAGCTTAACTTCGGTGATCTGCGGGGACCGGTGCTTAATATGTCGACAGGCCCTTGCCTTGGATTTAATTTCTATTAGCAACCATTTTTTTTTAATACTAAGCATCCTTTATAAAGGACAGTGGTATGATAAGGGGTGATAAAAAAATATTCGTGGATACAAAACACATCTATTTACATTCAGAATTTAAATACATTACTAATAAAAAAGTGAAGATATATCATTATAAAAACAAATAGATCTTGGGTTGCATAAATACTTTTAAACAATAATTAACTAAGCAGCAACTTTGACTGCGACATGATATTAACAGGCATTATTAACTCACAATCAAAGCTGCCCGATTGGTAATTAAAAGTTAAAGTAACCTGACCGTTTTGATTGTAAGACAATTAATTCTGCCAATATCATGCATGTCACTCTCAAAGTGGCTGGTAAGTTAATTATTGTCAAAATTCTTTCAATCAATCCGACAGGAGACTTTCGAAATGTTTATTGAGTATAAAACTCCGAACAGCAATTTTTGTGGCACTGGCCATATTATTTTATTGCTTTGATGATCTCTTCCATCAAATCTAGTAAACTCTATGTAATAAGCATTAGATTTTACTTGGAAGGGGGGGGGGGGTGGAGATCTTAGAAAAGTATATTGATCCAGTTTCCCACCATCATGACGCCGAAGTTGCCAGACATTATGTATTGCCATATCCAGACAATGGCTAATTAGTCAAGAGTACAACTTTTTGCTACAACATTTGCGCGGTAAAAACTTGTTGTGGTCTGCTTTGTCAACTCCATCCATATTTTGGTTATATTCTCGTACTAGTTTTGGCTGAGATACAGATATTTGTTTTGGAAAATCTAGACGCATTATTTGTTGGTAGTACTGACTTACAGTTAGAACAAATAGAGACTAAAAATGTTAGATTTGATTCGCTTTAGACGTCTTGTATGTAATTTATTTCCTATAAATGATTATATACCCACAACATTAGAAAAAAAATTATTTAAAAAAGAGGTAATCTGTCACCGGCAAGCTACTTTATACATAATTATATTACAAATAAAAAACGTTTGGCCCCTTTTGCATATCGGATGAACGAATAAACATATTCATAATTTATTTTGAGGGTAAAGGATACGGCATAATGACGAATCATTTTCGAAAGAAAAACAAAATGTGTTTTTAATATGCATATGTAAATTTTCAATGAATAATTTAAACAGAACGAGTTTTATGAAAATACATGTCAAACCTAGTTTGTGCAGATAAATACCGCAAGTTAAAAAAAAATCGTTCTTAAAGTTGGCTTCGCAACATGGTAGGCATGTCTTAAATTACAAAAATTTCTGTCATTTAGACAGTCGCAGTCTAGAATCTATATAAGAAAACTTTTTTCGGGGCCCCTCTCAGTGGCGATTCGCGGTCTTAAAAAATGGTTGACTAATTTTACACTACTGAATTAACTGAAAAATAAAACAAAACTTTTTAATCACACAGTAAATCACGTAAAAACGATATCTATAAACATAAGTTTCGCGAAGCCTCAAAATAAATACCTTAAGGTTAGGCGAACCAGTGCTAAAATAATGGTGCATACGACTGATATATTTTTAATTTGCCCTTCGTCTTAATGCAGATTGTTACATGCTGTCGCGTGACTAACGCCACATAACCATAGTAACGGTGAAAATTAAAGCCACTTGACTGTATGTTGGGCGTTGGGTCTTGACTTGCTGCTTTGGGTTCACGGACTGGGCCGCGCCAAAATGCACGTGTTATTATAATTATTGTCCATCGGAGTTAACCGTCGCCCTATAATGCATAGCTACATTCGGATTAAATTTATATTATTATTTCGGACAAAATGATTTTTTAAGGGCTAAAATGGTAGCTGTATTGGTACATTTATATTTAATATTGTGGAAAAAATTTCCTCCTGGTTTTATTTATTTTTTTGGTGAAGAGCTCCTTCACCAGATACCCATCAGATATGTGAAGGTCAATTATTTAATGGATATTTTTGACAGTCACTAAAATAAAAATACACTTTACAAGAATATAACTATGTGTTTAGTAGGAACTTACAAAGCAAATAAAATACAAAATGTCATAAACCCAAAACATTTTAAAAAAATTGTAGAAAATTTTCTTTTTTCGTGCTCCATACGATAGGGTCAAAATCAAAAATTAGCACAAAAGTTTATTCACCTTAAATCAAAAGAGTGCTCGGCAACTACAATATCGCTATAAAGTTGTTGAATTTACACATTAATCTGGATATCTTTCGGCAACGTAATGAAGCAAGCAGATCACACGATCAGGTTGCTCGTTTATTGCCTAGTGCAGCGTTTTTCAAACTGGGGTCCGCGGACCCCTTGGGGGTCCGCGATCATCCCGTTAGGGGTCCGCGAGTTATGTAACCACTAAAAAAAAAATCATGGAAAATTGGATAAATAAGGCCGCAACGGCACTGCAATTAAATTACGTACTACTTGTTTAAGCGCCAATGACAGGCCTAGACTTGTTTGGCAGCACGATATAATAGTTTTATATTTTAGTCATTAGAAGTAACCGGTTGCAGTTATTTTAAGTTAATACAAGTTAGAATATTTGGTTAAATACGATATTGTGTGGGTTCGAATAGGTTGTGAAGGCATTTTTTTTATATGTAACATGGATATGTGGCTAAAACGGCCATCCAAGTCTCCTGCTAAGTAATTCGATCAAATATCCGAAGGTCCAAGGTCCATCTTAAAAAGTGTATATTATTTTTTATTTACGTTGATTCATTTTCAGCATTAAAACAGTTTTGGGAAAAAGAATTAGAGAGGAACATACCCGATCAACTTTTGAATGAAATCTATCAACATTTAAATGACGTGCTTTATTCAGTAAAAGAGTACTTTCCAGAGAGCCAGGAAAAAACCTTTAAGAATATAAATGGGTTCAAAATCCCTTTGAAGTAACTGAAAAGCCAACAACCCTCCTAGCTGCTTAGTACGAATCGTTGATCGATTTAACGTCTGATTCAGTTTTAAAGACGAGACTCATAAAGGAGCAATTGGTAGATTTTTGGTGCAATATTGAAGGTGAATACCCAGTTCTGACTCAACAAGCAATTTCAGTCCTACTGTCATTTGTGACAACATACTTATGTGAAGCCGGATTTTCGACATATTATGTTGCAACAAAAACAAAATATCGTAATTGACTTAATGCAGAACCAGACATAAGGCTGCAGCTTTCTTCAATCAAACCCAACATAAGGAAATTATGTGGAAGTAGAAAGCAGATCCATCCATCTCACTAAAAACATTTGCTGCAACCAGCTTACTGCTTACTGATGTTTTTTGCCTTGTTAAAAAAAATAACCTTTAAATAAAAATAATATGTAAATTAACTACTAACTGTAAATTATTGGGAATATCATTCTGTACTGTGTCATTTTGTACTAATGTAGCAAGCGCGGGATGGGGGTCCACAACAAAATCCCGAAATCAAAAGGGGTCCGTGGTCAAAAAAGTTTGAGAAACGCTGGCCTAGTGAATGGGGTACTTTAGATACCTCAATATTCTTATTGAGATTTTTTTTTTAGAGAATCAATGATTTAACAAATTGCCGATTGACTGTAAAAATTAATTAAAACTGAGCAAAATCAGGAAACTTTGATATGGGTAATGTCGGAAAAATGTTTAATTAAAAAATTACTCCCTACTTTAAAACTCCAGAATTCATTTACGGTTTTAAGAGAAACGCTATCATTTGTTTAATTAACAATCTAGTAGACTAAAGCTAATTTTGCCAAAGTAATCTGTAAGTTTTCGTCCTTTACTTTTACCAGTAATTTTATTTTAAGGTAAAGAATGAAATTTATTTTCCTCTCAAAAAGAATGGCATTGCAATAGCGAAAAATTCCTTTAATCATTTTTAATTTTTTTTTTTTTTTATGATAAAACACCTGCACTGTAGGAAAAATCCTTTAAGGCGCTCTGGGAGCGGTGCGAGTGCGAAAAAAGCGATTAACGTTGGTCTTGAAACGTTGAAGATTGTATTCATTGGGAAACACGACCTCAGGAAGATCATTCCACAAAGATGACGTTCTCCAGATGAAAGAATTCTTGAACAATGAAGTTCGAGGAGTACTAAGCTGAACAACATATGGATGAGCGGCAGTGGTTCGCCGTGTATTTCTGTTTTGCATTGCTCTAGGTGGAATCAAGTGGGCAATGTCAGTCGAACACCTGCCATGGAAATATCTGTAAAAGAGAGCCAAATCACCAACCTGTCTTCGATGCTCCAGGCTATCGAGGGTCTTGGTCAGCTCGGGGTCGCCGATCAGACGAACGGCTCTCCTTTGAATGGAATCCAGTAGCCGAAGGGTGTGCTTGGGTGCAGAGCTCCAGACATGAGAGCAATATTCTATTGATGGTCGAATCTGGGCTTTGTAGAGTGTCAAAAGTTGATGAGGTGTGTACAACCTTTTGGTGCGGAAAAGTACACCAAGTTTCTGTGCAGCTGCCTTGGCAATGGCGGCAACGTGATCATGCCAAGACATATTACCTCCCAGATTGACCCCCAGCAAATTAATAGACGGTACCAGGGGAATTGCGTGTCCTGCCATGACTATATCCGGTTCTGCAATGTTAACCTTTTTGGAGAAGACTGCTGCCTGGGTTTTCTTAGCATAAAATTCGACTTGGTTACTGTCACCCCAAGCCAAAATTTCTTCCAGGTCATTGTTAAGGCGCAATACTTCATGCTGCCTGCGAAGATGTGCGTCGGCAGCGGATGTTTGGGGAGTCAAGGTAAAAGATGAGACATGTATGCTGTCATCAGCAAAGCTATAAATTGGATTTTGGGTTTTCACTAGAAGGTCGTTAATATACAGTAAAAAGAGGGTAGGCGACAATATGGACCCTTGAGAAACACCGGCATTGATGGTGAAGGTGTCTGAGAGAAACCCGTCAATCGCCACTTGCAGAGAACGGTTCTTAAGGAAGCTGGTTAATTATACAACAATATACGCAATATCGCGTCCAAAAGAGACGTTTGGTTATTTCAGAATATATCGAAAAATGGTAAAAAAAGTTGATTATTTTGGAATTATCTATCTACGATCCAAATATATGAAATATTTTGGATGAACTAGATTTATTTTATTGTAAATTATTTTATTTGTAATTTTTTTGGCACGTTCGATTTTAGCCAAATTTTAATAAAATCATCTAAATGTAAAATATTAATTAGATACTTTTATGGGTATTTTTAATAAATAATATTTTGAACTTATATTTTTCTGAAAAAAATTTATAACTGCGCTTAGAATATTATGTCATACTTAATACAAAATTCACAGCGAATTATTCTATTAAGATGTTAAATGGTAAGTTACATAAATAATGTTGTAATTTAAAATATTTATTTAACTTACTAATGTACAGGGTGGCCAACTAAGAATGCGAGGTACTGTATCTGGAAAACTATTAATCCTAGAGGTTTGCGGCAAAAAAAATTATCACTAAAACGGCCAAGAAAAAAACCTGGAAAATATTTTTAAGTTTCTGAAATGGCCGCTAGGGGGCGTAACTGCAATCTTGAATCTAAAAAGTAATATTTCTGTAAATTCCGCTATATTAACCTAATTAAAAAAATTCTGATCTTTAAAGTTGAGGATAATGTGAACCTATTTTGTTTAATACTTTTTGCAGTATCTCTAAAAATAAAGTGGTGGGGGTATTCAAACGTTTCCGTAAATAACATCCTGTATCTTCTAAACGGCTAAGCCGATTTGAACAAACTTGGGCTCATTAAAAGGAGCTATTCTTGGGCTATAAACGTCAATATATTTAAAGTTTTGTAAGTTTTACATATCGCCGTTAGAGGGCTTTTTTTAACATTCCTACAAAAATGGTTAATTTTCTCAACAAAATAAAATGCATTGGTATGATTTTTTTCCTATGAAAAAGTAGCTAAATAATGCCTAAACTAGCTCGCGAAAACCGCATTTCGATATCTTATTCCTAACCCATAATATCGGCAATAGAAAATTTTATACGAAAATCCCTTAAATTTTTATTTTATTGTAACTATATTTTTCTGAAATTCTTTCTATTATGTAAGTTGTGGCCCTAAAAAGACAATTAACAGAAGCAGGCCATGAAAACCAAACCTAATCAAAATATAAATATCACGTTCTATGCACAAGAAAGATAATTAATAGAAGCAGGCCATGGAAACAAAACCAAAACATTAATAATCCAAATTGTCAATAGTTGTCAAAGTTTTGCGTTACTTTAAGTAATTTTTGTGTTTACAAAATGCATTTTACGAATGATGAAGCTGTTGATATGGTTGCGGTTTATTTTGAATGTCTTTAGAATGCCGCAGTAGCTAAACAGTGGAAGATGTGCATGCCTTTGGAAACAAGGCAAAACTTGTTTTTGCAGTTTGATGGTTGCCCAGCATATTTTGCCGTTAATGTGCGAGACCATATTAATGCAGTATTTCAACAGCGGTGAATTGGAAAAGGAAGTCTGTTTTCATGGCATCCGCGATCACCAGACCAGCCTGGATTTTTATTTATGGAGGCGGTTAAAGGACATCGTATTTCAGACTCAACCTACGACCAGAGAAGATTTGAAAAACCGGATTCGTAATGCAATACGTAACATACCGAGAGCCAAAATTGAAACTGCAGTTTTGTCTACCCATGAGAGGCTTCACCAATGGATAGAACGTGATGGTCAGCTTTTCGAGCATTTGCGGGGGCATCTTCCTTTTACAAATCTGTCTTTTTGGGGCCACAACTTACATATTAGAAAGAATTTCAGAAAAATATAGTTACAATCAAATAAAAATTTAAGGGATTTTCGTATAAAATTTTCTATTGCCGATATTATGGGTTAGGAATAAGATATCGAAATGCGGTTTTTGCGAGCTAGTTTAGGCATCATTTAGCTACTTTTTTATAAGAAAAAAATCATACCAATGCATTTTATTTTGTTGAGAAAATTAACCATTTTTGTAGGAATGTTGAAAAAAGCCCTCTAACGGCGATATGTAAAACTTACAAAACTTTAAATATATTGACGTTTATAGCCCAAGAATAGCTCCTTTTAACGAGCCCAAGTTTGTTCAAATCGGCTTAGCTGTTTTGAAGATACAGGATGTTATTTACGGAAATGTTTGAATACCACCCACTACTTTATTTTAAGAGATACTGCAAAAAGTATTGAACAAAAAAGGTTCACATTATCCTCAACTTTAAAGATCAGAATTTTTTTAATCAGGTTAATGTAGCGGAATTTACAGAAATATTACTTTTTAGATTCAAGATTGCAGTTACGCCCCCTAGCGCCATTTCAGAAACTTGAAAATATTTTCCAGGTTTTTCTCTTAGCCGTTTAAGTAATAATTTTTTTTGCCGCAAGCCTCTACGATTAATAGTTTCCCAGATACAGTACCTCGCATTCTTAGTTGGCCACCCTGTACCTAATTAATTAACATGAATTTTGTGTTAAGTGTGACATAGTTTTATATTATTGACGCATTTATGATTTTTTTCAGAGAAATGTGAAGTCAAAATATTATTAAGTAGGAAACAACCATATAAGATACACACTATAATAAACTTATTACGTAACCCATTTTTGCTTGTTTCAGTTACGAAATTTTATTATTATCATCATTATAGCATTAGTGATGTAATAAACTCAGCTCATTACATGATAAGTGATATAATAAACTCATTATGTACGAAATTTTTGATATTATTTGACACGTCGGTAGACAATTACAAAAATATCTAATTTACCATTTTTTAATATTCTGGAAATACCCGTTATATAAATTTATGTCAAATCTGACAGGTAAAGCCGAATTTAAAAAACTTATATCAGTTGCATTAGATTTAAAACAAACGTCTATAAAAATAGATGTTTTCTAAAGTTCCCATGTAATGCGGACTTTACCAGTAACACCATGTATTTTCAGGAAAATTTTAAAGAACTTGTGTCCAAAATTTCAAGTTTGCATACTTTTTATCACACAACCCCATTCGCTTCACTAATTAACTTTCAAAACTCATAATTTCGTATTAAACTACGCATCAAACAAAGTTTTATAGGTGGAAATAGATGGTAAATTATACTAAAATAACACTTACAGTTAAAACTTCTGTAATTTATATTAAAACTTTGTAATTTAAGTAAAATGAAGGAAGCATTTAAAAGAGGTTATAAAGTAAGGCTCATTTCCTTGAAACAGTCAAGACTTTAAGATTTTTTTTCAGTCTTTTCAAGAGAGCGTAAATGGCTTTTAAAAAAGGGGGCTCTTATTGGTGTCGTTGCAGATACGGTTGTTGCATTTGCTGTTGGGACTATTATCGCTGCATATGCAGTCAGATAATAATGGTTTGTATGTTTGTGTGAGTGGATATAATGTCCATTGTTTATATATGACTAGAAAGTAAATTTAAAATTCTTAACGCGATATTAACAATCCATTTGAGTTACCGCCTTAATAACTAGTTACAAACAAAATATACAGGGTGATTTCTAAGTTGATACTTCCTTTTTTGCCGTGTATAGAAGGCATTAAAATAAACACCATTTTCAAATACCTTTTTTCAAGAAACCTAAAAATAAGCGAGATACAGAAGTAAAAAATCTAAGTGCGGGCCTGGTCATCAAAACGTAGCCTGCTATACTTTATGCAGTTTTTGTCTTATTAGTCAAGCAATTTACGTGTCGGTGCTCAATTACTTATTCGGCAATCTGCTGCGGTGTGTTTTTCTGAAGCAAGTTAATTTTAAATTGGTGACACGTGAAAAGGGTAAAATTTGAAAACACTGAACTAGTAGATATGGTGCTAATTTACGGTAAGTGTCGTCAAAATGCGGCTGCTGCTTCGAAATTATACGCAGAACTAGAGCAATAAATGAATGTAAGTATTTTATTTGTGAGTTTTTAAAAAAGAGGAATTTGAAAATGTTGTTTATTTTAATATCTTTTTTACACAGTTAAAAAAAAGTTAAATGGGGAGAAATAATAGCCTAAGTCAACCTTCACTAAGATAGATATCTTAGTCTAAGTCTAAGGCAACCTTCACTAAGATATCTATCTTAGTGAAGGTTGACTTAGATTAGTATAACATTATTGTTTTTATAAGATATACAGGGTGTGTCAATAAGGTGTCTGTCTTAGATAGCACCTAAACTATCAAAGATAGGAAAAAAGTGTCATACAAAAGTTAAAGGGTTTTTTAGGATGCATAATTTAACAATATTTTATAATCTACAGGGTGGTCCTAAAAAGTGGTACTGAATAATAAAAAAGAAAATTAAATGGGACACCCAGTATATTTTTCTAGAATATGATTCAATGGAATAAGGACTTTGCAACCATATTAAAATTTTTGAAGTGAAATGCAACGTTGCCAAGTAATTAATTTTTTTCCGAAATTTTAGTCATTTTAAGGGTATCGTTAAAAAATCATAGTAACCTGTGGATTAACCCTAGGCAAATATAGTTTACATTGTGGGTACTTTATGGTACGATATATTGATCTACATTAATGTTTCTTATATCTCGTATACAGAGCGTTCATTATAAGTTGGACAACTCGATAGTTTTAAAAATGTTTAATTTCAATTTTTTTAAATGGGACCCCCTTATTTTTTTTAGGCAAAAGGATTTATCTTTCGAACACCTTAATTTTTTGTTAAACATGTCATATGTCTAAATATAATAGTTTTTGAAATATTTTATTATTTGTCTTAACTCAGGATAAAATAGGAAAGTTCTAATTAAACAATTTATTCAAGATTGCTTTGGAAGAAAAAATAAATAATTTTCTTTGTCACAGCTGTCATTGCAAAATTATTTTGCCAACATTTTGTACTTTATTATTGTTTAAATTTTAGTTTCCTGAACTAACTTTATTCATAACTCATATGTTTCTATTTCGATATTCAGTACCACTTTTTAGGACCCCCCTGTAGATTATGAAATATTTTTAGATTATGCATCCTAAAAAACCCTTTCACTTGTATGACACTTTTTCCCTATATTTGATAGATTAGGTGCTATCTAAGACAGACACCTTACACACTGTATAAGATATCTATCTTAGTGAAGGTTGACTTAGATTATTATTTCTCCCCATTTAACTTGCCACTTTACAAGTATGGACTACATTTTCAAATTAAAAAAAGAAGTATCAACTTAGGAATCACCCTGTATAATAATAATCTATCGAAATTAAGGCTCATTTACACTTGGAAAGTTTAGTGGCAGAAGGTACTTGCCGCCAGGAAACTTGGCTTGTGCAAATTAGAGGAAAGCCAGACTTGAAGTAGAAAGTCAGGCTTTTCTTTTATTTACAAAAGGCAAGTACTTTCAGCCACTAAACTTTCCAAGTGTAAATGAGCCTTTACTGTAAGGATTTCAAATACACTATCACTTGCCAACAGGTCTTGATGCGACCATCCAAAGTAATTAGTTTTTTATTTATGTCACTTAACTTTGGAAATTCTATTTGCTGTAGTTTTTCGTAACCAATTATGAAAAAACTTCAGTCAGCTTTAAAAAGTGTCAAAATAGAAAAAAATTATATTCATCTTAGTTTTTGAAAGAAATTTTACAGACTAGTTAATTGCCTAATAAATCCATAAAAGACCTAATTGAATTATTTTTTTATTAAAAGGCTCCCTTGTAAGTTGTAATAAGGTACACTTAAGCTGTATAATTAATTATAATTTTTTACTCTTATAAAGATTAAATTCCTCCCTTTCTTTTTTATGAAAAGGCCATTTATTATTCCTATAATTATAAATTCCGACGGTTTAACTGCATTAAAATTCAAATTAGTTTTATTAAAAGGGTTATCTATATATACGGTATTAAGGACCCAAAATATTATAAATATAACTAATTTTAAACAAAATTTTCTATTATGGAATTTGGTGTATTTTGAACCTTTCAGTGATTTAAAACGATAGGGTCGGGTTGTAGAGCGCTGGTAGTGGTTAACCTTAGGTTTAAAGAGCTTTAACGTTTTATAACTTGGTAGCAAATTATTTTAAATAAGTAACCCCCGCATTCTATAATCCAGTACCGAGTTATCTAGGCACAAGATGTGGTCTCGTGGCCAATTATACATAGAAAATTTCACGTAATTTGAGTGGAGAAAAGTTACTAGAATTTTTGAACAAATGGATCAGTCATATTATAAAAAAAATAATTCTGGATAATTATTTCTCTGAGGCGTACTTATAGATTACGCAAATTCGTTATTTAAATGTGACATGAAATACAATTACTATAAAAATTTTTGTTAAGTATTTGAACAAATTATTTTAGCATTTCCGCAACACGTAACTTTTTGTCAAATAAATTTAAGTGCCTGATACTTCTGTCTGATATTAACGAGCTGTTACTGTAAAATTATAGCTTCAAAGATAAACATATCAAAAATCTTGCAAGAGATAGTAAATAGTACATTATATAGCTAGTACTAAAAGCTAAACATTCCCGGACGACCGTAAAAATTTTATGTCGAGGCGCAAGCCGAGACTAACAATACGGAGTCCGGGAACGTGGCCTTTTCTACGAGGTATACATACTATTTTTCCGAAAATCAAAAATTATTAAAAGGACATAACTTATTACAATCAACTTGTTAAAATTTTGAAATACATATTATTAACTTTGTTCACAAAAAAAGGATGCCATTAAATATTTGTGTTGTAACTATAGAAACACAGTAATATTGAATTGTCAAGCTGAACACAGTTTAGTTTACAAGTAGCCGTACAGAAATAAAATTTTCTTACAGTACAATAATGAATATTTCCTAACTAAGTTATTTTCCGTTGCCTAGCAACAACTAAGTGTAGGGAAATATTGACTTTTTCTTTCAGAAATATTATCAAAAAAGTCAATATTTCCGAAAATTTAATTAAAAAGTGAGCTAGATATGAAGCAATTACTGTTTCTAGTTCTGGAAAATAAAGAAAAAATATATTTTTTAAGCAACAAAAAAGCTGTTGCAGAAATTACCGTTTCGGAAATGACAAACTAATAGTTTACTAAGCTCCTGACAGATATAACATTATTTATACCTTTTATTAAAATCTAAAGGTGAATGATCGAAATACGAATAAACAGCTAGGGTCATGTTTTGGCCAACATTTTTGTAACTACCCATCATATCTTATTTACAATTAACATTAAAGTTAAATAAGTTATATAATCTTTGGTATTTCAAAGAGGCCTATCTCGATTTTAACAACTGTTCAGAAGAGTGATTTAAAGACAATTGGGATGTTTATATTGGCGAAAATAATTTCTCATTTTTTTTTCACAGTTCCCTAAATAAATAAATATAGAATATGACATATTAATATAGAAAGTGTTTTTAGAAAATTAAACTTCATATCTTTTTTATCCAGAATGAAAATTACGGTCCTATTCTATTAAATCCTGTTCCGTGTGTGTGTAAAATTTTACTGAATTTGATTGATGCTTCTTTAGATGGAACATATGCGGAACTTTTTTACAAAAAACACATAATTATCAATTCACTAATACGCACGTGGTATTGTAACAATAAAAATATATGGGACTCAGGCTCATGGCTCTGTAAAAGTTTATAATATGCAGAATAAAAAATATAACATCTCTGTCTGAGAAGAATGGTTGGAAAATGTGGAAAAGAAAAAGTTAATAATTAATCGAGAAATTGAAGGTTGGTCATAACAGAAAACTGAAGTGTGAGGAAGATTAAATTATGTTAAAATTTGAGGTTTATTGTTTAAAGTGGCAGTTCTGACAAGGTTCGTCAGATGAATACCACATGTCGATTTATTAGTTAAGAATAAAAAAATTGGAAAAAGTAGACTTTGCTAAGTTTATTTAGCATTTTGTAGAATAAACGAACTTTTTTTTCAAAGAATCTTATGGATTAAATAAAATTAGGCGCGATCGCCACCACGTTTCCAAAAAGATAAATTTGGTGTGTGTCACCAACTTCTTAATATTCTATGTGAAAATTCCAATTTAATTTACTGTCAAAGATTATTCCTAAATATTTTACTTGATTAACTTTTAAAATTTCAATGTCATCAGTTATTTTAATACTATTCATATTTTGTGGTACGTTATTTGGATTTAAAGTGAAAGGTAGATAATTGGTTTTATCAAAATTAATGGTTAATAAATTTTTATCAAACCAATTTTTTATTATTCTAAAATCTTTTTTAATTTTGTTATTTAGGTTATCCCAATTCGTATCTGTATAAAAAATTGCAGTATCATCTGCGAAACTATGAATTTCTCCATCACAATTCACATTAAATAAATCATTAATATAGATATTAAAAAATAATGGTCCTAAAATTATTCCTTGGGGAACACCATATTTAATTACAATTAAGACAATGCAAGTCCAAAACTCTACTGCCATTCAGAAACGTCATTGTCTCCAACCTTCAAACACAAAGTAGTTAAATTACTTAAGATTTTTTTAAAAGTAGGATTTAGAATCCACACTAGAATATATCAGCCTCTAAATAAAATATTACTACATAAGATTATTTTAGTTAATAAAAATTCATATGGAGTGCAGCGGGTTGTACCAAGTTAGAAAAAATTTAGTTAAAATATAACATAAGCTTGTCAAGCTACAATTATTATTAATATAATAATTTTTTATTTCTCAAATAGTTCCAATTATTGACTAAAATTATGTATTTATCAATATTGTGATCAGATAACTCACCCAAAAAAATACTAAGTACTAAATTTGGTGCGAATCATGCTATTATTAATATAAATATTTATAAAAAGTATTAAACAATAATAACACCCTGTATTTTCCGAACTATCAACTTTTGGACTAAGGTAAATTGGGATAGACCCTCATATTATATGGACTTGCGCAAGTATTTTGTATGGATCTTTTAAGATCCTGTATTTTTCATATTTCAGTTTTTAAGCATAACTACCAACTACTAAACGATTCAAATTCCAACATTTACGACACACTTTAAAAAAACTTACGAGTATGAGCACGATTTTTCCCTTTTTTATGCATTCACGATTCAACAAACATTACATCGACTGCACATAAATCGGCAATCGAAAATCTGGTAAAAACTGAAATTGGTCTGGCTTAAATGTACACGAAACAACGATAAATCAATTTTTATTCCAGGCTGGATTTTCGATTACTAATTTATCCCTGAATAAAATCTTGGAATATTAGTTGTAGCTGATAGATATGATATGACTATAATAATGACGTAGTTTTAGGTAGTAATGGTTTTGATATAATAACATACATTTATCTATAACCTGTGTCCTTTATAAGTGATAGGTATAATCTTCTTTTTTATGAAAATGTCCTCTGTTCTTCTAAGGCAGGGGTTTCCAAACTTATTTTGTCTACTGCCCACTTTAAGAATAAATTATTTTTTAGCGCCCCCATTTTCTCACCTACTTAAAAACCACTATAACTTCAAATTAAATTAATTAATTATTGTGAGCTATATTAGCGGAGATTAAACATTTATTCTAAACGATACTTTTACTATAACCAGCAAGAGTTAACTTGAGACCTGAGCGCAGTAGGTAGTACACAACGGCGCTCAGGTCTCAAGTTTACTCTTACGGGCTACACCTGCCAATGAGAATGATTATTGAAACGCAACTTTATAGTATTCAGACAAGTATTCCATGAACCAGCCGATTGATACAGGAATGCACAAATCGGGTTATTTAACAAAAACTTGATAAAAGATGATTGTCCGCGGTCTATTATCTACGAAAATTACCTATCTAGGAATACTAATAACAATGAAAATGCGAAAGTGTGTCTATTGCCTTTTTATTTTTTTCTTTGTATCTACTTTCATTTCGAAACGGAGCGACCGATTGACATGATTTTTATTTTATTTATTCAATAAAATAGGACAGATATATGAACTACGCGGAGACAAATATCGAACCGAGTTTGAGCAATCTTACTACTATTAAGATGTTCACAAGTTATAGTCGAGAGTTGAGAGCTCAGTCGGTGTCTAAGAGTCCTCCTAGCTAGATGAAATTACAAATCGCCCCCCAAGCCTCTACACAACACCCCCATTTTTTTTCTGGGTTTCTTACCGCCCCCCTTTACTCCTGCAGCGCCCACAAGGAGGCGTTATCGCCCACTTTGGGAAAGGCTGTTCTAAGGTATCGTGGAGGGTAACGTTTTCTCCTGAGGACCTACATATACCGGAAAACACCAGAAAGTGCTACTACCCCCCAAGTTTTTTCGTAATTTTAGAGGTAAATTTAAAATTGTGTTACGTTAATAAGTATTTAATTTGTTATTTTTCGACCAATTCAACCCTTCAAAACCACTTCCGGTTTAACCGGAAGTGATGACACTTTTTCTTTTGTGTTAAAAATGGCCGCGTAGATCGATTTTCCTTTGTTTTCTAAAATGTCCATAGTTTTGACAAAACAAGGTAAGTAAAGAGTAGGACATGGAAACGTTAAAATGGCTCATTTTAACCTACTTAATAGTATAAAATTGACTTGCTTCAGAAAAATATATTCGTTAGGGCTATTTTATTTACAACCTCTTTTCTAAAAAAATAAAGCTGAATTTCTCCATTTTTTTAAATGGCAACCCATCTTTGTTTCATTATCATAATATTGTTTATTTAATTTTTCTTATAACGGTGTATTACAACTTAAAACTGTTCATTAGGTAATAGTAGAAATTAATAAGAAACATCATGTAATTTTTAGACTCGAATAAGCTGTAAGATATTTAGTCAAGAACAGTCTAGTATGCCATGGAGAACAAAAATATTATTTCTGCATTTATTAGACCAAAGAACTTAGGTCATTTCCATTATTAGGACATTGAAACTCTTCTCTTTATTTTATATTTTTTTTATAGAAAAAACGTTTATTTGGAAATGTCAAAGAAGCAAGAATTTCAGGAACTTCTTCTGTGATATTTTCGTTAATAATTATTGTATATTGACTTTATAAAAAAAGTCTCAGCCTCAATAAAAATTTAAAATTTCATCACAAGCTAAAAAAATACAGTTCTTTATACTACGGTCTAAAATAAAATGTTATCGCTATAATACTGCTCGATAAATTTATATTATTGTGATAAAACTCTGCAAATCCTTCAAATTTCTAAATCAAAATGGCATGGCAATGGCAAACCTAATATGATTCACGAAAATCGTAAACAATTTTAGGAAATTTAAATAAAAAAATCATTGGATTACATTTTGCAAATATATTTTATATGAATATACTTTTATAGTTTTCTAGCGATAAAAAATTTAAGGTTTTTTTCATTAAACATTTTTCACATTTACTTTCTTCAAAACTACTCAAGCAAGCTGTCGCGAAATGTTTTACAGGTTTTTGTTATTTTTATTGTTTACTGTGAATTTCAGACTTAACAATTCGAAAATAATATATTATTTAAACTTAAATTATGACTAATACTGTAAATAATTAAATAAATGTATACAGTACTTTTTACCTACCAGATGAATGTCATACAAAAAGAATTACTATTAAAAATACCAAAATAAATTCTCCAAATTAACTAGAAAAACCCATGTTTGTTATTATTTCAGGACAGTTCTAGAAACCAGACCAGAAAATGATTTACCATTTATTATCTAAAATATTCAATATCCTTAATCAGGGGTTGTGACAGGTAAGAATAGTCGAACAAAAATGTCTGTACATTTAAAACTACGCACATTTACGCATCCCCTGTGAGAGTAGCTTAAGTAAGATTTGTAGTAACGACAGTCCCCACACGGGGAAACTTAAAAGGAACTGTAATAGCGTGGCTACTAGGAGACTGGGCGACTAGGTCACCCAGCATGTAGAATTGAATGGCGCTACTCACACAGCACTACCTTAGTTGCGGCGACTGGAAGACCAATGCAAAATGAATATCCACGACCTATTGCCTAGTTACTCCAGTCTCTGGAGTGACGCAAAGTTATAAAAATAAAGAGGCGAAGATAAATTAGAAAGAAGTTATGTGCAGTCTTCAACTTGCGACTAAGTGACTACAGTATCGGCCGTTTGAGGATGAGGGGTAACTTGAGTAGTCTGGTCGTCCAGTCTCCTGATATCCAAGCTATTAAAGTTTCTTTTTAAGGTACTGCCTAACACTGAAGCCTAAAACAAAATACTTTAAAGTGAAAAGAGTTTTGTTTCCCTTCCTTCATCGGACTTCATCCCTAGACGCGTTTCGTCATATCATGACTCATCAGTAGGGCTAGAAGTCGATGAGTGAAGGGAAACGGTCTACTGTATACAGTCTTCAAAGTATCAAAGAAGTGAAGTTTTACGAGTAGCGACATCTAGTCAATGTTCGATAAAGTACCTGCATCTCTAACAAAGCCTATAGAAATAAGCACAATTGCCAGAGAAGATCACTTGCAAAGACATTCGTCACAATTCCAAGTGTTACCGCTAGGTACGCGCTACCGTAGTCGTCGGTACAAAGCTCCGAAGCAATTTTAAAGTGAAAAGAGTTTTGTTTCCCTTCCTTCATCGGACTTCATCCCTAGACGCGTTTCGTCATATCATGACTCATCAGTAGGGCTAGAAGTCGATGAGTGAAGGGAAACGGTCTGCTGTATACAGTCTTCAAAGTATCAAAGAAGTGAAGTTTTACGAGTAGCGACATCTAGTCAATGTTCGATAAAGTACCTGCATCTCTAACAAAGCCTATAGAAATAAGCACAATTGCCAGAGAAGATCACTTGCAAAGACATTCGTCACAATTCCAAGTGTTACCGCTAGGTACGCGCTACCGTAGTCGTCGGTACAAAGCTCCGAAGCAATTTTAAAGTGAAAAGAGTTTTGTTTCCCTTCCTTCATCGGACTTCATCCCTAGACGCGTTTCGTCATATCATGACTCATCAGTAGGGCTAGAAGTCGATGAGTGAAGGGAAACGGTCTACTGTATACAGTCTTCAAAGTATCAAAGAAGTGAAGTTTTACGAGTAGCGACATCTAGTCAATGTTCGATAAAGTACCTGCATCTCTAACAAAGCCTATAGAAATAAGCACAATTGCCAGAGAAGATCACTTGCAAAGACATTTGTCACAATTCCAAGTGTTACCGCTAGGTACGCGCTACCGTAGTCGTCGGTACAAAGCTCCGAAGCAATTTTAAAGTGAAAAGAGTTTTGTTTCCCTTCCTTCATCGGACTTCATCCCTAGACGCGTTTCGTCATATCATGACTCATCAGTAGGGCTAGAAGTCGATGAGTGAAGGGAAACGGTCTACTGTATACAGTCTTCAAAGTATCAAAGAAGTGAAGTTTTACGAGTAGCGACATCTAGTCAATGTTCGATAAAGTACCTGCATCTCTAACAAAGCCTATAGAAATAAGCACAATTGCCAGAGAAGATCACTTGCAAAGACATTCGTCACAATTCCAAGTGTTACCGCTAGGGATGAAGTCCGATGAAGGAAGGGAAACAAAACTCCTTTCACTTTAAAATTGCTTCGGAGCTTTGTACCGACGACTACGGTAGCGCGTACCTAGCGGTAACACTTGGAATTGTGACGAATGTCTTTGCAAGTGATCTTCTCTGGCAATTGTGCTTATTTCTATAGGCTTTGTTAGAGGTGCAGGTACTTTATCGAACATTGACTAGATGTCGCTACTCGTAAAACTTCACTTCTTTAATACTTTGAAGACTGTATACAGTAGACCGTTTCCCTTCACTCATCGACTTCTAGCCCTACTGATGAGTCATGATATGACGAAACGCGTCTAGGGATGAAGTCCGATGAAGGAAGGGAAACAAAACTCTTTTCACTTTAAAATTGCTTCGGAGCTTTGTACCGACGACTACGGTAGCGCGTACCTAGCGGTAACACTTGGAATTGTGACGAATGTCTTTGCAAGTGATCTTCTCTGGCAATTGTGCTTATTTCTATAGGCTTTGTTAGAGATGCAGGTACTTTATCGAACATTGACTAGATGTCGCTACTCGTAAAACTTCACTTCAAAATACTTTAGTCGTCTGAGAGCGGTTAGCAATAGGATATTGGTAAAGCCCAGTATTTCGTCATAGAATATACCTTTTAATTTGACAGTTATGTTAGCATGAGGTCCATAACAAATGATTCTCTTGTCTAAATTTAACGCAAAGGGAAACAAATAAATTATGCTTTAGGCGACGAATTAAAGAAGCCTCAGAGAAATAATAAATAACAGCACAATCCTGTTTAGGTTTGTTTTAAATGAAGAAACACAGATTGTCTTTAACAACAATTAAACTTATTTTTGCCTTTTATACCTATACGTAATTTGTTGTTTTAAAAAAGGTTTCAATGAATTAAATCAAGGCCTGAGCCTAGGCTTGATATATGAAATTTTATATCCATTGCTTAAAATTCTTGACTAGTAGACATTTAGTAAAAATTCCTTACATGTTTAACTGGCAGACCGTGAAACTGTAACTCAGATTTTCATCCCGTGGAGAACTATAATGCTTCTCTGCTTGTGCAATATATTTATATTTCTTTTTTTTAAATTTTAGAACTCTGCTTTATTCAAGCTGCTGGTATTCACAATAAAGACCCTTTCTGTGAACTTTTCAGTCAAACAAAATAATTTATTAAAAACCTAAATTTATTGGAAACTCAGGAATTCTTACAGTCATTTGGAAACAGTCTCATATAAATATTTTATCCTTTGATGCTTATAAAACCTAACTTCTCGTCTTAATATATTTAGAATCCATCCGATACTCGTTACATCCTGCTTTAAAGGTATCCGTTGGTTTAAAAGGTTTTAAACATTTGAATAATTTTTGAAAACTATTTCTAAACCCAGTGTTCATGAAACAATAAGTTATTGGATTACAAAAACTAGAACTATATGCTAAGAGTTGAAAGAAACTAACTCCGATATAACCAATATTATTATATATGAAGTCTTTATCAAACAAAACAATAGTGTTTATAATGTACAGTGGAGTCCAACATATAAAGAACTCCATTACCACCACATACAACATCTTAATGACTCGTTTTTTGTTATAAAGACTGCGTTCGGCATTGGTTCTTCTTAGTCCCGTTGTCAGTTTACTGGAACTATTTGATCTTATGGGTGAATTTGATTCGTCAGACCAGTTATGTAGATTGGATTGTTGACGTGTATTAATTGTTTTACTTTTTGTACTCCAACTTGTCAAGGTATCACCCTGTAGATTCACGTATAGGTTCACCATTGCATCATCTAAAAAAATTATGTCAATAATTTTATTTTCAAAGCAGTTATGGTTCTATTTTTCTCCCTTTTGACAGATTCATGTCCAGACACATTTTTATGTTACAGCAGCTCATTAGAGTTAGAGTAAATCAATTAATGGTCAATTTTTGCCAACCAATAAAATCCTGAGATTCGAATTTTTAGAAGCTAATATCTCGACAATCACTAAGTCCTGAAAATTGAATTTTGGTTCTCTAGAAAGAATGATATTTACCGCCGAATATAAAACAAGTTTTTACTAAATTGTTTGTGTAGTTTCAGAGAATTTTGCCTTTGAAATATCGTTTAGCATGAGAAAGTTTATAGTATGATATTATTGTTTATGCTACGAGACAAATTTTCATTTGAACTTAGAGGGTATAAATAGGGTTACCACATTGTTTATTGTTGTTAACCTGGAGTTACCGCTATGGCTTTTATATTTCCCCCAATCTAAAGGGATTTCTAAAAAAAAAGGTCAACACCCGTCGTTGTACTTCCCATTAAAGGTGACTTTTAGAAAAATTGGTCTTCTACCCGTGTAACCCTTCTCCCCGATACCCGTAACCTGGAGTGAAAAAGTTTCTGAAGACCTGGAAACACCGTTTTAACCTAGAGACTCCAAACTAAACCTGGAGACTCCAGGTCAAACTTGGAGAGGTGGCAACCCTAGGTATAAAGCGACTTCGCTACTCCTACTTATTTTCAAACTGAGCCTAAGCAAGTTACAGTTCTTTTTATAATAAATGTCTGTTGACTGCAATAGAACTACAGGGTTGATGCCATTGTGTGGATAAGAGTTTTGTCAATAAATAGTAAAGTATAAAGGTGCAGTTAAGGGTGGTACTAAGGATATTAGGTAATTATACTCTTAAGATCTGTTTATATTAATTTAATTTATTAAAAAAACATACATTACTTGTATAATGTTATTCTATATCTTTAATGGGTTTAGTTGTATCATCCAGAATAGATTGAGCTTTTCAAACTACCTGGAGGAATATCATTAACACATTTCTTTATTAATTCTACAACACTATAACTTAAAGCCGAAGAAACATTATCTGACGTAACAACTGATTTTAATTGGTGCCACATGTGCTTTATGGCATTAAAAATAAATGATATTGGAATACGACTGAACACTCCAATGAGAAATAATAACTGACATTCAATCTTTAAAGTAATAGGGGGATTTCTAAACATTTAAAAATATCTGATTTTAATTTAACCTTACCTAGATATCATTATAATCCGGCCACGAAAATAAATACTAAGGATTAACGGATATTTACGACCGCACTTAGCACCCATTTTATTGCAGTCATTAAATTAGGACCATTTACGGCGAAAAAGAATTTACTATATTAACAAATATTAATAATTTTATAAAATGACTAACCTTGCGTTTTAAACGCTTCTTCAGTTTTAATGCCTTGCCACAATGTCCTAGTTATAAGAGAATAAGTGACAGCTAACACCATCAAAGGCAGTACCATTAATATAACATCCAGAAAAAGATTAAATGCTTTCTCAACGTCAACGGATGGCCAGTTTTCTCTGCATTTATGATTACCTGTAACAAACAATTATTTCTTATTATATTTACTGCAGTAATTTCTGCGTTTTTGTGTCTGTAGAAGATTTATTATTCTACACGTAAACGGATGAATGCCGGCTCCGTGATATTGAAAGAAAAGGGAGAGGACGTCCGCGGATTGATAAAATACGGAATGAAATGTACGAAAGCAAAAACGTAAGAAAGAGATAAATACACATAGTAACGACATCGATGTCAAGTTCTGTAACAATAATTTGCTGACAGGTTTTATCTGACTGAAGGGCAACAAATTGGTGTGTATCTTTGTCATGTACAAACATGTAAATACTGAGTTAGTTATATATCCATCTCTAATGAATCTCGCCAATGTTCGTGAGGAAAAGCCGAATTAGGGAATTTTTAAATCACATGTTGGCCAACGTGTTTGACAAGAGAAACGTTAGTATACAGGGTGTCCCACCGGGAACCGAATCGATCTATATATAGAAAACTATACATAGGAAAATTTTGAAAAATTGACAGTATGCTGATGGGAGCGACCGGGCTAAAATATTTTCATAATGGTGGCACTTCCGGTTATACCGAAAGTAAGTGTCAACTTGCTTATTTTAAATGGGACACCCTATATATTATTACATTTTTGCATTCTATGAAAGATTCTAGGCAGATTTTGTATACCTATGTCTAAATGTTTTTGACATAATATGTGAATTTTTATGTCAAAAATGACGTTTGCAAGCCTTAGAATAATTATGAATTTTTTCTATAAAGAAGCCTTATTTATTTAATTTAAGTGGGATTCCTTGTTATAAAGGACCTGCTTTAAGTGATTTTTTATAATATTTTGATAACTATTAATACAGGGTGTTTAAAAAATAAGATTAAAAATTAAATTTTTTTTTTAAGCGTCCCGGCATAGTTATTTATTATTGTCAAATGGCAAGTGACAGCATTAATGCCGTCATAGCCAACTAGGAGCAACTGAACTTAAAATCTGCTGCAAGATTGCCATATAAAAATACTAAATTGGCAATATTTCGAAAACTAAAAACTTTTGGGATATGCAAACTTACACAAACTTACCCTTATTTTTAATGCTAAATAAGAAATAATTATAAAATTTGTGTTTCCATTTGAAAATCTAGACTTTTTGCAGTTCTTTCAATTTCATTTTTAATCTTATTTTTTAAACACCCTGTATTAATAGTTATCAAAATATTATAAAAAATCTAATAAAGCAGGTCCTTTATAACAAGGAATCCTACTTAAATTAAATAAATAAGGCTTCTTTATAGAAAAAATTGATAATTATTCTAAGGCTTGCAAACGTCATTTTTGACATAAAAATTCACATATGTCAAAAACATTTAGACATAGGTATACAAAATCTGCCTAGAATCTTTCGTAGAATGCAAAAATGTAATAATATATAGGGTGTCCCATTTAAAATAAGCAAGTTGACACTTACTTCCGGTATAACCGGAAGTGCCACCATTATGAAAATATTTTAGCCCGGTCGCCCCCATCAGCATCAGCATACTATTAAATTTTCTATATATAGATCGATTCGGTTCCCGGTGGGACACCCTGTATAAGTATTTTTATCATATAAATAAGGGTAATTATATTTTAATACAGGAAATCAAAAACTTTTGATTTATAAATTGAACAGGTTTTAAACTTAATTCAGTGAAATCTACTTTTAATAAACACATGTAGTATAGGTTTAGTGTCCGTAATAATAACAAAGAGAAAAATTAGCAGCAAGCGGACAAAGTTGTGCATTAAACCTGTTTCTAGAGTTGCTTTCAGGTCATGGCTTTCCATAGAGTCCTAATAAGGACGAGACCGTCGTCATTGTCTACTTGGGCCCCCAGAGAGCCTATTATTTTGTCGTCACTGTGTACTTTAATGCAAAA
The DNA here is from genome assembly GCA_935413205.1 of Polydrusus cervinus. Taxonomy (NCBI): domain Eukaryota; kingdom Metazoa; phylum Arthropoda; class Insecta; order Coleoptera; family Curculionidae; genus Polydrusus; species Polydrusus cervinus. Next base: position 18,223,233 of record OW284514.1, on the reverse strand, counting down.
AAAACTGCACCAGTTTGTCCTCTTGCCGCTAACTTTTCTCTCTTTATAAATATTTAATATTCACCGCTCATCGTGGGCTTGAGTTCGCTGAGAATGGCAATGGGCATCATGCAAATAAAACTTCCAATCCATATAGCGATGATAGTTTTATAGGCATGACTGAGTGTTTGCCAGACGAGGGACCGTAGCGGATGACAAATGGCGTAATACCTCTCTACTGAAATAGCTACAAGAGTCCAGGCTCCAACTGAGACAGAACAAGCTGAAACAAAAAATCGTAATATCATTTTAATAAAATGCCAAGTAACAATAAATTTAATTTATATTTTATATGTAGACTTGGTTTCCTTTTCTAAGTGAGGAAGCAATGTAAACGAATATAAATTGTATGGTTTTATATATTTTTTAGAGCTTTTTATTAACAAAGTTCATTTCCTACTTTACCACAGATTGTCAGTGTCGAGCAAGATATCTGTACATTTATTTAAATAGGCTTTTTGTAATATAGTAAATATTATTAAAAATGGATTTGAACTAGTTCTTGCGGGTAAGTCTGTTCGATTTAAAATTACCTATATAATATACAGGGTGATTCCTACGTTGATACTTCTTTTTTAGCTATGTATAGAATGCATTAAAATAAACAACATTTTCAAATACATAAAGAAAAGAAGCTTAGCGGCAAGCGGACAGAGTAGTGCGTCTATCTTTTGCATTAAAGGTAATGCGCCAAAGGTAATGGAATCCCTGGGGCACAGGTAGACAATGACAGGCTGTTTCGTTCGTGTGTACACATGGCATTTACGGAATAGTGCTGCAAACCAGTGGGCGACTGCAGCGCGATCTAGATCTGGATCCACAAAGCGTGGAGATGTATAGAGAAGCGAAAAAATGTTTCCTATACTGGTGAAGTGGCCTTTCCGTGCTTGATTTATTTAGATTTATTTATATTTCTACGTTTTCACGTTAGATGTCTATCTTTTGCATTGAGTTGATTCCTTCTGATGGCGTTACTGGGTTTTCATCGCATTTTTATTTCTTAAAAACGCCTCGCAGTACTGGGGGTCGCTTACGAGTTATGACTTTCTGATGAGTTCTAACAAGAACGAAACAGCCTATTTTAGCTGCAAAGCTGTATTAGAAATGAAAGACCCTTTTTTGTATTCTAAGTGCAAAGTTTTTTATTTAAAATGAGCAGAGCGCTTTCGGCCTCAGAAGGCCATCATCAGGGCTTCTTTGTCAGGAACAAAAACAGGTGTTGCAACGAGCGGCGAACTTGAAGAATCAAAAGTCTCGGTTAAAATAATATTTAAGCAGTTCATCCTAATAAAATTTTGGTGTTCACATCTTTGATGGTTTTATTTAACAAAATTTTATTACGTTGTACTTTTTAAATGTTTTTAAATGTTATTTTAACCGTACCTTTTAATTCTTCAAGTTCGAAGTTTGTTGCAACACCTGTTTTTGTTCCTGATAAAGAAGCACTGAGAATGGCCTTCTAAGGCCGAAAGAGATCTCTTCATAAATAGAAAAGTTTGCACTTGAAATACAAAAATCGGTCTGTCATTTCTAACAACCATAAGTACAGACAGCCATTACAACTTTTTCATAAAGCTGTATAGCTGTTGGTGTAAATCCACCCTTAGATTTTCTGCGAGTGACACTCTATGAAAGTTGTTCAAAATTCAGTATGGTATAAAAGTTCTTGCTGAGAAGTGTGGTAGAAAAAAAATTTAATAGAGTATCAGTAAATCAGATTGGTAACTCAGCAAAATTCCCACCACCTCTGGGCCGCTTTCAGTTCCATAGCTGCCGCCAAACTCTTTTGTCAGATACAGTGTACAGTATTGCCTGTTTTCGCCAGATCTACTATTTTTGTGGACACTTGTATCTACAATATTTTAGGTTTGCTTTGGGAATTATCTTATCGGTAAAGATGCTAAATGATGAATATGTTGACATTTTAATCGTCAACATGGCAACTAAGAGGGCCAGAAATAAAGAGATCTAGATAGGAAACTTTTTAATTTCAAGACATGGTGTTAATTATAAATTAATTGTATATTATTGAAAAAAAAACCCAAAATAAATTTTTAATTGAAGTTTAAGTTATCAGAAAAATAATTACTGGATATAAATATACGGTTTTTAATTGTTGTAAAATAATTGAAACTAATTAAAAATATATAATCGAATGCACCTCTACTCTTGTCGTTTCTTGCCATTCTTTCGAATTAGGCTTTTTATCTCTTCGTTCGCTGCCAGGGCCAATCCCGAGGAGACCTATAGCTTAACGTGGGTTTCGATCCACGATCCTCGGTCATGCGACACCCCCCAAGGGCTATCAACCCTTGGTTTCTTACCATTGTATAACCTACCGATTGGGGAGTGTGTACATTTTTCCGCACCCCACGAGATGTTCGATCTCATCTGGCCTGGTTACTGGCGAGAATGGAGTGGGTTGGGAGATGATACATTTTACAGTCTTCCCTGCATTCTTAAACCTACTAATGTCGGACATATTTTTTTATTATGCGTATACCCACTCCGGGGATCGAGCCAGTACCTCACCTCTCTTATGATCGATCGTAATATTGGGGTATTGAAAGAAAAATTCTATAGGAATTAATTTTTCCTTTAAAGAACTCCTGTCATTCGTTGTCTACTCGTACTATCAAAAAATCATAAACATCGTCTAAAATAAATAATCTACATGAAGAAACTATTAGTTTTCTAAAGCTCGTTCATGAAATATTAGGATGCATAGTTTAACAGGAAAATTTGAGAGAACTATTCCGAACTATTTGTTTACTAAATCCATTAAGTAAAATTTCAGTCTAAATGAAGGGCATGGAACCTATGACGAGACCCTAAGCACTGACAAAGAATCGACTTTAAATTATTTTAAAAGGTTTAAACTTTTAATAATAACATTAATGAAATCCTATTTTGTTTGTAATATTAAAGATACAAAAATTAATTAAGAAATATTTAAAATCGATTTGATATAAACAATTTTACGATATAATTTTTTTACTACGACCACCTATGAAAATGAGAAAAAAGGCACGGTTAACTTGGCTCGAAAGCGCCGTATCTCACACGCGTGGAAAAAATTCAAACTCAAGTTGAAATACAAGGCACACTATTTAATTTAAACATATGATGCCACAAAAAACACAGGCCATTATATTCACCAAATCTAGGAAACCGCTACCCAGGCAAATCATATTAAATAACACCCAACTGACATGGTCCAAAAAAGCCAAATATCTGGGTTTACACTTCGACTTCAAGCTTATCTGGAAGGAACACCTGGCCCAAACATTAACCAAAGCAAACAGGCTCCTATACCAGTACTATCCACTAATACATAGAAATAGCAAGCTAAACAACCGCAACAAAGTTACCATCTACAAACTATGCATAAGACCAGCACTACTGTATGCCGCCCCATCATGGTCAACACTCTGCATGACGGGGAAAAGCAAAATACAAACATATCAAAACAAATTGCTACGAATAATAACTAACGCACCATGGTTTGTACGTAATACCACATTACACAGAGACTTTAAAATGGAAACGATCCAAGACTACATCACGAACACCAGAAACAATTACTTCAACATAGCAGAACAAAGCCAGAACCCGCTAATCCGCCATTCCTACCAACCACAACACCAGGCAGGTCCATACAGGCTACCACGACAATGAGGGACCCAGGTTCAAACCCCTCACACAACACGAACATAATGTACTAGTTTTAAGCTAATGTTTTATCAATAATTAAGAGAAGTTATAGGCCTAGCCTCGCTTAAAATTTTAATCAATGAAGATCCTAGTCCAATTTGACAGACCACCCCTATTTATTAAAAAGAACAAATTTTAGAAAGCAGTAATTGTAAAGTGTTTAACCTATTTATCATGTATTTGTCGAGTGATTTCGAATTAGAATGTGAAAATAAGCCATCTGAAATTATAAAAAATGTTAATAATATACTAGAAAATCTATTACCACACAAAACAAACCGCGCTGAAGAAAATGTCATAATAATATATTAAATAACAAATGTTTATTGGTAGCCATAGCGTAGAGACTAGAGGTCTAGCCTACAGATTGCAAGGTTACGGGTTCAAATCCCATCACGAGTTTTTAACTTTTTTTTATAAAACCAGTAAATAATTTATAGAATTATTTTGAATTGAAATCTTTCTTGTTGGGTGGATTTTTTAAATTTATATTTAATGCACCTTTCCTTGATTAAATTTAAAACTTTTCATTCTGGTTAATCTAGAAGTCAATCCAGGATAAGTTCTTCCTATGATATAATATGAAAAAATGAAAAAGTTAAACTACGAAGGAAACGCCCATTGACAAACTATGAAACCAGATATTAAGTGGAACATAATCCTAAGTATGCTTATTTCAACACTAGTGTTGATATTTTTTCACAAATTAAAGGCTTTTTTAATAATTCTTTGTGGTCGTAGGAAAAATAGTGTACCTTACTCGTGTGAAAGTGATTATTCTAAAACTCGGAGAATTTTAGATTAGGAAATATTTAAATACAATTACCCAAAAAAATTGCAGGTATATTTAAACTATTTTATATTTAGAGTAATATTGTTCTTGACATGTTCCAAGAACCAATTTTTTCACGTCTAACAGCTAAAATTTAATATACTATAACAAAAGACCACGAGTATAAAAACTTAAATGAAAAACGGCGATGAAAGATTTTATCCTACCATACCAGACCTTAAGAAGCCTACTCGAGTTTTATTATATTCAATAGAAGGGTGTATTTATTATCTGATAGTGAACACTACGCATGTTCATACAAAGATAAAAGAAATGTGTAGGAATAATATGAAGAAATAATTGCTTAAAAAAAATGTATGGCTCGTAGTGACCCACGTTTGTTGTCTGCTGTGGATTCTTAAAATTCCATTTTATTTATCTTTATCTTGTCGTTCTTTTTTAAATATCAAGAAAACTCCAAATTCAAATTATATTTTATGACGGACCTCTTTTAAAATTTTTTAAGAATTTAATTGACGAGATTTTAGTCAATTTGTCACTATATTAATTTATCTATAATGATTGTATATGTATATATTTTCTTGATGAAAAGAGCAATTTAATAGCATATTCATTCTAAAATGTTTCTTTAATAGATACTGTGAACCTGTACAAAACTTCTGAATTATTGTGTAATTTGTCTGAGTTACTTACTTATCTCTTTAGTCCTATCCCTTTATTACTAATGCCTCACGGTCATCATTAGTAAAGCTTTGACCCTAACTACAAAAAAAAGATAAAGGTCCTTAAGCGATGACCATATCAATACTATAAGATAACAAATAGATAGATTGCTAGCAGCATTTAAATCGAAATAATTATTTTATTAGTAAATTATCTGATCTGACATTACTTTACCAAACTCTGTAATTGTCCGATACACAGGTTATTAAATAGTTTGTTTGTTTTTATATCTCTTTATTTATTTGCGTTTTTTTTAGATAGCATTTCACATACTTTAGATATTATATATAAATAATAAATATAGTGCCTACTGAATACTATATCCAGGTCGTCCACAAGGCAGCGCTGTGGTGGCTGATGTCAGCCATGTTATGCAAAAATTGTTGTTGAGTGCATTTTTCGGCTCAGATAGTTCCGTAATCTTTACTGCTATTAGGGAATTTGTTTTACTCGACGGTTATAAAAAGTTTAGTTATTTAATTCTTGTCTATTACGTTTTGAGCTTGAAGTTTACTGGAAAAGCGTACGAAAAATCAGCTTGATCTGATCAGGTACAACGTAGCCTGAAAAATGTTGCTAAAGGCTTGAAATTATTTAGGGCGGAGCTTAGAGGTAGGTGTCCATCGACACATAGTATGACATGAAAATTGGAGATTTTTAGTAGTTTTTAAGATCTAATTTGAAAATAGAAAGCAAGTCTGTGATAAATTGGTTTTATTCTGGGTTTGTTTATGTCTCTTGGTTATATAAGGTTATTTGAAAGCTTTGTGGTTGTTTTATTTAACGTCTGGGTAATATAAGCCAGACTAAATCTATAGTTTCCTACGTACATGGGATTCGAATCATGGGTATGCGGTATTTTATGCGTCGGTTCCCCAAAGGACAGGATGATCTTCCTCTAATGGGGTGTAATCGGGAAAGAACCAGTATTATACTGCACTCTTAGACCTCTTAAATCTTTGGCAAACATTCGGGGATCTAACCCAAGTCGGCCGCTGCCAAAGGCGACTGCTCTATCACTGAACTGCCATAACGTGGACAGACAATATAGGGCATAACACTGGTAAATATAATTTAATCAGTATACATTTAATATCACTGAATAGCTAAAGGCTCAATCATTCTAGTCTAGATTTTAAATTCTGCTCCTAAATTTCCATTTTAGTTTTTTTCTCCTTTTCCCAAAAGTTACAACTTTCGGTTTTACTGGTAGTAATAAATTGTAGACTTAAAACCTTTTAAATTAAAGAAACGAAATGTAATGGTAAAGGGTAAAGTCCTACCTAAGCTTAACATAAATACTTTATATTCTAAGCATAAAATACGGTCTGGTCTTTTCTGGGAAAGCAACGAACACCAAAATTAGTTTATATCCTCTTACTTATAGTTGTTTAATTTAATTGTATAACGTCGAGACAGTAGTTATAGAACAATTTATGATAAAACTTAGCATTTCGATATTAACATCACAGATGGCATCAACAGCTGAAAATTTCCTTCAAAAAATTCCCAGATTAGTAGTGGGCCATAGCAAGTTCACACATAATTAATACACCAGGATCTGAGAGTCGCTATAAGAAGTTTTTTTGCGTCTACACCACAAAACTGTTAAAACTCATTTTTAATATGTCGCGTATCAAAATGGTAAACGACTGGAACGTGTAGCTTAGATGATTTTAAATTACATTTTAATTTATTTAATTTGTTGTGTGTTATTTATTTACTGACTTCTGTACCGCGGAGGTAAGTTCCGCCCACTCTTAATAACGATAGTTTCTAACTTTTATTCGAGTCGAAAGACAAAACCTTTGCTACACAAGTACCTGAGAAAGTAATGCTGTTTCTTTCGAACCTTTTTTCCAGCAAAACAAGCGTAAAATTTTTTCCATATCAGTAATAATAAATATATTTAAAGCAAACGCAAATTAAATTCTTTCTTGGCAGTAAAAGATCACTGGAACTGGCCAAATAAACTGCAAGTAAAACAGGACCTTCTTTTACCAGGGCCAAGACCAGCCTCAACGGGGCGTTGGCTCATTGTTGTGTCCTGGTTAGCATTGATAACCAATTAATCTTAAATTTATGTTATGCAATAATATAAATTAGAAGTAGGGAAAACCTGAAATGTACACAATTATATAAAATAAATAAAGTATGTTTTAAAAGTAAAGTAAAATATTTACTGAAACACCACAGATTTTTAATAGTTTTATTAAACGGAAGCAAAGCAAAACAATTTACGATTACAATATGGTGAATAACATAAAAGTCTTAAGAAACAAAAATAAAGTTATTAAATTGGTAAATTTTAAGAATTTTCTCTAAAAAAGAGTTTTCCCCTTTAAACTCACATACGGCGCTACTTCAAGTAAGTTCAAGAGAAACAAATTCCTCTTTACAGTGAACTCAGGACAAAAGAGAAATAAACAATTTACTTACAAAGATCACTGGCTGAAAACTGCTCTGGTTCTGGAATTGTGTTTTTACATTATTTAGAGAGACTTGAGTAACCAAACGGGCAGAGGTTACCCTTACACTTGAAAATTTTAAACAACTCTACTAAGTAAGTGTTTCTTTACGTTTTTATAATGGTTTGTAAACCCTACCAAAATAGAGAATGGGTTCCTTTTGCTGTGGCAGGAGTTATTAACATTAGAAGAAAATCTTCCCAAATATACTATTCAAAATGGAACCATTTTATCAACCAATTACAAACAGTTATTTTTATGAATATTTGTCTACTGACTCCTCCTACGAAACTAGAAATGTTCTTGTCCTTGTTCTATGCACTATCTTTCCACTACACCTATTTTATCAAACTAATTAAGAGTCTTAACTTTCCAGCAAAGAATTAAATAAATAATCCATCCTTAAGAATGCCAATCCATATCTAACAATATTAAAAAGGTTCTGTATTTTAAACTAAGAGCTTGGGAAAAAATACAATTCCTTAAATGTTTTAGATTTAATCATTTGCTGTTCTATTTTTCGTTGTATACTAAATAATCCTATTCCACGCTGCATGACATTAAGTTAGTACTAAAAGCCGTACAAAATATTTACGATTATTTGAAAAAAAGATTTCTTCGTAAACTTTTTCCTAACAAAATACGTTATAAAACACTTTGCTGTTATAAAATCCTTAAATATTAATAGTTAGGGCTAATGTCACATTCTCAATTTCATCATTTGGTTAGTATTATGTTACATCTTAGCTACCCACGTTTGATTTAATAAAATCAACAACAACAGAATGTCGTCCAAAAGAAATTTCAGAAATGCTGGTGATAATGCTTTTTTTTAGATGTCTAAAAACGCCGTGCCGTATTTTTTTTAGAAGTTTCACTTGATAGGACGTTATTCTCTCTTGAAATTTTCATCATGGACGCATATGGTACATATCAAGAATAATATCACTTAAAAAGTTATAACTAAACTAAAAACAAACCTACCTTTATGTTTTCCTAAAGGAAAGTTATTTTCGATAACCCAAACATCAGAATAAATAATAATTAGTCCAAAATGCCAAGTAATTTATTTTTATAACTTTTGAGGTATACATTCATTACGAATTAGGAGTAAGTGCTAGTGGCGCATTCTCCATTTCATTATTTGATCAGTATTTTGTTACTTTTTAGTTTCCCACGCTGGATTTAAGAATACCAGACTGGCGTCTTAACCAACGAAGAGTTTACCTTTATACAGTGTGAGTTGGTAACTTTGAGTACTTTTTGTTATTCCAGTACATGTTTTTTTTTGGGAAAAATACTGGGATATTGGTAATAATATTTTAAGTTGTTTTTTTTATAAAAAACATAGATCATAGTTTTTATTCCTTATTTTAAAGTGCATATTAAAATAAACAAGACTACAAAATTTCCAAAGTCTATTCCTTGTTATTTATAAGATATTAAACAACAAGAAAATTATATAAGTTTCACCCAAGTAATTAGAAATATGTAAAATATTGTCCATTCACTACCTGGTAATGTCATAAATGAAACTGAAACTTATTTTGAACATTCACAAATACTTCGGAAGAAATTTAATTAAATTGACTTTTGCTTGTTTCAAATCTTATAAATACCAAGGAATAAAACCTCAGAGGCTCAGAGGTGAGTTACTGGCATTCGACCGTGGCGACCCGGGTTCGATTTCCGAAGGGGCATACGTACAATAAAAAAAGTATATTCGAAATTTAGTAGGTTTAAGAATGCAGGGAAGAGTGTAAAATGCATCATCTCCTAACATCTCGTTCACGCCGGTAACCAGGCCGGATGAGATCGGACATCTCGTGGGGTGGGAAGAAGGTATACACTCCCCAATCGGTAGGTCATGCAATTGCAAGAAACCAAGGGTTAATAGCCCTTGGGGGGTGTCGCATGACTGAGGATCGTGGTTCGGAACCCACGTTAAGCTGTAGGTCCCCTAGGGAATGACCCTGGTAGCGAACGAAGAGGAAAAAGCCTTATTCGAAAGAATGGCAAGAAATGACAAATGACTAAGGAATGAAAGTTTTAAAATTGTCTATAAAAAACTATGTTGGCATTTAAAAAAGTGATAGGTGTCGTCAAATGTATCATTTTTTTAAATAAAAAAATACCACAACTTGAATTGTTAATACCACTTTCCTAACATATTTTCTAAAAAAAAACTGTATCTACAGGATATACGAAATTCATTCCAAATTACAAACTCACGCTGTAAAAAGAAATATACTACCCAAACAACAATATCCCATTTCTATTTCCTGGAATTCATTTGAGAAGTTGCGTGAAAGTGTGTTTTCACCACAAGACTAAATAAATATTTGGCAAAGACATACTAAGCTTTAATTTGGGCTGGGATACTGATCCATTAGGATATTTATTCCGGTCCTAAAGTCATACAAGAAAATTGCTTTTCCCTCTCATTCGTTATTTATCACCGACCATAGTCTGTGTTCTAAAGGTGTGTGCACCTTTGCTTGGTCACTCTGCTATTTTGAATCATGGTTGTTGTATTATCGAACTATAATAACATAGAAAGGAACGTTATAGCGGCAACGAACAAAGTATTCAGGCCGTTCCGACCCGGGGTGCAGGGGGTGCGGGGAATCCGGGCGGCAAGCCGAGGGGGCGGTGCGAGCCGCCCTATAAAAAAGGAAAAATTAATTTTTTAATAAATTAACATAAATATTATTCTTTCAGAAAATATAAATGTGTCTAACATTTGCTTTAAAAAAAAAGAATAGCAAACTTTACTGTATAACTTATTAGTAAATAATGTTAGCATCCTGTCCTGTATGTATGTATTTATTTCATTATTACATTACGTCACAAATAAGTTGTAAAATTATATTATAATAAATCAACTGTGCCTGTTTTTACAATTTTGTTTTTTTAACTAAAAATTATTTCAACTTTTTTATTATCAACTTTGGGAGGAGGAGGGTTGGGTTGGGTTTGGGAGCCAGGGAGGGTGGCAGCCGCCGCTGCGGCGTCTTGATGTGCTTTAATGCAAAATATGTAGCACCACTTTGTCCGCTTACCGCTAACCTTTCTTAATATTTTCTTATTACGGACACTAAACGTCTACTACTTTATTTATTACACGGCTTGTAAACGGATAGCGTCTAATCCTAATAGATACTTCGGCGCGATCTATTTCTAAACCTGCGAATTGCAGACTGCGATTGTGACGCGCAAAATGTCGTTCCCTATACTAGATATGTGGCCGGCCTACCATACCTTGGTTGTTTTAGTTCTATGATTTCGTGTCCGGTGGTTCTGTATTGGAGTTGATTCTTACAGATAGTGATATTGGTGTTTTCATAACTTATTTACTTATAGAAGAATAATTTCCTTTCATTTCGTCAGATCTATCCCTAGACTCGTTTCGCCATATCATGGTTCATCAGTAGAGCTAGGATCCGACGAAAGAAAGGAGCAACTTAAAACTGCTTATACATAAATTATGAAAACGCATTTTGGCTATTTCTGGAGTTGCTTACGGATTTTGGCTTTCTGATAAGTTCTAATAAGGACGAAACAGTTGTCATTGTCGACCTGTGCCTCAGGGAACCCGTTATTTTGGCGCCTTTATGTACCTACTTTAATGCAATAGACATAGCACCACTTTGTCCTCTTGTATCTAACCTTTCTTTTTATTTTATGACTACGGACAATAACCTTTTACTATTTTATTAAATAATAACATTTTCTTCCATTTAATTTATCGATCCACTTCAATTATAGACTATTTCTTCAAATTCATCCTATTAAAAATTGTTCCAAAGAGTCCGTGCATTATATTATACCACAATGTGTAACGTGTCTTCGTTTCTTTTGTGTAATTATTGTTTAGACATTTGAACATTAAATATCCATAAGCGAGAATTTTGTTTGCATAGCTTAACTGAGAAGTAACACGTTTTTATTTAACCTATTCACGTACAAGTAAGTAGTTATAGTTGATTCCTTCTATGCCCACCATTTACACCAAAGCCTCTGCGCATGCCCAGGCAGTGCGCAGGCGCGCGTCATCTGTCATACGTCACCTGTCAGCTGTTTTTAAACAGGGCTGTTTTTAAACAGGGCTGTTTTTAAACAGGGCTGTTTTTAAACAGGGCTGTTTTTAAACAGGGCTGTTTTTAAACAGGGCTGTTTTAAAAACAGCTAAAACAGCCCTGTTTAAAAACAGCTGACAGGTGACGTATGACAGATGACGCGCGCCTGCGCACTGCCTGGGCATGCGCAGAGGCTTTGGTGTAAATGGTGGGCGTAGAAGGAATCAACTATAACTACTCAAGTAGAATAGACTTACAACATGTTATAAACAAACTTAATATATTTTCTGAACTAGAAGCATACCGAGCGTGATAAATTAAGTTAAAAACTAAAATTTCCCATAATATGTCAACCACATGTTTTACATAACAATATCTATATTCTTTTTATTTTTCTGTCTTTAAAAAAAACTTATTTTCTATCATAATAGCTCTAAAAAAAAGAAAACAATATCTAATAGTAACAGTTACCCAAACTTCACCCGAGTACCAAACACATCCATCACTCTCCTAAAAAAGCAATCTGCTAAAGACATTTTGTTGTTAAGAAGAAGAAATTGCTTGATACAGAAAAACACAACTAGTTTTATCAAGAACAAAGTGTGTCCTTTAGGATTTGATGAGTAGACGTGAAAATGTTATAATTTATTTTAGTTCGTTCCTTATGGTCACGACGCTCACTAATTTGAAACATAAATAATGTTTTAAGGATTATTATACAGAGTGTCCCATAACTAAGGGGTCATACAGCTAGAGAAGAGAGTAGACTTAAAATTAGGTCATTTATCATTAACTTCTTATCATCAAATATCCCCAGTTAAAAAGATACAGGGTGATCAAGGTAAAATTTAATTTTAGAAAATTCGCGATGATTTGAAAATAGTTATGTTTTTGAGGACAAGAAAGACGATTTTATAATTAGTTTTAAAATACCTCTTAGGTTAGGTTAGGTAAGAGTGGCAGACCCTTGGTTCTGACCAAACAGTCTCACGTAGTTCTAATTAGGTCCGTTGTGATACCACACGTGTTCCGTAGAACCCACCTTCATCAGATCTCTGATGGTTAGTGCGACGTAACCGCGGAAGGATTTTAGCAACTCAATCAAACCAGCCACTACTGTTCAGAGATCTGCTCAGCCGTCCAAGTTGTAAGTTGCCTAGTTCCTCCAGGCTATCGAAAGATGATTCACCCAGAGTAGTGAACCTCCTTCTTGCGAGGCCAGGGCATTCACACAGAAAATGTTGAATACTTTCTTCCTCTTCCTCATCTCTGCAACTCCTGAAGAAGTCGTTAGTGGGTATTTGCATACGTTCGGCATGTCTACCGAAGAGGCAATGTCCGGTAACAACCGCAGTAATATTTCCCACGTCTTTTCGACTGTGTCTCAATAGCTCTGCGGTTCTCTTTTTATCGAATGTGGGCCACAGTTGCCTGGATGTACTACAGGTTTTCAACCCTGTCCATCTGTTCTGTGCAAGCTGCTTGGCCGTGTAGTCAATCTCCTCTTTGACCAATCCCAGTGGTTTGTTCACTGTATTGTCTGCTAGATCAGCTGGCATGCCTGCGCCCTCTCTTGCGAGCGCATCGGCAGCCTCGTTGCCATCTATTTTGGAGTGTCCAGGAACCCAGCACAGAATAACCCGATGTTGGTTGCCAAGTGTGCATAGATTGTTGCGGCATCGCTTTACGAGCTTTGATTTAACGCTGCTGGAACAGATTGCCTTAATCGCCGCCCGACTATCACTGAAGATGGTGATTGACGAGGCTACTCCCAAGCCAAGGTGTTCTTGCAGGATATTGACCGCCTTCTCTACTGCCAGTACTTCTGCTTGAAAAATACTACAATAGTTGGGGAGTCTATACGATTTCTGTATTTGTAAACTTTCGGAAAAGACCCCGGCTCCCACACCAACGTCCATTTTTGAACCGTCTGTGAAGATTGCGTGATCTGTTTTCGTTATTTATTCTGATTGCCTTCCCACTCTTCCCTACTCGGAATGAGTATAGAATACCTTCTATCGAAGCATGTTATTGGGACAGAGTAATCAGTCGGGTCTCGTAGATTATTCCCCGGGTGGATCTTTAGTATACTGCTGTGCCCGTAGTTGGTTTCCTTCCAGAATTTCGACTCTTTTAGTCGCAGGGCAAAAATAAAATACCTCTTAGAGTTTTATAGTTCTGAATCAATTTAATAATCTGCACAAGTTATACCATATACACAGGAATTTAGAATGCGTTGATAAAAAATTGATGAAAACCTTGTACAAATTCTGTAGACATAAACAACTTTTAGTAGGAAACATCGTTTTATATTTCCTCGGTATTTAAGCAAAGATGCTGGTCAGCTTATTGCAAATGTCTTTTAATTTTATTAAGATTTTGTCTATTCCATTACCCATTCCTAAGCCTACCTTTAGTGTGTCGCCCATCAAATGAATCTAATTTGGCGCTTCTATTAGCATCTAATTGTGTCGTAAAAAAGGTTTAAAGCTATTTTGTTGAATAACCTCAATGAATATGTATTTTTCAATACAGGAAAATTGTAAATCTCGTATTAATGTTTTGGGTATTTGTTTAAATTACGTTTTTTTCCAACCAACTAAATTATGACAGAAGAGTTTTGGACTTGCATTGTTTTTATTTGTTTCGAATCACAACGTTTCGACTGGTAAGTATCTCCAGTCGTCTTCAGTTGAATACTAGTAGTAGCTATTTTGAAGAAAATACTCTTACGGCATACCCACCTACAGCAATTTTTTTTACATATTTATATTATCTATACAGGGTGTCCCACCGGGAATTAAATCGATCTATATATAGAAAACTAGGAGCAACTGAACTTAAAATCTGCTGCAAGATCGCCATATAAAAATACTAAATTGGCAATATTTCGAAAACTAAAAATTTTTGAGATATACAATTTTACACAAACTTACCCTTATTTTAAATGCTAAATAAGAAATAATTATAAAATGTGGGTGTTTCTATTTGAAAATCTAGACTTTTTGCAGTTTTTTCAATTTCATTTTTAATCTTATTTTTAAACACCCTGTATAAATAGTTATCAAAATATTATAAAAAATCTATTAAAGCAAGTCCTTTATAACAGGGAATCCTACTTACATTAAATAAATAAGGCTTCTTTATAGAAAAAATTGATAACTATTCTAAGGCTTGCAAACGTCATTTTTGACATAAAAATTTAAATATGTCAAAAACGTTTAGACATAGGTATAGGACATAGTGTACAAAATCTGCCTAGAATCTTGCGTAGAATGCAAAAATGTAATAATATATAGGGTGTCCTATTTAAAATAAGCAAGTTGACACTTACTTCCGGTATAACCGGAAGTGCCACCATTATGAAAATATTTTAGCCCGATCGCCCCCATCAGCATAAGCATACCGTCAAATTTTTAAAATTTTCCTATGTATAGTTTTTTATATATAGATCGATTCGGTTCCCGGTGGGACACCCTGTATATTAGAAGTAAAATTTTAAGTTTTTAGAGTAGTAAATTACTTGATTGTCAAATATAAAAATATAAAGTGAAAATTTAAAACGTCATAATGGTGGTTTTGGTAATATCTAAACTAAACCAAGAGGAATCGTGCAATGTTAAAACCTTGCCGCTCAGAATTTCGGACGACGACCAAATATATTTTTTTTGTTTTTTTTATGATAAAACACCTGCACTGTAGCAAAAATCCTTTAAGGCGCTCTGGGAGCGGTGCGAGTGCGAAAAAAGCGATTAACGTTGGTCTTGAAACGTTGAAGATTGTATTCATAAAGGGTTAAGCCAAACGTTACCAGTAATAAATATTTATTGAACACGAATACCCGTCTAAAGTCACATCGCTTCTCGGCAGTTACACTGCGCCATTGGACCTCGCGAAAACCCCTTTAGGTTGTAGGTCTAGGACCGTGGCGTAGCCAGGAATTTTGTTTGCGAGGGGGCCCAAAAGGAAACGAAAGTGATAAAGTAGCGCCGCAGGCGAAACATTTTTTGGGTGCCACGCCCAAAAAAACCTTTTTTGGACCATAAAAAAAGTTTCAAATTAGAAAAAATATATAATATTTTTATAGAAACTTGTAGGGAGTTATACTAATACACTAAAATAAATAAATTAAAACTTAAAAAAATGTATGACATTTAAGATTTGCGTGAATGTCAGTTTGTCTTGCAAGCATTTTGTATATGTAAGATTATGTGTTATTTCATTTGGTGCGTTATTGATAGGGTTGCAGTAATTTCGTTTCCTAATTATATTTTAAATCTTCTGGTATTTTGGATTTCGTGGGGGGGGGGGGGGGGCTGCCTGCCCCTGACTACGCCACTGGTCTAGGTTTACTGATTTAATGGTAATATTAAAATAAATTATTACTACATAGTTTTGACGCTGTGATATTTGCACTTATTACGGTTTCATCAATATTCATTCACAACTTTTTCTGCCCTTAAAAAAACCTTTTACGCTAACCAGCAACATGAGTGGTGCAAGCCTTTTACTGGAATTGATTGATTGCTTTACCATAAAAAAACAGTAAAAAAATTCCGAACTTCAAAAAGTCCATTAAGGGTTGACCCTACCCCTTGACGTTTCCGTCCAATTTCTTTTTATTTTCCCATATAAAACGAAATAAGCGGGCACACTTATTGTTAAAAAGGAAATAAAGGACTATTTATAGATTACACAAAAAGAATAGATAGGCGGTCAGTTTTATTATTTGATATTTTTTTAGCTTTGTGATCTTATTATAAAAGGAGAAGAAAAACGTCGGGAATTTAATTTTCTTTTATGAAATTCGGAATAGATTCGATTGTAAACTTTCTTTGAAAAAAGTTTCGACTAAGAAATTAATAACGTCATGGAAACAGGATCCTTTCTTTACAGCAATATAATAGGTAAATAAAATATCCATTCTTTTCACTGAATTCACTATTTTTGTCCTGTATCCCGTTGTTTCTTTTTAATATTGCAAAACGACCTCGATCAGCACTAATTTATATTATAGTCTATTTCAGAAAGGTGTAGAGTAATAAAATGGGAAATTCCGTCCAGTTCGGCTCAATTTCGGTGTCGGCCATAGGCGCAGGTAAACTTTGTGTCCTAAATTAATTATGGTAACTAACCAAAGAGAAAAATAAGAAGATAATTTGATAAAGAAAGAACTATTAGCTATAGCAAATTTACACAAACATCGTTTTATAAAATATGTCGTGGAGACATAGTGTAACTGTGCTGCGAACACCGCTATATCATTGCGACTTAAATCCTATAGAACTAATATGGGCGCGAGTGAAAGGCTCTGTAGCAAGACGCAACATGCGAAGAAAGGCGTTAAGCTACTGTTTGATCAAGCCATTAAGGTAGCGACACCAGAGAACTAGCGAAAAGCAGTCCATCATGTCATTAAACAAGAGGAGAAAATGAGGGATCTTG
This sequence comes from Polydrusus cervinus, assembly GCA_935413205.1. Lineage (NCBI taxonomy): Eukaryota > Metazoa > Arthropoda > Insecta > Coleoptera > Curculionidae > Polydrusus > Polydrusus cervinus. Next base: position 18,205,972 of record OW284514.1, on the reverse strand, counting down.
ACCACCTGATCGATCGGACCGTCGACCCGTTAATTATAACGTCAAGAGGAGATGACAGTTCCTCAAATGACAAAGAATATTATGATTTTTATAAATTAATTTCTGTATATTGTATATTTTGTATTTTGTATTTTTTTTATAACGTTTAATCAAAAATAGGTGTACCTAATACTATCTACATAATGCTCGCCTTTGTCACACCATTTTCAGTGTTTGTGAATGGATAACAATAGGCAAAACCCAAACCAGGGTGGTACTAACTTCACTGATGAAAATAAAGAATGTTGCAATGAAATCAATGCCAAATTATGAAAGTGGCTTAAAAATTCGTTGGGTCACTCTGTAGTCCCTTTGCATACCTTTACTTTCCTTAGCTTTTATTACTCAACACATTTCTGAAATATACTATAGGAGATTTTATGTAGTGTTTAATAGTCAGCGTACGAAACGTCTGAAATATGCGTTAACCAAAGTTCTGCATTTTTAGATTATTTTCAGAGCCTGCATATCTTTTTCCCAAAATTCACTGGAAAGTTCGTAACTTACTACAAATAAAGGATTTGAATTATAAGATATAGCAATAATGTTTTCGTTGCAAAAAAATAAGGAATTGAAAGACGTGCGTCAACACGTTTTTTGGAATAATATTATGGTAAAAATGTAATTACATACTCGTTACGACAAGAAAAGAACGACAAAAAAGCGTCGCAGCAGCTCAGCAACCTTCCCAAATGACCTAAGGGAAAAAGGGAAAAGCTAGTAAATTGTCATTAAATTATATTTCGTTCCATATTCTTAGGGTTTCCAAATTTTACATATTTTTCAGGGAAGAAGTGCCTGCAATTTGGAAGAAAAAATATGGAGTGATTTTTTCCTTTCCGTAGTTTGGTAAGTGGTTCGGTAAAAAACAAGTTTTAGCATTATTTGAATTGTTGTTTATTTCACTTCTATCAATGGCTATCTTTTTGACCTGTAGTCTAAGTCGTCTTCAGGACTGCACGGCACCCCCTATTATATATACAATTAAAAATATCAATTAAAAATCGGGAGAGTCATCCAGTTGTGTTCGGCCTCATTAAAATAACTTACAGAACAGGAACTTGCCTCCTTTATTTTTTATTTTGACTGAAAACATCGTTTGTCGTTAAAACAGAAGAAGAAAAAGTATGGTTAAATTTTTATAAATAAATATGATTAAAATTAAGATTTTTGTAGAAAATGTCGACATCGGGGTATTTTGGTAGGATGAACATTTTTTGGATCATCCATTCTTTGCTCCATTTGGAACGGCTTCTTGTATTTTATAGTTAACAAGGATACCGCACGCGACTATCACCAAATATATTTCTTTAGACATTTTCCATATTGTACGACCGTATGTACTTATTATAGTCATTATTCATCCAAAACTGTTATTTTGTGTTAGAAAATCTTTTACAGTGTTTGCAAGATTAAGTGCACGATTGATGTTCGCGCTTATGTATTAATTATGAAAACCTGTGTCTGGCTTCCTAAATGAAAACTAGCAAACACCTTTTAGGGTATCAAATAAATGTTTTTTAGAAAACATATATTTTATTTTTTCTTCTAATCCCATGCATACACTAGTAAGGTCCAGGCAGTGTGCGATTTTATTATCCATAAGGCGAAAGGTTCAGAGTATAATTTTTTTTGAATCCAGGGATTTTAGCACCGGGGTTTTCGTGCCTCTTAAATCCAAGTCACTTTTCGCAAGCGGTTTCTATGTGGGATGACGCCGTTATTAACTTATTGTTAGTTAAAAACAATAGGTGGGTGTAATACTCAAAGTATTATATTATAGGTATATAAAGCGATCAGGTACATTATGTAAAGCTAAATCTAGAGATTCTTAAGATACTCACAACAATTTTTTTATTAGAAACTTAATATGTGTATGGTAAATAAAAAACAGAAAAGCTATGAGGCAAGCAATATCGGCTCATAAACCTCTTTGGCAGCACAATTTGACGTTTCGAGTCTTTAATTTGTTTTAAATCTTTTATGTAATTTGTTCTGAGTAATATATTCTTTTTTACATCTTTGATTTTCGCATCTTTTTTTATGTTTTTATGAATTTTCAATAATTTCTTGTAGCCAACTGCTTTCTTATCTCTATTACTATAGCCTTGAAGACGAATCCCATTACTCTAGCCTTTCACGGTAAGCCGCAATAAAGTTTTTTAATATAACGTTTTCACTGGTTGTTTCACTCTCATTTTCATCGGTCCGGAGGCCGGGTGAAGCCGCCGGCGATGTGGCTTCCATTGCGTTCATGTTTATACTGGAAAGACATTATCAATTTGGCCCTTAAACGGTCAATACTTCTTCAATATAGTCGCTACGCCCACAATATTGAAGAAATATTTTCGAATCGCCAAAAATACATCAATGTTTTGAGAATATTTTAATATTTTGCCTTACAAGATCAATATTATTGTCAATATTATTAAATATTTGATGATATTGACAATAACATTGATCGTGTGAGGGCCGCTTAAGAAAGGTATCCAGATGATTCTTATATCTAATGAAGGCTTACTAAAACAACCCGGGTTCTGGTGTACGATTTGAACTTCCTTTTTCTCTAGTGTGGTTACTTTTGGAGAATGATCAGCTGCATCTGATTTTTTAGTTTTCTCCTTTAGTGTATTATTTCTATGTTCTTTGATCTTGATTTCGAGAAAATCAGGTGCAGCTGACCATGCTTGGACCCATATACAACATATCATGTGGACTTAAGCCGAAATTGTAGCTAACAGACTTATTTAGTATTTACCTGCAGAACGACTGGAGATAGTTGCCAGTTGAAACGTTGTGATTTAAAAACAAATAAAGACAATGCAAGTTCAAAACTCTTTTTTAAATTTACGTACTTATAATACAGTACAAGATAATAGTTTGTTTATCAATATTGTTTATTCATTCCTTCTTCTAGTCTTACAAATAAGCCTATAATTTATGATTCTGAGAAAGGTTCTTCCAGTTTATTTTAAAAAAATATCAATATTTAAAAATTTTTGAAATACGAGTAAAAATTCTGAAAGAAAAAAAATTTGAAACATATTATTATACCGTTAATAACTATTTTGATGATAATTATTTGCATTTTTAATCTAATATTTTCTGTATCATATTTTATTGTAAGTGTGTAAAACGTTTATCGATAAATAATATGCTATATTGGAGCATATAAAGCATACATTTTACATATAATACCTTTAAATTTCCTAATTTAATAACCAAATGTCGATCATATTTAAAAAATTGTGGTCAATAAGAAGACTCCTTAATCATATATGAAATATTGTGATTATTAAAAAGAAACGTGAATCATACAACTCAAAAATTGTGACAGAAAAAATCCAATAATCGTATCTGTAAAACTAACTGAAAAAATAACCAGAAAAATTGTGAATAAAAAAATTAGAAACTGCTTCTAAAAAAGATAAAAAGAAAAAATACCCTAGTAAGCATTTTCGCTCCCGAAGCCGGGTAAGCTGTTCTGGAAACCTTCTTGTCAAAAAGATATAGTCATTTTACACATATTAAACTTTTCCATTATAACTTACTTCACACATTCTCCTATTTCAAGGGCTTAAATCTAAATATTTTGCGGTGTTGCTAATAGTTTTCAACTAAGCTTTATAATGGTTTTGAAGTCGCATCAATAAAGTGTTTTAAAAGTGAATAAGTAAGTTCCAGAGTCATTTTTACCCCCCTTAAGACTTAAAGAAATTATAAAATGGCACAAAACAAACTATAAAGATTTTCAAACGATAATAATCATATTGGCAACTGTTAATTGTTATTTAAATTTTATAATACGGTGTATATGTTTTTTATGAGACACTTTGTCATTTGTAATAATTATATTAACGATCACAACTTGTTTTCCGATTTAAAGGAATTGATTTCTAGATTTGTTAATAAATTTGACTTTACTTTAGTACGTAAATTGCACGAGTATATAAATAGGAATGTAATAATAAAGGCCGATTACCAGATTCTACTAATCATAACGTTAACAATGTTAAAATTTCTTCTCTGGAGACAATTTCTTTCGAATTCGGCTTCTTACCTCTTCGTTCACTGCCATAGCGATTCCCGAGGGGACCTACAGCTTAACGTGGGTTCCGAACCACGATCCTCGGTCATGCGACACCCCCAAGGGCTATTAACCATCGGTTTCTTGGGTCATTGCATGACCTACCGATTGGGGAGTGTGTACCTTCTTCCGCACCTCACGAGATATCCGATCTCATCCAGCCTGGTTACCAGCGTGAATGGGGTGTGTTGGGAGATAATGCATTTTACACTCTTCCCTGCATTCTTGAAACCACCGCAAATTCGGACATAGTTTTTTTTATTGTGCGTATGCCCACTCCGAGGATCGAACTCGGAACGCCACGGTGGAATGCCAGTGACTCACCGCTGAGGCACCGCCGCAGTTAAGACTCTTATTGTAAATGAAATTCCTAGTATATCGTTTATTAAGCTTGAATTAAAAGTGTAAAGATACCTCATAAAATAAATAGAAACCTGTATTACACTGAAAAAATCTGTAGGTAATTTTTTTTTTTTTTTTATGATAAAACACCTGCACTGTAGGAAAAATCCTTTAAGGCGCTCTGGGAGCGGTGCGTGTGCGAAGAAAGCGATTAACGTTGGTCTTGAAACGTTGAAGATTGTATTCATTGGGAAACACGACCTCAGGCAGATCATTTCACAAAGATGACGTTCTCCAGATGAAAGAATTCTTGAACAATGAAGTTCGAGGAGTACTAAGCTGAACAACATTGGATGAGCGGCAGCGGTTCGCCGTGTATTTCTGTTTTGCATTGCTCTAGGTGGAATCAAGTGGGCAATGTCAGTCGAACACCTGCAATGGAAATATCTGTAAAAGAGAGCCAAATCACCAACCTGTCTTCGATGCTCCAGGCTATCGAGGGTCTTGGTCAGCTCGGGGTCGCCGATCAGACGAACGGCTCTCCTTTGAATGGAATTCAGTAGCCGAAGGGTGTGCTTGGGTGCAGAGCTCCAGACATGAGAGCAATATTCTAATGATGGTCGAATCTGGGCTTTGTAGAGTGTCAAAAGTTGATGAGGTGTGTACAACCTTTTGGTGCGGAAAAGTACACCAAGTTTCTGTGCAGCTGCCCTGGCAATTGCGGCAACGTGATCATGCCAAGACATATTACCTCCCAGATTGACCCCCAGCAAATTAATAGACGGTGCCAGGGGAATTGCGTGTTCTGCCATGACTATATCCGGTTCTGCAATGTTAACCTTTTTGGAGAAGACTGCTGCCTGGGTTTTCTTAGCATTAAATTCGACTTGGTTACTGTCACCCCAAGCCAAAATTTCTTCCAGGTCATTGTTGAGGCGCAATACTTCATGCTGCCTGCGAAGATGTACGTCGACAGCGGATGTTTGGGGAGTCAAGGTAAAAGATGAGACAAGTGTGCTGTCATCAGCAAAGCTATAAATTGGATTTTGGGTTTTCACTAGAAGGTCGTTAATATACAGTAAAAAGAGGGTAGGCGACAATATGGACCCTTGAGGAACACCGGCATTGATGGTGAAGGTGTCTTCTTAAGGAAGCTGGTTAACCATAAATAAAATCCATTAGGCATACCGTAGAATCGCAATTTACTTAGAAGCCCATCGTGCCAAACACGATCAAAAGCCCTAGAGATGTCCATTTACTTTCAATAATTGCACTAAAAACCCTTAACATCAAATAACCTCTGCAAAATGTTTAAAACAGAATAACATTTTTTCAAACCTACAAAAAATTAATATAACTTCAGCATTGCCTCTTGAGGGTACCTTTTTCGCTAATCACCGATCGATCAGTCCTTCTGCCTTTGAAATGATTTTCGCGCTGTTAATTCGAGGACTACCGAGAGGATTCTGTTTAAATATGTTCTTAATTTTGTTCCGTTAAATACATTTTTTATGCCATAAAATAGAATGGGTTGAAAGTGAAACACAGAAGAATTAATTTTTTTTAATAATGAGTTTTTGTTATATTTGAAGTAAGTCTAGAAACTCAATATTCTTAGATAGTAAGTAATCTCGATTTCTGAAATACAAAATGTTAGGGGATTGACTCGTGTTAAGGGTGTTGTAAACGTAAAAAAATTGGTATTTGAGAAACTTCCTTTAAAATCAGCTTATTACCAAACCTTTTTAAAATCAGTTAGACATGCAATAATAAAATGAAATTTTCGTCCTTCGACTTTTTAAAAACTTATTAATTTTCGATAAACATCTCATGATTTTAATCCTGCGCACCGATTGAACATGTTCAGAATTACTATTAAAAAATCACGATCTAATTGAGTGCTAAAATATACTGTGAATCATTTTTGCACTGTCAATAAAAGTGCCGTTTATTTTTTTTTTTGCTCTGCTAGAACAAGGAATTTAACAAAAGGACCAGATTATGACCAACTTTGATAAGGGAATGACAGTAATACTGATTGTGTAAGGGCAAATTGCAAGGATTGATGGTCAAAGTGATGTAAAATCTCATTAGAAAAAAGTCTCATGAGAGTATGACGAAAGATTGATATCATTCAGGATTGTTAGTCCGACTGATGTGTAGGATCTACTTTGATTTAAAAAGAATGCACCAAAATGTTTTTTTCTCTGAAAGAAAAAATACACGATTATAATAAAATTATATCAAGTCATAAAGAATAATAATGAAATGTGGGAACTACTAGAGAGATAGTCATTTCATTTCAACATTTTGACGAACCCAGATGCAGCGACTTCTTTAAAGGGGTATGTCTGAGGTAAGTAGTAGCCTCCCTTTTAGCGGCCAGGGGTTTGACTAAATGACTTGAGGTTAGTTTTGAGTGTTAAATCATAGCAAGAAGTCTACACTTGGTAGAAACGTCAAAAATCTACCATCATTTGGGTTTGATTTTTGGCTATTCACTTGGTGGCAGAGTAGCAGAAATCAGTCTTGTGGCACATGTTACATTTTCACTTGTTTGCTTTTTATGAAGAGACTTGTATTGTTTTTCTCTTAGAAGACCTTGGTACACTCATTCATTCCCTTCGTACAAACTTTAGTCAGTATTCCATATGAATCGTTATGATTAAATCGAGACCCTGGATCTTGATCTATTTAGTAAGTAGGATAGATTGATTGCGGTATTTAATGCAAACTACTGGATAACTAGTTTAATTTGGTTTCTTAAATGTCACTTAGGTATTTAGGTAATCAATTTCCTAAAATTGAGAGTTGTAAGAGCGTTCTCGGCTGACCAGGGATATATTTAAAGTACATTACCCAATGTAGGGTCTCAAGTATTTCAACTACAATTGGGGATCCAGAAAACAGTTTATTTAAAAATTAACAAAAACATTAATACTTTATACATGATAGCAGCAGAGAACCACTTTATCTCCTGGACAAAATTAAAGCACCAAATTTCTCAACATGTTTTATTATTTCTTCCACTACTAACCTTTAAAACGGCCATTATTGACCGATTATTAACCTTAGAAAATTGCTTTCTCTGCTTTCAAAAATTATATTGATCATGGTTAATAATGAAAATAATCTAAATAGATTTCAAATGAAAACAGATAATTTGATTTTTTGATTCTGCAATAATAACAGCGACAAGACAAGTTAAAAACAAATTATCTTGCCAATTCCAAAGTACAGGTAACTTGATTAAAACAAGAAGCGAATTTTTAAATATTTACCTAAAAAAAAACATTTTTTATAATTATTAACATATTAACACTGTAATGGAAAAAAATATTAATCATGGTTTAAACACCTATACTATTATAGATCTCGCGTCTAATAGAAAACTATGACATTGTTAGAGAATTAGCTACATTGCAAACAAAAAAATCATTTAAATAGATTAAATAATATATTACATAACAAGTGATGAAAGTGATACTTTTTAAATGAGGAGATATTTGGTGCGGAAATTCTCCGAGTTTTAGAATAATCACTTTCACACGAGTAATGTACACTAGTTTTTCTACGACCACAAAGAATGATTTAAAAAGTCTTCGATTTGTGAAAAACATATTTCAACACTAGTGTTGAAAAAAAATATCAATACTGGTGTTGAAATTAGCATACTTAGGATTATCTTTAACTTAATATCTGGTTTCATAGTTTGTCAATAGGCTTTTCTTTTATTTGTAGTTTAACTTTTTCATTTTTTCATATTTTAGATAATATAGAAAGAACTAATCCTGGATTGACTTCTTGATTAACCAGAATGAAAAACTTTAAATTTAATCAAGGAAAGATGCATTAATCATAAATTTAAAAAATTCACCCAACAAAACAAGGAAGATTTCAATTTAAAATAATGCTATAAATTATTTAATATTTAAAAAAAAAAAAGTTAAATACCCACTCCTGATGGGATTTAAACCAGTGACCTTGCGATATCTAGGGTAGACTAGAGCTCTATCGGTACCAATAAGGATTTGTTGTTTAATATATGATACTCTCTTCAGCGCGATTTGTTTTTTCTGGTTATAGATTTTCCAGTACATTATTAACATTTTTTATAATTTCAGATGGCGGATTTTTACATTATAATTCTGATCACTCGGCAAATACATGAAAAATAAGTTAAACACTTTACAATTACTGCTTTCTAAAATTTGTTCTTTGTAATAAATAGGGGTGGTCTGTCAAATTGGTACCATATTATGTTTAAATTAAATATGTGCCTTGTATTTCTAGACAAATTAACCGTGCTTTTTTTCTCATTTTTATAGGTGGTCGTAGGAAAAAAAATATACCTTCAAATTTAATTTTGTCCAGGAGTTTTGTTTTTTCTCATCATACATATAAGTTGTCACTGACCTTGTAAGAAGGGTATCAGCTTACACATAGCTTCTCCAAAGACAAAATCTCGTAGCAAAGCACCAATGAGAGTAAATGGCATGCATAAAACTCCCAAAAGAAGATCGGATATTGCGAGGTTAAGCAGAAATAAATTTGTCACTGTTCGCATTCGACGGTTTTGGGCCTGCAACAAAGAAAAAGGAATTTGTTTTTCTTTAGAAATAAAAAAAGATATGTGACTGTTCTTTGTAAGTTCAATGAATATAAATGAAAAGAAGCGTGTCATGAAATAAAATTTATTTTGATTGTATTCTCGTCTTATCTTTTTCATAGATTTATATACGATTTTTATTATTAGCTACACTTTGAACGAATATGACATGATAATTCAAATGGACATTAATAATCATGTGTTAATATTAGTGTTTTCAGTGCAAAGAAAAAAATTATTGCGAATAGGTTTTGATCTTATTAAATGAAACAATTTAAATAGTTAACAACTAGAAATAAAAATAAAAAGTTTTTATAAGGACCGTTTCCCGAGAATTTTCTCCAATTCATTTAACATAATAAATCATGTCTGGAGGTAACGTAATTGAGAATTAACTATCCTCCGTGGTAGTTAGTTTTAAGTGAAATAATTTTTTTTAAACCACCCAGCAAGGGTGTGTTTGCCAGCGGCATAAATTGAATTTTAAGTGGTTTCCGCTTAATGGAAAGAGCTTTTATATTTTTTTTATAATGTGCATGTTCATTTGATGTCACAGTAGACGGTATTTCGTCGTCGATTTTAACATATAGTACTTATAAATGTAATTAGCAAAGTTTTATATATATACACTGTGACTCAAATTAAAGAAGTACACTTTTTAATTGTGAGTATTTTTCTAGATTTAGCACTGATTTAATTTATTTTTGGAGTGATGATGAACTGAAATCGTCTTAGTAAAATGTGCAATTTTTTTCAAAATATTTTAAACAGGGCCGGATTGACAGGTTTTTTTCAACAAACGTGCACTTATGCTCGTTGCAAACGAAAACTGATTCATTTATAATTCAGATAATACGTTTTTTTGGTAGATTAACTATCGAAACTTCTTCAGTACAAGTCGAACTCTGAAAGATTCTTAAATTCAAGAAATACAATTTATTTTGTTCAATATTAATAAAAAAATTAATAATATTAACAATTACTGATATCCAGACTAAATATCACTTAAAATCGAAAGTAGTATAAATATTTATAGGATAACATTATGAATATGACCGCCAGGATATTCTATCACGGATTGCAGTCGCCTTCGCCGTAGGTCAATAGCTGCATTGATTATGTCCTGGTTAAAATTATTCCAACAGAACTGTAACCTTTCCTTTAGCTCTTCGATGGCGTTAAACCTTTGACCATTGTGAACATTTGCCTTGAAAATTCCCCATATGGAATAGTCAACAGGGTTTAAGTCTAGACTATTGGGTGGCACATCTCCGGTTCGATATAATCGGGGCATTGCTCAAACAAAAACATTCTAGTACTCCGAGAGGTATGGGAAGGAGCACCGTCTTGTTGGAATACGTAATCGTCGCAGATTGCTTCAATTTCAGGAAGCAAGTGATGTAAAATTTGTTGTTGATACGCGTCCGAGTTGAGTTTTACTCCGGCATCTACAACAATGAGACTTGACTTCCCCAATTTGGAAACTGCCACAGAGACCATTACGCCAGGTGAAAAGTGACTTCTCTCGATTAAAAGATTTTTCAATGGGATTTCCCTCTTTACTCGCGCATTTGCGTATACCCGATTATTTTGTGTATTCTTTGGCGGCCTCAAGTAAAACATCTTCTCATGTGAAAACCAAATCTTTGCGATATTTTCCCGAGAACGGAATCTTCGTGGTAATAGATTACATCTTTCTAATCGTTTCTCCTTCACATTGGCACTAACTTTTTGAGAGTAAACTTTTTTAAAGACTTTAAGTTGGCAATCATGTTTAATAATTCTTTGAACTGTAGAACGGTGGATTCTTGTTCTTTTCGCTATTTTTCTGGTACCTACAGATTCTTCAGGTCGTACGCATTTTCTATAATATTTCTTACCATGGTGATATTTCCTTGAGTTCTTGAAGTTTTTTTCCTTTCCCTTTTATTTTTATGGATCCATTATTTTCTCTAAGATGTCTTAAGAACTTGCCAACTGTTCCAACATACCAATTTTTTTCAGGAAACGCCTTTACCATTTTTCCTGTGCCGTAATTATGTGTTTGTCGAAAATATTTGATAAGAATTCGATCCTCTTTACTTAAAACTGCCATTGTGTACGGATTAGCTGTCATGAAGCTTACAAAACGTCAAAAATAACATGTTTATTATTTTAATAATAGTCATGGATACTTTGATTTTTAATAACGGTCATGGATGTTGCGATCATGGTTCAAACGACTTCAAATTTCCAAAATGATTTCCGGAATGTTTTAGTACATCAATGAACAACATAAATTGTATTTTTTGAATTTAAGAATCTTTCAGAGTAAGACTTATACTGAAGAAGTTTCGATAGTTAATCTACCAAAAAAACGTATTATCTGAATTATGAATAAATCAGTTTTCGTTTGCAACGAGCATAAATGCCCGTTGGTTGAAAAAATTCTGTCAATCCGGCCCTGTTCAAAATATTTTGATAAAAATTGCACATTTTACTAAGACAATTTCAGTTCATCATCACTCCAAAAATAAATTAAATCAGTGCTAAATCTAGAAAAATATTCACAATTAAAAAGTGTACTCCTTTAATTTGAGCCACAGTGTATATAGGTTATTTATTTTTTTTAATACAGGGTGTTATGGAATTGACGCATTATATTTAAATATGTGATATATTCTAGAGAAACACTCCATACCTAATTTGTTTAAGGGAGGTAAGTACCCCTAAAACGACACCAAATTTACCAGACGCTCATGGGAAAAATGTATTTGTTAGGTTATGTCGCTGTATGTTTAGGTGACCTCGCCAGAACCGAGAACAAACGAAGCGAAACTTCGCCTTTCGCAGGTTGAGCCTAATGGGTCATTCGTAAGTTGATGTCGTTATAAAGTCTTTTAGTAAAAGTTTATCGTGATGTAAAATATGGCAAACGTTTTAATCATAGATTGAATTTATACCCGTTGTTTTATTATGGTTGTGCCAGTCTTGGATCTTTAGAGACGTGGGTATAATTTTTATTTCTTAATTTCGAATAGGTGGGCACAAATCACTGTCACTTTTTCTTTGTATTTTTTGCAGTGGTTGCGGGGTTAAGCCATAATACCAAAAAAAAAATGGTGAATTTTTTCCTTTATTATTATAGTGAATTTAAAAAAATATTTTTCCCTCGTCATATTAGGATTTACGGGTTTAAAAATAATGCATAAATTTAATAACACTTTATATACAGGCTGTTTGAAAAATGTAGGGTGTGCCAAATATATTAAAGCCTCTGGAGATGCCTTATTTGATTCCTATTTAATTCTATTTAATGTTGCCAAGATTAGAGAAAATAATATACAGTGTGATTCCTAAGTTGATACTTCTTTTTTAGCTGCGTATAGAAGGCATTAAAATAAACAACATTTTCAAATACCTTTTTTCAAAAAACCCAAAAATAAAGTACTTGCTTCTATACACAGCTGAAAAAGAAGTATCAACTAAGGAATCACCCTGTATTTGCTCGTAGAATCAATAAACTATAAATATATACAGGATGTTTAAAATTTTGCTCCAAACTTAATTAATTTTTGTTAGTTATCGTAATTTTTTTAAATTTAAATATTTAAAGTGGCTATATAGTTTAACTCTTTAAATACAAACTTGCATTTTTATTTTATTTTTTGAAATATCTTTAAGCCCTAATTTTAACCATGTATCACACTTAATAATTTTTAGACGTTTGGATGTTATCTTTATATCATTAGGAATTTAATAATTTCATTTAAATAAATACGACCTATTTCTTTAAGTTATAATTGCATACAGCATGATATCATATGTAGGAAACAAATTAAAAGAGAAACGACCAGCAACAAAAACAAAAAGTTAAAAAACTTTTTTATATGAGGTGTTCAAACAAGTGATCTTCTTCTCGAATGCATTTTTGAGTAAGCCTCCGCAATTTTAATATCGCCCGTTGAACATAACCAGAACTCAAACTCACTACATCTGTTGACATAATTATGCCAAACAATCAAGTATAAAGTTTTCGTCACCTTTCGTTTGTTTAACTTGCTTTCTTATAATTTATTTTAAATCTTAAATATCATTTTTTTGTCAGTGCTTGTGTGGTTGGATTCAACTTCTTAAATGAAAAGTTAAATTAAATAATACTTTTTTTATTTAAAATATTTGTTTGTTTTCTTGTTGTTAGATATATTATTATCAAAAACTATAATTAAGATGTAATTTTTGGCTAATAGTTCTATAGCTCTTTAATCTACGCATCGCTAATCTAAGTAATAAAATTTGCTTGAAACAGATATAAATAAATATTATATAGTTATTCACTCTTTAACTGTTAAATTCCTAATAATTGTATTTGGTAACAATTGTTAAGTAACTAAGACCAGAGCCGTATTTATTTAAGAGTAATTCTCAAATTCCTGATGATGTTAAGATGACATCGAAACGTCTAAAAATTATAATGTGTGATACATGGTTAAATTTGGGTCTTAAAACGATATCAAAAAATATATCAAAAAATGCAAGTCCGTATTTAAAAAAATAAAGTTGATAACAGTTCCACAAAAACGAGACGTTGTTCCGAAATTCTAAAAACACTGCAGTATAAAGCTAAAAATTTGCTTTTACAAAGTAGTATTTGTTTTTCTGTAGCGGTTAAAATAGGTCAGATAAATTGAAAAAAACTCAAAATTTTATTTGTATTTATAAATTTTTGTTTTTTAAATAAGAGTCAATTTTTTTTACAATAGTGCTGAGCACAAAATTCTGCAACTTTGCCATCATTTGACCGATGCTGTATCTCTTATAGTTTCCGAGATACTCATAATGAGTATTGAACTTTGGACACCCTGTACAATCAAATTTTTTTTAGGGTTTTCAGTGGCTTAAATCTTTTTCCTCGATTTTTTTTCGGCATAAAAATAACTTTCGCACACTCACAATTATGTAGATACCACCTTTCGATTGATGTAAACAGAAATTTAGAATCTTTTTTAATTTGGTTCAAAAAGAAACCAATTTAATATGGGACATTTTAGCGCATTCAAATCCACTAAACATAAGTAGTTATTTTGTTAAATAGGCCAAAATCACTACCGAGCACATGAACCGGGTCGTTACCAAATTACCCAACTGTTCAAAATAATTAATTTATAGAAGGAAAGGGTGAAGTGCTTAATAATTAAACTAAAGAAACAATAAATTACATTTACATAAATAGCAATACGCTCGAGATAAATGTCAATAACAATACACACTACATCGAAAAAGCCATTTTCGAAAATTAACACAAATAAACACCGCCTATTCATAAAATACAAAAATTTTATATTGTAAAATTGAATTTATTTTTTCTAATTTCAATAAGTTCACGTGTACAGGGTGTCCCAAATTCAAAGCTTATCATGGATATCTCGGAAATTATAAGAGATACAGCATCAGTCAAATGGGGCAAAGTTGCTTAATTGAGCATGCGTTCAGTAATATTGTAAAAAAAATTGAGGCCAAGTTACATATAATAGGTCCCAGTTATTCTTATATTTTTGGAAAATTATTTGCAATGCCCTGTATAAAATGTTTTACTTTATTGAAAGTGCTGCCGCTGGTCGAATCGATTCATTAACATTTCCTCAGATTAATTAGCAACTGCGTCGTTTAAAATAACAAATAACTCTTTGTGAAAGGGCATTTAATTAAAGTAGATATGGATGAATAAACCAGATGCTGTTAGGGAATAAATAAAAAGTTCTCTACAGATATCCAAAGTTCAAAAGCCAACGATGTTTAATGTTCTTTTATTTAAAACTTTGAACTTTGAATTTTTTTCTTAATTTTTTTTCAGCTCTAATTAAAAGGAAATAACGGTATCGGGAACAAGTGGTGTGGTGGAAAATGAAGTTTGGGTGTATTAGGGTACCTTAGAATGCCGGTTTTTGAAAATAACCTCGCATTTCTAAAAAAGCCCTATTATATGGTAATCATTACAATTTATAAGTAACATGCCATGTACAACCTGCTTAGCTGCTGTAGAAATTAATGTGTATTCTTGAGTTTGGTTTTTAGAGCCAAATTCAAATATAGTACGTTACGAAGATTGTAATAAAACACATTTATTGGAAAAGAATAAAATTCGATTTATGTTTAGGACTTCAAAACTGTTCCCTCATTTATACTCTATAAAATAAAACTCGATTAGTGAAACCCAAAAAATCAGATCTGTCACTCCCTCTTAATGGGGTCCCGATGTCCGATCAAATTTAGGGGTAGGTTTGTAAAGTCTATTTTACAAAGGAAAAAATATATCTAAGTTCTTTAAGCGATTCTCCTTTGTCCGCCTGCTCGCAGCCATGTTTTTTAAATTGAGGAAAAGCAATTTGACCTTATTGATGAAAATATTACTCTTTATGAACAAAATAGTAATAAAATTATTAATTGTAAATTTAATCAATATATTTATCCATTCTAAGAAACAGCGTCGCAATTATCTAGGAAAATATAAAAACAGAAAGGGAAAGTAAAAATTACACAGATTCTGTCACATTATTTAGTAACAATCAAACAACTAAAAATAAAATAAAATAAGCTAATTTGTTAAAAAAATTTCGACAAGTTTTGTATAAAAATAAATATTTCATTACTTTTGCAAAGTTACCTATGTAATATACGATACGAAATTTGAACATGCGCATGTGGTCTCTGACGCGAGTGACAGTTCTAACCTCACATTGCCTGTCATTGTAAAAAGCGGGCAAATTTTTATTAGCTAAAGGCGGCTACGGAAGGAAGGTTTTAACTGCGCGAATTTAGATGCGCACGTTCATTCCCAACGTTGGTTTCTATTCTGTGGTTGTTGTCAGTGGCGGCTCGCGGTCTTAAAAAATGGTAAAGAGCTAGATATAGTGCGGGTACTTTAACAAACATTGACTAAAAACCCGTGTAACAAAATGTCTCTCTTATCCTCATCTGCCCAACGAGTGAATGGAATTTCCAACAAATTTCAAACTATGCCATTAGTTGGATTCATTTTAAATACACATAACTACTGAATTAACTGAAAAATAAAAACAGAACTTTTTAATCACACAGTAAATCACGTAAAAGCGATATCTATAACCGTAAGTTTTGCAAAGCCTCAAAATAAATACCTTAAGGTTAGGCGAACCAATGCCAAAACAATGGTGAATACGACTGATCTATTTTTAAATTGCCCTTCATCATAATGCAAATTGTTACATGCTGTTTGCGTGACTGACGTCACGTAACCATAGCAACGTGTATATCAAAGCCATGTTGGGCGTTGGGTTGTCACATGCTGGGCCGCGCCAAAATGCACGAGTGTTTATAATTATTGTCCATTGGAATTGACCGTGGCCCTATTATGCATAGCTACATTCGGATTAAATTAATATTATTAATTCGAACATAATTATTTTTTAAGGGCTGAAATGGTAGCTGTATTGGTACATTTATCCTGAATGGCATCCAGGGGTAAAGAAATAAACTGGTCGTCAACTGTTCCACAATTTTTAAGGTCACTTTTTTGGTGCTGCCATAATAACTATATCTATGGTGAAATTACAAAAGCCAGACATACTTAAAGAGGCAAGAACCATTGATCGACTATACCTTGAGCTAGTAATTTGGTGCTCGCATTACAAAATTTTACTTTCGAAACTGGGTATACAAATTACGGTTTGGACATATAATGTTCTTACGAAAAACACCTAAATCATTTGATATAACCGCTGCTTTTGCGACATCGCCACAAATTTTATGTTTATTTCACGAATTTCGGCAGTAGTCAAGAGTTCGAACGGAAACAGAATTATATCACGAGCCAATACATTACCCTCTACCTGGGGGAATACAGGAGAAAATAAGGATACACATTTTCTGGAAAGAGAATTCATTTGGAAAGCAAATACCCTTGAAAGAGGAATTGATAAAAAACGCTACACTTTTTAAGGTATCTGTTTATGAAGCATCCAGACTTAACAACGTAATATTTATGACAGTAATAAGTCTTATTCAAAAATAATTTTTTTAGGTTTCAGTGAAGAGTAAAAGTTATTAAATTAAATACGTATTTGTGTAATAATACTGGAGGAATAAAGGAAAGAAGAAAATTGAAGGTTCATGAATTTATGAAAAAATATGTGTTCTGTCAAAGTAGGGGTGGTCTTCTTAAGTCTTCCAGGTTTATTTTTTTCTTATTACAATAACTTTTCGTTATGAGTTTTTCACTAATTTTTTTTTAATCTATCGTATAGAGCAAAAGAAAATAAAACTTTCTACGGTTTGGGTTTTTAAATTCTTCAATTATTTATTGAGAAAATAGTTAAACAAAATGCGCCCTTCAATAAAATCTGTGGAACTACCTTGCAACGTCACCACAATTCCATATAATGGCAGCGGCAAATTGAGGAAGAATTTTAACTACTACCAGAAAATTTTCAGTTTATTCGAGCGCAGATTACCGCCTTATTGACACTTTTAAAGTTTTGTGGTGTTTGCAATTTTTCCATTAAGCATTACGCAAACGCACCCTTTTTCAGTAGGCATTAATAAGCAACCCGGGTATTTATATCAATTTAAAGAGTGCATTCTTTCACTTATTATGTCGACTGCTCGATTTTTTTCTTCCATTCGTTTAAGCTCATTTTTACTAAACATAGGTTGAAAACCAAAAGCCATTACACAAATACAGATATGCCCGAAACAAACAGTACTGAAGCTAAGTTGGCGGTGTTTTTATGCGTGCGCTGTCACACTCAAGTTAGCCAGTATAGACCTGTCAAGTAAACCTTAAACAAGTAATTAGTAGGGCCTAATTGTTAAAAATGGTGTTAAGTACAGAGGAGAAAGTGTTTCTGGTAGAGCATTATTTTCGCTCATACGGAATAGGCCGACATAATGGTGCAAGTTTGCTATACGTGTCTGATCAATTCACACAACGGTTTAATAAACGTTCTCCAAGTAATGCTGTAATTTTGAAGGTTATTGAAAAGTTCAGAAATACGGGTAGTGTATTGTGCCAACGAAAAGGAAACTCGGGGCGTCCCAGGACAGTTAACAACAACAATAACCATGAACGTGTTTTTGAGCAAATCAATCCGAAAGTCAGCCATGCAAGGACATCGTTACAACTTGATTTAAAAAGAACTTCCTTTCAAAGAATCCTGAAGAAGCTGGGTGCATGTTCGTATGTGATTCAGGTACATCAACAACTACATACTAGGGATTATCGCAGTAGAGTGGAATATTGCGCCAGAATTCTCGCGTTACAATATGAAAATTCTGAATTTTTGAAAAATGTTTGGTTTTCAGACGAAGCACACTTTCACTTGTCAGGCTATGTGAATCGTCGCACAAATCGATTTCTGGGCTTTGCCAGACCCGATGAGGTTCAAGAGGTTCCTTTACATAGTGCAAAAGTGAGTGTCTGGTGTGCTGTGTCCGGACACGGAATCATTGGTCCGTACTTCATCGAAGAGAATGGTAGGCAAGTCACACTTAATCGATAGAGGTACATTTTAACACGATTTATCCCTGATCTACGTCAATTCTGTCGTGCACCTAACTTGGCATTTCGAAACCAAATTTTTTCAGCGGGACGGGGCAACTTGCCATACTGCTGCCGCAATTCGTCAATTTCTTCAAGAACATTTTCCAAGCAAATTCATTTTACGATTTACTGACTTCCCTTATCCTTCACATTCTCCAGACCTCACACCTCCAGACGCATACATTTGGGGCATGGCTAAAAATGCCGTTTTCAAACGGGCACCACAAACCATCGATGAATTAAAGGATGCCGTTAGAGTCTTCTTCGCAGCTCTGAGACAACCCTTATTCAATAACATGACCAGAAACTTAGAACATCGTTATGAAGTCTGTCTTGAACGAGGAGGTGCACATTTAGAACATATAATAAAGTGTCAATAATATGTATTTTTTAAATATATAATACGATTACAAGTTCAGTACTGTTTATTTCGGGCAATACTGTACTAACACCCCTTAATAATAAATAAAACTTTCCACAATAAATTGGGTACAGCCTGGAACAAACCGGTACGAAATAAAGAGCGTATCTATTGCCACCGTGCGAGGAAATATACAGAGCGCCGCTAGCCGAAGCTTTTGTGACGTCACGCAATTGACGCGTAAAACTTTAATCCGCTATTTCTCAGCAATGGTTAGTCGTAGAATGACGAGGTTTGAACCGTTATTCTTAAATTTTTTTGTACTAAAACTTTAATTTTTGGCGTACACACTCTTTAATAGATCATTCAAAAGCACTTTGCACAATATTTTCTATGAATATACATACAATTAAGTGATTTATATAATTATAAAATAGGCACATAATATGCTTATTTTTAAAAAATCCTATTTTTATATAGGCGTTTAAAAACCGTGCTTTTTTTAACTTAGACAAAAGTGTGCGGACAGTTACAGATCGCTCTGTAAACGATACACTCCTACCTGACTGAGGTCTCGAGTCTGGTTTCCTATTTCTTAACTGTCTTTGTCTATTTAAGTTATTAAAACAAATATAATTGGTCGCACAAATTGGAAGTAAAAAAATGATTACGCAAATCTCTTCTTATTGTATGTTTTTAAACTTTCTGCTTTCGCATCCTGTTAATTGTTTGTTTCTAGAAATGGATTGTGCTATTTTAGAAAAATTTTTATAATAAAGATGTATTTTTAATAGGTTTTAATTCAGGATGTTAGTGCTGAATAAAATAAATTCGATAAAAATACCCTTCATGCGAATTACACTGGAAATTTGCTATGACAACCGGTCAAATTAATCGCAAATGTATCTGTCACTGAATGACCAACAAATTTATAATCGATAATTCATCTGTCAATAATTGCCATACTGACAATGAAAAATATGTCATAAACAATATCAAAACTGTACATTTTCTGTCAACTGTAATTTGTATTAAAAACCTGATTTTATTAGGTCTTAAAATTATTTCGTTTTTAGTTTAATGACTATATAAATAATGTCGTAAATTAAAAAATTTGCCTTTGTTATATTACTACTGAAAACCTCTTTAAAGTTCTTAAGAAGGTCTTAGAACTCCAAGCGGATAAAAATACGGTGTATGAGAACTTTTTATGCAAGAAATTTTGTTAGTATGGAAACTTGTAAATTTAAAACTGGGCTGGAATAAAAGTGCTATTTTTCTCTTATAACATACAAGTAAATGTAATAAACGACTAACAAAGGACCAAAATACTATCAGTTCTAGAAATTCCTTTTACTTACATTAGTTCTACCCTTGTGATAGAAGTGATGTAGGTACGTAATATGTTTCTCTAAATGTGAATTTGTATTTCATATCTTTTATCTAATTTTTTATACATTACAAAAAACAAAAGATACCAAAAATTTATATAATAATCAAAACTAAACGTTTGTTGTATCAGAGAGAAATATTAAATTCCAGAGCAATCTATATTTTTATGACAAATTGAAATCATTTACAAAAAAATATCGAAAGAAAAACGTATGGCAAAAAAAGTACTTTCAGAATCCATTGATGTAAGTCGCTTTTATTTTTCTGAGGACCAGTCAGGCCCTTAGGGATTTCAAAAAGTTGTTTGTTTTCATTTTTAATGTAAAATTTTGTCGTGCAGGTATTTTAACTTTTATGTGAAGAAACACGCCGTAATAATCTTTTTCTTTAAATGATATTAAAAGCGGCTTTTAAATGACACTTGACAGGTTTAAAAGATGTATATTTTCTGCCTAGGTAGAAAAAATCATCTTTAGGGTGTCTAAAATAACATTAGAGTAAACAAAAACAATTCAACAAACGTCATCAGCGGCAAACAGTCGCGAAGAACCAATTACTTTTGTTAAATTAATTTAATTATTTGGATATTGACAATAAAACACAATTAATAAATATAAAAACTACGATTCTGCCTGAAATTGGAACAAAGTTAAAGAAATAGTAGTTTGTGATAAGAGTGGATATGATGTCTATATCACACGAGAAAGTAAATTGAGTACGACGCCGTAGGCGGAGTGCTCAAACTTTCCAGTGCGATATAGACAATCTACTCGAGTTTATTGGTTCCTAACACACCAAAAAGTGTGTAATGGACAAACAATGCTTATAAATTCAATTGGTTTAATTTTCTAGGATAATATTAGTATTACTTTTCATAAAATCCCTTTCGCTACTCCTTACGTATTGTTATTTTAAGAATGTTACCGACTCAAATTATCACACAAAACTTATTTGTCGACGTCTATTTATAACCATAATATACGAGAATGAGCATGTCTGACACATTTCAAACTAACTATCGTAACCATGTGCTAACATTCAACTCCCATCGCAACTATCTGACAGCGACAGAAAGCATATTTATGCATTGTGTTGCAGTAGTAGAATACAGTATTCACAGTCGATGATTACCCGTGCGTCATAAGTTATACGTCATTAAAATTGTAGGAATCAAATCGAAGAAATATGATCAAAACAAAGTCTCATGTCTTAAATATTCTAATTGTTGTGCCTAATATCCCGATGTACGGGTTCCTAAAAGCTGTTTAAAGTTTTGAACCAAAATTTTAAGTCTAGTACAAAACCAATGTTATCCATGTATTTAAAGGGGTGTGCGCCAAAAAACAACTTTATTTAAAAAAAAAACTAAGAATAATAGTCGAAACCGCACCCTTCTATTGCAACCAATAAATGAGATACGCCTCTGCAAATATGTCATATTTCAGCGCGTGCACAAAAGCCTGGCCGCTGCATAAATTAGTAGAGGGCATTGAATTTACGTAAGTTTGAGCGCTTAGTATTCGTCGGGTTGTTAACCTACATGTTGTTTAATGTCAAAAATCTCTTTTTATAACCTTCTTTATATACCTACCAGTGGCGTATTTTGCAGCCCCCCCCCCCACCCGTGCCTAGGAGCTCGGGTCTAAAAGTCTAATTGCAACCTAATTTTTTGTCTCACACTTGGACTCTTAATTGAAATAATGTATTCTTGGCTTAGATTACAAAGGTCTTGCAAAAAACGTTTAGTTTTCAAACAGGGCAATTCTGAAAATGATCAAATTAAGGAAGAATTTCAACTACTACCAGGAAATTTTCAGTTTATTCGAGCGCAGATTATCATCTTATTGACACTTTTAAAGTTTTGTGGTGTTTGCAATTTTCCCATTACGCATTACACAAACGCACCCTTTTTCAGTAGGCATTAATAAGCAACCCGGGTATTTATACCAATTTAAAGAGTGCATTCTTTCACTTATTATGTTGACTGTTGGTTTTTTTTCTTCCATTCGTTTAAGCTCATTTTTACTAAACTTAGGTTCAAAACCAAAAGCCATTACACAAATACTAACACTCCTTAATAATAAATAAAACTTTCCACAATAAATTGGGTACAGCCTGGAACAAATCGGTACGAAATAAAGAGCGTATCTATTGCCACCGTGCGAGGAAATATACAGAGCGCCGCTAGCCGAAGCTTTTGTGACGTCACGCAATCGACGCGTAAAACTTTAATCCGCTATTTCTCAGCAATGGTTAGTCGTAGAATGACGAGGTTTGAACCGTTATTCTTAGATTTTTTTGTACTAAAACTTTAAATTTTGGCGCACAACCCCTTTAATAGATCGTTCAAAAGCACTTTGCACAATATTTTCTATAAATATACATACAATTAAGTGATTTATATAAATATAAAATAGGCACATAATATGCTTATTTTTAAAAAATCCTATTTTTATATAGGCGTTTAAAAACCATGGTTTTTTTAAACTTAGACCCGGACAGTTACAGATAGAGCGAAACGGTCTGCAAATTCCAAAAAATACACTGGTCAACAAAATTTAAGATTTTTTTTGTCCCACGAGCTGAAGTGGGTGTACTTGGTAGTACTTTTTAAACATATTTCATATATGTTTTCAGAATTTTTCCATCACGCAGGGTTTTAAAGTGACAAAGCAATGAATTTTTGTGAACGTATATATTATAATATGGGTATAAGTTATGAAAAAATAAAGTACAAAGTGATATATTTACTTAGAAAATGTGGTCATATATGACTTTCGACTGTACTTTGCATCAGAAACATCTCTCTTCAGCGTCCAGCAATAGTCTGCCAACATAGCGGGGCTCCATTTGCCTTGGTATCTCTTCTCCATGTCCAGAATGTCCTGGTGAAATCGCTCGCCATGTTCGTCACTTACTGCTCCAAGGTTTTTCGGAAAAAAGTCCAAGTGTGAATGAAGAAAGTGTATTTTTAGACTCATGTTGCAACCCATGGCTTTATATGAGACCAATAAATTGTTAACATTCTCTACGTAATTTTCGGATTTACGATTTCCCAAGACGCCGTTGCAAATGTCCTTGAAAGAAAACCATGCTGCTTTTTCAGACAAGGTCGTTAAGTTCTTCTTGACTTAGAAGATGCGGCGCACAAGAAGACGAATCTGGTGTAAATGTTGGATCCAGATCAATATTTTCGGCTGAAAAACTTTCGTTGTTTACTTCGTCATCGGCAGTTTCATCGTCGCTCGGTGTCATATTTTGTGGGGGTCAGGCACAGGTTATTCCGGACTGTGCGGCACTGGTCTCAGTGCAGATGGAATATGAGGATATTTAACAGTATGTTTGGATTTAGAAGTTATACCACTGATATTTGTAAGACAAAAATAGCAATCGGTCATATGGTCTGATGGTTCCCTCCAAATCATGGGAATAGCAAAAGGCATATGTCGTTTACCTTTTGCCCACGCTGTAAGAAGTCTGACACACGTAACACAGCAAATATGGGGAGCCCAGCTTTTGTCTTGATCGCCGACTTTACACTTGAAATACTGTTCATAGCATTTATTAACGATAGGCGTGAAAGACCGTTTTTGAGATTTAAATGTCAATTCACCGCAGATGTAGCAAAAAGAGTTCGGGTGGTTTACACAATTTCTTGGCATTTTTACAGGTGAGTTACACTACAATAGCTTAAAATGCACCACAGCACATTCTTCAAAACGTTAAAAAAGTCTGCGTATATTATGTTCATTCACCGAGCTCTAGCCGATAACTAAAACAACAATAAATGTTATGTAGGACTCGGAACTGCTTGCAGGTCTCAACAAGCCAAGACATGTTCCGCGTGACACACAGAGCACACTTTGTTATTTCTAGTCACAACAAGTTATTGTTACAATACACAAATAATAAAATAGCAATTCCTGACACAAGTTTTTTGTTAGATGACTCTTATAGTACAGACCTATGCGTGCATTTTATAGGTAAATAATCACATATACTGGAACATAAAAACTAAGGGTGATGGAGAAATTCTGAAAACATGATTGATTTCAGCATGCAAAATTATATTGAAATCAGACATTTTTGCGCTTGGGACAAAAATCTTGTTAACCAGTGATATCAGGAAAATCAATAAAATACTTTAAGAAATCTCTGTCAATGCCAATGCACGAGCAAAAGAACCAACATCTTTATTATTTGATTTTATAATGGTTGAAAAATTACCGTGAGAAGTTCCACGAATCTTCTTCAATCAATCATATTCAAAAATCATCATATCAATCTCTTTTGATAAGGGTTATCAGAAAAATACTTTTCACGCGCTTTAGCATAATTAATGATATTTTTTGCGCTTGTATAAATAATTTTCAGGCAGAGTGTGGGATTTGAATAAATTGCAAGTTGTTGTGATTTTGAATTGAAAGTTTTTCTCGGTTTTTGTTGTGTAAACTTCACTGCTTCAGGACGTTTGATTTATTAAACCTCGCTTTTTTAAATATAACCATTTTTTTACATATTTCGGTCATTTTTTCACAGAATCGTTTGCTAAATAAAAATTGTTTTTACAAAGTTAGTTTAAGATATTTATCATAACATACGCGGAACTGCTATAGTATCCCGGTGAGACTTCTTATGGGTGGGATCGAAGTTAGTGACGTCAGACCTCCAGACTATTCAGTCAAGTTAGGTCCCACGTTTATCCCTATCATTTATGTGACAATATTACACCTACGTAGTTATTTCTACAAAGTGAGAGTGTTTACTAACGAAGGCGAACTTGGTCTGACTATATTTGTCTCTTTTTTACTTTACCTACCAATGCTTTGCAGAAAGAGATGTCAATATGATATGAGTGGCACTAGCAGTTTATTTAATAATTCTACCTAACTTCCCCGTCTGGAGCCAAATGGAATCGTCCAACCAACCTTGCCCTATGATGAAAATGGCTGACAGTGAATAATAATTTATTTTTTTTATTTTCTAATTGTTTATGAAAAAGGGCATCGTCGTTTTTTTTTTTTTTTTATGATAAAACACCTGCACTGTAGGAAAAATCCTTTAAGGCGCTCTGGGAGCGGTGCGAGTGCGAAAAAAGCGGTTAACGTTGGTCTTGAAACGTTGAAGATTGTATTCATTGGGAAACACGACCTCAGGAAGATCATTCCACAAAGATGACGTTCTCCAGATGAAAGAATTCTTGAACAATGAAGTTCGAGGAGTACTAAGCTGAACAACATATGGATGAGCGGCAGTGGTTTGCCGTGTATTTCTGTTTTGAATTGCTCTAGGTGGAATCAAGTGGGCAATGTCAGTCGAACACCTGCCATGGAAATATCTGTAAAAGAGAGCCAAATCACCAACCTGTCTTCGATGCTCCAGGCTATCGAGGGTCTTGGTCAGCTCGGGGTCGCCAATCAGACGAATGGCTCTCCTTTGAATGGAATCCAGTAGCCGAAGGGTGTGCTTGGGTGCAGAGCTCCAGACATGAGAGCAATATTCTAATGATGGTCGAATCTGGGCTTTGTAGAGTGTCAAAAGTTGATGAGTTGTGTACAACCTTTTGGTGCGGAAAAGTACACCAAGTTTCTGTGCAGCTGCCTTGGCAATTGCGGCAACGTGATCATGCCAAGACATATTACCTCCCAGATTGACCCCCAGCAAATTAATAGACGGTGCCAGGGGAATTGCTTGTCCTGCCATGACTATATCCGGTTCTGCAATGTTAACCTTTTTGGAGAAGACTGCTGCCTGGGTTTTCTTAGCATTAAATTCGACTTGGTTACTGTCACCCCAAGCCAAAATTTCTTTCAGGTCTTTGTTGAGGCGCAATACTTCATGCTGCCTGCGAAGATGTGCGTCGGCAGTGGATGTTTGGGGAGTCAAGGTAAAAGATGAGACAAGTGTGCTGTCATCAGCAAAGCTATAAATTGGATTTTGGGTTTTCACTAGAAGGTCGTTAATATACAGTAAAAAGAGGGTAGGCGACAATATGGACCCTTGAGGAACACCGGCATTGATGGTGAAGGTGTCTGAGAGAAACCCGTCAATCGCCACTTGCAGAGAACGGTTCTTAAGAAAGCTGGTTAACCATAAACAGAATCCATTAGGCATACCGTAGGATCGCAATTTACTTAGAAGCCCATCGTGCCAAACACGATCAAAAGCCCTAGAGATGTCCAGTGCAACAGCCCGGGACTCTCCATGATGTTCGATGGTGTTGCTCCAAAGATGGGTGACATATGCCAGAAGGTCACCTGTTGATCTGGACTTACGAAAACCGTATTGATGGTCGCTGATAATGTTAAGCCCTTCCAGATACTTTAGGAGTTGTTGGTTAATAGCTTTCTCCATTACTTTTGAAATTGCTGAAAGCAATGCGACGGGTCGGTAGTTGCTTGGCAGAGTCTTTTTACCTTTCTTTGGAATGGGCTGGACACGCGCCGACTTCCAGCAGGATGGAAATATTCCTTTTTTGTAGGATAAGTTGAAAAGTCTACAAAATACTGGTGTAAGTTCATCGGCGCATGTCTTAAGAACAATGATAGGAATTTCGTCTGGACCAGAAGTTTTATTGACGTCGAGTCCTTTAAGGATCCGTTTAACAAGACGCTGACGGAACACGATTTCAGACATTTGCGATTGAACTGAGGGAATGTTGGGTGGTGGTTTTCCCTGAAAGTCTACAGTGGAATACGAGGAAAACAGTTCAGCAAGTAGGTTTGCTTTATCCCCGGCTGTGGTTGCTATTGTGCCGTCGGAACGTGTTAGAGGTGGAATAGTTGACTTTGTAAAGTTTTGGCTGACGGCCTTAGCGACTGACCAAAAGGACCTTGATCCGTTAGGACTGGCAAGAAGTTTGTTTTTGATTCTCTCGTTATGAGCTTGCTAAAGGTATGTAATTCAAACATATTTTCGTTACATTTGATTTATAGATTTTATCTTTATAATTATACAAATCATCAAATTCATATTAGTATCTAAACTGGCCAAAATTTGCAAACAGTGTCAATTATTTTTCGTATCCTAAACTCGTGAAATTTTTTTAGACCTTTGCCGATTACTGAATACTAGTAGAAATCGTTTTAACCCACTTTGGAACTGTTTATGCATTGTGTATTTTTCTTTTAGATTAGCTGTTTCTTATGAACGAATGCATTTTAAAAACATAATATGTGTGTATGTAATAAATAATTTCAAAGGGATTATTTTAAAGTTATATTTAAAGCCAAACAGTTTATTCAGAATCTACTATTTGGTTTTTATTACTTAAAAAAACCAACTAAACTGCTGGACAATTGCTTTCGGACAAAAAAAATTTCGCCTAAATTTAACAGTTAATATTTTCTGAACCAGATATGATATCGACCTACGGTTTTGAATGCTTGATAGACTTATCCCTTGGGAAACAACTGTCAATGTTGGATTTTCTTTAACTGTCAAAAAGTTTATATACAGGGTGTTAAAGAAGACGATGATTTTTGCTCCAATTTTAATGGCGTGTAACTTTTACAATATTATTTTTAAATTTTATCACTCTACGTTAATTGAATCACTGGTTCATAGTAAAGAAAGTGATGGGTCAAATTTTTGATATCTGCTATATTTTAGAAAATACCGATTTTTTTTGGAAAACCTTTCTTTATTTCAACTTATTGGTAGCTAGATCTCACTGTGCGTTGTATCGTGCAAACTTTTCGAGTGATTATTATACCTTATGAAAAGCTTGATTATGTTCAGTGACAATAGTTGTACCTAAATGTGATGATATACAGTGGCGTACTTATAAACACCTATATGTCTATGGTTTATGAGTATCTCACAATTTTTCACGATTGTTTTATGTTGAAAAGTACTCGCCTCTAGATTAGGTTAGGTAAATTTTTTCTTATTTTTTATTTTTTCATATCGCACTACAGGTATATTAGGTATACAGTGTGTTTACAAAATTTTAACAAAGATAATTTTTTAAATTTAATATTTGGAAAAAATGTATTTATTAATTTCTAACTTTCTAACACTATTCCTAAAATTAAACTTACACTGAAAGAGACTTTGATATTAAATATCACTAGCTGCCGTCAAACCAAACCCCGTTCATCCGAGGAGGGTCTACAAGGCATTAATCCCATCAAAATCAAACTAGCGTTACTTAATTTTAAGGATCCCTTTGAATGTAAGTTTAATTTTAGGAATAGTGTTAGAAAGTTAGAAATAAATAAATAAGTTTTTTCCAAATATTAAATGAAAAAAATTATCTTTATTAAAATTTTGTAAACACGCTGTATAATGTACCTGTAGTGCGATATGAAAAACTATAAAATAAAAAAAAAATTACCTAATCTAGGGGCGAGTACTTTCCAATATAAAACAATCGTAAACATTGTCAGATATTCATAAACCATAGACATATAGGTGTTTATAAGTACGCCACTGTACATCATAACATTTAGGTACAACTATTGTCACTGAAGATAATCAAGCTTTTCATAAGGTATAATATCACTCGCAAAGTTTGCACGATACAACGCACAGTGAGATCTAGCTACCAATATGTTGAAATAAAGCAAGGTTTTCCAAGAAAATCGGTATTTCTTAAAATATAGCAGATATCCAAAATTTGACAAGTTACTTTCTTTGCTATGAACCAGTGATTCAATTGACGTAGAGTGATAAAATTTAAAAATATTATTGTAAAAGTTACACGCTATTAAAATTGAAGCAAAAATCATCGTCTTCTTTAACACCCTGTATATAAAATTTTCTGACAGTTAAAGAAAATCCTACATTAAAAATTGTTTCCCAAGGAATGAATCTATCAACCATTTAAAACCGTAGGTCGATATCATATCTGGTTCAGAAAATATTAACTGTTAAATTTAGGCGAAATTTTTCTTGCTCGAAAGCAATTGTCCAGCTGTTCAGTTGGATTTTGAATAGTTTCTTGGCTTAAATATGACTTTAAAATAGTGCCATTAAAGAAAACTACAAAACTGTAGGCGTTTAAAAGTCCCGCTTCTTGACTGAAGGTTCTCACCAGACACGATGGTGACGCCACTTGTTTTTGACGTTTCTTTGTTTCGGGCAATTAACAAGTTTGTTTGCCTTCTATCTCTATATTTGTCTTCGTTGCGCTATAGTGGCGGTATTGCAGTGTTTTTCATGGGAATGTTTCGCTACCAATAACGCCAATGTTTCGCGTCGACCTGAAAGATCCTTTACTTTGTTCGATTGTTACTGGTTTTTTAGTCAAACGACATAAAAAACAAGTTTTTGGGCAATTTACAAAAACACAATCTGTCTATTGCGGAACCATTAAAAAAAGTGAAACATGCACAGGCAAATAATAATAATTTTTTTCATCATAATTAATTTAGAATATTTATTTTTTAAAGCAGGTCAGTGGTTTCAGGAAAATAAATTTAAAAAATTTTCTTTCGTCTAATGTCGGGTTGCACAAAGAATTTTAATAATAATTATTTAACCGGCGAGTTTGACTATGACTGACGTATCATTGGCAGAAATAATTTTCTCACAATCATTCTGGCCCGGTTACCTTAATTTTTAACTTACTTATCACGCACCTTTGAATGTGAGTATATAATGCCTGTTAAAGTCATTTATGTCACAGTGAAACTGGCCGGTTAAATAATTATTATTAAAATTCTTTGTGTAATCCGACATAAGTGAAATTAATTAATTAATCTATTAGCGTGAATCCGCTTACCAGCTTTAGAAATGGCCAACAAACATACTAAAATTAGAATATACTTACCAACGTCAAAATAATTAACGTATTTCCAACAACTGCTAAAATAAAAATAATTCCATACAGGGGAATTTGTATTTTTCCAGTTTCGTACCAGGATACCACCTGCTGCGGTAAAGATGTCCGATTAATAACATAATAAGTCCAGTTTAGTTCCACTTTAGGATCTTCCATGATTAACACTTAAGCAGTTATCAAATCACTTTTGTTTAATTTAATGTCCAGTTGATATTTTCATCGTAACAATATAGAGACTACTTTATTTCCTTTTATTTAATTTTAGTGGATGAAAAACAATTCTTTTAATAACCCAATCGGTTAAAACAATGAAACAACTCCCCTAAGATAAATGGTAAATATAAATCGTAAATTTAATTAATTAATCCTGTAAATTTAGAGCATTGTTTTAATGATCATATTTTATTGTAGGCCGTAATTATGTTGAACATTATCCTCATATATTTAACCTACAGGGTTCTCTTTGGTGGATTATAGCAAAAATACCGTTAGCAGAAATCGAATAGACTACAATAGGCCTTTACTGTTGCACTTCGACAGAAATGTCCGACTTTACTTTACTTTTAAAATATTCTTTATTGTCTTTATAGTATTTTAGATTTCAGGTTTCCTTACTAACTAATATTATTTTTATTACATAACATAATATCTAAAACTAAGTACTGCTGGTTAGTCAAACTAACCAGGACACAGCAACGAGGCAACGCCCCGCTGGGGTTTGTCTTAACCCTGGTAAGAGAAAGTCCTGTTTTTAATCGCATTTTATTCGGCCAGTTCCAGCAATCTTTTACCGCCATGAAAGAATTTAATTGTGCTTATGCTTAAATTTATTTTGTATTTAATGGTTACTTTTGTGGTAAAAATTTTAAGCTTGTTTCACTAAAAAAACGGTTCGAAAAAACCAGCTTTAATTACTCAGGTACGTGCGTAGCGAAGTTTTTGTCTTATGACTTGACTAAAAGTTAGAAATTATCGAGGTTGGGAGTGGGAGAGACTTGTCCCCGTGGCATAGAAAATGGGGCTACTGTCTTGTCCGTCAATTCGTATCTTTTCCAATTTATTTGCATAATTTGTTATATAACTTATTTTAGTGTTTAATTTGGCCTATTTTCAAATAAATCGGAAGTCTGTAATAAATAGGTCTATGAAGGGGGTCGTCCTGGAGTCTTATTCTCGTTAGATTCCTTGTTAGTAATGTGTTTTGTGGTTGCGCTTCGTAAAAATGTTGGTAAACGTCGAATACGTAGTCTTTTATGTATTGTATGTTCGTCGCTTAATGTTTGTCTTCTTTCTGATAGTATTTGTCTGAGTACTATGTTTTGTACTTTTTGTAGTCTTTTGTATTGCCAGTCTGCCATACTACACCAAACTGGGGCGGCGTATGTCAGTACTGGCCTAATTATTGTCGTGTATATTGTCAGTTTGTTTGTCGGTGATAGGAAAGATCTGTGTCTCATTAGTCTTTGTAGAGTTTTGGCTGCTGCGTAATATTTTCTTGTTACGTTTGTTACGTGTTCTATAAAATGTTGTCTCCTGTCTAGTGTCACTCCTAAGTACTTTAGTGTGTTTGTCGGTATTATTTCTTTGTTATTTATTTGTATATGTTGATTAATGTGAGTGTTATTATGTTTTCTTGTTAAAACCAAACACTCACATTTATCCTCATTTATTTCTAACTTCCATTTTTCATACCACGGCAATAGGGTATTTAAGTGATTGGACAAATGCTGCCTGGCCACATTTGCATAATATGAGCTTGCATATAACAGGACGTCGTCCACAAAAATGGCCAGGTTAGTATTTGGGAATGACGGGATGTCGGCTGTGTACAGATTAAAAAGGGGTGCAGCCAGCGTTGTTCCTTGCTGCAGACCCGCGTGTAATGTCGGATCTATAAAGTAACTGATTTAGTGCCAGGACCAGTGGCGAAGGGGGGGGGGGGGGGGGGGCAACGCTTTCAATAACGCGCCAAACAAAATAACAAATCATCCTCCCAGCTTAAGCAGAAAGAAGTTTTTCCACTTTAAAAAGATTAAAAACATATCTGAGAAACCATTCAGGCGAAGAGCGTACAACAAGTTTAGCTTTAATAAGTATTAATCAAAAAATCCACATTGATATTATGTAATAATCAATATATTTTGTTAAAACAGGCGTGGAATTACGGTTTCGTTTTAGGCAAAAAAATATGTTGTGCTTTTAGTTTATGGTTAATTTTTGTTTTTTCAATAAAAAAGAATATGTATTTTTAATATTGTTTTGCTCAATTATGCTTATTTCATGAAGAAGCTTTTGTTTAACAAGTATAATATCTGTTTTATATTACCTATATTAGTGTATTTGTATAACTCACTATAAATTTCTTTAAACATAGGTATTTTTTATTTTGAATTTTGTTTTGATTGTCCAAAAAAAGGGTTTTTTGGGCGTGGTACTCAAAAAAATTTGCGATTTGCCTGCGGCGCTGGTTTGTCGCTTTCCCTACCCTTTTGCCCCCCCCCCCCCCCCCCCGAACTAAAGTTCTGGCTACGCCACTGGCCAGGACTTTTATTTTACAAGTAAATATTCAAAGACATGTAATACGGTGGAATGATAGACTGTTTTCTATAATTATTGAGTTGTCGATGCGTCAAAAATTACTTTATGAATGAATCGAAGACGAAAGACGAAATTCCTATCATTGTTCTCAAGACATGCGCCGATGAACTTACATCAGTATTTTGTAGACTTTTGAACTTATCCTACAAAAAAGGAATATTTCCATCCTGCTGGAAGTCGGCGCGTGTCCAGCCCATTCCAAAGAAAGGTAAAAAGACCCTGCCAAGCAACTACCGACCCGTCGCATTGCTTTCAGTAATTTCAAAAGTAATGGAGAAAGCTATTAACCAACAACTCCTAAAGTATCTGGAAGGGCTTAACATTATCAGCGACCATCAATACGGTTTTTGTAAGTCCAGATCAACAGGTGACCTTCTGGCATATGTCACCCATCTTTGGAGCAACACCATCGAACATCATGGAGAATCCCGGGCTGTTGCACTGGACATCTCTAGGGCTTTTGATCGTGTTTGGCACGATGGGCTTCTATGTAAATTGCGTTTCTACGGTATGCCTAATGGATTTTGTTTATGGTTAACCAGCTTCTTAGCAGTCTTCTCCAAAAAGGTTAACATTGCAGAACCGGATATAGTCATGGCAGGACACGCAATTCCCCTGGCACCGTCTATAAATTTGCTGGGGGTCAATCTGGGAGGTAATATGTCTTGGCATGATCACGTTGCCGCAATTGCCAAGGCAGCTGCACAGAAACTTGGTGTACTTTTCCGCACCAAAAGGTTGTACACACCTCATCAACTTTTGACACTCTACAAAGCCCAGATTCGACCATCATTAGAATATTGCTCTCATGTCTGGAACTCTGCACCCAAGCACATCCTTCGGCTACTGGATTTCATTCAAAGGAGAGCCGTTCGTCTGATCGGCGACCCCGAGCTGACCAAGACCCTCGATAGCCTGGAGCATCGAAGACAGGTTGGTGATTTGGCTCTCTTTTACAGATATTTCCATGGCAGGTGTTCGACTGACATTGCCCACTTGATTCCACCTAGAGCAATGCAAAACAGAAATACACGGCGAACCGCTGCCGCTCATCCATATGTTTTTCAGCTTAGTACTCCTCGAACTTTATTATTCAAGAATTCTTTCATCTGGAGAACGTCATCTTTGTGAAATGATTTTCCTGAGGTCGTGTTTCCCAATGAATACAATCTTCAACGTTTCAAGACCAACGTTAATCGCTTTTTTCGCACTCGCACCGCTCCCAGAGCGCCTTAAAGGATTTTTCCTACAGTGCAGGTGTTTTATCATATATATATATATATAAAAAAAAAAAATCGTTTACATAAATTGGGGAAATTTTTTTGGTTATTTTATTACTTTAATAGCATTTTAAGGGAAAAAGTATGAAGTGTTTCTCTTGGATGCCCAGAGAATAACCCATTAAATTATAATATATCGATTCCATAACAACCTGTAGACAAAATTATTCAGTAAAAATCTATTATAAATGTATTATATAGTTTTTTTAAATCCAATTTTAATCAGTGTCATTCAAAAAATTGCGTGCATCCGAACAATAATGTATAATATAACAAAATTGCGTAAAAAAATATTTTTCTTAAAACGGTAATGCGTTCAAACAGGCGATAATTTAATTATACGGGGCAAGGTCGACATTGAGGTGGGTTAAAAAAAAAAAGGTATAACTCGCCTTTTCACGATTCTATTTTGGCATAATCTATCATTAGGATCCCTCCCAACTTATGAAGTCAAATTTATAATTACAATTGAGTTTAAGGTTCCGATCAATTATTAGTCTGCTGAATGACAGCCTTATACGTCTTATCTTCAAAATATTAATTTATGATATAAAAGGCTCTTTCTGATAATGCATTTTAAACAGTTTTTTGATCATTTTGAGTTAATAATAATAATAATTTTTTGTTATAAAAATTTGAATATATTTAAAAAAAAAATAGAATGAAGACTTGAGGAAGGAATAACTACATATAATAAAATATTATGTTGTATTAGAAGTAGGCAAATTCATCTTATTTGTATGTTTTTTTTGTATATGTACACAATAAAAATCTCATGTAAACTTGTTTAATTTTCCGATTAAATACTTTCTAATTTTTACTAGGTCTAGACTGTAATTTTTAAGTTTCGTATATCACAAAGTAATTATGCCTAAAAAAGGTAACCTTAACACATACAATTACATAAAGTTACAAGAAATTACATGACGCTATTTAATTTTCTGTAATTTTAAATAACATTATAAAAAAGCATATAAAATAATTTAAAAACCCTGGTTATGTATTTCGCCTCATTCTATTATCTCAAAGGCGTAGTTCAGCTTATATTGTGCAGAACGGACTAGAGTTAAAACGGAGTTGACGGATTTTAGTCATACTTCGGCCTATTTTACCAGTTTCTTATATATTTTTAATGCCAAACTTACACCGATTGAAAGCACTCTAGTAAAACCGTAGTAGGCATAGAAGAAGAAGAACCATAGAAGATTGATTTATAAAAAGGTTTCCGACATTAAACAGCTTAGCCGGCATCTACCTGGCAATATAACTTAAAAAATATGGGTTATTCTACACGAAATTCTCATCGAAAACCCAGAAAAAACGTTAAAAATTAATTTTTTCGACGCTCGTGTATAAATTTCTCTAACCACCATATACCATATAAGTTTGAGTCATCTAACAACAAATTTTAACACGAGCGCTGAAAAAATACATTTTTAACGGTTTTCTGGCTTTCCGACCAGTATAAACAAATTTTGTGTAGAATAACCCATTTTTTGAAACTTGTTGGGCCAGATAGATACCGGCTAAGGAGTTTGATCAGCAACCTTTTTATAAATGAATTCTCGATAGTCTCTTCTATACCTATTGACACTTATACTAGGCATAACGGGAAATCAATCTAATTTCTAGTTTGTGTAGGCCAATTGGGGAAAGGGTCAGGATGCCATCTGGTGCCAGTTTTGGTTGCCTGTTTCGATCTAGTGACTCGCAATGGCAAACTATGTGCTGTATTGTTTCAATGATTTGTCTGCGTAATGTTCAGTCGGGGTCTTTATTGTACAGTTTCATTCTGTGCAGATGATTCTTGACATCCATGTGTCCTGTCAATATTCCTGTAGTACCTTTAGACATTTTGGGCAAATGTTTTGTTAGTCTTGGGTCTGGATACCTAATGAAACATTTGCTGTGTTGTAATCTCTGTCTGTTATTCCAGTAGATTTTGTGTCGCATGGAAAACTTTCGTGTCCTGGTACCCAATACAATAATATTTTTTAAACGATGGAAGAGTTTTAGACTTGCATTGCCTTTATTTGTTTTACATCACAACGTTCCAACTGGTAAGTATCTCCAGTCGTCTTCAAATGAATACTAAATAAGTAAAGTAACTACAGCTCTATTTATACTAGCTAGATGCACTGGAGCATTACCGAGATGGGTGCAGTCATGCGTTTAGTTCGTGTGTGATATTTTAAGTTTACATCTACTTAACAAAGGTTTCCAGATATTTCCTGTATCTAATGATGGCTAACTAAAACAATCTGGGTTTTGGTATATGGTAGCAGCTTCCTTAAACTTCCTTTTTCTCCAATGTGGTTCTTAATGCAGGATTTGAGCTTCTGTCCACTTGATGTGATGACCGTGTGTCAAGGCATGGTCAGCTGCACCTGATTCTCCGGTTTCTCCTTTTATTATTTAGTATTCACCTGAAGACGACTGGAGATATTTACCATTGAAACGTTGTGATGTAAAACAAATAAAGACAATGCAATTACAAAACTCTTCTATCGTTCAAGAAACATCATTGTCTCCAACCTTCAAAGAAACTCAGTATTATTTTGTATAAATCTTAAGATGGAAAGTTCTTGGGTATAAACACCTAATTTGAAATTCAGAAAAAAGTATTTCCTCGAGCCGGATTCGAACCGACAACCTCCGTATATCCAGTACAGAGCGCTAACCAATTGCGCCATCAAGGAAGTAGGTTCACAACGGCAAATCTGGAAACACTTTCGTCCGAAAATTTCAAATATTTACTGAAATACTATCATATCATACAATCTATCACTGTGAGTATTATTTTGTTGACTTTTACCAGGGCTTCATATTTTTCTTGACATTGCCATATCAGACTTAAGGTTACCTTGTTGCATATTATCGACCTAAGGGCTGCTTTACTGTCAAAGTATACAGTGTGTCTAAAAAAGTATGCAACATATGTAAAAGTTTTTTATTACCGATTTCTCAGAGAAAATTTTATTCTTGATAAAAGTTGGTGCATGCCTTGAATTTATAAATGCATATTTCACATTTCACCTGCGGCTAATAGTAAGGGAGAAAATGCCATTTTTTCGAAATTGCATTAAGAGTAAAGTACCTTAGTTATTAGAAATATAGCAAAATTTTATATGGAAATGTTATTAAAAATTAATAGTTATTTTCAGTACTATGAATAGGGTTAAATTTTATTATAATTTAGTTTCGAACAGAAGTTGGCTAAAATGTGTTTAAGTAGGCGTGCAACACGCTTATATCTAAACCGACCCGGTTCATTGAAAAGTTTTTAAAAGTTTGCAACTACTTAATGCATTTTTATTATAAACTCACGTTTAAGTTATTTGATAAATATATTAAAATTGCGTAAACAAAAAATCGACCAGAGGCGTACCGTTTAGGGGAAATTAGAGATTAGAAAAAAAAAATAAAAAATTAAGACACGTAACTCAAATTTCGTATTTGGGTTACGTTTTTAATTTGCAATAACATATCCATATACAATTTTGCTGTATTTCTAATAACTAAGGTACTTTACTCTTAATGCAATTTCGAAAAAATGGCATTTGCTCCCTTACTATTAGCCACAGGTGAAATGTGAATTATGCATTTATAGTTTCAAGGCATGCACCAACTTTTATCAAGAATAAAATTTTCTGAGAAATCGGTAAAAAAAAACTTTTACATATGTTGCATACTTTTTTGGACACACTGTATATGAATCTGCTTATTGAGCCCTTCTAGTTTTTTTATTCGCACACCTTAAACTATCGTAGATTTCTACTTGGAACACTGTGGGAGACTTTCCTTTAAGGAAAAACGCCATTTTCTTCGGAAAATTGTCGTACGGTCATTCATATAGAAAAAAAATAGTAAAAGATTAAGAATTGAACCTAGAGAGAATCCACAGTTTATTTTTTACCTTTTACAGGCATTTTTATTATAATTACACGCCATTCAAGATAAACTTCAACAGGCGCTGCCTGTTATAAATATAAATCCCAAAATTCCATTTTATGTGTTTTGTTTTATAGTCCATCTTTCAGAATGAAAGTACTTACTTATCTCTTTAGGGCTAATTAAATTATAAACTGCTGCTACATCATTTTTAAGGTCTTAAGGGTCACCTGGCTTATGGATAAAGATATTTTAAACACTTACTTACCTAAATATGGTATAAAATTTGTAAAGGATTGTGTATTTAAAATAAACATCTTTATTTAATTACTTTTCTTTATACTTCTTTAGGTGTTGCCTTAATAATAATTAATCTGTGCTTTAAAATGTATATCTAAAATTAAAAAATTAAGGGTAAGACAAATATTATCTATGCAGTGGCAGGATTTTTGGGATGGGAGGGCACAAATGATTTTTTGAGTGGGCACTACCTAAAATAAAAGTGACTTCTAAAAAAAAAATAAAGGTCGCGCCTCCCGACGCTCTAGAACGCTATAGGCAGTGACAAACAAAACCTCCCACTTGTTCTAAGTCTAAAAAAAAATCGTTCTCTTCAAAATACCATACAACCACTTATCAAAACTTTTATAGCCAAGTCCCTTACAAAACCGGATCCATCAATTTTGGGAAGGCACCAGGGTGGGACTCATGTTTCTAGGGTGGGCCGGTGCCCACCCTGGCCCCCCCTGGCGCCGCCGCTGTATCTATGGAATCATGTAGTTTTGAATTACTTGAATTAGGTTGTGAAAGATTGACATAATCAAAAAAACTGAAAAAGACCAATGTGAAATCCTAATAAAGATTTTGAAACAGAATATTACCAGAAATTTGAAGTAATATTGCTATAAGTTGTTGATTTTTATATTGTAAATTCAGTGTTATAGCATTTTATATTGTAGATCCAGTGTGAATTTTTTTTTAATGACAAATATTTTTGTTTCTATTTTGTTGCCTTCTGTCACAAGTTTGTTAAAATGAACAAAATATAATTAAATAAAGTTTGATACAACATCAGCCTTTGCGATGTGCAATTTTCTTCTAAAACGAAATATACTATAAAATAATAATATAGTCTTATGCATAAAGATTTTTAACCACAATTAACTAACCATCAAGTTTGACTGTGACATACATGACATTGGCAGAAATGACTTTCTCACAATAATACTGGCCCGGTTACCTTAATTTCTAGTTTACTAATCAGGCACCTTTGACTATGAGTACATAATGCATAATGTCAATGTGTCATTTATGTTACAATTAAACTTGCTGGTTAGTTAATTCTGGTTAAAAATCATTGTGTGACCGAACATTTCGAGGATACAGTAACAATCAAAACGGTTAGTAAATCTAACAAATTCATTTAATAGCTGTAAAGGATGAACCAAACCAATTTAGGGGATCATTATTGGTTTAATTAACTTAAAGGGATTGTAATATTAAGGCTTCAGTAATTTTATTAGCCCTTTTAAGATGGGCTGCAAAGTAAATATTTTGTGCTTTTGCGGAAAAATTCTAAAAGGTTTTCGGTAATGCTTTGTAAGTAGACTCAGAACGCTGAAAGATATTTTAATACATTTTTTTTAGTTCATCCTCAGATCTACTACGTTACATTTTAAGAGACAGCAAAAAGCAGGGTTTATACATTTTCTAATTAATTTATGGGTGGGTATTATCAAACTTAATTAAATAACGTCGCAAATTAAAGTTAAGTTGGCAATCTCAATGTTGGTGAATCAGGTACCAATTAAAGTTTGATGTGCAGAAATTACAATTCTTGGTCTCTCTATAAAGTTTTGATATTCTTCTTCGCTAGATATAGGAATACTAATTTCATCATCAAAAAAATGTACGATTCTTCTCTCCGTTTTAATAAAATATTGACGGCAAGTTACAGATCAGGTGGAAAAAATTTTGTTTTCTACTTCTTTTTGTTTTCGAAGGCTAATGAGAATATTATAAAATTGCCTTTCTTTCTAGCGACGTTAACCTCACCGTTAAAATTAAAGATAACTTTTGCCTATTTAATAATACCCACTCTTAGACACTAATCCAGTGTCACTGAGTAGGAATATAAAAGTAATTGGGCAATACGTATTTTGTTAAGAAATTCCAAGACAAAACATTCCACAGACTTTCCGTTATAAAACACTAATTCATTGGTAACCTTCCGCTCCATGGAAAAATTTAAAAATGAAACTATATTAGTTTGAAACGTCGATCTAAAAATCTTATAATGTTTCAACCACACTGAATTTAGTAAAGTTCGTTTTCAATAATAGTATTTATTAACACTGACGCCAAGCGCTTTCGGTCTTATTTACTCAAGGCCATCATCAGGGCTTAACCATAAATGTAAGTATGACATTGATAATTTGTAAAATAACAATACAATGAGAGTACTTACTGGTCAAATAAACTAGTATAGTATATAATTTACGGAGAAACAATAACCTACACTTAGTAATTTCGTCATTAAACTTACTCCCCCCCCCCGTTTTCGAGGATGGAAATTACATGTTGATTACAGCTTTGTGTTAGATACTTACTATGCATGACAGCGCTGTGTCGTTCGTGTTAATAAGGAAAAATAAATTCCAGAAATTTTATATTGCCAATGATGCGCTATGAAACGTACTTTTTCTCGCTTTTGGAACATAGGATTTTTTTTTAAATTGGCACGAAGGACACTGCGCTGTTATGGATACTACCTACTATAGGAGATATTGACATATATAATATGGCATTTCAGACTTTGACAGGCTGTAACATTGGAACGGTTTATCTTAGAGAAAAATAATTTTCAATCTTAGTTTTTTATTCTCTATCCAAAGAAACCAACTTTCGATTTACCATCTTAAACCAAAAAACAGATTTTAACGGTTTAAGATGTTAAACCGGAAGTTGTAGCTTTGAGATAGAGAATACAAAATTAAAATAGGGGGGACAAACCCATTTTTTTCTAAGGTAAACCGTTCCAATGTTACAGCCTGTCAAATTCTGAGAATGTAATATTTTAAACGTCAATATCTGAGACTATTAAATTTAGATATACAGGGTCCTGCGCCTCACCTCCCGTCTTCTGTAGCTTACTTATTAATTTAGTTAGGATTTTGATATTTTGCAGACTTCACCTGTATTCTAGGGCGCATTTTAGGAAAATATATTTGTTTATACAGGGTGTTCCAAAAAAGTGTGACGTCATAAGGATATGTTTTTTAGATTACATGCCATATATTTTCTTACTTATTTTAATGCATCTTGTAGTTGCCTACATACCCCTAAAATTTTAATGAAATCGGTTCAGTATTATAGGCGAAAAAAATAAAAACTAAAAAAAATCAGTTTTGCACCACTGGTTTTAAAAATTAATAAAAAATAAAAATAATGCCTCGTTATTAAAATTCTACAAAGGTACTTAATAAATAAGGTCCTTAAGTCTCGTTAACCGAGTTTGATTATTACGAATTGTACAGGGTGTCCAAAATTTAGTGTCAAACTTTAAAGCAATTTATTGTTCTTATTTCAAATTGGAACCCCTGTATATTATTATGTCATTCGATGCAGAATTACAATTCAAACATTTGTTCTAATTACAACCCTATCGCAATTTCTAACGCATTAAGACTTATTTACAGAAAACTTGTTTTATCAACTTTTCCACCAGTCATTATTATATAATAAATATCAAAGTTGGCTTTGAAAAACAATTTATTGGTATTAAAGTTTATCAAAATGACAAAAGCCCATTTTAACTTCAATTATTTTTAATTTCAAATATTATTAGATTAGTATTAATTATTTAAGCTATATTATTTTTTGTAATGGAATACAACCAAGAAAAGCTCGTAGATATGATTTTAATATTAGGATCATGCAAAAAGAATTTTTATTTGTCCTTTTAGTAAACTTTAATATCAATAAATTGTTTTTAAAAGCCACCTTTGATATTTATTATATAATAATGACTGGTGGAATAGTTGATAAAATGAGTTTTCTGCAAATAAGTCTAGATGCATTAGAAATTGCGATGTGGTTGTAATTATATTTGAACTTTAATTCTGCATCGAATGATATAATAATATACAGCGGTTCCAATTTGAAATAGAAAAATAAATTGCTTTAAAGTTTGCAAAGTTTGACACTAAACTTTGGACACCCTGTACAATTCGTATTAATCAAACTTGGTTAACGAGATTTTAGGACATTATTTATTAAGTATCTTTGTAGAATTTTAATAACGAGGCATTATTTTTATTTTTTATTAATTTTTAAAACCAGTGGTGCAAAACTGATTTCTTTTAGTTTTTATTTTTTTTTCGCCTATAATACTGAACCGATTTCATTAAAATTTTAGGGGTATGTAAGCAACTACAAGATGCATCCAAATAAGTAAGAAAATATATGGCATGTAATCTAAAAAGCATATCCTTATGACATCACACTTTTTTGGAACACTCTGTATAAACATAAATATTTTCCTGAAATGTGCCCTAGGATACAGGTAAAGTCTGCCAAATATCAAAATCCTAACTTAATTAATAAGTGAGCTACAGAAGACGGGAGGTGAGGCGCAGGACCCTGTATAACATTTTGTACAAAATAAGCGTAGAATTAGAAAATACTACCTATAATATATAGGGTGTTCCATTTAAGAAAACTTATGTTATATTCGCCAATTTTTTGGGCCACCCCGTATACTCCAATATAATTTTAAAATATGCACCTCAATGATCTCTACAACTTTTGCATTTCGAATTTTATCCAATTTCTATGTTGAAGGAGAGACAGAACTTTACTCGTTGACTCACCCTGTATTTTAGAAACATTAATTTTAAAATCAGCAGATTTTACACAGCTCGATATTTTAGCCATCACCCTGTATAAAAAGAAATACAGTTAAGTTACACACATTGTACTTGGTGGTCCAAAAGACAGCCTACCCAATTAACTAAAAATAGAATAGATTGATTGAATTTTGATGAAAATATGGGATTTTAAATGTTAAATACTTTTTCACTATGTCATAGGACGAAGTGTATTTTGGGACCCCATTTCGAATATTTAACTTTTTCAACAAAAAACATGTGCGTGACCGGTTTGATTGTTAACGATAATAATTTGTTTCTTTCGTGAGTATCAAACGACTGAACGATACCTATCAAAACAAATTAAGTTGGGTTACTTGTCAGAAAAGCCAGCAAACTTTTGATTAAATGTATGTATATGATATTTAATCACTAAAAAACTGTAGAGAGAAAAAGTTTTTTTAAATTAAATTTACGGAATTTGTACATTATAAGGAAAACAATCGTAATAAAATTGTTGTGTGTGTTGGAATGGAACCATATTTTTCATATCTAGCCTATTAGTGTCAATAAGCTTTTTATACTTGTTGTTTGCTTATTGATTGAACAAACAAAACAATACCCTAAAGCAGATGAGTGATTTTATTACACCAAGAACTTTATTATTAGACCTCGGACAATCGCGTATTCCCGCAAGGTTGTCTTTAAGCTTTATTTTTTTTTAAATACATATTTTTAAAGAAGAAAAAATAAGTTATTAATTCTAAATATTTGTTCTGAAAACAGAAAGTAAAAAATAAACCATTAGGTATTTATAGCAAGCAAAATAATGTAATATGACAA
Source organism: Polydrusus cervinus (assembly GCA_935413205.1). NCBI lineage: Eukaryota > Metazoa > Arthropoda > Insecta > Coleoptera > Curculionidae > Polydrusus > Polydrusus cervinus. The sequence continues at coordinate 18,162,319 of OW284514.1, read as the reverse complement.
TTTAATAAGGGTACCAAATAAACCTTATGCAGTTATACTTTTATTTGCTAAGCTTTAAGAATGCAGTATACAGGGTCTTTCACGGTGGATAGAACGTTACACGTTTTAAAATATTTTCAGTAATGCGGCGTTGCTGCTTCTGTCCGAAACAGGTGGCAGCATCGTTATTTTAAAGGGAATATATTATACAGAGTGATTCCTAAGTTGATACTTCTGTTTTAGCAGTGTATAGAAGGCATTAAAATAAACAACATTTTCAAATATCTTGAGTAAAGCTAGAATCCGACGAAAGAAAGGAAGAACTATAAACTGTTTAAGCGGTATTTGGTCAAAGCCACCAGTAAGATGTTGCGTGTAGCGACATCTACCGTCTGTTCGCAGGGATGCAGAATTCATCCGGCGGCGCCCCAAGAAGAATTGACACGTGACTGGTGGACGCGTATTTTAAGAATAACAAATATCAGATTGAATAGAGCTAATCTGGTGCAGAAAAGAGAATACTTAATGCAAATTAATTATTTTTATTTAATTAAGGTAAAATTATAATAAAACAATTATTATTATTAATATTTTTTAAATTATTACGTACCAAGTACCGAAAAGTTTTGAAATGAAAAATACCGTATTGTAAAAATAATTCTTTGTTGAAATTGGTGACGTGGTAAGTTTAGTAATTATAAGTCGAAATTTATAAAGATGGAAAAGGGACGCGGACTGGAGAACGAAAATTTGATAGGATAATAAAGTAACGTAAATTTATTACTTTCCAACTAATTAAGTTAAAAGAATCATATTAACCATATTTAATATTTTGCAATTAAAATGGAGACTACCGATTCTAAAAAAGAAAGAAACTGACCGAACTGTAGGGACTATTGACAGAAACAATAAGTTAATATAAACATATCCAGCAGTGGCGTGTAATGCTGTTTTAACCAGGGTAGGCAAACATTGCATGTAAGACAAAAATTTACCTTCGATAGCATTCAAGCATCTAAATTTCAAATTTTTTCACAAAATGTTTTGTTTTTGAGTTTGTCAAATGACATTATTTGTAAATTAGTTAAACGCGACGGTCTTTACTTAAAAATTGGATATTTTTTAAAATCAAAAACTATTAATTTTTTAACAATATTTTAACAATTTCTGGCAATGTCATGTATGTCACCGTCATGACGGTTAGTTAATTATTATCTAATTAAAATCTGTATATAACCCGACATCATAAAAAATAATATTAGTAAGTGAACATTTAAAAGCTAACTTATTAATTAGGAATATTTTTGATCTAAATAAATTTTATTAGTTTTACACGCATAACTTTTAAATGTAACATTTAGATAAAACTAATCAGCGGTATCAATCACGCGGTATAGTGACTTTTAATGAAATAAAGACTTCTAACATGTAAAAAACAAATAACACCTACCTTATTCTAGCTTAAAAGCTAAAGTTTATATTATTTACTTAATAATAAATTCTGACTCGCTTAACTTTAAAAGTCGGCGGCAATACAAAATTACTTAATGTAAAGAACAGAGAACAGAAAACAACATTTAAATGTGTCCAAAAGCAAGTATTTGCTTTTTAGTTATTAAAGTGAAAACAAAAACGAAAAACTTTAATAATATCGCAGTTAAAACTTATGATTACGTGATTAGAAATTTGAAATATGTAAAAAGGTAATCAAAAAACTTCTAACTAACAGTCTTAGGGAATTCTATTTCTACACGATCATCAGTATCACTCTTAATTCTAATAATAATGTTATTGCGTCAAAATTGTTATTGTTATTATTGTAATTTATTAAATAACAGATGATATTACCTTAAGAATTATTTTCGAATTGACATCAGTAATTTTGTATGATGATAATAGTGATATTTAAAAAAACTACCGACCGTCATCACTAAAGAGTTTTGATTTTTCTTATAGATAATTAAACTGTTTATAATATATATATATATAATATGTAAATTATTGTTATATATTATGTTGTTATTGTTTCATATACATAATTTCTAATTATCGACGCAATTCGGTGGATGTGTGGCGAACATATGGAGGATGGGGTAGGGAGGGACGCTAACCTCTGGTATAGGTTGGTTTTGAACTAAAACTAAAATCAAATTAAATTTAAAAATTAGCAACAACAATTCATATTAAATAATAAAAATAAGTTATCGCCTAAATAGTAATAAAAAAATTGGATTGAATCGATAAAAAATATTTTTGTGACTTGACTCTAAACAATATTTTTGACTCTAAATTCTCAATGAGGAGGAGGATGATGGTGAGTTGAAGGGGAAGGTGGAAGGGATGCACTAGGAGTAGGATGTTTATATCTGAAGAAGCTGCCGTGTTGCCAAACAAACTTAAAGCTATGTCCTATTATGATTTGTTTTATTTATATTGTTTTATAGGATTAAAATTTTAAAATTCTACCATAATATTTCTGTCACTGTTGTGTTTTAATTTATTTATATAAATGGGATTTTATTAACCTTTTTCTTGTTGTATCTCTAAGGCTTACTCTAATTTTGATTTTTTTTGTTATTTATCTTATTAATTTAGCCTTTGTTCTTATAAGGGTTAGACAATAAGCTTTTTGAGTTTGAGTTAATTTACCTATTTATAATACAAGACAAGATTTTATTATGTTTATTTACTACACGTCTTCAAATCTTGTAAAGGCATCTATAATTTATTATTAAAAAAAATTATTGTTCTTTTATTAAAAAAAAATATAAAAAAATCAAATTTAAATTTTTTTTTGAAAAACAGTTAAAAGTTTATTATTAGGGCAAGTTTATTATACTGTAAATTAATATTTTGATGATAATACGCCGTCATAACATTATTTATTAAGTGTTGTTCGTATCTTAAATGTGTTTAAATAATTCAATTTGACAAGGACAGGTAGGTATTTCCAATTTTCTGTAAAAATTGTACACATTTTAATATAGCTTATCTGGATACGTGACGTTTTTCATTATTACAAAGTATAGGTATAAAGCTCGATTTTAAGCAGAACGCTAAAATTTGCCGTATCAAATTGCGGGATTTCTTACTAAAATTTATGGGATTGTAAAAAATATTGTAAGTAAATTATTTTTTTAATAAAAATTGCGTTTTGACACTCTTCAATATTCGTAGAAATAAAATTAGTAATTAGTACTTAAAAATCAATTAATAAACATGGCTAGGATTAGTTTCAAGAGAATATATAGAGCTGGTAACTTTGAAAAAGAATTTAGAAATATTGGCTAAATAAAATAATCCCAAAACAATGGTATAGTATATAATATTATTTTATAGCGAATTTTACCCACAAGAACTTTTATTCGCGTTTACTGGTTTTCTAGTTTAACACAAAAATAAAGTATTTTTTAGTTTCCACTTAATCTGTACCGTATCTACGATTCTGAAAGTATCTAAAAAAAGTTCATAAACAATTTAAAAGTCTCCGCACGTCCGTCTACGACCACAAATGTTCATTGTCATGGTTCCGCTTACAAAGGACCGAGTGCGAATTTAAACTAAAAGCGTCCCGACGCTCTAACTGTAAAGCGTTGTAACGCCGACGCAGGGTTGGACTGGTATACAGTGTGACCATTTAGTTCTGTCATAGTACAATAGCTCTAGTTTGGTTATCTTGGTCCTTTTGTATGCGATTTAATAGTTTTTAAGCAAGACCATCATGTATTCAAATTTTTGCAACTAAAGCTTTTTAAAGTAGAGGGAGAGTACAAAATTTAATTTACCTAAAGCCAACTGGAAAAGTCATTTTTGGGCTAAAAATTAAATATAAATTAGTGACCTATTAATTGTGCTAGTAATAATTGATACTTCTGGGCCAGATATTTTTTCGAAAGCGGTGCGAAATAATTTATATGCTTGTAGTACAAAAAAGAATTGCTTAAGAATTTTACATTAAATGGTCAAATAATATACAGGGTGCTCCATTTGAAAAACTTGAGAAAAATTAATTTAAAATGTGTCGTTTTTGAAAACTTTTTATGAACACCCAGTATAAAATAGATAAACACTAATAGATTCATAATAACTTTAGACCTGGTCATAAATCTCACCCAATCCCATGATTTAAAAAATTAATTTATATGGTTTTTTTGATTTTTGACCCTAAAACTTTATTTTGTTTTAGTTTTTAATTTATTACTCTTAAACTACTAAAGCAAAAAAAATGGGCAATCAGGGCAAATGGACTCTAATACAAACATAAATATGCAATAAAAAACGTATTATCAAAATAGTAGAAGAATTCTCCACATATATCCGAATGCAGTTTGGTTTGGATAAATGCCGAACATTAAATGTAGTAAAGGGTAAGATACAACAGGAAGCTTTTCAGATGCAAAATGGAGAATACATCAAGACAATGCAAGAAGGAAACATCTACAAATATTTAGGAATTAAACAGTCGCAGAGGATAGACCAACAAAAAATAAAGGAAGAACTCACTACATAATTCCTGAAACTGGTAAGACAATTGCTCTAATCTGGACTTAACAGTAAAAACCTATTTAAAGCGATCAACACCTACGCTTGCTCCGTGCTTGGCTACACGTTTGGAATACTATCCTGGAGTAAAACTGATATCGACAAGCTACAGCGAAAGATTAGAACACTGCTGACAAAATCAGGAAAACACCACCCTAGAAGTTTCACCGAAAGGACTACGCTTCCAAGACAAGAGGGTGGTAGAGGATTGGCAGATATCGGTAAGCAATTAGACCAACAGATAGTAAATCTACGTGATTTCTTTTACAGAAGATCGGCCGACTCTAAACTACATAGAGCTATATGCCAAATAGATGACTTCACCCCCCTCAGACTTATGGACAACCAAGTTCAAGTACACCATCAACCCAACAACGAGAAGCTGCTGAACTGGAGGGAAAAACTACTGCACGGGAGACACATCAATGAGATCATGCAAGAACATGTCGACAAAGCAGCGTCAAACAGAGGAATCACTATTAGCAATTCAAGATCAGGTCATACCTACCCGCAACTATCTCAAATATATAGTGAAAGACCCGACAGTTGAGAACGACAGATGCAGGTATGGATGTCAAACATCAGAGACCATCCAGAACATTACAGAAGGATGTCAGATATTTGCGTCTACCGAATACAAAGAGGGGCACGATGCTGTAGCAAAAAATATTCACCAAGAACTGGCAATTAAATTACAACTTCTACAGGGGGGAAATATGCCATACTACCAGTACACTCCGGAATGAATTCTGGAAAACAATAACTTCAGACTATACTGGGACCGCACCATCTTAACTGACCAAACTGTTAATCATAATAGACCTGATATTGTCTTAGTAGATAGAAGAGCCAGAAATACTACCCTTATAGAAATAGCCATCCCAAACACTAACAACTTGATTCTGAAGAACGCTGAAAAAATCGCAAAATATCGAGATCTTGAAGGACGCCTAGAGAGACAATGGCAGATGAACACCGTCAGAACAGTGCCAATTATAATGTCAACAACTGGGGTGGTCCCAAAGAGTCTCCTGAAAAACATCAAAGACCTGGGACTTAACGACCATCTTTACAAGGTTCTACAGAAGGCAGTACTACTCTCCACAGCCCGAACCGTCAGAAAATGTGTGGGATCCAACAAGGACGATCTTCGCCGTGGGCTTGATAACAGGGAAAGGGCCCCCTCAGAGCTTAATCCTTTCGATATCTAAGATATCTGGGATACGTGAATGTTCCCCTGCGAGGGAGTGCGAAGCCGTAAGGCTAAGTAATATAATAATAATAATAATAATAATAATAATAATAATAATAATAATAATAAAAGATCTTAATTTTTAACTCACGAAATTCAGCAGGGCTGCTTTTATCCTAACATAATTCGTATGGTAGCTACATATAAGCCTGATGCACTATTGCTGGACTCTGTATAATTTTGCCGTAAAGTATAGGCATACAACAAAAAGTACATATTATGTATTAGCAAAATAAAAATATACATTTTGGTAAACATAAATTTATTGTATACTGTATATTATTTAAACATTGCGGGTCGATTTTACCATGTTTTTTACCTATCGAAAATTTTTATTCCGAGAACCTATTTTTCACATGTTAATTAATAAACAGGTGTATTTTCTGCGTGGGATAATGGATTCCTAAACATCACTACTGATTAGAGCTAAATTATTAAGGGCTCCTTAGGGATATCAAATAACCGTTAATGTACTTTATAGCTCAAAGGCATTGCCTTTAGGCTTGTGTTTAAATACTTAATACGAGAATGTTGACCCTCATTATGATTTTAATTTAATTTCCTATAAACGCTCTATGTTTTTTGTGAGATGTAAATGTTATTATGTGACATGGTGCGGTTTCATCGTATTTAACAGTAGAAGTAAAATAGTGTCGTCAAGTTTTGACGTCACCACAGTGTAATATATGACGTAGATTTGGTGACGTAAGAGTTTGTGACATGGAAGACTATTTTTTTTACATCTGTCGTTTATTATAAAGTAATAATAAATACTTACTTGTTAGCTTTAATTAAAAACGGTTCATTTATAATAATTATATCGGGATGTATAAAGATTTGTAATAATAATAATTAACTAACCAGCAAGTTTAACTGTGACATTAATAACATTGACAGACATTATTTACTCACAATCATGGCGGTTTCCTAAATTCTTAATAAGGAATCTTTGATTGTGAGTAAATAATGGCTGCCAATGTCATTAATGTTACAGTCAATTTTGCTGGTTAGTTAATTATGGTTAAAAATATGTATGCAACTTAACATTATTCTTATATTTTGGGCTAAAAATATATTTATTATTATAAAAAATAAGTTGATGTAAGTATTTTTGAAAATTTTGATGTACAACAAAATCAATAAGCATGACATCTAACTAGTAATAGTTAAACTTATTTAACGATTTTCTAATAAACAATGTTTTAAATGAGTTTAGTATTTCATCAATATTTTGTTATTACTAAGTATCGTTGTTAGATGGCGCCAAGATTCTTCGGTTTGAAAAAGTTTTTAACGTGTTCGTTTCTAGTAGGTAGGTACGTCATCATTTTCTTTTAAAATTATAGTAACTTTACAAGTTTTTTTTACAATATAAATAAATATTCATAGCTTCTATATACAGGGTGTTAGAAAAAAGTAGCGTCCTTCCAAATTGTGCAACATTGTGTTTTTAAATTTAAAAATCTCCAAATCCTTTCGAAGACATGAGCATATGCCCTCTTCGAGAATCGAACTTAGGCCATCACGGTCGAACGCCTATCAGAACTCAGCTACAAACTGCGATATGGGCACCCTGCCCACTGCCACCTCCTCCCCCCCTCCTCTCTGGCGCAACCACTGTGGAAGTTTATAGCAAATTAAATTAAAGTTATAATGAGGGTCAACATTCTAATAGTAAGTATTTAAAGCGAAGCTTAGAGGCAATAACTTTGAGCTATAAAGCAGATTAACTAACGGTTATTTTATATCCCAAAAGTGCCCTTTATAATTTAGCACTAATCACTAGAGTTCATAAACACACTGCCCAACCATTGGCATTAGGGCCGTCAATAAATTGTTTCATTAAAGTATAAACAAAAGGGGGATAACGTATAATCATTAGGATTCGTAAGGTAGAAGGTAAGAATTATATTTTAAAAAACTTAACAAGGTAAAGAGGTAAAAATATTTTATTACATATACAGTGCTAACATAAAATCCGCTTCCTTTCATCGCTAATTCGATAGTAGATTGAGATCTATTATTATTTAAATTCGGTAAAAAGTAAAAAACCTACTTTATTAATTTCTATTTTGTTTTTAAGGTGCCGGAGAGCTTATATCGGTTAGAATAGCCTTTACAACCTTTTTGGTAGGTTGGGAAACCCTTTGGATGCTTTGGAAGTATTTCAAACCACCTAAGAGCTGTAAAAGCCCTCAAAATAATTATTTTTTTAACATTTTATTCGCAATTCCAAAGCCCTTTTATATAGAAATACAAGTCTCCGCTCTCGTGTTGAAGAAGGCTTCATGGAATTGAAATCCCTAAAAGTGCTGCCCAGCTCCTGTTCCCTATGTAGCTATACTTATTTTTTGAAAGTGCCCCTTGGGTGATAAATATTAATTTTAAATTACTAATAAATTCATTCATCATTAGAAAGATAAAATCTGTTTAAAATTTTTCAAATTCTATAGTATACTTGCTACGTACAATCGACGGGTCCACCGATTAAAAGAGGCCATGTAGGTAATGTATTCAACTTTTTTTCGAATTTTAAAATCATTTTGCTACGTAAAACCCTTTGGTTTTAGAAAACTTTTTTATAAAACAGGTTTTTGCTTTTAACCTTGCAATGATTTATAAGAAAATTAAATTTAGAATAGAACTTCGGCCAGAATTATATAACTGCAGCTATGGCTGCAAGTCTGAAGATTGAAGAGAGTGTTTTTAAGCCATTTAAATAAATTGTTAAGGCAAAAGTTAACAAAGTAACACTGCAGTTCGTACCAGGACACGAAGATGTTGCAGGAAATGAAAAAGCCGATAAACTTGCAAGAAAAGGCTTGAAAATATACTCATAGGTCCAGAACCGGTAATCGTAGTTCAGTGCATAGTATTCCATAAAGCGATGGATCAAGAGTGAACATAAAATCCACTGGAACAACAAATAGGGATAACACCACAGCAATTGTTCCATTGGGGATCCAGACCCGAGACTAACAAAACAGCTGCTTTAAATGAACAGGGAGAACTATTACAGGAATTCTGATAGGACACATGGCTGTCAAGAATTACTTGCACAGAATGCAACTTCACAATGAAGACTTAGCTGCAGATTACGCGGGCAATTCAGCGAAAGAGTATAGCACATAGTTTGTCATTGCGAGTCACTAGATCGGAATAGGCAACAAATACTCGGGCAACCAAAATAGAAACCAGAGGACATCCTTACCCTCTTCCCAGTTGACCTACACAAACTAGTTTAAGGAACTGGGATTACTGAAAGGGTGTAAACATCAAACAGGGTGAGCACAATGAGTCAAACCAGGCCTCAGTGCATCCAGTATATGGATCAGCCCTCGGAATATTTAACCGATTTTGGAGGAAAGAACACGAAATATTGACCAAAATATGAAATAACAAATGTGTCACTAGTCCTACGTCTTATTAAAAAAAGTATTTATCTACTTTCATTTAGTAATATGAATTTTACAGTTCTGTAAATCGTTTTGTAAGGGCATCTATTACAGCACTAGTGCTGTAATAGATGCCCTTACAGCACTAATGCTGTAATGGAAAAAAAAACAGTTGTATTAAAATTTGCTGTTAAATAAAACCACACTTTTTAGAAGAATGATTTATTATTAACAATTATAAATTAATTACCAATTATATTAATTAAAATATATCTTGATTTTTCTTGACTGAAATCATAGTTCTCAACATTGAGTAGTGAGTCCATAGTGTAGATGGTTTCTGGGAGCATTGCTTTACAAAAAAATAACCCAAAAGGATTTTCTAGACACCTCCTTTATTTTGTTAGCTTTGCACCAATCTTCAAACTTCTGATACTCCAACTCATATCGCGCCTTGGATTTTGTCGGAACTAAACTTGAGATCGCTTCGTTTGCCGCTGCTTCTATATCAGAGGGTAAACTTCCATCAGAATCGCTCGTTTTGAAAAATGCTTTTTATATTTTTGAATTTGTTTGACAAAAGAGAGACTTGATAATAGCAAGTGCATTTTTACAGGTGCATTTTTATTTTAAAAAATGCCTTTTGCCAAATATTTTTATTTATAGATGAAAGTAGATACAATTTTGTACAATATTCTTGTTGTAAACTCATATTACTACATTCGATGTTTTATTAAACTCGGCTAACGCCTCGTTTGACGACTTTAACATCTCGTGTTGTAATATGAATCTTTACAACACTTATATCGTAAATAACTATTTCAGAACTTCACTGGATAAAAGAATGTAGTATGCTACTAGTACTAGTCGTTCTTGATATCGAGACCAAGACGGGTTTCGTGGAACTCTGGCAATGTCAAAAGGATTAACTAATGGTGGCTGGTTTATTATTTAAATATCTACAAAATTATAAAATATTGTTTTAAACATATTTTATATTCAGAAGAAGAATTTCTCTTTATTTCGTCAGATCCATCCCTAGACGCGTTTCGTCATATCATGACTCATCAGTAGAGCTAGGATCCGACGAAACAAAGAGAACTCAAAGCTGCTTATGGCAGCACAGTGGTGGGACACACCAGTAAGATGTGGCACGGAGCGCCATCTGTATCGTTATTAGACACTCTTGAGCATACCAGCACCTCTAACAAACTTATAGAAATAAGTAAAAATGTTAAGAGGAAATCTCCTGTAAAGACATTCGTCACAATTACAGGAGTCCCGCTAGGCAGCGCTATCTCGCATCGGTTTATTAACCGAAAACAAGAATACAGAAGAAGAATTTCTCTTTATAACAATATTTTATATTGTTTTATTAACAGCAATAAATAATAATTATAAAGGTCAAGTGTTTCTGTGTGACTTTGAAATAACTGACCGTCAATGACTACAATGCTTTTATAACAAACATAACATCGTTTGCAAAGTTCATATTATTTATTATGTCGATGAAATAAGTTTTATTAAATAAAAATAATACGTAATAATTTGTAATATCCAGTGCAGTCTGATTTATAACTAAGACATTATAATTTTAATTAATAAGAAAACAAATTATAATTTTCACTTATAGTTTTCCAAAACATGAAGTATTTCCGGAAATTTTCTTGAGGTCATGAATGTTCTTAAAAAATTCGCCACTAAAGAAACATTTCCGGATTAACATTTTAAGATCGAGGAAGATTCGCTAAGAAAATTTTGCACCGAGTGAAATATTACATCAAAATTTAACATTTTTATTATGAATCAAAAACATCCACCAATAAGAATAAAATTACGTTAGTTGTTCCCTTAGCAACTAAAAAATATTCCTTTTATTCCCTTGACAAATAATTTAATTCTGTTATTCCGTTATTTTAACATTTAAAGTGACAGAATAATTTCCAGTGTAATTTGGCCACCGGAAGAGCATGAATATTACCGGAAATTGTTTTTGTTGCCATGATAATGATTCAAAATGAAATATTCTGATTGGTTAGAAAAATTCGGCGCGATATGACCAATTTAGAATTTTAAGGAAACTTTTTAAAAATTTTGTTTTGAGTGAAGTCTGGTGATGCATTCGCATTTCATTTTTTGATCAATACTTCTTATTCTTTTCGCTTTATTCAAAAGGGGCGAAATAACCGTCCTTGAGTGGCAATTGCCTACGGTTTTTTAATAAAGAAATTTCGATTAATGAATTAATAAAAGCAAAAAACTAAAAATTTGTGAAATTTATCCATTTTTCTTTTTCTGTTTTTATTACCTAATAAATTCCAACATGTATAACTTTATATTATAGATAATTATACGTCAAATGTCGGTACTTGGATAATTTTTCGATAAAAGGTAAAAGTAACCAAATGTTGATCAAAAAACGAAAGGACAAACGCTCAAACCTCACTCTTAACAGTTTAAAAATGAATTTTAACTGATAATTAGGCAAGGGCCTGTCGTCATATTAAGCACCGGTTCCTGCAGATCGCCGAAATTAAGCTGTGTCGAGCGCGGTTAGTACTTGGGTGGGTGACCGCTTGGGAACACTGCGTGGCTCTTGCCTCAGGGAAGAGTGTAAAATGAATCGACACCTAGCCATCCTATTCACGCCGGACAGGCCGGATGAGATCGGATAACTCGTAGGATGAAGGTGCCGTTTCACACTCCCCAGTCGGTAGACCACATTTGTGGTCGATGACCGGTTCAAGATGGCCTCCGTAGTCGGCAAATCGTAAAAAAAACTGATAATTGGATTTTGAAAGCAATAATAAAAAAGGTTAGAGTGAACACTAATAAAAAATATTCATTTAAGAAGTAACACTATGCAGTAGAACAGCAACCACTTCTCCCGAAATATACAAATTTAAATTTAAAATATTAAAACTTATTTGGTATTTAATAGGAACGCTATTCTTTTATACTTCAACTTTTAACCTAATTACTGATAAATCATTTATCAATTACGGATGTTTAATGATAATATAATAATACATATATAGATATGTATTAATTAATCAAAATTCAATCTAATTAGTTTAGTTATTGCTATGGACGCAAACAAATAACTTCGATTTCAAAATTTTTTTTATCATATTGTCGAATGCAACAACGCAAAAGAAAATAATATTTTCTTAATATATCGCAAGACCTATTTATTACTTAATAAACAAAAAGAGAGAAAACGTGATTTTTAGGGGAAGTCAGAATCAATAACTACTACAATAAATTAGTTAGAATTTTTTTAAACCGAAATTTGATTTTAATTTTTATTCTTAATGTTATAATTCATTTTCTCGATGACCATTACTGAATGCAATAATACCAAAATAATTTTTTATAATAGAATGTAAAAATTCTCGCTCTTGAGTTGGAATATTTATTCTGAAACTTTTGCTTCTTATGCGTTTTGCGTGTATTTTCATTCCATAACAAGATACGGAATGAATATTCTGTAATTGATCTAAACGACATAGGTTGCCATGAATTTCGAAACTGTCAATGTCAGCAGACAAATTTTAATACAAGTCAAAATATGAGTGAAAAATCGGATGAATCAGATATGGAACTGGATAATACTCCACCTGAAATTACAAATATTGCGAATAGTATTTTTGGTCGTGGGGAAAATATAGTCTGCTACTCGGTTAAAATGAAAATTCGATACACGTGGTTCCTCACGCTCGCTACGCTCGCGTTCGGAATCTTCTGCTCGGGTCAAGTTTTCATTCCAACCTCGTTACAGAATCTACTATACTCTATTTTAACTTTTATTTTGTTAAGTAAAAAATAACATTGATAGTATTGGCAAAAATTATTATTTTAGGGTATTGTTCTATTCTATTTTAGGCAAGGCGCAGGTTAATTCATCCATGACCTATCGCGGACCGGTTCAATTAATACTTTTAAATATTTGGGGACACAAATGTCATTGTATCATGGTAGAGTTTTACGAAATTGTGAGATCTTAAGTTATTTGTAAATTATACTGTTATAGTTTTTGAAAAAATTCAGGATTCTCAATTTCAAAAATAAATATTCCAAAATGTTTTTTTTTACTTATCATTCTTAGTTCTTGCAAAACAATGCCTGTCCAATCCAATACCACCAATATATTGGTCTCCCTTCTACAACAGCTTGCTTGTTTTTAGCTTTATTTTTTTATTTCAATTCAGTAAAAAAAAGTAAGAAGTTAATTTGGGTGTGACATCCAAATTTTTTTCACCTGCGGCCTAGATGGCCTAGATGACCAGAGGCCCCCATAAAAAACATGCATACAACCAACTACCGCATGCCGCCATAGTGTATCGAAGCGCATTCTACGGAGGGGGTTCCAAACCAAAATTTTTAGTATTTACCTGAAGACGACTGGAGATGCTTACCAGTTGAAACGTAGTGATTCTAAACAAATAAAGACAATGCAAGTCCAAAACTCTACTGCCGTTCAAGAAACGTCATTGTCTCCAACCTCGAAATTAATCAGATGCAGGCCACAAAGTGTAAATCTAGGGAAGCATTGGGGAGGTGCCCCCCCTGTAGAGCCATAAACCGGTGCTAATCATGACAAAATTCTTCAATAGCCTAACAATGTTGCATTTGTACGCACGTTTGTTATTTGTATATATTTAGGCCCAAAACTTTATTTTTTATTTATATACATAAACTAGTTTACTGAAAGTTTTTTTATTTAATAAGAAGAAACTGGTAAAGATGGATGAGTAGGGGTTCTTAAATGTTTTTACAACTAGGGGTGAGATAAAATAGTTTAACTTCAAGTATAGCGAAGACAGAAAAAGTTTTAAATTGGCCACAGTATTAAAATGTGTAAGCAGCTAATTTGACTTGATTATAAAAAGTAGAAGTATGATTCTATGGACCCTAAATTTTTTTAGGGCTATTATGGACAAGTATCAGCTGCAATAATTGATGGCTTAATGGCTTTGATTGATGATTTAATCCGAATATAGCTATGCATAATAGGTCCACGATTAATTCCGATGGACAATAATTATTATAAACACTTGTGCATTTTGGCGCGCCTAAGCCGGCCGTGTCTGTCAGCTCAAAGCAAGTAAATACCCAACGCCCAACATGGCCTTAATATTCACCGTTGCTATGGTTACGTGACGTCAGTCACGCAAACAGCATGAAACAATTTGCATTATAATGAAGGGCAATTTAAAAATAGATCAATCTTATCCACCATTGTTTTGGCATTGGTTCTCCTAACCTTAACGTATTTATTTTGAGGCTTCGCGAAACGTACGGTTATAGATATCGTTTTTACGTGATTTACTGTGTGACTAAAAGATTTTGTTTTTATTTTTCAGTTAATTCAGAAGTGTACGTACCTACTTAGTTGTGTGTTTTAAAAAGGAACCCAATTAATGACATAGTTTGTAATTTGTTGGAAACTCCATTCAGTCGCTGGACAGATGAGGATAAGAGAGACGTTTTGTTACACGGGTTTTTAGTCAATGTTTGTTTAAATACACCGCACTATACCTAGCTCTTCACCATTTTTTAAGACCGTGATCCGCCACTGTCCTCATTCCTTTTGTAAATAATCATGTGGCCTAGGTACTTTAAAATAAAATAAAAAATGAAAATAAATTAAAAGTTTAAATACATTTAGTTTTGTATCTCAATTTTTCTTACTTCCGTTTTACTTTATATTTTCACTATAAATTCCAATATATGTTTTTTCTACTAGCGTGCGGAAAAACGCATTTTCTGCACATGTTTTAGTGCGGAAAATCCACTTTTCCGCACCGTGCGGCAAAGATTTTTTCGCACTGTTATATTTTGAAATTAAATTTAATTAAATTAAATGCTGTACGATTTGAAGTCATTGTTCATCATATTACCTTTGAAATATCTTAGTTGCTATGTTGTATATAACCAGTTGTTGATTTGTATGTCACTGTCAGCAGAATATTATAAATTTAAACTAGTTTATCAGTTTTTCTACTGGAGTTTTGCTGAATTTTTCGGCACGCAAAATGATTTCCGATGAAGAGATGAACGAAAATTTTATAGAAGAAGTACCGGAGAAGATTCTTTTGGCGGCTGAAAATCTCAAAGAAGATTTATTGCCAGAAAAATCAAGAAAACGGTATGAAAAAGAATACACCCTTTTTTGCAAATGGAGTAAGGAGAAGAAAAATGTACGTTTACAATTAATTACAATATAAATAAGTAAATTAATATTGTAAAATTTTGTTCATTGTAATAAAAATTTTAAAAAAAACTCCGTTTTTTAAATTATTTTCAATTTGTTTCCTCACGCTAGTAGAAAAACTATTGTTCCTAACACGTGCAGAAACCTATTTTTCCGCACTTAAATGCTTGACACCACTCCGCTACGCGTCGTGCTGTCAACGGCATTTGCGTGCGGAAAAATCGATTTTCTGCACTTGTTAGGAAAATAGCTATAGTAGCGTAACGTGACAACTTCACGCACTGGTGTTATCAATACGTCACCACCACTGACATTTTTGAAAAAATAGTATAATGATATTTCTAATGGGATAACTAAACTGCTGGACAATTGCTTTCGAGCAAGAAAAATTTCGCCTAAATTTAACAGTTAACATTTTCTGAACCAGATATGATATCGACCTACGGTTTTGAGTGGTTGATAGATTCATCCCTTGGAAAACAATTGTCTATGTTGGATTTTCTTTAACTATCAGAAAATTTTATATACAGGGTGTTAAAGAAAACGATGATTTTTGCTTCAATTTTAATGGCGTGAAACTTTTATAATAATATTGTTAAATTTTATCACTCTACGTCAATTAAATCACTGGTTCATAGCAAAGAAAGTAGTTTGTCAAATTTTTGATATCTGCTATATTTTAAGAAATACCTATTTTTTTGGAAAACCTTTACACTTATTAGTAGCTGGATCTCACTGTGCGTAGTATTGTGCAAACTTTGCGAGTGATTATTATACCTTATAAAAAGCTTGATTATGTTCAGTATCTAACAATAGTTGTACCTAAATGTTAGGATGTACAGTGGCGTACTTATAAACACCTATATGTTTATGATTTATGAGTATGTCACACTTTTTCACGATTGTTTTATATTGGAAAGTACTCGCCCCTAGATTAGGTGAATTTTTTCTTATTTTTCAGTTTTTCATATCGCACTACAGGTATATTATACGGTGTGTTTAAAAAATTTTAACAAAGATAATTTTTTTAATTTCATTTTTGGAAAAATGTATTTATTAATTTCTAACTTTCTAACACTATACTCATAAACCATAGACATATAGGTGGTTATAAGTACGCCACTGTACATCCTAACATTTAGGTACAACTATTGTTAGATACTGAATATAATCAAGCTTTTTATAAGGTATAATAATCACTCGCAAAGTTTGCACAATACTACGCACAGTGAGATCCAGCTACTAATAAGTGTAAAGGTTTTCCAAAAAAATAGGTATTTCTTAAAATATAGCAGATATCAAAAATTTGACAATCTACTTTCTTTGCTATGAACCAGTGATTTAATTGACGTAGAGTGATACAATTTAACAATATTATTATGAAAGTTTCACGCCATTAAAATTAAAGCAAAAATCATCGTTTTCTTTAACACCCTGTATATAAAATTTTCTGATAGTTAAAGAAAATCCAACATAGACAATTGTTTCCCAAGGGATGAATCTATCAACCACTCAAAACCGTAAGTCGATATCATATCTGGTTCAGAAAATGTTAACTGTTAAATTTAGGCGAAATTTTTCTTGCTCGAAAGCAATTGTCCAGCAGTTTAGTAAGTTTTATATCAGAATTATGTTCTCCATTCTCTTACGCTTCCCCTTAGAATATCTAAATACAGTTATTTGATAGGTTTTCATATATATGGGTTATTTTTTCCCTGTAGCGGATTACATGCGGTTGATTAGCTGACTGAAAAATAAGTCAATATTCTTTTAGTTCCGTGTGTAAATACTATCGACCATTCAGTTGAAATTGACACTAGTGTAAATAGTTGAAATGGCCTGCCCTGTGAGAAATAAGTGAGTAGAATTTCTATTTTGTCACACTATTTTAATAATTCTTTAAGAGCACATTATCGATGTGAAATTATTTAAGGGTGAGCGTAAGTAGGACATTTTTTTCCTGGAGAAAGGGACAGTCAGGACTACATGTATTTCATGATAGTATATAGTGAAGAAGGCGGAAAGACGCAGCAAGCGAAACATTTTCGGATCCACGCCCAAAGTTCGTTTAAAATTCACCTAACTACTATCAAATTTCGAAAATTAAATATTAGCTCTCCCCCTCTGCATGGTTGGATTAAATTTATTTTTGTAAATGTTTTTTTTTAACTTTTTTTTTGATATTCCTTTTCAGTTTTTTTTTTCATTTGCTTTTCCATTTATATAGTTTACTAGTTTACTTAAAAATGTCCTATGTTGGATTGCATAAAGATTTTAAACAATAATTACCTAACCTTGATTGTGATATAAATGAAGTTGTTCGAAATTATTTTTTTACGCCCCCCCTTAGGATCCGCGCCCCTTGCAATATATTTTGTTGAGTGGTAAGATAGGTGAGATAGTTTTAGGAAAAAAGAGGCGAGGGGGTTGAAAATTGATGTTCAGTTGTGTTAACAGGGTTATAATAGGAAATGTACGAAATGAAAGAAAAAGCGACGAAGACACAAATCAAATTAATAAAATTGATTGCCTTATAAAGTCCATACAATTACTGGCTGAATGCACGTCAAAGCTTCTGACGTAATTTTTGATCCGACTCATGTTGTTGATTAAATCGTTTATATTTCAGTCTGTCAGAACTGAAATAAGCTATACAATTTTGCTTTTGCTGGATAATAAGACTTATTTTCAGTATATCTCTTAACTAACTATTTTTCATTTTTACACTTTTAACACGTAAAATTAAAGTTCTTCGAAATGACATAGGTAGTCAAAATTATTTTATTAATTTATTAATGTTAATTGACAGAATTTTTTGATAACTAGTATATTTTTTGTTTCTGTTATGATTATGCCCTTGCAATTGGTGATGGGCATCCAGTCATTAATTGTAAGAACCATATTATGCGTATAATTTTTGTCTTCATATTAAGTGACCCATTTGTAGGCTACCTACTGCATCCCTGGTTTTTATATTAAAAATTTTCAAATTAGTAATTTTTTGAAATATTAAATTTCCAATTAACCAATGGTCAGGTTTAATCAAAAAGGGAGAAATATATCAAACAAAAACCAAATATTCAAACAACATAATAATACACAGCTTCATAATTATCAATTCATTCTAACGAGGTCAATTTTGCAAAATACATATTTTTGATTCCATTAAAACATTCATTTTAAGCTATAAAGAAACCCCGTTAAAATTTAATATTTGAAGTATAGTTGTTAATTTGCAAGTTATAAGTTGAATGAAAAGCCTGAAAGGTTGTTTAAATATTAATTGCATGTTGCTACGGCTTAGAATGACGTTATGGGGGGGGGGGGGGCATACTGTGAATACATCAACGCACAACTATCATAGTGCAAGCAAAAACTAGCATGTGTGGGTATTTTTTTGTTACGAACATGTATGCACATTTAAGAAGAGTGTCGTACTTCTTTACATCTACGTGGTGTATTTTGTAACGATCAGTGAGGTAGGACAAAATAATAAATTGAAAATTTCGCATCAACTTTTTTTTAACCAATTAGAAGATTTTCATTTTAAATCTACCATGACAACGAAGACAATTTCCGGGAATACTCATGCTCTTTGAACTTCAGGCAGATAAATTACACTGAATATTTCCCTCATATATTAAAGTTTCCATAAGAGAAATGCAATTTTCGCAAAATTACAGCGAATATTTCACTCATGTATAAATTTTCCCATAAGAAACGTTAAAAATAAAAAAATATCAGCGGATATACAACGTTGCCTAGACAACGTTGTATATCCAACACACAACAATCGAACCTATTTCACGAGTTTTTTTTACCGTTTTACTGCGAACGTGATCGTTATTGTTATGAGTTCCCTTCGGGAAATTCATTGCTTTTGAAAAACAAACCCTCTCAACAGATAATTGTTTTTGGATTTCAGTTACAGTTTTAAATATGTTATATGAAATTGAAAATTGTATGACAAAAAATTTGTTTTATATATATTTCATTCTAGAAATATTCTCCCTAAATACCGCTCGTGCATAAAAATTAACCAGATAATTTTCATTCAAGCTTGTTATACTAATTCCACTCGTTCTTCGAACTCGTGGAATTATAAATAACAAGCTTTCATGAAAATTATCGGTAATTTTTAAGCACTCGTGGTATTACCCCCGAAAACAGCACTACCAGAAATCGAAAATTGCATCTCAAGTTTATATTGTTGATGAAACGTCAAAGCGGGATTTTATTGTTAACAAACGTCAAAAAATGTAATATTCTGACAATTAACGTCATCTTATTTAATTTTATTGTTAGTATTTTCTGTTAAATAAAATATTTAAATTTACTTGATTCGAGTTCTTAATTAATTTGGGAAATATTCAAATAAATTACACTCGTGCATAAAAATAACTAGATAATTTTTTTATTCAATGTGTTTTTTTTTACAAATTGCAATCGTTTGTTTTCATATTTTACGAAAATGCCCTCCTCCTGCGGAGTCGGGCTTTTTCGCGAAAATATGAAAACCAACTCTTGCAATTATAAAAAAACACATTTCATTCAAAAATTATCGGTAATTTTGTGCACTTACCCCCGAAAATTTCCGTCACTTTCGTCAAAATAATGACACAAAATGATAGAATTAAATTATTTGTCAAGGCAAAAAGGCATATTTTTGCTTGCGAAAGTTTCTTACCGAATCTCCCTCGAGCTTGAATTATAAATTCGAAAATTATTTCTCTGTGGCGAATTTTTTAAGAAAATTTCCCTCGGCCGACGCCTCGTGAAATTTTTAAATAATTCGAGACCTTCGAGAGTTGTGGTTTGTCCAGCGTACAGGGTGTTGTTTTTGTAATCAGCACTTCGTTGAAAGGTGAGTTGGTAAATCTATTCACAAAAGAAATTTATAACAGCACCCCGCGCAAAAATGGTATTTAAAATAGTAAAAACTTTTATATTTTAACATTTTACTTTCTAACAAAAATAACATATTCAAATGATTTTTACTTGGTTATCTGAAAAAAGTACACCGCAAGCAAGAAACTTTGGAAGTTTTCAAAATAAAATAAATGGGAATAAATCAAAGCTTTTGTTAAAAATATCAACATCGCAACGGTATTCTTGTAAGAGATGAAAACCTTTTGATTGGTCATTGCTTGCTTCATATGGAACGCACCCTCTTTTTTCTTTTATTTTCTAGTTTTTTTTAACAAGAATAGCGCACGCCACTGCCACCAAAAACATTTATTCTGGAATTGTTCTCAATGACAAACTGTTATTTTGTTTTAGAACATCTCTCACCGTGTATGTTCAACTTAAGTTTACGTTGATGTGTGACGTACATGAATGCGCGCTGATGTATTAACATATGAACTCCCGTGTATAACCCCCTTATTGTAGCCATGTTAAATATACCAAATGTCATTGTTGACAAGTTGGGTCAGAAGTTTACAATTATTGTCTTGACATCTTTGTACGATAAATATGTTATCTTTATAAATAGTTAAATCTAGACTGTAAAAATGTAGAGACAGAACTTTAAAGGTTTGAGTTTAAGTATTAGTAAAGTCTTTTATCTACTTTCATTTAGTAATATGAATTTTACAGTTCTGTAAATTGTTTTGTAAGAGCATCTATTACAGCACTAGTGCTGTAATATATGCCTTTACAGCACTAGTGCTGTAATGGAAAAACGGGTTTATTAAAATTTTGCTGTTAAATAAAACCACACTTTTTAGAAGAATGATTTATTATGAACAATTGATTTTTCTTGACTGAAATCATAGTTCTCAACATTGAGTAGTGTAGATGGTTTCTGGGAGCGTTGCTTTACGGAAAAATAACCCAAAAGGATTTTCTCAGACACCTCCTTTATTTTGTTAGCTTTGCACTAATTTTCAAACTTCAGATACCCCAACTCATACCGCGCCTTGGATTTTGTCGGAACTAAACTTGAGATCGCTTCGTTTGCCGCTGCTTCTATATCAGAGGGTAAACTTCCATTAGAATCGCTCATTTTAAAAAACGCTTTTAATATTTTTGAATTTATTTGACAAAGTTTAGACAGTAACTATGCGAAAGGTAACATGAAAAACTTGATTAGTAAACTTAATAGCAGGTGCATTTTTATTTTTAAAAATGCCTTTTGCCAAATATTTATATTCATAGATGAAAGTAGATAAAATTTTGTACAACATTCTTGTTGTAAATTCATATTACTACACTCGATGTTTTATTAAACTCGGTTGACGCCTCGTTTGACAACTTTAACATCTCGTGTTGTAATATGAATTTTTACAACACTTATATCTTAAATAACTACTGCACAATAAATGATTCTGATATAATGACTGCAATGGGTGCTAAGTAATGTCGCATATACCGGTTAATCCCCAGTATTTATTTTCGGGCAGCATTATATGATTATAATTAATTGTAATATTATTTTTTTATTTTTGTACATAAAAATATACAGCGACTTCAAATTAACTTTAAGGGGAAATTTTATTTTAATTACCAAAAACAAGTTACTTTTGGGTAATGTAAACAAGTAACTTAACACTATATTTCAGTATGCTTGGGTAAATCAATTGTTTAACTATGAACTTATTATATTCTAAGGCAACATTACAGCCGAGTCAGCAAAAAGCTTCCACGTTCTCGCTTACCTATCGCTAATGAGATTATAAATTTGACTAGATAAGATAAGCTTACAAAGCTAACAGTCTGGCAAAAGGGTGAATATTTACGAAAGGGAAATATATATTTTTTAATTTAATAAATTAGTTTGATTAAAAAAAAGGTAAAAATATTACAGTCATAAATAATGTAGAAGCGGCATAAATGAGGTAGACCTCATGATATGCTCATAGTAGGATTATGGCTGTACCTATATGAAAAAGCATTACCTTAAAAAGGAATCAGTATTAATCATTCTATAAGTATACTTAATATTTTTTATATAAGCCTGAGGTGGGTATTTTTTTTGAGTTGTCGTTAAGTAGATCCAAACGCGCTCAAATTGCGGTTTTTTCAAACCGAATTGCAAAAAAACTAATTTTGAGATTTTGAATTTCTGTTTTTGCCCATTAAAAGATGGGATCTATGTGGATGTAAGAAATGTATTTTCATGCAGAACAAAAAATTAAAGAAAAATATATAAGCCAATAAAAATCGTAAAAAAATTACTTAAATAAATAACTTTCTCATATTCTCCAATATCTGCAGATTCCAAATTTATAAAGTTTTAAAAAATCCATCAATAAACATGGATAGTATTCGGTTCAAGAGAATGCATTGTTTTCAATATACACAGATATAATATCGCATGAAGCTGGTAATTTTGGAGAAGAAGAATATTGTGCGTATATTTATGTTTATATAATATAAATTATATAATGTATAGCCTTTTGAAAATGAAGATGGGGCCTCAGTAAATACAATAAACTGTGATTGGTCAGTACTTTATAAGGACGCCCCAGAGAAGTCTAATTTTTATAACAATGTTGTCAACCAATGGGAAATTTCTTTCTCTTATCTGTCCAAAAACTAAATGGAGTTTCCAACAAATTACAAACTATGTCATTAATTGGGTTAATTTTTAAAACACACAACTAAGTAGGTAGGTACACTACTAAATTAAACTGAAAAATAAATACAAAACTTTTTAATCACACAGTAAATCACGTAAAAACGATATCTATAACCGTAAGTTTCGCGAAGCGTCAAAATAAATACCTTAAGGTTAGGCGAATCAATGCTAAAACAATGGTGCATACGACTGATCTATTTTTAAATTGCCCTTTATCATAATGCAAATTGTTACGTGCTGTTTGTATGACTGACGTCATGTAACCATAGCAACGGTAAATATCATAGCCATGTTTAGCGTTGGGTCTTCACTTGCTTTGAGCTAACGGACGCCGCTCGACTGAGGTGTGCCAAAATGCACGAGTGTTTATAATTATTATTGTCCATCGGAATTAACCGTGGCCCTATTATGCATAGCTACATTCGGAATAAATTAATATTATTAATTCGAACATAATTATTTTTTAAGGGCTAAAATGGTAGCTGTGTTGGTACATTAACATTGTCGAAAAACTTTCCTCCTGGTTTTAGTTATTTTAAATGACCAGGACAAATGAATAAACTATTGGGAATACGACAAATACTTTTTATTTTAGTGATGGTGCCCAAGATGGTGACCAGCTGGATAATGAAGCTGGAATGCTGTATGGAGAATACTTAATGTTGGATAAAATTTTGCAAGCCCAGCGATTGCAAAGTGCACAAAGTAATAAACCGGTGCATGACGAGCATCTCTTTATAATAACTCACCAAGGTATGTCAGTTAAGTCATCAATCATTAGTAAAAAAAATATTAGTTAAAAGTAATAATTATCTTGAAAAATAATATCCTAATCTGCTTTGTGTTGGCTTATTTTCGAAACTAACCATTAATAATTAAATTTTTTCATAATCCTATTAATCTTCTCCATTTACATTTTTACTTAACTTTTTATTTAACGATTCTCAAAAATCATCTTTGTGCAAAAGTAAATATATTGGATGAAAACCAGGTCATTAAACTCTATTTATGGAAAGAAATCTGACACTTTTCATACTGTTGCGTGCAGGGGGTACAATGACACAATAGTTTTTATTTACAACCATGTATGTAATAATGACATTTCACCTATCTTTGAAAGGTGGAAAGTTGACGTTTCTTGACTTTTACTTTCCACCCGGGTGGAAAGTGCTCACTTTCCACCCGGGTGGAAAGTAAAATTGTTATTTTTTGTAATTTTATTAAAAATCGATATCTCAAAATAGTAAATTTTTTTTTTTTTTTAATTTTAATAAAAATCGATATCTCAAAATAATATACAAACACACCAACACACAACTCATTACACAAATTCAACAACAATAATTTTATTTTTTATTTCTTTAAATGAATTATACCTAAATGACATTTATAAAAAACAAAAAATTAACATGGTTTATGTTTTACTTATTTACATTAAATATTACATTGGCATTATTGTAGGCAGTCACAGATATGTTTAAACCTTGCTGAAATTCTTCTTTTGAAAGGTTTATTTCATGATTATTTGAAGTTAAAGTAGTGTTAGTAAAACTTGAACTTGGCTTTGAAATCAATTTTGCCGTATTAACCTGAGTAGAAACCGAACTGTCTATGTATCCCTCAGCTACTGTGCTAGATTTCCAGCCTCCTAACCGCTTTATTTGCATAAGATCGCCACCGTTATTTGCGAGCAAAGTAGCCGCTGTTCTTCTGAAACAGTGACCAGTAAAACCTTCAGTATTCAGCTTCAGAAAAGCTGCAATTTTTTTTGGAAACTGACTTAAAGTGTTGTGCCCAATACATTGTTTACTAATTTTTCCATATCTTATTTGCATAAAAAGCTTTCCATCCTGTATATTTTTCCGTAAAGTTATGTACTCCTTAAGTGGTGCAATCCATTTATTATCAGTTATCATAAATGATCGTGGCTGGTACGTTTTGCTATTTTGTATTTCAATCGCGACCTTTTCTTCTAAAAAGTGAACGTCTGTTGTTTTCATTTTGTATAATTCATCTGATCGGCAGGCGCCTGAGACACCAATAACCAATGCGACCTACAAATGTATAAAATAATAAGTTAATATAGAAATAGTCAACCTTTTAGCCTAAAATACCTTTTGAACAAGAAATTCCATAGGTGCTTGTTCCAAAAATGTTTCAATATTATCCATAGACAGTGTGGTCGATTTTTTCGGCTTGTATCCTTTGTTTTGCTTTTTTAAAAATGCTAATAGCTTTGCGTGTTTAGATATGTCTACTTTTTCCCTAATTGATAGAGTGGTCCTCAACATTGAATATATTGACCAAAGCGTTGATATTTTCTTTGTCTTGGCATTTTCACTAAAATAAGCTAGTAGCGCCGATTCAGAACCAGGATTTTGAACTTTGTTTCCAATACACCATTCTTTAAAACAGTTATATGCCTTGTCATATCTCGGGCGGCTTTTAGTTGGCAGAAGATCTTCTTCTACTATTTTTGCTGCTTCTCGAATTTCTGGGGGAGTAGCAGCCAAATCAAATTCCTCATCTGAGAGCATTTTTTTGGTGTTTTGTAAAAACTTTGACACTAACGTTTTAAAAAAATAATATATTGTTTAGTGACATGGAAACCATATTCCAAAAATGATATTTGCCATCTTGATGTGTATTATTACCTACGTTATTTTATCACCTGCGGTTATTTGAAATTCTAAATGTCTGTCTACTTTTGCAATGGAAAAGTCAAAATGACATTTACCTTTTAATAATTATTTGAACTCAAAATAATAAGAAGTGGATGTTGGATGTGGTTGTAAATAAAATAGTATACAAACCTCGGTGAAAAGTTTCATTACTGTCTCTGAGATATAGTTTACCTCGACGCTTCGCGTCTCGGTAAACTATCTAATCTCTCGACAGTAATGAAACACTTTCCACCTCGGTACGTAATATACTATTATTTTGTTCGCAATTTTTCTTTTTATGTTATCATTGTTATTTTTGATATTATTATTATTATAAAAATGAACTATTTTTGTGTTTTTATAAAAAATACCTAGTGTATGAATATAAAACATTTTATTTTTATGGTAGTAATTCGTGTTTGGAACCCAAAATGTCGTAAAATAAAGATATACAGGGTGATTCCTAAGTTGATACTTCTTTTTTAGCTGTTTATAGAAGGCATTAAAGTAAATAACATTTTCAAATACCTTTTTTTCAAAAACTTAAAAATAAGGTAATTACATTCATTTATAACGGTACGAATCAAATACGGTTCTGCCTAACTTGCCCGTTGAATAACATTAAGAAAACTTCTGGGTGTAGGATGAGCCCGCAAGAGAAAGCGTTCTGCGAATGAAGCAGCAGCCGCCCTTTGACGACACCCAATGTAAATTAGCACCATATCTACTAGTTCATCGTTTTCAAATTTTACCATTTTCACGTGTCACCAATTTAAAATTAACTTGCTTTAGAAAAACATACCGCAGCTAATTGCCAAATAACTAATAAGACAAAAACAACATAAAATATAGCAGGCTACGATTTGATGACCAGGCCCGCACTTAGATTTTTTACTTCTGTATCTCGCCAATTATTAAGTTTTTTGAAAAAAGTTATTTAAAAATTTTGTTTATTTTAATGCCTTCTATAGACAGCTAAAAGAGAAGTATCAACTTTGAAATCACCCTGTATATTTAATGGACTTTTTAACTATTTGCTCAAAAAATTATGAATTGTGGCTGCATTTATTGGGCATACCTACTTTTGGGACTAAAAACTGCCCTCAACTTTTAATTTCAAAAGTAAAGGTATGTATTGTGATTAAAGTAGTTATGTTGGCGTCTGTAAATCATTTTTAAATTGAAAAATGTTTTTGCCGGTCCACAGACACGACCAAAATTGAAAAAGTTTTATGCCTCCGCTGGGAATCGAACCCAGAACCTTTCGATTACATGTCAAGCCAATTGCGCTACAGGGGACCTGAAATTCTCTCACCAACTTCGGTCATACAACTTATTCAATTTTATGTTAGTAGTAATAGTCTGGAATCTCCTGTGATTCACAGACCGGGGAGGGTGTTATAAGGGGAAATGGAACTCACTCACTACCACTGAAAATTAAGATCTATTTTTCTTTTATCCGTACATCGATGACATATAGCGTTATTAGAAGGAATCAGAAAGGGATCTCTGAACAGTGACATCTGGCCGTAAATAGTTTAAAGTAGTTATGTTGGCGTCTGTAAATAATTTACTTTAAACTATTTACGGCTAGACTCACTGTTCAGAGATCTCTTTCTGATTCCGGCTAATAACGCTATATGTCGTCGATGTACGGATAAAAGAAAAATATATCTTAATGTTCAGTGGTAGTGAGTGAGTTCCCTTTCCCCTTATAACACCCTCCCGAGTCTGTGAATCACAGGAGATTCCAGACTATTACTACTAACATAAAATTGAATAAGTTATATGACCGAAGTTGGTGAGATAATTTCAGGTCCCCGTAGCGCAATTCGCAGCACGCTTGACATGTAATCGAGGGGTTCTGGGTTCGATTCCCAGCGGAGGCATAAAACTTTTTCAATTTTGGTCGTGTCTGTGCTCCGGCAAAAATATTTTTCAATGTATTGTGATTGTGATTGTGTGAAAAAAGCATAAAAAAGGGAAAACTATTTGCTTTTTAATTTCGATATTGTAGGCAATTTGTTTTAGTGTAAAAATTGCTGGAAATGTTGCCCAATTTTTTTTTGACAAACCCCGAATCTAAAGGAACCCATATCCGGGATTATTTGGCGAATTTCGTGTATAAGTCATTGCCTAAGTTTCTCTAAAATTGTAGTATCAATTGTTGTTAAAATGGCCGGTTTTTTTTCGGCTTTCTACATTATCAAAACGTAAAAGTAAATAGTGGGTTCTTTCCCTTTTTTATTGCCCTTCCCAACAAGCTCACGATTACAATACATACCTTTACTTTAAAAAAAATTGGGGGTGGTTTCTACTCAAAAAAGGGTGGTAAATTTTATAAAGACCCGAAAGAAGTATGCCAAAATAAAAATATACGCAGCCCATAATTTTCAACAAATAAAGAGACTTCCCAGTATTGAATGTATGCCAATTAGAAATTCCCCTGATATCCCAAATAATAAAGAGAAAATGATATAAATACACATTTTATACAATTTAATGGTTTTTTATCAGTTTATTAAAGTAAATTAATTAAACTAAGCTTAAAGACGTTTTTAGTTCAATAAATTTATTTATTTTTTGAATTTGATTTTAACTTTTATATTGATAAATATATTTTTTATAATGTAAATCATAAAAACTTTAAAATAATTTAAATGATGACTGTTAAAAGTACCGGGTGGTCAACTAAGAATGACCTCCGGCCATATCTCAGAAACTAGTAATCGTACAGCATCCGGGTAAATTTTTTTATGACAAAAGTGCCTAAGAAAAAATGCTGGACATGATTTTTAAGTTCCGCATTTTGCCGCAAGAGGGGGTAATTGAAAAGTAAATTTTAAAATTTTACATATTTCCGAAAATTCCACATTAAGGTATATCTTTGATAATACCATTAAAACTTGGACAATTATGCATCATTTTGGTCTTATGCTCATTGGCGTACTGACTTTAATAAGAGGGGGGGGGGGGGGATTTTACTCCGAAAAAATAAATCATACGGTATAATAATTATGATACAATAATCGAAAAGTAGATGAAATTTGCTAGAAGAAATATTTAAACCGCAGCTTGATATATCCTTTCTTTTCAGCGTTATCGCCAATAGAATAATTTTTAAAACTAAGCGATTATATATTTTTTAGAAAAAAAGTGGTACGCCACTGATATTTTTCCATGTGGATATTATATATGATTAGCCTGGTCAATTCTGCATAAAAATGGTCTCTTGCGTTTTTCTCCTCAGGCACACCGTTCTTAATTAAAATAATTAAATTAAATTAGACAGGCGGAAGTAAAGGAGGTCATTTCCAACAATTTTTATAAAACTACATTTTTCATTATCAATGTTAATAATGATAATAATAAATAGTAGAGCTAATTTATTTTAATTAAGAACGGTGTGCCTGAGGAGAAAGACGCAACAGACCATTTTTATGTAGAATTGACCAGGTTACTCAGAAATAATATCCACATGAAAAAATATCAGTGGCGTCCCACTTTTTTTCTAAAAAATATATAATCGCTTTGTTTTAAAAATTATGTTATTGGCGATAACGCTGAAACGAACGGAGATATCGAGCTGCGGTTTTAAAACGTTTTCTAGCAAATTTCATCTACTTTTCGATTATGGTATCATAATTATACCGTATGATTTATTTTTTCGGAGTAAAAAAAACATGTGTTATTATTACAAATTGCGCCCTCTAGAATTTTTTTTGAGAACTATTATGGACAACTAAATACGATTAGTGAAAGTGCATACATTTCTCTTCCAAACAGTCTTTAGTTTGCTAAAATCGGATAAGTCGTTTAAAAGTTACAGCGATTTAACTGATTACACTTTCAACAACTTATTAAAGTTGGTACGCCAATGAGCATAAGACCAAAATGATGCATAGTTGTCCAAGCTTTTTAATGGTGTTATCAAAGATATACCTTAATGTGGAATTTTCGGTAATATGTAAAATTTTAAAATTTACTTTTCAATTACCCCCTCTTGCGGCAAAATGCCGAACTTAAAAATAATTTCCAGAATTTTTTCTTAGGCACTTTTGTCATAAAAAAATTTACCCGGATGCTGTACGATTACTAGTTTCTGAGATATGGCCGGCGGTCATTCTTAGTTGACCACCCGGTACATTAACACCTCAAAGACTGAGAATAGAAAAATTAACGATATGTTTTGGGCGTAGGTAATATTTATTTTCAAAAAATTTAAAAACCCTTAAACCTCTTTAAAAAATAATAATTCAATATTCTAAATTAAAATACAAAGGTGTTCATTTAGACAACAAGTATTGTGCTGCCTTTACTCGATGACGATATATCAAATTTATTTTAAAAAGTGCAATTCTGCTCTAAGCTCGTAAAAAATCACCTTTTATAAATCAAAGTCAAAACTGAAATTTTTACTCAAGAATTATTTGTTTCTTTTAAATAATGAAAGTCTAGAGGCCCTTCACATTCATCTCTGGATTACAAAGATTTACATTAAAAACTTTCTAGACGCTGTTGATTCCCGCAGTTTTGTTTATAAATTTAGCGGTGGTTCTAAATTATAATTTATCCGTTGTCAAAGTTTAAGAAAAACAAATCCAACGTTATCATTTCTCTTAACAAAGTATTTAATGGCAAGCTTTCTTACTGTGATTTTGTGTGCAGGCCAAGTTACATAACGATAAAAACTTTTAATTTGATTTATGTGGGTCGTGGAAAAAGCAGTCAATAATGTATCATAATAATTTGTATCATTATCTATAAATATAGATCTCGTTTTTTTAGGTTTATCCAGATTTTTAAGTAATTTTAAAAGGTTTTGGTGCGATCGACTTAACGTTGTCACGCAACGTTAAGATGACGTCCTAGTGACCTATATTTACCCAAGTTTGGGGAATAAAATCCGGGTTGAATGGCAGTAGAGTTTTGGACTTGCATTGTCTTTATTTGTTTAGAATCACTATGTTTCAACTGGTAAGCATCTCCAGTCGTCTTCAGGTGAATACAGTGAGTATTTACCAGACGAGTATTCACCATTTTAATGTTAAAATGAAATATGCCAAACTTGGACAACTTGGAACAGGATGGCGTACTGTATTGGCCTCCCACGTACGTTGGATATATCTCCGTCGCAAAAGGCGACGTTTGGTAGCGTGAAAGTGAACGACGTTTACTAATCTAAGGAATTCTAACGTCGCGAATAATCTTTTTTGGGAGACGTTTTAAGCGAGATTTTAAATTGCCGATATTTAACGTCTTGGTGCTAAACTAAAATATATAAACGTAATTACGATGTTTATACAACGTCGGGTAGTGTAGGCCTTTTTGGGCAACCATTTTGGCGGCAGAACAAAGTTAAATTTTGTCAAAAATTAGTCGCATGTCGGACTAAAAAATGTGACTTGGGTAGTTAAATTTATTTATTTAGTCTCGTTTTACACGAAGATTTTAATCAAGTATTAACTAACCAGATGATTTTGACCAAAATTATTTTTTGCACAATCAAGATGGCCTTTCTTTAACTACTAAAAAAGTAACTTTAATCTTGAGTAAATAATTTCTGCAAATACCGCATTGACGTCAAAATCCAAATTGTTAGATTAGTTAATTATTGTTTAAAATCTTTTTACAACCCAACATTATTTTAATCACCTTTTTCCGTTAATCTTGTTAAGTTTGTTTTATAAAATGTTTAAAAAATGTACCTAATTTTAACGTTTTTTTTACAGCCTACGAACTTTGGTTTAAACAGATTATTTTTGAACTGGATTCGGTCAGAAATATATTTAGCGAAATTTTAGAAGAAACTCAAACTTTAGAAATTTTAAAACGTTTGAACAGAATTGTATTAATTTTAAAGGTAGGAACATATTGTTTTTATTCGAAATTCAGTATAATTATGCGTACATTTAAATTTTATTGTACTACTCTTTTGTACCAGAGTATACTGTGATGAGTATTGGAAGTCGTTTTTTTATTTATAGGAAATTGAGAATTTTTAAACTTTGTCGTGAGTAGTGTTCTCAAGGGTCCATATTGTCGCCTACCCTCTTTTTACTGTATATTAACGACCTTCTAGTGAAAACCCAAAATCCAATTTATAGCTTTGCTGATGACAGCACACTTGTCTCATCTTTTACCTTGACTCCCCAAACATCCGCTGCCGACGCACATCTTCGCAGGCAGCATGAAGTATTGCGCCTCAACAATGACCTGGAAGAAATTTTGGCTTGGGGTGACAGTAACCAAGTCGAATTTAATGCTAAGAAAACCCAGGCAGCAGTCTTCTCCAAAAAGGTTAACATTGCAGAACCGGATATAGTCATGGCAGGACACGCAATTCCCCTGGCACCGTCTATTAATTTGCTGGAGGTCAATCTGGGAGGTAATATGTCTTGGCATGATCACGTTGCCGCAATTGCCAAGGCAGCTGTACAGAAACTTGGTATACTTTTCCGCACCAAAAGGTTGTACACACCTAATCAACTTTTGACACTCTACAAAGCCCAGATTCGACCATCATTAGAATATTGCTCTCATGTCTGGAGCTCTGCACCCAAGCACACCCTTCGGCTACTGGATTCCATTCAAAGAAGAGCCGTTCGTCTTATCGGCGACCCCGAGCTGACCAAGATCCTCGATAGCCTGGAGCATTGAAGACAGGTTGGTGATTTGGCTCTCTTTTACAAATATTTCCATGGCAGGTGTTCGACTGACATTGGCCACTTGATTCCACCCAGAGCAATGCAAAAGAAATACACGGCGAACCACTGCCGCTCATCCATATGTTGTTCAGCTTAGTACTCCTCGAACTTCATTGTTCAAGAATTCTTTCATCTGGAGAACGTTATCTTTGTGGAATGATCTTCCTGAGGTCTTTCCCAATGAATACAATCTTCAACGTTTCAAGACCAACGTTAATCGCTTTTTTCGCACTCGCACCGCTCCCATAGCCCCTTAAAGGATTTTTTCTACAGTGAAAGTGTTTTATCATAAAAAAAAAGTGTTAGCTTGTATGAAGTACTGCGCAGGCGGTAGAAGTTCTAGGATGTAATTTTCAGAGAGCAAATAGATTTTGAATTTAGCAATTGATTATTGTAATTGAACATTAGTTGCCAAACTGGAAATTACGGTTCAGTAATGATTGTCTTGCTGGGTTGGAACAAAGCTAATATCACATAGTTTACCCTGTTTAAAGATATCTTCCTTAAAACCCCCTTGTTCAAACAAGACCCTGTTTAAAAACACACTGTTTAAGAATTTGTCCAATGGGTAGTAGTTTTAAAGTAGGTTGATTGTTCAATAGAATGGTTAATAAACCACATAGTGCCCATAACGTCATATCAATATTTTAAGACTTCTAAGCGTCTCCACAATATGTTTTGAAGCAATTGGTGTATACGGCACTAGTATTCACTACTGTTTTGTAAAGATTTAGTTTAAGGCAAAACATGTTACAGAAATAAATAGCTAGAAATAGTTATTTTCCTAACAAGTGCGGAAAGTGATACTTTCCTTCACGCGACTGCAGTTGACCCGAACGACGCGGAGCGGAGTTCGGGCAAGCGGTCAAGGGCGGGAAAGACACTTTACGCATGAGTTAGGAACATTATTTTTTAGACGGCCGTATATACAAAAAAGTATACCAATCCATTTTTCAAAAATTATTTTATTTCAACATACAATATACAAAACTTTAACTAAAAACTACTAATTATTATCAATATTAATATTATTTATATATAATATTTCTCCTTACACCATGTAACAAAATGGTCTTATTGCTTTATATCTTAGTCTAGGTTTGGCAGGTAACAGCTCGGAATTAGCTTTATCTGCAGCCTTCAAAATGGCTTTGGAAAGTTCTTCGTCGGAAAATTCCATTAATATTATTGCTTCGGATTCGGTTGAATGTAGTTTAAATTAAAACAAGATTGTATTCGGTCACTTCGAAGACGCTTTGAACAACTTTGACGTTTTAGTAACAATTACACGCCTGGGTTATCATAGCAACTGATATCAAACCCGGTGGTTTAATAGTTGTTTTGTGACATTACTTTAAAGAATGTACAGGGTTATATAAAAATATCTTCATTATTTTATATTTTCAAAAAATTAAAAATGCAACAAAAAGCTAGAAAAGATGTAGATTTTTTTTTGATGGACTATTTCGTAAATATTTATTAACCTGTTGTAACAATAGTTATAACTTCCGAAGTAAAAAACTATCTAATAAGGTCAAAATTTGCATTAGTTTACTTTCCCGCACTAGAGCGGGAAAGTGACACTTTCAAAACTAAAATGCGTGCGGGAAAATGGGTTAAAACGCACGGTCGTAGAAAAAATATTTATTTGAGGACTTTTTCTTACAAGATATCTAATATCAGGTCTTTGAGTAAAACTGACAAATTATTTCTATGGTTAAACATAGTTTGTGCAGATTAAGTTAGGTTTAGGGCAACTAAGTATACTAAGTTAAGCAGGTGTTTATAATTTTATATCATCAAAGTGTATGGAAAAATAAAGCTTTCTGTCGTTGTCATAATTCGTATATTAAAAGGCATTTATAAAATGTTTCATGGCATCCAAACGGTGACGTAATATCTCTAACACAGCTGATAGAAATAAGCAAAAATGCCACAATTGAAAAGTTACCGGTAGCGGGTTACCCGTTACGTAGCCGTCGGTACAAAGCTCCAAAGCATCTTTAAAATGACAAAAGTTTTGTTTGAATGCTAAGAAACAACTGTTGTACAGTAGACGGTTTTCCTTCACTAACTCTACTTGATATGACGAAACGCGTCTAGGGATGAAGTTTGATAAAGAAAGGAAATAAAAATTTTTTCATTTTAAAATTGCCAATAATTTACTGGTTTACATTTTAAAGCTAGCATAAACGTTTGTATGTGCTTTTGTTGCTGAAAATTTAATATGTAAAACAATGTTTTAGGTTTTAGTAGACCAAGTCATGATTTTAGAAACCATGACTCCGTTGGACTTTATGGACTTTCGAAATTACCTAAGACCAGCCTCGGGATTTCAAAGTCTCCAGTTTAGACTTCTAGAAAATAAGCTGGGAGTACAGGCAGATAATCGCGTTAAGTATAACAAGAATTACACAAAAGTGTTTGGAAATGACGAGGTAGGTAATATTATTTAGAAGCAATACACAAATCAAATTCTTAATATGCCATGAAGGACGAAACAGCCTGTCAATTTCTACGTGTGCCCAGCGAACCCATTACCTTTGGCGTCCCTGTGTACCTTAAAGTAAAAAATAGACGTACTACTCTGTCCGCTTGCCGCAAAGTTTATTTCTATATATTTTAACAGACGCTAAATTCCACTATTTTATTTATTTAAAAATAATATTAATGCAAAAAAGCTGTTTTCAATTTTTTAACCCTTTGTGCCCTAGTGGTTTCACTATAAAACCACTTACTAAAACATTTATTCTTACTTTCCTAGTGGCAATCTCGTAAAACCATACGTAGAGTAGCTCCGCCTACTATTCCCTTTCTTCAAATACGCTGCTTTGGTTGAGCACGTTTTTATATTTTTGACAGGTAATAATATTTTAAAAATTCGTCCGTTAGTAAGTGCACGTGATTATATATTTGGTCAGTTTTTTTGCTGTTTTGGAGTCATGAGCGGTAAGTTTTGTATTTTTTAGTGTGACATAATGTTACTTGATGTAGTTGATATGTTTCCGAATACATTTTTTTCAAATAACTAGTCTCTATTTATATAAACAAACGTTGGTTTCATGTCAGAACCAGTAGGGACCTGTTCGTTATTTTATCAAATTGTTTTGACTCTTTTTACTTATTTCGGTACCACATGTGTTTTTTTATGCTTTTGCTAGGAGTAAAAAAAATTTTTTAGAACTTTTTTATTTTAGAAAAAAAGAAATATTTTTTCAAAGATCTCGAAGGAATGACATCTGAGGATATGTTTACCTTACTGGAAGATATTCCTTCGGATAACGAATCAATTGTCAGTGACGATGATCAGGAAGAGCTGGAAAATGTGACTACTGATAACATTGAATTGTTGGACCTAAATGACATTCCCATTATCTTTGCCGATGATATTGATTCAAACATAATTGACCAGGACGACAATGACAGTGACACAGAAATGAATGAGAGTCTTGACGTAATAAGACGAAGAGAGCTGGCTAAGCTTACTATTTGGACAACTTCGATAGACAGTTGTATACAAAATAAAAAAACATTTTCTGAAACAAGTGGCCCAAGTATTCCAGACAACTTGGAATCACCCACAGATGTCTTTCTTCATATATTTCCACAAAATCTTATTAAGAAAATTGTCTTCCAAACTAACCTTTATGCATTGCAAAAAAGTGGCGGGGACCCTAATGCTTTTACTCCCACTAACGCAAATGAAATTAAAACCTTTGTTGGGATAAATATTCTAATGGGTATAAAAAAAACTGCCAAGCTACTGCGATTACTGGTCATCAAGGCCAGAACTGAGGGATCATTTTATTAGCGCAGCTATGAGCAGGGATAGGTTTGCGTGGCTTTTGGGTAATATTCACCTAGCTGATAATTCTGTTATGCCGCCAAGAGGATCCGCTAATTATGACAAACTTTACAAGATTCGATTATTGTTGAACACACTTACAGAAACATTCAAAGGATCTTATAATCCCTCTAAGAACCAAAGCATTGACGAATCCATGATCCGTTTCAAGGGGCGCAGTACTTTAAAACAATTTATGCCACTAAAGCCAATAAAGCGTGGCTACAAAGTCTGGATAAGAGCAGACGAATCAGGATATGTTTGTCAATTCCAAATCTATAGCGGAAAAGTCAGTGATGTTGCTGAAAAGGAATTAGGGGCTCGCGTAGTCAAAGATTTAACCAGAGACTTGATGGGGAAAGGACACAATGTTTATTTTGATAATTTTTTTAACTCTATACAACTACAAAAATATCTCCAGGCTGCCCTTATTTATGCATGTGGTACAGTCAGGAATAACAGAAAAGGTCTTCCTGGCGATTTAAAATCAGATAAGGACCTAATTCAAAGAGGAGATTTAGACTGGCGTGTCAGCAAAGATGGTCTGGTTTTTTTCAAGTGGAAGGACAGAAAAGTCGTATCGTTCCTTGGTAACCATCAAAATCCTTTAGAAGGCGGTACTGTATCAAGAAAAGAAAAAGATGGTACTTCAAAAGCGATTAATTGTCCAATTATGGTAAAAGAGTATAATGCCCATATGGGTTATGTTGACAAAATGGATATGCTAAAATCTATTTATGAAATTGATCGCAAATCAAAAAAATGGTGGCACCGAATATTATGGTACTTTATTGATGTGTGTGTTGTAAATTCATTTATACTTTTCAAACAACGAACAGACTCCAATGTACCAAATCTAAAAATATTTAGATTATCTGTAGCGACGGGCATGATTGGAGTTGGGCAAACAGTTCCTTCTAGAGCACCACCACCCAAAGTTATCAACCATTTTAAACGCACAGTACCTTCTGAAATAAGGTATTCTCATTGTTTGCATATGCCAGTATATTCGAAATCCAGACGATGTGCATTGTGCAGTAGTACTCAGGAACCCCATAGGTCAAAATGGACATGTAGCACGTGCGATGTGGGATTATGTTTAAGCGATAGGAAAAATTGTTTTCAGTTATATCATCAAAACTAACTAGTGTAAAATTAAAATAATATTTGTTTAAAGTTTGATAAATAAAGAACTATATTTTACAGCCCATTTTATTCCCTAGTGGTTATGTGCCGAAACCATGGCCTGGAATCAAAAATATAGTTCAACTAAAAAAAAGTGTTAATAATATATTGTATCTTTTACCAATTGCTACCATATTTTATAAAAATATATTCATATTTAAAGAAAAAAAGTATACCGGGAACAAAGGGTTAAAACAAATTTTACAGCGACAAAATATGTTTGCAGTTTAATTTGGCTTACGGATTATTTTTTCTTCGATTGTTGTTCATCATCTGTCTAATTGTTATATTACCCAGGTTACTTTAAAAATAAATTGTTTAATTTCAATATTTTTTTAAACCTCCTTCACTTATAATTGGAATAAAGTTTACAAAAATTTAACGCACGTATAAATTCAAATGTATATTTAATTGATGACAATTCACTGAACCCTAACAATAAAAATGACATGCCAATGTATGTTTCCAGCTATTAAATTCACCCTTTTAGTTTTTTATACTAGTTGGGACAAAAACAAACAAATCGCGACCTTTTCCTTTATAACCAGTTTAAAAAATGAAACGACCGTTTTAGCCGGAGATGTAGCAAATGAATCGCAATGAATAAACCTGCGACAATTTAAAAAACATTTTTTTAGTCTAACAGAACAATAAAAGAAACGAATAGGAGAAATGTAGGATATTAAGATAACTGCAGCTTTCTTTAATGTACATTTTTTTCTTTTTAAAACGATCTCCAAAACTTCTGAGATACAGATTTTTGAATCAAAAAATTATATGTTCTTTACAACTTTTGCATTTTGAATTTTTATTTAATTCTTAAGATAAAGGATAAAATTAATCTTACTCTATCGTTGATTTACCTTGTACTATGACATTAAACACGTATAGGTATTGCCCCATTTCCTCGGGAATACACCTATTACCGTATCATTAATTTGTAAATATGAAACATGAACAACGGATCTCGCGAAATATATGGTTAACAGCTGATTTCATAAGCTTATTTCGGTTGAAAATTTCTGATGCAAGAAAGGAATGATATTCCATATAGTATTACTATAGGAATTTAATTACATCTTTGAAATTGTAATTATTGTAGTAATTTAGTTTTCAGTAAGTATTTTACTAAAATTAATGGAGAGTCGTATTTAATTCTTTTATCTAAAGAGATCATCACTTTTCTACAGACAACCGAAAATAAAAATTACATGATATTAGTAACTAAAGTAATCCATTTGCAATTTTTTTTTAAGAAATTAAGTTAGTAATGCACAAAATTTTGTAATAATTACTTCTCAGTTCTGTAGGGTCACTTTAAAATAATTTGGTAACATTTATAGGCATTTTAGGATGATACAGCAAAAAAAAACATTAGCTATAATATGTACTCATTAAAAAAAAATTGTTTATATGGTAGTAGACTGAAACCTAATTTGTAGCTTGGACGATATAAAATTACATTTTGATTTATTTAATTTGTTGTGTGCTATTTATATACTGAAACACCAAAGATTTTGAATAGTTTTATTAAAGTGAAGTAAAAACCATTTACGATTAAATTACGGTGAATAACGTACACGGCTTAAGAAATAAAAATAAAGTTTTCAAATCAGTAAATTTAGAGAGTTTTCTCTAAAGAAAAGTTGTTTCCTTAAAAATCGCATACGATGCTATTTCACGTAAGTTCAAGAGACACTATTTCCGCTTTACAGTGAACTCAGGCCAAGAGAGAAATTAACAATTTAACACTTAAATAAACATTACAAAGGCCACTTACTTATTGGCTGGAAAGTGCTCTGGTTCTGGGATTGTGTTTTTACATCATTTAGAGAGACTTGAGTGACCAAATGGGCAGAGGTTACCCTTACACTTAAAAACGTCTAACAACTCCACGGAGTAAGTGTTTTTTTGAGTTATATATAAAATGTTTTGTAACCCCTACCAGAATAGGGTATCAGGAATTATTACCATTAGGAGAAAAGCTTCTTAAATGTACTATTCAAAATGGAATCCTCTCTTCAACCAATTACAACCAGTTATTTTGATAAACATTTGTCTACTAACTTCTCCTACAAAACTAGAAATGTTCTTGTCCTTGTTCTATGCACTATCTTGCCAATAAATCTATTTTTATCAAACTTATCACCCATTAAGAGTCCCAACTTCACAGCCAAGTATTAGATGAGCAACCTATCCTTAAGGATACCAATTCATATCCGACAATATCATGTATAAACATTTAATATAAGATAATATTGTATTACCGCCATACATACAATTTAACTATGGAGTATTATCTTACATTGCTTCTAGAACTACTATTCAGAGTTAAAATCCATTAACTGATTTACGGAAAATTACTGCTCTACATTTGTTTATTAAAATTTAATATCGCTTAAGTGAGTAGTTGCATAATTAATTTAAACCACGACGTAGCTAGAATTTGGGGGGGGGGGGCAATATTGAACTCGCGAGATAAATGTAGGATAAACTAAAATTGCCGCCACCGAAATCTTTTTTGCAATTTCGGTCTTGTCAGCTTGATTGCGAAAGACTAAAATATAATTCTCTGTCTATCTTGATCGGTCGCCATTGGAGTTCAAGGTATATATTTAGGATTTTTTCACCTCTGTATGGAAAATACACCTACATCTCTTTACTATTTTAAAATAATATTATTTAAAAAATAAAGAGGCGCAAAAAGGGTTGTTGGCCACCTTCCCTGGTGTTCGACATAAAAGGCCTAATTTTATTTTAACCCCAAGGCAAAAAAGTTAATTGTTTTCTAACTAGAGGTATTTAAATTAGAGTATTTTCAAACTCATGCTTGAAAATTTGGCTTCCTCTTTAATGCTATCCTAAAAATAGATGCTGTAAAGTTAGGGAAGAACGGTTGATAAACACTAAATCAATTAGAGTCATTTGAGGTAACCGAGCGCAGTGGATTAATATACAAAATGCCTGTATATAAATAATTATGGTAGGGAAGACAATATTTAAGCAAATAGGTGATACGCCCTTTAAAGGGTAATCCCCTCAGGGGCCATGAACCCGCCCTTGGCATATCAAAACAGGCAACCAAAGCAACATCAGACAGCTGGGCGCAACAACAACACCTATCCCGATGGAACAGGATACCTGGTCAAACTCAAGCGAGGGCCATAATTGGGAAACCCTCCAAAAAGCTATCAACTGGAATGTTGCGTCTAACGCGCACCCAGCTAAAACAAGTAGTTGGCTTACTAACAGGCCACTGCCAGTTAAGAAAACACGTACGTCGAATAGGAATTTAAAATGGTCTCATTGAAAACAGACTTTGCGGCGAAGAGGACGAAACCGCCTCACATATCATATATAACTGCGAAGCACTGACCCGAAGAAGATCCAATATCTTCGGAGAAATCCAATGTGGGGATAACCTCCCGCATGACATACTTGGTAGGAATTTACTTGACCTTATAAAGGAACAAATCTTTTCTGGCAAGTTAGGGGCGCACAATAAGCCCTTAGACTGCAATGCAGGAAGCTTGGGCCGAACGCTGGACCCCCGCCTGAAACCAACCAACCAACCAAGGGTAATCTCTTATGTACATGCCCTCAGAGCATGAAAATTCAGTATTTCGAAGATTGGTTTAAAATTTGATCGACATTAGACTCTGCGGCTACTAGTTTGCCTAGTTTACCTTTGGAGATAAAAAAAATGTTTTTACAAAACGTCAGGACAAAACGTCCGAATAAAAATTCTCCTGGTACAAAATTTCCATAAATCACAAATCATTTTCTTACTTCAAAAAAAGCTCACACTTACCCCGAACGGACTTAATTCCCATTTAACTTTTCAGGAAGCTCTAAACAGGATCGAATTATCCGAAAGTCAACCGTCGTTGTTGTTGTTAGTACAAAGGTGGCTAGAACGAACCCCCGGACTAGAAAGTGAAGGTTTTAATTTTT
Source organism: Polydrusus cervinus (assembly GCA_935413205.1). Taxonomy (NCBI): domain Eukaryota; kingdom Metazoa; phylum Arthropoda; class Insecta; order Coleoptera; family Curculionidae; genus Polydrusus; species Polydrusus cervinus. The sequence continues at coordinate 18,120,999 of OW284514.1, read as the reverse complement.
GGGGAAAATATGAGAAAGCTGTAAATATACTTCTTGAAGAACAAAAACAAGTAGCCTTGGTAAGTGTGTTTACACAAATTTTAGATCGCTAAATTTTTTCAAGAGTTATTAGATATATATTTTGTTATTATATATATTATCTTAAATTGGATAATATCGCGTAGGCGCCTTCACGAAATGTCGCGTATCAAAATTGTAGGCGACTGGGTTGTGTGGCTCTAAGCCTAAGTCTAAGATTTTGATTTATGTTTTAATTATTTTAATAATTATTATTTATTATTTAATTTACCCTTATGGTGCGCTATCTGATCACTGAAACACTAAGGATTTCTTTAAGAGATTTATTCAATGAATGACGCGATGAAGCGATGACAGATAATAATAATGCGAATAGAATGCAATTTTACGACATAAGATTATAAAATGGTGAAATTAGATAGTTCTCTAATAAGGAGTGAAACTGTCCCTTTTTACTCACCTCTGGAAGGTGTTATTCCAGCAAGTTTAAAAAAAAACAATTCCTTCTTATTAGACAACTGTGACCAAAATGAGAAGTATACAGTTTTATACAAATAAGCAATTAAATGTAAAGAACACTTACACAATTGGAGCAAAATATACTGATTCTGGGGTAGTACTCTTCATTGCTTGAAAGCTGATTTAGACTTTGAGTAGTTATTTGGGTAGAGGTTACCCTTACACTTGAACACTTTTTACAACTCTCCGAGTAAGGGTTCCTTTGAGCTTTTATAAAAATTTGCAACCCTTACCAGATGAAAGAAGGGGTTCCTTTTTGCTATGTCAGCAGTTTATTAAAAGAGGGGATTTCCCTGGATAGACTATTCAATATGGAACTTTATCCCAACCAATTGAAACTATTATTTTTATCAACTATCGTCTACAAACTCTTCCTACGAAACTAGAAATGTCCTTGTCCTTGTTCTGCACACTACCTGTTCACTATAGCTATTTTTATTATCAGACTAAACACCTATTAAGAGCCTTAGCACCACAGAGAAGTATGAAATAAGTAGTCCATCCTTAAGGGTACCAATCCATATGCGACATTATATAGATTAGATATATTATATTAGAGATGAAAGAGACTTTCGCTGAACATATCTGTTATTAATAAAATTACTAGGTTGCGTTAAAATTATAAACGCTATAGTATTATATCTTCGTGTTCATAAAAACTGGTTATGAGCTTACAATTTTCTTAGATGTTTATGACTTTTTTAAATTTCTTTTCGCGCGTCATCCTTAAAATTATCAACTATAGGTATACAAAATGTGTTCAGTTTAACGTCATCCTAATACGTACATTTATGCTAATGCGTATAAAGTGATGAGAGGGTAAAATAAAGTTATATGTATATTTAGTTGAGCCCTAGATAAATGAACAAGTTAACCAAACTTACTTGGGAAACGGCAACTAAATATTTAATAGACTCGGGACCTGTCCATTTCACTGTTAAGTACCTATCGGCTAAAGTTAGGCCCAAATTATAATCATTAGACCTCAGCTCTTCATACAGAGCCCGTTTGTTAAGAAGTATTCGGGTTTACTTGACTTCTAATTTATATCTAGGATCTTTCGTAATGGGGGCACTAGAACAGCCTTCTCTCGTGCAATAAAATAAGACGATTTTGAATTTTTAGCATTATTTTAACTCGCTTGATTTGCCATAACAACTTTTGTCTATCAGGAACAAATAAGCCAGGTTTTGCAAACCGATAAAATCCACTAATACCTTAGCATTCGCTAACTCCTTAAAGATAATTTTCGGTCTACTAGAAAGAATCATTATTTAAATATGAAACAGGTGTTTGCCGACGAACGAATATTTTATTTCAGGACTAGGGATGGATCATTCCTGAACGGATCATTTGAAAAAAATGATTCAGTTAACTGAACGATGAACGAACGATACGAATACCGTAACGTGTGCTGGGCCTTTTTTAAGAGTAAAATATTATTTTTAGAATCCTTCTTGACTGGCAAGAAAAAATGTGATCGCATTCCTACAACCTGCCTACCAGACGCGGCTCGTTAACCTAACAAGCAAAATTCAGTTTGGTGCATAGTTTTGTCAAGGAATAATTACTTACCTACTAACTGTTGAAGTCATTGTTCTTTAGTATAAGTCACAAGACAAATAATACAAGTCAAAAAAAAAAAACTAAATAAGGGTTAAGGACATACCACGGGCGATTTGTTATTCCTAATAAAACAAAAGGTTTATGCAAGTGTTGCAAATACAATCCGCATATTTTGTGATAAGTTTTTCTTTGATTAACAGAAGAGTTTTGGACTTGCATTGTCTGTGAATCTTCACCTAAACACGACTGGAGAGACTTACCAGGTGAAACAATGGGATTCAAAACAAATAAAGACAATGCAAAAAACAAAGTTTGTCTTTGTCCAAAGCAAAGTTTTAATTGAAATGGCATGATTCAGGGAGCTATTCAACTGTGTTTTCATAAAAGCCTAAATAATTCCGCATGAACGCGGAGTGTGCCGAAGTCGACGACGGAATTTGTCTCTTTCCCATCTCTGTTTAACTTCGGAGAGAGCCTACGTCTGTTTCGCTCGTAGTTTTCAATTCATCTATGTAATCTTATAATTTCATTTAAACCCATAAGGTCAATCGTGAGATAAATTGAAAAACGGCGGAGCAGAGCAGTTCGATGGCGGCGTCGATTCATATGGGGGAGTTTTTGCATGACACACTTTGGAATATTTGCATGTTGACTGAGCTTGAGACAGTACAGCTTCAGCATCAAATCATGGTGTATTATAACGCGTGAGCCGTTGTGCAATGAGCGGGAAGAGCCATGATGTTATTATTTAAATAAACCTCTCACTGCGAACGACTTACTTCAGTGAACAGAACAAGATTAGTGCGCTTGCTAAAATGAGTTTAATGACGAGGCTATTTAGGACCTAGTCGTCTTGAAGTAATTCGCATTTGAAGAATACCTATCGCTTTCTTTGTCCTCCTGCTATTAATGTAATTTAAATTAAAATAAATTAGTGTAATTTTATTGATGAACCCAGAATCTAGAGAAATAAAACATATTTTTTGCTACGTTATACATCATTGTACATGCTGAATTATTATATGATTAGTCTGGAGTTCTTTCCCTCATCCTTTCAGGTTCGTTAAGTAAAAGCACGTTCTATCTAACGATTGAGAATTTTCGAATAGACCCCCAAATTTGTGTAATGTATTTTCAGAATGAGCCAGTCGAAAGCGTAAAAAACTACCTGCTTAACGATTTGGAACAGAGGAGGGGGGTGTACGAGTCAATTTTTAGAGCCGATATTCACGAAGCTCTACTAAATAGAGGTGAAAGGAGATTTTCGCATAAAGCGTTACAAGGTAAACAAACGAACAAAGTTAAATTACCTAATTTTTACATATTTACATTATTTTTGTGGTTTTATTGTTGATTAATATACAGGGTGTTACTAAACAGTCCAATTACACTTAAATTATTTTTAAAAATACATCGATCTAGGTATCGTAAAAGTTATCGGCAAATTACTTATTAATTAAAGGGCCTTTTTAGAAAACTGGACACTTTTTAAAAATAACTTTTTTTTATACAGGGTGTCCCAGATAAGGAAGGAGATACAGATTGTTAAATTAGAAAAAAGTTGCGCCCTACTAGATTCTGTACGACCGTGTTTTTAAATTTAAAAAACTCCAAATCCTTCCAAAAATATTTCGTCAAAACCGAATATTTGCGATTTCGTTTTTAAATTTTTCTGACTATATTTAAAGATACATAAAAAATAAAGTTAGCATTCTCATTGTCACTATTTTCTCTACAAGCTGGTGTCATCAGACCTTCAATCTGACATTTCGTTTTTTTAAAACCGTCATCAACTGTTTTAAATGGTCTGAAAATTTTATTTTAATATTTTTAAATTCCCCTTCTCCTTTATGTGATAGTGAAATATGAACTTTTATTAGACATTATTCAAATGTATTCAATACATATTTTTATACAAAATACATACCGTAAAATGTCTATGAATAATTAATTGCGTAAAATATATTTCTTGTAGATATTTAATTTTGCTAAAACGCCTCTCAATCAGAAAAAACTACTTATTTTTAATATAAAGTTTTGTTTTGTTTTCTATGAAAGTAATATAACCTTTTATAGTATTTTACGTTACAAGGCCGGTAGGTGACTTATTACAGTACGAGTTGGTTTACGGACGAGGCGACGTAAGAGCCGAGTCGGGAATATAAACGAGTGCTGTAATAACACCTAAAGGATGTGTATCGTATGATATTTTATTTCATTTTGTCATTTAATCATTTTTAAAAAGATTTAAAAGAAATGTTTATTACAAATTTTAAAATATAAATGCGACTATCGTTTGCTTGTCACTGTCAAATAGATAAAATTATAATATTTGAGTAAAGAATATAAATATAGTTTAAATAAAATAAAAGTTACTAACTTTAGTTAAGCAAAATATTTAAAAAATTATAAAAGAGAGTCTATTCTATAGTTGCGTAATATATTTCATTTACTAAAGTTGGTAGAAAAAAAAATTTTACAAGTTAAAGTATCTAAACAGAGCTACTTGGTATGGATAAATATATAGTCGAAACAAAATAAAAATTACTAACTTTAGTTAAGCAAAATATTTTTAAGTTGTTAAAGAGAGTCTATTCTGTAGTTGCGTAATATTTATCATTTAATAAAGTTGGTAGAAAAAATTTGTTTACAAGTTAAAATATCTAAACAGAGTTACTTGGTATTATTATTTCTTAAAACAAAAGATGGCTGCTAGGCAATACATTCAGTACCTGACACTGTAATGTTCCACTTACCGGCCGTAAATGAGTACATGGTAAGTTGATTTTCTGGACAAAATGAAATAAAAAATATGCAATAATTGCATAATATTACAGACAGTAAAAAAAAATAATGCACAATTGACCAGCAACCCTTATTTTTTATTATTAATTGCGAAATGTAATAGTTAACTAACAGTTTTGTATTTTTTAGGAGCTATATTAATTACCTTTTATCGCGATGAACCAAGATTCAGCCAGCCTCATCAAATTCTCAATCTACTTATGGACATTGACTCGTTAATTACAAAATGGCGTTGTGAGTATACATAACTTTTATTTTCAAAAATAGTACATTGCATACCGAGTAGGATCGTAAAGATTGTATGTCGCGGCGCAAGTCGAGGCTGACAATACGGAGTCCGGGAATGTGGCTTTTTCTACGAGGTATACATAATATTTTTCCGTAAATCAAAAATTATTAAAAGGACATAACTTATTACCATTAACTTGTTAAAATTTTGAAATAATTGCCTAGCAACGACTAAGTGTAAGGAAATATTGACTTTTTCGTTCAGAAATGTTATCAAGAATGTCAATATTTCCGATTGATTTTCGGAAAATTATTATTTTTGCATTATAATTTCTAACCTTTGTCGCTCTACCTTATAGTAGACTGAGTGTTAGCATAGCGTTGTCATATATCGGTAGTACCGAACAACAATCAGATGATTACATTTAAAACATTAATATAATTCTGATGACTTACAACCTTTGGCACGGATAAAATAAATGTGGCAATACAGCTTTACACACATTCCTTGGTTAATAATGCGAATGACCTTAAAAGTTTGTCGTCTCAATGGATTATTTTTGTCCTTTCCCAATTCATTTATTTACTATAGATTTAGAACGTATTCTAATACTTTATGTTTTATTTAATATTTTATTTGAAAACTTTTTCGTGCTTGACTTATATCTCACTTGTAAAATAAATAACTTACAGTATATATTAAATTAAATATTCTGCTGTATTAAAATATCAAAAATACAAGCCACTGGAATTGTTTCTCCTCATGTCGCACAACCTGCTGCTCTCTATATTGTAAGCGATGAGCGTCACTGACCAACATTTTTGACTTAGAGAAGAGAATATGCATCACTGTCAGATTCGCATTACACTCATCGAATATCTTGTCAATTGGTAGGTCATAGCCTCAGGGTGCTTTGAATGTCTGAACATCCTGGTTCGGAGACCCGTTAAACCACGAGTTCTTTCGAGAATGGCCTTGACAGGGAACGAAGAGAAAATAATTGAACAAAAATGTTAGTTTTGATAAAAACTGTCTGGGTTTGCGAAACATATTTATACAAAATCAAAATTTTACCGGTCCATGTAAAAGAACTGTGGATGATTTTTAATTGAAAAGAAGTGAGAATAATAATTAAAGCGGATCTTTTGTTCACACTAAGATAAACAATACTTTAAAAAGCCTTGAATATTTAAATAGGTGAAATAAAGTCGGAGACAGATTTTTTTTTAAAAGAGGGGAAAGTTTTTTAATAAAAGCTTTTTTCACTAAATTATACGAACTAAGTTTACTAAAGCCTAAAATAAAACATGACGATGGCTTAGTAAGCTTAATGTGTTTTATACAATAACCGAAAATAAGATATAATTTGGGGAATGAATAGTATAGTAATCCTTTGATATTTTACAGTAAAATTTATTGTGAATATATAGGCCATAAAAAAATGATAAATTTATAGAATAAAGAAAAGAATTTCTACTTATATTATATAACAGTATTTGTGCGGCCATACTTGATCGCTCGATTACTGCCGGGGATCTGGGTGTAAATTTGGATTCGGAACTAACCTTTAATTCGCATGTATCGGATATTGTATCCAAAGCCAGTAGGACACTTGGTTTTATCGTGCGGAACTGCAGGGATTTTACTAATATAGATGCCATAAAAACTCTATATTTTGCATTTGTTCGTTCAAAGCTGGAGTATGCTTCTGAAGTTTGGAGCTCTTATTATGAAATTCATAAAGGCAGTATTGAAAAAGTACAGCATAAATTTTTACAGTACTTAGAACTAAGGCGAGATGGTGCCTACCCTGCAAGAGGTATTGCATACTACTACTTTATAGTTTCAATTTTTGTTCTCTGGAACTGCGAAGAAATCTATCATCAAGTATTTTATTATACAATATCCTATATGGCAGAATTTATTGTCCTGACCTACTCGCACAAATTAATATTTTGGTACCTAGAATAAAGTCAAGGAATAGCATAACATTTTATTGTCGTCGAGCTAATACTAATATATATCTTAATTTTCCATTTTATTTAATGTGTACTCATTTTAATATAATATCACATATCTGTGATATATTTGTATGTACTATTAGTGAATCAAGGAGAGTGGGTATGCAATATCTCTATAATATCGTCTTATCTATTGTTAGTTGTTATATTGTTGTGATTGATCATTAGTTATATTGTATCTTTCTTGTAATAAGCTCTTTATTTGTATTTTTTCACTCACAACAAGCATCTTTTTTATTATGTTTTGTGGGGTTATCCGTCCAATCTTGTTTTCTACCGCCATTCTATCTGTATCTCACCTACAGCATTTAAAGATAGTATGTTCTATGGTATTTATCACAGTAGAGGCATTCATAATTTTCCACTTTCTTAAATTTTTGTCTGTGAGACTGAAAGCCCCCATGACCAGCTATAAGCTGTGTTAGGTGGTAAGTTACTTCTTTATGCTTGCTCATGATCCATGCTTCTAGGTTTGGAATGAGTCTTTTTGTCCATAGTCCGCTATGCTTCTATGTATTCCTGAATTTTTTTTAGATTTAGTTCTCTGGCAGCTTTTTTGTTATCCCGTGTATGGCACATTTTTCTTCCACCAGCAAGTGTATAGGTGGTGTCCTGGCAATGACTTCGTTGAAATATTCCTATAGACTCTTGTAAGGATATCTTTATGTATCTTTTTTTCAATAGACCTTTTCCATATATGTAGTTGCACCATACCAAAAAAATTTTACTACGGTAAAAAGAACCCGTCTACTTCTCTCTCGGGGACCACCTGTGTTTGGCAGCAGTCTACTCATATTTTCCGAAATATTAACACGTAATCCCATTCGCAAGGGAAACTTGGACTCATATTTTAAATAATTTGCGGTTTTTAATCACACCCACTTCGTTCTTCTTAAAATAAGTAGCAATGTGTATAATTTTTTGATGTTTTACCTTTAATTTTATTGCAGTACACAATGATGTAAGATAATATATTGACTTGACTTGTAACGTTCTCTTACAGAATACTGATATTTTTATCAAATGTTACAGACAATTTCCATACAATTCATTATAAATTCTCAAAATGTTTTATTAATCTTTTAAAACACTTCTCCCATCCTACCTATTCCTGTATATTTTTTTATAAAAATTCATTCAAGAGACAACATTTACTTTCTTTTAGGACCGTAGGCGGTAGAAGTACATAAAAAAAAGGATTGTGTGTGTCTCATAGCACCGACCTCGTTTTTCGTGTAAGAAAGTAACAAAATCACAAACTTTATTATCGTCCGTGATAAAATTCAGACTAATAAGATCGGTGGGAACGCAGAGTGTAATGTTCTTGGTTTTGCTCTGGTCGTCAAATATGGAAAACCCGTTCTCCAAATTCATTTTGAATTCAAGGAACTTTAACAGTGGTTTGCATAAAGAAAAATCGTTTCGCGTATTAAAAAAACTAAATTTTATCAGAGGCCTACTGTAAAAGATGGACGCTGTAAGTGCTGTCAGATGCCAGTTGCGAAAGCCAGGATGCGAAGTTGGACTTGCCAGTCTCTGATTAGATTATGTCTTTTTAATTCGGGGTTAAGCTAATTCAGTACTGTATTTTTTTTATGCATCCCGCTGTTAGTCGACTTGAAATTAAAGGTTATAACAGCTTGTTATTTAAATATATCAAAAAATTATGGATACTGACATACTATAAGGACTACTAACCTTATAAATAATTAAATATTATGGCAAGAAGAAGATTTTGCCGTATATTATAGTTTCGATCACAATGTACTTAAAAAACTTCTGTTGTTGTTATACAATATGTGGGTTTGTTCGGGTTTGTGAATAAAACCTTTACTTGTTCACTGTTTGCCTTTACCCACAGTATAACAACAGCTGAGATAAATAATAGGCATATACAGTATTCACAGTGTTTCTTTACTCATGCCTCATCGTTCAACAATTAAGCGACAATGTGATTTACAACTCCCCTCCCCATCTTTATCTATTACTAAAATAAAGGTGAAAATGAAACGCGCTAGAGAGAGAAAAAATGATAAAGGAGAGTTGACTATTTAATTATATTATTTTGTTTGTTCGTTTACTTCTAACGTCGTCGTTTTGGTGCCATGAACATTTATTTATTCGTAGGTAATACCATAAGATCTCAGATTTAGCCGGATAATTTTTAAGCTGTTTTTCGAATACATACTTTTTGGCAATTTAACAAGAGCTGTTGCGAGAAAATTACGAGAGCATACCTAGAGTAATTTTGTCCAACAGATTGATAAAGTTATGACTTACAAGTAATCATACCCTGAGAATACTGTATTATACCAGACCCAATATTCATTTTTTCGAAACTTATTTTAACATATGACGCGACACGTCAATATTGTTGTCCCATTTTTCTTGAAAATGATCGACCCTTTTTATCGACAAGAAGATGAAAATTTGTAAAAAATCAATTTTCCAATTTTTTAATGTAAAAGAAAATTTTCAAAACACTTTTTGGTTTAATTGTGGGTCTCAACCAATCCCAACTTTCAATGCATATAAACAAACGATTTGCGCGTGCGCGATAACTCTTAACTATCTCTCGACTTAGGTAAAAAGTTGTCTTGTCCGGTAAAAATTACCCTGAACTGTGAACGCAATTTTCCATCGTCGAGCGCACCCAGAGCGCGCCCGACAAACGTCCGACGTGAACTGTGAACGCAAACCAGTTTGACCTAATGTAGGTCGAAATGTCGATTATAAAAAAATTTGATTTTCTAAACTTTATTATTGACCAACATCCAATCAACTCTATGTATATAAACTTAACTGTGGTCACTTAACTTAAGTACAATTTATTTCAAACTTCCAATTGTCACATTCAATTAGCTTCAGTTTCAAATTTAATCTTTGCTACGATAACCGCTTATAGCATGCTTCTGAAAGATGTTCCTAAAAGTTACCTAAAAAAAAATTACGCATGACTGACAAGATCCTATACCCTGCATAATCCCGTTAACCTTCTAAAAGTACATAAAATTAAGTTAAGAACATAAGCTTTAAAGTGCTTTACAAAACAAATGCACAGCATAAGTTATTTGTTTTGTTAAAGTCAGGATAAAAAGCTGAAACTGTATAAAATTGTTTTCCTTAGATGCGCTTATTTGATGTGCTTTAGAGCTGCTTTATTCCTGCGATTTAATTTTAAGACATAATCCTCTTAATCTTAATGCTTTTGATAAACTAAAGAGTATTTAGTTTTAAATTGAGTTTCCAATTTTAAAATTTATTTTTGTTTTAAATATATTTTTACAGGTACATTTTGAACAGTGTACGGAATTAATATTGTACAAATAAAATCAAAAAACAATAGTCAAATCAAAGTCAAATTTCATAAATATTATAATAGGTAGAAAGATAGTTTTTTAGCGGCAGGCGGACAAAGCAGTGCATCTATCTTTTGCATTAAAGTACCCAGGGACGCGAAGGGTAATGGGTTCCCTGGGGCACAAGTAGACAATGACCAGCTGTTTCGTCCGTCTGATGAGTCCTAACTAGGACGAAAGAACCTATCATTGTCTACCTGTGCCCCAGGGAGCCCATTACCTTTTGCATCCCTTTGTACTTTAATGCATAAGATAGATGCACTATTTAGTCCCCTGCCGCTTAAAAACTTTCTTTCTATTCACTTATACGGACACTAAACGCTACTACTTTAGTTATAATAGATGTGCCTAGCCTTCCGATGTACGGATTCCTTGAAGTTGTTTAAAGTTCCGAATGAATTAAGTCTAGTACAAAACCACTATGTTTTATCCATACATTTAATAGATCATTTCATAGCCTTCTCGATTTCAAACGAGTCGTCACTGTATTTTGTCCAATTTACTGCTTCTAAAATTGCCGAAACCTTTGGATGATTCAAATGCTCTTTGCACAGTACTTTTATTAACAAGTGTTATTTTTTTAACAATTTCCACTTAGAAGACACAGCCACTGCTGTAATTTTTTTACAACATGCTTTATAAAGTTAGATTTTAAAAATAAATAATAACACAAGTGTTAATAACTACTTACAGGCCGGCAGCACGATAGAACCATAACAATATCTCTCAAAAGAACTGTTTTAAGGATTCAGTTAAAGGCACAAAAGTAAATAAGACCAAAAAAAGTTATAACTTTAAATGGAAATTAAAAATTAAGGCGATCGGAAGTCAATGGAACTTTTATAAAACTGGAAATTGAAAAATCAATTCACAATTTTTCCTTATAATTCTTCTTCTGTTTAAAATGTTTCATTTGCAACCTACGCCGACGTGCGGAATAGAATAATGCTCGGAAGACATTGGGTTAAGTTTCTATTCATCTTTATTGTTATTGTAAATAAAGATAGATAGTTTTAAAACATGTTGTTGCTTTATCGTTGGACGATGACACACGTGTAAAGATCCACTGGTAATTTTATTTTCTTAAAGTAAAAATATTTTCTATAAAAATGAAATTCCAAAAATTTGGATTAATATTAGATGTGTTTGTGAATGTCACTGAAAGATACATATCAGCTTATAGGACAAAACCTTAGGTGTCGAAACTAATGAGGGCAGTGGTGGTCTCTTAAAATAAATAAAAACCTCCATATATTTTTAATCGGAAGGTTGTATTTCTTTTAACATCTAAAAATTTATTTGGTTGAATATTCTCTAATAGGAGTACAATTTGTTTTAGATAATCATGTTCTTATGGTACAAAGAATGATTGGATCGTCTCAATTTGGTACTGGAGGTTCATCTGGATACCAATATCTTCGGTCAACATTAAGGTACCTGAAATAATTATTCTTTGATTATAAAGACAAAGTAAAGTCTGGCAATAAGCTATTAAATATACTATTTTGTCGAAATGTTTCATCATTCTTAGTACAACTTAAATGTATAATTACAAATTCTACGTTAACCGTTGGGATCTCGTAAACGATAAAAAATACAACGAGGGGTACATTTATTACTATTTTTTATATTATATAACAAGTCAGATATTAATTGTGACGTTTCTTCTGTCGGTTATCATCGTCCAGTATGTTTTTTGAAAATATTTTTATATTTTGCCAATCAATTATTCGGATATAAATGTTCGGTTATCTGAAGCTTCATATAGGGTGTACCGACCTATGTGAATAACCACTGATAAATAATTTTTTTTCATCGCTTTTGGCTGTGCATTACATTTAATATTTTTAGTCAAAAATTACTAACTCCATTGTTATACTAGGTGTCATAATGCAGAGTTGTGCGTTTTTATTCTTTACGCACAGTTGTGCGCAAGAACGTGTTTACTTATAGAGTGAACTGTTCATAAAACAATGTTTACTAATATAGGAGTAACAAAATAAATATAATAAATTAAAATGTATGTAATTTTTTTAGCGATCGATATAAGGTTTTTGTGGATTTGTTCAATTTATCTACTTTCCTTATACCAAGATCCCATATTCCAAAATTAACAGCTGATATGAGAAGCAGATTGTGTTTATGGGGAAATGGACATGTGTACGAAGTAGAAGAAAACGGAAAAAATGGTCTGGAAATTGAAGCAAATGGGTTTGAAGAAGATATAGTATGAAATTGGTAGATTGGTTTCTGGGGATAATTTTTACAGATAAAACAGCTTTCAAATATTTTTAAAGGAAAAAGCACTATTAAATTATTTTTATTTATTTTTTTATTAGTTAGATCATAGTTAAATAAAATATTTAAAAAATATGCTAATAGCATATTTCTACGCAACATTTTTTAAATGAAAAAATTAAATGTAGATAATTGTTCGGGTTTTGGTTTAAAATAAATTTAGTCTGATTGGCTACATTTTTGATTAGGGCAAAATATTTTGTTTTTCTTTTGATCTTAACCATGCTTTGCTTACCTTAATTAGTTAATTATTACCTAGCCTCTTAAAACAAAATAATTATTATTGGGCTTAGAATTAGAATTTTATAGCAACAAATACCTCATAGCGTAGCTATTATTAGTTTTAGATCTATTTTCAAATTTCATTGACATATTTTATGCTGATGCACCCTTACTTATACATACAGGGGGATTTACCAGCGGCGGCGCCGGGGCACTATTTTCCAATCAAAAGTTACTATTTCTAAAAAAATTCCCTTTCCTCCCGGAAACTCCAGCGCTCTTGATCTTTTCAGGGTGGGTCGATAATCACTATGCCCCCCTCCCCCTCTGGCGCCGCTATTGGTATTCACGACGACGAGCGTGCGTTAGAACTTTTGTAATAACGTCTGAAAATCTTATCTTGACATTTTGCACGTTTTTCTTTTACGTCCAGGTATACCAACTTTATTGTTTTAAATACGATGTTTTTTGTGATTTTATTCGGAATTCTAAACAAATCTTGTATTATTGCTCAAATTTGTAAACTGACTAGTTCTTGGTATATTGATATTTGAAAAATTACTCTTATGGGACATAGACAGGCAATTCTGTTGTTGGATTTTCATTTTCTACACATTCAAAAAATTGTTATTTCCGGTTTAACCGGACATCCGAAAAAATTTAACTGGGAGTTATTTTTTTAAATAGAAAATCAAAACGTGATAGTGTCTACAGCCGGTCAAAGTGCTAAAAATATCATTTTAATTATGTTAATACATACAGGGTGTCCCACCTGGAACCGATTCGATCTATACATAGAAAACTATACATAGGAAAAATTTGACAGTATGCTGATGCTGATGGGGGCGACCGGGCACAAATATTTTCATAATAGTGACACTTTCGGTTATACCGGAAGTGGTGGATGCTTTTGTCCCACCATTTTCATTGTTTTTGAATTAATAACAATAGGCAAAACTCATAAATTTACCCAAACTTGGGTGGTACTACCAGCACGTGATGAAAAGAAAGAACTTTGCAATAAAATCAGTGCCAAATTATGAAAGTTGCTTAAATATTTGTTGGGCCCCCTGTAGTCCCTTTGCATACCTAATGAGCTTTAATTACTCTACACGTTTCTGAAATAGACTATAGACTGCTTTTCATTCATTCCATTTTCAAAAATTCAATAGTAGGCTTATAAAATCAGCCAAATCTTGCCTAACTTCAAAAAATAATTATGCTTATATTTTTACAACTTCAACATGATTCGTATGTGACTTTAAAATAAAAATGCCGCCAGATAATATTTTCGTGGAAGATAACACATTATAAACTTTTTAATTTTTTTAAATCAAATAAAAGATCGTTTTCCATGTAACACAAACTTTTTGCTGCCTCATTAGGCTTTAATTCCCTTCTCTTTAGAAGTGTTATTCGAGTTGAAAATGGCATTTACATGAAAACGAAATAGTTGTTCTGACGACTACAACAATGGTGTGCATTTTTTTACTATAGTAATTTTATCTTTGGCTATAAAATAAAACTTTAACCGATTATATTTTTCTTTATTTAGCCATACTCATTCTTAGACGCGTTTCATTGCATCATGGCTCATCAGTAGAGTTTGGATCTGAATATTTAATAAAATGCCCTTAAATGTAGTAAAAGTGTGATTGGCCAGCTAGATGTAGCCCGTGATGATATCTAGTGATATCGAGGTTAAGAGGCTTCTATACCAGCGTGATAGGCAGCATCGTTTCCTGACTTGTCTAATTAAAAGTTTAGCACAAGCAATTTTATTGCCATCGCCAGACGCAGGTACAGTATGCTAGATGTAGAGGAAATGCACTATTTGTTCGTGATGACTTATTGACTACTGTTTGATCTTAGGTACTTAAACTATGCAAACCTATCTAAAAACTCTTACCGCAAATTTTATATAAACATCTATACCGGGTCCGCCAACGTGGCGGGGATGGAAGATTAAATCATTATCGAGGAGCTTAGCAAAAATACTAAACCAGCATAAGGTATCGACTTAAAAGCGGCATATTTTAAAAATATTTTACATTATACAGGGTGGCTCAAAAAAGTGTGGCGGA
The DNA here is from genome assembly GCA_935413205.1 of Polydrusus cervinus. NCBI lineage: Eukaryota > Metazoa > Arthropoda > Insecta > Coleoptera > Curculionidae > Polydrusus > Polydrusus cervinus. The sequence goes on along the minus strand of OW284514.1, from coordinate 18,105,878 downwards.
CTAAACTATTAAACTTTTTTTTAAATGAAACACCCTATATATTATATTATTTTCTAATTCCCTATACAATTCCACGTATATTTTGTATAAAATATCATATGTCTAAATTCAATTGTTTTTGAGTAATTGACGTTTAAAATATGGCATTTTGTAACTTTGACAGGCTGTAACATTGGAACGGTTCATCTTAGAGAAAAATGGTTTTCACCTCCCTATCTTAGTTTTTCATTCTCTATCCAAGGAAACCAACCTCCGATTTACCATGTTAAACCAAAAAAACGGTTTTAACGGGTAGCAAACTTATGTTATTTTTCTATAGTCCTATTTGTTAAAATACCAAAACAAAAATCAAACGTTATTAAGTAAATTTATAAAGTTTATAATAATTCATTAAATTAGTTATCCTAATTCATTTTTAAAATATAAAAATTGCAGTTTTAAGTGAACATTTAATAGTAATTTAACCAACAAGTACATTAATAATGGCGATTAATGTTCGAGATCATTAATCGCATTTTAATGTAAGAGTTGGTTACAATGTTTTTTCGTCGACCGTATTTTTTACTAAAGTGAAGAAAAAAAGGTTAACAACTTTTATTTTACAATCCAGATTTCACAATTCTACAAATACTAATGACAGCGGACGACGTTTTATTATTTTGTTGATTTGTTTGCATGGCTGCCTTTAATTTTAATTACCAAAATCGTGCATTTAAAGAAAATCATGCATTAATAGGGGTCATCAATAAATGATTTTGGGAAATCGTGCATTTACAGAAAATCATGCATTAATAGGGGTCATTAATGAATAATTTTGGGAACGTTAATATCGGATGTGAATACACGGTCGACGGAAAAAAAATTAAATAGCCTCATGTAATAAATCCTGGTAACCGAATTATTAGTATTAATATAAATAACCCTATCGGCCAATGGAAATATATGCAAGTTAAATTTTGGGTTTGGCCTGCAGCGATATATCGGAGAGCCAATTTGAGATGTCATTAAATTTTAGGGGACAACAGGACAGAAAGGTAGCAGAGCAAGGTAGTACACTTAAGTAATTTTTATAACGATATGCGAAATAAACGTTACGCATTCTACGATATTAAAGGAACGTCAAGATAAATATTTCAAAAGTTGTTCCAAGCTGTCATACGATGCTGTAAAATCCTGTTTTAATAGAATATCTACAGTTTTTACCCTTGATTTACTATTCCCCTATTTTTACTCTAAAGTCTCCATTAGAAATTATTTAGTATAATAACATATTATTTGACGCCACCTATTTATATACAGGGTCCTCTGCACCGCACCTCCCGTCATCTATTATTATAGCTCACTTATTAATTAAGTTAGGATTTTGATATTTTGCAGACTTTACCTGTATCCTAGGGTGCATTTCAGGAAAACATTTTTGTTTATACAGGGTGTTCCAAAAAGGTGTGACGTCATAAGGATCTATTTTTTTAGATTACATGCCATAAATATTCTTACTTATTTGGATGCCTCTTATAGTTGCCTACATACCCCCAAAATTTGTATGAAATCGATTCAGTTTAAAAAAAATAAACCCTAAAAAAATCAGTTTTGTATCACTGGTTTTAAAAATTAATAAAAAACAAAAATAATGCATCGTTATTAAAACTATACAAAGGTACTTAATAAATAAGGTCGAACAGTCTCGTTAATTTTAGTTTGATTAATACAAATTGTACAGGGTGTCCAAAGTTTAGTGTCATACCTTGTAAACTTTAAATCAATTTATTTTTGTTTTTCAAATTAAAATTCCTGTATATTATTATGTCACTCGATGCAGAATTAAAAATCAAACAGGTATCCTAATGACAACCCTATCGCAATTTCTACAGCATTAAAACTTATTTGCAGACAACTTATTTTATCAACCATTCTAGTCATTAATATGAATAAATATTAATATCAAGGTGGCTTTAAAAAACAATTTATTGGTATTAACGTTTACTAAAGTGACAGAAAATAATTCTTTTTGCATGCTTCTAATATAAAAATCATATCTATGTTTTCCATCTCAAAATAATATAGCTTAAATAGTTAATAATAATCTACCAATATTTAAAACTATCTAATAACTAAAGTCAAAATGGGCTTTTGTCACTTTATTAAACTTTAATACCAATAAATTGTTTTGCAAAGCCACCTTTGATATTTATTTATTATAATGACTGGTGGAATAGTTGATAAAATGAGTTTTCTGCAAATAAGTCTTAATGCGTTGGAAATTGCGATAGAGTTGGAATTAGAACAAATATTTGATTTTTAATTCTACATCGAATGACCTAATAATATTCATGTTCCAATTTGAAATAAGAAAAATAAATTGCTATAAAGTTTGCAAAGTTTGACACTAAACTTTGGACACTCTGTACCATTTGTATTATTTAAACTTGGTTAACGAGACTGCTCGATCTTATTATTAGGTACCTTTATAATTAACGAGGCATTATTTTTTTTTACTAATTTTTAAAATTTTCTTAGTTTATATTTTTTTCGCCTATAATACTATACCGATTTCATTAAGGCAACATAAAAGGCATCCAAATAAGTAAAAGTATACATAGCATGTAATCTAAAAAAATAGATCCTTATGACGTCACACTTTTTTAGGACACTCTGTATAAAAAAGAATATTTTCCTGAAATGCGCAGTAACACAGCAGCAATACAGAGATGTTATTACCAGTAGCCGGATTCATTGCACTCTGAAAGAAACCACACTTTACTTTAAATAATAATGGATTTATTACTCGAAGTAACTATATTTAGGACTATATTTTAAAGAGAATTATTACATTTTAATTGCATCGGATGTCAGTGTGATTTATTTCATATTTTGTTACCAAATTATGCTATAAAAGTTAAAAATGGCTGTATTGCGTTTAGTATGATCGCCCCCAAATGTTGTTTTATATAATAATAATAATAATAATAATAATAATAATAATAATAATAATAATAATAATAATGGTTTATTTTTAGTATTAATATTTACATAGTTCTTGGTATAATATAAAAAGTAATATTTAATTGCATGTACCAAATGCTACAAAAAGGGGCCAAGAGGCAGTATAATACTGAAACAATTGTTTTGGCCCCAGAGATATATCGATATATCGAATAGGTTTTATTTTACTAGCACAAATTATCTCTGTATATGTCGAAAATGATAATTAAATTTAAAGATTGTTCTATGTTAAAGTCAGTTAAAAGACCTGTCTTTCAGTATCTTAAAGCTGAAGTATAAACTAAGTAAACCTCAAGACATTCGGCCTAAATAGGTTAGAGCGTGGCTCAATGCCACGACGTAAATGCCGAAAAGCGAAGTGACTTTAGACGGATATTCGCGTTCGTTAAATGTTTTTACAATCAATATTTGATTTTCTTATAAAAGAAGAATTTAAACTAACATAAGGATTAATACAAAACAAAATAATTCTTTATATACGCCAATAATGTATACAATACGGGAGATTAGTGGTACCATCTTCGACTGCTCTCCCCTACTCACCATAAATTATTAAAGTGTTAGAAAACAATTCTCGCTTACTTCTATGAATAAATTTAAATAATCTGCATATTCGTCCCTTAAATCTTTGTTGTTGTCCGAACAAAATAATCTAATGAAACCGCGGCCTAATGATGTACATACCTACACTCTAAAAAGGTTTCTCCTAGGTGAAAGTTACCTTTGCTAGTAGAAGGGAACTTCTCCTAGGAGAAGCTGTTAATTTTGTTTGGATTTTAAATGACATACTTTTTGGAAATACAAAATTTCCAAAACAAACAAAGGAGTCTCATACTCTCTGAAATTGAATTAAAATAAGGAAACGCGAATCATAAATTTACCAGTTGAATAAAATAAAATTAAATAATGTTAATGATTTTATAGAAAAACCAATAATTGAGTATATAAACACAATATGAAACCAAATTAAATGTAGGTACAATACAAATCTCCAAGTTATAAACAGTATTAAAACAAAATTTAAAAAATATCTTCGTTTAAGTAGGATAAGTAACCAATTAAAATTATTATTACAGTGGAGAACAAAATTAAATTTTTTGCTGTCCTATTAGGTAAAGTAGGTATGAATTGTGTGATACTTTTTTTATTTTAAGCTTAAACTGTTATACAAATTAAGGTTATTCTTAATACTGATATTAAGCTGAAACTGTGTGACTCTTTAATTCTTTTTTATGTTACTTAGATTGATGTTGTATTTTGGCCTGCATTATGCCAGTACGATCGACATTCCCTACAAAAATTTTATACCTGATTTCGATTCTCTTACAAACCGCGTAAATTTGACCATATCTTGGACTGTTTTAGGGATTCTCATTGGCTAAACTTGTATAATGTATGTATGGTATTTTTGTTTTATAAAATTAACTATATTCAAACTCCTCTTTATTAATTTTAAAAACTTTTCATAGGAACTGACATACATAACCGTCCAACAAAATCTTGATCCCTTTACAGTATTACACCACGATGTTTGAGTTTTTTTTTATGATCCGACAAAAATTTATAATTTAGGTACCGAGTGTCCCATTATGGATGGCCACCGGCCGTATCTCGGAAACTACTGGGCATAGAAACTCGGAGAAAAAAATGATAACTAATGTGGCCAAGAGAAATACCTGGAAATAATTTTTAAGTTCCGCATTTTGCCGCAAAAGGGCGTAATTGAAAAGTATATTTTAAAATTTTACATATCTCCGAAAATTCCACATTAAGGTATATCTTTGGTAACACCATTAAAAAGCTTGGACAATTATGCATCATTCTGGTCTTATGCTCATTGGCGTACCGACTTTAATAAAAGGGGGAAGCTGTTGAAAGTGTGATCATTTAAATTGCTGTAACTTATAAACGACTTATCCGATTTTAGCAAACTAAAGACTGTTTGGAAGAGAAATGTATGCACTTTCACCAGTCGTATTTAGTTGTCCATAATGGTTCTACAAAAAATGCTAGATTGCGCAATTTGTTTTTTGATTTTTCTCCGAAAAAATAAATTATACGGTATAATTATGATACCATAATCGAAAAGTAGATGAAATTTGCTAGAAAAAATATTAGAACCGCAGCTCGCTATTTCTGTTCGTTTCAGCGTTATCGCCAATAGAATAATTTTTAAAACTTTAAATGAAGAAGCGGTTATAAATTTTTAGAAAAAAAAAGTGGGACGCCACTGATATTTTTTCATGTGGATATTATTTCGGATTAGCCTGGTCAATTCTGCATAAAAATGGTCTCTTGCGTTTTTCTCCTCAGGCACACCGTTCATAACTAAAATACTTAATTAAATTAAATTAGACGGGCGGAAGCTTGCCTATTAAGTGAAGGTGGTCATTTCCAACAATTTTTATAAAACAAAATTTTTCATTATCAATGTTAATAATAATAAATAGTAGAACTAATTTAATCCTTGACCTTGATAAAGGAGGGGAATTTAAAAATAATAAAATAAAGTTTCCCGCCTATTTAACTAACAAAATTGATGATGGTTTTGAAAAAAAGGAAACGTCGGAAAAAATTCTAATTACACCAACTTGTAGAGGAGAAAAAATAATAATGCAAATGTAAACTTTAGTCATCTCCTCAAATAGAGTCAGAAAAAAATAAAATTAAAAATCTTCGGAAGAATTCGGAGTTTTTCTAATTTGCATATACAATGTTGGAGGATTTCGTAAGGCGCAACTTTTTTCTAATCCAACTATCTCTATATCTTATATAGTTTACGAGATCCCTGTCGAGTGCATTCTTGTCTGGGAGACCCTGTATATATTATATTATTTTAGGTTGGTAATAATTGTTATTTTAAAAAATGGTGCGTGGAAATCGATTTGAACGCCGCCATCATTTTACCACCTTTTTGTAATTACTCTCTTTAAATAATACTGAATAAAGGCATTTTGTATTTGTATTGTATCGTATTGTACTGTTTACACTGATTTTAAATCTGTCTTTTTATCAGGCAGGGGATAAATTAATTAATTTTATAAATTTTATTATTTGTTAATAAATTGCGTTGTACAAAATAATAAATTCACTTAATAAATGTACAGATATTAATGTAATTTTTGGCTGTAATTTGCATTAAAAACATAGTTATTGAATGCTTTGAATAGTTCATATACAGACATCAGTGAAGCATTTAAGGGGGCACATATATAAAAAATGTTTTTTTTTTAAATAAAGAGCCCGCTGAGAATATCATAAAAAAAAGAAAAAAAAACATTTACAAAAACAAATTTAACTCAAAAATGCAGAGGGGGAGGGGTAATAATTTAATTTTCGAAATTTGATAGTAGTTAGGTAAATTTGAAACTAACTTTGGGCGGGGCTCCGCGCTTGCGGCGCTTTTCCGCCTTCTTCGCGTACAGGGACATTATTTTAAGTGTCTCACCCGATTGGCGACTTTGCTATCGACCACAATAAAAAAAACAATTATGTATTCCCTAACAGCTTTTAGTGAAGAAGCCAAATTTGATGTCAAAAAAAATCTATGTTTACAAATTTGACAGATACGACGCCATATTGGATTTTCTTAAATGGCAACCCTACCTTATAGTAAGCCAGCTGCATTCGCCTATTTGTTCCAACATTAAAAATATATAATTGTCAATATTTATTTTTAGCCGTTCCGGAGATACGAGGCTTCGAAGTTGGTGATTTTGTTATCATCGAATTAACAAAAGCTTTGAGATTAGAAACTCAATTTTTTCTGGAGATACGTAATTTTTTATAACGGAGCCACCCATGCTATTGTCAAATATGTCAGATGTCAGAAAATGACAGTTACGACGCCATTTTGAATTTTTTTAAATAGCAACCCACATTTATAACTACACCAATGTATTGTATTTCGCAATCCGATTTCAAAAATATATAGTTGTCGATATTTATTTCCAACCCTTACCGAAATACGACCTTATCAAAAACTGCATCGTATGATTATGTGTTTTATGTATCTCACCCCATTAAAAAATAGAAGCTTTGTGATTAAAAAATCAATTTTTTCTGGAGATACGTAATTTCTTATTACGGAGCCACCCATGCTATTGTCATATATGCCAGATGTCAAAAAATATAAAAAATGTGGGTTGCCATTTAAAAAAATTCAAAATGGCGTCGTAACTGTCATTTTCTGACATCTGACATATATGACAATAGCATGGGTGGCTCCACCATAAGAAATTACGTATCTTCAGAAAAAATTGATTTTTTAATCACAAAGCTTCTATTTTTTAATGGGGTGAGATACTTAAAACACATAATCATACGATGCAATTTTTGATACGGTCGTATTTCGGTAAGGGTTGGAAATAAATATCGACAACTATATATTTTTGAAATCGGATCGCGAAATGCAATACATTGGTGTAGTTATAAATGTGGGTTGTCATTTAAAAAAATTCAAAATGGCGTCGTAACTGTCATTTTCTGACATCTGACATATTTGACAATAGCATGGGTGGCTCCGTTATAAAAAATTACGTATCTCCAGAAAAAATTGAGTTTCTAATCTCAAAGCTTTTGTTAATTCGATGATAACAAAATCACCAACTTCGAAGCCTCGTATCTCCGGAACGGCTGAAAATAAATATTGGCAATTATACATTTTTAATGTTGAAACAAATAGGCGAATGCAGCTGGTTAACTATAAGGTAGGGTTGCCATTTAAGAAAATCCAATATGGCGTCGTATCTGTCAAATTTGTAAACATAGATTTTTTTTGACATCAAATTTGGCTTCTTCACTAAAAGCTGTTAGGGAATACATAATTGTTTTTTTATTGTGGTCGATAGCAAAGTCGCCAATCGGGTGAGACACTTAAAATAATATCCCTGTACAATATTATAAAATACATGTAGTACTGACTGTTCCTTTCTCTAGAAAAAAACAATATCCTGCTTACGCCGACTGAGCCCCCCCAGCATATTTTCTGGCTACACCACTGACAGACATATTCTATTGGTAACTATATTGGAACACGAAAAATAAGGGTGACAACAAGAAATAGGCATTCTTGTACTTGGGACAAAAATCTTGTTAACTAGTGTTATTTTATAATTATAAATCATTAAAATACATATGTCTAACCAGTAATAAGTGTCTGCCATAATACCCGAAAGACGTTGCGGGATCGCTATGTCTAACTTTGCAAGTTTTATTTATGTACATTTCAGATTAATTCTTAGTAGGCATGGCTTTACTTTAACCATTATTAGTTACATTAATTTTGAGAATTCCGCGCCGACAAGTAATTTACAATATGGCAAGCAGACAGTAAAAATTAATTAAAAGGAATGAACTTTTAAGATAGAAGCGACGACGTAAAGGATTTTGATTCCAATTATTTCAATAAACAGCAATCAGTTAAATGTTTTATTATTGTAGTAAAGGTATAATTGTTTAGTGACTTCAGTTTTTGTCACTGCCGGGCCACTGACATCGACATGGGGCAGTGTAGGCTTTACCGTAAGTTTAATTTTACCATTAAAATAAACCATAAAAATATTTATTTCTTCGATTCGTTCATACCGCATTTTATGTATACTAAACTGCTGGACAATTCAAGCGGACCGAGCTAATTATTAGGTGAACTTTGGAGTAAAATATTTTACGAACGAATAAAGCTATCGATGCGGGGTTTGCAAAATTTAAAAGAGAATTTAATTCTTAATATGCACATTTTTTCCGATTTTTTTTTTACTTCTAACCTTTAACTGTCTACAGGGTTCAAAGAGAAGTATGGTTTTTCTACCAAAGTTTCTAAGTACCGGATTTCCACAAAAATAATTTTAAATTATTTTGGATGGCATTTTCTTTATCTCCTATTTATAGAGAACAAAATGAATTCTCAAATTTTTGATATCCCTCTTTGTTCATGAAATTTCGATTTTTTTCTCAACCCCTGTAAATTTCAGGTATTTTTGTCATTAGGCTTTTCAATGTTTTGTAAGAACGGGTTTTGGTAAGTGATTATAACTTCTTGGGACCACCTCTTTTGCAACGAGTTCATTTTAATACGCGGGGGTAAAATGAAACAAGATTTATCCGATACACTTTTCCAAAAAATACACAGTTATAAAACGAATCTTTTTATTATTAACGGAACGATTAATTATTAGCAAATAAGATATTTTAAATAATGTTCATTAGGTACTGTTATGCTTACATGATTAGTCTTCCTTAACTCTCTACTGATTAAACGGCTAATGAGAAAACTAATACCGGGTGGCTCCTCCCCGAAGGTTGAGAACCTCCTGGCACCGCCGAGGCATACTTCTGACCAGGTTATTGATAAGTTGTTGTGGTATGTTTTCCCATTCCTCCTGCAAGCTCTGCCAATGTTTGAGGTGCATTTTCCCTTGATCGTACACGCAACTTTAAAGAAGACCACACATGCTCAATAATGTTTAGATCGCGAGATTTTCAAGGCAAGTTTAATTGATTAATATTGCTTTCCTCCAAAAACTCTTGAACAATCCGTGCCCTGTGTGGCGTTGCGTTGTCATCAACGAAGAGAAAACCGGGCCCAAAGTTTAAAAATAATTATGTGACTTAATGACATCTCCTGAATTAACAATGGTGTTACCATGGTACCTACTGCAACGTTATCCTGGCACGAAACACACGATGTGTGGAAATGGAGGCATATAAAATGAAAAAAATAAAAATAAAACCGATTATGGGTACGCCACTAGTAACGACGAAACGCAAGAAATTAAAATGTACTCGTTGCAAAAGAGGTGGTAGTAAGAAGTTATAATCACTTACCAAAACCCGTTCTTACAAAACATTGTAAGGTCTAATGACAAAAATACCTGAAATTTACAGGGGTTGAGAAAAAAATCGAAATTTCATGAACAAAGAGGGATATCAAAAATTTGAGAATTTATTTTGTTCTCTATAAATAGGAGATAATGAAAATGCCATCCAAAATAATTTAAAATTATTTTTGTGGAAATCCGGTACTTACTTAGAAACTTTGGTAAAAAAAACATACTTCTCTTTGAACCCTGTAGACAATTCAAGGTTAGAAGTAAAAAAAATCAGAAAAAATGTACATATTAAGAATTAAATTCTCTTTTAAATTTTGCAAACCGCGCATCGACAGCTGTATTCGTTCGTAAAATATTTTACTCCAAAGTTCACCTAACAATTAGCTCGGTCCGCTTGAATTGTCCAGCAGTTTATATGCTCGAGGCAGTGGCATAACGAGAAGTCATTGGTCCCCAGAACAAAACCTGTTTTGGTATTTTTACATATTTATTTAAAAAAATTGATGTATTAGGCTCCATGAAGATACAGGCAAGTTCAGAATCGAACGAGGAGTTCGCCACGGTGACACCATATCACCACAGCTATTTACATATTTACTTGAGTAAATGCTGAAGGAGATAAATTGGCATAACTTGGGCGTTAATATAAATGGAGAAGACTTGAACCACCTTGATACGGATAGGATTGACAAAGCCACAGAGATGTTCCACAATCCAGGAAAAGCGTCAAAAAAAGCCGGATTAAAGATCAGTTCCTCAAAAACACAGTATATGCCAAATCTGGTGATGAGTGATGATATTTCCTTAAGTAGGAACGAAGTGCAACAAGTATCGTCCTAGAATATCTTGGACATGAAATTCGCGTGGGTCGAGACAACCAAACCGCTGAGTTTCAAAGAAGAATAGGACTCACCTGGGCAGCTTTTGGGAACTTGAAGGAGGTATTTAGGTCCGACATCCCGGTATGTCTGAAGAGAAAAGTGTTCAATCAGTGTGTCCTGCCTGTTATGACATACGGAGTGGAAACACTTACTTTGACAAAAAAAATCCATCAACAAATTACAAGTGACACAACGAGCTATGGAGAGAGCCATTTTGGGTATTTTCCTAAGAATCCAGAATAATGAAATAAGAAGATCAGGTGTAGCGAACGTCGTCAGGAGAATAACAACATTAAAATGGAATTGGGCAGGATATATTGCAAGAACAACTGACGACAGATGGACCACGATAATTCTTGAATGGAGGCCGAGACACGAGGCTTACCGAAATAGAGGTCGACCACCAACAAGACGGACTGATGATATAAAGCGCATTAACCACGATTGGATGCAGGCGGCGCAGTGCAGGGAGGAGTGGCACAGACTAGGGGAGGCCTATGTCCAGCAGTGGACGCGACAAGGTTGATTGATGATGGTGAGGATGATTTAAAAAAATTAAAAAATATCCGTTTATGACAACAATAAAAAAATCTGTTCCCCAGAATAATATCGTACCTTCTCTATTTTTTCAAAAATTCCTGTACATTTATTTTTTGCAATATGTAGGGCACCCATTATTCAATGTCGATAATTTTATAATATAATAAATATCAAAACCGAATCAAATCTAAAATTCTAATCGTGAATCAAATTTAAGGGCTGAATAGTTATTGAGGTAGATTTTCCTTTCCTTCTCAATACGTTGCCAATATACAAAATCTCCATTTAACAAGTTAAAATACGAAGAATTGCTAAAGGTCAAGGAAGGGATCATTGCCCTTTTCTATTTAAGGGTTGTTCCGATCAAATAGAAAATTTGTATGTCTCCTCGCGTTAGGTGTTATTATATTTACAACTTTTGTTAAAATAAGTTAGACATTAACAGTTAATTGGAGACAAGTTCTACGCTTATAATAAATAGCCCATAATTATACAGGGTGACAATTTGAAAACGAACAGCATTTAATATTGCCTCTACCAATGATAGTATGAAAATTTGGCGAAACACTTCAATTGATATATCGAGGGGGACATTTTTTAAGACATTTGTTGTCGTGTTACTTTCAACCCCCTAACCCCCAGGGCACCTACCCCTAAAATTTTAAATGGCAACCCCTATTTATTTTGCCATTTTTGTGTTCCTTAGAAAATTCTACATAAACGGTAAGTATCATTTTTTTTTTTCAAAAAATGTAATTATTTTTTTTTCTAGTGGCGATATCGAAGACGAAATGTAAATAAATAAAGGAATTTGGAATGTATTTCTACATTTCGTCTTCGCTATCACCACTAGAAAAAATAAAATAATTACATTTTTTGAAATAAAAAATTAATACAGTTTATGTAGAATTTTATAATGAACACAAAAATGGCAAAATAAATAGGGGTTGCCATTTAAAATTTTAGGGGTAGGTGCCCTGGGGGTTAGGGGGTTGAAAGTAACACGACAACAAATGTCTTAAAAAATGTCCCCCTCGATATATCAATTGACGTGTTTCGCCACATTTTCATAGTATCATTGGTAGAGGCAATATTAAATGCTGTTCGTTTTCAAATTGTCACCCCGTATATTGTTCAATAATAAAAAATAAAATATTTAGAACTTAAAAGTGTTTTGCAGTGCACAAATTTTTTTTTATTCAAGAGGACTCAATTTAAAAAAAATCTCCTTTTTATAAAAATAAAGTAGTAATGTTTACTATCAGAATAAGTAAGAGATGAAAAATTTTTAGCGGCAGGCGGACAAAGTAGTGCATCTATCTTTTGCATTAAAGTACACAGGGACGCCAAAGGTAATGGGTTCTCTGGAGCACAGGTAGACAATGACAGGCTGTTTCATCCTTGTTAGGACTCATCAGAAAACCATAAACCGTAAGCGACTCTTGGACTTTTGGAGTTATTGGACAATGTTAAAAAGTTATTTTTATAAAAAAAAATAATTTCCCATAATTTATACTATGCAATCAACTTAAGCGTAATTTTTTTTAGGATTTTCTTCATATTTTTTTGAAACTAAAATACCTTTTTTACACCCAAATAGATACCACCTTTCCATTGGTGAAAACAGAAGTTTAAAATATTGCTTAGTTTTTTCATAAGTCGATGTAAAAAAAACGCAATTTAATAAGGGAAATTTTAGCGCGTCCGGATTCACTTAGTAAAGCAGTTATAATTACTACAACTCTCTTGTTTGCATCAGAGTTACCTGTGTACAATTCACTATTATTTGTCTCTTTTTAATTAATATTCACTTGAGACTGTGGGGGAATTGCATTAATAATCCTTATCAGATAATCCAATAGCCAAAATAAAACCATTAATTCAAAAGCCTCGATTGTTATCTAGCAAATCTATAGATAAAATTTAATAGGCCTCAAATACCGAGGGATTTAATCAGGGATAAGCGCTGGCAATAAACAAATGTGCGAAAATCCATCGTGGGTTAGAATTTTGATTTATTGTTGTTTCGTGTGTAATAAAACAGAACCGATTACAATTTTTTCCAAACAGATTTTCGATTGAAATTTAACGTAAAATTAATGATTTCGTAGGTCAAATATACAAGATAATTTGTCTTCACACAAGATAATTTCTTTTAATGAGTTCGGTAATCTCTGGATAAAACTGAAACAGCAAAATATATAAACTATTAATTAAAATTAATTCACATTTCTCAATAGTAGATTATGTCGGGTATACAACTTAAGACGGACGTCGCGGCGGTTATAACTTGGGAACCGTTTACCGTAAAGCTCGCGGAATAGTATATTGTATACCTAGTAGGAAAAGCCGAATATTTCCGGACGACCGTAAAGATTGTATGTCGAGGCCCAAGCCGAGACTAATAATAAGGAGTCCGGAATTGTGGCTTTTTCTACGAGGTATACATACTATTTTTTCGTAAATCAAAAATTATTAAAAGGACATAACTTATTACAATCAACTTGTTAAAATTTTGAAATAAATATTATTAACTTACAAATTACTCACAAATAAAGGATGCCATTAAATATTTGTGTTGTAACTATAGAAACACAATAATATTGAATTGTCAAGCTTAACACATTTTAGTTTACAAGTTGCCATACGGAAATTATATTTCCTTACATTTCATTTTAAACGTGTGCAAGGTACCGCAGGTGGCGCCCTCTAAACTTTACAATAAAAATGAGAGCAGATTCTAATTTTTCACCCCCCCCCCACCAATTAATTAAAAAAATTGTTTGTAAAAAATGAAAACCAAATTGAACTTTTGACACTCTATATCTCCGAAATCATCCACTTTGGTACTAAGGTAAGTTGGGTTAGATCATCATTTACGCCTCAGGAACTTGTGGCAGCTTTTTTGTGAATCTGTTATAAATTTTCTATTTTGTAAAATATTTGTTTACATACTTTTCACCTTAATATCTCGCTAATATCTGTAGTTTTTAATAATTTTGCTCAAAAAATTCGTCTATGGCGCTATTTTTACATCGATATTATAGCTACCTAGTATGTTTTATTAATATTTAACATATAATTTTTTAAACGTCACAATCAACTTTTCTTAAACAATATAATTTTTTTAAATTTATTATCGACATTTTTGAAACAATTTTTCTTTACATTGCATTGTTCCCCTCTTAAGCAATCAATTATCCGATGAAAAAATGTTTGGGTTAGGTTAGGTTAGAGTGGCAGACCTTTGGCTCCAACCAAACAGTCTATCACATAGTCCTATTAGGTCCATGGTGATACCACACGTGTTCCGCAGAACCCAACTTCATCAGATCTCTGATGTCTAGTGCGGCGTACACCGCAGAAAGATTTCAACAACTCATTCAAACCAGCCACTACTATTCAGAAACCTGCTCATCAGTCGTCCAAGTTGTAAGTTGCTTAGTTCCCCCAGGCTATTGAAAAATGGTTCACCCAGGGCAGTGAACCTTCTTGCGAGGCCAGGGCATTCACACAGAAAATGTTAAATACTTTCTTCCTCTTCCTTATCTCTGCAACTTCTGCAGAAGTCGTTAGTGGGTATTTGAATACGTTCGGCATATCTACCGAAGGGGCAATGTCCGGTTACAACTGCAGTAAAAAAAGGTTTAACACTGCCCCCTCTTAAAAATGTTTCATCGAACGCCTATGTCCTCTCATAGTTTTATATATTCTTTCAAAACCAAACATAATGAAATTGGGATATTTTAAAAACATTATGGAACATATTTATGGGTGTATACAAAATCTTTCACATCGTTTTAGACCTGCCGTTTTACATAAAACCAGTATACATACAATAAATTTGGTCTATAAAATTTATTTTTATAGAAAAATAGGCTATATCTCTTGAAAGATAGTTCTTGTAACGGAAAGGTGCTGTAATCACGGATAAAAGTTGCCTGTGCTTTATAAATGGCTCTGGTTGGCACTAAATAACCAGATAAATAATGCTAAAAAGTGGTTCGTGAAGCTTAAAAATAACATAAAAAAAGTTTTATAGATATAATGGTTTTTTTTTTATGTTGATTTATATAGAAAGAAAACAAGAGATAACAGTTAGAGAAAAAAGAATGCCAAGTTATTAAGCTTAAATTAAAAATGACGTAATTTATTTTTTAAATTAAATTAAATTATGTCAAAATATTTGCCTGGTTTAACAAAAAAGGGAATATGCTACGAAAATATCAGTTTCTCTGAAGAGTTCGTCTCAAATACTTTTTAATTTCTTAGTTTGCCGCAAGATGGCGTTATATTTGTGATATTACCTACATAAAATTGACTATTACTGTGAAGAACCTATGCAAAGTAAGTTGTCAATCAATCTATATCTAAAAATTTCAATAAAGAGGAAGGAGAAAGATAGTTTTAAAATACCTTTAAATAATCATAACGGCAGGCTACCTTAACTTAATTGAGCAAACGATGGTTCCATGAAATGGCTGTTTATTACTTGTTCAAACTGCACTATGTAGGTGCACAATATGTTCCAAGCACAAAATTTTTGGAATCTTCTAATATTATTATACGCAGGACCCCATACTATGAATATTATTTAATTAATACTATTCTTCAAAATGTATTTTATTCACAAACTTTTTTTAATCTTCTAAGTATATTCCATGCACGACCTTGCTAAGCATATATTTAATTAAGAATATTCTTTAAAGTATATTTTATTCACAAATTTTTTGGAATATTCTAACTAATATTCCATGCACGACCTTACTAAGCATATATTTAATTAAGAATATTCTTTAAAGTATATTATAATTACAAACTTTTTATAATCTTCTAGTATTATTATACGGAGGACTCCATACTATGAATATATTTAATTAAGACTATTCTTTAAAGTATATTTTATTCACAAACTTTTTGGAATCTTCTAAGTATATTCCATGCACGACCTTACTAAACAAACAAATATAGGTACTTTAACGAATCTTGACAGCATATGCGTCAAATGTGGTGACAACATTAAGGTTATGTCAGAAGAAATAATCACAATATTTTTGTTGCATATTTATACAGAGTGATTCACGTTGAGTGGCCTATTAGAAGATCTCGAAAACAAGTAAACTTATCTTTCTAAAAATTTGATAGCGGGCATGATTGGCTTTGAGTTTTTAAAACATTATATTTTGACGTTTTTATTACTCCCGGTTATACCGGAAGTTAATGCCAACTTTGCTATTTTAAACGAAACACCCTATATATTTTAGCATTTTTAATTTAATATCTAACCGTTTTTGAGATATGAATTATAAAAGGATTTTTTTGGGTAAAAACGCTCCGAGAAGAAAGTTTAGTAACTCTGAAACTAATGGAGGTAAACATTTAAAATTTTGTTAGCTTTCAAGTAATACATAGATCTTTAGTTTAAATTACTTAGGTTTCACGTTTTTTATACAGGGAGTTCTTAAAATAGTGCCAATGTTTCCATTTAAATAAATGTGCATAAATCAATTTTTGCAAATGGAACATCCTATTTTTTAGCTTACTAACGTGTAGAGAATTAAATTTCCTATCCAAGGGCCTAATCTGTTACAACCCACATTTTTAGTCGTTTTGGAATTATAAGCAATTTAAATAAAAAATCTTAAAATTTCTGTTTGTGTTAATACGACATTATTTTTGAAAAGAAATCTTCGACTGGGATTTTTGTTTGACTTTGAGCTTTGTTACCATTTGTTATTAAGTGCCTATGTTCATTGCTTAGCTATTTATAATTTTCAAGAGTTACTAAACTTTTTTCTCGGAGCGTTTTTACACAAAAAAATTATTTTATAATTCAAATCTCAAAAACGGTTAGAGATAGGAATATATTAATATTAACAAAAGTTATTTAGATTTTAATAAGGTAATCAAAAATGCTAAAATATATAGGGTGTTCCGTTTGAAATAGCAAAGTTGGCATTCACTTCCGGTATAACCGGAAGTAACAAAAACCTCAAAAGATAATGATTTAAAAGCTCAAAGCCAATAATTACACTGGTTAACAAGATTTTTGTCCCAAGCGCAAAAATGTCTGATTTCAATATAATTTTGCATGCTGAAATCAATCATGTTTTCAGAATTTCTCGATCACCCTTAGTTTTTATGTTCCAGTATATGTGATTATTTACCTATAAAATGCACGCATAGGTCTGTACTATAAGAGTCATCTAACAAAAAACTTGTGTCAGGCATTGCTATTTTATTATTTGTGTATTGTAACAATAACTTGTTGTGACTAGAAATAACAAAGTGTGCTCTGTGTGTCACGCGGAACATGTCTTGGCTTGTTGAGACCTGCAAGCAGTTCCGAGTCCTACATAACATTTATTGTTGTTTTAGTTATCGGCTAGAGCTCGGTGAATGAACATATACGCAGACTTTTTTAACGTTTTGAAGAATGTGCTGTGGTGCATTTTAAGCTATTGTAGTGTAACTCACCTGTAAAAATGCCAAGAAATTGTGTAAACCACCCGAACTCTTTTTGCTACATCTGCGGTGAATTGACATTTAAATCTCAAAAACGGTCTTTCACGCCTCTCGTTAATAAATGCTATGAACAGTATTTCAAGTGTAAAGTCGGCGATCAAGACAAAAGCTGGGCTCCCCATATTTGCTGTGTTACGTGTGTCAGACTTCTTACAGCGTGGGCAAAAGGTAAACGACGACTTTTGCTATTCCCATGATTTGGAGGGAACCATCAGACCATATTACCGATTGCTATTTTTGTCTTACAAATATCAGTGGTATAACTTCTAAATCCAAACATACTGTTAAATATCCTCATATTCCATCTGCACTGAGACCAGTGCCGCACAGTCCGGAATTACCAGGGCCTGACCCCCCACAAAATATGACACCGAGCGACGATGAAACTGCCGATGACGAAGTAAACAACGAAAGTTTTTCAGCCGAAAATATTGATCTGGATCCAACATTTACACCAGATTCGTCTTCTTGTGCGCCGCATCTTCTAAGTCAAGAAGAACTTAACGACCTTGTCCGAAAAAGCAGCATGGTTTTCTTTCAAGGACATTTGCAACGGCGTCTTGGGAAATCGTAAATCCGAAAATTACGTAGAGAATGTTAACAATTTATTGGTCTCATATAAAGCCATGGGTTGCAACATGAGTCTAAAAATACACTTTCTTCATTCACACTTGGACTTTTTTCCGAAAAACCTTGGAGCAGTAAGTGACGAACATGGCGAGCGATTTTACCAGGACATTCTGGACATGGAGAAGAGATACCAAGGCAAATGGTGCCCCGCTATGTTGGCAGACTATTGCTGGACGCTGAAGAGAGATGTTTCTGATGCAAAGTACAGTCGAAAGTCATATATGACCACATTTTCTAAGTAAATATATCACTTTGTACTTTATTTTTTCATAACTTATACCCATATTATAATATATACGTTCACAAAAATTCATTGCTTTGTCACTTTAAAACCCTGCGTGATGGAAAAATTCTGAAAACATATATGAAATACGTTTAAAAAGTACTACCAAGTACACCCACTTCAGCTCGTGGGACAAAAAAAATCTTAAATTTTGTTGACCAGTGTTATTACTGCTATTTTTAGAAAGATAAGTTTACTTGTTTCCGAGATCTTCTAATAGGCCACTCAACGTGAATCGCCCTGTATATTATTAACACATAACAAGCAAGGAGATTAAGTTACTTTAAGATTTTAATTTATGTTGATCAATAATTTGATATTTGTGTTTCGGTTAACGTATCAAAATGTATATTTGTTCCTTAGAATATGACCCAGTATATAGTTTGTCTATCTAACCAATGTCTACACTACAAGTTGAGACCTATATAACTAGATTATTTAATAGTAGGTCTCTAAATATCATGTTTTTGTGATTGTCTATTTAGATTTTAGGTCTGAAGGGTCTCACCGCCGACTGATCCGTAATTGTTAATGGCCCAATGTACATCAGATGTAATCTAATTTAATATACATTTACACCAAAAAAAGTTGTAATTAGTATCAAGACTCCATTAAATCTCTTTGTTTTGGTGTAAAGTTAATTAAATATATTATACGGGGTGCAACTACATCTTCCAGGGCGATGTCGATTCAAATTTATCGCCGAACGCACTATGTTCATAAAAATACTCGCTTCTAAGCGATATTTCAAGCGCCACCTATGTCGGTTTTAATCGACGACATATGTATCGATTTCAAGTCGCTTGTGTAATAAAGATAGATATAATTTAAACAGATCACCCGGTCCCCTTGGTTCATGAGAAACACTCAAATACACAGAGACACCCAAATGGAAAAGTTATCAACACATATAAATAAACTATCGAACAGTTTCTTCCAAAACTTGCAAGATAATAATAATCAAGAAATAAAACACGCGTTTAGAGAAATTCCAAACCCCAGACAAAAGTATCAAAGGCCAAGAGATCCACCACCTCAAGAAATAGATTAAGAAAGCAGGAAACAAAAACGTTTAAAACAAAAATAAAAAACCAAAATCAAAAGAAAACAAAATAGGCAAGAAGCAAAGCAAGCAGAAAAACAAAAAAGGCAAAAAGCAAAATAAGCAGAAACAAATCAAAAAAGGCGAAAAGCACATGAACAACACCAAAAACAGTAGAAAAAGAGAAATTAAGCCAAGAAAATAAAAAGACAAGAAAAACAGAACAGATTAAAGTAAATAAAACAGTACAAAAACCAAGAAAAAGAAGAAAAATCAAAAAACCAAAAAAGGAAATAATCAGCCAGAAACAGAAATTCAAAAAAAACACGCCATCTAGTGGGAAAATCAAAATACAAAACAGTTAATACAATGAAGTAAAAATAGTAAGAGGTCTTCGACCTAACTAAAAATGCTAAATAAAATATAAGAGAGAGATCACCCGCTTGTCTAACCTCTAACCCAACTTTTAAAATGTTTTCACAACAAATAAAATTTGTTTGTGAATCGTAAACCTCTTCTGCAAAAGTTTAAGAAAGAGAATTATTGAAGGTTGGAGACAATGATGTTTCTTGAAAGATAGAATAGTTTTGGACTTGCATTGTCTTTAATTTGTTTTACATCACAACGTTTCAACTGGTAAGTATCTCCAGTCGTATTCACCTGAAGACGACTGGAGATACTTACCAGTTGAAACGTTGTGATGTAAAACAAATTAAAGACAATGCAAGTCCAAAACTATTCTATCATTCAAAGAGAATTATGTTGTCCATTAATATTTTTGATCAAATATTACTGAGGGAGGAGAAGAGAGAGTTCGACGCTTTGCCGTCTGAGCCACAGGATCATGTTAAAAATTATGGTAAAATCAACTCAATAATATGTCTACATAAAATTAATTTTTTATGTACATTCAGCAGGTTTCATTATTGATAAAACTATTATAAACCGCGGTTGTAGCTCAGAGGTAGAGCTACTGGCATTCAACCGCGGCGACCCGAGTTCGATTCCCGGAGTGGGCATACGTACAATAAAAAAACTATGTCCGAAATTTAGTGGATTTAAGAATGCAGGGAAGAGTGTAAAAGGTATCATCTCCCAACCCACCCCATTCACGCCGGTAACCAGGCCGGATGAGATCGGACATGGGGTGCGGAAAAAGGTACACACTCTTCAATCGGTAGGTCATCCAATGGCAATAAACCAAGGGTTGATAGCCCTTGGGGGGTGTCGCATAACTGAAGATCGTGGTTCGGAACCCACGTTAAACTGTAGGTCCCCTCGGGAATGGCCCTGACAGCGAACGAAGAGGAAAAAAGCCTAATTTGAAAGAAGGACAGAACGGCAAAAACTATTATAGAAGTTTTGTTATATTGAATAAATTAATAACATAATATACTTTATACATACAAATTATATAATTTAGGGTCTCAAAAAAGCAGACGGAGCCTCAGTAAATACCCTAAACTGTGATTTATAAGAACGCTACAGAGGAATAAATTTTTATAACAATGTTATAAACTAATGGGAAATTTCCGGATTCGTGAGAACAAAGCACAGAGGAATGATAGGCTGGCTCTGTCTCCAAAGGGAAATAGGGAAATTTTTTATGCACAGTATTATATTCGTAGGATATTCTTTAGGATCACTTGAGTTGTGATCTTCTAAAAAAATACCGTTTCCGTATTATGTGCATTGGTGAAATTTTTTTTTAAAATGGGAAATTTTATTTTAAAGGTTGCAACACTATTCAGCACTGACAGTAAGAATATAAAATTTTGCCGTGCAGTTTACTGGAATAGCCTAATTTTCTCCTCACTTAAGTGTAAAGGACACAGCAAATATCCATGTGAGCGTACAAAATAGCTATTTATACAATTAGTTGCGAAATGAGTGTCTTTTAGGCACGCGACGTGAATTGTCCTACGAGGCGAAGCCAAGTTGGACAACACGTCAAAGTGACTAAAAGACATTGTTTCGTAACGAGTTGTATACAATATTTTTTCTACTGAGGTTTTATAATAAAAAACTTAATTTTACTAACATTTTATTACCTATGTTTCATTTACACCTTTCATGTCAAAAAAATCGACAGTTGTCAAAAAAAAATTCGATTTTTTTGTCAAAAACTGCGACAAATATAAAAGTAAAAATAAGTGATTTAGAGCAGTGCTACTCAAACTGTGGTCCGCGGACCAGTGCTGGTCCGCGAGCCGATAGTAGCTAGTCCGCAAAAAAACCATACAATATATGTGAGAACCTTGTGAAGGGCTGTATTCAAGATGTGTGTCTCGAAATGTTGGGTGAATTGGCCGCTAAAAAAGTTGCCAATATTCCACTGTCCAATGATACGGTAGCTCGAAGAATTCACGACATTTCCATCGACCTAGAAGAACAACTGATAGAGCAGCTAAAAGAAGCTCAGTTTTTCCCATTGTAGCTAGACGAGTCAACTGATGTGACCAATCTGGCCATTTTGGCAGTGTATGTGCGCTATGAATATAAAGATGATATGAAAAAAGAATTCTTTTTTTCTGCGTCACTTCTGACCAACATTACTAGCTCAGAAATTCTCAAGATGTTAAATAACTTTATTGTTAAAAAATATGGCCTGGACTGGCAATTTTGTGTAGGCGTATCTACCGATGGTGCAGACGCAATGACGGGGAGACACTCCGATGTAGTTTCACAGATTAAAGCTGTCGTACCCTATTGCAAATCCACACACTGTTTTATTCATCGAGAAAATCTTGGTACAAAAAAAATGTCGACAGAGTTAAATAACGTTCTTGGGGAAGTAGTTAAAATAATCAACTATGTAAGAGCAAACGCTTTGAACTCACGGTTGTTCGCTGCCCTGTGTCAAGATATGGGAGCTGAACATGCACAATTACTATTGCATGCTGAAGTACGTTGGTTGTCAAGGGGCAAAATCCTTGCCAAAGTACTAGAACTGAAGAACGAACTTTATTTATTCCTTTTAGACAAAAACCTACTATAGCAGCGGTATTTGAAGATCTCAACTGGATGGCTAAACTAGCGTATTTAACTGACATATTTGCTATTTTTAATGAGCTCAATGCATCAATAAAAAATTGAACATCCCACCCTAAATAAACATATTATATTCTTTCAAGATACGCTACAAAAATGAGAAATAAACCATATTTTCAAAGTAAATTTCTACTTATTTTGTTTGTAAAAGTAATCTTGGGCTCTACTTTGGTAAAAATAGTACTTATGGTAGTCTTGTAAATATTCAATATAAAAAAAAATTGCAAATACAATAATGTAAACAAGAAACAATAAAAAAACAAACGTGTGTAATAATTAATATTGATTAATTAATTAAAATAAATTACATAAAAATTTTAAGGCGTGGGAGGCCCAGGGGCTTTATGTAATATTTTTGACTAAATATCGATATCGGATATCATTAAAAAAGGGGCGTGGCACCCAAAAATGTTTCGCCTCCGGGCTCACTCTGGTCCGCGAATAACATGACAAAATAATTACTGGTTCGCGACTCAAAAAGTTTGAGTAGCACTGATTTAGAGGACTCAGACATTGAAAATGCCGCTAATGACGCAATGGTGTACCTTGTTCCCCAAAAATCAAGAAGTTTGTATGAGGGCACATACGAAAAATTCCAAAAATGGTGTTAAGAAAAAAAGGTAAAAAACTTATCAGAAAAAGTCTTTTTGGCATATTTTTCACTATTATCCGATGCCTATAAGCCATCAACTTTGTGGAGTACTTACTCAATGCTTCGAACGATGGTTTATTTGAATAAAAACGTTGAGATGAAGACATTTACAAACCTAATCGCATTTTTGAAAAGAAAATCTACAAGGTATAAGCCCAAAAAGTCGAAAGTTTTTTCTAAAGAACAAATAGAAAGGTTTGTCAAAGAAGCAGACGATAAGAACTATTTATTGAACAAAGTCATACTTATTGTGGGAATCTCTGGAGCATGTCGTAGAGAAGAACTCACATATTTAAATATGAATAATATCGAAATTTCGGAGTCTTTAATTAAAATATCCATTCCAAACACTAAAACAAATATTGCAAGAAGCTTTGTAATTAGCGAAGGCTCTATTGACGGCATCAACTTCTTGAATATTTTCCAAAAGTACGCGCAGTTACGTCTAGCCCACATAACCCATGAAAGATTTTTTATCGCATACAGAAACTCCAAATATTCCAGACTTCCAGTGGGTATTAATACAATTGGATCAACACCAAAGAAAATAGCTGAGTTCTTGGAGCTTCCAAACGCTAAAGAATATACAGGCCACTGCTTTCGAAGATCTTCAGCAATTTTTTTAGTTGACTCTGGAGCGGATATATTGATGCTAAAGCGACATGGAGGTTGGCAGTCAAATACCGTGGCTGAGGGGTATATAGAAGATTCTTTAGAAAATAAAAGAAAAATTTCCGAAAAAATTCTTGGTCAAAAATCTTTGGACGCTAACAACAAACGTGTTAAATGTAATGAATCCGAGTGTTCTACCAGCTCTACTAGTGGCATGGGTTTAATTGATATTGCTGTTGCAGATTCTATTACTATTCAAAGTTCAAATTCCTCATCAATTTTACAAAGAGAAATATCTCAACGAACTGTTTTAGGTTACCCCAGCATTAATTTTAATAATATAAGTAACTGTACTGTTAATATCTATAATAAATAGGTAAAACTATAGTCTGTGTTTATACTTGTTACTTTTAAGCACGTTGTTCCTGGTAACGTGCTTAAAAAATTTTTATGTTTTACCTATCTATTATTGATCTATAATACCTTAGAAACGGAATATGTTATGATAGCAATAATACCTGCTATCACACCTAGGGCATTATAAGCGGGCATTATGATAATGCCCGCTTATATTACCCTAATGCGCTAATATGGAAATTTTATTGCTTATCCAATTTTATTTCTCTCACAATAAAGATCAAGTTTATACAAAAAATAATTTTTTCTTTAAACAATACTAAAAATTAAACTTTATTTCCAAAATAAAAATTACAATTTTGAAATGTCCCGGAAAATGTAGCTGATCCCACTATAGAATGGTCGGTGTTTTTTGTGATGGTAGCAGCGGTGGTAGCACTAACGCTATTTTGTATAGAAGAACAGTCTATTAAAGAATTTTCAATAGTCGCTACGGAATTAACCTCGGAATTAACTGAATTGGCAATCATTTTGGCTATTTTGTTTTTGGATGAAATACTTTCTTCTATATATCCTTCAGCTACTGAAGAGCTTTTCCATTTCCCATGTTGTTTTAGCGTTTCAAACGAAGCACCTGCCTCAACAAGTAAAGTTGACGATGTGCGACGCAAACAGTGGCCGGTGTAAGCTTCTGCATTATCCAGTTTTAAAAATTTTGCGATCAATGTTGGGACGCTTCCTATGGTATTTTTTCCAATGGGTTGTACTGTACATCGACCCTTTCTATAGGTAATAAAGAATCTTCGCTCCTTTATTCCAGCTGGTCTTAATGTTGTATACTTTTTTATTAAATTTAAAGCGCCTAAATCTTCTTCGATGATAGTAAAACTTTTTGAAGTTGAAGTTTTAGTTTCTGGTACCTTTATAACCAAGACTGTTCCTCTATCTTCAATGTCATCAATGGTCATTTTGACCAACTCATCTCGTCTTAAACCTCCAAAAACACCCATTACCAATATGACTTTGTGTACCAAGTAGATATCATCAGGAGCCTTCTTAATAAATTTTAATATTTGTTCTCCTTCCAAAACTTTAGACTTCTTCGGGACGTATCCTTTCGACTTAACTTTTAAAAAAGATATGAGACGATGGTATTGCGAAATGTCTATATTTTCATAGACCATCAACGTAGACCTTAGGGTAGAATACTTGGTCCAGAGAGAGTTCGGACTGTATTTTTCCGACTAAAAATAATAAAGTTTGTTAAACATATGTATTAAAATAAAATCAATAACTTACCAGTTCCTGGAAATATGCCATTAAAACATTTTCGGTTATTTGAAGAATTGTGTTCGTATCTTTCCAAATACCAAATATGCCATACTCCCGATCATACTGTTGCCTTGATTTAACTGGCAAAAGATTTTCGGTCGCTTTTATGACCTTTTCTCTTATATTTTGTGGAATTTCTTCCATTTTGAGCAAATCGTTAAATAAAAAATGCCAACTGACTAACTGACAGAAACATCAAAGTCAAACTTAACACCAGTCATTATCTACTTACGTATACAGGTACAGGTGCAACTTATTTTTTATATTGCGAATAAATAATGTAATTAGTCATTGAAAAACTCTTTTTTAGGTAAAACATAAAGCATTGTATGCACCACGGGCTTTACTGGACTATAATGCCCATCAGGCAGAAACCTATCCCTCGGGCCAGAGGCCCTCGGGCTATTTCTACCTTCAGGGCATTATAGTCCCCGTAACGCCCTTGATACATAAATAGCTATTAAGCCCAAAAGGAGGTTATTAAAAAATCATAATGACAATCAAAAAGAGGTTATTATAAAACGTCAGTAGAAAAAATAAATTTCGGGTATTTTGACCTCAGGCGACATAAATTTTTATAACTTTTCCTATTATTATTCATTACCGCTCTAGTTCCTTTTTTGATACCTCATTCAGTTTATATTGCCTTTCGCCATTTGTTTTTCTTCGATCTACAATTTTAAAAGAAAAACGGTTTAAGAGATAAATAGAGAATAGTAGTTTCATCTAAAACATAGATACGTTCCAGCTACTTGATATTTAATTGTTTACTTGTGAACTAGGAACACATCGACCAATAGAAATAAACTTTTTAATTTTTCTTATTTTAATTTACAATAATATTATCCTGAAACTTTGTTTTTATTAAAACTAGGACATGTACTTTTTTTTGAAACTATTTGAACTTCATAAGGTACACAGTAAGAAGATTAGGTTTATTTTGACTATAATATACAATATTAATTAATAAGTAAATATACAGGGTGATTCAGATTAATTATGCACTATTACTATCCCCTTCTAATATCAGAATAGAATTGGATAAATACAGGGTGGCACATCGAATACGAGACAGTTACTGGCAGCTCAGTTATTTTTTGGAAATACGCTCAGACCTGTCGATTTTGTTTTTGAGGGGGACACAAAATTGGCAAAAAATCACTTTAACATGTGCATCCCCCTGGACGGGGAAGGCACCATCCCTAAAATCTTAAATAGAAAGGGGGAGTGATACCTTATTTTAATGGTCTTTTAATTCCCTTTACTACTGAACTGAAGTACATTAATTTTACATTATTATAAAGGGAATTGAAATACCTTTAAAATAAGATATCACTCGACCCCCCTTATCATTTAAGATTTTAGAGGTGGTACCACCCGCTCCCAAGGGGCTGCACGTGTTAACGTAATTTTTTGCCAATTTAGTGTCCCCCTCAAAACAAAATCGACGGGTCTGAGCGTTTTTTCAAAAAATAACTGAGCTGCCAGTAAATGTCTCTGTTTCGTTTTCGATGCGCCACCCTGTATAATCAAACTAATGACATTGTTTAGCTGATTAAAATGGTCAAACTGAAAAATCCTAATAATTATTATCTCATGACTCATACAGGGTGATTCAGATTAATTATGCACTATTACTATCCCCTTCTAATATCAGAATAGAATTGGATAAATACAGGGTGGCACATCGAATACGAGACAGTTACTGGCAGCTCAGTTATTTTTTGGAAATACGCTCAGACCTGTCGATTTTGTTTTTGAGGGGGACACAAAATTGGCAAAAAATCACTTTAACATGTGCATCCCCCTGGACGGGGAAGGCACCATCCCTAAAATCTTAAATAGAAAGGGGGAGTGATACCTTATTTTAATGGTCTTTTAATTCCCTTTACTACTGAACTGAAGTACATTAATTTTACATTATTATAAAGGGAATTGAAATACCTTTAAAATAAGATATCACTCGACCCCCCTTATCATTTAAGATTTTAGAGGTGGTACCACCCGCTCCCAAGGGGCTGCACGTGTTAACGTAATTTTTTGCCAATTTAGTGTCCCCCTCAAAACAAAATCGACGGGTCTGAGCGTTTTTTCAAAAAATAACTGAGCTGCCAGTAAATGTCTCTGTTTCGTTTTCGATGCGCCACCCTGTATAATCAAACTAATGACATTGTTTAGCTGATTAAAATGGTCAAACTGAAAAATCCTAATAATTATTATCTCATGACTCATACAGGGTGATTCAGATTAATTATGCACTATTACTATCCCCTTCTAATATCAGAATAGAATTGGATAAATACAGGGTGGCACATCGAATACGAGACAGTTACTGGCAGCTCAGTTATTTTTTGGAAATACGCTCAGACCTGTCGATTTTGTTTTTGAGGGGGACACAAAATTGGCAAAAAATCACTTTAACATGTGCATCCCCCTGGACGGGGAAGGCACCATCCCTAAAATCTTAAATAGAAAGGGGGAGTGATACCTTATTTTAATGGTCTTTTAATTCCCTTTACTACTGAACTGAAGTACATTAATTTTACATTATTATAAAGGGAATTGAAATACCTTTAAAATAAGATATCACTCGACCCCCCTTATCATTTAAGATTTTAGAGGTGGTACCACCCGCTCCCAAGGGGCTGCACGTGTTAACGTAATTTTTTGCCAATTTAGTGTCCCCCTCAAAACAAAATCGACGGGTCTGAGCGTTTTTTCAAAAAATAACTGAGCTGCCAGTAAATGTCTCTGTTTCGTTTTCGATGCGCCACCCTGTATAATCAAACTAATGACATTGTTTAGCTGATTAAAATGGTCAAACTGAAAAATCCTAATAATTATTATCTCATGACTCATACAGGGTGATTCAGATTAATTATGCACTATTACTATCCCCTTCTAATATCAGAATAGAATTGGATAAATACAGGGTGGCACATCGAATACGAGACAGTTACTGGCAGCTCAGTTATTTTTTGGAAATACGCTCAGACCTGTCGATTTTGTTTTTGAGGGGGACACAAAATTGGCAAAAAATCACTTTAACATGTGCATCCCCCTGGACGGGGAAGGCACCATCCCTAAAATTTTAAATAGAAAGGGGGAGTGATACCTTATTTTAATGATCTTTTAATTCCCTTTACTACTGAACTGAAGTACATTAATTTTACATTATTATAAAGGGAATTGAAATACCTTTAAAATAAGATATCACTCGACCCCCCTTATCATTTAAGATTTTAGAGGTGGTACCACCCCCTCCCAAGGGGCTGCACGTGTTAACGTAATTTTTTGCCAATTTTGTGTCCCCCTCAAAACAAAATCGACGGGTCTGAGCGTTTTTTCAAAAAATAACTGAGCTGCCAGTAAATGTCTCTGTTTCGTTTTCGATGCGCCACCCTGTATAATCAAACTAATGACATTGTTTAGCTGATTAAAATGGTCAAACTGAAAAATCCTAATAATTATTATCTCATGACTCATACAGGGTGATTCAGATTAATTATGCACTATTACTATCCCCTTCTAATATCAGAATAGAATTGGATAAATACAGGGTGGCACATCGAATACGAGACAGTTACTGGCAGCTCAGTTATTTTTTGGAAATACGCTCAGACCTGTCGATTTTGTTTTTGAGGGGGACACAAAATTGGCAAAAAATCACTTTAACATGTGCATCCCCCTGGACGGGGAAGGCACCATCCCTAAAATTTTAAATAGAAAGGGGGAGTGATACCTTATTTTAATGATCTTTTAATTCCCTTTACTACTGAACTGAAGTACATTAATTTTACATTATTATAAAGGGAATTGAAATACCTTTAAAATAAGATATCACTCGACCCCCCTTATCATTTAAGATTTTAGAGGTGGTACCACCCGCTCCCAAGGGGCTGCACGTGTTAACGTAATTTTTTGCCAATTTTGTGTCCCCCTCAAAACAAAATCGACGGGTCTGAGCGTTTTTTCAAAAAATAACTGAGCTGCCAGTAAATGTCTCTGTTTCGTTTTCGATGCGCCACCCTGTATAATCAAACTAATGACATTGTTTAGCTGATTAAAATGGTCAAACTGAAAAATCCTAATAATTATTATCTCATGACTCCAAGTCATTACATAACTAAATTATTTTTTTGTAGTTTTGTAGATTTATAATACTTATATTAAGAATAATTCGTGAACATATAAACAATATCTTTTAGCCATTTTAATAAATATAGTGTACATTACCTATTTTTATTTTTTACTTGCAAATGTTTCTGGGAATCGTTAGAGTTTTATATTCAGGTGACAAAAGTCGTCATTAGAAATATAGGAAATGTAAGCCCGCATCAACAATATCGTTTCTTTTTATGAAAAAAAGTGCTATATTAAAGTATTTTATAAACATAACATTATCATCTCATTTTCTTTTCAAAGATTCAGAATAAATATAATGGGATTTTAAATCTTATTAACGCTCTAATTTATCGCAGATAATACTGCTTTTTTAAGTGTACAGGGTGGAGACTTTAACTGGAATAAATTCGATATTATTAAAACTGCTGAAGTTGCGCCTACAAAATTAGGTATGTGGGGGTTTTGGAGCATGCGGAACTGGATTATAATGTCGGCTCAGTTGCCAGATTTCTCAGCTTTGCGCTACACGTAGTAATTTTGTTATTTTAAATGGAATGCCCAATTTATTTTTATTGCAGTAAATTGGGCGTGTCAAATTTAGTAAGATTTCAAATTAACAAAATTCTATATTTACTAGTTTCTGCGACATGACAACACAGCATTTTCAAAAAAATAAAATAAAATAATTATTTTTATTTAAGAATAAGCATTAGGCTTGTCGGAAACGCCCGAAAATATGAATACCTTATGAACAGTGGGCGCTGCTTCATATTTTCGGGCGTTTCCGATAAGATTAATGCTCATTCTAAAAAAAATGAACTAATAATTATTGAAAATAATAATAATAATAATAATAATAAATGCCTTTATTTATAATCAAAAAAACAGTATTACATTTAATATTAAAAGGGTGGCGGTATCCAACTACTGCTGCTCATACAACCACCCTAATAAAAATAATATTTCTAAAAATAAATTAGGAATATAACAAAAATATTGATAGATAACAAAAAACAAAGAAGGAAAAAAAAATAATAATTAGATATTGAGGGGAAGAAAAAACGGTAAGGTAACAAAATATGTGCTGTTGTAATAATAACATTCAAAGAGGAAGATTATTTGCGTACAGATAAAAGAAAAATTTAAGGACATGATCCTTAGTGCGGGCCGCGACTGGAAATCAAAAATTTTTTGACACGTTTACTAAATGCGCCAGAGCTTGAAGCCCTTCCAATATCATCAGGTAAAGAGTTGAAAGTAGTAGCTGCCATATAACTAAACGAACGTCGAAAAAGAGCGAGTGTGTGCTTGGGAACACTATACAAATCACGATGTCTTGCTTGGACATTATGAACATCCGAACCCTTGACTAGCCTATCGAATAAAAAAAAAATGCTGTGTTGTCATATCTCAGCAACTAGTAGAAATATAATTTTGAAAAATTGGGACCTTATTAAACTTGACACGCCCAATTTACTGCAATAAATATAAATTGAGCATTCCATTTAAAATAACAAAATTACTACGTGTAGCGCAAAGCTGAGAAATCTGGCAACTGCGCCGACATCATAATCCAATTCCGCATGTTCCAAAAGCCCCACATACCTTTTTTTTTTTTTTTTTATGATAAAACACCTGCACTGTAGGAAAAATCCTTTAAGGCGCTCTGGAAGCGGTGCGAGTGCGAAAAAAGCGATTAACGTTGGTCTTGAAACGTTGAAGATTGTATTCATTGGGAAACACGACCTCAGGAAGATCATTCCACAAAGATGACGTTCTCCAGATGAAAGAATTCTTGAACAATGAAGTTCGAGGAGTACTAAGCTGAACAACATATGGATGAGCGGCAGTGGTTCGCCGTGTATTTCTGTTTTGCATTGCTCTAGGTGGAATCAAGTGGGCAATGTCAGTCGAACACCTGCCATGGAAATATCTGTAAAAGAGAGCCAAATCACCAACCTGTCTTCGATGCTCCAGGCTATCGAGAGTCTTGGTCAGCTCGGGGTCGCCGATCAGACGAACGGCTCTCCTTTGAATGGAATCCAGTAGCCGAAGGGTGTGCTTGGGTGCAGAGCTCCAGACATGACCTACCTAATTTTGTAGGCGCAACTTCAGCAGTTTTAATATTATCGAATTTATTCGTAATAAAGTCCCCACCCTGTACAAATGATTTCCATTCATTTTATTCAACTTCTTCCACAGAGCAAACTGGCATTATTATAACTAATTATAAATAGTAGTATGTCCATATCACAAGAGGAAGTAAATTAAGCCCGATGCCGTAGGCGGAGTGCGCAAACTTTCAAGCGCAATATGGACAATCCACTCGAGTTGTACAGTATATTTTTTCTACGACACAACTTCCGAACTTCATGCTAAAATTTAAAAAAAAACATATTAAAATTAGGCATCATAACTTGTATTTTTATTTGGCCGTAAACTTGTGATAATAAAAAAAACAATTGAAGAAATATTCATTTCGTTGGCAAACCCACGAAACATATTACACTGTAATTCATCGATTTGAGGAATTTCTTATATTTTCACAAAATCACTTTAAATATATCTATCTTTCGGCCTGTTGCAGAATATCAGACAAGAAGCGAAATATTTATTAATAAAAATGAACAATTAAATTTTCTCAACTATTGCTAGTTTCATTCAATTGTTCTGCTAAAATGCACTGAAGAAAAGGCGGGTTGAATGGGGTTTTTTCTGCTTTCGTAAGAATTATAACTCCGAAAGTACAACAAAATAGCTGTAGAATTCGTTTTAAAGAGTTAAAAATGGTTTTTGTGCATTAATATGAATTTTTAACATTCGCTATGGTAAAGTTTTTTGAAAATAATGGCCAATTTACAAACTAGCAACACTGTTAACGTAAGAAGAGAAGTGGCAATGCTGTAAAAATACCATAACCTTAAAAAATTTAGTAAAATATGGAATTATTTTTTTTATAGAAAACTTCTAGTTTAGTCTGTTTTGTGTACTCATCTTCACGTTCCACCATTGAAGCAAAATTTACCAGTTATTTTTTTATATCTGTTACGTATAATTTAATGTCTTAAGGTCGATTGGGTTGGATCCCCATTCAAAATATATCAGAAAATATTCCGATGAACAAATATTCAAATGGCAAAAACCAACCAAGGTTAGTAAAAAACGTTCATAAAGTAGGTATGTAGTAAATTTTATGCTTTTAATCTTGTTGTCTAAAAATGAGTGGAAAACTAAAGATTTTTGAAATACGAGAGTGCATCTGTGCACAAATATTTAGTTCGGTCATAAAATAATAGTTTGGTGGAAATATATTTTCGTACTATACCTTAAATTTTCACACCATTTCGTGCACTCTTAAGGGAAAAATTGTATATGGCTAGACTCTGGGATAAATGCTTTGATTTAAATTATAAAAGAATACATTTTATCTGACAGATTTGCATAATATTTTTAAAATATATTCCTAACCTCATTTCTGTCAAGTGTCAGACAACGACTCGTAAAATTTACAATGTGTAAATTTGGTTTCTTTGTATAGTTGGCCACTGTAATTGGACAGTTTCATATCCTAACTAGGATGGATATGAAATCATTTCCGCTCAGTTAACCGGAATAGCCCACTAATGGAAATAAAAAATTTCAATTTGGGAGTAGAATAATAGTTTATACAACAAGAGTGGATATGATGTCCATATCGCACGAGGAAGTAAATTGAGCACGATGCCGTAGGCGGAGTGCTCAAACTTCCGAGGGCAATATGGACAATCCACTCGAGTTGAACAGTATATTTTTTCTACGACCAAACTTACAAACCTCATGCTAAAAAATGTAAAAAAAGTTTTCAGGTTGCCGCGCTCGAACTCACGACCATTGGTTCCATAGTCCAACGCTCTAACGTCTGGACTATTGAAGCGTTTAGTTAATTATCGGAAAACCAACTGATAAATGATGCTACATGAAATTAATTTTCTCTGCACATTCAGCAGGTTGCATTATTGATAAATCTATTATAAATGCGTCTAGATTTTATTATATTGAACAAATTAATAACAAATTGTACCATATGCATTTAAATTATATAATTTAGTGTCTTGAAAAAGAAGGCGGAGCCTCAGTAAAAATAATATACTGTGATTGGTCAGTACTTTTAAAAACAACAATGGCTTCTCTGTAATTGACTACTGTGATTGGTCAGTTTCATAACCTAACTAGGATTGTTATGAAATTTTGCCGCTCAGTTAACTGGAATAGCCTACTTTACTCGCCACTTAAGTGTAAAGGAAACAGCAAATTTCCATGTGGGAGTGGAAATTTTTTTTTACATAGTATTCTGTGTAATAAAATTAAATTTACTTATCATTAACCAAATTATATTCGTCTCTTATTTTAAATTTACTTACCCTTATTTAATTTCACGAAAGCTGTAGTACTTCACAACTGAAATCGATAGTCCTTGTTGCTCGTTAAAACAAGTCTCTAATTCTCTATCGATAAAACGTGTCTTTTGAGCGATTAATTTTCGACTATGTAATATTAGAATGGGGATTGGTAACTGATGTTACAGAATCAAATAACGTTTTCCTGGTGGTTGTCGATGCAGTTCGCATATTAAACATATGCGGCAGGATTAGAGGAAAAGGAAGCGACTTAAAGCGCAGGAAATAAATTTTACTTGCAGGAGGATTTTACGGAAATGAAATAATTTTTCACTATGGTTTAATTTGATTCAAAACTTGAGGTTTCCCTGCCTGAATTTATTTTTTACTTGATATACAGGGTGATTCCTAAGTTGATACTTCTTTTTTAGCTGTTTATAGGAAGCATTAAATTAAACAACCTTTAAAAATAAGGTACTTACATTCATTTATTATTATATGTATCAAATATGGTCCTGTCTACCTTGCCCGTTGAATAGTATTAAGAAAACTTCTGGGTGTAGGATGAGCGCGCAAGGGAAAGCGTTCTGCGTATAATCTCGAAGCATCACTAACCGTAAATTAGCACCATATCTGCTAAACTGCTGGACAATTCAAGCGAACCGAGCTAATTGTTAGGTGAACTTTGGAGTAAAATATTTTACGAACGAATAAAGCTATCGATGCGCGGTTGCAAAATTTAAAAGAGAATTTAATTATTAATATGCATATTTTTTCCGATTTTTTTTTACTTCTAACCTTTAACTGTCTACAGGGTTCAAAGAGTATGTTTTTTTTACCAAAGTTTCTAAGTACCGAATTTCCACAAAAATAATTTTAAAGTATTTTGGATGGCATTTTCTTTATCTCCTATTTATAGGGAACAAAATAAATTCTCAAATATTTGATATCCCTGTTTGTTCATGAAATTTCGATTTTTTTGTCAACCCCTGTAAATTTCAGGTATTTTTGTCATTTGGCCTTACAATGTTTTGTAAGAATGGGTTTTGGTAAGTGATTATAACTTCTTAGGACCATCTCTTTTGCAACGAGTACATTTTAATTTCTTGCGTTTTGTCGTGACCAGTGGCGTACCCATAGTCGGTTTTATTTTAATTATTTTTATTTTATATGCTTCCATTTTTTTTAGGTACCATGGTAACACCATTGTTAATTCAGGAGATATATTTTTCTATTCCGGCCACCTCCATGTCTGTAAGCCGTGTCGCCCGTGGTTGCAAACCGTTCTTTTAGCCGAATGATTGTGGCCTTTCCAACATTATACATATTGGCTACAGCCTCAACTGCCAGGCCTTCATTAAGCAATCTTAAAACAAGTGCGCGTTCGCTTCGGGACAATCGTGTCATTTTTAAAAATAATTATGTGACTTAATGACATCTGGCATGAAACACACGATGTGTGGAAATGAAGGCATATAAAATGAAAAAAAAAACGATTATGGGTACGCCACTGGTCACGACGAAACGCAAGAAATTAAAATGTACTCGTTGCAAAAGAGGTGGTCCTAAGAAGTTGTAATCACTTACCAAAACCCGTTCTTACAAAACATTGTAAGGCCTAATGACAAAAATACCTGAATTTTACAGGGGTTGAGAAAAAAATCGAAATTTCATGAACAAAGAGGGATATCAAAAATTTGGGGAAATCCGGTAGGTACGTAGAAACTTTGGTAAAAAAAAACGTACTTCTCATTGAACCCTGTAGACAGTTAAAGGTTAGAAGTAAAAAAAATCGGAAAAAATGTGCATATTAAGAATTAAATTATCTTTTAAATTTTGCAAACCGCGCATCGATAGCTTTATACGTTCGTAAAATATTTTACTCCAAAGTTCACCTAACAATTAGCTCGGTTCGCTTGAATTGTCCAGCAGTTTAGTTCATTGTTTTTTCCAAATTTTACCATTTTCACGTGTCGCCAATTTAAAATTAACTTGCTTCAGAAAACCCTACCGCAGCGGATAGCTCACCACTGACCCGTAAATTGCATGACTAATAAGAGATAAGACAAACAACATAAAGTATAGCAGGTTACATTTTGATGACCAGACCCACACTTAGATTTTTTACTTCTGTATCTCGCCTATTTTTAAGTTAAAAAAAAATATTTGAAAATGTTCATTTTAATGCCTTCTATACATAACATACAAAAAGAAGTATCAACTTAGGAGTCACCCTGTATAATTTTGTATTTATCTTCGTTAGTTTTGTGAAATTTTCTTTTTAATAATAGACTTCCCACACAAATCAATAAGCCTTTTAAAATAAGATAATAGAATGCTACTTTATTCAGAAACAAAAAGGTTCTTTATCAAATTCCGTAGGTAGTTTTACCCTTGCAGGACAAAGAACGGTTAAGTTAAAAAAATATATTAGATAGAAGGGTACATGTTAAAGAAAAGGTACACTTTATCAAAAATGTTTATATGATTTTTGGTTTTATGTAATTTTAAGTATTAGAAAAGGGATATTAAAATTTTTTGCATCATTGCTATTTAAAATTTTTTAAAAATGGTAGGTCCAAGGATCATGAAAAAATTATTTACCAACTAAATTGCTCGGCAGAAAGTTCGATAATAGTTATGTACGATTTAAGTGTTGTAAAGATTCATATTACAACACGAGATGTTAAAGTTGTCAAACGAGGCGTCAGCCGAGTTTAATAAAACATTGAGTGTAGTAATATGAATTTACAACAAGAATATTGTACAAAATTTTATCTACTTTCATCTATGAATAAAAATATTTGGCAAAAGGCATTATTAAAAATAAAAATGCACCTGTAAAAATGCACCTGCTATGAAGTTTACTAATCAAGTTTTTTATGTTTTTCGCAGCAACAGTGCTGTAATAGATGCCCTTACAAAACGATTTACAGAACTGTAAAATTCATATTATTAAATGAAAGTAGATAAATTGTTTTTATAACACCTTTGTTAAAGGTCTGTAGTTCGGAAATAACATTATAAGTGTATGGTTTAACTAGGACGTAATCAATTCGTTTAATACAAGGTGAGAAATAAGTCCTGCAAGTCTATTTCAGAAAAGTGTAGAGTAATAAAATGGGATATTCCGTCTAGTTCGGCTCAATTTCGGCATCAGCCACAGGAGCAGGTAAATTTTGTGCAATAAATTATTTGTGATAACTAAGCAAAGAAGAAAAAAAGAAGATAATTTGATAAAGAACGAACTATTAGCTATAGCAAATTTCCACAAACATCATTTTATGAAATATGCCGTGGAAGATAGTGTAACTGTGCTGCGCCCACCGCCATATCATTGCGAAACAAATCTCATAGAACTTATATGGGCACTAGTGAAAGGATTTATAGCAAGACACAACACGATTCACACACAGTCACACCATTTTCAGTGTTTGTGAATGAATAACACTAGGCAAAACCCATAAATTGACCCAAACCTGGTTGGTGCTACCTGCACTTGATGAAAATAAAAAAAAATTCATTGAAATCAATTCCAAATTATTTTAAATTTTTCTTACATACCATTTCCTGAACCTACATCTTTTCCCTACTCATCGTTTTGGTAATGCAGATACATTGTGTATACATAAATAATATTTCATAACTTTATGGAATGTGATACTCCATTATTCATATCATGTTGTTTTGACAAAAAATGTTCTCGGCAATAAATTCTAACATTTATTATTTTTCTTTGCAATAAGCAAATTATACATGCTATTTAAGGGAAGGGTATAGCAGCTATTTTCAATATTTTTTTATCTTTGTCACGACAAACCCAGTTTAAAGGGCTTAACGGGTTATGATCTGTAGAATTTCTTGAAGGATAAAGATTGTGTGGCCTAACAAAATGTAAGAATGTAATTTTTTATTGATGCCAATTTCTCGAAAACTGCAAGTTTTAGTTATAGGAAAAAACTCGACTTTTTAATTCTTGGACAACCTGTATATTTCACAATTATTTAAAAGTAAGCCTAATCTCTGCCTCAGCAATTTTTATATTTCGTGGTCGCACTATGATTGGAATATCCTGTTATAAACGCACCATAGATACGTTTTATCGCAATGTTCGATAATAATTGGGTTGCATAAAATTTTTGAACAATAATTAATTAACCAGCAACTTTGACTGTGACATACATGACATTGACAGACATACTTTTCTCACAATCACAGCGATCCGCATACTTTAATTATTAATTAACTAATCACCCAAATTCAATTGTGAGTAAATAATGCATGTCGATGCCATTATAGTCTATTTCAAAAAGGTGTAGAGTAATAAAATGGGAAATTTCATCCAGTTCGGTTCAATTTCGGTGTCGGCCATAGGCGTAGGTAAATTTTGTGCATTAAATTATTTATACCTAACCAAAGAAAAAAAAAGTAATCTGATAAAAAAGGAACTATTAGCTATAGCAAATTTACACAAACATATTTCTATGAAATATGCCGTGTAAGATATAGATGATATACATTGTGTAACTGTGTTGCGCACACAGCCATATCATTGCGAACTAAATCCTATAGAACCTATATGGGCGCAAGTTAAAGGATTTGTAGCAAGACACAACACGACATTCAAAATGAAAGACGTTAAGTTACTGTTTGATCAAGTCATTAAGGAAGTGACACCAGAGAACTGGCAAAAAGCAGCAAAAAGAAGAGGAGATAATGTGGGATCTTGACCACCTGATCGATCGGACCGTTGACCCGTTAATTATTACGTGAAAAGAAGATGACAGTTCCTCAGATGACGAAGAATATTATGATTTTTTATAATTTAATCTCTGCATAATGTATTTTCTATTTTTTTTTATATTTGATAAAAAAAATAAGTGTACCTAATACTATGTACATAATGCGCGCCTTTGTCACACCACTTTCAGTGTTTGTGAATGGATAACAATAGGCATAACCCATAAATTGACCCATGATGATAGTACTACCTGAACTTGATGAAAAAAAAAGGATTTTGCAATGAAATCGATGCCAAATGACGAAAGTGGCCTAAATATTCGTTGGGGCCACTCAGTAGTCCCTTTGCATACCTAATGAGCTTTTATTACTCTACACCTTTCTGAAATAGACTATAATAATACCAATTTTAAACCAAAGCTGACACATTTGTATTCGAACCATATGGGTTCTCGTTTCTACATATCTAAATTAAAAATATAAAACAAAAGTTGTACTCATTGTAGTATCATTGCTCAAAATCCTTATTAAAATACCTTATGATGCCGCGCAACCCTCTATTTTGAAATGGAACGTTCTATATTGAAATTTTTATGCTCTAGAGCAAGAATTATCTTAATTAGCTTAGAATTGTCTAAGCTTTCTTATGATGTTACCAAAGGTATACCTTAATGAAGGAACTTTCGGAGAAATTTAGAATTTCAATATTTAATTTTCAATTGTGCTCTCTTGCGGCAAAATGCGGAACTTACAAATTATTTCCAGGATTTTCTCTTAGCCACTTTAATTACGATTTTTTTCCCTGAGTTTCTATGCCCAGTAGTTTCCGAGATACGGCCGGTATCCATCCATAATGGGACACCCGGTATAATTAAAAATACTATATAGATTTGTAAAACATCACATTTATTGAGAACACGTAGATTTAACAGTCATTCTTAAACAGTCTCTTAAAATGATTTAATAAGTTGATTTATGCAAAATCTGAACATCTAGTACTGATGTATTTCAAGTCCATGTGATAGTCACTACCAGCATTAAAATTTCTAGTTGTTTTCAAAGCTCTCCATTTAAAAAGCTTTTGAAAACTTTTTCTAAATCCCTTATTCATGAAACAGTATGTTATAGGATTGCAACAGCTAGAACTGTAAGCCAAAAGTTGAAGAAAACTAACGCCTACATATCCAATATTATTATACACAAAGTCTTTGTCGAATAAAACTACAGTATTAATTATATACAGTGGAGTCCAACATATAAAAAATTCCAACACGACTACACACAACATTTTGATTACTCGTTTTTTATTGTAAAGGCTGCGTTCAGCGTTAGTTCTTCTTAGTCCCGTAGTT
Source organism: Polydrusus cervinus (assembly GCA_935413205.1). Taxonomy (NCBI): domain Eukaryota; kingdom Metazoa; phylum Arthropoda; class Insecta; order Coleoptera; family Curculionidae; genus Polydrusus; species Polydrusus cervinus. The sequence continues at coordinate 18,065,547 of OW284514.1, read as the reverse complement.
AACCTTTTGTTATTACTCGATCCGATTGGAGAATTTGATTCGTCTGACCAATTTCTTAATGTGGACCAATTGGTATGTGGACGGGCGTTATTCGATCTGCTGCTAGTGCTCCAGCTTGTTGTTGAGTTGCCTTGAACATTGACGTAAAGGTTCACAGTCGAATTGCCTAAATAAATAAAATACATGAGTCTAATGGAATGTTTACAATACAGGGTCCTACGCCTCACCTCCCGTCTTCTGTAGCTCACTTATTAATTAAGTTAGGATTTTGATATTTTGCAGACTTTACCTGTATCCTAGGGCGCATATCAGGAAAATATTTTTGTTTATACAGGGTGTTTCAAAAAAGTGTGACGTCATAAGGATATGTTTTTTTAGGTTACATGCCATATATTTTCTTACTTATTTGGATGCATCTTGTAGTTGCCTACATACCCCTAAAATTTTAATGAAATCGGTTCAGTATTATAGGCGAAACAAAATAAAAACTAAAAAAAATCAGTTTTGCACCACTGGTTTTAAAAATTAATAAAAAATAAAAATAATGCCTCGGTATTAAAATTCTACAAAGGTACTTAATAAATAAGGTCCTTAAGTCTCGTTAACCAAGTTTGATTAATACGAATTGTACAGGGTGTTCAAAATTTAGTGTCAAACTTTGCAAACTTTAAAGCAGTTTATTTTTCTTATTTCAAATTGGAACCCCTCTATATTATTATGTCATTGGATGCAGAATTACAATTCAAACATTTGTTCTAATTACAACCCTATCGGAATTTCTAACGCATTAAGACTTATTTACAGAAAACTCGTTTTATCAACCTTTCCACCAGTCATTATTATATAATAAATATCAAAGGTGGCTTTGAAAAACAATTTATTGGTATTAAAGTTTATTAAAGTAACAACAGCCCATTTTGACTTTAGTTATTTTATAGTTTCAAATATTATTAGATTAGTATTAATTATTTAAGCTATATTATTTTTTGTAATGGAATACAACCAAGAAAAGCTCGTAGATATGATTTTCATATTAGGAGCATGCTAAAAGAATTTTTATTTGTCCTTTTAGTAAATTTTAATATCAATAAATTGTTTTTCAAAGCCACCTTCGATATTTATTATATAATAATGACTGGTGGAATAGTTGATAAAATGAGTTTTCTGCAAATAGGTCTTAATGCGTTAGAAATTGCGATAGGGTTGTAATTAGAATAAATGTTTGAATTTTAATTCTGCATCGAATAACATAATAATATACAGGGGTTCCAATTTGAAATAAGAAAAATAAATTGCTTTAAATTTTGACACTAAACTTTGGACACCCTGTACAATTTGTAGTAATCAAACTTGGTTAACGAAACTGTGAGACCTTATTTATTAAGTACCTTTGTATAATTTTATTAACGAGACATTATTTTTATTAATTTTTAAAACCAGTGGTGCAAAACTGATTTTTTTTAGTTTTTATTTTTTTTTCGCCTATAATACTGAACCGATTTTATTAAAATTTTACGGGTATGTAGGCAACTACAAGATGCATCAAAATAAGTAAGAAAATATATGGCATGTATTCTAAAAAAACATATCCTTATGACGTCACATTTTTTTGAAACACCCTGTATAAACAAAAATATTTTCCTGAACTGCGCCCTAAGATACAGGTAAAGTCTGCAAAATATCAAAATCCTAACTTAATTAATAAGTGAGCTACAGAAGACGGGTGGTGAGGCGCAGGACCCTGTATATTATACAGTATCCACAGTGGCCACACCAGAATTTAGAAAGAGTCTTGTCTATTACTTAGCTAGAATTGCAGCCATGTTACACAAAGAATAAAGTGGTTTTTGTTTCATTTTTAAGTAATTATTATTTAGGTACTACCTACATTTTGTTGTTTTAAAATTTAGTTAATATTTATGTTCATAGTTTCCAGGCTATTGCCATATATGTCAGATGTCAAAAATGAGAAATACGACGCCATTTTAAATTTTTTTAAACGGCAACCAGTGTATTGCATTTCGCGGTCCGATTTCAAAAATATATGATTGTCGTTTATTTCCAACACTTACGGAAATACGACCGCATCAAAAACTACATCGTTCGATTATGTCTTTTAAGTGTCTCACCCCATTAAAAAATAGAAGCTTTGTAATTAAAAACGTTAATAAGTTCCTTGATAATAATTTAATCTTTTGTCCCCGCTTCGTTGGCGGACCGGGTATCCATGTGATGTGAACTTTATTTAAATGGTGCTACCTCTCAACATTTTTAATTATCAAAAAATAATGTCAAAATATGTTAAACAAATTTTATTAGACATACAATAAAAGATTACGTTTCCAATCACAAAGTTTTTATTTTTTAATGGGGTGAGATACTTAAAATAATGTCCCTGTACATATACCGGGTGTTGCATCGTCGAGCGGGACATAGGAAATCCCATGTAATTTTAAATGGGGTCAATTATTGGCTTCCCTAATTATTTTAGAGAAAAATTCTATTTAGGTTTATTAAAGAGCACCAAAACCCACATTCAAAAGAATAACTTTAGATATTTTTGATGAGCCCGTTTATGGGTTATCGCCGATTTCTTTTTAACTATTTCTCCTTTTTATGGCCCCGTATTTGCGGGCACCAGTCAAGGTAAAAGATGACTGTCAAATAAAGTTGTCATTTTGAAATGTGTGCTTTATTGTTATAAAAACTCGTACATCGAAAATATTAAAGGTGTATTTATGAGTACAAATTAATCTGAATAAAACTAAAATAAAGTATCCAATTACAAGGTTAATTATGACATTTTACATGTTTCAATATTTTACTAATTAATAGGTAGGTACTATTAAATTGTTAGAACTTTAGGATTTAAGAAGATGTTCAAATATTCCTCCATTGACTGCTAGACAATAACCAAGGCGATCATAAAATTCTCTTCTTACATTCGCTAGTTGGTAAACTGAAATTCTATTGCATTCGGCAAAAATAGCATTTTTAAACTCGTCTAGATTTGGGTATTTTTTATCTTTGTATATCCTGTTTTTTAAATGGCCCCAGAGAGAGAAATCATTTGGCGATAAATCAGGAGACCTGGCTGGTCAATTTACTGTATGATTTAAGCCAATAACATTTCCATTAAAAGCACGGTTTAAATATTCCCGGACAGCCAGGGTACTATGTGCCGGGCAGCCATCCATTTGGTACCAAACTTCCTAATTTTCCCTGGCAGCATCATGTAAAGTAGGTAAAATATGATCTTCAAGTAGTTCCAAAAAATATTCTGCATTTAAATTTCCTGTAAGAAATAATGGCCCGATAATATTTTCTCCGAAAATTCCAGCCCAAACATTAACTTTTTGTGGATATTGCGTCCTTGTTTCGACAAACCTGTGTTGGTTTTCTTTGCTCCAATATCGATAATTTAAAACATTGGGTTCATTGTTTAAGGTAAATGTGCATTCGTCAGTGAAACAAATCTTTTTTAAAAATTCCCTATCCATGTTTGCTCTTTCAATCATACCAAAACAAAACTCCTGTCGTCGTATTTCGTCCCTATATGAATAATATTTATGTCGTTTCAAAGCTCGTAATGCTGTGGTGTGATTTAATCCTATGTCATCCTCAAATTTCCTTGTGCTGATCTTCCCATCATTTTCTTCCACGCACAATAAAACTTGCAAGTCCCTATCATTTCTTGCATCTCTTCTTTGTTCCTGCCTTTCTTTACATCTGCAGTTATTTATTACAGTGCCTTTTGTCTCAAATTTCTTGATAGTCCTATCGACTGTAGATTTTGCAGGTATCGGTCTATTCGGATACAGAGCAGCAAACATGTCAGACACATTTTGATAACTATTTCCTTGATAATACCATTTAATCATCAATATTTTTTCTTCAGAAGTGTAATTCATGGCTAATATTTTCGATGTACGAGTTTTTATAACAATAAAGCATACATTTCAAAATGACAACTTTATTTGACAGTCATTTTTTACCTTGACTGGTGCCCGCAAATACGGGGCCATAAAAAGGAGAAACAGTTAAAAAGAAATCGGCAATAACCCGTAAACGGGCTCATCAAAAATATCTAAACTTATTCTTTTGAATGTGGGTTTAAGTGCTCTTTAATAAACCTAAATAGAATTTTTCTCTAAAATAATTAGGGAAGCCATCAATTGACCCCATTTAAAATTACATGGGATTTCCTATGTCCCGCTCGACGATGCAATACCCGGTATGTTGATGTAGGTTGTTTATTCTTCCTAGCTGTGCTGTTTTTAACCATACAGATATTCTAATGTTCAACAACTTTTACTCAGTAAGTATATACAATATTCTAGTTTTTTTTGGCACACTACTTATTCCTAAGTAGCTTACAACAATTTACTTTGTTTGCTGACATAACGATATATCCGGTAACTTAGTAGCACCAGATAGAACTAATCCAGACTTCAGTGTTGGGTAATATAATAGCGATTATAATGCATGAGCTTATGACCTAGGGATTACAGAGTTTATTTTGTGTTCCAGAATTTCCTAATAAACAAAATGTAAATTCTATTGTCACTATTTGCTTCTTAATTTAACAATAAAATTACCTTTAACTTTAAGGTTGAGTGGCATAATTGGAGTTAGGTCATATTAACAAATTTAGAAGACAATCTGTTAATGTATACTACCATTAAACATCTACGGATTTTTGGTTATTTGATATTAAAAATATATACAGGGTAAATCGTTTAACTAAAATAAACTCTATAACATAGAAACCATCCGTTCTCTAAAATAATCCAAAAACACAGGTACCTTTTTTTTTCATGCATATCGTATGCATATCCCGGTGTAGAATAATGTTCCGCAATCGTTTCGTTCCCGCACTCCCGCATTGGTTTAAGTAGACCTTTAGAGGAACTTATTCAACGAATAATACACGAAAAGAAAAGATTACTAATGTTACCAATAAATTTTACTTTATGCTAGGGGTTTGCCAGAAGAAAAAGTGGTAAACTTTTCAATAAAGTTTATAAAAATAAAATTATGTAAGAAATTACATTTTTGAAATTCTCGCTTAACGCTATTCAAATCTCAACAGTGTGTTTTTTGTGTTTTTCACTATCACAATACATACATTAACATTTGAAAAAAACTTGGGTTAGTTTTCATTTCTTCACTGAAATATAAAAAGCTTGTTAAATAAAAAAAAGGTACCCGGTTTTTGAATTATTTCAAAGAATTAATAATTTTTTTAACAAATTAATTTTAGTTCATCGATTTACCCTGTATGTTAATATACAGGGTGGTCTACTTTCAACGCATGATGTAATAGCAGCTAAATTACTTAACTTTTAATATTTTTCAATAGCAGAGTTCTAAGAGGGCATAACACCGTAGGTATATAAAATATTATTTTCTAATTTCCTATAAATTTCCACATATACTTTGTAAAAACTGTTACTTGTTTAATAGTATATTACATAACAAGTGATGAAAGTGATACTTTCCAAACGAGAAGATATTTAGCACAAGGCGCCAGCCGAGTGCGGAAATTCTCCGAGTTTTAAAATAATCACTTTCACACGAGTAATATACACTATTTTTCCTACGACCGCAAAGAATTATTAAAAAAGCCTTTGACTTGTGAAAAAAATATTTCAACACTAGTATTGAAAAAAAAAATCAATGCTGTTGGAATAAGCATACTTATTAGAATTATGTTCCACTTAATATCTGGTTTCATAGATTGTCAATATGCTTTTCCTTTATTTGTAGTTTAACTTTTTTATAATTTATATATCATAGGAAGAACTAATCCTGGATTGACTTCTGGATGAACCAGAATGAAAAATTTTAAATTTTAAGGAAAGATGCATTAAACATAAATTTAAAAATCCACCTAACAAGGAAGATTTTAATTCAAAATAATTCTATAAATTATTTAATGTTTTTATAAAAAAAGTCAATACTCCTGATGGGATTTGAACCTGTGACCTTGCGATCTGTAGGCTAGAGCTCTATTCTCTACGCTATGACTACCGATTAACATTTGTTGTTTATTACATGACACTCTCTTTAGCACGATTTGTTTTCTGGTAATAGATTTTCCAGTATATTATTAACATTTTTTATATTTTTAGATGGCGTATTTTCCACTCTAATTCTCAATCACTTGACAAATACATTATAAATAAGTTAAGCACTTTACAATTACTGCTCTCAAAAATTTATTCTTTTTAATAATTAGGGGTGGTTTGTCAAATTGTGTTAAAATATTTTTCTCAAAACGCGTGTGATATACGGCGCTTTCTAGCCAAATTAACCGTGCTTTTTTCATAGGTGGTCGTAGAAAAATATCATATTACCACCACTAAATATCATATATTGTAATATTTAATTCCTACTCTTGAACCATTAAAGTGTATACAAGCCTGGTAATAGGAACATTTCAAATATAATTATTATATTATATTTAATAATAAGGATAAGTATATATAAGTTTGCTCACCTTGCGGTCTAAACCCTCTTTCCGTTTGAATGCCTCTCCATAATGTCCTTATAATTAAAGAATATGTTAAAGCTAGCACGATTAGAGGGAACACCATTAAAACGATGTCCAGAAACAGATTGAATGCTTTCTCGAAGTCAAGTGATGGCCAGTTTTCTCTGCATTTGTGATTACCTGTAACGTACATTGTTTAGAATCTCTTAGACCGAGACGTATATAATACTTAAAAGAAGTACAAAACAAAGTCAGTACGCGGAAACTGCATTTCTAAGTGTTGCATTTGGGGTAGCGTCACACTAAGAAGTTTTACGTGTCTAAGGAAATGCCAGATATTGCAGGATTTATTGTGCTTTTATGGCGAACAGGAAAATATTATACAGTGTTACTAGTAATGCCCGCATCATATGTAATTTTTTTTTATTAATGAGTTTAACAGTTTTTGCTTTAAAAGTAATTCTAAATAGCATGATTAAAAACTTTTAATATTAGTCAACAATTTACTTAATAAAGATAAACAACAAAACAAAAAAAAACACACTGCAATCACACGACTTTCATGCTCTTTCACCAATTGATGAGAATCCAGCTATTACTAAAAATATTTGAAGCGGGAAAGTAGTAAGAAGGCTTTAGTTTAAAAACAAGAAGCTTTTTCATGGAAGTTTAAACACTTTGGAAAAGATAATAAGAAAACATTTTTAGTTCTTTAAATGTCAGGAAAGTTCAGACTCGCTAAAATCAGTTAAAAAATGTACATAAGAAATGAAATACTTTAAAAAATGTTTATATTTACGATATACATTTATCATCCTTACCGCGCTTCGTGGGCTTAAGTTCACTAAGAATGGCGATAGGCATCATACATATGAAACTCCCTATCCATATTGTAATGATTGTTTTGTAAGCGTGGCTAAGAGTCTGCCAGGCAAGTGACCTTAGCGGATGACAAATGGCATAATATCGCTCCACTGAAATGGCTACAAGCGTCCAAGCTCCAACTGAAACTGAACATGCTGAAAAAAAGAAAAACTACGTTAATGCTACAAATAAGTGACTTTAATTTTTTAGAGAAATTGAAAATAGTTTTTTTTATAAAGAGGTCTCTTTTAGCAACCGCACGAACTAATTTTAAATTTTTTTAGAATAATATTTCGTCAGAATAAATTGTTTCTTAAAATAAGCTTTAGCATGTTAAATTCGGTTAATGCAAATTGAAGGTTCAGCTATTTAAGTATTTTTAATTGTAATCCTTCCCCACCCCCGTTACCATAGTAACTACGAAAATAGTTTTAACCAATATATTCATATACAAAAAATTTGTTACTGACCTACACTGCATCGAAGATATTAGTAGAATCACCCTGTATATAGGTAATTTAGAGGCATATATAATTAATATAAGAAAGGAATGAATCACTTTTTAAAGAAGCCATTTCCAAAAAAAAAAAAATCTAAAGAATCTAACGAGAAATAAACCCAGACCAGCAGTAGGTGTTTTTTTCTACTCCTACATGGATGCCTTCTGTTTCCTTAGTGCTAAAGTGATTGGATAAGATATCTATATATATTTAAACTAAACGGATATAATTTTATATCCGTTCAAGTTACGATATCAAACTGATCGATCACAGTGGCCAAATACAAAGAAACCAAACTTATACGTTAGAAATTATACGAGTCGTTTTCTGACATAATATATCAAAAGTGAGGTTAAGAATATACTTTCAAAACATGCAAATCTGTCAGATCAAATTAGTTTCTTTTATAATTGAATAAAAACATTTATCTTAGAGCCTATGTATACAACAATTTGCCATAAAGAGTGCAAAAACTGGTGTCATTTCTACCGAACTAAATATTTGCGCACTTTTTAAATACATCCAATTTTCCACTCGTTTTTAAACCATTACTACGAGATTTAATACATAATTTATACTATATACCTACAAAATCAACGGCCATTAACCTCGGTTGTTTTATTGCCATGCAAGTATTTGTCCACCGCGATATTTTCTAATACATTTTGAATGCAGATCCAACCCCAATCGACCTCAAAAGTTTTAATATACGCAACAAATATAGAAAAAAACTGGTAAATCTTCCTTAAATGGTAATAAGTACATAAAAATAGATAAAATAGACAAAATTATATAACTATTAGAAAATATCATCGTTTAAGGTTGCTTGCTTTTTCGGCTTTTTTCCTGTTCGTTCGCTGCCAGGGCCATTCCCGAGGGGACCTACAGCTTAACGTGGGTTCCGAACCACGATCCTCGGTCCTGCGATACCCCCCAAGGGCAATCGACCGGTTTATTGCCATTATATGACCTATTGATTGGGGTGTGTGTATCTTCTTCCGCACCCCACGCATAACGGCGTAAATGGGGTGGGTTGGGAGATGATACCTTTTACACTCTTCCTTGCATTTATAAATCCACTGAATTTCGGACATACTTTTTTTTAAATTGTACGTATGCCCACTCCGGGAATCGAACCCGGATCGCCACGGTCGAATGCCACTGCCGCGGTATCTTTTAAGGTTATTCTTTTATTTGGGATTACTAATGGTTTTAAGGTTATGTTTTATCGTTTTGTTTTGCATAGAAACAAAAGGTTTGTTCGGGTTTGTTACGAAAGCAGGCAAAGGGTATGGTTAAGAAAAAGAAATTGTCCATTTTTATTAATAAATATATCGCTCTTTATCTATTATTCAGCAAAAGACCAAATGAGAGAAAGACAGATATATTCAAAGTAATGTTATGTAAATATAAGAAAAAAAATCGATAAATATGTTAAGGTGTAATTTAGTCCATGGATTTGCACAGTAAACTAAAAAGACAAGTTTTAATGCCTGATTTCAACAAACTTTTAAAATTTTTAATATCAATAATACTATACTGTCCAACTCAAGTGAAATGTACATATTGCGCTCAAAAGTTTATGCGTTCTATTTTACTTTTTCAAGTGTACTTTGTGAATGAATAGGTATTTTCGCCAGATTGCTTTGTAAAAAATTGTTTACCTATTTTAATGACATCAGTTCATATTAAAATAATAATTTATAAAATAAATTGTTCATGAGATATTATTTTTAACTCAAACTCTTTTTTATTTTTTAAATACGTCCAAACAGTATTTTATTTATTAAAGTGATTTTTTTATGCTAAGTAATATTAAATCAATTTGATATATCCAATATAAATGCAACTCGCTTCAGTGAATCATAATTTAAATTATAGATGCACAATAGGAATTCAATAAAATATTTTACAAAATGTAATAAAACAAAATCACTTTTTTCAATACATGTCATGTATGAATAAATGTATTTTTATTAAAATATTCGTAAAATTTTTTATTAATATGATGTTATATTGTAATGAAGAAACCATTGTATAACCGACACAATAGAAAAAAATTGTACCAATATTCAAATTATAAGGTTGCTAATTTATCTAAAAAGTAAATTAGTTTGTTAGAATATTTCGTTACAATCTAACGATGTTTGATAGGCATATTCTCATTTGCACCCAAACCAACTACAATTAGTAGTAGTACGATACGCGTTTGGTTGAATAATTTTTTTAAAACATTTACAAGCATTTAATTTTCTTATTATTATTAACACATTAACAACTACATACAACACAAATTTACTTATTAAACCACGGCAGTGGCTCAGAGGTGAGTTACTGGCATTCGACCGTGGCGACCCGGGTTCGATTCCTGGAGTACAATAAAAAAAAGTATGTCCAAAATTTAGTGGATTTAAGAATGCAGGAAAGAGTGTAAAAGGTATCATCTTCCCACCCACCCCATTCACGCCGGTAACCAGGCCGGATGAGATCGGGCATTTCGTGGGGTATGGAAGATACACACTCCCCAATCTGTAGGTCATACAATGGCAAAAAACCAAGAGTTGATAGCTCTTGGGAGGTATCGCATGACCGAGGATCGTAGTTCGGAACCCACGTTAAGCTGTAGGTCCCATCGGGAATGGCCCTGATAACGAACGAAGAGGAAAAAAGCCTAATTCGAGAAAAGGGTAAGAAATGACAAGAAATTCAAATATCGGTTTTCAGTAGTGAAAAGGACAACTGACATTGGAAGAAGTCAGTGAAAGCGCGTTAATATATCTTATATATATATATATATTTAAACAACTCTCTTTAAATACGCAACAATAATCACCTGATATATGAATTTATGATAATAGATTTGGAAAACATGTATGTTCAATTAAGAAATATTTAGAGTTCATGACGATACAGATTTATTATGACCTTGGCCCCTCAAATAATCAAAATTCTTTATTTGGTATTAATTGTGTGCCTAGGCTTGTAAATGTTTTACTTTACTTGACTGGTATACATAGTGACTGTAATAATATTTACTTACTGCATGTATAATGTAAATTGTGTGTATGGAATAAACAATATATTTTAGAATGTTCACCTGGCCTCTTCCATATCAGCCAGGTGTCAAATTTTCAAACATGGATGATGATACAATCATTATAATTTGCTAAAATTTCAAACCCTCCATAACTAACATAACGGAATATATTTAGTACGAAATTTTGGATGCATGTCACATTCAAAATTGTAATCCAGTTACGATTAAAGCTCTGCATACTGCTACATTTTAGTAACAAATCATTTTAACTGGCTGTTGTTTAGATTCGCTCATTTGTTTAAATTGCATAAGTGAACCAACTGATTTAATGGCGGATTAGGTTTAAATTCTATTCTACAGTGCTATAACTTAACTATATCGATATTTCAATGACAATATCGAGTGGTTTTGAAGTATTTCTCTTTAACACACGTAATTATTATTTATATAAAACAATGCGGTGTAATAAATTTGCGGGATCGTGTTTGCAGAGTATGCTCTTCATATAAAATAAAATGTAATTCTTCCATAGCTTTTATGGAGATTAGACAAAGGTATTATTGAGTGATGTTTAACGACTGCAATTAAAAAAACATCATACTTAAACAAGAAACGTTTCTTGGTTGTTGTAAAGCTATAAAATCTCAAGTTTTAACGATTTGAGTTGGGTTTTTATTTAACAACAATTTATTTATTTATTTATTTATTTATTTATTTATTTATTTATTTTAAAGCATCAACAGCAAAAAGCCAATTACAGACACTCAACTTAAACTATAGTCAGGCAGCACAACAAAGTCATAAATAACAATAGGCTTAGCAAAGTATGTAACACAGAATTTATAGAATACGTCACAATACAACAATTAGTTTATAAGTAATTTATCCTGTATAAGTTTTTTAAAGCTTCTCAGATTTACAAGGTCGATATCAATATCAGAAGCATACAAATTAAATAAATGACATAATCTATACAGGGGGGAACTTCTGTACAGATTCGTTCGCGGAAAGGTCAGATAAAAAACATTTCGATTTCTAGAATTAACGCGATTGAAGGTAAACGGAAGCTGTTCAAGAATATCAGGACAGTCAATATCACCCTTAAGGATTTTAAACATTGTACACAAGAATATCCTTATCCTTCTTTTACTTAAAGATAATCTGTTAAAAATTCCCAGAAGATCCTCATTATTACAACCCTGAAGTGGATAAATCCCAAATTTTCTATAATGCATGCATTTTAAGAACCTTCTCTGTACTCCCTCAATCATCCTTATCCAAATGTTATACTGAGGAGACCAAATTATGGTGCCATATTCTAAAATTGGTATCACCAAGGTGTCAAACAAATAAAGGCTGACATCAACATTGAAGTTTTTAGTACTTCTTGCAATTAATCCTGCAATTCTTTAGCCACTCTCAATTTTATAAATTATATGACTGGAAAAAGACAAGGTAGTATCAAATAATATTCCCAGATCCTTCTGTTCATTAACCCTCCGAAGCTCCGCATCATTCAACGTATAGTCATGGACAACAGTATTTTTATTAAGTGTAAACGACATACAGGCACACTTATTTACATTTAAGTTAAAACCATTTACATTACACCAACTAGCAACATCACAGAAGTCCTGCTGAAGTGTCTCACAGTCATTCCTTGAATTAATCTCAAGAAAAATCTTAAAATCATCCGCAAAAACTAAGCCCTTTGAATTCCTAACCTTAGTCATAACCTTGTTAAAAGCTACTATGAAGAGCAGCGGTCCTAGATTAGAGCCTTGCGGCACCCCTGATGTACTCTTATAAACAACAGATCTACATTCTTTTACTTCTACATACTGTCGTCTATCGTCCAAATGTGACTGAATCAGTTTAATTAGAAAAGGAGAAACATCTAAGTCAGACAAAGAGTTTAGAATAACACAATGCCTTACTCTGTCAAAGGCTTTCTCCATATCAACAATGTAAACATCTGCTTACTGGCCTTTCAATCATTTGACATTTTGTAGAATAACAGATAAAGAGCGATATATTTATTAATAAAAAAAATCGGTTGGGGTTGGGTCCGCCCCCGTTCAAAATATATCAGAAAATTTCGCGGTGGACAAATATTGGCGTGGCAAAAAACCAGACAAAGTTAGTGAAAAACGTTCATTTACCTACGTATATGTAGTACTTTTGATGCATTAAAATTTATAGTAATTGTCTAGAAATGAACGGAAAACTGGAAATTTTTGAAATAAGAAAGTGCATCAGTGCACACATTTTTAATTCAGTCAGAAAATAACAATAGTTCGGTAGAAATATATTTGGGTATTATACCTTTAATTTTTGTGCACTCTTTGGGAAAAAATTTTGTATGCATATACTCTGAGATAAATGGTGTGATTTAAATGAAAAAGAACATATTTATTTCATCTAACAAATTTGCTTATTTTCGAAGACGAGTCGTAAAATTTAGATTGTGTAAATTTGATTTCTTTGTAATTGACCACTGTGATTGGTCAGTTTCATATCCTAACTAGGATGGATATGAAATCATATCCGTTCAGTTAACCGAAATAGCCCACATTTCCAATCATTTGTAAAAGAAACAGCAAATTTGTATGTGGGCGTAGAAAAAATATATTTTCCAAATAAATAATATAGTAGTAAAGTCACGGGTTGATCATGATCATGTCAGGTTGCTAGTTAAAATTTGTGTATTGTTGTTTTGTTTATCTTTGGCAAAACTGTTCGGTGTAATCAAACAAAAGAACAATACATTGTTTACTTTGCGCCCTCCGCCCACAGTTATATTTAATTAAAATTTGTTGTTTATATAAAGCGCCAATTAATTTAATAATGAACGATGCTATAAATAAATATTTTCATGTAAATGAAAAATAACATAGTAAATATTAATTTTTTTTAGTTCAAACAAAATGGCAACTGTGGCCCACATTCGATAAAAAGAGAACCGCAGAGCTATTGAGACACAGTCGAAAAGACGTGAGAAATATTACTGCGGTTGTTACCGGACATTTCCTCTTCGGTAGACATGCCGAATGTATGCAAATACCCACTAACGACTTCTGCAGAAGTTGCAGAGATGAGGAAGAGGAAGAAAGTATTCAACATTTTCTGTGTGACGGCCCTGGCCTCGCAAGAAGGAGGTTCACTACTCTGGGTGAATCATCTTTCGATAGCCTGGAGGAACTAAGCAACTTACAACTTGGACGGCTGAGCAGATTTCTGAACAGTAGTGGCTGGTTTGAATGAGTTGTTAAAATCCTTCCGCGGTTACGTCGCACTAACCATCAGAGATCTGATGAAGGTGGGTTCTACGGAACACGTGTGGTATCACAACGGACCTAATCAGGACTACGTGAGACTGTTTGGTCAGAACTAAGGGTCTGCCACTCTTACCTAACCTAACAAAATGGATGACTGAATTCTTCAAACATTTTAAAATAAAAGGATACTTAAAAACTCGATGTGCAATCTGTGGGTACAGATTTAAAGTGAATGACGACGTCGCCCAATGACGTCTTCTTTATGTCAACCAGGGTAGGGCAGTATTTGCCGCGCATGGATCTTCTACTGGATGAAGAATATGTTTAACCATATTTTCTTCTGATTTACAGCCTCTGTATGAAGGTGTGTGGCATAGCTTTATTTTAAAAAGGAGTTTTTCTACCACATTACTAGAAAACGTCATTTTTGAACCCGAAACAAAGGAGGAAAATGGTTCTTTTTCTCTAGCGGGAAGAAATTTTTTTTTCTTCTAATAAGCAAGATTTTTTGGTATATAAATAGCTTTTTCGTAGCTGACAGTGCCCTGTTTAACAAACAACAGTGCTTGAATCTTTAGCTATTCTGTTGTACAAAATACATACTTTTTAAATTAGTCATTACACAACATTTATCTTTGGATTCGTAACAAATAAGATAAACGTGTCTATTTAAGGTTGGAGATAATGATTTTTCTTAAATGATAGAAGAGTTTTGGACTTGCATTGTCTTTATTTGTTTTACATCACAACGTTGCAAATGGTAAGTAGCTCTAGTCATCTACAGATGAATACTTAAAAGGTACAGTAACTATAGCTCTAATTATACTGGCTAGATACACTGGAACATAAACTGAGATGGGTGCAGTCATGCATTCAGTTCGTGCGCGGTATTTTAAGTTTACATCTACTTAACAAAGGTTTCTATATATTCCTTATAATCTAATGAAGTCTTACTAAAACAATCTGGGTTCTGATGTATGATAACAGCTTCCTTGCACTTTCTCTTTCTTTAGTGTGTTTTTTATGCAGAATTTGAGCTTCTGCCTACTTTATATAATGACCGTATGTTCAGACATGGTTAGCGGCTCGTGATTTTTCGGTCTCTCTTTTTACGTTGTTTTTTCTATGTTCCTTGATCCTTGTTTCGAGTGACCTTAGTGTCTCACCAATGTAAGATCTGTCTCATTCGCAGAGGATCTGATCTGACACAGTTTTTCCTGTTTTTTTTTGTTGTTCTTAAAGTCTCTCTCGAGCTGAATATCTTATTGATGTTGTATCGTTGTTCTAGTTTTCTAATTCACTTAGATATTCTTTTGACATATGGAATGCTGAGTGTTGATTCTGACTCTTTTTTGTGTATTTGGCCGATTCTTACGATCCAATAATATATCAACTAAATGCATGGGGTAGTAGTAGGGGTTGTTGAGGTCGGTCTTAATATAGTTAGTTTCTTTATCAAAGGCTTTATTTGAGTTACCGATAGTAATTGCTCCATCCACAAGCGTTCTTACTATGCCATGTTTTGTGTTGTTTAAGTGATTTGAAGTGTAATTGAGATATTGACTTGTATGCGTAGGTTTCCTGTACACTGAGATCGTCATTGTTTCCATTACAAACAATGAAGGTATCGTCTACATATCTCAGCCACGTTTTAGATTTCTTCATCGCTTATTTTATTGCTTCAGAGTTATATTTATTTTTATTTATTGGCGAGATAAATAAGCCCATCGGTAGTCCGTCCACTTGTCTGAAAAACCTATCTATTTCTTGAAAGTAACAATTATCAAGGCAACATGTTAATAGTTTCATGATTTCCAAAATAGGTAACGGTGTTCTTTTCTGTAGAGTCTGGTCTTCCTTAACTCTGCTGCTGATTACCTTTATTACGACGTTTTAAATCCAAGATACAAGTGGAAAATACCAAGCCGCCAATGGACCCTTAAGGATAAACACCTTTAACCTAATTTTACTTATCGGGCTAAACTGCATTTCTGTCAAGTATTAAATTGCTCTTTTAAAAATGGCTAATCTTTTCAGGAGCATGACTTTTGGCTTTTAATAAACTCGACTCGGGCTTTGAACTAAACTATAATTGCTTTTAAAGTCATCGATCCATAAAGTTTTGCTTTAAAAGTCTTTTAGGAATCCATTAAGCTTTTATCAATTTCTTAGTCTTGGAGCAAGTCTACAAATAAGATATTTTAATGCCAAACCATTTAAGTTTCTCACGGTTTTTTACTATTAGATTTTGGCACTTATAAAAATTAAGTATATTGTCGGATATGGATTGGTACCCTTAAGGATAATTTAATCGGTTCATACTTCGCTGTGGTGCTAAGACGCTTAATAGGTGTTGAGTCTGCTGATAAGAATAGGTGTAGTGAAAAGATAGTGTGTGGAACAAGGACAAGGACATTCCTAGTTTTGTAGGAGAAGTTTGTAGACGAAAGTTGATAAACATAATTGTTTGAATTGGTTGGGATAAAGGGTTCCATTTTGAATAGTCCATCCAGGGAAATCCCCTCTTTTAATAAATTGCTGACATAACAAAAAGGAACCCCTTCTCCCATCTGGTAAGGGTTACAAAACATTATAAAAACTCAAACAGACACTTACTCAGTGGAGTTGTTTAACGTTTTCAAGTGTAAGGGTAACCTCTGCCCATTTGGTCATTCAAGTAAAAATGTAGAAACATAATCTCAGATCAAAACAGTTTCCAGCCAGTGAGTAAGTGATCTTGATAATGTTTATTTAAATTGTTAAATTGTTTATTTCTATTTTGGCCTGAGTTGACTCTAAAGCGAAAGTTGTTTTTCTTGAACTTAGAACAAATAACCTCGTATGTGAGTTTTAAGGAAACAACTCTTCTTTAGAGAAAACTCTCTAAATTTACTAATTTAAGAACTTTATTTTTATTTCTAAAAACTTCTATTTTATTCATTATTATGTAATCGTCAATTGCTTTGCTTTGCTTCGCTTAAATAAAACTATTAAAAATCTTTGGTGTTTTAGTAACTAAATAGGGCATTACAAATTAAATAAATTAAAACGTAATTTCAAATCATCTAAGCTACACGTTCCCGTCGCCTATCATTTTGATACGCGACATTTGGTGGAGGTGCCGTTTTCTATACGAGTGTATTTTTATTCTAAATATTCTTCTATAGTCGATTCCGTTATTTTCCTAAATTTTGTATTTTTTAAGGTGCTCTATTATTTTTACTGTAGTGGAATTTTACATTTTTTTTTCAAATTACTTAAAATTTTCTAAAAAACAAAAATGTATAAGCAAGCAAAATTCTAGAGAAGAAAAAAATAGAATATAAGAAACTTAAAATTTTTTTCGTATATTCAAAGGGCAAGCTAGAGAGAACAAAGAGGTTTTTAAATTAATTATAATAGATAGTTTAAGTCCAAGTAGTGTTGAATCGCTCTCCCTAATAAAATCGTTTAATTCAAAAAGTCCAAGTACAGACGTTGACTCAGATCTAGATTTGATATATAAATTAAAAAATACCTTCACTTGAACACCTCCCCTGGATCTGATTCACAACAGTTTTCCCACACAAAAAAGTTACCTTCTCTGAAACTGTAACAAACTAAAGTAATTTTGATCATAAAAAATATTAGAAATTCGGATATAAATAAAAAGTATACACACTACTGTGGCAAAAGTGCAAAAGGAGACCGCGGATCCTGCGGCGACAAGATTCATATCGCCGGAATTATTTTACCCGTCGGAAAAAGAAATAAGATATTTTTTAAATAATTTTGAACGTTGCGCAACGATAATAAATAGTTGGGATATTAAACATAAAAACGTTTATTTTGAAAATTATCTTTTAAATGCAGCAAATAAGTGGTACGCACAAGCGGCGGCAATAAATTAAAATAAAATATGGGAAGTTATAAAATATTGTTTTTGCGAAAAATTAGGTTCTACGATACCAAACCGTGATTTAAGAATTAGAATATTGTTAGCAAAATAATGCTTGAATAAAGGAATTAAAAGTTACTACTATAAAATTATCAAGTTATGTGCTGAATTTAAACATAATATGTATTTTGAAAATGTTTTAGAACATTTTAAAAGTTGATTACATATAAATTTTATTACTACCTTTTTTCTATTTTACGATGATAGTGTGAATTTAATAGAAAAATTATCTGCAATTGTCAATAAATTAAGTGATATTCAAAAGGTAAGAAATTAATCAAACAGTTTTTCTCAAATTTTAGCTTTGTCAGACAAGCCTTTAACGTCTTTATAAAACATAGCACAGTCAAATATATTACAAACTAACGTAACAGAATTTAGAGATACGCCTCAGTATAAAAAAAAAATCAGATAACTCAAATTAATTATGGGGGTACCGCTGAGCAACAACAACCAGTTTTGCAATGCCCTCCGATCAACAATATTTTTTTAAATTTTCAGTCATATAGAATAAGGTTTACGATGTAGTGGTGGATTTTATAAGTTTATATAATGTAAATTATGTATACTTACATAAATATTTTTATTGGTGATAAAAAATTAGAAATTCTATATTATATATATTTATTTAAATCTTTTGGAACAATTTAGGATTCTACACTAAAATTTGAATTTTAATTTGGAGAATCTTATACATACTTATATATTTAAAATTGAACAAAGAAATATTATTTTTTTACAAAAAGGTAACTCACAATTGAAAATATTGTATACACAGCTAAAAAATATATATTAAAGAGATTACAAATCTTACGAAATAAAACGATGCGTATATTTTTAAAAATGTATAAGTAAAGTTTAAAAATATGTTTATTTTTCAGAGAAATTTAAATTTATGTTCGAGATATTATTTCAGTGGTTTAATTTATCTTTTTTGATTTGCATTTTCATTTTAAGATACAATTTAATTTTGGGACCTTCTCATTTACAATATTATAGAATTCAAAATTTTGAAAATCATAACAAAGTATTCATTAACATTTTTTGTCTAGGTTGGATATAAATCTCAAAACTTTTAAAACTTAAAGATCGCTTAAAAATAATTTATTTATAATAACTAATAAAACTTTTTTAAAGTTTTGCAGCTGACATTTTAAATTTGTTTTAGTATTTTATAAAATTTGTTAAAAAAAACATTTTTAAAAGTTTACTCATTTATTTAACACCCTTATATTTTGAAAATCTACCGAAACTAAAATTATTAAGCGTTAAATTTCGTTAAAATAAGGCGTTATAGTAATTAATTTCTCTAATCAGACGTTATCAATAACTATGACTTTTAATAGAGATTACTTTTAATATTTTTTCGGTTTGTTAGAGATGATTTAATTTTATCCAGTTAATATAATTTATAAAATGTGCTTAGAAACATGTAATTTTAATTATTAATGAAATTAAATAAATTTATTTATATATGACAAAGTTAAAGGACTCACAGGAAGAATTAAAAATGCTTTTCGATTGAGTATAATGAATCTCTTATTATTAAAAATGAACACATTGTTCTGTTACTTTTGCATATTAAATAAGATAAGCTATTAGTTAAAACATTATGCAAATGTGCTATGCTAAAACTTTATGCTGGTACAGCATTGGATAAGTTATAGGTTGACAAACATTTTTCTTTAGATCACGAAGGAAGCAGATAAGTAGAAACTTATTTTAATTTAAACGATATTATCTCTATTATAATTCCATCAGCACTATCACGAGAACAAAAGGCTTATTCAAAGGAATTTTTATTTCACTTACAGTAATGTTTTTGCAACTATACAGAAAGAAATGGGTTATAAGAATTAAACCAAACTTTAAAATAAATAAAGGTACAATCAAAAGTAAAACATACAGGGTAGCTCAGAAAGATTAACGCGATAAAATAAATAACCAAGTTCAGGAAATGCTAGAACACGTGGTATTATAAGTAAAAAATTCTTGGTCAAGTCCAGTCGTTATTTTTGTAAGAAAATGCTCGATATTAATACAACAATGTAATAATACAAAAAAAAACTCTATATTACTATAACGAATGCAATTTTAAATATCTTTATAATTATGTGATTATTAAATAATGTAAATCTAACATATACCTGTCCGTCAGTTTTAACAGAAATAATTATTTTTCATTTGTTATTACATATATTGAATTTTAAAATGATCAATGGGGTTAGTGTTTTTTCTCAAATAAATTATTACTTAAAATAAACATAAAAGAATGAAGTAAATAAATTTTAAGTTTGAATTTAAAAATACTCAGAATTAAAGATGCTTTTATTCGCTCTGCAAGCTTCAATCTAAACACTTCATAAACATTTTTTTAAGACTACCAATATCTTTACTTCTCTTAAGGTCAGTAATTATAAATAAACCCAATACACCATAAGGTTTAATATAGGGAGTATCATTTTATTTTCTTAACAGTTATACCATTAACCCGACGACAGTCAGATGATATACCTACGTACAGATTTTTTCATGATTTTTCAAAAATTAAATGATTCACTAAATACAAAACTAGTCTTACCCGTAATAAATGACGATACTTTAGGTCATCTAAAAGGCTCAAAATATTTACTCTAGATAATTTTAGCGAATACTGACAGGTATAGTTACAAAAAGACTAAGGAAAGAACAGCGTACAATTTATTTTAAAAAAAAATTAGCCGATAGAATATTTGAACATTTGAAATAGACAGAAGTACTAATATATTAAGATGATATAATAGTTTTTCTGATAGCTTTAAAAAAAACATCTTAAAAGACTAAATAATATTTTTTCTAGACTGCAAAAAGCAGGTTTAACGTTTAATTCTAGTGCTATTTGGCAGAAAATGAGGTAAATTTTTTTAGGGCATATAAAAAAGGCAATTAACAAGACCCTAATAAATAAACTTTCAGCTATAAAAAAAAATCCATTACCCAACACTATAAAAAAAAATTTCATTTTATCACAAATATATTTCTTATTTGGTCAAAATACCAGGACCATTACACAAATTAACCAGAAAAAAAAAGTATACACATTATGGACAGAAGAAGCGACCAACCTTAATAATTGAATTAATTTCGACACCGATTTTAGTGCTTTACGTTCATAGAAAAAAAATATTAGTTACAAATGGATATTTCTATACAAGGTTTATTGCATTACTTTTACTAAAAATGACATGAGTTGTGACCATTCTGTTGCATACAATTCAAAAATTTTGCCAAAGCGCGAGTCAAACTATTATTCTAGTAACATTTTTTTTATGTGATTGTCAAATGTCATGTGTGTCAATGTATAGACATAGTCACGGATTATCATGCATTATATTATTTCAGAATTTAACTACACTGTTAAACGTTAAAATGGTAAAAAACATAAAGATATTGATTATTGACCACGATATTCAATAAAATAACTAAATTTTCTTTTCTCTTGCTTCACAAGAAAACAATTTTAACATTTCTACACTATATATCGTGGATTCTGAAACAAATCACTACCATCAAAACAACGAACAAAATTTTAATGAAATAATTTTCTCTTTAAAGAACGCAGATAGTCAATAGTTATTAACATTGTTATATCTCAAAATATTACATTTTAAAAGACAACATTTAATATAAAAGAAATATTTTACCTAATGACAATCAAGAATTATCAGTAATTTAAATTTAAAAAGAAACCAAACATGAACGAATTCTTCGTTGGTTACTTAAGCGTGATTAAAATAACCAATAAACTTAGGTCACAGTATTCTTGGGACAGTATGTAAAAAAAAATAGATAGACCAATATGTAAAGAATGTAAGCAAATATATCATAAACCCGTTGGACTAATTAGATTAGGCGCGATATTTGTAAAACATTGACATTTTCAAAACTGATTGATAATATACCATGATTTTAGTACCTACAAACTAGCTACGAATTAAGCCAAAACTAAGAAATTACACAAGAAAAGCAGAATCAGTTGAAAATTTTATTTTTGAAAATATTATTTGTCCAAAAAGCCTAAATTTTTTATGAGTTATCGCGGAAAAAGTTTTCCAGTCTGAATTTATTACTGAACTTTTACAAATAATGAGTAATAACCCTTTAATTATTACCAATTATCATTCCTAGGTTTGGAAGAAAGAATGAATAAAACATCTAACATGTTAAGATTGTACACAAACAAGGCTCATACCGATTGGTCCTTAAATTTGCCGCATGTAACTTTTGTTTATAATATATCGCTGCAAAGTACCACTATGTAGACCCCTTTATTGTTAGTTTGGGCCCGAAATTTTGCATTACTCACCGAAGCTTCGTAAGGGCAAAGAGTTAATGATTTTATAGTAACCGAGAATTTAAAGAAAAAGCGCTTAGTAAGAAAACGATGATATAAATAAAATATAGTTGAGACAAAGTAAGGAAATATATGATAAAAAAAAGCATAGACATTTTGATTTTTAAGAGTATGCCCAATTAGAAAATTGGAAGGAGACAATTTTTTGTAATTTGGTCCGGACCGTACCCTACTTAATATGTTATTAGACAATCTGAGGTAGATTGTGTTATTCTGAAAAGAACAGATAAAAATGATAAATAAAAGACGTAGTACATGTCAGAAGAATCCTACCCTATATAACAGTCATTGGGTATTAGATCAATTAAATAGACAGTAAAGTTTTTCTACCCTATTAATATAAATTTTATTTTAAAACAGGTTGTTGATTTAAAGCGAAAAACCAAACATTTCACAAACTAAAAATAAATTTAACAAAAAGTAAAAGAATACTTACTCGCGAATTCTAGCTCCAAAAATGCAAAAAGTACCAATTTAAGAATCCCACTCTTGAGGGAATGACCCCGGAAAACGTGTTTTTGAAATTCGTGGTTTAACACAAGGTGTCAGTACGTCACAATTTAAATTTTTCTTTAAACACTAACAAAGTTTTGAAAACGATAGTTAAATAACAAAACACTTATTTTTCAATAACTAATAGACACATCCATTATATCTTTTTAAAAAATAAATATTAAATCATTTGATTTTTCCTGAAACCATAAACTTAAATTAATTTTTTTAAATCAAAATCTCATTATAATTATAAATGTTTATTCACTAACGCGTTAAAACACTTTTAATTTCAAGCCAATTTTCGTTTCGCGACGTACTGAAAGTAAGAATAAAATTATGTATCCTTACCGACACAAATCATTGGAGATAATTATTATTCGTTTCAGCAGATTCTCATATCTCAATATTACAATACAGAGTATTAATTAAACGACTCAAGAGATAACTAGGAAAAGGTGTATTTAGCAGTTATACTTATTATAAACCTACAGTGTCTTTAATGATTACTAATGTGTATTTATTTTTAGATTGGCTTTATCCATTGTCATTATTAGGTACAAAAGGAACCTGCTATCAAACTCCCTTGATGGATGCATTTTTATTACTACATTACTAAAAAGTCAAAATCATTTTTAGTAACATTTATGAATTTTTTATATTTCAGCCTGTATATTTTTTTTATTTTTCAGCCTGTATATTTTTGATTTTTCAGTCTGTATATTTTTTATTTTTTAGCCTATATCTATGGATATACATAAATAATGTTGATACAAGTTGGTCATTGTTCCTGACTTAAATTTATTAACTTCAGAGGATTTTCAGGTTTGATAATCAAAGAAGAATTATTTTATTTGAAATATATTTCAGGAGATTTTTACTACGTGGATAATGATAATAATTTACTGATATGATGAAACATGGTTTTGCCTGTTCTTTTGGTCTATGCGGTATAAGATTTAAATGAGTATTTTCTCGGTTTTTAAAGATGTTAGCGCGCAAGAAGTAAGTAGCATCACGTGATGATTATATTTTTTGGTATTTCCTTACTGATATGAATAATTTTTGGATTCCTAGGAATAATGTTGAATTATGTTGTATTGTTATGATCATAAAAGGTATACTACGCGTAATGTGATATATCAGAAATATCACGTGAAGGGAACGTTGTCTCATCCCTTCAAGACAAAATGTTAAAGTTATATTTGAATTACAGAAAAATCAGAAAGACGAGACTAAGGTCTAAAATGTTACGTACTTACTTTCTTATTTTTCAATTATTTTGTACTACCATGGCCATGCGTAGAAAACTATATGTTTAAACATGCATAGAAAAGTACATGTTTAAACATGTGTAAGAGTTTAAATATATAAAGGTATAAAGGTATAGGTGCACCTAGGTAAAATGTGTATTGTATAAAAATTGTATGCGTTTATAGTATTATGTTACTACAATTACTCACAAGTTCGTATAGGTATGTGTAAATATTATTAGATATATTATTGTCTATTCATTTTCTTACGTAAAGGACAATTTATTTTATAAATGCGAAAGGTTATATTGTCCAATTTATTATATTAACATTGTTATTATTGGAAAATATTTGTAACTTGAAAGTTTTGTAACCCAGGAAATCACTTTTAATTTTTTTTACACAACGGTAAAGTTAATTTTGAAAAGGTATATTTTTATTAAAGAACTACTGAAACTCCTTCTAGTCGTCCCACATTTTCAATTTAAAAACTTATACTGCACTATTTGTTTCATGTATGTACTACATCTGGAGACCTATGCACTACAACACCTGGAAAACCATCCACTTCACCACAGCTGTAAGTTGACTACCAGTTACCCAACCATCCACCATAATTGGGCGAATTGCAGTAACCCAAAAGTCATAATGAGGGATGCCTCTCCTAAAGCTACTATGCTAGTTATCCGTACAACCCAACCCTACAAGGCATCCTCCATCCCATGGAACTTCAAGTCACTCTATTACAAGTTGGTCGCCGTGGTCGTCGACCCTGGAGGAGGGGGTAATGTCGGATATGGATTGGTACCCTTAAGGATAATTTAATCGGTTCATACTTCGCTGTGGTGCTAAGACGCTTAATAGGTGTTGAGTCTGCTGATAAGAATAGGTGTAGTGAAAAGATAGTGTGTGGAACAAGGACAAGGACATTCCTAGTTTTGTAGGAGGAGTTTGTAGACGAAAGTTGATAAACATAATTGTTTGAATTGGTTGGGATAAAGGGTTCCATTTTGAATAGTCCATCCAGGGAAATCCCCTCTTTTAATAAATTGCTGACATAACAAAAAGGAACCCCTTCTCCCATCTGGTAAGGGTTACAAAACATTATAAAAACTCAAACAGACACTTACTCAGTGGAGTTGTTTAACGTTTTCAAGTGTAAGGGTAACCTCTGCCCATTTGGTCATTCAAGTAAAAATGTAGAAACATAATCTCAGATCAAAACAGTTTCCAGCCAGTGAGTAAGTGATCTTGATAATGTTTATTTAAATTGTTAAATTGTTTATTTCTATTTTGGCCTGAGTTGACTCTAAAGCGAAAGTTGTTTTTCTTGAACTTAGAACAAATAACCTCGTATGTGAGTTTTAAGGAAACAACTCTTCTTTAGAGAAAACTCTCTAAATTTACTAATTTAAGAACTTTATTTTTATTTCTAAAAACTTCTATTTTATTCATTATTATGTAATCGTCAATTGCTTTGCTTTGCTTCGCTTAAATAAAACTATTAAAAATCTTTGGTGTTTTAGTAACTAAATAGGGCATTACAAATTAAATAAATTAAAACGTAATTTCAAATCATCTAAGCTACACGTTCCCGTCGCCTATCATTTTGATACGCGACAATATTTATATTGATTTCCCAAATATAGGAAAGTTTAAAATTTAAAAGAGCCCTCGCCTAGTTCTATTTATGTAAATTTTTTAAATTCAACCGACCGGAGAAAGAAAATCAATTTTTCTATAGATTTTTAATATTTTTTTTTCTAAAAAAAAATTCAATTATCCGTTTTAAAACATTTAAATATTCAATTGAGCTCCGAAGAAGTAAACTTATTTTACACAGAAGACTTTAATTAGGTTATTTTCGGAGTTTGGAATAATTTTGTGTAACTAATTTACCTAATTAAAACAGTATTAAGGAAGGCACAAAAAAGAAAATAAAATTTTTAAAGCAATTCCATATTTTGAATGATGATTTACATTATAGATTCTAGGCAATAAAGTATTGTTTTTATACATAGTAGTAACAGTGGTAATAGTATCCAATGGCGACTCGTCGGGTGAAGTAGGTGAAGGGGCTCTTCACCAAAAAAATAAAACCAGGAGAGAAGTTTTTCGACAATATTAAATATTAATGTACCAATACAGCTACCATTTTAACCCTTAAAAAAATTATATTCGAATTAATAATATTAATTTAATCCGAATGTCGCTATACATAATAATAGGGCCGTGGTTAACTCCGATGGACAATAATCATAAACACTCGTGCATTTTGGCGCGCCCTAGCTGACCGTGTCCGTTAGCTCAAAGCAAGTGAAGACCCAACACCCAACATGGCCTTGATATTCACCCTATGGTTACGTGACGTCAGTCACGCACACAGCACGTCACAATTTGTATTATGATGAAGGGCAATTTAAAAATAGATCAGTCGTAAGCACCATTGTTTTAGCATTGGTTCGCCTAACCATAAGGTATTTATTTTAAGGCTTCGCGAAACTTATGGTTATAGATATCGTTTTTACGTGATTAAAAAGTTTTGTTTTTAATTCAGTAGCGTACGTACCTACTTAGTTGTGTGTTTTAAAAATGAACCCAATTAATGACATAGTTTGTAATTTGTTGGAACTGCATTCAGTCGTGGGACAGACAAGGATAAAAAAGACGTTTTGTTACACGGGTTTTTAGTCAATGTTTGTTTAAGTACCCGCACTATAACTAGCTCTTCACCATTTTTAAAGACAGCGAGCCGCCACTGCACTACCGTTACTACCTTCATACAGGGATAAGTATAGGCTATACGTAAAATAACTAATTTTTTTTTTTAAGTTATAAAACGTGTATATCTAGGCTGGAATTGGTGCCAGAGCCTCTTGTTTTCCGGGCTAGTAATAAGAGATTAGTTTCAAAAAGGTAATATTATTAACATAATATTTAAAACTCTATTAAACTAACTCAAAGTATTTTTTTTTGTTGATGTTGTTGAATTCAGTTTTCTTGAAAGCTTTCTTGCAAGTTCTGGGTTAAAATTTATAAATGAAGCAAAAAGAGCTGTTGTAAACGCGGTTAAAACTTAAAAGCACTTCATATAACTTATATGTAAGCATGTGTTACCGTTAAAATGCAGAGAGTTATTTAGAGGTATTATATACAGAATTGATTTTAAAAATAATTTATATCACGCTAATAATATATACTGTTAAAAAAAGTTTGATTTAAATAATGTCCATTTTTCCTGGCTTAGAAAAGTAGTAATGAGTAACTAGGAGTAAAATCAATGCATTTCCGGACGACAATGTAAATTATTGTTAGCTGAAGGGACGGCAGAGGCCAACTAGTATTAAAGTTCAAGAATGTGCTTTTACTATAAAATACATATGATAACCATATCTTTTGATATTTAAGCACTGACTTACATACAGTGATAGTCTGTAATTTGGAATAAATTCAGTAAATCAAATATCTATTTATTTTCGATAGAATGCTCGGATACGTCGATTAGTATTTTTAGTTGCGGTATTTTCCATTATAAAAACAATTATACAGTATGTCCCAAACTGGAGATAGGACGCCATCGATAATTTTTTTAAAAGGCAACCCTGGTTTTTTGATGACTTTATTTAAAGGGCATATCAAGTTACACATAAGTACAAAATTATAATTTTTTATTGCTTGCTGTTTTCAAGATAATTTAACAAACAGTTTTTATTTGAAAACTATTGAACATAAAAATGTTTCTTCAATAAATGTTCAAAATGTTCTCCATTCAGTATTTGGCAATATACCCTAATCGCAATTGAATTCATTTTAAACATTTCTAATGATTTCTGAGGAAATTTATCTACACACATGTCTTATTCGTGCTTTCAACTCCTCAATGTTTGCGGGCTTCGTCTGAAAAATCTTGCTTTTTAAATATCCCCATAGGAAATAATCCAAAGGAACCAGATCTGGAGATCTTGGTGGTCATTTAAAAGGTCCCCTTCTACCAATCCATCTTCCTGGAAATACAGTGTCCAAATAATCATGGACAGATCTTGCATAATGGGGGGGCTTTTTTTAAGATGACAATGACATAATAAAAGTCTTTGAGTGCGAGAACCGTCACTTTATATCTAAATGTACTGGTGTTACTGTTTGAATTTGTTCAATACATTTTTTTTAAATTTTTAAATAGAAAAACTGTTTGTTAAATTATCTTGGAAACAGCAAGCAATAAAAATTAAAATTTTGCACTTATGTGTAACTTGATTTGCCCTTTAAAAAAGTAGTCATTAAAAAACCAGGGTTGCCATTTAAAAAAATTATCGATGGCGTTCTATCTTCAGTTTGGGACATACTGTATAATTGTTTTTATAATGGAAAGGACCGCAACTAAAAATACTAATCTACGTGTCCGAGCATTCTTTCGAAAATAACTTGGTATTTGAATTACTGAATTTATTCCAAATTACAGACCCACTGTATAATAATAAATGGAGGAAACACAAATATAGCTAAAAATCGGTAAAAATAGTACATTGTATACCTAGTAGGAAAAGCTGAACATTCCCGGACGACCGTAAAGATTACAGGGACAATATGGAGTCCGGCAATGTGGCTTTTCTACGAGGTATAAATACTATTTTTCCGTAAATCAACAATTATTAAAACGATATAACTTATTACAATAATTAGCTTGTTAAAATTTTAGAATAAATATTTTTAACTTTGTTCACAAATAAAGGATGCCATTAAATATTTGTGTTGTAACTATGGAAACACAGTAATATTAATTTATCAAGCTTAACACATTTTAGTTTACAAGTAGCCGTACAGAAATAATATTTCCTAACAGTACAATAATAAATATTTCCTAACAGTTATTTTCCGTTGCCTAGCAACGACTAAGTGTAAGGAAATATTGACTTTTTCTTTCAGAAATGTTATCAAAAATGTCAATATTTCCTATCGATTTTCGGAAAAGATACTTTTCCGGTCTAGGACTGGATAGTAACAATAAACTTGATAGTTTTTCAATAACGTACTAGAATGGAATACTTGGGACCTGCATTTGCGCAGAGAAAGTTTACATTCTTGATCAATTTCAGAGAAACAATATTATGCACATCTTTTTAAATTCTGATTTATTTTTATGCTACAAGTTAAGTAACTGAAGCTGTCAGAGCGCGAGTTTCAGCTTACTTTTTTTTACTTACTCCTGATTCCTTAAAACACAAACTGTGACACTGGCTGGAAAATACCCAGGGGGAAGACTTTTCAGTAAACGCTTTTACAACAAAGCGTGTTCCAGTTGGCAGAGCACCAGTTGTTTTGTGAATTGAAGTGTTATATCCGGAGCAAATTTTGCTTGTATGCAAGTTTTTATATTGTGTTTAAATTGTCGCTTGCTGGAACTTGGTAAAACTTTGACAACTCCAATAATTGAGATTAGGTTTAGTAACGAAAAAATATAAATAGATAACAAAAGTAATTTTAGAGATTACAGTTTTATCATTGAATTTCTCCTACTATTAAGGCTTTAAACCTTAACCGTTTTAGATCAAGAATAGGGCTCGGTGCAAAAACTTTCCCACATTGTCATTTGTCAAAATTTTCTGTCAAAAAAAATTAAGATTTAAGAATTGGAATTGGGAAATGATTTAATACTAAACTGATAAAAAAAATATTTTTTCTTCACGACCATTACTGAATAATTCCAAAATCATTTTTGATAATAGAATGTAAAAATTCTCGCTCTTGAGTTGGAATATTTATTCTGAAACACTTGCTTCTTATGCGTTTTGCGTGTATTTTTATTCCATAACAAGATACGGAATGAATATTCTGTAATTGATCTAAACGACATAGGTTGCAATGAATTTCGAAACTGTCAATGTCAGCAGACAAATTTTAGTGCAAGTCAAAATATGAGTGAAAAATCGGATGAATCAGATATGGAACTGGATATTACTCCACCTGAAATTACTAATATTGCGAATAGTGCTTTTGGTCGTGGAGAAAATATAGTCTGCTACTCGGTTAGAATGAAAATTCGATACTCGTTGTTCCTCATGCTCGCTACGCTTGCGTTCGGAATCTTCCACTCGAATCAAATTTTCATTCCAACCTCGTTACAGAATCTACTATTCTACACTTTAGAAAATTTTTTTGAAAGTCTTGGAGTTGACTGTTTCTTGCACCGAACCTCCAATAAATACACAAATAAAGCAACATTATTTAGTTCGACATTTATTTATTGTGAAACATCATTATGTTTTAAATGAAAGCAACTCTGGAAACAATAGAACCATAGAAAAGAAAACAAATAATGTGGTAAATATTTAAAAAAAACACCTTTTAGCAAAGAAAACTGATCAACATACATAAAACTAGAAATATTCAGTTTCAACTTCGCCATTGTCACTGTCAAGGTATTCTTGTTGTTGTTCTTCATTAGTATTTGTGACTTGGATTTGCTCGTAGTACCACTTATGTATTGGTGGTATATACTGATCTGCCAAAGACATGACATTTGCTATTTTTTTGGGGTTTTTATTAGGTGGAAATGTTTTGTACAGTTTGGTATTTTAAAATACTAAAAGTGTGTTAGGTTTCTTTATGGCAAATGATGAATATATTGTAAGACCTGCTGTGATACTACACTGTATTATGTTTTTTCTTTTATAATCAATAAGGCGGTACTTGGAGACAGTAAATCTTTCTTTTTGTTGATTACTGATGATTTTTTCGCTACTCTTACTACTTGAACTAGGTACTACTCATAATAAAACGGTATTTTTTTACACTTTATTCGTACTTACGACCGCATTAGTGCAATGTTAAAAATAAACTAACATGCTATTCTGCTTGCTGTTGCTCTTGGCCTGATGCATTTCCAATGTTGCCAATGTTGTTGGTGGCAAGAAGCAGTCATCTCCTGAAGTTGACCGATTCTTGCACCTAAGTATTGGTGCAGTCAACTCCTTCGCCTATATATCTACAATAAGATTTGTCGTAGATGGCTGATTCTTCCACCAAAAGATGCGCAAACATTTTTTTTATAGGATACATATAATAACTCAATTTGGGTAAAAAGTGGAGTTGACCGGAAGAGAAAAGTCTATAAATTTCTGGTGACTCGCGGATAACGGACAATAAAAAACAGATAAACTGGTGAATGCCGAATCATCTCAAAATTTCAAGGACCCTTAACCCCCCCTTGAAACATTAAAATAGACAATCAGGACAATATTAAACCGACGGACACGACAACTTCTATCTCGAAAGAACACAAAATCTGCGAGGGTACATAAGTTTAAAAAATATAAGTATTCGCCCAGTCATGTCGGAATAATCTAAAATCGTAGAAATGTCACAAATGGTCGATTTATAAAGTGGAATTGACATCAAAGTTCAATTTAAGAGTAATCGACCTGGTAATAACTTATTATATAGAAAGAAGCTTAGCGGCAAGAGGACAGAGTGGCGCGTCTATCTTTTGCATTAAAGTACACAGGGACGCCAAAGGTAATGGGTTCCCTGGGGCACAGGTAGACAATGACATGCTGTTTCGACCTTATTGGGACTCATCAGAAAGCCATAACCTGTAAGCAATTCCGACTACAGCGAAAATATGTTTTCAAGATATTTTTAATAATAAAAATAGTATCGCTATCTGCTAGAATCAACTCAATGCAAAAGATAGCCATCTAACGTGAACACATAGAAATATAAATAAATCTAAATGAACAGTTCCGTGCTTGATTTATTTAGATTTATTAATATTTCTATGTTTTCACGTTAGATGGCTGTCTTTTGCATTGAGCTAATTCCAGCAGATGGCGATGCTAGTTTTTAATCATATTTTTATTTCTAAAAATATCTTGAAAGCATATTTTCGCTATAGTGGGAATTTCTTAGAGCTTTTGGCTTTGAATTGAGTCCCAATAAGGACGAAACATACTCTCATTGTCTACCGGTGCCCCAGGGAACCCATTTCCTTTGGCGTCCCTGTGTACTTTAATGCAAAAGATAGACGCACCACTCTGTCCGCTTGCTTCTAAGCTTCTTTTTATATAATAAGTTATTACCAGGTTGATTACTCTTAAATTAAACTTTTCTTTCAATCCCATATTATAAATCGACCATTTCTGACATTTCTACGCTTTAAGAATTATTCTTTGGTTTAAGCTTAGATGTAAGAAGACTATAAAATTGTGCATAAGCAGTAGATAAGACCGATTCACACATATAAAACGAAGTTTTAAAACAATATTAAGTTTAAAGCTAAAAATGAATTTTTACAACGATTTCATACTGACGGATATAATATACTTATTTTCTTTTATACCAAGTTTACGTAATCCGCCTTTAACATTGTAATAAAACCCATTTGACAACTAAAGCACGTCTTCTATTGTTCGAACATGTCACATGGCTTTGTAAACTTTCGCGAGTCAAAAGCATCTAAATTAACTCTACCATTATTTTCAGTCCCACATACGATTTGAAAGAGCCATTTGTGTCGTAAACAGATAATCTCGATGTAAGAAAAAATGGTAGACTAAGCAACGGGTCTCTGTAAGATAAAGTAATATGTAAGTGTGTTTTCGCATAGTTATTAAAAATAATATGTTTTAAATAGGTAGGAATATTTTAATTCAATTCGTTTATCATAGAATATCGTTAAATTATGGAATTTAAAGACCTAAAGAATTTAGCATATACATGGCCATATAAATTCGCCTGCATATTTTTTTATATTGGGGTTTAATATTTTGGCGAAAAAATATATATATACAGTGTGTCCAAAAAAGTATGCAACATATGTAAAAGTTTTTTATTACCGATTTCTCAGAAAATTTTATTCCTGATAAAACTTGGTGCATGCCTTGAAACTATAAATGCATATTTCACATTTCACCTGCGGCTAATAGTAAGGGAGCAAATGCCATTTTTTCGAAATTGAATTAAGAGTAAAGTACCTTAGTTATTAGAAATACAGCAACATTTTATATAGAAATGTTATTGCAAATTAAAAACATAGCCCAAATATGAAATTTGAGTTACGTGTCTCAATTTTTTTTAAAAATATTTTATATGCATTTTTTTAAAGTAGGTTTTTGGACTTTAGCGTACTGGGTGAAAATGACAAATAAATTAGTAGTTATTTCCAGTACTATGAATAGGGTTGAATTTTATTATAATTTAGTTAGTCGAACAGAAGTTGGCTAAAATGTGTTTAAGTAGGCGTGCAACACGCTTATATCTAAACCGACCCGGTTCATTAAAAAGTTTTTAAAAGTTTGCAATTACTTAATGCATTTTTATTATGAACCCACGTTTAAGTTATTTGAAAAATATATTAAAATTGCGTAAACGAAAAATCGATCAGAGGCGTACCGTTTAGGGGAAATTAAAGATTAGAAATAAAAAATAAAAATTGAGACACGTAACTCAAATTTCGTATTTAAGCTATGTTTTTAATTTGCAATAACATTTCCATATAAAATTTTGCTGTATTTCTAATAACTAAGGTACTTTACTCTTAATGCAATTTCGAAAAAATGGCATTTGCTCCCTTACTATTAGCCGCAGGTGAAATATGAAATATGCATTTATAGTTTCAAGGCATGCACCAACTTTTATCAAGAATAAAATTTTCTGAGAAATCGGTAATAAAAAACTTTTACATATGTTGCATACTTTTTTGGACACATTGTATACTGGATACAGTGGATACCCTCTGAAATATCCGAAAAAAAAATCAGGTTCTTTTCCCAAGCAATTATTTCCTGTGGTGTTAGGGTATAATCATATTTACCATAACCATAAACTATACTTAAGGTTGTAAGAGAAATGTCCATTCAAGGGTGACTAATTCAGCAGGTCAATAAAAAGTATAGTTTTTAAGGCATTCAAAGTAATTCTATCTTTTATTAGTATTTTCATTTATTTTATAATAATATAATCTCGAAATGTAAAAAAAGTAAAAATGATATTGCTCTAATGCAAAAAAAAGGTAAAAATTGCAGTAGTGCAAAAATTAGACAAAAATGAGACAAAAATTTCAAGGTGAGATGAACATTTTTAAATAGATTTAAACTAATATCAAGTAAAAATGTATTTGTAAAACTTCCACTTCTTCTACTAAACTTCTACTTTATAACATATTTCACTTCAACTTGTTCAGGTAATGTTTTAAATTACGACAAATTATTAAATAGTTGTTAAAACTTTAGTAACTAAACTTGTGTTTTAACGCGATAGCAGGGGCGGCTCGTGGATATTGAGTATGAGAGGGCTCAGATCTAGGTATGCAAAATTAAGTCTTTGAGGATATTTTTCGAATTTTTAAGGAAATATCTAAAATGCATGACTTACATATCGAAAATATAAGCTAGGAAAATTGGCCACGATATGATTCAAGTTTCTTCATTTTTTATAAGAGAATTCAAACAATATTTAAATTGGTAAAAACTGAAATTCAATAGCTTGCTTAGTTTTTTTAACAATTGTCGCGTCTCCAACTTTCGTTGGTTCTTTGCCGTTTGCCGCGATACCTTTGCGGATAAATCAACGAGTTCTTGCCTGTTTTCAGTTACACAGCGGGTAGCATATAACCTTCCAAGGTCGCTGATTTTACGCGTTTGTCAGAAAGGAGCTGCCGCAGAGAATTCGGTACCGAGCAATAACCGAGCGCATTTCATGAGGGCGCGGGTATTAATACGTAACGAAGGAGGTGGTAAGAGACTTTCCGGCAGTGTTGCCAATTCTCCTGAATTATCGGTAGATCTACCAAATGTATTTATTGTTTCCGACGAATTAAACAATAAACATGATGAAATAAAATTATCGTATTCTTGGCTGGCGATAGAGGGGAGAGGCGCACGGCCACACGATCACACGGCCTCAAGGAAGAGCCGCTACTGCGCTATAGTTACTCTAAAATATATTTAACAAGAGTTATTTAGTAAATCTCCGAAGTTTTTATATTTTTTTTTTTTAAATACTCAAGAAGATTCAGTTTTAAGCCCCTGTGTTCAATATATAAAATGTTTTTATAATTATAATTTGATTTGCGTAATTTAGGTCGTTGCTTTTCTACAAAACTGAAAAGATGTTCCCTAATTATCTTAGCAAAACTTCTACCTAATTGGTCTATGTATATTTGTGGCCAGTTCCCACAGATTAACCTTTATACTCTAGACTAGATTAATTGTTTTTATTTACAACTTCTTACATTAACCTAATGAGTTTCGTGTTTTAAAAGGGTTGATGCCAAGGTCTTTTAAATATTTGTCTATTTTTGTGCTTGCTTATTTATGTACGTTATGACTCTATAATTGTTAGGTGTATCTTTTCTGTTGGGGAATATCATTTCTAATGTTTTTGTGTTTTCAGTATTTTTTTTTTTAATAAATGGAATAAGTTGTATTTTAATCTAATTAGGTAATTTGTAAAGTACTTCCACACAGTATCGGCCGATTCAATTAATCTAATGATAACCCTTTAAATGTCAGATTGTCTATTAATAAAAATTGACCTCTAAGGTAACTACATTTTTTTCTACTTTAGGTATAAAAACTCGCTTTGACGAAGGCTCGAGTATTTCCTATAACAATTGTAAAATACGTTATTTTATTTATAGATGGCTATTATTAAATTCTGTGCCGATAAAGATAGAAGATAGCTAAGCATGTTTTGACTTTGACTCTAGAATATAATATTTTATAATATTATCTGATAACAATTTTTAAAATCATTGACATATTTTATATTTCTAAAGCTTAGAAGTTTCTAAAATGGTATTTAAAATTCCAGGTCCGTATTTAAAACATTTAACTCGCCGGCGGTGTCTAAAAAATGAAAGTAGCATTCTAAAACTAAAAACGTTATTTTGTAGAACATAAAAACACTACTAAAAAAGTGTTTTTTAATTGGAATATTTACAATATTTCAATACCAAATTATTAAGCATCTAAAAAAGCAAATATGCTTTGATTTAATAATCCCCACATATTTTACTGTTTTCGAGATACTTATGATGCAAACGAATTTGTAGTACCCTGATGAGTGCCGAAGTAAAGATATTTTGTTGCCTGATTTACACTTAGATAATGTAACACTTTCGGCAACACTCCTAAACTTTATACCTCTTCATTTCAGACCAAATGTTGATGGCATCGCGTAGTAAAAAGTAACCTTAAAAGTTAGGTCTAGTGACGCATTCGCCATTTCGTTTTTTGATAAATATTTCGTTACTTTTTAATTTTATTTAAAGATCGGCCAAGTACCCATATTTAAAGCATAATTACCTACAATTTAAAGTTAAACAATTTTTATCCAACACATGACAGTTATGACTGCCATGATCAATGTTATTTTAGACAAGTAAACTATCAAATAACTCACGTTCATATTTAAAGTAGTATTCTATTTATTTATTACTATTACAAGCAGAATTTTTACACAAATTGACCGGTTTGACTGGAAATCCTTCTTCAATCAAATATGGTGAAACTTCTCGATTTCTTGGTTTTAGTGTCTGGCAAAACTACGTGAAAATATTTCCCTTTGTCTTGAATATTTTCTATTTTCAAATTGACCAATTCATCGCATCTACAAGCACCGCTAATCCCCATTATTAAAGCCACAAAAACTTCTCTATTTCAGGTCGTTCTAATGTCTTGGACTTCTTTGGTTTGTATCCCTGTGATTTGCTTTTTCAAAAAGTTACTTTGCCATATTTTGAAATATCTTTTTTTTATAAAAGTGAATAGTCGAGCGAAGCATCGAGTATTTGGTCCATACCGAGGATGGAATTTTTGTGTAAATGTAAAAAATAAGCCAATAGAACATTTTCATCGATACCTTTTATCTTCCGTAAATTCATCAAAAACTCAAACATTTTGAACTCCTTGTCGTAAGCATCTCGGGACTTTTCTGGCAAAATCTGCATCGCTGTTTCTTCCGCTTTCGCAAGGATATTCTCAGGAACGTAATTTTTATCGGTTTACTTCATTTTCTCTAGGTTTTTTTCTTCAAAAAAGCTTCCCTTTTCTGCAGGGAAAACTGACAAGTGTCAACATTTATTTAAACATTTGCTATTTTAAACATGCCCGTGGCAACCAAACAATCAACCAACTTTGACCAAAATGTAAAAGAGTCACTGTCAAGTCCTTTTGACATTTATAGGGAATGTTCACGAAACGAAAAACTCGCGTGACTTATTTTCAACATAACACACCATTAATATTAATTTACAAAGTAATAAAAGCACAAAAAGATTTTCCGAAATTTGTTTTTTTTTGCTTTTATTATTAATTCATCAATCAAAAATTCTTTAAATTAAAACTATCGGTAATTGCTACGCAAGGACGGGTATTTGGCTGCTTTTTGTATAATAGATATTAATCAAAAAATGAAATGGCGGATTTTCAAGAAAATAATAAAAATTAAAAATATACACATGAAATATTAGTTTCTGCCAAAGCGCTTATGTTTGCTTGGGTCGCATAGTTTTCTGGGAAGTATGGCATAACTACGCCAAGCCATTCATAAACTAAATCCATTAATTAAAACTTAACTGTTTAAATTAGAAGTAAAAAATGAATAATATGCTATAAAGTTAAATGGATGAGACTACTTGGGAAATTTGGTGCATAAAATAGTGGCTCAGATTTTAAATATGTTTATTTATTACCCGCTTACTACTAAAGTATAGAAAAAAAGTATTTTAATAAAACTAAAACTATCTATCTAAGTAACAAATTAAATAAGGTATGCTACAGCTTACGTATCATAACAAAATATTTGAACGATATGGCAAAAAGAACTCTCTATTTTGCAAATTTTGAGGCCACAGCAAGGTTTGGAATTATTTTCTGGGGAAGTAATTTAAAACTAGAAAAATTTTTGTTATTCAGAAACGTGTTTTGAGAATATTATATAAAATGTCCTATTTACAGTCATGTAGAGGCATTTTTAGGTCAAAAAAAATGTTAACTATTTATGCATTGTACATTTACGAAGACGTTTTATTTTTTTATAAAAACAAAGATAAGTTTAATACAATTATTTACCACAACTATAATACAAGAACGAGAGATATAAATTATCCAATACACAGATTAACATTGTTGTCCGAAAAAAATCCATATTACATGTGTATTAGAATGTTTAATAAATTGAATGCTAGAATTAAGGACGCATCAAACGAACGCCTATTTAAGAAGAAACTCAAAAATTTTCTAATTGATATAGAACCCTATACGTTAAGCGATTACTAAGACACTTAAGATTTTGTGAATTTGTAACTATTGTTGCTTTGTTTCTGTTTTTTTTTGACGACATTTCTTTTTACTTTGTTTATTACTTATTTTTATATTACAATGTAATTTTGAAAGAAAGATTAAATAAATAAATAAAATAAATAAACTATATTTAAAATAACATTTCGGTTAAATTCATTAGTTATTGGTAAAACGGTTTAATTAAAAAAAGATTAAACATATCTTTGAATTTCAATATTTAACGACGGATCAGTGCAAAAATGTGGCAACCGTTTTTGGAGAAGAACTAATGTTTGTCTACATTTTCAATCGATTTCAGACACAAGATATTGTATTATTTTATGCAATAAAAGACGGCGCGGTCCGAAGTCACGTCGGTTCTTAAGTAGCGAATGAATCATAGGGCGCCTATCTATTCGGCTTTCTTTAAATGTTGAAATTCAAAGAACATATACAAAAAGGCAATGGCATATCAAAATAATGCCACGATGAAAACACAACTGTGAAACTATTGTCGGATTATACAATGATTTTTAATAATAATTAGTTAACCAGCATCTTTGACATAAATATGACATTGGCAGTTATACTTTTCTCACAATCACAGCGGACCGGTTATATAATTTTTAATTTATTAATCAGGCAGCTTCGATTATGAGTACTTAAAGCCTGTCAATATAATTTATGTCACAGTCAAATTTGCTGGATAGTTAATTATTGTTAAAAATCTTTGTGCAACCCAACATCAAAGATTTAGATATCTCGTTCTAATAAATTTAAAATATCTTTTTATGAATACTGGGGGGGGGAGTAATAACCGGTCTGTTTTTGTAAACCATTTTTTAAAATTTCCCCATAAATAAATGTCCAAAGAAGTGAGGTCTGATGATGTGGCATGATATTTAATTTCACCTCTCCTTCCTATGCCCTGATTGGATAAAGAATTTCTAATTGCGGATATCATAATAAAGGCAAGTAAAGTAAAGTAAAGTTTGTCCAACTATTAACTATTAAGCTGTATAAATAATAAATCCCACAAAGTCCCTGTCTCAAAAATTCTTTTATATATAAGTATAACGGTTACATGTTTCGCTCACAAATGAGCATCATCAGACCTAATTACACACACAAAGAAACATTTAAAAATTAAAAATATATAAACACCTCACTCAACTGTAAATAAAACATAAATTTAAATTTAAATTTATGTTTATGTTTTATTACAGTTGGGTGAGGTGTTTATATATTTTTAATTTTTAAATGTTTCTTTGTGTGTGTAATTAGGTCTGATGATGCTCATTTGTGAGCGAAACATGTAACCGTTATACTTATATATAAAAGAATTTTTGAGACAGGGACTTTGTGGGATTTATTATTTATACTTAAATCAGATCTCTTGGAGAAAATGGACAGCTTTTTCGAATATTAAGCTGTAGTCTAGTAAATAATTGCAAGCTGTTAAACATATTTTAAAATAGCTCTATTTTAATTATTACCTATTTACATTGTGTTCTTGTTAATTAATTTAAAATTTGTTTCCTAAAATCATTTTGACATCCCAATATTTGTTTTTTAAGGGATATACCTTAGATTCTTCAAAAATATACAAGACTTTTTATTTAAAAAAAAGCTTTTTTTCTGACTAATCTTGTACCGGGTGATTCATTAAGGGTGATAAGTGGCCATATCTCGGAAACTACTGGGCATAAAAATTTAGGAAAAAAAAATTATAACTAAAGTGGCCATGAGAAAATCCTGGAAATAATTGTTAAGTTCCGCATTTTGCCGCAAGAGGGCGTAATTAAAAAGTAAATTATAAAAGTTTACATATCTTCGAAAATTCCACATTAAGGTATATCTTTGATAACACCATTAAAAAGCTTTGACAATTATGCATCATTTTGGTCCTATGCTCATTGGCGTACCGACTTTAATAAAAGTTAAAAGTGTAATCAGTTAAATCGCTGTAACTTATAAACGACTTATCCGATTTTAGCAAACTAAAGACTGTTTGGAGGAGCAATGTATGCACTTTCACCAATCGTATTCAGTTGTCCATAATAATTCTCAAAAAAATGCTAGAGGGCGCGATTTGTAATAATAACACATTTTTTGATTTTACTCCGAAAAAATAAATCATACGGTATAATTATGATAATTTAAAAGTAGATACAATTTTCTAGAAAAAATATTAAAACCGCAGCTCGATATCTCCGTTCGTTTCGGCGTTATCGCGAATAGAATAATTTTTAAAATTTTAAATAAAGAATATTTTTTAGAAAAAGAGTGGGACGCCACTGATATTTTTCCATGTGGATATTATTTCGGATTAGCCTGGTCAATTCTGCTTAAAAATGGTCTCTTGCATTTTTCTCCTCAGGCACACCGCTCTTAATTAAAATAATTAAATTAAATTAGACGGGCGGGGTGATAATTTCCAATAATTTTTGTAAAACAAAATTTTTCATTATCAATGTTAATAAAAATAATAAATATTAAAGCATGCGGCAAAACTTAAACATTATTTCCAGGATTTTCTCATGGCCACTTTAGTTATAATTTTTTTTTCCTGAATTTCTATGTCCAGTAGTTTTCGAGATATGGCTGCTCGTCACCCTTAATGAATCACCCGTTAAAATTACAAAAATGATGTGGTCCCTTTTAGGTGTACCATTTTATTAAATTATATGGATATGCCAGATTCTAAAAAAAATATATTCGGTAGCTTTTTGACATACTGTATTAAATTTTTATTGCTAAAATTTAATATTACATCGTTGGAAGGATTTATTAAACTTAAATGTTTTTTTTTGTTTTTTTGTCATTTAGTTTTTTAATAGAATTATTCGCTTCTTTTACTACTGTTAATTATTCTGGTCTATAAAACTTGTTTAAAAGTTAAATTTAAAAACTTTGTAAAGTTTTAAACTCGTTTTTAAGTGGAATTATTAGGATAAGTGAAACAAAGGTAAGCGACAGGGTTTCAATCATTCAATATCCAGTAAGTGGGCGGTATTTTCAAACTTTTGAAGATTTTTTAGTTCAACGATTTAAATTCATTTTTATGTTGATCACTTTTTTCTTCGGCCTTGTCATTAATTAAACTAAATGCGCCTACACAATTATTATTAACAGAACAGAAACCATTCAAAAAGAAAATTTGTTCAGGAATATCGTCGACAGACCTGCTTTTATCAAATGATTGGAATAAAGATTTCTTATATCGATTTATAAATAGCAAAGGAAAAAACCTGAATTATTTTATTTTTTAAATGGTAGAAATTTTTACTTGATGAAAATTCATTGTGCCATTTCCAATTCAATAGGTTTATGTCTTTATATAAATTTTCTTTTAATTTCATTTATTATTTAAATTTAAGGAAAGACATGTCGATATTGAAGCGACCTCTGTTGCCGGGCAGGCAATATCATTTCGCGGTCAGCGCCACACTTCTCCAATTATTATGTTTGACTTTTCAGTTTCGGCAAATCCGTCAGTTCGAGCAAGGGAACACTATTTATAAGGAAAGTTATTTAAACAAAGTGGAAGCAGTGGGGGCTCGCGGTCTTAAAAAATGGCGCAGAACTAGGTATAGTACACGTGCGGGTACTTAAACAAAAATGAACTAAAAACCCGTGTAACAAAACGTGTCTCTTATCCTCATCTGTCCAATGAGTGAATGAAGTTTCCAACAAATTTCAAACTATGTCATTAATTGGGTATATTTTTAAAATACACAACAAAATAGGTACGTACTACTGAATTAACTAAAAAATAAAAACAAAACTTTTTAATTACACAGTAAATCACGTGAAAACGATATCTATAACCGTGAGTTTCGCGAAGCCTTAAAATAAATACCTTAAGGTTAGCAGAATCAATGCGAAAATAATGGTGCGTACGACTAATTTATTTTTAAATTGCCCTTCATCATAATGCAAATTGTTACATGCTGTTTGAATGACTGACGTTACCTAACCATAGCAACGGTGAATATCAAAGTCATGCTGGGCTTTGGGTCTTCACTTACTTTGAGCTAAAGGACAAGGTCTCTGGGGCGCGCCACAATGCACGAGTGTTTATAATTATTGTCCATCGGAGTTAACCGTGGCCCTATTATGCATAGTTATATTCGGATTAAATTAATATTAGTAATTCGAACATAATTATTTTTTAAGGGCTAAATGGTAGCTGTATTGGTATATTAATATTTAATATTGTCGAAAAACTATCTTTCTGGTTTTATTTTATGTTTTGGTGAAGAGCCCCTTCAGCTACTTCACCTGACGAGCCGCCACTGAATGGAAGATTTATAAATACTTTGTTTTTCATTAAATATAATTAAATTTTGATTATAAAAATACTTGGCAATATACTGTTTATATTCGGACAAAGCGAATTGCATTTTTCTCCTGTCGATGTCGGTACATACTAATTCTAAAGTTGTGTTTCGTTGATAGCCACAAGTTTTTTGACAATGAAAATGAAAGCCGACGGTAACACTTCCCTTGAGATATGTACAATGTGCTCTGGAGCGTGACGTGAATAAAATTGTGGATTTGTCGAAAGAAAACAATTTACATGTCTGCAAACTTTTGATTCTGTTAAAAAATCCATTGGTCCATTTCAGCTTTATTCGTCTCGACATCAAGAGTTTTGTCAGCTGGACTTTATGTCTAACGCTTTTAGGCCAAAGGCTATAATGTATAAATTTATAATAAACTTGCTTTTAATTAAAGCATTACAGCAACGTAACTTTCAGCTAAATGGGATGTTACAGTTAATAATTATTTTAGGAATGTTAGCGAGTATAATAACAGGGTTTAGAATAGTCAAGTAATAGCTCTATTTCGTTAAATTAAATTTTACAGACAAAACGTCGTTAGGGTAACGTCCCTTTTACTTACTGGCTTATGTTTTTATTTTATATTAATTTAACTTTTATTTATATAAATCATATAAGGATTTTCGTTGTATTTCATCAGATTCATGTCTAGCCCACATACATACAGGGTGGCCCATTTGTCTGACAAAGTAATATACCGTCTCTATTATTAAAGATATCAAAAAAAAGTTTTCATAAAAGTTGTGAGGCATAAAAAAATATATGTTCTAAAATTATTTTTAAACATACAGGATGGTCCAAAAAAGTAGGGCAATAAAAAGATACATTTTTTTAAATGGAACACCCTATATATTTTAGCATTTTTTGTTTCCTTACAAAATTGTCCATATGACGCCATATTAAGTTTTTTAATTTTTTGCAACGTTGCCAAACAAAATGCAAAATTCTTAAAATTTTGGAAAAAACACGCACAAAAAAAATTACCTGTATTTCTCAATAAGAGTATCAAAAATCGAAAACTTCTTGTAAGCTCTTAAGATTAGGGATAGATAAACTGTCTTAAATCTTTAAGTACCGAAAATTTTGTACAGGGTGTTTTCTGTTGACCTCCAAACCTACGAAATTTTAAAATACAATAACTCCGTTTTTTCAAATGAGACACCCTATATTTATTAGGCTCGTCTGATAGATATTGTAAATATCTTTTATTAATGTTAAGTCATACCTATACCTAAATTTACTAGTTTTGGCAATATTTCGATTTTTATTTAAATTTTCGTGAAAAAAACTATAATTTTTATTTTTCTAGTAAGCCATGACCAGCAAAGTCAAAACAAATGTAATTGAATATAATGTCATATTTATAATTATTATATTTATATTTATAATGTTTGTAAACTTATTTTCAATATCCAGTTGCGTAATAAAAACAAAATTTTATTAAATTAAATAAATACGTAACTAACTATGGTTACCAATTTGTTTTAATATGGAATACTATTTAATTACATTTGTTTTTAGTTTGCTGGTCATGGCTTACTAGAAAAATAAAAATTATAGTTTTTTTCACGAAAATTTAAATAAAAATCGAAATATTGCCAAAACTAGCAAATTTAGGTATAGGTATGACTTAACATTAATAAAAGATATTTACAATATCTATCAGACGAGCCTAATAAATATAGGGTGTCTCATTTGAAAAAACGGAGTTATTGTATTTTAAAATTTTGTATGTTTGGAGGTCAACAGAAAACACCCTGTACAAAATTTTCGGTACTTAAAGATTTAAGACAGTTTATCTATCCCTAAACTTAAGAGCTTATAAGAAGTTTTCGATTTTTGATACTCTTATTGAGAAATACAGGTAATTTTTTACTATCATGTTTTTTCCAAAATTTTAAGAATTTTGCATTTTGTTTGGCAACGTTGCAAAAAATTAAAAAACTAAATATGGCGTCATATGGACAATTTTGTAAGGAAACAAAAAATGCTAAAATATATAGGGTGTTCCATTTAAAAAAATGTATCTTTATATTGTCCTACTTTTTTGGACCATCCTGTATGTTTAAAAATAATTTTAG
This sequence comes from Polydrusus cervinus, assembly GCA_935413205.1. Lineage (NCBI taxonomy): Eukaryota > Metazoa > Arthropoda > Insecta > Coleoptera > Curculionidae > Polydrusus > Polydrusus cervinus. Next base: position 18,020,591 of record OW284514.1, on the reverse strand, counting down.
AACATATATTTTTTTATACCTTACAACTTTTATAAAAACTTTTTTTTGATATCTTTAATAGTAGAGACGGTATATTACTTTGTCAGACAAATGGGCCACCCTGTATGTACATATTATACACTATATTGCCAATACAAGCAGCCGCACGAAGCAAAAATACACCCATGGTGCGATTCAAAATAACCTGAGTTGGGGGCCGTGGCGCTTACGCAGTAGGGAAAAAATTAGGTAACCCACACGATTTCTAACAGAACGTAAACAGAACCCAAGGTATCTTGAACAGAACCGGCTTGCCGTTGTATTCTTATTTGTCGCCATCTTTTATTTCGTTCATTCGTGTGTTGTTATAAATGCCAAATTTTGGGTCTTAATATTTATAAAACTTTACTTTAGACATTTTTTTTGTTAGGTTGTAAGTTGTAGTCGTTTCCAGCTTTTTTTACGTTGTATTCGTTCGGATGTTTCGTGTGTGATTGTGGATATTATTTTTAAATTTTGGGTGCGAATTTAGGTGTAAAACTTTACCAGACATTTTGTTATTGTTAACGACTTGTGTCTCAAGATGGGTAGAAAAAAGTGCATGATCCTTTTTTGCACGAATCGCGGTTCAATACCAGGAATAAGGTATTTCAGGAATGTAAAATATTGGTAACTTAGTTTTATTTGACCATAAACTGTACACACCCGAACTAAACGGGTGAATTTAAATAAGAGCTTGTAAAAATATTTTGAAAGTCGGCCCTGTCACATGTTTACATCAAGAAGCAAATTTCCGATCTGCGCAAACTTAACGGCCCCTGATCATCTGCTTACAGTGTATGTATATATGTGGTCTAGGCGCGCTTCACCAGTATTGGTGGGACACACCAGCAAAATTTTGCACGGAGCGACATCTGTGTCGTTGTTAGACACTCTTGAGCATACCATCACCTCTAACAAACTTATAGAAATAAGAAGAAAAATAATATTTATATTATTATTTTTAGCTGCCCTTTGGTGATTGTCAGAACCGTTGAAAGAAAGGAATTTAGTCTACATATTTACTACGGTTACGGTGGAAAATGTGTTAACAACGCGTCCAAATTATTCTGCGATAAATAGGAAATTTGTAATAGTAGTTTCTACAAAATTAGTGGATATGATGCCCATATCGTACGAGGATGTAAATTCAACTTCCGAACGTAATATGGACAATTCACTCAAGTTGTATAGTATATTTTTTCTACGACTCCACTTCCGAACTTGATATTAAAAATAAAAAAATATTTAAATCAGGCATTATATTGTCTTTTTAGTTGGCTGTGAACTTGTTAGAAAGTTAATAAAAAAAAATTTCGTTGGCCAATTTCTTATATTTACAGAAAATGACTTTAACTAATAACAGACAAGGAGAGATATATTATTAATAAAAATGGACAATTTATGTTTCTGCAATTTCTTTGTCTGCTTGCGGAAGAAACCCGAACGAACCCTTTTTTCTATGCAAACCAAAATGAAAAAACATAACCTTAAAACCATTAGTAATCCAGAATAAAATAATAACCTTAAAAATCTTATAATTTTGTATGTTTTATCTAGTTTTATATACTTATCATTATTTTCCACTATTTAAGAAAAATTATTTTTCTATCTGTCGCACATAAAAAAAGTTTTAAAGTCGATTGGAGTTGGAACCTCGTCATCGCAAAAAACTAACAAAGCAAGTAAGTACATTTGATGCATTAAACCTTGTAGTAATTGTCTAGAAACGAATGAAAAATTAACGATTTTTGAAAAAGAAAGGACCTTTGTGCATACATTTTTAGTGCGGTTAGAAATAACCGAGGAAATAACTTAAGTTCGGTAAAAATATATTCTTCAATTTTCTCACCATTTCGTGCACTCTTTGAAAAAAATTGGTGTATGCATAGGATTTGATGGATTTGCATCTTTTTGAAGTATATTCTTAACCTTAATTTTGTTAAATGTCAGAAAACGAAACATAAAATTTCCAACGTGTTAATTTGGTTCCTTTTTAATTGGCCACTATGATTGGTCAGTTTCATATCCTTACTAGGATGGATATACATTCAAGTAACTGAAAAGCCGACTTATTTAATCACTTTAGTGCAACAGCAAATATCCATGTGGAAGTAAAACATTTTTTTACCGGTTCTTCAACAACGTGTTTCTTTTAATTTACATTTTTGGATTTTTATGTTACTAATTGTAAAAAGTCTGGAGTTTTTACATTGTAGTATATTAAAAGTAGGGTATGGTCATTCAATTTATTTGATCTCTAGTGTAAAAGATCAAAGGTAACGTACCTATTTCAAGAAAGGTTGGAAAGCAAAAACTTGGATTAAATAAAACGATGAGAGATTTCAGATATCTTCGCAAACCCTAAAAAAGTTTTCAATTTTATTAAAGTTAATAAATGTGTATTTTTTGATATCACCTCAAATGTTTCTCCAGAGATAGGGTTACATTTTATGATTAAATTGAAAAAAAAGTGGACCATTTTTCAAAAAATAATTTTTTTGTAACCAAATATGTTTATTTTCGGGGTTAGATCCTATTAAATATATATCCATTGTCTTCCTTTCATAGTTGTTTGTGCAGATTTTAAGATAAATGGGTATAAGTTTCAACAAAAACAAAGTGACATAATGTACAGGGTGAGTGAGTCGATGATAGAGTGAAAATAAAAGTTCATTTTCTCCTCTATCCTTAGAATAAGATAATTTAGGCGGATGGAAGTAAAAAACGTTTTGTTCTACTAAAATTTCCACTATATTTACTTCGGAATTTTTTTTACTTCCATCCGCCTAAATTTCAATGAATTTCCACCAAGTATCGACCGATTCAATCAAATTAAATAAGATAATAATTCGAAATACAAAAGTTGTAGAGACCATTAAGGTGCACATCTTAAATGTTTGTTGGAGTACACGGGATGACCCAAGAAAAGGTGTCGAATATAATTTCGTTTTTTTTTTAATGGAATGGATGGAAATAATGCATTATTTTCTGATTTCCCACAAAATTCTACGCTTATTTAGTAAATATAATATGTTTAAATTTAATAGTTTTTTAGATATTGACGTTTAAAATATGGCATTTTCAGACTTTGACAGGCTGTAACAGTGGAACGGTTCATCTTAGAGATAAGTGGTGTTTACCTCTGTATATTAATTTTTTATTCTCTATCTAGAAGGTACAACATTCAGCTTAACATATTCAACCGTAAAACCGGTTTTTTGGTTCAACATGTTAAATCGGAAGTTGGTCTCTTTTCTTGGAAAGAGAATGAAAACTAACACTAACAATGTTACAGCCTGGCAAAATCTGAAAATACCATATTTTAAACGACATTATTTTAAAAACTATTAAATCTGAAGATATAGAAAATGAGCGTAGAATTTAGAGAGAAATTTTAAAAAAATACAATATAAAGGGTGTTTTGCTTAAAAAGATCTAAGTTGTATTCTTCACGTTTTTATGGGCCACCCCGTAGACTCCATTATAATTTTAAAATTGGCACCTCAATGATCTCTACAACTTTTATATTTCGAATTTTTATCTAATTCTTAAGATAAAGGAGAAAATGAACTTTACTCTATCGTTGACTCACCCTGTATATTATATTTTATAGAAAAAAGGTTTTTAGCGGCAGGCGGACAAAGTAGTGCATCTATCTTTTGCATTAAAGTACACAGGGACGCCAAAGGTAATGGGTTCCCTGGGGCACAGGTAGACAATGACAGGCTGTTTCGTTCTTGTTAGAACTCATCAGAAAGCCATAACCTGTAAGCAACTCCAAGTACAGAAAGACTGTTCTTTTAAGGCATTTTTAAGAATTAAAAACGGGATGAAAACCCAGTAACGCCATCAGTAGGAATCATCTCAATGCAAAAGATATAGCCATCTAACGTGAAAACATAGAACTAATAAACCAAAGTGGCCAACAAACACCAGTATAGGAAACTTTTACGCTTCACTAAATTTTTTCTACGGGATTGCGATCTATGTTTGAATCTACAAACCCGTAGAAAAAATTTAGTGAAACGTAAAAGTTTCCTATACTGGTGTTTGTTGGCCACCGTACTTTGGTTTATTAGTTCTATGTTTTCACGTTAGATGGCTATATCTTTTGCATTGAGTTGATTCCTACTGATGGCGTTACTGGGTTTTCATCCCGTTTTTAATTCTTAAAAATGCCTTAAAAGAACAGTCTTTCTGTACTTGGAGTTGCTTACAGGTTATGGCTTTCTGATGAGTTCTAACAAGAACGAAACAGCCTGTCATTGTCTACCTGTGCCCCAGGGAACCCATTACCTTTGGCGTCCCTGTGTACTTTAATGCAAAAGATAGATGCACCCCTTTGTCCGTCTGCCGCTAAAAATTTTTTTTCTATTTACTTTTCGGACGCTAAACTCTCTACTTTATTATATTTTATATTTTTCGATTTAATAACTGGGGGATGTACCAGGTATAACAAGAAAACAACAGAATAGCTTAGAGAACACAAATATTTATTTAAAGGATATATCAATTAATTAAAAGTAAATATTGAATCTTGATTTGTACTACGATTTAAAAGTCTACTCGAACCAACGCGGGACTGCGGGAGCGGGAACATGACGGTCGCGGGACCTTATTCTACGGCGGGATATGCATGCAAACTGTCGCAGTGGTACGTGTAGTTGCATATTCTGCTGTAAAATAATGTTCCGCAATCGTTTTGCTCCCATTCCCGGTCCCACAGTCCCTCGTTAGTTCAAGTGGACCTTATATTGGTTTATATTTCTACAATTCAAATTTATAAAATCTCTTTGCATAAGCATGGTAATATTAAACTTTTGTAGATTTTTTAAAATAATTTAAGCCTTTATTCATTGTCGTCTTTGGGTAAAGAAGCTTAACGTAATAAACAAGAAAGCTAAACTTATTTACCGAAATTATTTTGCTTAAAATTGTCTCTTTGTGTTTAATTTCTATTTATTAGGGAGACTTTACCGTTCAATTAAGAAATGCTGGGAAAACAATAATTAATATCTATAAAATTTTTATATTTTTCTACATTTACACATATACACACACACATACACATATATAAAGAAATATTCACGAGAGAACTCGTTTTTCGACATTTGACATCCAGATATATAACCTCGGCCGGCTGATTGGGACTTTCAAAATTTCCCCAGATTTTGACAGAGACGTAGGCAGCCAATGTTTAATTCATTGATTTTCGGTTTTAGACTATAACTAAAAATTAATTATGAATCATAACTATTGTTTGCGTAGTACTGCAGCTGATGCCATTGGTGAGAAGGTATTTTTAAACAGTTTCAATTTATTTTTACAATAATTTCTTGCATTTAGTCATATAACGCATTTGAACCTGCTTCTTAGAAGGCGCCTTCTTGGCGTAGGGGTATAGGCTCTCCACTTTGGAACTAAGGGTCGAGGTTTTGAACTCCGCTTCGGACAAAACTGTTTTTATTTTATTTTATTTTTTTTTCAGTAATTATTTATTTTTTTAAATCGATTTCAACTAAAAAAAATGTAAGACAATTTAATAACCTTAAATCTAAAATAAAAAAATATTTCGCAATTATTATAAATGTCCCACTTATAATGGAAACAAGTTTATATTTTCGGTATTTCTGAATTAATTGTTTTGAATTTTAGTGTGGTTTCGTGTGATCTTAGGAAGCATTTTTTTATTGCTAAAAATGTTAGTTAACTTATTGGCGTACGGATTTATAAGGGTTGTAAAATAATAATTCACCTTTAGCGATTATTAGTTTTCATTTTCGTACAACTAAAAGTTTCGGTATTCAACAAATTCTGAAGTCCCTATCTTATAATTGTGGTCTGTTAAATTGTTTTTTAAAATTATTATTTCAACCTTTTTCTTGTCAATAGATTGCGTTTTTTTTTGAAGGCGCTAGATTTAGGGGCTTAGCACCACAAAGTGTCCCCCGAACTACGCGTATATCAATATTAAATATATTATATAACAACACATTAGTTAATAATTTTTATATAAATAAAGCAACCAAACATTTCTATTGTATGTTTTACTTAAATAGCTTGCACGACTTTTTTTTATTTACCACTATGTCGACCGGTAAGCATATCTACTATCTCTGTTATAGTTACCTATTTCCAAACCAGGAAAGAACACAATAGGCGAATAAAAGAAGCTGTCATTTCCTAATCTGTTTTGCAATTTTTTACCTTCATCTTATTGTAATCTTGTTTAGCATTACAACAATAGCTATTAGTGGCTTAGAGAATATTATTGTTTAAACATACATTTTACGTATTAAAAATTTGTAATTTCTAAGTCCGATCCTGTAATTTACGTCAAGTCATGCCAACATAACACATTAAAATTAACCAGCAAGTCATTCATATCACGTGATTGGGTCAGGATCTCGCGAGTTCTATTAAGATTATTACTATAACTCGCGTCGACCCGTTAATTATAACGTCAAGAGGAGATGACAGTTCCTCAGATGATGAAGAATGTTATGATTTTTATAAATTAATTTCTGTATAATGTTTTTTTTGTAGTTTGTATTTTTTTTATAATGTCTAATAAAAAAATAAGTATACCTAATACTCGCCTTTGTCACACTATTTTCAGTGTTTGTGAAGGGATAACAATAGGCAAAACCCATAAATTGACCCAAACCCGGGTGGTATTACCTGCACTTGATGAAAATAAAGAATTTTATAATTAAATCAATACCAAATTATGAAAGTGGCTTAAATATTCGTTGGGTCACTCTGTAGTCCCTTTGCATACCTAATGAGCTTTTATTACTCTACACCTTTTTAAAATAGACTATAAGCTACAAATTTATTTATTTTTTGTTTATTGTTGTTTACGGGTAGATACTTAAAAAATAAAAATATTTCTACATCTGCAAAATAAATATAAGTAAATGCTACCCTTTTAAAGCCTGTAAACAACCCCTTAAATTATGATAATTTTCCAACATTTGCAGATAATAAACTAAGTTAAACCTTTTTGGATATATTCGAAGTAAATTTAATGATAATTTTAGTTAAATACCTTTTTCTCACCAGACTCTCCCAGACGGTTTTAAATTTAGAATCCAAAATAGGGTCTATATCCGCCGAAATAAATACATGCAAATAATGTTAGTAGGGCCTATGGAGATTTAAATAATATGCAAATAGTATAAATGAGGTTTATGTCCATTTAAATATATGTCAATTTCTTTTATACGTAAAATAATACACGAGATACTACTAAAATATCTACCTAGGCATAATTGCAACAATTATAATTAATTAGGAGCTGCGTAGTAATGTTCTACTTGTTTGTAAAATTTTATTTTATTTTTATTATTAATATTTTTTTAAATTATTATTTTGTGTTTTATGGAGTATTTCTCAGTAAAATGCCCGCCCCTTTGTGAGAAAATCTTGAAAAAAATTTAACAATGCTTATGACTTCAAATTTTAAACTTAGTTTTTTGGGTTGTGTGCCGGAGAGATTGTTGACAGTCTCTCTCATAACTTATTGAATGCCATTAAAATTCGTAGACAGAAATATTAATTATTTAAATTTATGTTTCAAATATTTAGATTTATATTAAATACTTTTGAAAGCCATTTAGCTTGTTAAATGATCAGGAACGAGGAAATTCATTATAAAATAATATTCTATGTCCTCTGTCACCTTGCTACATTTATTCACATTAAAATGTAAATGTTTTTATCTTGTTTAAGTCCTGTAAGTTAAGTGACATTTTTCCTTGTTAGGTATTCAAATAAAACAACTCCAGTTGCTAAGAATAAGAGAATTTAAATATTCCTCTTTCTAATGGGGCATTCTACCATAAATAGGTTTTATTGCAGCTATTTATTTTATAAATGAGAATTTCAAGTAGTGTGTGCGTCTGAAAAGATGCTTTAAACTTGTATATAAAAGTTAAATTACCGTCATCATCCCATTTACTACTAATTTACTTGTATTTACTCTATAAATATGTTTGGCAACCTATATTATGCCTATTTTATTAGCATGATGGTAACGTATCTCTAATAGTAAAATTAGTATATTACATAATAAGTGATACTTTTCAAACAAGGAGATATTTAGCACGAGGCGTCAGTAGAGTGCGGAAATTCTCCGAGTTTTAGAGAAATCGCTTTCACACGAGTAATGTACACTAGTTTTTCTACGACCACAAAGAATTATTAAAAAATCCTTTGATTTATGAAAAAAATATTTCAACACTAGTGTTGAAAAAAAATATCAACAGTAGTATTGAAATTAGCATACTTAGAACTATGTTCGACTTAATATCTGGTTTCATAGTTTGTCAATAGGCTTTTCCTTTATTTGTAGTTTAACTTATCCTGGATTGACTTCTAGATTAATCAGAAAGAAAAATTTTAAGTTTAATCAACAAAAGATGCATTAAACATATATTTAAAAATCCAGCCAATAAGAAAGAGTTAAATTCAAAATAATTCTATAAATTAGTTATTGTTTTTATAAAAAAAAAGTCAAATACTGCTGATGGAATTTGAACCTGTGACCTTGAGATCTGTAGGCTAGAGCTCTATACTCTACGCTATCGGTACCAATAAGGATATGTTGTTTATTACATGACACTCTGTTCAGCGCGATTTGTTTTTTCTGGTAATAGATTTTCCAGTATATTATTAACATTTTTTATAATTTCAGATGGTGTATTTTCACACTCTAATTCTGAATCACTTAACAAATACATGATAAATAAGTTAAACACTTTACAATTACTGCTTTATTTTGTTATTTTTAATAAATAGATGTTGTCTGTCAAATTGTCACCATATGTTAAAATTAAATAGTGTGCCTTGATATTTTCCCACTAGAAATATTTTTTTTAACACGCGTGTGATATATACTGAGCTTTCTAGCCAAATTAAGCGTGCTTTTTTCTCATTTTCATTGGTGGTCGTAGAAAAACGCTATTATCACTGTTAAAAGCTGCAACGATGGAATTGAAATAGCAAAACTTCGCAGTTGGCGGGCAAAAGCAAATAACATAAGAATCCCCCTGCTGCGAGCGGCCGGAAATTTTTGCTATCTACCTACTATTGCGCAACTTACCGACGGAGCAGTATTGCGTGGAAGACATCATTCAATATAAAACTTTTTTTTTTAATAGAGGTTTACACGGCATCATAATTTATGTTCACAAAGATTTTAGGCAATATTACATGTCAATAAGTATAACTTTTTGTTTTGCATTTTCAATTTAGGTTTGTAAAAATAGGCACGCCTATGGTTTTAGTACAAATTTTTCAGCTTTAGTTATCACTTTAATTCAATTTTAGGTAGTCGCGTCTGCCGCTCTGGGCTAAAAAAAAACTTTTAATCACCCATTGCGGTCATTTCCCTCGCTTAAAAAGGAATAGAAAAGCGATTTTCTATTTTCTTGGCCATTGATTTATTTTTTCACGTATTCTTTTGGACATTTTCTTAATTGAATAATATGCCTGTGGCGCTTAGGGTACTTGCGGAGGTAATCGGCCATTCGCTATTTATTTATAATAACAGTAGTTACTGGTGCAATATTAGAAATAACAGAAGAAACCTGGTCGTATTAATTTAGTATTGTATTATTATTATATTGTAGGTAAAATTAAAAGGGAATAATATACATTTATCTTCATTATATAAAACTTTCCGTTAGGCACTATAACAAAAAATAAAAGTGAAATTAAAAAAAAACTAAAAGATATGAAATCACCTAATTAATTTAAAAAATAAACTAAAATATATTGAAGCTTTGCTAAAGAGATACCAAAAAGTTAATGTCTACAAGTTATAAACTGCAAATGTTAAAAAACATGTTAAATTTCACAAGAGGCGAATTTATTAAAGAAAAAAGTTAATTAATAAAATAATTGGCAAATTAAAATATACTTATAAAATATTTATGATGAGTGTTACTATGGGCGTCCATAAGGGAAGGCGCCCCCTTCCTAGCCGAGTGATCTTTTTGTATGGAAAGAGATTTTAGCAAGTTAAGAACTTTTATCTTTTTAGAAGTCACTTAGGAAAGGTGGAGAAATTTGAACATGCCAATGATCTTTTTTTTACAAGTCAATTTAGACCACCTCCTCCTCCCTGTCCCTCTCTCTGAATCTCCTTCTATGGACGTGATAATTAATTATAATGCTTTCATAAATAAATCTCTTACAATACTCCATATAAATATATTTATTGTAATCCATCTCTGTACTCAGGTACATTGTAGCAATTTGTATACTGACTTCAAGGAGGTGATGTTAATGAATAAATTGTATCGTAAAAATTCAATTTGTAGGTCTTTAAAATCACAATTGACCTAACGTTTTTAGTTCAACCTAAATTGACATTTAACTGTTTGGTTATATCTAAATTTCATTAACCACGAGTACCAATAGGTTTCGTCTTTTTCTCGTTACGAGACAAATTTAGCATTAGTAATTTCAACTGATGTAAAAATATTTATGTTTAGAAAAAAAAACCTTTTGGCCAAGTTTATGGCACTTTGTCAGGCGTTCGAACGGTTAATCTTGTAGAAACTTGATTTGTATTGCATAGCTCTTTCTCAACATTTCACGTCGTAGTATGGTTTGGGTGTCCTTTGACTATTTACAATGTTTCCATTTTCACATTTTTTTTATTTCGTTTAATTTTTATAGATATTACGTTAATTAATTTTTTTCGTTCACAATTTCTTCGATTATGATTATCTTTTCTTTTCAAGTTTCACAATTTTTTCATATATGAGCAACCATTTCTTGTCACACAATTTTTCTAGGTATGATGATCATTAATTTCTTTTTTTCACAATTTCATTATGAATTAAAGTTTTTTTATTGCCAAATTTTTAAATTTATATTTATCGTTTCTTGCAATCCCTCACAACACTTTTTTATTTATGAACAATATTTATTTTTAAGAAGTATGATAGTCAAATCATTTTATAAATCTTTGAATGGAAAGACTGAAAAGACGAGGTGTTAAGTGTGTCTAACAACGGCACTAGATGTCGCGCCATCTTACTGATGGATTTTACCAAAAACTGCTTAAGCAGCTTAGAGTCCTTCCCTAGATGTATGAATCTGACGAAATAAAAGAAATATCATTAATTGACATTGAATGGAAGGAGTTTTTCAACAACCTTTTAGAGATTAGGATAGTATTTTAATATGACCTAATTGTTATCGGTAAAAACTTGTTTGGCTAAATTTTCAATGGGGGGGGGGGGGCAAGGGGCAAATACCCTCTTAGTTTGTTATTTTATGCAATTTGTTGACAAAGGAACAACAATATATAGAAAATATGTCCATTTTTATTTACTAATATTTACTGCTAATGAGAAATGAATCATAAATAATATACTTGAATTAAAAATAACATAATAGTTTATCACGTTACTGTAAAATTTTATTGATAAAAATCTTACAAGTATATTGTAAAATGAATTAACAGAAACTAGAAGGGACAAGTTAAGTTACAGGAAAATGAGATATCCTATCTTGCTCCTCACCAATGTGTTAAGTGTTTTTCAAATTAATTTTTTCAGCATACAACGAGTAGTAAGTCTATTAACAATGTCGTTTATAAATAACGTAAAATAATGAAAACCAAGGATGGAACATTGGGCAACTCCAGATGTTTTTCCGACATAAGTTAAAAACTGACTCCTATTTTTTAAATATGAGTCAGAAAGACTGAGAGTTTAATTCCGCATTTAAAATATGATGTAATTTTTAAAACTTTGTGTTTATTATTAACTAAGGTTTAAGTAGGTACCCTATTTTACCCCACCATTCCCAACTACATAATTTATCATTTTATATTTGAGTATCACATAACAGATTTAACACATTACTTTTAAAACTATCGTAATCCTTTACGAGTCAGCGATTCGCAATCTTCTCGATTGTTTCAGAGATTTCAATCGAACATTTGTCAAGAAAGTTAAAATATGGCCTGTCGTCGCATCATTGCTAATGGGGTTGCTTTTAACAACGTTTTGACTTTAAAGGAATAAGATTTTCATGCCGAGTTTTAAAGAGAGTACAAAATAAATATCCTCTTACCATAATAGTATATTGTATACATAGTAGGAAAATCTGAACATTCCCAGACGACCGTCAAGATTGTGTGTCGATGCGCAAGCCGAGAATGACAATACGGAGTCCGGTATTGTGGCTTTTTTTACGAGGTATACTACTATTTTTCCGTAAATCGAAAATTATTAAAAGGACATAACTTATTACAATCAACTTTTAAAAATTTTAAAATAAATATTATCAACTTTGTTCACAAATAAAGGATGCCATTAAATATTTGTGTTGTAACTATAGAAACTCAGTAATATTGAATTTTCAAGCTTAACACATTTTAGTTTACAAGTAGCCGTACAGAAATAATATTTCCTTACAGTACAATAATAAATATTTTCTAACAGTTATTTTCCGTTGCCTAGCAACGACTAAGTGTAAGGAAATATTGACTTTTTCTTTCAGAAATGTTATCAAAAATGTCAATATGTCCGTTCGATTTTCGGAAAATGTATTTTTTATTTAATCAATAATATTAATCAATCAACAAGTGGTTTTTATTGTTTAGAAAGATTTTGATCATTCCAAATAATGTATTTACTTGTTTCTCTACTATAAAGTCATTTATATGTCTACACTACAAAAAATAATTATGTAATTTTCAGTAACATTACGTTGGTCACACAGAGGCCAACGTAATGTTCCGTAAAATCACATAAAAAATTTCTTGACGTTATTCAGTTTAATATTCCGTAAAATTACTTAATAAAAATAAAATATTTTTAAGTTATATCCGACGTAAAATATTATAAAATTGTTGACATTCTTGAGTTACATATGAAGTAAATTTCATAGAGAAACTGCGTAAACTTTTACAAAATATATACCGTAATTCTTATTTTTCCCTTAAAAATTAAGGAATTCTTCATAATTAATTATTTAAATTAAAATAATATAACCATGAATTTAAATTAGGTTTCTTATGGGAATTACTTAATATAAACTTGATTTTTTATTGAATGTATTACTTAATATTATTCCATACTATTAAGTAACAAACAATGTAAATTTACAGTAGTTTATCAATTTTGTGAAAACAATTTAACCCCGCTATCCAAAGCTATAAATACAAGTTAAATGTATTTTTTCTTTGTAAACCGTGATTACTTTATTACGCTTACAGTTTACTTTAAAAATTATGCAAACAAAATTAATAATTATACGGTCAATTTAACTGTAAAAAGTGGGGGGTCTATTATAGCCTATAAGGTGTAACTATAAAAACAAAATTCGTAACGAATCTTAAGTTGGTCACACATATGACGAACATATCAGATGTTTGATCAAACTTAAGGTATTTATTTAAATAAATACTATACAATATATATACATAGATACATTATGTAATACACTAAGATGGATATTACTAACAACCATATACCTAAATCATAAGTTAAACATGTAACTGAATAAACCATTACAGGAAAACGTGCTTAAACTTAACTATAGAACTATAGATATTCACTAATATATAATTTTTATAATATTAGTTAATAGGTCCTCCGGACTCTTATGCAGACTTAATAACTATCTAACCACAAAGATTTTTTGATATGCAATTTATTGTAAATTTTATTAAGTCTGCATATTATTATTATTATCTATATACTTACTCTATACAGGGTGATTCACGATGGATGGAACGTTAGACGTTTATGCAGAACTAAATAACAGATCATTTTGAAAATTTGGCAGCGGAGATAAAAGCCTGTCTTATCCTGGATAACGTAGAAACATAAATGCCGATGCCGAAGATCGTCGCGTCGCATCGGCAGTTGGTGGGAGGGAATAGAACCTTTTCAGTAATATATAATGCGATTTTGTTAAACGTGTTAGGGCTTTACAATAGATTTACCGAATATTATACGGTATATATACCGTAAAATATTATTCAGTTATAATAAAATGATTTTTAAATTGTAATTGTCTTATTTTCAGTAAAATTTTATGCAACTTTGTCAACCATATTTTGACATCAACCGACTTCGACGCATTTACAGAATATATACTTTAAAATTTTTTAATTCTTAGGTACATTATTTATTTTGGTATTTTTACGCGAATTTTAAAGTAAAATTTTGTTTTACTTGATAAATTTTAGTGATATATTATGAATTTTTAGTTACATCTGAAAAATCCCAAACATATTATTTAAAAATAAAAACACACGGTTTATTTGGGAAATTTAACAAATATGTTACTGGAAAAAAATGTAATTTTACACTAATTTTTTGCAGTGTACCTCTCACCCTCTTTTTTTTACAGTATCCTACCAAAATGAGATCGTTTAGTATTAATATCTTTAACAAAGATTTATAAATCCCAATCAATTTTCTCATTTGTTTTTGCGCTCACAATCAAGATTCTCGAGGCAACTTAAATTATTGGCTGTCGTTTAGGGCTTCTATTTCTTAAATTATTTTATTTCTTGTACCGACCTCCTATTCTAAATGTTTTTCCTGTTAATACGATTAATTTGTTATTTATTTTACGCCTTTCAGATGTTTTTAACATGATTTTTCATTGACCAGTGGCGTGGACGTATACATGGTGTCCCCCAATTAGCTTGCAATATTTCTAGGGCGTTAAGTACATCAAAAAATTAGACAAAAATGTCCTGTAAACATACCCCCAGAAATGCTTCTTTAGGGGGACTAGAGTCTCTGAAAGAGGGTCGAGTGGAAAGTTTTTTTTTGTATGAGCATGGAAACTGTTTAATATAATGACATGAAAATTGGTACATGGCTTACAACCAATAAGTTGAAAATTACAGTGAATTTAAAGTGAAAATATTTTACCCAGTGGCGTCGCACGGAGTGGGGCTTACAGTAAATGTTATTCTATCTTTTTTATTTCGAGGAATTTTTAATTTTAGAGGCAATTTTT
Source organism: Polydrusus cervinus (assembly GCA_935413205.1). Lineage (NCBI taxonomy): Eukaryota > Metazoa > Arthropoda > Insecta > Coleoptera > Curculionidae > Polydrusus > Polydrusus cervinus. The sequence goes on along the minus strand of OW284514.1, from coordinate 18,005,564 downwards.
TGAAAGTCAAGAGTTTGTTCTTGAAAAAAGATATTCTTATTTTATTTCTATAGAAAGCACCGTTTTTGAGTAAATTAATTTAGTATAGTTCAGGCCACCAATGAATACACTGTATAAAGCTGAATGTAACTACTGACTTCGAGATGAGGTATGAAGTTAAAATTTTTCATATATCTAGATAAAGCTGTCAATATATTAGGAAAATATTTTGAAATTTTTTACGAGATATAGATGACCATGCACCTCCAAATATAGCATAAATTAGAAATTTTCCAAAATTGTCTGTAGATGCCTGTTATAATTTTTATCGTATCATTGAAGATTAAGTCATTTTTATATGATATCTTTATTAATAATTATTAAACGTACTAAAACCTACATAACACCTTAGTTACTCATATTATATATTATACCATAATTTATTACGTTAGTTACGAAAGCATAATACGTTAGATACCAAATAATATTAGAACTATTTTTCATGAACATGTAAAACAATATTTTGACAGTTTTCAAATTTGATGGATACACCTTTGTCTTTAACGTCCACGATCTTAGGTATGCCCTCTGAAGACTTTCATCATTAAAAACTTCTCGTCTGAGGCAGAACACACAAATTCGTTGACTTGTTCTCTTGTAAATACTTTTGATTTTTTTGCTCTATATCCAACATTTTTCTTCTTAATGAAACGTATTAAGGCGCCGTATTTGTCGATTTTCACTCTTTCCTTTAGTTCTAAAGTCGCTCGTAACATGGAATATTTCGGCCATAAGGATGAAGCAGAGTATTACTCAGAGAGTTTTGCGAAATACGCCAGCAATACCGTTTCTTCTGCATCTTGAACATGTACTTTGTTTCGCCACTCGCAAAACTGCCGATATTCTTTTTTATAATGGATTTTAGATGTGTCCGGAAGCAAGTTCAACCTTATAATATTGGCTGCAGCTAATATATCGTCAGGAATATCAAAATCTTGCATGATTTTAATGATAACTTTTTGAAATGCCATTTGTTTTTATTTTCGCATCGCCGTTGTCAATGATACGATAAAGCTTTGAGTACAACTCGGTTATTAGCGATTTAACACCGTCTCGGACATTGCGGGTGACTCGGCTGTTGCCTCGTCACCTAGTAATGTCCTCGACTATTATAAATCGCATAATAATCTCGTTATATTAATAGCTATTACCTTTTTTTTTAGTTTCTAACAAAGAAATTTGGCCAAAGTTTGTCCAATTCCATAAAACGTAGATGCATTTTAGTGAATTCCACATACCTATTTTTGCCATTATATGGGACAAGTGTGTTAAATAAATCATTTTTATGTTCTCGCACCAAACCTACATTTATATTTTAAATGCAGGATTTATGGACGCTTCTACTCAAGCGTCGAATTCTTCTTATGGTAGTAATAATTTTCTATTACAGTATTAAATGGGTTCGTTTCTAAATGAATTATTCATAGCAAAAAATTTTAAAATAGATAGGTATGCAGCGCTGCTTGCCTTTTCTAACCTAGTCAGTCGCAACGTCCATGATTCTCACGATATTTTTCTTTGATTTTTAAAATGGAATAGCTGCAAACAGATGCTCAAGTATTTAACTAAGAAGGATGCACAAGACAGATTTCTCAGTTTGAAGTTTTGAGATGTTCCAGCTCAAAATATGGAAAAAATAAATAAATCGAACAAAATTATAAAAAGGAATCTCTTATAGAGAGCCTGTGCCCTTTGTAACATATTTAACTTACTTATATTCTTTTTACGAGAAATTTCAATTATAAAATATTCAGGGGCACCTCTAAAATTAAAAAAAGGGTGTTATCTTAACTGTACTGAATAAATCGAGACTTTCCAGATTGCTTTAAACCAAATTTAGATTTTACTCCTTCTCGTTGCTGTAATTTAAACACCCGGTGCTCTTCAGTTTTTCGCCATACGTTTTTACTCAAAGAAATATAATATCGGCATAGCAAAAACAATGTCTCGACGAAAGCCAGCTTTGAATCAAACTTTTTACCAGAAAGATTTTCGTTTTAAAAATTTTCCACTAAGATATCAAAAAAAGCGTTATTTGCGGGAGCCTGCAAAAACCTTTTAAGCAACTAAATAAATGGGAAAATATTAGCCAGACATATGGGTCTGTTTACTTTTGTGTTGTAATCTTTGGCTGTCGTAAATGTAAATGTGTGAGAATGTATATGTATTAGAAAATGATAATAATATAAGTGAATTAAATTATTTATATTAGGGTCAATATGGCTAAATTGTATAAATTTTATGAAAAATTTGAGTTTTATACTTATATTTATGTAATTTTTTTTAAAATTAACGTTAAAATATGCTTTAATGTCTCAAAGAAACGTTTCATCGACAAAGCTTTTGGAATTTACAATAAAAAAAAGTATGTCCAAAATTCAGTGGATTTAAGAAAGCAGTATGTCACTAGTTATTCCTAATAATGGAATCCAGAAGAGAGCCATGAACCGAGCCATGGACTGGACTTCTGGGGGGGTAAAAAGAATAACTAGTGCATACACGTGGTTCGGATTCCACGTTAAGCTGTAGGTCCCGTCTGGCTGATATTACCCAGACGATAGGGGATACAATGAGCATCATACAGGCCTAAGTACATAGCTGTAGGAATAATTAATGATGACCTTAAAACTATCTCTGAACTCTCAAATGCTCATGGTCTTATTTTAAACGCTAGCAAAACGCAGTTGGTGGTCTTTGACAGAGGGAAAAATTTAAATGACCTCAATATTAAACTTGGTGAAACTCTGTTGGAGCCTAAAGTAGTCTGTAAAAATCTAGGCGTTTTCCTGGATAATGAACTGCGTTTTGGTAATCATGTATCTTCAATTATTCAGAAGTCAATTTTCAAATTAAAACTCCTATATGTTCATAAAGACATTCTCGATCTGAATATTAAGTTAAGACTGACTGATTCCTTGATTCTATCACACTCTGCTTATTGCAACATAGTATTCTGGCCTTGCTTGACTCAGAAGGATAAGTACAGCTTACAAAAAATTCAAAACTCATGCCTTAGATTTTCGTATAATCTCCGCAAATTTGATCACATTTCTCAATACCTCCAGATGTCCGGTTGGTTTAATTGTGACGAAAGATTTAAAATTCAATTATGCAAATGCATTTATAAGGTACTCCAGACGCACGAGCCACTTTACCTATTCGAGAGGCTGACGACGGGTGCCGATGTACACGATCGTCAGACTCGTCACATGCATCTGTTTAATATCCCCAAACACCGCACTGCCCTCTTCCAACGTTCATTTACCTACAATGCGAGCAAATTATATAACTCGTTACCTGCTAATGTCAAGGGAGCCCCCACCCTTGAGTCTTTTAACAGACTCTTAAAACTATTTATTAAACATAAGAGAAATCCCCTAATAGCTTAAAACCACTATGTATACTCTAGCGTTTTAATGTAATTATTTTTAGTATTTTTAGTATATAATATTATTTATTAGTTGGGTGGTTGTATGAGCAACGTAGTTGAATACCGCCACCCTTTCAACTTTCATTGTGTTATTCTTTTTTACGTAATATAAAGGCATTTTTATTTATTTATTTATTTATTTAAGTATACTGGCTCTTCCGCCAACCCCGAAAAAAAAACCGAAGCGAGATCTATGTCACGCAGCCTCAAGGAGGCGCCGCCACTGTATAGTAGTTAAGTAGGAGATTTTTTTGTAGAAATATATCCGATAGCTCTTTTTTGTAAAATAAATATAGAATGAAAATGATACCTTTATTTTACAAACAAAAAAATCTAGATGATAATAAGACATGATCATTTCTGTATTAATTTCTGTTAATTAACAAAACAACGAAAGTGATGAAATTTGAAAAAAATATTTTTTGTTGCTAACGTATAAAATTTTGAGCTTTGGTGTACACAATTTCGAAAAGTTATATAGACATTAAAATTCTTCATTGGGCCAAAAATTTACAGAAAATGTTATTAAGCAAGTAAAAAGTGCTGTCAACAAACTTTCCAAAAAGTGTATAAATTAAAATTTGTAAATAGAATATCTTTATTAGTAAACGAGAAAAAATCCACCCAATTAACTTTCATGTCTTAATTTTTGAAAATAATTTAAAATAAGATAATTTTCAACAAATAAGACCAACCAAAAAATTTAAAACGAGGATGAAACAATAGTAAGATTTAATGTCTGTTTGGAGAGGTTGGAGATAATTATGTTTCTTGAACGGCAGTTTAGTTTTAAACTTGCATTGTCTTTATTCGATTTAAATCACAATGTTTCAACTGGTAAGTATCTCTAGTCGTCTTCAGGTGAACCAACCAAGTAAAACAACTTATTAGCTAAGTGCAGTGACGCATAACTAGTAGGGGTAGTGCATTTAACTCTTACGTGTTCTTATTATAAGATTACATTTACTAAACAAAGGTTTCCAGATGTTCTTAAATCAAAGGAAGGCTTACTAATACAACCTAGGTTTTGGTGGTAATTCTCAAATTAAAGATTTCAAAGTTAACAATTTATAATATGAAATAAAAATTGCTTAAGAGAAAGGTATACAAACCTGCTTTAAAAAAACATTACGCTATTCATCTTTGTATAATTATAATAAAATTCTACTTTTAAATTTCTAACGGTGTATCATAAATTATTAATTATTCTTTAGAAATAGTAGAAATTAACGAGAAACATATAATAATTATAATATTTTCTAGACGCGTATTAGTTATAAGAAGATTTGTCAAGACAAGTGTCGGAATAGTATATTACATAACAAGTGATGAAAGTGATACTTTTCAAACGAGGAATTTTTTCCATTTTTAGAGTAATCACTTTCATACAAGTAATGTACACTATTTTTCCTATGACCACAAAGAATTATTGAAAAAGCCTTTGATAGTTTGTCAATACGCTTTTCCTTTATTTATAGTTTAAGTTTTTCATTTTTTCATATTATATATATATCATAGGAACAACTAATCCTGGATTGATTTCTAGATTAACCAGAATGAAAAATTTGAAATTTAATCAAGGAAAAATTAATTAAAAATAAATTTAAAAAATCCACCCAACAAGGAAGATTCCAATTCAAAATACCTAATTCTATAAATTATTTGTTTTTATAAAAAAAAAGTCAAATACCCGTGACGGGATTTGAACCTGTGACCTTGCGATCTGTAGGCTAAAGCTCTATTCTCTACGCTATGGCTACCGATAAAAGTTTATTGTTTAATACGCAATTTGTTTTTTCTGGTAATAGATTTGCCAGTATTTTATTAACATTTTTTATAATTTCATATGGCGTATTTTCACACTCTAGATCTGAACCACTCAACAAATACATGAAAAATACGGTAAACACTTTACAATTACTGCTTTCAAAAATGTGTTCTTTTTAATAAATAGGGGTGGTCTGTCAAATTGGCACCATATGTTTAAATTAAATAGTGTGCCTTATATTTCAACTAGAGTTAAAATATTTTTTTTTAACGTTAAAATACTTTTTTTAACACACATGTGATATTCGGCGCTTTCGAGCCAAGTTAACCGTGCTTTTTTTTTCTCAATTTCGTAGATGGTTGTAGGAAAACAATCATTAATCCTTTAAGAAATATCATTGTCTCCAACACCTTTTTATCACCCGGTATATTAGTAACATATTTTAAATATGTAAATTTACATGAAATAAACTAATTACAACTAAAAAAACTAATATGTTTATTCTTACCTTGCAAAAATGGTATCAGCTTGCACATGGTCTCTCCAAAAACAAAATCTCGCAACAGGGCTCCGATAAGAGTAAAGGGCATGCATAAAACTCCCAGAAGAAGATCGGAGATGGCGAGGTTAAGCAGAAATAAATTTGTCACTGTTCGCATTCGACGGTTTTGGGCCTGCAACAGACAAAAAGGAATTTGTTTGTTTTGCGAAATAAAATCAGACAGCTTTAAAAATCTGCAAGCAAACAGCATCTGGTGGTCTCAATCAGTGGCGTATTTAGGATGGGGCTGCCGGGCTGCAGCCCCCCCCCTCCCCCATCCACCGAGCCTAGGAGCTCAGGTCTAAAAATCTAATTGCAATCTATTTTTCGTCTTACGCTTTGACTCTTAATTTAAATTTTTAAATAATGTATTCTTGCCTTAGATTACAAAGGTCTTGCAAGAAACGTTTAAAAGTTTACCTTCTAAGAGTCCTGTTTTATATAGAGATTAAGTTTTCGGACGCATATCGTTTTAGTTATTGTATGATTAATTTTATAGGAAATTGAGTAAAAAGAATATTATTTTATAGTATTTCTCTATTATATACTTGTCTGGTCCGTTTTCCCTTTTTGGAGCAATTTTAAATCAACAAAAATATAACCCAATGCAATAAAATATTTTTACAACAAAAACAAAAAACAATTAGGTATTTATTTTTAACGAGAAAAATTAATGTAAAGATTTTAATGGAAAAATCTTTTATGGAAGAAGTGTAATAATTTATAATAAAAAAAATAGTGCGGGAAGAAACAAGAATGCTTTATTATGAATATACAAAATGGCACTTAAGAAGGACTATTTCAAAACCTCAGCATTTGCACCAAAACTGCTCTTAGATCTACGCTCCTAAAATACATGATTTCTAAGAAAATCATCAATTTTGGCGTGGTGAGCGATATTTACTTTATTTGTAATCATGAAAACCGAGCCCAAAAAACGCTGATTAGAGTCATACATACGTCTTATGTTAAAATTTTGGATTGACACCAATATTTATATTTTTCGCAAATATAAAAAATATTTTTTTTTTAATAAAGAGCCAGCTAGGAATATCCAAAAAATAATAAAAACAAACATTTATAAAAACAAATTTAATTTAACCATGGGGAGGGGTAATAATTTAATTATAGAAATTTGATAGTAGTTAAGTGAATTTTAAACAAACTTTGGGCGTGGCTCCAAAAATTTTTCGGCGGTTTTCCTCCTTTTTAACTAGGTGCAATATCATCAAATACAGTCCCGACTGTCCCTTTCTCCAGAAAAAAATGTCCTACTTACGCCCACTGAGCCCCCCCCCCCCCCCCCCCCAGAATATTTTTTGGCTACGCCACTGTTTTGTAAGTCAAAAAGTGCAAGAGTTGCCCTTTGGGTGTCGAAATTATAAATAAGTAATATTTGAAATGACCGGCAGAAAGTTTGTATTAAATATTTTTATTATTAAAACATCGGAAAAAACTTCTTGTAGTAGTAGTACCTCAACCCAGAAATCTATTTTGACATATTATAGATATTATTTTTGAATTTAATTAATAGGCGAAATTTTTAAAACTAATTTTTGTGTATTTAATTCATTTAGGTATTTTTCTATTCATAAGATTTGTTTTTTACTTTCATAAATATTTGTTTTTAATTCTTTGCTTTCCTACATATGACATTTATTGTATTAAAATAGGGACTGCTCTTTCAATCTTTTGTGGGCGTCCATGGTGGGGGGTAATTCGGCACTTGTCACAAGTCCGCAGAATACTTTTTTGGCATACCAGCCCTATAATGCACTAAAAGTTATTGTTCATTGGTACTAGCACCCCGTCCCCCTCACTAGTTTGGTCTATCTGTTGGAATTCTAAACTATATTAGAAGGTGAAGGAGTTTTATACTATAGGAAATTTTTTTAAAAGCTATTTTTGACCAAGTTGCCACACTCTATAGATATCATTAGCCTTCTTATATAAAAAAAAACAACATTGTTTAGCACTAGTCGTTTTGACGAAACAACCCTTAATTTTGTTCTTGTAAATGTGAAGTAGATGGTAGGTAACAAAATTTCAAAAGAAGGGTATCCGACAGAGGGTTCAAAATCTAAATTTAGCATATTTAATTTAAAACTTTATTCTTCGATTTCTCTTTCATTAATTATTTTATACTTTCTCTTTTCCACTTTATTCGACTTATTTTACTTAATTCAAATCGAATTGACTGAAAATCAAGGGTTATTAATGAAGTATTGTTACAAAATCACCACTTTTTTTCATTAATAAAACTTGAAACTTTAGAAACCAAGACCTAGACGAAAATAACCATTAAAACGCCTTATAGAAATAAAGGTCTATTCTTACACTGAAAGAATAATATCTTAATAAATATATGTTTGATAATTAAAACAAAAAATTTTCATCTTGCTTGGGTGTAAATAAAAGACGAATTAAATAAATGATTTATTTACTTCCCATATATAGGGTGATTCCTAAGTTGATACTTCTTTTTTAGCTGTGTACCTATAGAAGGCATTAAAATAAACAACATCAAATACCTTTTTTCGAAAAACCTAAAAATAGGCGAGATACAGAAATAAAAAATCTAAGTGGGGGCCTCATCATCAAAACGTAGCCTGCTATACTTTATGTTGTTTGTCTTATTAATCATGCAATTTACGGGTCAGTGGTCAGTTACTTGGTAATTCGCTGCGATGTTTGTAATACCCGTGAAAAATATTTTAATGTAACTCTAGTTGCAGAGTGTTATACAATCCCCTTCTAGTGGTTATATAAACTTTAAATGGTTGTAGCACTTTGGTATTGTATTAAAAATTATAGGGTGGTCCGTTCTTAACGCTGGATTCCACAGCATCTAAAATACTCAAATTTCTAATATTTTAATATATATTTTATTCTGACCTAAATGTATCCAGAAGGCAGAGTTAACTAATATTTTTGCAATATTATCAATGAGCGAGGAAATTATTTAAATACGACTGTAGGTTTGTGTAGAAGTCCCTTATAAGAAGTTTTACAATCTGTTTAGTTTAAATACTTTTGTCTTTTGGTACAGACATAAATAGTTATTTACGATATAAGTGTTGTAAATATTCATATTACAACACGAGATGTTGAAGTTGTCAAACGAGGCGTCAGCCGAGTTTAATAAAACATCGAGTGTAGTAATATAAATTTACAATAAGAATATTGTATAAATTTTTATCTACTTTCATCTATGAATAAAAATTTTTGGCACAAGGCATTTTTAAATGTAACTGAAGTTTCGAACGTTCACATGAACGGATTTTTGTGTACACGTACACTGAAAGAAAGTGCCACAATTTTTTTTTGTACATTTATTGACAAGTCCTGACTGTTACTTCTTTCTGGAAAAGGAAACTTTATAACAAGTAATAAGTAAGCTCAACAGCCAGCAAATACCCTACATATGTGCTGCCTACAGTATTTCTTCTGTGCAATAAAATATAAATTTTATTTATAATTATGAAAAAGCAGGAACGTGAGGGTATTTTATACATAATAAAATCCTTCGCAAGTTCACGGGGTTTATTAAGCAAAAGTAATTGCTGATTCAGAGTAAGTGAGTTAATAAACTAAATGAAAGGTGTTAATAATAAAAAAAATTATTAAAATAATTTCGGAAGGATGTATTCATATAACATTAAGGTGATAACACTAATACCCTTATATTAGGGTTATTGGGTAAAAGTGACCTCTGATTTTTGGTAGGTGGGTTCAACTAACTATATTAAAGATGTTAACCATGACAAATTATAAAAGAGCGTTGCGGAAAGATGCGTTCAAGCAAGGTGTACAGGGCAGCGTGGTAATACTATTACCCTGTATAATGAGCTTATTAGGCAAAAGTGACCGCTGATTTTTGGTAGGTGGGTTCAACTGACTATATTAAAGACGTTAACCATGAGAAATTATTAAAAAGCGTTGCGGAAAGATGCGTTCAAGTTATGTGTACAGGGCAGCGTGGTAATACTATTACCCTGTATAATGAGCTTATTAGGCAAAAGTGACCTCTGATTTTTGGTTGGTGGGTTCAACTGACTATATTAAAGACGTTAACCATGAGAAATTATTAAAAAGCGTTGCGGAAAGATGCGTTCATAACGACCACGTGGTAATACTAGTACCCTGTATAATGAGCTTATTAGGCAAAAGTGACCTCTGATTTTTGGTAGGTGGGTTAAACTGACTATATTAAAGACGTCCAACATAAAAAATTATAAAAAAGCGTTGCGGAAAGATGCGTTTAAGTTATGTGTACAGGGCAGCGGGGTAATACTATTACCCTGTATAATGAGCTTATTAGGCAAAAGTGACCTCTGATTTTTGGTTGGTGGGTTCAACTGACTATATTAAAGACGTTAACCATGAGAAATTATTAAAAAGCGTTGCGGAAAGATGCGTTCATAACGACCACGTGGTAATACTAGTACCCTGTATAATGAGCTTATTAGGCAAAAGTGACCTCTGATTTTTGGTTGGTGGGTTCAACTGACTATATTAAAGACGTCAAACATAAAAAATTATAAAAAAGCGTCGCGGAAAGATGCGTTCAAGTTATGTGTACAGGGCAGCGTGGTAATACTATTACCCTGTATAATGAGCTTATTAGGCAAAAGTGACCTCTGATTTTTGGTTGGTGGGTTCAACTGACTATATTAAAGACGTCCAACATAAAAAATTATAAAAAAGCGTTGCGGAAAGATGCCTAATAAGCTCTTTATACAGGGTAATAGTATTACCACGCTGCCCTGTACACATAACTTGAACGCATCTTTCCGCAACGCTTTTTTATAATTTTTTATGTTGGATGTCTTTAATATAGTCAGTTGAACCCACCTACCAAAAATCAGCGGCCCCTTTTGCCTAATAAGCTCATTATACAGGGTAATAGTATTACCACGCTGCCCTGTACACATAACTTGAACGCATCTTTCCGCAACGCTTTTTAATAATTTCTTATGGTTAACGTCTTTAATATAGTCAGTTGAACCCACTTACCAAAAATCAGCGGTCACTTTTGCCTAATAAGCTCAATATACAGGGTACTAGAATTAACTCGCTGCCCTGTACACATAACTTGAACGCATCTTTCCGCAACGCTTTTTAATAATTTCTCATGGTTAACGTCTTTAATATAGTCAGTTGAACCCACCTACCAAAAATCAGCGGTCACTTTTGCCTAATAAGCTCAATATACAGGGTACTAGAATTAACTCGCTGCCCTGTACACATAACTTGAACGCATCTTTCCGCAACGCTTTTTAATAATTTCTCATGGTTAACGTCTTTAATATAGTCAGTTGAACCCACCTACCAAAAATCAGCGGTTACTTTTGCCTAATAAGCTCAATATACAGGGTACTAGTATTACCACGTGGTCGTTATGAACGCATCTTTCCGCAACGCGTTTTAATAATTTCTCATGGTTAACGTCTTTAATATAGCCAGTTGAACCCACCTACCAAAAATCAGCGGTCAGTTTTGCCTAATAAGCTCATTATACAGGGTAATAGTATTACCACGCTGCCCTATACACATAACTTGAACGCATCTTTCCGCAACGCTTTTTAATAATTTCTCATGGTTAACGTCTTTAATAAATAGTCAGTTGAACCCACTTACCAAAAATCAGCGGTCACTTTTGCCTAATAAGCTCAATATACAGGGTACTAGAATTAACTCGCTGCCCTGTACACATAACTTGAACGCATCTTTCCGCAACGCTTTTTAATAATTTCTCATGGTTAACGTCTTTAATATAGTCAGTTGAACCCACCTACCAAAAATCAGCGGTCACTTTTGCCTAATAAGCTCAATATACAGGGTACTAGTATTACCACGTGGTCGTTATGAACGCATCTTTCCGCAACGCGTTTTAATAATTTCTCATGGTTAACGTCTTTAATATAGTCAGTTGAACCCACCTACCAAAAATCAGCGGTCAGTTTTGCCTAATAAGCTCATTATACAGGGTAATAGTATTACCACGCTGCCCTGTACACATAACTTGAACGCATCTTTCCGCAACGCTTTTTAATAATTTCTCATGGTTAACGTCTTTAATAAATAGTCAGTTGAACCCACTTACCAAAAACCAGCGGTCACTTTTGCCTAATAAGCTCAATATACAGGGTACTAGAATTAACTCGCTGCCCTGTACACATAACTTGAACGCATCTTTCCGCAACGCTTTTTAATAATTTCTCATGGTTAACGTCTTTAATATAGTCAGTTGAACCCACCTACCAAAAATCAGCGGTCACTTTTGCCTAATAAGCTCAATATACAGGGTACTAGAATTAACTCGCTGCCCTGTACACATAACTTGAACGCATCTTTCCGCAACGCTTTTTAATAATTTCTCATGGTTAACGTCTTTAATATAGTCAGTTGAACCCACCTACCAAAAATCAGCGGTCACTTTTGCCTAATAAGCTCAATATACAGGGTACTAGAATTAACTCGCTGCCCTGTACACATAACTTGAACGCATCTTTCCGCAACGCTTTTTAATAATTTCTCATGGTTAACGTCTTTAATATAGTCAGTTGAACCCACCTACCAAAAATCAGAGGTCACTTTTGTCTAATAAGCTCAATATACAGGGTACTAGTATTACCACGTGGTCGTTATGAACGCATCTTTCCGCAACGCGTTTTAATAATTTCTCATGGTTAACGTCTTTAATATAGTCAGTTGAACCCACCTACCAAAAATCAGAGGTCACTTTTGCCTAATAAGCTCAATATACAGGGTAATAATATTATCACGCTGCCCTGTACACATTGCTTGAACGCATCTTTCCGCAACGCTTTTTAATAATTTCTCATGGTTAGCGTCTTTAATATAGTCAGTTGAACCCACCTACTAAAAATCAGAGGTCACTTTTGTCTAATAATCTCAATATGCAGGGTACTAGTATTACCACGCTGCCCTGTACACATAACTTGAACGAATATTTCCGAAAATATTATCAAATTTTTATTGTCGATAACATAACTAACTAGTTAGTTAGCTGCAACCACTTTAAATCCGCAATCAGGCATACGGAATAACTTTCAAAGACGTTTCTTTCTATTCATGCTTTTCACTTTTAAAATACCGTTTACCCAATGTTAACAATTGTTTATTTAATTGTTTTATTTATACAAAAACTCCTATTTAAAAGACATTTTGAATAATTTGCATGATGGTGACACGATCTGACCATGATTTTGCGGGTTTGTTTTTTATATCCATGTATAGTTCAATAGTTCAATAGTTCAATAGTTCAATAGTTTTATTAATGTTAAAACGCATAAGTGTTTGCATAGGTATAAAATACCCTCACGTTCCTGCTTTCCGTTAAATTTAAATATTTTTCATAGTTAGCGGCTGCAAAAGAAATAGCATGAATATGACATCCCTAGAATGTTTTAGGGGTTCTAGGACTTACGTATGGCCCATCATGACACCTTCTCGACTATAAAAATATCTCAAAATTAAATTACTGATAAAATGTCATGACTTGTCAATAAATGTACAAAATTTTTTTTTTAACAATTTCTTTTAGTGTATGTGTACACAAACCGTTCATGAACGTTCGAAACTTCAGTTACATATTTTTAAAAATAAAAATTCACCTGTAAAAATGCACCTGTTATTAACTTTACTAATCAAGTTTTTTATGTTACCTTTCGCATAGTTACTGTTTCGCATGGTTATTGTCGAAACTTCGTCAAACAAATTCAAAAATATAAAAAGCGTTTTTCAAAATGAGCGATTCTGATGGAAGTTTACCCTCTGATATAGAAGCAGCGGCAAACGAAGCGATCTCAAGTTTAGTTCCGACAAAATCCAAGGCGCTGTATGAGTTGGATTATCAGAAGTTTGAAGATTGGTGCAAAGCTAACAAAATAAAGGAGATGTCTGAGAAAATCCTTTTGGGTTTTTTTTCTGTAAAGCAACGCTCCCAGAAACCATCTACACTATGGACTTACTACTCAATGTTGAGAACTATGATTTTAGTCAAGAATACTAATTCTTAAGTGTTATATGTTAATAAATAATTGGTAATTAATTTTATAATTGTTAATAATAAATTATTCTTCTAAAAAGAGTTCCATTACAGCACTAGTGCTGTAAAGGCATCTATTACAGCACTAGTGCTGTAATAGATGCCATTACAAAACGATCTGTGATAAACAATTTTATTTACTTATGCTAAAAATATAAAGGTTAATTTAAATTAAAATATTTAAATTAAATAACCAATATCCCAAATAACCGTTGGTAACAGTAACATAAAAGTTGGCACAAAAAGGTAGAATTTTAAATAACAACTAATTAATTTTTAAATCTGACCTTACAGTATAATATAATGTAATCCTTCGCTTGTATTACAATAAACAAATCTTACAGAAGACAGGGTTAATATTGCCCGTGGGAGAAACTAAATTGCAATGTCAGAACTGCTATTATGTCGATTGTGGTTATCTTGACTGCCTCATAGAAAACAAGAATCGAGTCTTGACACGTAGATATTCAAAAGTTATAGCACGTTTTCAAGCTAATTTTGCATATTTTTTTGAAATTTTAGTATGTGGTAATAGAAAGGGTCTAAGTATAACGTTTCTATACAGGATAATAAAAAAAGAACAGGATTAAAATACAGTATTATAGAAATCGATACTACAGTAGTTCCATTCAAAGATTTTGAAGATACTTGATGCAATACAATGAAAGTTTTCAACCAATGCGTCCAGCATGTTATGACTTATGACGCTGAGACGTGGATACTAATAATAGTTATTTACGATATAAGTGTTGTAAAGATTCATATTACAACACGAGTGTAGTAATATAAATTTACAAGAATATTGTACAAAATTTTATCTACTTTTATCTATAAATAAAAATATTTGGCAAAAGGCATTTTTAAAAATAAAAATGCACCTGTAAAAATGCACCTGCTATTAAGTTTACTAATCAAGTTTTTTATGTTACCTTTCGCATAGTTACTGTTTCGCATGGTTACTGTCGAAACTTTGTCAAACAAATTCAAAAATATAAAAAGCGTTTTTCAAAATGAGCGATTCTGATGGAAGTTTACCATCTGATATAGAAACAGCGGCAAACGAAGCGATTTCAAGTTTTGTTCCGACAAAATCCAAGGCGCGGTATGAGTTGGAGTATCAGAAGTTTTAAGATTGGTGCAAAGCTAACAAAATATGTAAAGGAAGTGTCTGAAAAAATCCTTTTGGGTTATTTTTCCGTAAAGCAACGCTCCCAGAAACCATCTACACTATGGACTCACTACTCAATGTTGAGAACTATGATTTCAGTCAAGAAAAATCAAGATATAAGCAGATTTTCTCAACTAATCGCATTTTTGAAAAGAAGTTCAGAGGGTAACAAGGCCAAAAAGTCCAAAGTTTTCACAACGGAAGACGTATGTAAGTTTCTTAGTACTGCAGATGATGAAACATATTAACTTATGAAGGTTGTTATGATAATCGGCATTTTTGGGGCTGGTCGGCATGTAGAACTAGCTAAGTTAAGGTTGGATCATATTGAACACAATGATTTGTATATAAAAATTGTGATTTCATTCTTAAAAACTAAAATTATGCAAGAATTTGTTATAACAGAAGGAAATGTGACAGGTGTCAACTGTTTAAGTATTTTTCGAAAGTATGCTAAACTTAATCCTCTTAATGCAACTCACAGGCGGTTTTTTGTATTCTATGAAAAAGGAAAATGCACCTCCCAGCCTGTCGGAATTAATAGTTTTGGAAGTATACCAAAAAAGATTGCAAAAAAACTTGGATTAAATAATCCCGAAGGATACAGTGGACATCACTTTAGGAGGTCCTCAGCCACCATTCTAGTTGATGGTGGTGCAGATATGCAGATGTTAAAGCGTCATGGGGGCTGTAAATCCTCTTTTACGGCAGAAGGCTACGTTGAGAATTCTTTAGAAAATAAGAAACAAATAGCAAAGAAGATCATGGGGTCAGACACGGATTTAATAATTGGAAATTCGAACATAAAGGGCTCCATCACATCCACTTCTGGTATACAAATTTCTAACTGTAAGTGTATTATTAATGTTTATAATAAACCTTAAGTGTTATATTTTAATTAATAATTGGTAATTAATTTTATAATTGTTAATAATAAATCATTCTTCTAAAAAGTGTGATTTTATTAAAACAGCAAAATTTTTATAAAACCGTGTTTTTTTCCATTACAGCACTAGTGCTGTAATAGATGCCCTTGCAAAACGATTTACAGAACTGTAAAATTCATATTACTAAATGAAAGTAGATAAAAAATGTTACACATACAATTTCAATGTCAAAACTGATCCCCAGAGACCTTATGGAGTGAAGCAGAAGAACTAGACATGGTTACAGTTGATTTAATCCGAATCCAAAAAAAAAGGTTCAGGGATCTTAAGTGGAATCTGATTGACTTGAATTTTGACTGTCGATCGACGATCAGCGTTGCGTAACGTAATAAATGATAAATGCGGCGATTAATAGTGATTAATATTGATTTTTCTTAAAGGTGTCTTGAAAGAATAGTCTCGCTGTACTGGGAGTTGCTTACGGGTTATGGCTTTCTGATGAGTTCAAACAAGAACGAAACAGCCTCTCATTGTCTACCTATGCCCCAGGGTACCCATTACCTTTGGCGTCCCAGTGTACTTTAATGCAAAAGATAGATGCACTACTCTCTCCGCTTGCCGCTAAGCTTCTTTTTATATATTTTAACGGACACTAAATTCCACTATTTTATTCAGAATTATTTTAACATGACACTCATATTAAGTTTTAAATTATTATTTTAAAGTTTTTTCTAACTATTGTTGGCCAATGACAATTTTCTTTGATTACTTAGGCAACAAATTTATAAACTCGTGTTATGACAGGCCACGAAAGCAAAATTTTAATGCAGAGGTGAAAATTTTATAATTCAATAACAAAGAGTTATTTTTGGTTAGTTAATCATATTTAAATAAATTTGTAGAGACATGTAGGCAAAGTAAAACAATAATTAAGCCAAGAACTTAAATCAAAATTAAATTAAGGGTTAATTCACCCTTTTAGGAATGCTTTTAAGGTATAATATCTATATTTGAGATAAGTAAAGCCCTTGTTTTGGCAGGGTTAGACATAGAAACGCTCTATAATTTATATATTTTGATTCCGTGGTTAATTTAATAATAACGTGTTTGTCAAACATACTGCACCAGATAGGAATATATCACTATTTTTAAATTGAAAGTAGTCAAGTACTCATTATTAATTTAAAAGTAATGGGAAAAAATAAGGGAATGTCGCAGATTATACATATTGAGATAAATACGATTTTAAGTTTATATCTTTATACAGAGTGATTCCTAAGTTGATACTTCTTTTTTAGCTGTGTGTAGAAGGCATTAAAAAAAAACTTTTTTAAATACCTTGTTTTTAAAAACTCAAAAATAGGCTAGATAGAGAAGTAAAAAATCTAAGTGCGGACCTGGGCATAAAAACATAGCCCGCTATTGTTTCTGTTGTTTTTCTTATCTCATATTAGTATAGGTCTTATGGGTAGTGTTGAGCAATACGCTTCGGTGTGTTTTTATGAAGCAAGTTAATTTTAAATTATGTGATATGTGAAAATGGTAAAATTTAAAAACAATAAACTAATAGATATGGTGCTAATTTACTATGAGTGTCATAAAAGTGCGGATGTTTCTTTGAAATAATACGCAGGATGCTTTCCCTTACGAGCTCATCCTACACCCAGAAGTTTTCTTAATGTTATTCAACGAGCAAGTTAGGCAAAACCGTATTTGATCCAAAGTGTAATGTAAGTACCTTATTTTTGAGTTTTTTGAAAAAAGGTATTTGAAAATGTTGTTTATTTTAATGCCTTCTATACGCAGCTAAAAAAGATGTATCAACTTAGGAATTACTCTGTATTAAATAAACGGAACGAAATTCACGATATAGGTTCTTTGTGATTATCGGGATCCATATTTTTACAATAATTTTTTCGAATGCCACCAAAAGCTCCTGAGGATTATTCTCCCACCATCAAAATGAATATCTATCCTTACTGGGAATTTTTACATGGTAACCGTTAACCTTTTAAACTCACAAATAATGAACACACAACTAAAAAGGGTAAGATTTTTTACATAACCCAAACACTGCGCGAAATAATATTTACTTCAGAACAAAAAGTACTTGAATATAAATACATCGTAATTTTCACTTAGTAAAGATGTCTAAGGAAACTGATATATTCCTGTTTTCTTACACTAACTCTTAATTGAGATACTTTTCCTTCTTCAATAATTTAACAATAAATACAAAACTTCCCCATAAACTAAACATCAATTCATAATCTTATTTACTTAAGTTACCATGTAACTTTTCTAACATAAATCTTCATGTTCTTTAATAAATTTCAATATTACATTATTCCACACTCACTCTCAACTGAGTGATTAATTCTGCTTCAACGAAATCGTGTTTATATCGTTCATTTTTTCTTTTCGTTTCTTTAATACAGCAATAAGATCTTTTCACGCCACTCTGTCCTTGGCATTTGATAGTACACCAATACCACCACTGCGCTTATTCCTAAATTTGACGCAACTTAGATAACATTTAGTAATTTCCTTCACCAATGAATATCTTTTAATTCTCGAACCCTTTTATATTTATCATTTTCCTCCCTCGTCATTAAAAGGTACTTTTTCTTTTTATACTAATTTACCTTCAATAGTTGGTAGTAATTTCTTCTACGAAATGTTTTTTTTAACCTAATTCTCAGCTAAATCACAAATTCCTACTCTATGGTTAATGCAACAAGTTATTTTTTTCCTGAAGATGAACGTTTATACGTTTGAAACATGTAGTCATATAGGTTGACTTAAAGTATTATTTCTTACTATTTAACTCAGTGGCGGTTCGAGCCGTAAGGTGGAGCCACGGTGCCATGACTCCGCCTGCCTTACTAATTGATACTGATAACGGTCTCTATTCTTATTTTTAAAGCAATTGTTATAAGAATATAAATCCTGATCAGCTTCAATTGGTACCATTAATGCGGCAGGCGGAGTCATGGCACCGTAGCCCTACCTCACCATTCCACTTTATGTATGGAATATATCTTCAAAGGAATTAACGGTGGCTATTTCCATTTAATTTAATTTTACTAGTGATATTTTGTGACAGCCGGTCTAGAAAGAATCTAAAAGCACTTGTAGATCCTAAACTCTTTTCAAGGTCGCATATAATAAACTGTTCCGGTAATCAAAACAGCTGATACAGTTAAACTAATATTTAAAGCTATATAACCCAAGATAAATGAAAGTATTTAAAAGCCACAAGACAGCTTAAAATAAGAATCGTGCTATGCCTTCAAATTTTGGTTATTTTATAAATGACCTTTCGTTTAATTTCTTACAGCATCTGGTTCGTTTCTACCTTAATTGTGTGGCCTTTCGAAAACAATTTCTTATTTTATGATGTAATTATTGCAAATTGTTTTCGTAAAAGTTAATGGTATTGGGGCATTTTGGGCTTGAGAGTTTTAAACAACTTCTGAAACACCATGTTCAGACGAACTTCAGGATAAGAGTTTTTGCCTGAATTGTGTATTGTTTAATAGTATAGTAGTAAAAGCAATATACAGGGTGATTCCTAAGTTGATATTTTTTTAGGTGTGTATAGAAGACATTAAAATAAACAACAATTTCTAATACCTTTTTCAAAAAACTTAAAAATAGGCGAGATACAGAAGTAAAAAAGTGCGGGCCTGGTCATCAAAACGTAGCCTGCTATACTTTATGTTGTTTGTCTTATCTCATATTAGTAATGCAATTTACGGGTCGGTGGTGAGTTATTTGGTAATACGCTGCGGTATGTTTTTCTGAAGCAAGTTACTAGCAACACGTGAAAATGGTAAAATTTGATAACAATGAACTAGTAGATATGGTGCTTATTTACGGTGAGTGTCGTCAAAGTGCGGCTGCTGCTTCGAGATTATACTCAGAACGCTTTCCCTTGCGGGCTCATCCTACACCCAGAAGTTTTCTTAATGTTATTCAACGGGTAAGTTAGGCAGGGCCGTACTTGATCCATAGTGTAATAAATGAATGTAAGTACCTTATTTTTAAGTTTTTTGAAAAAAGGTATTTAAAAATGTTGTTTATTTTAATGCCTTCTATACATAGCTAAAAAAGATGTATCAACTTAGGAATCACCCTGTTTATGTTTCACACCCAATTCTTCTAATCAGATTTCATTTTGAATCAATACCATGGCAACAAAAAAATTTTTTTCGGGATTATTCATATTCTTTGAACTTCCAGCGGTCAAGTTACACTTGCCAAATTTTTTGTCACTTTAAATGTCAAAATAATGACATGTAATGACAGAATTAATTATTTGTCGAGATAAAAAAAAGGCATATTTTTTTGTTGCTAGGAAAACAACTAACGTAATTTTATACTTATTCATGAATCGCTATGCTATTTCAAACGTTTTTCATTTATAAGAAAAATGTTAAATTTTGGTGTAATATTTTCCAAGGTGAGAATTTTTCTTACCGAATCTCCATCGAGCTTGAAATATAAATTCGGAAATTTTTCCTCAGTTGCGATTAGGGTATTTTAGGACCAGCAATTGTGTCGAAAATTGGCATGATCAATTTTAGAAAAAAGCTTGTTGATTTCTTGAATTACCTATAAACTACACGGAAATAGAAAAACTACTAAAAATATAGTTTTTTATTCCTCTTTCGTTCGTTTACTCTGGAGATGGACAGGCCACGTCATTAGGGAAATCATGAAAATGTTTGTGAGCCATATGAAATGTTTCTTGATAAAACAAAAATTAATTGGAAACCATAAATAACGCCAAACAGAAAAATATTTTTTTTTAAATCTAGATAGACCGATACAAAGTTTCCAAGGGAGTTCATACCAGTTAAAATCTCAAAACAATAAACAAACAAGGAAAATCGTTGAAGATTAAGCGTGAAATAACACAACAATTATTGGTCCGTAACCGCCCCGTTTTCCAGATAGAGGGCGTTCAAAACTGAAATAAATTTAAGATTTTTCCAAAACTTTTTGGAATAGTGTCAGCTACTATATGGAAACTTAGAACATACTAATAGATATTCAGCGACTACATTTTGCAAGAATTAAGTTATTTTTAATTTAATCATGAGCGTAGGTATGGGTAACCTTCTTACACTCTTAAAAATAACATGGTATGGATTACTAAAATTTGGTTCTGACAACTATTTATTTTCGTGAAATCGGACTCAACCCAAAAATTAGTTTGTACAACCAAAAAAATTGTCGTTATTGAACTGTTGAACTAATTAAAAACATTAACCAACCCAACCTACAAATTTTAGTTGTCACAACGAAATTTTATATACGGATAACTAAATTTATATGGTACTCCCGCTTTTAAAATTAGTTTTTTTAAGGAAATATTGTTTTTGTTAATGATGCAATCTACAAATATTGCCTAAGCAATCATTTATTTGGGCCAAACTTGAAATTTTCATAGAGTAACAATTACGTATGTAGTCACAACATTGTGTTTATTATCTTTTTTCTGTACATTCTAATTGTAAGAAAGAAGTTGAATCATAAATAAGTAAAAATTTTATATTTTTGTCATTGCAGTTGCACATTAGAAAGTTTGAATGAACTGCTTATAACGCATGGCAAAATTAGCAAGTTGATTTGATAGAAATAACTTAAAAAAAAGTCTGTTTCATTACTAAAAAAAATGTCATATGTAATTTATACTTAGTAACGGAAAATATTTCTTCCTAGGTCCCCATTTCAATAAAAAAATGCCTTGGTATTACTACTCTATTAGGTATGCGTAAACTAATTGGGATAAATTATCAGAGATATTATGGTTTCTTTAAAAAAAATTATTTCCAATGTCCTTGTTCTCTCATGTTCTTTGTAATACATACTTATGTAATACAAAACAGAAACACTAGATTTTTAACTTATTTTACTCAAGCTTTTGGGTTGTTCAATTACTTATAGAACTGAATTGTCCTTATTTAAATTTTCTTATCTGCAAATGCGATTTTTAAAAAACAAAAAATATCCCCTGGACTTTCTATTTAAAATATACAGCTATATGAAATTTGTTATACTTGGTCAGATTAAAAAGTCATCAATATGACGTTCTTTTATAGAAATGAATATAGAACAAAAACAAAACAAAAAATTTTTTAAAGTTATTTCTCATCGGATCACCTTGCCATGCTTTACAAAAATCTTATTTAAACCTTCTGTACAACTGCGATGATAAAAAATAAAATGTTTACTTACTTATGATTTAACTTCCTTCAGCCAATAAGAACGAACCGAACGCGCAAATGTTTTAAGATTGCTTAATGAAGGCCTGGCAGTTGAGGCTGTAGCCAATATGTATAATGTTGGGAAGGCCATAAATAATTATGTGACCTAATGATATCTCCTGAATTAACAATAGTGTTACCATGGTACCTACTGCAACGTTATCCTGGCACGAAACACACGATGTGTGGAAATGGAGGCATATAAAATGAAAAAAAAAACGATTATGGGTACGCCACTGGTCACGACGAAACGCAAGAAATTAAAATGTACTCGTTGCAAAAGAGGTGGTCCTAAGAAGTTATAATCACTTACCAAAACCCGTTCTTACAAAACATTGTAAGGCCTAATGACAAAAATACCTGAAATTTACAGGGGTTGAGAAAAAAATCGAAATTTCATGAACAAAAGAGGGATATCAAAAATTTGAGAATTTACTTTGTTCTGGATAAATAGGAGATAAAGAAAATGCCATCCAAAATAGTTTGAAATTATTTTTGTGGAAATCCGGTACTTAGAAACTTTAGTAAAAAAAAACATACTTCTCTTTGAACCCTGTAGACAGTTAAAGGTTGGAAGTAAAAAAAAAATCAAAAAAAATGTGCATATTAACAATTAAATTCTCTTTTAAATTTTGCAAACCGCGCATCGATAGCTTTATTCGTTCGTAAAATATTTTACTCCAAAGTTCACCTAACAATTAGCTCGGTCCGCTTGAATTGTCCAGCAGTTTATATGAACTTTTTGTCTTAAAATCAATCAACAAAAGGCACAGTTCACAAACAATTAAATTATTAAATTTACTTATTATTGAAATTATTTTAAAAGACTATTAAGTATATTATTTATAATTAGTTATTTTATTTTTGTATTTAAACGAAATCGCCACTGTGATTTACCAAATTTGAGACCTTTCCTATATAATATATTATTATATTATTAGTAAGAGTGATTTAATACCTACTTTAAGATACAATCTTCATAAAAATAGTGTAATTTATACCATTTTGTCAGGTCCTTAAGCCATGAAGTACGTCATCTGCCTGGTCCTGCCTTACTCTACTCCAGTCAATATTAAACATTTAACAATATGCAGTGGCGGCTCGCGGTCTTAAAAAATGGTGAAGAGCTAGGTATAGTGCGGGTATCTAAACAAACATTGACAAAACCCATGTAACAAAACGTCTCTCTTATCCTCATCTGTAAAACGACTGAATGGAGTTTCCAACAAATTACAAACTGTCATTAATTGGGATAATTTTTAAAGCACACATTTAAGTAGGTACGTATACTACTGAATTAACAGAAAAATGAAAACAAAACTTTTTAATCACACAGTAAATCATGTCAAAACCATATCTATAACCGCAAGTTTCGCAAAGCCTCAAAATAAAAACCTTAAGATTAGGCGAACCAATGCTAAAACAATTGTGCATACGACTGATCTATTTTTAAATTGCCCTTTATCACAATTCAAATTATTATATTATTATGCTGCTTGCATGACTAACGTCACGTAACCATAGCAACGGTGAATATCAAAGTCATGTTGGGCGTTGGGTCTTCTTCACTTGCGTTGAGCTAATGGACACGGTCGCTGGGGCGCGCCAAAATGCACTTGTTACACGGATAAATTAATATTATTAATTCGAACATAATTATTTTTTAAAGTCTAAAATGGTAGCTGTATTGGTACATTAATATTTAATATTGTCGAAAAACTTTCCTACTGGTTATATTTTTTTTGGTGACCTATTTCACCTGACGAGCCGCCGCTGACAATATGTTTATACAACTATGTTAATTAGGGTATTTGAGTTTTGAAACTTTTTAAATATTAATATTTGCCAAGAATCCCGGCTTTATAAAAACAGAAATTCTATTGTATCAGAAAATATTTAAATTTCATTTTAAGCTTATTTTAGATCTGACCTATTATACGAAGCTTGCTTCCGGCATTTTCTTGCTAAATTCTCTTGGAATTTGACATGGAATTTCAAACCAAACTTCATGAATATAAACCGAGCTTATATTCTCAGCTAGTGAAGGTGAAGCGATTTCACCCAGATTGCTGATTATTAACTGGCAGCAACATCAATCCGGAAGCTTAATGTGACACGTCGTTCATTATTAAATTACACATCTAATAACTACATTTATGTGAAAAACATAGGATGCTACAAGTTCGTGTGCATACTACGGGATCTCGAAAACAGTTCGAAAAAGGAATTCCTACAACCTATGAAAATGAGAAAAAAAGCACGGTTAATATGGCTAGAAAGCGCCGTATATCACTCGCGTGTTAAAAAAAATAATTTCAGCAGCTAGTGTTGAAATACAAGGCACATTATTTAATTTAAATATATGGTGCCAATGTGGCAGACCACCCCTATTTATTAAAAAGAAGAAATTTTAGAAAGCAGTAATTGTAAAGTGTTTAACTTATTTATTATGTATTTGTCGAGTGATTTCGAATTAGAGTGTGAAAATACGCCATCTGAAATTATAAAAAATGTTAATAATACACTGGAAAAATCTATTACCAGAAAAAACAAATCGCGCTGAAGAAATTGTCATGTATTAAACAACAAATGTTTTTCGGTTGTCATGGCGTAAATAATAGAGCTCTAGCCTACAGATCGCAAGGTCACAAGTTCAAATTTCATCAGGAGTATTTGATTTTTTTATAAAAACATTAAATAATTTATAGAATTATTTTGAATTTAAATCTTCCTTGTTGGGTGGATTTTTTAAATCATGTTTAATTCATCTTTCTTTGATTAAATTTAATTTTCTGGTTAATCTTAAAGTTAATCCAGGAATAGTTCTTCATATGATTTGTTATAAAATATGAAAAAATTAAAAAGTTAAACTGCAAATAAAGGAAAAACCTATTGACAAACTATGAAACCAGATATTAAGTGGAACATAATCCTAATTATGCTAGTTTCAATACTAGTGTTAATATTTTTTATTTCAACACTAGTGTTAAAATATTTTTTTCACAAATCAAAGGTTTTTTTGATAATTTTTTGCGGTAGTAGGAAAAAAAATGTACATTACTCGTGTGAAAGTAATAATTCTAAAACTCGAAGAATTTCCGCAATGAGCTGACGCCTCGTGCTAAATATCTCCTGGTTTGAGAGGTATCACTTTCATCACTGTGTTATATAATATACTATTTTAAGCTCGACGTTTTGTTCTTTAAATATCAACCTCAAGTAAATTTTTTAAAATTTGGATCGGGAATTTTAAAAGGAGTTTTATAGCGATGAAGGCTTTTTTATAGCCTCAGGGAAAATATAATATTTATACAATATTTTTTAAATGATTATTTTAGGAAGAGTTTTTATTTCGATTTAAATTTTTTCAAGATTAAAAATTCAACTTTAAAAGAAATGTATACAAAATTATCTTATTAATTTAAAAATATTATCAAAACGAAGGAGAGCCAATGGATCAATGGATCCGACAAGCATTGTTCTACTTACTAGTCTAGCACACAAGAGGCGGAAAGCTCAATTTGTTCTTTGATCTATATCAGCTTCTATAGATACCTATTTTAACACTGTTTTCCAGATTTAATAAAAATTAATTATTATTCCTTGGATTGTTATTAAACACTATGAAATTGTGAGGGTATGGGGGGGGGGGGGGCTGTATCCAGGATATTTCAGATATTGCTTTTGAGAGAAGATTGACCACCTTTTTTGGCTGGTTACCTCTCCCGCCTGAAATTTACTTTATAGGCGCCTATAATTAGGGGCGTCAGATTGCCCTACACCATAGGGGCCTCAGCAAATACTAAACTTCTTTATTCTTAGGTAATCTGGTATATCTATATTTAGAATTTAAGTTTGCTTTTATTTTAAGCGATCATGAACAAAAAAAAATTTCAAACCAATTACATTCTGGTTATATGCAACCAAAAGTTTAATTAAATTAAACGAAAGGGCTCGCGTCAGCAAACAATAAACTCAAAAACAGGCGGCTTATAAGTGGAAAAATGCCAGTTTTCCCCACTTATTGCTACATCACGTAATCGTCAACCCGTTTTATTTTTAACCAAGATTATTAATTGTTATCGGCGGTATTTTCGTGACATTTTAAACCAATTATTCTTTTTTGCAGTTGTATGGCTGAAACATATTTATTACAGATTTATTGTCTGCAAGATTATTTTCCCTTATTTTCTCAAACTTCCGAGAAAAAAGTGAGACGGGTAATAGTATATTACTTACAAGTGATGAAAGTTGTACTTTTCAAACGAGGATATATTTAGCAAGAGGCGTCAGCCGAGTGCGGAAATTCTCAGAAATTTAGAATAATTACCTTCACACGAGTAATGTACACTATTTTTCCTAAGACCACAAAGAATTATTAAAAAAATCATTGGTTGGTGGTAAAGCTCAGTCTCTACGCTATGGCTACCCATAAACATTTGTTTTTTAATATATGTCATTTTCTTCAGCGCGGTTTGTTTTGACTGGTATAGTAGATTTTGTAACGAGGTTGGAATGAAAATTTGATCCGAGTGGAAGATTCCGAATGCGAGCGTAGCAAGCGTGAGGAACCACGAGTATCGAATTTTCATTCCAACCGAGTAGCAGACTATATTTTCTCCACGACCAAAAATACTATTCGCAAGATTTGTAATTTCAGGTGGAGTATTATCCAGTTCCATATCTGATTCATCCGATTTTTCACTCATATTTTGACTTGTATTAAAATTTGTCTGCTGACATTGACAGTTTCGAAATTCATGGCAACCTATGTCGTTTAGATCAATTACAGAATATTCATTCCGTATCTTGTTATGGAATGAAAATATATAAGAAGCAAGTGTTTCAGAATAAATATTCCAACTCAAGAGCGAGAATTTTTACATTCTATTATCAAAAATGATTTTGGAATTATTGCATTCAGTAATGGTCGTGGAGAAATAGATTTTCCAGTATATTATTAACATTTTTTATAATTTCAGATGGCGTATTTTCACACTCTAATTCGAAATCACTCGACAAATACATGATAAATAAGTTAAACATTTTACAATTTGTTTTTTTTAATAAAATGGGGGGGGGGTCTGTCAAATTGGCATCATATGTTTAAATTAAATAGTGTGCCTGTATTTGAGCACTAGTGTTAACCGTGCTTTTTTTCTCATTTTCATAGTTGGTCGTAGGAAAATAAATAAACACCCCAATAGCAGTGTATTTTGTAATTTTGATTGTTTGTGAATTATTGTAAATTTGTAAACCAAACAACGTTTATACAGATATCCGTATGTCTAAGTTCGTAAACACCCCAATAGCAGTGTATTTTGTAATTTTGATTGTTTGTGAATTATTGTAAATTTGTAAACCAAACAACGTTTATACAGATATCCGTATGTCTAAGTTCGTAAACACCCCAATAGCAGTGTATTTTGTAATTTTGATTGTTTGTGAATTATTGTAAATTTGTAAACCAAACAACGTTTATACAGATATCCGTATGTCTAAGTTCGTAAGACAAAAAAACTTAAAACAATAAAAGCAAGTGTTTACATTGTATAAACAAGCTTTTCCTTTTAGTGGACTTCATTTATAACATAAAGCGCATCATGCCGGAATAACATTAGGTTACAAACGATGTGGTAAATGTTCTCCGACGGTGCATATTCATTTACTGCACATAATTAATTACTGTTTGAAACTAAGTAACTTTTTGACACATAGTTTATAGGTAATATGTTATGTAAAGTTAATCGTATGTGTACAAATGTTACAAAATTTATTTGTTTTAAAAATTGGAGTGACATGTATACAGGGTGATTCACGTTGAGTGGCCTATTAAAAGATCTCGGAAACGAGTAAACTTATCTTTCTAAAAATTTGATAGCAGGCATAATTGGCTTTAAGCTTTTAAAACATTATCTTTTGAGGTTTTTGTTACTTCCGGTTATACCGGAAGTTATTGCCAATTTTGCTATTTCAAATGGAATACCCTGTATATTTTAGCATTTTTGATTACCTTCTTAAAATCTAAATATTTTTTGTAAATAATAATCTATTCCTATCTCTAACCGTTTTTGAGATATGAATTATAAAAGATTTTTTTGTGTAAAAACGCTCCGAGAAGAAAGTTTAGTAACTCTGAAACTAATAAAGGTAAACATTTAAAATTTTGTAAGCTTTTAAGTAATACATAGATCTTTAAATTACTTAGGTTTCACGTTTTTTATACAGGGAGTTTTTAAAATTATGCCAATGTTTCCATTCAAATAAATGTGCATAAGTCAATTTTTGCAAAAGGAACACCCTCTTTTTTAGCTTACTAGCGTGTAGAGAATTAAATTTCCTATCTAAATGCCTAATATGTTACAATCCACATTTTTAGTCGTTTTGGAATTATGAGCAATTTAAATAAAACATCTTAAAATTTCTTTTTGTGTTAATGCGACATTATTTTTGAAAAGAATGCTTCGACTGGGATTTTCGTTTGACTTTGAGCTTTGTTACCATTTGTTATTAACTGCCTGTTTGTTGCTTAGCTATTTCTCATTCAAAGCCAAACGAAAGTCCCAGTCGAAGCCTTCTTTTCAAAAAGAATGTGTCATTAACACAAACAGAAATTTTAAGATTTTTTATTTAAATTGCTCATAATTCCAAAACCACTAAAAATGTGGATTGTAACATATTAGACATTTAAATAGGAAATTTAATTCTCTACACGATAGTAAGCTAATAAATAGGGTGTTCCATTTGCAAAAATTGACTTATGCACATTCATTTACATGGAAACATTGGCATAATTTTAAAAACTCCCTGTATAAAAAACGTGAAACCTAAGTAATTTAACGAAGTCGAATCTACTCTCCAGAAGGGACATGATAAATTAGGGTTAGGAACAAAAAGCCCTATCTTCCTTCTTACAAAAATATATTAAAATTACCACCTACGCGTTTCGGCCTACAAGGCCATCATCAGGGCGTACTGTAAGAAATAAAAAACAAGTTGTATAAAATTAAAAAAATAAAAAATGTCAAAACTTACAGGTAATAAGGTCACCACATAAAGACTACAAGTAGGACGCACCCTAGTCAACAAGTCAATAAAAAAACATCAATTTACATTAAAAAAACATTTACACTTTTTAAAAAAAGGTGGAAAAACCACGACAATCGAAAAATTTTTAAAAATTAAAATTAAAATTTCGCTGCATTCTAGCAGTTCATATATCTGACTAAATAAATTTAACCTTATCTTATTTATATAGAATAAAAAAACATTATTGTATCAAACAGCGAAGTAGAAAAGGAAAGAGAGGAGAGAGAAAAAAGACAGTTCCGAAGGTACTATTACAAAAAGAAAGGAGGGGTGAATATGAGTTGAAATCTTAAAATAAAAAAATTGAATTAAATAATTAATCTCTGAAAAGACGGACCGCAGCTACATAATTACAATATGAAAAATTGCCCTGTTCATTTAGATTATGTGGGGAGCGGGATTGGGACAGGGCAATTTCTATATTCTCTAACACATCCAGTTTTTGTCCCTTGTTCAGATGATGTAAAACTCTAAAATTCTCATCTAAATCAAAAGAATGATTGGTTGTTTTAAGATGTGTACCAAAAGGGGATTTATTGTCGTGTTGTAATCTACTAGATCTGAGATGTTCTTTTATTCTTTTGTTAAATGAACGACCTGTTTGTCCCACGTATTCCGCCGGACAGGAGTCACAGGAGAGCAAATATACCCCACATTTATCTAGGGTTGATATTCTGTCTTTGAGTCTAGAAAAGAGATTCGATAAGGTTCCCACTGAACGGTAGCAAACAAAAATATTCTTGTTTAGTTTTTTCAAAGAACGTCCCAAAATGGTGGATATTTTCCCCAGGAAGGGAAGAGAAACAAAGCGTTTAAAAGAAAGTTTTTCTCTTTGAACAAATTTTGTATAAGCATTATCACATAAAGATTTTCGGGATTTTCTATGAAAAGTGTTGTTAATAATGTGAAAGGGGAAACCATTTTTTAGTGCTATTTGGAAGATTATATTTTTCTCAAGGTCAAAATACTCTTTTTTCATAGGAATGGAGAAAAGGCGGTGAAAATATGTATTTAAAGCTGAAAGTTTTTGGGAGATATGATGGCAAGAATCCCAAGGAATCATGTGATCTGTTTGGGTCGGTTTTCTATAAATGTTAAAGTTAATTTTATTATTTTCTCTATGCAAAGTAAGATCTAAGAAATTCAATTTGTTGCTTGATTCTATTTCCATGGTGAATTTGATTTTAGAGTGTAGGCCATTAAGAAAATCCAAAAAGGTATTCAGGTCATCCAGAGTGCCCGTCCAACCCACCAACGTGTCGTCAACGTAACGGTACCAAAATGCTATATTATCGACCAGACGGTGATGTGAATTAAAAATGTAATGATTCTCAAAGTGGTTCATAAAAATTTCGGCTATTAGTGGAGATAAAGAAGAGCCCATAGGAAGACCGTCTGATTGTCTGTAAAACTTGTTATCAAATCTGCAAAAATCCGAATCCAAACATTTTTTTAACAAGGAAAGAACACATGACCTTTGGTCAACATTGAGTTTAAGAGAATTTTTTTTTAAAAGTTTCTCAATAATCCTGTAACTCTGCATTCTCGGAATACTGGGAAACAAGTTAACAATGTCAAAGGAGACTAACATAAAGTTATTTGGAAGATTAATATTTTGTAACTTGTTAACTAATTCAAAAGAGTTTTTTATGCTATGAACAAAATTTAAATTAATGTGATTTTTAAGAAAATTGTTAAGCCAAATTGCTAGGAAATAAGCTGGTGAATTTAGAACAGAAAGAAAAAGATCCCATTTCCGCTTACTTAAGAATAAATTGACTATTTTACATCAAAGAAAAATTGTCCCTACAACTAAACAATTTCCAGACTACTTCAAGTTTCACCCAAGAATACTAAATATGTCAACTTGCGATTTCAACTCAGAAGAAACAGACTTTCTGGAAAAAGGTCTCAAATTTTGCCCCACTCAAGAGCTTACACAAACGAACATCAAATCTCTCATCGCTGATGTAGAAGTTTCCTTACAGAACAACCCAGGTTATATGGCAAACATCATAAGAGGTAAAACCTCTCTAACTATTAGAAAGTTTTCAAAGAACATTATTAACAATACTATTCTTTCTAACAAAAAATTAATTAAAAGTATTAGAACAAAAATGAAGAACTATGACTTGGTTTTGGGTAAAGCGGATAAGGGAAACTGTCTAGTCATTCTAGATAAACAGTCCTACATAGAAAAGGTTTTCGACTTTTTGCTCAACAGTAATTGTTTTACAACCATCAACAAAGATCCATGTGCGAAATATACAGAAGAACTTAAGAACCTTATTTCTGAACACAATGATGTACTTCAAACTTTAAACTGTTCTAAAATAAAAATTCCTATGAACCCCATCACTCCCTTTCTTTATGGTATGGTTAAAATTCATAAAGATAATAAACCTGTCCGTCCAGTTGTCTCTTTCATAAATTCACCAGCTTATTTCCTAGCAATTTGGCTTAACAATTTTCTTAAAAATCACATTAATTTAAATTTTGTTCATAGCATAAAAAACTCTTTTGAATTAGTTAACAAGTTACAAAATATTAATCTTCCAAATAACTTTATGTTAGTCTCCTTTGACATTGTTAACTTGTTTCCCAGTATTCCGAGAATGCAGAGTTACAGGATTATTGAGAAACTTTTAAAAAAAAAATTCTCTTAAACTCAATGTTGACCAAAGGTCATGTGTTCTTTCCTTGTTAAAAAAATGTTTGGATTCGGATTTTTGCAGATTTGATAACAAGTTTTACAGACAATCAGACGGTCTTCCTATGGGCTCTTCTTTATCTCCACTAATAGCCGAAATTTTTATGAACCACTTTGAGAATCATTACATTTTTAATTCACATCACCGTCTGGTCGATAATATAGCATTTTGGTACCGTTACGTTGACGACACGTTGGTGGGTTGGACGGGCACTCTGGATGACCTGAATACCTTTTTGGATTTTCTTAATGGCCTACACTCTAAAATCAAATTCACCATGGAAATAGAATCAAGCAACAAATTGAATTTCTTAGATCTTACTTTGCATAGAGAAAATAATAAAATTAACTTTAACATTTATAGAAAACCGACCCAAACAGATCACATGATTCCTTGGGATTCTTGCCATCATATCTCCCAAAAACTTTCAGCTTTAAATACATATTTTCACCGCCTTTTCTCCATTCCTATGAAAAAAGAGTATTTTGACCTTGAGAAAAATATAATCTTCCAAATAGCACTAAAAAATGGTTTCCCCTTTCACATTATTAACAACACTTTTCATAGAAAATCCCGAAAATCTTTATGTGATAATGCTTATACAAAATTTGTTCAAAGAGAAAAACTTTCTTTTAAACGCTTTGTTTCTCTTCCCTTCCTGGGGAAAATATCCACCATTTTGGGACGTTCTTTGAAAAAACTAAACAAGAATATTTTTGTTTGCTACCGTTCAGTGGGAACCTTATCGAATCTCTTTTCTAGACTCAAAGACAGAATATCAACCCTAGATAAATGTGGGGTATATTTGCTCTCCTGTGACTCCTGTCCGGCGGAATACGTGGGACAAACAGGTCGTTCATTTAACAAAAGAATAAAAGAACATCTCAGATCTAGTAGATTACAACACGACAATAAATCCCCTTTTGGTACACATCTTAAAACAACCAATCATTCTTTTGATTTAGATGAGAATTTTAGAGTTTTACATCATCTGAACAAGGGACAAAAACTGGATGTGTTAGAGAATATAGAAATTGCCCTGTCCCAATCCCGCTCCCCACATAATCTAAATGAACAGGGCAATTTTTCATATTGTAATTATGTAGCTGCGGTCCGTCTTTTCAGAGATTAATTATTTAATTCAATTTTTTTATTTTAAGATTTCAACTCATATTCACCCCTCCTTTCTTTTTGTAATAGTACCTTCGGAACTGTCTTTTTTCTCTCTCCTCTCTTTCCTTTTCTACTTCGCTGTTTGATACAATAATGTTTTTTTATTCTATATAAATAAGATAAGGTTAAATTTATTTAGTCAGATATATGAACTGCTAGAATGCAGCGAAATTTTAATTTTAATTTTAAAAATTTTTTCGATTGTCGTGGTTTTTCCACCTTTTTTTAAAAAGTGTAAATGTTTTTTTAATGTAAATTGATGTTTTTTTATTGACTTGTTGACTAGGGTGCGTCCTACTTGTAGTCTTTATGTGGTGACCTTATTACCTGTAAGTTTTGACATTTTTTATTTTTTTAATTTTATACAACTTGTTTTTTATTTCTTACAGTACGCCCTGATGATGGCCTTGTAGGCCGAAACGCGTAGGTGGTAATTTTAATATATTTTTGTAAGAAGGAAGATAGGGCTTTTTGTTCCTAACCCTAATTTATTTCTAAGTAATTTAAACTAAAGACCTATGTATTACTTGAAAGCTTACAAAATTTTAAATGTTTACCTTTATAAATTTTAGAGTTACTAAACTTTCTTCTCGGAGCGGTTTTACACAAAAAAATCCTTTTATAATTTATATCTCAAAAACGGTTAGAGATAGGACTAGATTAATATTAACAAAAGTTATTTAGATTTTAATAAATTTATCAAAAATGCTAAAATATATAGGGTATTCTATTTGAAATAGCAAAGTTGGCATTAACTTCCGGTGTAACCGGAAGTAACAAAAACCTCAAAAGATAATGTTTTAAAAGCTTAAAGCCAATTATGCCTGCTATCAAATTTCAACGTGAATCACCATGTATATGTGAACTTTAGTGAAGTTTTAGTTTATCTTACCACATAAAGAAAAATAAGACACAATAACTTAAAGAGCCATAGATAGTCACTGTTATATAAACCTAAAATACCTATTAAGTGTTAAGAGATAATCACCTATAAACAGTAGCGAATCCAGGGGAGGGCTGAAGGGATATAAACTTTTTATGATGATTTCTTCAAATGTCACTGGAGTGGGCAAATGATTTTTTATCTACTAGTCTCTGCCGGACAGAAGAGATCGGTGGGGATAATTTGACACCCTTTGTCTATGCTACGCCACTGAACTTACATTCGGCTACACCTAAATACTCTAAAATATCTTTCTTTATAATACCTACAATGGTTTTTAAATTTTTAAATATTGTCAGTTTTCAACATAAATAAAGAATTATTAAATTCCAGCCAGCAAGACAAAACCTTCTAATAACGTTAATACACATTTTCTTTGGGCATTTTTCGCTACCAAATTCGAAATTAACTTGGATTTAAATTTTTATTTATCCCTAATCTAAACCGACGTCTAGACGACTCAACACTGAAATAAAAAATAAGATTTGCTGAAGACCGTGCTGAATGTTACAACTCGTTTTTCGTTTGTTAAACGACTTAGATTACCAGGGATTTCATGAGTTTTAAGAATTTAATTTTAACTAAAACGTGGTCTAAGTGCTGCTGTATACTTTCACATAATATCCTATCCAAAATTACTACTACGTATATTTGGGTAAAAGAAAATAGAAAATAGTATATTACGTACCGAGGTGGAAAGTGTTTCATTACTGTCGAGAGATTAGATAGTTTACCGAGACGCGAAGCGTCGAGGTAAACTATATCTCAGAGACAGTAATGAAACTTTTCACCGAGGTTTGTATACTATTTTATTTACAACCACATCCAACATCCACTTCTTATTATTTTGAGTTCAAATAATTATTAAAAGGTAAATGTCATTTTGACTTTTCCATTGCAAAAGTAGACAGACATTTAGAATTTCAAATAACCGCAGGTGATAAAATAACGTAGGTAATAATACACATCAAGATGGCAAATATCATTTTTGGAATATGGTTTCCATGTCACTAAACAATATATTATTTTTTTAAAACGTTAGTGTCAAAGTTTTTACAAAACACCAAAAAAATGCTCTCAGATGAGGAATTTGATTTGGCTGCTACTCCCCCAGAAATTCGAGAAGCAGCAAAAATAGTAGAAGAAGATCTTCTGCCAACTAAAAGCCGCCCGAGATATGACAAGGCATATAACTGTTTTAAAGAATGGTGTATTGGAAACAAAGTTCAAAATCCTGGTTCTGAATCGGCGCTACTAGCTTATTTTAGTGAAAATGCCAAGACAAAGAAAATATCAACGCTTTGGTCAATATATTCAATGTTGAGGACCACTCTATCAATTAGGGAAAAAGTAGACATATCTAAACACGCAAAGCTATTAGCATTTTTAAAAAAGCAAAACAAAGGATACAAGCCGAAAAAATCGACCACACTGTCTATGGATAATATTGAAACATTTTTGGAACAAGCACCTATGGAATTTCTTGTTCAAAAGGTATTTTAGGCTAAAAGGTTGACTATTTCTATATTAACTTATTATTTTATACATTTGTAGGTCGCATTGGTTATTGGTGTCTCAGGCGCCTGCCGATCAGATGAATTATACAAAATGAAAACAACAGACGTTCACTTTTTAGAAGAAAAGGTCGCGATTGAAATACAAAATAGCAAAACGTACCAGCCACGATCATTTATGATAACTGATAATAAATGGATTGCACCACTTAAGGAGTACATAACTTTACGGAAAAATATACAGGATGGAAAGCTTTTTATGCAAATAAGATATGGAAAAATTAGTAAACAATGTATTGGGCACAACACTTTAAGTCAGTTTCCAAAAAAAATTGCAGCTTTTCTGAAGCTGAATACTGAAGGTTTTACTGGTCACTGTTTCAGAAGAACAGCGGCTACTTTGCTCGCAAATAACGGTGGCGATCTTATGCAAATAAAGCGGTTAGGAGGCTGGAAATCTAGCACAGTAGCTGAGGGATACATAGACAGTTCGGTTTCTACTCAGGTTAATACGGCAAAATTGATTTCAAAGCCAAGTTCAAGTTTTACTAACACTACTTTAACTTCAAATAATCATGAAATAAACCTTTCAAAAGAAGAATTTCAGCAAGGTTTAAACATATCTGTGACTGCCTACAATAATGCCAATGTAATATTTAATGTAAATAAGTAAAACATAAACCATGTTAATTTTTTGTTTTTTATAAATGTCATTTAGGTATAATTCATTTAAAGAAATAAAAAATAAAATTATTGTTGTTGAATTTGTGTAATGAGTTGTGTGTTGGTGTGTTTGTATATTATTTTGAGATATCGATTTTTATTAAAATTAAAAAAAAAAAAAAATTTACTATTTTGAGATATCGATTTTTAATAAAATTACAAAAAATAACAATTTTACTTTCCACCCGGGTGGAAAGTGAGCACTTTCCACCCGGGTGGAAAGTAAAAGTCAAGAAACGTCAACTTTCCACCTTTCAAAGATAGGTGAAATGTCATTATTACATACATGGTTGTAAATAAAAGAATTAGTGTATTGTATACCTAGTAGGAAAAGCTGAACATCCCTGGACGACCGTAAAGATTGTATGTCGAGGCGCGGAATGTGGCTTTTTTACGAGGTATACATACTATTTTTCCGTATATCGAAAATTATTACATAACTCATGTTAAAATTTTAAAATAAATATTATAAACTTTGTTCACAAATAAAGGATGCCATTAAATATTTGTGTTGTAACTATGGAAATACAGTAATATTGAATTGTCAAGCTTAACAAATTTTAACAAAAATTGTCTTGTAAATGTGTAATTTTACTTTGTTATAATATCACTTTTTATTTACTGATTACTTACTGCAGTTTCTTAGTACTACTATATTATCAAACTGAATACCTTAAACTACGTTTCACAGTTATAAGTAGGTTTTTAACAAAGGGTGCTCATAAATTATAAAATAAAAATAGAATATTTATTCCTTAATCTAGTAATTGATCCGTATTGTATAGTAATGTAAATAGCGGGGAATTCCACAAGTCTGTTTGGTCATTTAGTAGGTTTATGGTCGGGTTTTTATTATGTTTGTAAATTTCTATTGATTCTAAGATGTTAAGCCTCTTGCTTTTTGATGCAGTATGTAAAATTTTTAAATTATTCACATCTGGGAAACAATGACCTGTATCCGAACAGTGTTTAGCGAAATTGGAATTTTCTTTGTTTAACAAATAAGAAGTCTTATGTTCATTATATCGGATATTAAAATTTCTTCCTGTTTGACCTATATATGAGCTATTACATTCTGTACAACTTAGCCTATAAAGTCCTGAATTTTTAGGTGGGGGTGTTATTTGTTTGGCATTAAATAATAATTGAGACATTTTTTCTTTTTAAACACCCCCACTTAAAAAATCAGGAGTTAAAGGAATTAAAAACCTATTTATAACTGTGAAACGTAGTTTAAGGTATTCAGTTTGATTATGTAGTAATACTACGCAACTGCAGTAACTAATCAGTAAATAAAAAGTGGTATTATAACAAAGTAAAATTACACATATTGTCTTTTTGTTAATATGCAATATCACAACGGACTACTCAATCCAATATTTTAGTTTATAAGTAGCCGTACAGAAATAATATTTTCTTACAGTACAATAATGAATATTTTCTAACAGTTATTTTCCGTTGTCTAAAAACGACTAAGTGTGTTTTCTTTCAGAAATGTTATCAAAAATGTCAATATTTCCGATCAATTTCGGAAAAATTCATTACACTCTTAGGCCCGCTATAACAATCTCTGGTAAGTTTTTCAGCCAGATATTTTCTATGGAAACCATTGTTGAGACAATTGTTATAGAATTAATAAATCGACACTTGTCATCACAATCCAAATAAATAAATCAATAATATTACATTATTTAACAAGCATATAATGATGGTTGTTGTTCACGCGGAAGATGTTTATGATACGAGCCGTCGGCGGGACACCCTGTATATCATGCAATTAATATTCGATTTAACATCATAGTATCATATTAATTTTTAAAATATAAAATGACTTGTCGCCAAGACAAGTGAGATAGAATTGTAGCAGTTTAAAGAAAATAACAATGGCAAATTTTTATTCAAAGATTGACAGACAACTAATTAAAAATACATATTATTCTTACTTACCAAAGTCAATATAATCAACGTATTTCCAATAACTGCCAACATAAAGATAATTCCATAAAGGGGGATTTGGATTTTTCCGGTTTCATACCAAGGTAACACTTTTATTTCTGGAGGCACAGACGTTGTCCAATTTAAATTAAAAGAGGTCCAGTTAGGTTCTATTTCTTGCCGGTCTATATAGGCTGACGAGTTCATTATCGCACACACTTTTTTTTAATACACTATAGTGTTTATCATTTTTGAAACTTGTGCAGTCCAAATTTAGTCCTTTTTTGGGAATTTACCATATCTTTTATCTATTTTTCACTATTGCTTTGCATTTCTACAGTTTAATCGAAAACGAGTTCGAGTCGATTTATTTAATTCATTTATTGAGAAACACTAGGGTCCCTTGACCTTTAGCTAATAAGAACGACAAAATAAATATCCAAAGTACATAAGAAGGTGTCGTATGTACCTAAAGACATCTAGTTTCATTTTTTTGTAAAGCATACGGGCACATTTAACAACTTATAGATTGTAATAGTAGTTTGTACAACAAAAGTAGATATTGTCTGTTTTAAGGTTGGAGACAATGACGTTTCTTGAACGGCAGTAGAGTTTTCGACTTGCATTGTCTTTATTTGGTTATAATCACTACGTTTCAACTGGTAAGCATCTCCAGTCGTCTTCAGATGAATACTAAATAAGTACGGTAACTACAGCTCTATTTATACTAGGCAGGGCTCGATTACGTCATGCTAGATGACTCATGCGTTTAACTCTTAGGTGGTCTTATTCTAAGATTACATTTACTTAACAAGGGTTTCCAGACTTTCTCATATCTAATGAATGCTTACTAAAGCAACCTAGATTTTGGTGTATGGTCGCAGCTTCCTTAAACTTCCTCTTCCTCCAGTGCGGTTCTTTTTGCAGGATTTCCGCTTTTGTCCACATGATATGATGGCCGTGCGTCCAGGCGTGGCCAGCTGCATCTGATTTTTCAGTCTTTCCTTTTTGGGTGTTGTTTCTATGTTCTTTAATCCTTACGTTGAGTGGTCTTAGTGTGACATTGGTGACACACACACAAATAACTGTGATTGGTCAGTACTTTATAAGGACTCCACAGACGAATTTAGTTTATATAACAATATTGTCAACTATGTCAGTATTCACCTGAAGACGACTGGAGATGCTTACCAGTTGAAACGTAGTGATTCAAAACAAATAAAGACAATGCAAGTCCAAAACTCTACTGCCTTTCAATGTTGTTAACTAATGGGAAAATTCCGGATTCGTTAGAAATAGAGATCCAAAGCACAGAGGAATGATCGGTCGGCGCTGTTTCCAAACGAAAAATGGAAATTTTTGCGCACAGTGGTATATTCGTAGGATATTCTTCAGGGTCACTTATAAGCATGATATACTACCTTATTTTTTTATGAAAAATTATTACAATTTTGGGTAAACAAATAAATTACTTGCATGTGAAATTAGGCCTAATTTTTGGTATAAAAAGGTGCGTAAAAAACAACATTTTTCTTTCCGGAAATCTTCTAAACCCCATAATTGTTTTTCTGTCGACAAACTGCTAAATCACAACAGAGTTTGGTAATTGATGGTATTTTTTTTAACCTTATAAATAAAAGTTAAATAAATAAATCGGACAGCGAAAATCCCTTCCCAAATCCGTAATATCCCTTCTATTACATTACATTCTCTTTTATTGCCCTCTGACTAGACGTTTAAGTCTTGGCCCTTGCTAAATTACCCTCTTAAAACATAAATAAATATGAACATAAATCTATGTCGGAC
Source organism: Polydrusus cervinus (assembly GCA_935413205.1). Classification (NCBI taxonomy): domain Eukaryota; kingdom Metazoa; phylum Arthropoda; class Insecta; order Coleoptera; family Curculionidae; genus Polydrusus; species Polydrusus cervinus. Next base: position 17,965,488 of record OW284514.1, on the reverse strand, counting down.
CTTATTCTATAAAATGTAATTATCATTTTTTTAAATAAGATATATGAACGCAATTGTACCACCTGTCGGAAGATTAAAGACTATAATTGAATGATTTTATTGCGTATATTAAATAATACAATATTTTTAGGAAAGTAAATAAGCAACATGGAACATGAATATGGAACAAAACAATTATTTTTAAAGTATTTTGCCTGGAAAGCATTAGGTATTTATTTTAATTTTTTTACGTTAACATTAAACTAAGTTCATTTAAGAGACTCTTTTAATATAATTCTTGAAAGAGGTCACTTACTTCACCAGACCTTTCAACATCAGGTGCGACTCTAACATGTGGTCAAAAGGGACACCTCCGTCATTAGATAAAGGGCTGGTTTGGTACACTGATGGATTAAAAATGGCCGACGGAGTAGGCGCAGGTATATTTGGGGAAATACCCAGAATGGAAATCAGCATTCCCCTGGGAAACTACGCCACGGTATACCAAGCAAAAATACGTGCTATACAAGCATGCTTACAGAAAAATATCGAAAAGGGCTACCACGACCAGGAGATATACATTCTGTCAGACAGCCAAGCTCCCCTTATGACCCGAAACTCCAATCGACTCAAATCGAGGATCACACTGGAGTGCCTAAACGACCTGAAAAACCTAGCCGCAAGGAACAACAAGGTAGAACTGCTATGGGTTCCTGGTCACTCGGGGATAGCTGGCAACGAAAAAGCCGATGAACTGGCTAGAACAGGATCATCTCAAAAATTCAGAGGCCCTGAACCCGCCCTTGGCATATCAAAACAGGCAACCAAAGCAACATCAGACAGGTGGGCGCAATAGCAACACCTATTCCGATGGAACAGGATACCTGGTCATACCCAAGCGAGGGCCACTATTGGGAAACCCTCCAAAAAGTTATCAACTGGAATGATGCCTCTAACGCGCATCCAGCTTAAACAAATGGTCGGCCTACTAACAGGCCACTGCTTAAGAAAACACCTACGCCGAGTAGGAATTTACCCATTGAATGCAGGCTTTGCGGCGATGAGGACGCAACCGCCTTACATATCATATATAACTGCGAAGCACTGACCCGAAGAAGACTCAAAATCTTCTGAGATATCCAATGTGGGGATAATCTCCCGCATGACAAACTTCGGAGGAATTTGCTGGACCTTATTAAAGGAACAAACCTTTTCTAGCAAGATAGGGGAGCACAATAAGCTACTGGGCTGCAGTGCGGGAAGCTTGGGCCGAACGCCCGACCCCCGCCTTAAACCAACCAACCAACCAATATAATTCTAATTAATTAATTTTTTAATGTTAAAAAGCGTTATAGGCACACAAATTAGATTTTAATAATTTGAGATCCTACTGTTGTGTTTTATATAGTAAAATACCTTCGTGGTATTTGATAAAAGTAATATTCATCATAACTTCGGCCATAAAACATTTTTATGTAACAAAACTTTTTATAGCAGACCGTATTTTACTTTTACAGGATTGGTCGTAATTAATGAGAAAATTATCTTGTTGATAGCAAAATAACGAATATATTCCTTAATAGGGTGATTAGGAACAGCATATAAACGAAGAAATATTAATAAATGTTGCTGAGTTTCTGAAATTATATAGTTATCCGAGGATAATTTTTTACAACATACTATGAAATTGGAGATCATGTTAAATGTGTTAAAAAAAAGAGCCAAAGTCAAAAGTTCTCTTTGCGTGTATGAACTTCATAATGAGCGTTGCTGATATTTTTTTATATACATTTTTTATATATTTTTTCTAGTAACTTTTTCTCAGAACTTGTAGGTAACTTTTTAATGTTTTATTGATATTTAATAGATAATTACTCTACATTTGTTTCGCTTTTTAAGGGTACAACTTACGATATTAAAGTTAAATTCAAAAATTTATAAACTTGTACTAATATTATAAAATATTTAATTGGTAATATAATTAATATTATCTGGGAACTATTTTTAGTGTTTTTGGTGCTAATCTTTGGGAAATTCGAGGTTAGTTATTATATCTGAAATTGACGTTCAAAATATGGCATTTTTAGTCTTTAACAGGCTGTATGGAACGTGTGTGGAATGGCGCATCTGTAAGAAATGGTTTTTACCTCCCTATCTTAGTTTTTTATTCTCTATCTACAAGTTACAACTTCCGGTTTAACATGATAAATCGTAAAACCACATTTTTAACATATTCAACGAGAAGTTGATCTCTTTGGCTAGAGAATAAAAAACTAAGATAAGAAGGTAAAAACCATTTATTTCTAAAATGAGTTGTTCCAATGCTACAGACTGTTAAAGTCTGAAATACCATGTTTTAAACGCCAATATCTCAAAAATAATTGAATTAGACCTACGACATATTATATAAAATATAGGTGGAATTTTATGGGGAATAATATATAAGGTATTCCATTAAAAAAAAAGTATATGGGATATGCCCTAAATATTTAGGGGCATAATTTAAAATAATTTTGTATTGTAGATCTAATACCTCCTTATAACTCTGTTTTTGAAAAATATTGTAGTGTATAGTCTATTTCAGAAAGGTTTAGTAATAAAAAAAGGTAGTAATTAAAAGGAAAATTCCGTCCAGTTCGTAGTAGTAATTATAATGAAGAAGGAACTATTAGCTATAGCAAATTTACACATATATCGTGTTATGAAATATGCCGTGAAAGATATAGCTGAAAAACATAGTGCAACTGTGAGGAGCACACTGCATTATCATTGCGAGCTAAATCCTATTGAACTTATATGGGCGCACGTGAAAGGATTTGTAGCAAGACACGATACGACATTTAAAATGAAAGACGTTAAGCTACTGTTTGATCAAGCCATTAGGAAGTGACACAAGAGAACTGGCGAAAAGCAGTCTACCACATCATTAAAGAAGAGGAAAAAATGTGGTATCTTGATCACCTGATCGATTGGACCGTCCTACAGTTCCTCAAATGACGAAGTATTATTATGATTTTTTATGATTCAATTTCTGTATAATTTATTTTTCATATAATGTTTAATAAAAAGTAAGTGTGTACATAATGCACGCTTTTGTCACAAATTGACCCAAACTCCGGTGGTACTACCTGCATATTCGTTGGATCACTCTGCAATCCCATTGCACACCTAATAAACTTTGATTTCTCTACACTGAAATAGACTATAGGTACTATGGAACCCAGCGTTGAGAGCGAGTTACCCTGAATTCTTTACCAATTTTTTTATAACAAATAAACAAAACATCGGGCCTGTAAAATCACGTTTTACCAAATTTAACCGGCTGTCTATGTCTATTTGTTATAAAATACTTATCCACTAACTAATAATAATAATAATAATAATAATAAATGCCTATATTATAAATGTAAATACAATTTACAAAAATTGTGAAAAAGGGTGGCGGTATCCAACACTACTGCTCATACAACCACCTTACTTGAAATTAAATATAAAAAATATTATTTTTCAATAAACAGTGCTGGAAATAATAATTAATTAGAAAGAAATAAACAGTTATTAATAATAAATAAATTGCATTTTATAAATTCTATAAATAAATAGGTAAGTAGGTAATATAATAATTTTAACAAAAGTAAATTTTCAAAAAAGAGTTGTAAGAAAATTAACGCTGAAAAAGGGCAGAACTGTGCTTTGGAACGCTATACAGGTCTCGAAAACGAGTTTGCCTATCATGGATATCTGAACCTCTGATTAGTTTTTCGTATAAATATTTAGGTGATCTGGTCGTTTCAATAGAGAACACTAAATTTGCAATGTGTAGCATATATCTTTCTTGCATATTTAGCCAGCCAGATTCCTGAAGAGCAGGAGTTATATGGTCGTATTAACGTATCCCATAGCTAAATCTTAAACATGCATTCTGAAGTTTTTGAATACTGTTTTTATCTAGTTTTGTCGCAGAGTCGAATACATCTTTGTGCATATAGAGAAGTTTAATTTTGGCATAGGTTCTTTGCAGTAATTTTGAAACATGAACAGAAAACCTCAGCTCTGGATCTAACAATAACCCAAGGTTTCGACAGTCGGTAGAAGGCCTTAGGTCAACGTTGTTTATAGAAATTTTAAATAACGGATCATGTATAACAGTTTCTTTACCCCTGCCAAATACCATGAGCTGAGTTTTAACTGCGTTTAAAACCAATTTATGCGCTTTAGACACCTGGGAAACCAACTCTAAGTCACTGTTAATTTTGTATACCGATAGAATAAGTTGATAGAGAAAAAATGAAAAATATATTTGCGTATCATCTGCATACTGGTGTGATAAACAAAACTTTAAAAATTTGGAAAAATCAGCAGTATAAATAGAAAAGATTAAAGGTCCCAGGATGCTTCCCTGCGCAACGCCTTTATTAACTGGTACAAACTCAGAAGCCTCGCGATTTGTTAGAACTCTATAGAATATTTGGAGCATCTTGTGTCAGTGCTTTATCTTTATAATTAATGACTATTGACCAAACCTCATAAAACTAAAATAATATAACTATATAAAGCAGACCCAAACACTACCATAGAAATAAAAATCCTTAAATACCAATTTCTGTTTTATAGACCATTTACGCGTAAGTACTTGTTTAATCATAATGAAGGAATAAATTGTTGCTATAAAATGTAAAACATTTTTTGGCCCGTTTCCGAGAACTATTTAAAATAACTACCCTGATGTCCTCTAAAATTTAATGATGTATAAATCTTCGAAAAATTACCCTGAAAAGCAAGGGTTTTATCGTAAAATGCATTTTGGTTCCCGTTGATAACTGTTTGAAAACAAAATTTAATATTTTTAGGGACGTTACTGTTTGTACCTAATTTTTATCGTAGTTTTATAGTGATTTTTTAAATATTTTTCCTAGCAACCATTAAGTATGAAAGAAGCTCTAAATATTTTAATTTTTCATCTATTTTAAGTTCAACCGTTTAAAATAAATTTTTTCTGTAGGTTTATTTAGCATCCTTGAACTTCTATTTTTTTTTAGTGTTATATTGTGGGGAAGAGGACTTTAATAAAACATTTTCTACTGTTTACTAATTCCCAACGTTTCGGTTTTTATTAAAACCTTTATCAAGGGTCTAGGCTAAATGTAAAAAGTGGAAAACAATTTCTGAATCTGGCATCATTCACTAAAAAACGTATTAAATAACATATTTATTTATTTATTTTTTTTTATTTTTTTTTATTGTTATTTTTTTTATTTTTTTTTTTTTTAAATTCTTTTTTAAAAAGTTTAAAAGTATTTTTGTAATAGTAGATAACATGGTACTACGATCTTGTTGGTTGGTTGTTTGGTTTAAGGGGGGGGCCAGGCGTTCCGCCAAAGCTTCCTGCACTGCAGCCTAGTGTGCACCCCTATCTTGCTAGAAAATATTTGTTCCATTTATAAGGTCCAGTGAATTCCTATCAAGTTTGTCATGCTGGAGGTTATCCCCACATTGGATTCCTCCGAAGATGTTGAATCTTCTCCGGGTCAATGCTTCGTAGTTATATATGATATGTAAGGCAGTTTCGTCCTCTTCGCCGCAATATCTGCATGCAATGGTACCATAGTAAATTCCTATTCGACGTAGGTGTTTTCCTAAGTGGCAGTAGCTTCTTAGTAGGCCAACTACTTGTTTTAGCTCGGTGCGCGTTAGAAGCAACATTCCAGTTTATAGCTTTTTGAAGGGCTTCCCAATTGTTGCACTCGCTTGGGTTTGATCAGGTATCCTGTTCCAACGGGATAGGTGTTGTTGTTGCGTCCACCTGTCTGATGTTGCTTTGGTTGCCTGTTTTGATATGCCAAGGGCGGGTTCAGAGTTTTTAAGATGATCCAGCTCTAGCCAGTTTATCGGCTTTTTCGTTGCCCGCTATCCCCGAGTGACCAAGAATCCATGAGTTCTACCCCGTTGTTTCTTGCTGCTAGGTCTTTCAGATTGTTTACGATGGTGTACCTACTGGCGATTAATGATTAGCGAATTTGTTTTATTAGACAGGTTCTCTTCAAAAAGGTATTCAGTTATAACATCCAGGGTATTATGAGGCCCAATTTTATAAAGTCCTCTTAAGCCTAAGTTTAAACCGAAAAATAATTCTAAAATTATAAAAATGTCAGAAATGGTCAATTTATAATGTGGGATCGATAGCAAAGTTCAATTTAAGAGTAATCAACCCGGTCATAACTTGTTATGTTATGTTATTTTACATAATATTAAGTTATCAATCCCACATTATAAAAAGGCCATTACTGACATTTCTTCTATTTAAACTAGACCTTGGTTTAACGGATAAATGTTTTGATTTAATCCGAAGTCCCGTTTAAATCGACGGAATGTCAAAACTGGTAATTTTATAATGTAGGATTGAAAGCAAAGTTCGAATTAAAAGTGCTTTACCTGATCATACCTTAATATATTGTAATATAACTTAACAAGTTATGACCAGGTTGACTACTCTTAAATTGAACTCTGCTGTCTAGCCCACAATACATTATAAATCAACCATTTTTGACATCTCTACGACTTAGAATTATTCCTCAATTTAAATCAAGTTTAACAAAACTTTATAAATCTGGACCTTAATGACATGCAAATAAGTATATTAGACATTACGTTTTATAGTGGATAAGGTTAGTAAAAATAATTTTTGAATGATTTAAAGTATAACAAAAGTTGGCAAGAATTATATTTAATTTTAGACGTAAATCGATTTCCTTCAACCAGAAAATCAGTAAATAATCTTTAAAAACTCTTGTTGCTGCATTTGTCTTGATCCCGAGAGAATTTTCCAAAGGTTTATGCCTTTAACCCAAAGAAGTCTCTCCGGAAAATCTAAATTTCTGATAAGGAAGTGGGTATTGTGTCAATATATAAAATACACAGAACAACGCCCATTTATTCGGTAGCTCTAGCCTTTTGGACTGGTGATTTAGGGATAATAGATAACACTTCTATAAACTTAATGTTCAACTTTTCAATAATTTAAAACTGTATAGAACTTAAATTTAAATTAAATATGGTATTTAAGGTTAAATATTAAATTATTTATTAATGACCCTATATATAAAATATTTTTTAACAAGCGTGTAGATACTATTTTACAGGCTAGTTTATAGTCCTTATACAATGTAATTTTGATTAAGGTAATAAATTTATAAGTTGCTTGCATTGAAGACTTTATTAGTGTTATGGGGGTCGTGAAAAACGTAACTTTAAGTACGATGTCCTTATTGAATTTTATGGTTTTACTACATGAAGTTACTCAGACACGGAATAGCATGAACTAGATAAAATATTTTAATTATTTACGTACATATAATAATAATCACTAGCCTAAAAAGGAAGTTAAAAAAAAGAAATATAAAAGCAGACATACAAAGCTTTTTAGTACTTATCTGAATGCTGGTAACCTTATTACTGCCATCAACACCTAGGCAATACCAGTACTTACCTACTCATTCGGAATCCTTAAGTACTCAGACACGGAATAGCATGAACTAGATAAAATATTTTAATTATTTACGTACATATAATAATAATCACTCTAGCCTAAAAAGGAAGTTAAAAAAAACAAATATAAAAGCAGACATACAAAGCTTTTTAGTACTTATCTGAATGCTGGTAACCTTATTACTGCCATCAACACCTAGGCAATACCAGTACTTACCTACTCATTCGGAATCCTTAAGTACTCAGACACGGAATAGCATGAACTAGATAGGCTTACGCGCAGGCTGCAGAAAAAATTCAGATTCCACCACCCACGCTCTGCACTTGAACGAATCTACCTAAAACGAAAGGAGGGAGGAAGAGGTCTCATTAATAAATTAATAACTTGTGCAAGTCACAAGAGACCTCTAAGAGAAAATATTTCCAAGAGTCGAAAGGGGACATTCTACAAAAAGTGATAGCAGCTGACGCTGGATATACAGCCCTTAACTGACAACAAAATGGATTACCCAACATCACCGAGCACAGCCAAGTCAACAGCTTGTAACTTAGCAAGAGAAAGCTCAACATGGAAAATACCCTACTACACTTCAAAATCCACTCATAAATAGAGAAATGTCACTGAGCTGGTTAGAAAAAAGGCAGCTACATGCTGAAACAGAAGGTTTTATAATTTAAATCCAAGACCGTGTCATTCGAACTCGAAACTATGAAAAGGTCATCATGAAAATAAATGTGGATGATGTGTGCAGAAAATGTAATTGCCCCGGAGAAACGATAGAATATATTACGGCGGGTTGTGGTGCTATGGCCCTTAACGCTTATCTGGAAAGGCATATTTAGGTAGCAAAAATCATCTATCCATCGAGGAGCTCGATTCTTGAGGGCGATAGAATAGAACGCTCACCGGGGATTGTTCCCCGCTTCCACTCTACTACTTGTTCTCTCCCTATCACAAAATGCAAAAATGCGTATTCTTGAACATAAAGGAGGGAGTTTGAAGCGGGGAACAAAGCCGCCGCGTTGCCAAAGTTATTGTCCAATCACAATACAGAATTTTTCTACAGATATCAAGGATTTACGGCTATACGGTGACAGATGACCCACGATGGTCAGGTGGTGTTTTCGTGTGTTGTTTACTATAAATTTAAATGATTAATCTAAAGGTAGGAACCTATTTATATTTTATTGTACTATTGAACTAACAACATTGTGTTTATTGTGATTGTCATACTGTACTTAATGTAGTGTTTTACATAATAATGGGATTTTTGGGGTACTTACGTACCGAAAAAGTATTAATTTAAACTAAACTTGTAGGTAATTATTTAATATCTATTAAATGGGTCCACGAAAAAAAAAGGCTAAATAATTTCATAAACTTCTCGTCAGAAAGATCAAACGGATCTGCCTTTGGAAGTATTACCCTTACAATCAGATTTAATACGACTGGCTCATAAACTATGTCTAAAGGAAAACCTTTCACCATACTATCAATACACACCCGAACCAGTCCTTCAATCCTCTGAATATCTCTCTAATACTGGGATAGGCCAATAGTACCGGATAGACCACAACCATCCGGATATTTTTCTTATTGAAAAGAATACCAAGAAAGCTTTCATAATCGATATAGGTAGCCCACTAACACACAACCTCTCAAAAACCAAATCGGAGAAGAAAACCAAGTACTCGAATTTGGCGAAAGAGATCAAAAATATATAGAAACTAAAAACTATTATTCCGATAATAATATCGGTGGAGGGAGCCATAACAGAAAATTTCAAGCCCAACTTAGAAAAACTTGGCCTTTCAGGTTATTTATATATTAACAAATTCAGAATAGTGTCATCATCCAAACTTGCCACATACAAGTTTCTAAACGTTAAGATGAATTTCTTCTCTTTATTGTAAATAACACCAGCAATACCAACAAAAATCTGTGAAAAATAACAATGAAAAAAAAAAAATATTAATATTTATAATAAAAATAACGTAGTTTATTAAGTTATGACACACAACTTAAATACGAAGTTATTTATGAACTCAATTATAAATAATAAAAAAATCTCATGTCTCAATTTACCTCCAATTCGATACAAATCCGTTTATTCCTTTGAGTTTCTTTGGGAAATCTAAATTTTCCACTTGGGAAATAGGGGAGACAGCAAATTGTTATTGAGTTAGAAAACATAGAGTACCACAATGCTGCTTTGAATGCTAGTCTAGACATGTAAATCTATAAATATAACCCAGTTTCACTGGTTATATGTGTTTTATAAAATATTATACAAACCTACAGTTTGTAATATTTACTAATTTATCAGGAAAGGTCGGTGTTAAATTTCAAAAATAATACGAGTAGTAGATTACAAAATGTAACCATAAATATTTTCAAAATTCACTTCTTTGTTTATCTTAATCCTGAGGGAGCTGTATACACATCGAGTTTATTTCTTTGACCTGAAAAGCACCACAGAGCGAAATTTAAATTTTACATCAGGGATATTGAAGATATAATAATGAGAGAGTAAAGTTACAACACTGGCGACCAGAGAGATTTATTTGAAATTACAAATCCTTAAATGATAGAAGAGCTTTGGACTTACATTGTTTTTATTTGTTTTAAATTACAAAGTTTCAAATAGTAAGTCGTTCTCATGTAAATACTATTCAACGTTTCAACTAGCCAACTAATAAGTATCTCCAGTCGTTGTCAGGTGAATAGTATTCACCTTATTCACTGAAGATATAATTTAAAACAAATAAAAATAATGCAAGTCCAAGAATCTTCTATCATTCAAGAAACATCATTGTCGTCAACCTTTAAACAGACGTTTTATGTATTTCTGTAGCCTTTTAGAAAATATACTTCCCTTAGTCATCTAATATTATGATCTCCTCAGCTTTAAGATTTATTTTCAATATTTATACTACCATAAACTCTAACTTTATTTTAGTGCTTATATAGTACGTAAAGATATATTTCGCTATAAATTTATATTGTCTACATTATTTCATAAAAGGGTGTTAATATTCTATAATAGCATGTACAGCTGACAGAATTTCTCGCTTCTCCTCAGCTAAGCACCTCTGTCTGAAAGTAAATTGCGCTTTTCTAAAATAATTTTAAAAATACTATCGTTGTATGGAGTAAATATTATCAATAAAATACGAATTTAAGCCCCTAAAAAGTGTGAAACGCGGTCATAGACATTTTTAAGTTTTAATTTATATTTCGTGGGTATATCATTCTTTGAACAATTGGTATTTTCTGTTTAAACCTGAATGGTCTTTAACATTTGTATTAAAAATACATGATCCATTTTAAATGTTTTTTCGACTCAAACAAGTACATTTTTGGTTTCCTTTTATAATCTATAAGAGCTTGTGACATTCGAGCTTCCCAATCTCAATAACACAATGGTTGCCAACACGATCAAAAGAGGTTAGACCTGTGATTCAGAAACGTTGGCAGTTACCACCGTAGGTATACTGGTGTCTCGTAATAGGAAATTGTCAGTATTTGAAATCCGGTGTTACACCGTTTTACCCTAACCATCCTTGTTAGGGTAAAACAGTGTCGCCAACGTTTAAAAATAAAATATTCCACAATAATGAATAAAGTATTTAGTTTTACCTGTTTTTGTGGCTGGGGAACTTATTTGATTAAGGAAACCATGTTCATATTGTTCATACCATAGTAATTTTAAGTTCAATTTGCCATGGCATGTCATTTTTTGCCTTTCTTTTAAATTGGAATTATTACCTCTTCGATCGCTGCCATTGCATCACGGGGCATCCAAACCACTATCCTCAGTCATCCGACAATTTCCCCTCCCCTCTATGGACTAATCCTCGGATTCTTTTGTCATTGCGTGACCTACCTATTGGGGAGTGTGTACCTTCTTTCGCACCCCACGAGATCCGATCTCATCCGGCCTGGTTACCGGCGTGAATGAGGTGGTTTGGGAGATGATACCTTTTACACTTTTTCCTGCATTCTTAAATCTACTAATATTCGGATATATTTTTTTTATTGTGCTTATGATACCGCCGCAGTTTGCTATTTTATTTAAAATTAATTTTTCCTTTTATATTGTAACCCTCAAATAACCTATTACACAACAAGATCAATATGTGATTATATTAAGGGATGGAGTGTTCCACTTAAACACTTCCATTCAAGCACTTGAAAATTGAGTCAATATTGAAAATTTTAATTAAGTAGGTAGAAGGAAACATAATTAACTATAAGTATCATCAAATTTAAACTTTATTAATCCCATTTAATTGATAAATTATATAAACATTATTAAATTAATGAAAATGAGACACTTTAAGTTTTCCTCCACTGGCATATTTAACAATTTTCTTCTAGGATAGTTTTCCATATTATTTGGATGTATAAACATTCATCATTAGGAAAAACTAATTATAGTCTAGACATAATCAAATATAAAGGAAGTTGTTCATCTTTGAAAAACTGGTTTATGTGAAAGGGTTAAAGGTAGTGACATATTGACATATTATGAATATCAAGGGTGTAATTTAAGTAATAAAGTTTAGGGGGTTAATATTTTGGGAGACCAAAATAATGAAAAAATTGTGGTATTAATAGGTGTTAATTTTATTTTGACGTGAAAGAATAAAGGATCACATCTAAAAAATTTGGAAAAATACATAGATCAAATGATCATTAGGTTAGAAGTTAAGCATTTTAACATATTGTCGGAGTCCTTAAGGATGAATTAATCGGTTCATAATTGGCTGTGGTGCTAAGACTCTTAATAGGTGTTGAGTCTGCTGATAAGAATAGGTGTAGTGAAAAGATAGTGTATAGAACAAGGACAAGGACATTCCTAGTTTTGTAGGAGGAGTTTGTAGACGAAAGTTGATAAACATAATTGTTTGAATTGGTTGGGATAAAGGGTTCCATTTTAAATAGTCCATCCAAAGAAATCCCCTCTTTTAATAAATTGCTGACATAGCAAAAAGGAACCCCTTTTCCCATCTGGTAAGGGTTACAAAACATTATAAAAACTCAAACAGACACTTACTCAGTGGAGTTGTTTAACGTTTTCAAGTGTAAGGGTAACCTCTGCCCATTTGGTCATTCAAATAAAGATGTAGAAACATAATCTCAGATCACAGCAGTTTCCAGCCAGTGAGTAAGTGATCTTGATAATGTTTATTTAAATTGTTTATTTCTTTTTTGGCCTGAGTTGACTGTAAAGCGGAAGTTGTTTTTCTTGAACTTAAAACAAATAGCGTTGTATGTGAGGTTTAAGGAAACAACTCTTCTTTAGAGAAAACTCTCTATATTTACTAATTTAAGAACTTTATTTTTATTTCTAAAGACTTCTATTTTATTCATTATAATGTAATCGTCAATCGCTTTGCTTTGCTTCGCTTAAATAAAACTATTAAAAATCTTTGGTGTTTAGTAACTAAATAGGGCACAACAAATTAAATAAATTAAAACGTAATTTCAAATCATCTAAGCTACACGTTCCCGTCGCCTATCATTTTGATACGCGACAATATTTATTTAACAGGGTGTTTTTTAATTGAGTGCCGATACTTAAGGCTGTGAATCCTTGGGTGATTTTAAGAAAAAAAGTTTATATTAACATATGTCCTAAAGCCCTTCATTTTATTTCAACAAAATATCGAAAGCAGTCTCAATGAACCAAAGAAAAAATTTGTTTTTTTGGTTTTTATTTTTTTATGCAAAAAGGGTGCATCATACAAAAGTTAGTCTATGGATCAAATTTGCTCAAAAATAAATGAGAATTTTAAATATAAGTCTGGTTTTTAGAAAAATCAGTGGCGTACCATTTTTTCCTTTAAAAATATTCAGTTCAAACCCCGTACGGACGTCACTGGTAAAAATAAAAAAAAATCTTTTAAGTCAAAAAATGCTCCTTAATGATTAAGAGGTGTGTACAAAATTTCATAAAAATATCTAAGAGTGATATAATAATTATGATAAAAAAGTTATATTTTTTAAAAAATTTTAACACCCTGTAGCTTAAAAATGAAGAGCTTTAGGACATATGTTAATATCACATTTTCTTCTTAAAGTCACCCAAGGATTCACAACCTTAAGTATCGGCACTCAATTAAACAACACCCTGTATATAATAAATGTGAGGAACAAGCATGTTAATATAAAATTATTAATAATAATTGAGGTAAGTCATATTAAGACAGAAATTGGGATGTCTTTGTAAGTAAGTATAATTTAAAAACTAACTATAGGTGAATTTATATCTATTTAAACTTTGTTACTTAAATTACACTCTCCACGTGCAAGAAAAACATTATTATTCCAATTTACTTATAACCATATTATATAGAATCAAGGTCCAAATGAAACTCAATTAGTGGCATTTCAAATAATATGATTTTATTTCCCAAAAGTGCGCCACGTGTCATTAATTTGCTCTACACAATTTTAATGAAAATTATACAAAGTGTTCAGTTGAAAATGAACATATCTAAAAAACAGACCCGAACTTCTCGAGATTTCTTTTACTACTAGAGCAGCTAATGGAAAATTATTTTAACATTTTGGAGTTATAGCTAAAGGGCGTAACATGCATAAAGGTCGATATCTTTCTTACTTATTGAGTTATTGATAAATAGTAAGAATAAAATAATAATTAATAAAAAATGATAAAATAAATGTAATTAATAAGGGCCCTAATTTGACACAAAAATAACGGCCAAGAAACATTGTATTAACGAATTTTGATTATGTACCGGGTGATTCAATAAGAAAGGTAGCTACTGGGCAGAGAAACTCGGAAAAAAAATGATAAATAAAGTGGCCATGAGAAAATCCTGGAAATAATTCTTAAGTTCCGCATTTTGTCGGGGGCGTAATTAAAAAGTAAATTTTAAAATTTTACATATCTCCGAAAATTACACATTGAGGTAAATCTTTCGTTAAAAAGCGTGGACAATTCTGCATCATTTTGGTCTTATGCTCATTGGCGTATCGACTTTAATAAGAGGGGGGGAAGCTGTTGAAAGTGTAATCATTTAAATCGCTGTAACTTATAAACGACTTATCCGATTTTAGCAAACTAAAGCCTGCTTAGAATAGAAATGTATGCCCTTTCACCAATCGTATTTAGTTGTCCATAATAGTCCTCAAAAAAAGTGTTAGAGGGCGCAATTTGTAATAATAACAAATTTTTTGATTTTACTCCAAAAAAATAAATCATACGGTATAATTATGATAACATAATCGAAAAGTTGATGAAATTTGCTAGGAAAAATATTTATACCGCAGCTCGATATCTCCGTTCGTTTCAGCGTTATCGCCAATAGAATAATTTTTAAAACTTGAAATGAAGAAGCGGTTATATATTTTTTATAAAAAAAGTGGTACGCCACTGACATTTTTCCATGTGGATATTATTTCGGATTAGCCTGGTCAATTTTGTATAAAAATGGTCTCTTGCGTTTTTGTCCTAAGGCACACCGTTCTTAATTAAAATAATTTAATTAAATTAGACAAGCAGAAGCTTTCCTATTAAGTGATGGTGGTCATTTCCAACAATTTTAATAAAACAAAATTTTTTATTATCAATGTTAATAATAATAAATAGTCGAGCTAATTTAATTTAATTATTTTAATTAAGAACGATGTGCCGTGCCTGAGGAGAAAAACGCAAGGAACCATTTTTATGCAGAATTGACCAGGCTAATTAGAAATAATATCTATATAAATTATTATATATATATTAAATATATATGATTTATTTTTTCGGAGTAAAATCAAAAAATTTGTTATTATTACAAATTGCGCCCTCTAACATTTTTTTTGAGGACTATTATGGACAACTAAATACGATTGGTGAAAGTGCATACATTTCTCTTCTAAACAGTCTTTAGTTTGCTAAAATCGGATAAGTCGTTTATAAGTTACAGCGATTTAAATAATTACACTTTCAACAGCTTCCCCCCCTCTTATTAAAGTCGGTACGCCAATGAGCATAACACCAAAATGATGCAGAATTGTCCAAGCTTTTTAACGGTGTTACCAAAGATATATCTTAATGTGGAATTTTCGGAGATATGTAAAATTTTATAATTTACTTTTCAATTACGCCCTCTTGCGGCAAAATACGGAACTTAAAAATTATTTCCAGGATTTTCTCATAGCCACTTAAGTTATAATTTTTTTTCCCCTGAGTCTCTATGCCCAGTAGTTTCCGAGATATAGCCGGCTACCTTTCTAATTGAATCACCCGGTACGGTCACCAAAACAGAAATTTAAATTTATTTTGTCATTAGGATGTTGATTCCATTTTAAATGCTCGGGTAGTAGATCTCATTTTATTAGTCTTTCACTCTTCCCCACAAATAAAAATCTATACAAGTAAAATCTGTTGATCTAGATGGCCTCAGAAATAGAGCCGCCCTACCAGTTAAATGATTCAAAAGCTGCTCAAAAAATTTTTCAGTAAATTGTTGTTAGTCGTTCTAATAATAATTTTTAAAAAATCTCGAGAAGTTTCGATCAACGGTTTTCTGGACATGACCGCTGTCCATTCTTAACTGAACACACTGTATAGTAAAATCATAGAATGTCATACTGTAAAAGTTGAAACAACTTTAAATTATTTTCTAATTTTGATTTAATTCAGAGGGATACCGAACGAGAATTTTTTATTAAACCATTTAATAAAGAAATTAAGAATTTTAAACTTACTCTCCCACATTTGTAATTTTGAATGTAAATATTATTGTAAACTAATAACTAAAGCAACAAAAGTTATTATGGGGGTGCGAATCAAAGTTACCAGGACATAGAATAAGACACTACTCACGTCCATTTTTAAGGCAGAGGAAAATGCCCAACCTCCACAGAAAGAATTTTCTAACATCAAAGACTATCATTGAACACTTCCAAAGTCTGAGAGACTCCCTTTTAAAAAATATGCATGTTATAATAAACATAAACGTTTATATAATATTTTTTTGTCAATAAATAATGCACAAGGTGTTCTGAGAGCCTATATTATAGCATATGTTAAATATTTAAAAAACGTTACATAAATGAACAATATGCAAAATCTTTGTTTTGTAAGATTTTTTCAAACACAGTACTAATTCTTATACTCTACTTCTTTTAAAAATAACAAAGGAGTAGAAAAATCTGCAGGTAAAATTAAAATACCTTTTTGCTACGTATTTATGCCTATTATTCTCGATCAGAACAACAATTTATACAGCATTTTTGAGAGCACTGCAGGAAAATAGGTTTACTGCATTTTATGCAAGTGTACGCCGTTTTTCTTTTTAATTTATGGGACATATAGAGGGTGTTATGGAATTGCCCAAGTTATATTTAAATGGGTGACTCCTTGGGTGTCCTAGAAAACACTCCATGGTTTTTTTTTTAAATCGACCATCTAAAAAGTAGGGTAAGAACCCCTAAAATCAGCCCGACGTCAATAAAGAATAGCCATGAACTTCTTAATGTAATAGAGTGAGAGATACGGGGAGAAGTATAGCCTCTCAAGGGAGAGAGATGGGTGTCACAACGTTGCCAAATATCACGTTGTCAAAATCAGGTGTTCAATAAAGAAAACATTTGGTTATGGTTTTTAGGCGAACTTACAGCATCAGCTGTTTGTGTTTAGTAAACAAGAAATTATTTTTTAACCAGTTCATTTTTTAACTAAATAAAAATAATAAAATAAAGGAAATAAATAATTAATCAATCATTAGTTTTTGTCAGATGCCTTGGTATTTCGTTAAGTTTGCCTAACATAAAGTAATCAGGTTTACAAATTTTAGGTTAAAAGTTGCCCTAATGAAAAATAGCAGGTACTTACTTACCAGTTTTTTTTTTGTTTTATATTCTAAGAGGGGAAAAGCTCAAAAATAACAACCAAAAAAAGGATTTTTGCTCGAATTTTGATCGTTCTCATATAATGTGTCGTGACAGTTAATTCAAATAACCTTCTTGTCGACTGCAACCTTTCTAGCATTTTTGTGATTTATTCTGCTTCTTACTATCATAGCTTATTCCTAGCGCATTCACCAAAACCAATCAATCAAATATTAAAAAACTATTATTTTAGTAAAGAGAAAATTATTATTAGCGCAGATTAACAAAGGTAAAATTCTTCATTCTATCATTCAAAGATAAAATGTGTTTAGTGCCTACAAAAAAATTTCACAAACTTAAAACAGACAACATTAAACGATTTTGCAACGAATATTATTTTAAATTTGGCGCCATTTAAGTAGTTAATTGTAATGACAGTCTGACACATGAATACCACGGACCACGTCATGTGATTCCCACAAAAGAGTATAGTGTTTCGGAGCGGCGTTTTGTTTTAATAACAAACTGAGAGATTTTAGTGAGAAAAAATAGAAATATGAAGAAAAACAAGTGTTTGCACAAGGACGCCAAAAGAAGTGACTAATTAATCAAAGAATTTTGCTTAAATAAAATAACGTGTTGTTTTCGTTGTGGTTCATTTTTAAAGTTTGAATCGCAGATTGGATTTAAAAGAATTTGTTTATTTCATTATGGTTTTAATGCCAGTTTTTAAGGATTCTTGCTGAGGTATGTTTAATTTTAATTTCCAAAAAGTTTGAATATAACCTAATAACATAGGGTCAGTGAAACTCTTATTTAGTAGGTCACTGTCATGCAACATTGTAAAATCACTGTCCTTTCTATTTTAGTTTGACAGTTCAAAATCAAAACAAACGCACGTGGGTAAGGCAGTGAAGGCGTCCGAAATCAAAAACACATAAGGTGAATTTTCTTACTTATTAAAGCAAACTGACATTTAAAAATATTTTTTCTTCGGAAGTTATCATATCAAGATTTACGGGTTCAAATATACCCGGGCAAATACATAACACGCTGTATAATAATATTTGTATATTATGTGTATTAGACATAATGGATTAGAATAGCAAGTCAGTATTTGTTACACAAATATGGACACGTAGTCTGTCAGACCCCCAAACTCGCATAACTCGAAAAATTAAATTTTTATGACCTTGCCACTGTTACACGTCACAGATCACTGAAAATGTGTAAGGTACTTAAAGCGACAGCAGCCATGAATAATTGTGGTGGGAGTAACAACGCGAACTATGTAGTATAGAGTCTGTCAGACTTCGTGTCCGTAGTTAAGGGTTATATAAGGTCAACCTGGGTGATATTAGGCTTTCCGACACTCCTACATTGATTCTGCCATGACTGTTTACCTAAATTTATTATATTGGGAACGGTCTTTGCAAAAATACAAAATTTAACAATGGCCAATGCAAAATACGTGCTTATAACTGACAAATCCGTGGTCCCGGAGAAAAAAGAGATAAGTGGATTTTTTGAAGTTTTCAGAAGATTGAGTTAAAGTTTAATTTAGTACTGCAAATCAGGCGAAGGAGTTTGGACTCCAAAATTTTGATGGTATAGTCAATGTTACCTTAAGTTTAAATGTGTCTAATACTTGATCTGATATTATTGGTTTTTGAAGAAAAAAGTGTAGTTATCCCTTTAAGAACCAACTGAAATAATACTTATTTCATTTATAACACTTTATTTATATTATACTAAAACAAAAATAAAATACTGTCAGAACTAAACAATTGCTACTATTTTAATGAAAAATGTAGTTAGACATAAAACGATAACTAGAAATATGAAATAATTATACTAAACTTAGTCTTCTTCGTCTGATGATACCAGGTCAGGATGTGTTTCCTTTGCATCATTCACGGTAGGAAGGTTTTTGTAAAAATCCCAAAATAGATTGAAAATATACGGAAGTAGCTGCATTAGGTTTTCTTTTTAGCAATTGGTACTGGACCATTTTACTGTAAATTAAAAATTAAATTTGCTGGGGAACCACGTCGCTTAAATGACAAAATTTTAAAGTTCCCATTAATGTTTGTCTTAAAAAACATGTGACCCATTTGATTTTTTTAACGGTGATTATTAGTGTCACACCGGCTATAGTGACTTTCATAAAGTGGAACTTTTTTAATAAAGTCAGTTACTTTTATAATATCGTGATTATTATACTTTTTTTTGGAGGTTGCTTTCCTCGGCGATCATTTTGATAAATTCCGGAAAGGTTCAAGCTTACTTTGTAACTGCATAATTCCAAAAACTTGTTTTTTTTACCCAATGTTTTGCTAAAAAAACTCTACAAAATTTATGTTTTATCCCATTAATTCTTAAGTAATAGTTGTGAGTGAATTCCCGATTTTTGCTTTTTTTGGTTACATCTTTTTGCCTGCTTGTTAATTTCTTGTGTTTTCTAATCAAACTGCTGACGAAAACTACACAAAAATATTTTTCCTGTCTTCATTTTTAAAGTTTTCTCTACATTTCATGCGACAATTTAATAAACTTTGGAACATTCTTGCTGATTTTTCCTGATTCGGTCATGTATTCTTCACCATGGGTTCGCTTCTTCTTTCTTTCGGATTTAACAGCTCTCGTTTTTCCTTTTAAAGATCTTCTTATTTTCCTAGTTTTTCGCTTGTCGTTGGTAACGTTGGTTTCAGTAATAGGGTTTACAATACAACTGATTTCAGCCTTTTCCAGTAACTACTTCTAGTTTTTAACAGGTTTAAAGGGACATCGCTGTCATATTGACTTCAAAGAGTTCTTAGACAAAATGACTCGAGATTTAACGTAAATATTCGGACTAAATAGAGATATGTGCATGTAAACTAAAAAAATTGTGGGACTAAAAGAGATAGTCGACTTATCTCTTCGTAAACAGTATTTTAATGCGGGTATAGTTATGTGTAAAAAGAAATAAGTTTAGTTATCCCTTAAAGAACATTTCAGGGGCTAACTTATGACATATCTCCTAATGTACTTTGCCGTAAAAATCTTATTAATATGAATTAACTTATACCAT
This sequence comes from Polydrusus cervinus, assembly GCA_935413205.1. NCBI lineage: Eukaryota > Metazoa > Arthropoda > Insecta > Coleoptera > Curculionidae > Polydrusus > Polydrusus cervinus. Next base: position 17,945,098 of record OW284514.1, on the reverse strand, counting down.
TAGGTCCGAAAGTAGAAGCAACAATTTGAAAGTGATTTTATCATTTATCTCATTTTGACCAAATTGAGACTTATCTCCTTTTTCTCCGGGACCACGGAAATAGTGTCTTATACTAATAATATTTATTAATAATCGTCCTAAAATGAAAATCCTTATATTTTTTTCTGAAAACTCTACCTGAAATTAATTATTATTGGATATTTGAAGGGCCCCTACATTTTTTAGCAGTCTTGGTCTATTTTTGCAGTAAAAAATTATACCCTCTTAATATTTGATTCGTACATATAAAGAATAAAATAAAATAGTCATTTTGTAACATCAGCTCTCCATTTTTATTGTAGAAACAGAAAAAGACCGTAAAAATAAATAAAATATATCTAAGAGACAGACATAAACTCCCTCACTTTACTGACAAGTGACAAATAGACGCGGTTATTTAAGATGTTATAAAGTGGTTACCACAACCTTTCTGTTACTTCTGATTACATAACTTAAATTTATATAGCGTTACTAAACAATGGTTCTTGCAACTTTTATAAACGTCCCATTTAAGCTCTTATAAGATTAACGGAAATGTTTCTGTTACTAAATATACTGGGTCTTCCAAAAGTCCCGCATAAACTAATATCAATTAAAGATCTAGGAAAAACGCTCGGACCCGTAAATTTTTATTTTTAATTGTGCATTTTTTGACAAAAAATATTATACAGGGTGTCTCATAGAACTGTCGTCACGCCTTTGACAATTTTTTTTAATGGAACACCCTTTTATATACAGGGTGGTAAAGAAGACGATGATTTTTTTTCCCAATTTTAATGGCGTGTAACTTTCACAATAATATTTTTAAATGTTATCACTCTACGTCAATTGAATCACTGGTCCATAGCAAAGAAAGTAATTTGTAAAATTTTTGATATCTGCTATATTTTAATAAATACCGATTTTTTTGGAAAACCTTGCTTTATTTCAACTTATTGGTAGCTAGATCCCACTGTGCGTTGTATCGTGCAAACTTTGCGGGTGATTCTTCTACCTTATGAAGAGCTTGATTATGTTCAGTAACAATAGTTGTACCTAAATGTTATGATGTATATTGGCCTACTTATAAACACCTATATGTCTAGGGTTTATGACTATAGTGTTAGAAAGTTAGAAATTAATAAATACATTTTTTCCCAAAAATTAAATTAAAAAAATTATCTTTGTTTGAAAAACTAAAAAATAAGAAAAAATTGACCTTATCTAAGGGCAAGTACTTTCCAATATAAAACAATCGTGAAAAATTGTGAGATACTCATAAACCATAGACATATAAGTGATTTTAGGTACGCCACTATACATCATAACATTTAGGTACAACTATTGTTACTGAACATAATCAAGCTTTTCATAAGGTATTATAATCACTCGCAAAGTTTGCACGATACAACGCACAATGAGATCTAGCTACCAATAAGTTAAAATAAAGCAAGGTTTTCCAAAAAAATCGGTTTTCTTAAAATATAGCGGATATCAAAAATTTGACAAGTTACTTTCTTTGCTATGAACTAGTGATTCAATTGACGTAGAGTGATAAAATTTAAAAATATTTTTGTGAAAGTTACACGTCATTAGGATGGGAGCAAAAATCATCGTCTTCTTCAACACTCTGTATATAAAATTTTCTGACAGCTAAAGAAAATCCAACATTGACAATCGTTTCTCAAGGGATGAATCTATCAACCATTCAAAACCGTAGGTCGATATCATATCTGGTTCAGAAAATATTAACTGTTAAATTTAGGCGAAATTTTTCTTGCTCGAAAGCAATTGTCCAGCAGTTTATATCGATAACACGATATTAAGTGTTTTAAACTGAACGTTTCCATACTTTCTATATTAAAAAGGTTTAATAAGTGGATTATACCTTCCTGCATGCTTAAAAAGTTTAAGTGCAATTTTAAATTTCTTTTCGAGATGGGTTTGTAAAAATAATTAAAAAGCGAGAGCGTAGTAAAAGCTTTCAGGAGATTAAAATGTAATTAACTATTTGAAAGATTATTATCGTAATGTAGAGAGTTAGAGGATTATTTCGTTTTCTTGTTATATCCCAAGGATAAGAAAAGAGCAAGAGATTTTTTCTGAAATTTATTAACTTCTTCTTTGATTTTGTCCATTTTACTGGGTTCTTTCCTCTCAAATTATTGCAAAAACTTTGCGTTCTTATGAAAACTGTTATTATTTGAGGAGGTTTATATAAAAGCAGACATTTCTATTTTTTACCTATCTCGTTTATATTTTAGATTCGTACTTTTATTTATAGTTTATATTATATTATCTTTCATCATCAGAATGGTTCAAAAATAATACAGATCCCATATTATTACCATCTTAAGACTCCGAATTTAATCAAAATACGACAAAGGAAATCGAAAACTGAGCTTAATAAGACAAAGCCCATCATTGGATGTAATCAATGAATTTACAATTTTACTTCGGAACAATTTTTTTTTGTTTATGATTCCTGTATTACGATTAGGTTCTCTTCATGAACTGTTAATACAAAACTAAAGAATTAAAGAAAGGCTATTTTTGACGGTTTTAAGAGTCATAACAAAAACTCCCCCTTTTTGCTTCTTTCCATGTGTTGACTAAAGAATGACCGTTCATACAATGTCAAGGAAATAGTAATTTATTACTCAGTTAGAGATCAACATATTTAAATTTATTTCATATATACAGGGTGTTCCTTAATGACGTGCTAATATTTTAGGGTGTAATTTCTCAAGTCATTTTATGAAGAAAAGTTCATATCAACAGCCTGGTTAATTCTGCCAAAAAATGGTCTCTTGCGTTTTTCTCCTCAAGCACACCGGTCTTAATTAAAATTAAGGAACACCCTGTATATTCTTTCGTCTTTGACATTTTGTTTTATTAAAATAATAATATTATTATTCTTAATATTATATATTACAATAGGAAAAAACAGACAGTACTACATACTCATAGTTCTAAATGATATCAATCCCATACATTTTCATAAATATAATTTTTGGTAAAATATATTTTTAAAATATAATTCTGAATCATTTTTTATCGATCTTCTTAGGCCTAGGACAGTTTTTAATCTTTCTCTTTATATTAACTAACATTTCAAAAACTCAGATGCCCTTGGCATATCAAAACTGGCAACCAAATCAACATTAAACAGGTGGGAGCAACAGCAACACCTATACTGATGGAACAGGGTACCTGGTCAAACCCAAGCGAGGGCCACAATTAGGAAACCCTCCAAAAAGCTATCAACTAGAATGTTGCCTCTAATGCGCACCCAGCTAAAATAAGTGGTTGGCCTACTAACAGGCCACTGCCACTTAAGGAAACACCTACGTCGAATAGAAATTTATCATGGTCCCATTCGAATGCAGACTTTGCGGCGAAGATGACGAAACCGCCATACATATCATATATAACTGCGAAGCACTAACCCGAAGAAGATTCAAAATCTTCGGAAGAATTCAATGTGGGAATAACCACCTGCATGACAAACTTGGTAGGAACTTACTGGACCTTATAAAAGGAACAAACCTTTTCTAGCAAGATAGAGGAGCATAATAAACCACTAGGCTGCAGTACAGGAAGCTACGACCGAACGCCCGACCCCCGCCTTATACCAACCAACCATTAACTAAAAAGGAGATGTGCACGAACCCTCCCCATTTATTAAGTTAAAGTGGTATAATTGATAATGATATACCACTACCACTCTTTATTATGCCTTTCTAAATTGATGTTTGTTATCTCCCAATATTAACATAAACAGTTATAGAATGACATAGTTGTTTGATCGTCAGGCTAATCAATGATGATTTACCATATCATTTGTATAAAATCTTTATTTTTAACTGATATATAAAAATATGTGACAATTCAAATTATAAAAATTCTATGACATCTTCTACCAGCTATATTGTTGTTCCTCAAACTATCTTGAAGGTTATACCTGCATAGGTTAATTGAACATGCCGCCCGCCTTGAAAGGACTCAGTTCTTTCAACAAAACATTTACATTATGAATATAAATTAATATGACAATATAATATTACATTAAACATAGTTCAACGAAGAAATGTGGTTCTGCACTCCAAAAATTGTTTTTGAACTTTAAACAAAAAAAAAATGGTATTTTAACAGTCAATTGGGAGAACACATATTTTATTAAGCGCTCTTTTTGTTTTTCCTCCACGCAACTGGACAGTTACTACTCTTGCGATTCCATCTAGACCTGTGTGTATGGATGTGATACGTCCGAGAGGCCATTGAAGTGGAGGAGCTGTATCATCTTTAATCAGGACCATTGACCCAATCTTTAGCGTCTTCTGGCAGTTAACCCTCCATTTTTGTCTCATCTGTAATTCGTTGAGGTACTCAAGCTGCCATCTGGACCATAGCTGTTGAATTAAATACTGGATTCTTTGCCATTTATCTAATCGATTCTCAGGAACATGAGAGAGATCGAATTCTGGCAGCATAGTTAAGGTGCGTCCAATTAAAAAGTGGGCTGGCGTTAAGGCTGTGTTGTCATCGGGGTCACTAGACATTGGACAGAGTGGGCGAGAATTTAATATACCTTCCACCTGAGTCAATAACGTACTAAATTCTTCAAAAGTTAAAGAACTACGACCCATCATTCTTTTTAAATGCGACTTAATACTTTTTATTCCCGCTTCCCAGAGACCACCGAAAGTAGGAGAACTGGCAGGAATGAAATGCCATTTTATTCTTTCTGTTAAGAGACCTTTAGAGATAACTTCAGAATTACTTTTTAAAAAAGTGTAAATAGCATCTATTTCGTTATTCGCACCCAAGTAATTAGAACCATTATCAGAATAAACATTACATGGCCTTCCCCTTCTACTAATAAATCTTTTGAAACTGGCTAAAAATGCATCTGTTGTAAGATTTGATACCAACTCAATGTGGACAGCTTTTGTACTCATACAAATAAAGAGGCAAATATAAGCTTTGGTTAATTTAGCGCCCCTTGTTTTCCTATCTTTAATAAGAAATGGACCACCATAGTCAGTACCTACATTTTCAAAAACCGCAAAACAATTTACTCTAACCTCTGGCAAATCACCCATTAGATAGTTCATAGGTTTGGGCTTAGTTTTGTAACAACGAAGACACTTGCTAATTATAAATTTACAACAACTTCTAGCTGAAATAGGCCAATATTTTTGCCTTATAGAAAAAATCAATTGTTGAGCTCCACAATGAAATAAACGTTCGTGTTCGTTTTGCAAAATTAGTTTTGTTAAGATATGACTGTTTGGCAGAATAATTTGATGCTTACTATTAAAAGGCACATTACTATTTCTTAAACGCCCGCCAACTCTTAACACACTACTATGAATAAAAGGATTTAAAGAAAGTATCTTACTGCTACTTGGGACATCTTTATTATTTGAAAGATTTCTATATTCGTGCGGAAAACATTCCTTTTGAACCGACCTAATTGTTAGCGTTAGAGCTGTTTCAACTTCACTTGGTTGAAGCACACCATGTCTTCTTTCTGTTATAATATTTTTACAGTTATGTACAAAACGTAAAATATAACTTAACACTCCTAGAAACGTATTAAAAGAAGAAAAACGGTTTAACAAATCATTAATTAAACTAGTATTATTTACAATGACACAAACTACTGTTTTTGTTTCCGGTATATCTTGTAATTGCTCATCTTCTAGAACATACCAATCGCTATTATCCTTAAGAAGCCATTCTGGGCCATACCACCATAAATCATTTTTCATTAAATTGCATGACGAAACTCCTCTAGACACCAAATCTGAAGGATTTTGTTCCGAACGAACGTGATTCCATGACTTACTATTTGTAAAATTTTGTATTTCTTGTACTCTATTTGCAACAAACGGTTTCCAAGTACTGGGTTCTTTTCTAATCCAACATAAACAAATCGTAGAATCCGTCCAATAATAAGTACCATTTAATTGTACATCAAAACACGAGATCGTTTTTTTCATTAAGTTAGCAAGGAGGACTGCACCACAAAGTTCTAGACGTGGTAAACTTAAAAGCTTTATCGGTGCTACCCGTGATTTTGCGCAAAGTAAATTAGATATATAAATACCTGTTGATGTCATACATCTTACGTAAATACAACAACCGTATGCCTTTGTGGATGCGTCACTGAACCCGTGCAATTCAATATTAACATAATTGGATATATTTGCATGACGTGGTATTTTTAAATCATTTAATATATTTAAAGTATTATAAAACAACAACCAATTTTCAGTAAATTCCTGGGGTAGTCTTTGATCCCAATCAATTCTTTGTTTCCAAAGATCTTGCATAATTAATTTTGCGGTAATTACTATTGGACTAAGTAGTCCTAATGGATCATAAATCTGACAGATTGTAGATAGAATACTGCGTTTATTCCATTGACATGGCTGAATAGTAAAATCAATATTTATATTATATTTTATATAATCATTTTTTGCATCCCAGTTAATTCCTAAAAGTTTATTTTGCTCACCTATTGGAAGTATGGCAACATCTAATTCATTGTTTATATTAAACCTTTTCACAATATTTGGATCATTACACAGCCATTTTCGTAATTCAAAACCTGAACTGGCTAGAATTTTGGAAATATCTTGCTGTATTTTAATAATCTCATCTGCCGAGTCAGAAGATGTCAATAGATCGTCAACGTAAAAATCGTGCTTGATTATTTTTGTTACAAAAGGATACTGACTTTCATTATCTTCTGCCACCTGCAATAATGCCCTGACAGCAAGATATGGTGCCGAAGCTGTACCATACGTAACAGTATTCAATTCATAACACCTCAACTGCTCATTTGGATTTTCTCGCCAAAATATTTTTTGAAATTTACGTTCGTCTTTATCTATTAAAACTTGGCGATACATTTTAGATATATCACTACTTAATACATATTTATGCAAACGAAATCTAATTAAAATTAAAAATATATCCTGTTGTAAAGATGGACCAATATACTGCACATCGTTTATGGACAAGCCTGAACTAGATTTTGCCGAACCATCAAACACTACACGGCATTTAGTAGTTAGACTTGACTCTTTTACAACAGCGTGATGTGGTAAAAAATATCCATCTTCATTTTTATCATCTACCTCAACCATATGTCCTAAATTTTTGTACTCTTGCATAAAATGAGTGTACTGTTTTTTTAATTCTTGATTTTTATTTAATCTTTTTTCTAATAAGTTAAATCGGTGTAATGCCATTGTCTTAGAATCTCCTAATTCATTTACTGAATCCTTAAAAGGAATTTTTACTATATATTTTCCTGAAATATCTTTTTTAACTGTGTCTTTAAAATAATCCTCACAATACTTTTCTTCACTAGAAAATATGTTATTTTTTGAACCTAACTCTTCTACTTCCCAAAACTTTACAATTTCTTTATTTACTGTTTCAAAGTTAGTGTTGACATTCAAAAATGTGACAGATCTGTTTTTACACGCTAAGGAATTTAAGTATAAATTTCCGGCAATTACCCAACCAAACTCAGTATTTTGAAGAACTGGCATATTTGGATCCATTCTTTTGCGCTCTGGAAGTAAAACTGTCCAAAATATTGCAGATCCCAGCAACAAATCGACGTCACTAGGTAAATTAAATTTTGGATCTGCCAAACGTAAATCTGAAGGAATTTTTAAACTATTAATATTGAAAGATTTAATTGGTAACTTTCCGGTAATACGAGGTATAACTAAGCAGTTTGTTTTTACACTAAAATCTCCTTGACAAGAATTTACCGTAATCCTAACTTCTTTATCGATTTTTTCCAGAGCTTCCCCTACGCCTTTGACAACATGATTAATTTTTTTACATTCCAATCCTAACACTTTGGATACTTTTTCTGATATAAAATTACTCTGAGAACCACTATCTAATAGTGCACGACAAAGCATCGATTTATTTCCATTAACAACACACACGATAGCCGTTGACAGTAAAACTTCTGAAACCTCACACTCGCTTGCAACGCCGCTATATCCATTTATCGCGTGAAAAGTAGTACTCTGGTGAGCACTGCTCGTTTCGTCTGCATTTGAATGAAGTACGCTGTTGTTATGAAAACTATTTTTATTCGTTTGAGAAAGAGTATTTTCAGCAACGGTAGAAACAGAATTATTAATATCGAAATTGCTCGAATTTAAATGTAATAATGAATTGTGGTGTTTATGACATTTAATGCATTTTTGTAACTTGCATTTCCAAGTAGGATGAGAATCCCTTAAACAATTCAAACAAAGTTTCAGCCTTTTTACTGATGATATTCTGTCATTTACGTTCAACTTTAAAAAAGATTCGCACCTATAAATTGGATGAGCTTTTTGACAGAAATAACATGTTACCTGTGATTTTCCTTCAAAAGATGCAAAACTACGGCTGCTAACATTACGAGCTTTCTCTTTACTAATAATATTACACGAACTTATCTCAAGTTTTTCTAACATTTCACACTTTTTCTTTAAAAATATATTCATATCTTTCATACTGGGTAAATCTTGCTCACATTTAAAACTTTCCCAATCCCTTTTTGTAACATTGTCAAATTTGGAACACATTATGAAAATAATTATACTGTCCCAAGTGTCAGTATCCAAACCTAGACTATTTAATGAACGCAAATGTTTAGTTACATTATCAAACAAATTTCTTAACTCTGAATGCGATTCATTTATAATACAAGAATGATCGAAAATTGCCTTTAAATGTTTATGGATATTCAATTTTTTATTTTCAAACCGTTCTTTAAGCATTTCCCAAGCTATTTTATAATTAGCTGAGGAAACCTCGATTGATTTAATTATTTGCTGGGCATCCATTTCGAGAGATGACCTTAAATAATAAAATCGTTGTATATCTGATAAATCGCTATTATTATGAACTAAGGCAAGAAAACAATCTTTAAATTCAAGCCATGAATCGTACTGACCATTAAATATGGGTAGTTTAATAGGGGGTAATTTAACCAAAGCTTGTACACCAATCCTGTGAGGTGATGACCCTCCACTCTAAAATGAAACATTGCTAGATGCAACTCCTGACTTATTTTTAAATTTGTCACAAAAAGATTGCATTGAACTAACAAGTTCAAAATAAGATGTCTCAAAATTAAGAGTTTCATTGTCATTACTATTTTTTAACAACTCTATTTTCCCCTGAACATCATTAAATTCATCATATAGGAGCAAAATCTTCTCCAAACGCATCTCTACTTCAGTAATCAACTTATCATCAACATTTGTTTTATCAATACTCTCAAATCTTCCCTTGAATCGAGTTAGTCTCCCTTTAATCTGCCCTCTTTTAACGTTTAAAACCCTTAATTCCTCATCAGCCATTATTGCTCAGGATAAAAAATATAATCAAAAATTAAACCACGTACCAATGATGGTAATCTCTTTTTTTTTTTAAACCGACACCGGCCGTGTTAAGTTGCCCGATACACAGCACTGAATGTCGCTAGCTCACCTTACTTTATTTCAATGGACTGTTTCTTATTTTTCTGGCACATCCGTCTCGTTGGACCAACTTCTTATGTTTGATCGTCAGGCTAATCAATGATGATTTACCATATCATTTGTATAAAATCTTTATTTTTAACTGATATATAAAAATATGTGACAATTCAAATTATAAAAATTCTATGACATCTTCTACCAGCTATATTGTTGTTCCTCAAACTATCTTGAAGGTTATACCTGCATAGGTTAATTGAACAATAGTGTTTAATTAGGGTAGCCCACAGGCCATATCTCGGAAACCATAATATGGATTGAGTTTCGGAATATAATTTAAAAAACTGTTATTAATAAAAATTGCCCCCCTAGAAATTGTATTACGAACTATTATGTACCAATGGATATGATAAAAATAACAGTACTTTTGTTTTTCAAATAAGCTAAAGTTGACTAAAATAGGGTAAGTCATTTAGAAGTTACAGCAATTTAAATGATTACACGTTCAATGACTTTTCCCATTCTTATCAAGATCAATTTGCCAATGAGCCTTAAATCAAAATTATGCAGAATTGTCTAAGCTTTCTAATCGTGTTACCCTGTGCAATTTCCTCTTACCACTTTCCCTTTTCTAACGTCATAATCATTGTATAATTTCCCAAATTTTAATAACAATTTCTCAACAAACTCTTAACTTGAATGTTGTCAGTTAAAACGTACTTTTTTCTACTCTCACATGGAAATTTGCTGTTTCCTTTACACTTAAGTGGCGAGTAAAGTAGGCTATTCTAGCTAACTGTGCGGCAAAATTTTATAACAATCCTAGATAGGTAATGAAACTGACCAATCACAGTAGTCAATTACAGAGAAGCCATTGTTGTTCGTAAAAGTACTGACCAATTACAGTATATTATTTTTACTGAGGCTCCGCCTTCTTTTTCAAGACACTAAATTTATACTTTAAATGCATATGGTACAATTTGTTATTAATTTGTTCAATATAATAAAATGTAGACGCATTTATAATAGATTTATAAATAATGCAACCTGCTGAATGTGCATAGAAAATTAATTTCATGTAGCATCATTTATCAGTTGGTATTCCCATAATTAGTTTAACGTTTTGATAGTCTAGAGGTAGAGCGTTTTACTATGGATATAATGGTCGTGAGTTCGAGCCCGGCAACCTGAAAACTTTTTTTTACATTTTTTAGCATAAGGTTTGTAAGTTTGGTCGTAGAAAAAATACACTGTTCAACTCGAGTGGATTGTCCCTATTGCCCTCGGAAGTTTGAGCACTCCGCCTACGGCGTCGTGTTCAATTTACTTCCTCGTGCGATATGGACATCATATCCACTCTTGTTGTACAAACTACTAGTTCGTTCTTTTCAGACTTTTTACTGCTGTACCAAATTCAATTTCAATCGAGTATGTTATAATTCAGTCATTTTTGTGTTAGATAAATTTTATTAAAGAACTATTTAATTTAATTTATAGCTAAAGAGGCGGCTAAAATTTAAATCAGCAAATATCTAATTTATAATTTTAAATTGCAAGTTAATGTATTGAGACATGAATATTATTTCTAAAATAATTGAAAGACTGTTGACCTGCAATTGTGTCTGCAGTACTAAATTACTTAAAGCTTGAACACAAAGCTTTAAAAGAACAAGAATTTGCTTTTAAACTACAAAACAGAAACCACTCAAGAGCGCCAAAATTATTGCGCACGAAAAAACATAATTCAGACAGGCATTATGTAAAGGTGTTGAGAAAAGCAGTTTTTGTTGCAATTTTTTATTTACTTGCAAAAATATTTAGGATATTTTGCGGTGTAATATATAACTTCTTCTTACTGTTTTAAAAAGCTAGAGCAACCTTTATTCGCCTCGTATATAATTTTCTTTGGGTTTGTCTTTATGGTTAAGCCTCATATAAATAAGCTGATTATAAAAGTTTTCATCTAAAAAAAAATCTAAATGAATTATTTTAAATAAAAAGGTTTTGTTCTAGACTGACGGATTTTCGAAAACGCATACAAGAGCTGTAAAATTCACCTAACTTTCTCTCGACATCTGGTATTCCCCAGGGATCCAATTTGGGACCCCTTTTGTTTTTGCTATTCATTAATGATGCTGTTGATGTTGTAAGGAATTAGCAGGTTCTTCTGTTTGCAGATGATATAAAACTCTTTAGAAAAGTCGAGGGTATCATTGGTTGTAGTGCATTGCAGAGAGATTTAGACGCGCTATATGACTGGTCCATAATAAATAGCTTGCCTTTTAACATAAATAAGTGCAAACATATGAAGTTTTCCTATTCTAAGAAAACTACTAACTTTGTCTACTTAATCAATGGCAAAAAGATCGACTCAGTATCTGAAAAGAAAGATTTGGTAGTTTTGTTTGATGACAAATTGTCTTTTAATTTACACATTGAATCAGTAGTAAAGTTATCCTATAAAAACCTTGGGTTTGTCTTACGAAATTCTAAATCTTTTACTTCTACAAAAACTCTAAAGATTCTTTTTAATCATTGACGTTAAAGAAACATGGACCCGATATTTCTATTCCCTTTGTACATGTCAGCTTGACGCCTGTTATTTACAAAAATAAATAAACAAACTTCTACATGTAGAATCTCTATTTCTTTTTATTTTCAGTCTGTCTCTTGTTGTCATTCTAACAGCTGATAAATTTGATGTCTCGTTTGTGCAAAGTATACAATCGACGGACGTGACTCAAAAGTTCACAGACGAAATTTAGGAAAACAAACAGTTCCGTGATCCTCTAATAAAATTGCATTTACTTATTATGCGATTTCCACAAAAAATATAAATAATTTATTAATTGGGAGCTACTTTATATAAAAACGTGAGAAATAAAATTAGTCAATTTAAGGCCCTAAACAATGTTTCGTTATTTCCATATGAAATAAAAAGGTCGTTAATAGAAGGATGGATATGGATACTTCTAATATGATAAAATAATTATTACCAAGAGTCGTGGTATTAGTACCAATAATGCTTCGTCTACAAATATTTAAGTTTACCATTTACAGAACATGAAAATTTATTGTTTCACTTCATAATAAACATATGATTCCATTCTAAAACTCAAATATTATAGCAGTTTTAGATAACAAAAAAACCAACTGTGGCACCCTTTTCAAAGACAAAATAGGTAGATTTTAAGTCGATGTTGGTATAGGTATGATTTAAATTTCTGTATTAGTTTTAAAGCATAAAATTATTTGATAAGCGTAAGCGCTATTTTTATAACTATTAGATAGCACCTACCCATATGATAGTTTTCAAGTTGACTATATTCAGAAAAACCATGAAATTGTTAAGTATTTTACATACCTTGCTTAAATAAAATAAAAATGATAATTTGAATACATAATTTATTTTCATAAATAACTGTTTATTTACGTGTACATCTGGTTTAATAGTCGCTTTGGTTGTTATGCGTTTGCAATATCGATGATCAATATGCGTACCGTTTAATATTTATTGAAAAAAACATTTTTCACGTTTTTTAACCCTATATATCGACTATATTTATAAGAAAAAGCAAACATCAAAAATATTTATTTAAAACACACTAATTTTGTTTTCTTTGTATGGAGAACCACATCTTCTCTCGTCAAAAACCAACAGTAATAATCATCCATCATATCTAGATCCCATCGTTCTTGGTACCGAATTTCCATTGTCCCCATATCTTGATGGAACTTTTTACCCTGCTCATCGCTAACAGTGCCAAATTCTTAGAAAAAAAATAATAAATGAGAATGGAGAAAGTGAATTTTTAATAACATTCGGCAACCAAGTTGTTCGTAGTTTGCAGCCACAACATTGTTACCTACAAATTTTGAATTCCCGGTTGAACCTCACTCCTTTCTGGCCAAATTTTCGTCACAATATTCATTACGGCACGCCTGTCCCACAAACAAAGAAAACAGCAATATTTTGTAAATCCTCCCTAAAGTCCCGCTAAAATTGCATAACTTTTAAATTCCCACATATCTTCGGAGCGATCTCTTATCTCCATTGTCTCCCAAAACAATATCTTGCCAATCTAAACGTAGTCGGTACTGATAGATCTGAAGAAAAGGTCTTATGGAGGAAGGCAAATTCGGATAGTCGATTTTGAGCTTTTCTTTTTTGAAATAACCTTCAGTCTTTGTCATGCAAAAATAGGAATCTTTAAAATGATTGGTGGGTTTTCGCCACAGCATTGGAACTGCAAAAGGCATACTTTTTCTATTTTCTTTCATTTCTAATTTACCGCACACTTTACACACACATTTGATTTTTTCACTCAAAAATACTTAAATTTAATACAGAAACACTGAAAACCAACAAATACATGACAGCAGCTGTTATTCAGGTACTGATAAACGTCAAACAGATATAAATAACGGGCGTCCTAGAAAGGGCTCAATAGAAAACACGTTCTGAATGCTCGAACGCAACATGACGTCCTTGTCTAATTAACACAAAACGACAAAGGTAAATTATACTAATTTTCCGAATTCCCCGAGTATTTTTTCTGAAAAGTTGTTTACAATGGAGCTAATAATGGGCATTATTTGTGCTTCAAAGACTGTGACCCAACTTCGTATCCCCCTTTGCTTTAATATCCTTGTTTTTAATAGTTTAGTAAGAACAAAACTTGAATACGCCAGTGTTATCTGGTCTCCTTTTTATGTCAAGTACATTTAAATGATTGAAAAAGTCCAAAAAAAGTTTATCCGCATCTCAGACTTTTTATTAAGAAAAGTTCATGACAATAGCTATCCTACTAACCTAAAGCGCTACAACTTAATGACATTGCATAATAGAAGAACCTTCAATAGTACCGTTTATATTTATAAGATATTTAATAACTTAGCAGTAGACAATACAACATTACATAAGGTGAGCATTTGTATACCTAATAGAACTTGACAAGTAGGCTATAGAACTTTTAATTTTAAATCAATGAGAACTAATTATCAAAAAAAATCTCCCGTTTCCATTTTAAGGTCTCTGTGTAATGTGGTATTACGTACAAACCATGGTGCGTTAGTTATTATTCGTAGTAATTTGTTTTGATTTGTTTGTATTTTGCTTTTCCCCGTCATGCAGAGTGTTGACTATGATGAAGCGGCATGTAGTAGTGCTGGTCTTATGTATTGGTTGTAGATGGTAACTTTGTTGCGGGTGTTTAGCTTGCTATTTCTATGTATTAATGGATAGTACTGGTGTAGGAGCCTGTTTGCTTTGGTTAATGTTTGGGCCAGGTGTTCCTTCCAGATAAGCTTGGAGTCGAAGTGTAAACCCAGAAATTTGGCTTTTTTGGACCATGTCAGTTGGGTGTTATTTAGCATGATTTGCCTGGGTAGCGGTTTCCTAGATTTGGTGAATATAATGGCCTGTGTTTTTTGTGAGTTTAGGGTGATTTTCCATGTAGTCATTCATTTGGCTATTTCGTTTATGTGTCTTTGGAGTCTTACTGCAATGGTGTTCATATATATTGCTGTTGTAACCATGGCTGTATCATCGACGAACAGAAACAGTTGGTTTTCGGGATCATGTGGGATGTCTGCCATGTAGATGTTGAATAGGTGGGGCGAGAGAGGGGAACCTTGGGGGACTCCTGCTAGAATATTTTGGGTAGCTGATTTGTGATTGTTTGCTTTTACAATGAAGGTTCTATCTGCTAGAAATGACCTGGTCGTTTTGATCAGGTATGTCGGATATCCTGCCCTTATCATTTTTAGTATTATTGCTTCGTGCCATATCTTGTCGAAGGCTTTGGAGATGTCTAGCAGGAGTGCTCCCGTCTATCTCTTCCTGTTGAATCCTGATATTATGTGAGTTGCAAGTCTTGTTGTCTGGTGGATGGTCGAATGGTCTGTTCATGAGTAGAATAATTATTCTTTTAGAAGTAAGCTATGAGTGGCTACCCCCTAATAAATACTACCTGTATAATTGGGTTAATGATATGTTCTATATTAACCTGTATTGTGTAGTTTTCAATAAATAAAATATTACTACCAGTAAATGTCCAAAATGTTTGACTTACAAATTCATATCAAAAACATTAGCTAGGAAAATTGGACACGATTTGAATGATCTCTCATTAGAGGAAAGTTGCCTAATTTCGGATAATGTTTTGAAATTGGCAAAAAAAAATTAGAAAAAAAACATAAATAAATATTTTTTTCTGTGAAACCTCCATGCCATGGGTTATAGTAAAACAAGAGTCCAAGCAAATATAATTATCATTGTTTTTTTTTATATATTTAAAAAACTGAACCAAATACTTACATTTATATCTAAATAAAACAGAGGCTCCTAATTTCGGATACAGTGTCCGATATTGGGAGCACTTTTTAAAAATGAGATTATTTAACTATCTAAATAAAAGTCATACAAATAGTATTTCTTCTTATCTGAGTTAGACCATTCTTCATGGCTCCACTTAAAGCACTTCATGCAACGTATCTACTGTTCACCTTGTACGTCTTCGGAAAATAAACCGTTGCAAATCATGCATTCTGTGTCCTCATCGTCAATATCCATATCGTCCAATCGTCATCCAACACTGGCTCACTTCCAAAATCCGATGAATCATCATCACTACAATAATTCTTTCTTTTGTATTTTTTTGGGAAGTTTTCTTTGTTTTAATGTCTTTCATAACTTTCTTTTTATTGTATTTTGTTAATTCAGTACTAAGTTTTGGTTTTCTGCCCTTCTCTTTCAAGTTCGTCTTTGTATGGCATACTCTAGTGATTATGTGGCTAGAGCCTTGTCTAGGTTTTCTTCCTTTATTAGATCCTGAAGTGCTGGACAATTCAAGCGGACCGAGCTAATTGTTAGGTGAACTTTGGAGTAAAATATTTTACGAACGAATGAAGCTATCGATGCGCGGTTTGCAAAATTTAAAAGAGAATTTAATTCCTAATATGCACATTTTTTTCGATTTTTTTTTACTTTTAACCTTTAACTGTCTACAAGGTTCAAAGAGAAGTATGTTTTTTTTACCAAAGTTTCTAAGTACCGGATTTCCACAAAAATATTTTCAAACTATTTTGGATGGCATTTTCTTTATCTCCTATTTATAAAGAATAAAGTAAATTCTCAAATTTTTGATATGCCCCTTTGTTCATGAAATTTCGATTTTTTTCTCAACCCCTGTAAATTTCAGGTATTTTTGTCATTAGGCCTTACAATGTTTTGTAAGAACGGGTTTTGGTAAGTGATTATAACTTCTTAGGACCACCTCTTTTGCAACGAGTACATTTTAATTTCTTGCGTTTCGTCGTGAGCAGTTATCCTGGCACGAAACACACGATGTGTGGAAATGGAGGCATATAAAATGAAAAAAATAAAAATAAAACAGAGTTATGGGTACGCCACTGGTCACGACGAAACGCAAGAAATTAAAATGTACTCGTTGCATAAAAGGTGGTCCTAGGAAGTTATAATCACTTACCAAAACCCGTTCTTACAAAACATTGTAAGGCCTAATGACAAAAATACCTGAAATTTACAGGGGTTGAGAAAAAAATCGAAATTTCATGAACAAAGGGGCATATCAAAAATTTGAGAATTTACTTTATTCTCTATAAATAGGAGATAAAGAAAATGCCATCCAAAATAGTTTGAAAATATTTTTGTGGAAATCCGGTACTTAGAAACTTTGGTAAAAAAAACATACTTCTCTTTGAACCTTGTAGACAGTTAAAGGTTAAAAGTAAAAAAAAATCGAAAAAAATTTGCATATTAGGAATTAAATTCTCTTTTAAATTTTGCAAACCGCGCATCGATAGCTTCATTCGTTCGTAAAATATTTTACTCCAAAGTTCACCTAACAATTAGCTCGGTCCGCTTGAATTGTCTAGTAGTTTATGACCAGGTAACGAGACAAGGTAATATCGCCAAGACCAAGTACGTAGAACCTCCTATCCATTTCCAAGCAATACGAAACTAAATCTTCTTCTTTTCGGGGGGAAAGTATCGACTTTCTTCCAATCGAAACTGCAACTAGCTGCTCAGGAGTTTTATTGGGTTTTTTACGTAACCCCCTAAAGTTGTTTTAGGAATAGCAAACAGCTTAAAAGCTTTATGGTACCCCATTTCTTTACTTCGAATCGCATTGAAAGTCAACTTCATTGGATTAGTATTCCATTTCTTATGTTTTGTGTTGACTCTTGGCATTTCGTTCTGAAATAAATAATGTTAGGTACATGCTTATTTTCGCTTACTGGTAGCTGGTGGACGTAACGATAGAGATGGGTTCCTTATTTCGGATACCCGAAATCGGGAAGCCCTGACTGTCCGAAATTATTGGTGTTTTTCCGTTTGCCGTGATACCTTCTCGAATAAATCAACCAGATTTTAGCCTGTTATCAGTAACATAACGAGTGGAATAGGGTCATCCGAGGTCGCTGATTTTACGCGTTCGTTAGAAAGGAGCTGCCGCCGCAGAGAATTCGGTAATGAGCCACAATCGACCGCATTACATGCGGGCGCGTGGATTAGTAGGTAACGAGGGGGGTAAGAGAATTGCAAGCAGTATTGGCAATCCTCCTGAACTATCGGTAGATTTACCAAATTTTTTTATTGTTTCCCCATGAATTAAATAACAAGCATGATGAAATAAAATTATAGCATTTTTGGCAGGTGGCAGGGGGCGCGCGGGGCCTAAAAGAAGAGCTTCCACTGAAAGCCTGCCAATAATTTCATGTCGTTATTTGATCTAATAACATATCAATCAATATCCTTGGTAAGTTAACAAATACACTTTTAAATTCGTAAATTATTACTAAATGAAAATGTAAATTAAGAAAATTTAAAAATCCAATTAAGGACAAAGGAAATTTCATGACAACACGGTCAGAGCGTAAATACTTTTGGTACATTTACTTACCACTAACGTGAAATTTATGCATAATTCTGACAAATAATAAATTTAAGCCTGTCTTTAGAGCAATTTAGAAGGTTTAATTTTAATGTAATCATAGAAGATATTTCAAAAGCTTATAGAGGTCCGAGCAATTCACATTTTAATTATTCCCGTTTAACAAATTAGATTCAGTGCTAGGAAAGCCTTTAAACATGATGAAGTATTATTATTTATATGTTTGAATCCAAATTCGAAAACGGTCATTGGAACAAATAAATATGTAACCAAAACTGGAATGACCATTTTAAATTAATTAAATTTCAAGGCGTCATTTAATAAAGTTGGCCCTCTCGTCTCCTAATTTTTCTTGGATTTTCTAAGGCAGCTATAACGTCTGAGGAGACGAGAATGATGAATTGCCTAAAAATGTTTTAATACGGATTTAACTAAGAAATGGAGAAGTTAGTGGTATATGCACTAATTGCATGACTATTAAAGTTTAAAATCTAAATCTTAAATTATATTAAAACGCATCAATGCAGTAAGATATGTTTAAAGGCTGTATTCTTTTTGAAACTCTAGAACCATGTGACGGAATTTACCCTGTTTTTGGATTTTATTCGGGCCATAAACAATAAAAATAGCAAAAAAAATTGTTTTTAAGACTACCTGAGCCTTAGGGTAAATAAAAAATACTAATGGAGTTAACCAGATCACTAGTAAACCAATAATTTTCCGAATGCTGGGACAAGTAATCAGTCGCCATCACCATTTTATGTAAAAATATTTCTAGACGACGTGGATTAAAAATGGCAATATAGTACCCGGCAGAAAGTTTGGAACAAATGGATTTTTTTTTTATTATTGAGGTATGTGTAAACTTATTTTAACATCTGGTATGGGACTCTTAAGGTGGCTTTTTAACAAAATAGCAACGATGTATCGAAAATGGTGGCTGATGGCAAATACTGCTTTATAATCTTATTGCTACACGTGATTATAACTAAAATGGCATTTAACAGGTGACTCAAAGTTTTTTGCCATTAATTGCCATATTGAATCACGTGGTTTGAATTTTCTGGTTGGAGAAATGGGGATAGATACGGAGATAACAAAAAGTGCGGTAGGAAAAAGTTATTCAGAATTTAATTTTATGTGGATGGTCAAAATTTTTAAATAGATTTTATAACTAAAAATTTAGATTTTTTCTGAAAAACTTACATTGCAATTTTTTAATTTTTTTTTAATTTTTCAACGACAGAGAGAAAAACAGAAAAGTGCGTCCACTTTGTTGTAATGGCGCAAAGAAAACCGAAATTTAAAAGGTTCTGTTTAAGCTAGATTAAGAATAGAAATAATGATCTATCAAAAGAACTTTAGACTAAGTATTTTTTTGTTGTTGCCGGGATTGGCGAAAACGCCAGTATACTAAGGCTCATTGTATCCCCTATTGTCTGAATAATGTCAGCCAGATGGGACATACAGATTAGCATGTAAACCAAACCACATGTATGCACTAGTTTATCCTTTTTACTCTCCCAGAGGTCCTCGGTCCTCGGCGCCCTTCTCTCTAGGTCCCGATATAAGGATTCACCAATAGCATACTGCTTTTTTTATCCACTTAAGTTTTGAGAATACCTACTTTTTTTATTAGGCGTTTGCCCACTCCGGGGATCGAACCCGAACACGAACCGTCACGGTCGAATGCCAGTAACTCACCATGGAGCCCCTGCCGAGGTTTGCGTTAAAAGTATATATTGTCTATTTTTTGCTCAGTCGGAACATTTTGCTGCAGTATCAAATGCATTTATTACTTTTATTTCTTTTGATGTCTCTAAGGCGAAATTCTAAAAAAAAATTATTTAATAAAAGTTAAAATATCTTTAAAATTTAGACATCAACGGAAAATTAAATGCTTAATAATTTTTTTATTGGGTACCTCAGCCAGGGCCGGCTGGGGTACATTTGCCGCTAGGGTGCAAGGAAAAATTTGCCGCCCGGGTGTGACAGTTTTTTGTTTTTTATACCGATTTAATTTTCCAATACTGCGAACCTGAAAAACGTTTGCGTTTATTAGACATCTATAATTAAGAAATAGCGTTGTAAAATTTATATATACATATATTTAGCATTCAGCGATAACCATTTTCATTTACATCTTTTTTATCTACAATTTACATTTAAAATCAAGCTATCTGTCGAAATTTAGGACGTACCATTAAAAACGCAATTCAAAACGATGACTTTTTTGATCTAAGTATGAAATTCTTTACTAAGAAAATTGTATATGTTGAAAGCATTGAAAGCAAGTTTAAAACCAAAACTAAAATTTCTTACCTTGGAAAACAAAATTAAAATTTGTTGTGCGTTAGTAAAATCTAATTTATATGAAACACAATCTACTAGTTGCTGTGATATAACACAGCATTTTCAAAAAAAATAAATTACAATAATTTACAATTTTTTAATGAGCATTAAACTTATCGGAAACGCCCGAAAATATGAAGCAGCGCCCACTGTTCATGGAGTATTCATATTTTCGGGCGTTTCCGACAAGCTTAACGTAAATATTTGTGACAATATTCAGATCAAAATTATTTATTCACTCTAGAGAAGTTTATTTAAATAAGTATCTAAAAAAAATTGGCTAATGTTTTTAAAACTGATTATAAATAAACTTATTATATTCTATCTTACTTATCGTCTTGACTAGTAGAATGCTAAGCCAACAATGATTTTAATTCCATATATTTACGTCCAATATTTCAAAGAAAAAAAAAACAAATGGTTGCTAAAGAGTGCTTCATTATTCTTTACCGACTTGGCTCCAAGGGCGCCGTGCCGCAGCCAGTCACACCACACCGCATAGATAGAAGCGGAGCGGCTCGCCCTAAAAAGTGTTTAAATCTGTTTTTTTTAAATATTTTGTAAACTGCTCCACGCGCTCGGCAGATATTATTTCGAAATAAGAAATTGCAATCAACAAATAGAATAGTGGAGGTAGAAGGCATTGTGTTTCCGACCTAAGAAAAAGTCATCAAATTTTCGTATGTGCCGCTGCAGCTGATTTTTTGCTTTATTGATTGATGCCCATTTTCGAGTTTAGCTTTGTTTTGCCGCCCGGGTGTTTTGAACCCGCTGCACCCGGGTTTAGCCGGCCCTGTCCTCAGCTAACCCCAACTTTCGTCTAATTAATGTGTATGTTTTTCAATAGTCGCCATTATTAGAGAATCCAAACCATGTGATTCAATATGGCGGTTGGATGGCAAAAAGCATTGAGTCACCAGTAAAGTGCCACCAGCAACATTATTTTTATGGTCACGTGTACCAATTACAAAGCAGTATTTGCCATCCAGCTGCCATTTTGACACATCGTTGGATTGCCTTATAGTCGTCTCATGCCACATGTCACAATGGATTTTTAGGTTATTATACAATGCTGTTTTAATTTCACAATATGTTTCTTTTGATAATAATAATAATAATTTTAAAAAAATTTACCATTCGTTGCAAACTTTCTATCCGTTACGGTATATTAACCAACGGGAATACAACCGGCAATAAAATATCTGTAAGCTTTTTTGCTGCCCACTTATTAGATTAAAAGCAGAGTTTTGATATTTGAATTTTAGCAGCATAGCAAGAAATGTAGCGATATTAAACGAATCGAGTGGGTGGAACTTTTTTTTAAAAAGAAGAATCGTATCGAATACATTTACAGCATGATATATGTATCATGATTCATGAATAAAGTAATTATATAGCCAGACTAACGGTTATATATGTAGGCAGTGAATTAGCAATTTTTTGTTATAAAATCCTCTACGCGTGTTAAAAGTGATAAGAATCGGTTTTAACACCTAAATTAACAGGTTATTTAAATCATGTTGCATGTTTAAGTACCATTTTAATCGTCAGTATTTTCATTTATCAGATAAACATGTACATGTACATTTGTAAATGGGTGTAATATACTAGAATAACACAAATATATAAATAGAAAAGAAGAAAACGTATTTTAAGAAATTTTATATATTTGTAAATTAATTTTATTTAATACGTTATATTCTTTAAAGGAAACTCTTATTTAGTAACTTGAAGAAATAGTCCATACTCAAAGTGGAGTGGAAATTCAGAAGGAAAGAAATAAGAATACAAAGTTTTGAAATTAATTCATTCATCATTTATTCTTCAGAAGATGAATGCTTCTGCGTTCGAAACATGTAGATAATTTTTTAAATCATAAATATTTCTTTAATATAACAGTAAAGAAATACTTTGTGTTCTTATATCTTTCCTTCTTATTTAGTAGTTAAGAGTTAGTATACCGGGTGATCCATCGTATTTGAATACATAGAAAATTCCATGCAAGTTTTAGACTGTCCAAATATTTGTTCCATTGTTGACTTTAGAGCGTGTTGTAGGGAAACTTTTTTAGGATTTCTCTGTGGTGAGTACACATGAGGTGTTTAAACAATTTTGGACAACCCGATCCTAACTTATTTGAAGAGGATTGCGGTTGATTTTTTTAAATTCTCTACGAACATTAGCAAGTTGGTATTGGGTAATTCTTTCAGATTGCATTAAAATTGAATTTTTTAACTAATGCTCTAAATTTTCAGACCTAACACTTTCATAAAGAAAATTATTTAAATATCCCCAGAGTAAAAAGTCATTTGGTGAGAGGTCAAGAGACCTAGCTGGCCAATTAATTGTTGAGTTTGTACCGACAACGTGTCAATTAAAAACATTATTTCGATATTTGCATCCACAAGCGAATTTTTTAGCCATGCAACCATCCATTTGGAACCAAATCTCCTGATTTGGACCCACAAGATTTTCGTCAATAAAAAATGGTCCAGTGATGCGATGTCCAAAAATTCCTGTCCAAACATTCACTTTCTGAGGATATTGGGTTCGAACGCATTTAAGACGATGCTCATTTTGTATGTTCCAGTACTGATTATTTTGTATCTTTGGCTCATTATTTAATGTAAACGTGCATTTGTCTAAGAACAAATATTTTGTAAAAAATATCTGTTGTTGTTAGCTCGCTCCATCATTTTAAAACAAAAAGTGATCTTCGCACTTCATTCCCTTTTAGTAATTCCTGATGGTTCTTATACTTATATGAATGATATTTATGCTATTGCAAAGTTCGCAGTTGTGGTGTGATGTTTTTCTACCCCTTGCCCACGAGTTCTAGTGCTGAAATGTTTATTTTCTTCGACGTGAAGTAAAATATTAAGGTCTCTACCATTGTTCTCTTTAGTTCTCTTATAATTCTGTGCTGTGCATTTGAAGTTGTTAATTACAGTGCCTTTCGTCTCAAACTTAAAACACGATCGTTACCGTAAGCTTTTACTGCGTTGTACGTTTTGAACCAAAGCTGTAACTTTTAGACAAATGGTTTTTATGAACTGAAAACAAACATTCAGAAGAAGCCAAAAATTAGTGCATTTCCGGAACCGACTACCACTATAATGGCATATAGGTGACTTATAATGTTCCCTAACACCCGCTGTATACAAACGATGCAATAGAAACGAACCGACTCAGGTTTAGACTCGCTTTAAATACATGATAAATTTTGCCACTAAAGTGGTAGTCGGTTTCACACATTAGACACCGATCGCCACTATAGTGGTAGTCGGTAA
Organism: Polydrusus cervinus; assembly: GCA_935413205.1. Classification (NCBI taxonomy): domain Eukaryota; kingdom Metazoa; phylum Arthropoda; class Insecta; order Coleoptera; family Curculionidae; genus Polydrusus; species Polydrusus cervinus. Next base: position 17,921,008 of record OW284514.1, on the reverse strand, counting down.
CGAACGTGTTAATAATAACTTTTTGTATTGCCGACTTGGTAGGAACTATCAGGGAAATATACGGAAATCATATCAATACTTAAACTTTTCCCCGCATATAGTATCATTTTATTATAGTGACTTTATCTTCTATTAATTACCTAGGTAAAAAAGTATTACTAGTAAAAAGTTCAAACTTCGCATGTGCACTCACCACACAAACACCTCAAAAGAGTCTCCTTACAACCCCGCTCAAAAGTCAACAGGGGAGCAAATATTTGAACAGTCTAAAACTTGCATGAGATTTCCCTTGTTTCCAACCACGATGCACCACCCGGTTGTTATACAATTACAAATTTTGTAGGATGTTATTAAGAGGAAGGAACTTCGTGCAATAAAATTAATAAATACATATACTCCGAGTACTTCACTGACTTTTATAATGTGGTTAAACCTGTTAAATTTAAGGGGGATTTCTACTGTGATGGTCCTATTTTCATCGTTTCTTTACGATTTTTTTTGGGGATAATAAGACAAATGCAGAAAAACAAGTTTTCAATTATTTTTATTAAAGATAAGATGTACCAAACAAAATTTTTCAACCCCCAAAAAATTAAAAACTTGAGGGTGCTACAGGGTCCCGAAGTTACCCTCTCAAAAAAAAACTTGCTGGCGGAATTCAAATCAATATTTCTATTCATGGCAAAAATAAAATTGACTCAGATTCTTCAATTGTAAGCATGTAGTTATAGCCCACACTGGAATCAAGTCAAAACTCGAGTAACTGTTAAAATGGCGCGAGATTTAAATTTTTTTTTGAAAATTTACCATTTTTTTGTATTTTAAAGGCCGTAACATTTTCTGTAATATCGCAAAATACTTGATTCTAGAGGGGGCTATAACCACTTGTATTCTGAGCATTTTAAGACCAAAATCAATCATTAAATTCTGATAATTTGAACATACCGAAGTACTTTCCGCCAGCGCGAAAAACAGGGTTTCGAGAAAAACTTCGAGTAAAGTTTCAACGGTGGCTCACAACAAAATAGTCTCACTGTCACTTAGTCTGCGATGCCTGACCCGTAGATTACACATTCCTCTTCCTCGAAAATCGATAAACGAGCTGATTCTTCCTGCCTCTTTGCGAGCCTGGCCTGACGATCCTGATTGGTCGAGATGACGTCGCTGGCGACAGAACGTAGCTCTGAGAACGCGGCTTAACTCAAAAGCGGCTAGTGGTGAGAACTGACCGGCGATCATAAAATTGGATGTAACTTTTTTTTGGAGTAGATTTGGTAAAAACGTTTACACACGGTTATTCTAGAGGCTATAGAGAGTCGAAAAATATTTCGATTTTTTTGAAACCATCACAGTAGTAATCCCCCTTAATTTAAGTATATCATTATATCAGGTAAAAATAAAATACGTAAAAACTGATCTGGGCTAAATTAAAAATCAAATATCAACTCGATACTTCAAAACTACTTACTTATTCTACAACGTATCTTAAATTAAATTTGCCATTTTACAATGAAATCTCTGTAGAACCTTCCCGTTTCTTTAAAATGTTTTCTTAATTATTTCAATACTAGTTTCCACATTATATTTGTACCCTTTGAAAACTACCCATGTCACTTCAGGGAACTATATCCTAAGATGTCTTGGAGCATCACAGTTCATATATACATACATGTTACGACAGCAATAGTACATCTGTCCTACCAACACCTATAATTTTCATTTTCACCATTTAACAATAATTTTTCTACAATATACTCCACCACTGAAGTTGCTGTTCAGTTTTCAATATATCATTCTCACGTAATGTTTCTCATTTCGTCACTCTATTTATCTATAGATCCTGGTAGTATTTTTCTCCCCTACTTCTATGGAAGTGCTTTATCACTTTCTTCAATAATCTAACTTTCTCTAAAGCTCTATGAGGGTGTCACTCACAATTTCCTATACTATATAACTATACTTCTCCTGAAGATGAACGTTTATACGTTCAAAACATGTAGAACAAAGTAAAGATTTCTTATTAAATACATATATCTTAGTACAGGTTGACTTAGTTCTTCTGGAAACTTTTTAAATTGCTCTTAAACAATAAACTCTAAACATCTGAATAAAATAGTTAAGTTAATTATATAATGTTGGTGTACAGTTTCTCTCAGTACTCACTATTCATGTAAGTCTAATCAGTTCAGAGAATTCCTTGCATTTAAATTACATATTTATCAATTTCGCTTCGGTATTTCTGTATCATAGCATTTACGACAATTGAAAATAGTAAACGATTACACCGGACCTATACAAAATCGCGGTATTTTTTCTAGAGCGAATGAGAAAGTAGAGCAAGATAAAACGGTAGATATTTCCATCTCTATTGTCGCATCATAATAACAGCATTACGCAGAAAAAAAAGGCAATTATTAAACTAAAAAATAAATTTTCCTACGACCACCTATAAAAATGAGAAAAAAACACGGTTAATTTGGCTAGAAAGCGCCGTATATCACACGCCTGTTGAAAAAAAAATATTTTAACACTAGTGTTGCAATATCACGGCATTTATTAAAAAGAACAAATTTTAGAAAGCAGTAATTGTAAAGTGTTTAACTTATCTACCATGTATTTGTCGAGTGATTCACAATTAAAGTGTGAAAATACCCCATCCGAAATTATAATAAATGTTAATAATATACTGGAAAATCTATTACCAGAATAAACAAACCGCGCTGAAGAGAGTGTCATGTATTAAAAAACAAATCTTTATCGGTAGCGATAGCGTAGAGAATAGAGCTCTAGCCTACAGATCGTAAGGTCACAGGTTAAAATCCCATCAGGAGTATTTAATTTTTTTTTATAAAAACATTAAATAATTTATAGAATTATTTTGAATTGAAATCTTCCTTATTGGGTGGATTTTTTAAATTTATGTTTAATGCATCTTTCCTTGATGAAATTTAAAATTTTTCATTCTGGATAATCTAGAAGTCAATCCAGGATTAGTTCTTCCTATGATATATAAAATATGAAAAAGTTAAACTACAACTAAAGGGAAAACCTGTTGACAAACTATGAAATCAGATATTAAGTGGAACATAATCCTAAGTATGCTAATTTCAACACTAGTGTTGATATATTTTTTCAACGCCAGTGTTTTTTTAATAATTCTTTGTGGTCGTAGGAAAAATAGTGTACATTACTCGTGTGAAAGTGATTATGCTAAAACTCGGAGAATTTCCTCGTTTGGAAAGTATCAATTGCATCACTTGTTATGTAATACTATATTAATTACCACATGCAAAAGGAGAAAAAAAATCAGATTAAAATATAAATATGAGACGATAGTCATTTAGTTTTTGGTTGTTAATATTTATTTTAAGGGCTCCTGAACGTATATAATAAACGAACTTATTGTATAAATTTCCAAAAATAATGAAAAATATTTCCAGTTCTAAAACCAGTCAGTTTTCTGTCCACTTATACATAACAACGTTTTGTACTTTCGGAACAATCAGAAGCGGTATTTACGTTAAAAGTTTTTCACTTTAGAAAGACCGAATTTACAATTTTATATCGTGACAGTTTAATAAAAATGTATCCCAACAGAAACACAAAAATTTTATAGCGAAATTGTACAGGTGGTTTTTGCAAATATTTTTTTGTGCAAATAATGCAAATTTTCTTTTATTAAGACAGATTTTGTTTTGAAATAATGTTTAAAATATACAAAATATACATATCAACAAGTTATTAGTTATTTCAATAAAAAGTACGATAAAATAGCTATTTATACAATTAGTTGCGAAATGAGTGTCTTTTAGGCACGCGACGTGAATTGTCCTACGAGGCGAAGCCGAGTTGGACAACACGTCAAAGTGACTAAAAGACATTGTTTCGTAACGAGTTGTATACAATATTTTTTCTACTAAGGTTTTATAATAAAAAACTTAATTTTACTAACATTTTATTACCTATGTTTCATTTACACCTTTCATGTCAAAAAAATCGACAGTTGTCAAAAAAAAATTCGATTTTTTTGTGAAAAACTGCGACATATTATATAAAAGTAAAAATGAGTGATTTAGAGGACTCAGACATTGAAAATGCCGCAAATGACGCAATGGTGTACCTTGTTCCCCAAAAATCAAGAAGTTTGTATGAGGGCACATACGAAAAATTCAAAAAATGGTGTGAAGAAAAAAAGGTAAAAAACTTATCAGAAAAAGTCTTTTTGGCATATTTTTCACTATTATCCGATGCCTATAAGCCATCAACTTTGTGGAGTACTTACTCAATGCTTCAAACGATGGTTTATTTGAATAAAAATGTTGAGATGAAGACATTTACAAACCTACTCGCATTTTTGAAAAGAAAATCTACGGGGTATAAGCCCAAAAAGTCGAAAGTTTTTTCTAAAGAACAAATAGAAAGGTTTGTCAAAGAAGCAGACGATAAGAACTATTTATTGGACAAAGTCATACTTATTGTGGGAATCTCTGGAGCATGTCGCAGAGAACTCACATATTTAAATATGAATAATATCGAAATTTCGGAGTCTTTAATTAAAATATCTATTCCAAACACTAAAACAAATATTGCAAGAAGCTTTGTAATTAGCGAAGGCTCTATTGACGGCATCAACTTCTTGAATATTTTCCGAAAGTACGCGCAGTTACGTCCAGCACACATAACCCATGAAAGATTTTTTATCGCATACAGAAACTCCAAATGTTCCAGAATTCCAGTGGGTATTAATACCATTGGAGCAACACCAAAGAAAATAGCTGAGTTCTTGGAGCTTCCAAACGCTAAAGAATATACAGGCCACTGCTTTCGAAGATCTTCAGCAACTTTTTTAGTTGACTCTGGAGCGGATATATTGATGCTAAAGCGACATGGAGGTTGGCAGTCAAATACCGTGGCTGAGGGGTATATCGAAGATTCTTTAGAAAATAAAAGAAAAATTTCCGAAAAAATTCTTGGTCAAAAATCTTTGGACGCTAACAACAAACGTGTTAAATGTAATGAATCCGAGTGTTCTACCAGCTCTACTAGTGGCATGGGTTTAATTGATATTGCTGTTGCAGATTCTATTACTATTCAAAGTTCAAATTCCTCATCAATTTTACAAAGATAAATATCTCAACAAACTGTTTTAGGTTACCCCAGCATTAATTTTAATAATATAAGTAACTGTACTGTTAATATTTATAATAAAAAGGGTAAAACTATAGTCTGTGTTTATACTTGTTACTTTTAAGCACGTTGTTCCTGGTAACGTGCTTAAAAAATTTTTAAGCACACTGCGCCTAAAAGGAGGTTATTAAAAAATCATAATGACAATCAAAAAGAGGTTATTATAAAACGTCAGTAGAAAAAAATTAATAGATAATTGATTCATTATAAACAGTTTTAGCTGAGACAATAAACCACATTGTTGAAATAATGAAAATTCATCGTATTTTCAAAGAGCGTTAACAGACTTAAAAGAACTAAAGAGAGTTACTCATCTTACTGCTCTATCTATACAGGGTGTCCCATAACTTATAGGCCGTAGCCGTAGAGTAACTGGAGATACTAGACATCAAACTAAGCCGATTAAGTCATATAAGCTTTTTCGGATTGTTACTCGTTCTAAAAAAAAAATTATACAGGGTGTTGAAAGTAAAAGTTTATTCTCGAAAATAATTCATAATTTTAAAACGGTTTAATGAATCGAATTAAAAGTTGGCAATGTTATGTTTTTATGAGCAAGACATAAGAATTTGTAGAAATGTTTAAGTTTGAAACTAGAGGGCGCTAGTTGCATACACTGGGCTTCATAAATCTATGATTTTTTTTCTTACCTGTGATATTAGGTGTTTTTTAATTATAGTTTCTTAAAGAAGGGCATTTTCTGAGTTAAAAAGTGTACTTGATTGATCTTAATATCTTTAACGGTTTTCGAGATATTTTTCTTTAAACATCCCAAAGCAAAAAAAAACATAGTTCGAGAATAAACTTTTACTTTCAACACCCTGTATCTCTAGAACGAGTAACAATCCGAAAAAACTTGATCGGCTTAGTTTGATGTCTAGTATCTCCAGTTACTTTACGACCCTTAAGTTACTGGACACCCTGTATAGTAATACCTTTTAAATTTTTCTGTATAAACATCTTATTTAAAGAATAAAATAAACCAAACAAAATTTTTCTGTCGTCATTTTGAATACATTTCTTATTACGAAAAATTCTTTTAAGATAAAACATAAGTCTATATATTCTACCGGCATTTGTTTATTGACTTATATAAAAGGAATTTCTTGTAAAAAACATAAATTTAGTGTTCCCAAAGGGAAGCCTTAGGAAATGCGTTTTAGAAAATGCAGAGAAGAAAGAACTGAACGGTATAACTTACAAAGGTAGGTTGTAATTTAATTTATTTTACAAAATAATTTTACATCTGTTTAATATGATGATTCTTTTAAATTTTTTGATTTCGGACTTTCGGACTCTATTACTGGGCTGCATAAAATTTTTTAACCACAATTAACGAACCAGCAAGTTTGATTGTAACACAAATGACATTGAGAGGCATTATTCACTCACAATCAAAGTTTTGTTAATTTTAAGTTAGTTTTTAAATTTGATTAATAAATTAAAAATTAAGGTTACCGGGCCAGCATGATTTATTTCTACCAATGTCATGTACGTCACATTCAAACTGGCTGGTTGGTAAATTGTAGTTAAAAATATTTATGCAATCCAACATAGGTATGTTAAAAAAATTTAATGAAAAAATGCTTATTACATATCATAAATGCATATTATAATATTAGAAAAATGTCAAAAATTATTTGTATTTTTTATCTATTATATTTTATTGTTTAAGTTGTAGGAGCATAATAATAAAAATATTTGTCCATGACTATGTATAGTAGGTATGATACATTTTATTAAAATTAATATTTTTAAGCTTCATTGGCTAGATCCCAGGGCAACTAAAGTCTAATTGTAACTCCTCAATTTTAATATTATTTTTTTTAAAGTGTCAAAAATTTATATTTCTAACACTAGCAGGTAAAAATGAGCTCCTTTAGATACGCATAATAAAAAAAGTATATCCGTAAGATATTCATAATGTGCACCCCTTCAACAAAAATCTTGATTGCTCTTATATTATGAATTGTTTTCATTACTTTTCTTCCTCAAATATGGAAAAATAAAATAGTGACAAAAAATTAACTTTTTAGCCACGACTCTATTACTATTTAAATGGACTTGCTACAGTCAGCTTTTCTGTTCTTTCAGATTTTAATATTCTTATCGTAATTTCACTCCAGAGTTCCAGAAATAATTTTCTTGAACTGCAGTTAATGCATAATATTTTTGCATTAATTTGCATATCCAATTTTCACGAATTTTAAGCATTATATTTTAAAAATGGGTAAATATTTTTAAATATTTCTTACTGGCAAGGCTAGCAAGTAGATTGTTTCTAGAAAAAAGAGTATCTTTATATTACTGGTAAAACCTCTGTAATATTTGAAATATGTTTAAAAAATTGTAAATTTAAGAGAAGGCACGCAATTAAATTTTGTACAATTCTTAACATTAATAAATTACAGTAATTACCAAAACAGGGCTGCAAGCAGTGGCGTATTTAGGAGGGGGTGGGGGGGGGGGGGCTGCAGCCCGGCAGCTTGGAGCAGCCTTGGAGCTCGGTTCTAAAAGTATAATTCCAACCTAATTTTTTGTCTCACGCTGGACTCTTAATTTAAATTTTTAAATAATGTATTCTTGGCTTAGATTACAAAAGTCCTGTTCTATGTAGAGATTAAGGTTTCGGACGCATATCGTTTTAGTTATTGATTTATGATGCAATTTTAAAACGAAAACGAGTAAAAATAATATTTAATTTTCCCCTTTTAAGAGCTATTTTAAATCAATAAAAATATAACCCAATGCAATAAAATATTTTTACAACAAAAACAAAAAATACCTATTAAATTTAATTCAATTACCTATACAAAGAGAAAAATTAAAGTAAAAATTTTAATTGAAACACACACAAGGATAATAATAAAAAAAATAGTGCGGGAAGAAACGAGAAAGCTTTATTACGAATAAACAAAACGGCACTTAAGAAGAAGTATTTCAAAACCTAAGCATTTGCAGCAAAAACAGCTCTTAGATCTACTCACCTAAAATACATGATTTCTGAAAAATCATCAATTTTGGCGTGGTAAGCGATATTTACTTTATTTTTAATCATGAAAAACCGAACCCGAAAAACGCGTCTTATGTTAAAATTTTGGATTGATACCAATATTCATATTTTTCAAAAATATAAAAAATATTTTTTTTTAATAAAGCTAGGAATATCAAAAAAAAAGTAAAAAAAAAGCAGTTACAAAAACAAATTTAATTCAACCATGCAGAGGGGGAGAGGTAATAATTTAATTTTTAAAATTTGATAGTAGTTAGGTCTTAAACGAACTTTGGGCGTGGCCCCGAAAATTTTTCGCTGATTTCCGCCTTCTTTACTAAGTACAATATTATAAAATACATGTAGTCCCGACTGTCCCTTTCTCCAGAATAAAAATGCCCTACTTACGCCCACCGAGCCCCCCCCCCCCCCCCCAGCCTACGCCACTGGCTGCAAGCTTAATTTTTTTCCAAATTTATTATATTTTTGGAGTCAGATAATTACTGGTTCTATCACCTTCTCCCCGACACACAACCTTAAAATTTTAGCTGCTAGTCCACCCACATTATTAAAAATTGTAGGTATATCATTTTATTGGGTTAGTTGGTAAACAGGAAAAAAAGTTCTGATTTTAGTAAACATTTAGCACCTACTATCTGTAAAAATTTAAAAAGGAGATTTTTCTGGTCTATTGAAAATTTAAAAAAATATATTTTTATTTATTAACAGAAAATTCATTATTCACAAAAAAATTATAAAATAATAGGTTTTGCCTTTATTTACTAAATGTTGCGGTCCTAAACACCACCTTTCATTTTTTTATCTAAATTCTGACGAAAAATTTAAAAAATTGTTCGTAAATAGACCCGCTACAAAAGACCATTTGTCAAGATTTAAAATAAACAAAATAAATGGTCTCGGAAACATGATAGCTTAAAATTCGTAATAAGTTTTTTCTCAAAGTCAATGTCTCCTTGCAAAAGTTTGCCTTCCGTCTGCCCACTTATCAAAAATAAGAGAAGTTCTTGATATTAAATTATAAGTTTCCACAATTTCTGTTTTTTTGCTTCTCTTGAATTTAGTTGGTGTAAGGTCCGTTAGGAAGAAATAATACGTATATTTCCGATACTATTTTAATCACACATATTCGAAACAATTACAAATTTAGGTACCGTGTATGAAGGTACGTAGAGCCCAATCAGTACTGCAGGTATAGGGGCGCAGGAATCTTAATCCAAGAACGGACAGGCGCGGAAATACAAATATGGGGGCGGGCGATATTTAATAATTAAATATATAAATGAAACTGTGATACATCACAGTTGGAAATAGATTTTATAATTTTAAAAACTCATATTTATAATAAACTCGTTAACGAAGAGATTGCAAAGTAGCGACCAGTTATTTTGGATAGGAAACTCTCTAACTGTTGCGGCTTTTAATATCCCAATAATGCTACGTTTATATTGGCCGTACCATTATGTATTATATTAAGATAAAGTCAGATGTTTTTGACCTTCACAACTTTAATTTTTTAAGTTAAAATTACACTTAGTATACTGCTCTTAACTTGCTACTATAAAATGCTTTAAAAAAGCTCTTAAATTCAGTTTATTGATAGATGCGTTTAAAAGTCCACACCCTCACCAAAGCCTGTTTTTTAAGATTAATAAAAAAACTATTTACGTTAGAGTTGGATGATGGATCCAACGGTATCATAAAAAATTTTAAACATTACAAATAATTGGACAATTAAAAATAATTGGATAAAAAAATTTACAGCGTAAGTCAACGATAGAGGAAAGTTCATTTTCTTCTTTATCCAAATAATTAGATAAAAATTCGAAATGCAGAAGTGGTAGAGATCATTGAGGTGCCCATTTTAAAATTATATTGGAGTATACGGGGTGGCCCAAAAAACGAGGCGAATATAACCTATTATTTTCTAATTCCCCACTAAAATTATAAAAATAATAAAATTTATTTTGTATAAAATGTTACATCTCTAAATTTTATAGTTTCTGAGATATTGACGTTTAAAATATGGCATTTTTAGACTTTGACAGGATATAACATTGGAACGGTGTATCTTAGAGAAAAATGTTTTCCACCTCCCCCTCCAAATTTTTTTATTTTCTATCTAAAAGTTACAACTTGCGTTTTAACATTATAAACTGTTAAAACCGGTTTTTTTGGTTTAACATGATAAATCGGAAGTTGGTTTCTGTGGATAGATCTATATATAAAAAACTATACATAGGAAAATTTTAAAAATTTGACAGTATGCTGATGAGGGCGACCGGGCTAAAATATTTTCATAATGGTGGCACTTCCGGTTATACCGGAAGTAAGTGTCAACTTGCTTATTTTAAATGGGACACCCTATATATTATTACATTTTTGCATTCTACGCAAGATTCTAGGCAGATTTTGTATACCATGTCCTATACCTATGTCTAAACGTTTTTGACATATTTAAATTTTTATGTCAAAAATGACGTTTGCAAGCCTTCGAATAATTATCAATTTTTTCTATAAAGAAGCCTTATTTATTAATTGTAAGTGGGATTCCTTGTTATAAAGGACCTGCTTTAATAGATTTTTTATAATATTTTGATAACTATTAATACAGGGTGTTTAAAAAATAAGATTAAAAATGAAATTGAAAAAACTGCAAAAAGTCTAGATTTTCAAATGGAAACACCCAAATTTTATAATTATTTCTTATTTAGCATTAAAAATAAGGGTAAGTTTGTGTAAGGTTGTATATCTCAAAATTTTTAGTTTTCGAAATATTGCCAATTTAGTATTTTTATATGGCGATCTTGCAACGGATTTTAAGTTCAGTTACTCCTAGTTTGCTATGACTCTGTACAATTTAAGCGTCCCGGCATGGTTATTTATTATTGTCAAATGGCATATAAAAATACTAAATTGACAATATTTCGAAAACTAAAAATTTTTGAGATATACAATTTTACATAAACTTACCCTTTTTTTTAATGCTAAATAAGAAATAATTATAAAATTTGGGTGTTTCTATTTGAAAATCTAGACTTTTTGCAGTTGTTTCAATTTAATTTTTAATCTTATTTTTTAAACACCCTGTATTAATAGTTATCAAAATATTATAAAAAATCATTTAAAGCAGGTCCTTTATAACAAGGAATCCCACTTACATTAAATAAATAAGGCTTCTTTATAGAAAAAATTGATAATTATTCTACGGCTTGCAAACGTCATTTTTGACGATTTGATAAAAATTCAAATATGTCAAAAACCCTTTAGACATAGGTATAGGACATAGTATACAAAATCTGCCTAGAATCTTGCGTAGAATGCAAAAATGTAATAATATATAGGGTGTCCCATTTAAAATAAGCAAGTTGACACTTACTTCCGGTATAACCGGAAGTGCCACCATTATAAAAATATATTAGCCCGGTCGCCCCCATCAGCATCAGCATACTGTCAAATTTTCAAAATTTTCCTAAGTATAGTTTTCTATATATAGATCGATTCGGTTCCCGGTGGGACACCCTGTATAGGGTGTTCCATTTCAAAAACTCCAAGTTATATTCGCCACGTTTTTTTTGAGCTACCCCGTATACTCTAGCATAATTTTAAAATGAGCACCTCAATGGTCTCTAAAACTTTTGAATTTCGATTTTCATCTACTTCTTGAGATAAAGGCGAAAATGAACTTTAATCTATCGTTGACTCACCCTGTACAGTGAGGAGATAAAGTCTGGAAAAGTACCTTTTTAAGGTAAATGGAGCACCTAAATAAAAAACCTTCAAACACGTCGATTTTATTTTGTTTTCTTGAATCTCCTAAGATTTTTCAAAAATATACTGGGTGCTTCAAGAAAACTGGACAGCTGTTAACTATATTTTTTTAAATTGAATATCCTGTATGTTCTTGTATTTTTGGAATTTACGAAAAATTCTAAGCACATTTTATGTAGAATATCCTATACTTAAATTCAACTATTTTTAAAATAGAACAAACCTAACTAAATTTTTAATAACAATAATCCAAATGACACAACATTTACCCTGTAATTGCAAAATTGTCAATGTTTACCTGGAAATAATCTTACTTTAAGTGTGTTTAGAATTTTTCGTAAAATTCAGAAATACAATAACATTCAGGCTATCCCCATTTAAAAAATAAAGTTAGCAGCCGTCTACTTTGCTCAAAGCACCCTGTATATTTTTCAGAAATCTTTAAAGATTGAAGAAAATAAAATCGACTTCACGTCTTCACTGTATTATATTTTATGTGTTGCAATTTAGTAATCTAAATTTGGTACCTGTAAGTCAATTATTTCATAAATAAATAAAAACTTTAATTCCTCTAACTTTTTAAACTTAGTTAGCTTTTTATTTATAGCATTTAAAATTATTCTCACACAATAATTGGAAATTATTTTTCAACTTCCACCGCAATTTATAACTTTGTCACAGTTTAAAAATCTTTAAAAAAAGTTCCTAAACAGTTTAAAAGTCTACGCACGTTTAGTCGACCGCGGGTTTTAATTTTCGTTGCTCCGTTATTAAAGGGCCGTGTGCGAAGGTAAACTAAAAGCGCCCCGACGCTTTAAGCGTCGAAACGCCGACGCGCCTACAGTGGATATTCAAACGTGATTTGCTTTCTATAGGCTCGGCAAGAAGTCAACGGGAGTATAATTATGTTAATATAAATCGGTTGAAATAATATCTAGTTGATGAATGTTGGGTTGCATAAAGATTTTTAACTATAGTCTATTTCAGAAAGGTGTAGAGTAATAAAAGCTCATTAGGTATGCAAAGGGACTACAGAGTGACCCAACGAATATTTAAGCCACTTTCGTAATTTAGCATCGATTTCATTGCAAAATCCTTTTTTTTTTCATCAAGTCCAGGTAGTACTATCCTAGTTTGGGTCAATTTATGGGTTATGCCTATTGTTATCCATTCACAAACTCTGAAAGTGGTGTGACAAAGGCGCGCATTATGTACATAGTATTAGGTACACTTATTTTTTTTATCAAATATAAAAAAAAATAGAAAATACATTATGCAGAAATTAAATTATAAAAAATTATAATATTCTTCGTCATCTGAAGAACTGTCATCTTCTTTTCACGTAATAATTAACGGGTCAACGGTCCGATCGATCAGGTGGTCAAGATCCCACATTATCTCCTCTTCTTTAATGACATGATGGACTGCTTTTTGCCAGTTCTCTGGTGTCACTTCTTTAATGACTTGATCAAACAGTAACTTAACGTCTTTCATTTTGAATGTCGTGTTGTGTCTTGCTACAAATCCTTTAACTTGCGCCCATATAAGTTCTATAGGATTTAGTTCGCAACGATATGGCTGTGTGCGCAACACAGTTACACAATGTATTTCATCTATATCTTACACGGCATATTTCATAGAAATATGTTTGTGTTAATTTGCTATAGCTAATAGTTCCTTTTTATCAGATTACTTTTGTTTTCTTTGGTTAGGTATAAATAATTTAATACACAAAATTTACCTACGCCTATGGCCGACACCGAAATTGAACCGAACTGGACGAAATTTCCCATTTTATTACTCTGCACCTTTTTGAAATAGACTATAATGGCATCGACATGCATTATTTACTCACAATTGAATTTGGGTGATTAGTTAATTAATAATTAAAGTATGCGGATCGCTGTGATTGTGAGAAAAGTATGTCTGTCAATGTTATGTATGTCACAGTCAAAGTTGCTGGTTAGTTAATTATTGTTCAAAAATTTTATGCAACCCAATTATTATCGAACATTGCGATAAAACGTATCTATGGTGCGTTTATAACAGAATATTCCAATCATAGTGCGACCACGAAATATAAAAATTGCTGAGGCAGAGATTAGGCTCACTTTTAAATAATTGTGAAATATACAGGTTGTCCAAGAATTAAAAAGTCGAGTTGTTCTCCTATAACTAAAACTTGCTGTTTTCGAGAAATTGGCATGAATAAAAAATTACATTTTTACATTTTGTTAGGCCACACAATCTTTATCCTTCAAGGAACTCCACAGATGATAACCTGTTAAGCCCGTTAAACCGGTTTTGTCGTGACAAAGATTAAAAAAACATTGAAAACAGCTGCTGAACCCTTCCCTTAAATAGCATGTATAATTTGCTTATTGCAAAGAAAAATAATAAATGTTAGAATTTATTGCCGAGAACATTTTTTGTCAAAACAACATGATATGAATAATGGAGTATCGCATTCCATAAAGTTATGAAATATTATTTATGTATACACAATCTATCTGCATTACCAAAACGATGAGTAGGGAAAAGATGTAGGTTCAGGAAATGGTATGTAAGAAAAAAGCTTATTTGGGTTTATTTTTCGCTAATCCCCTGACGAACTATTAGGTATATTATTTTAAAATTTAATAAAATTTATATGCTATATGCTATATGTGTTCTAAACATATAGGTATATTAATCTATTAGATGAAGAAATCATTTCCACGGAAAAAAATTATTTTATCTTTCTTGTCATAAAAGGTAAGATGGATGTTTTTTAAAAATTTTAGGAGGGGAGGGTGGCTGGCATCAAATTTGTTATTCGAATTGACAAGAAAACAACGATAGTAGAGGGAGCTGCTTGAGCTATTTTAGCTGTTTAAGTTGTTTTAAACAGAGCTGTTTTAGCTGTTTGAGCTGTTGTAGCTGTTTTTGCCGTTTTAACTGTTTGCGCAGTAGGTACCTGTGGAATTGATGAGCTCCCTCTCCTAACGATTTCAAAATATGTGAGATTTGACAAAAACAGATTTTTCAGTTTAAGATATTAAACTGTTGGTATCATTTAATAAAAAAGATAGTGAACACGATTTTTTCACTGCTATAGCCTGTCAAGGTTTGAGATTACCCTATTTTAAACGTCAATATCTTAAAAACAATTGAATTTGGACATATGACATTTAATACAAATTATCCGTGGAATTTCATAAGGAACTAGAAAATAATATAATATATATAATCTGCTAAAATATTTAAACTTGAATGTACATTTCTCTTACTTCCTTGAATACCGTCATGGTGAATCGTAAAACTTTCATTAAATTTCGATATTAAAAATAACAAGAAAATATAAAAAAAAAGTCAAGGCCGTAATGGTAAAGAATGATTAATGATGTATTATTTTAGAACAAAACGTTAAAATTTAAAAAACTTAAAATTATTTTAAATTTTTGACGCTTAGAATTCCATAAAACTGTATTGAATATTCCAAGTGTGTATAAAAAAAATTACTTGACCGTGTTATCTAAAAAAAAACGTAAATTTGGTAACTAATAACGCCAGTTTGTAAAACCTATAAAATGGTTGGAAAGAAGGGTTTACTGTTATTCTCCCAAGTCAAAAATCAAGGCGCAAAAAATTACCCCTTAACATTGATATTTATCGGATATTTCTTTCGGATATATATTTAAAATTTTCTTTCACCAAATTATTGTTAAGCTCCGCAATACGCACCTTTGCTACATCCTATAATAGCTATTTATACAACAAGTAACGAAATAAGTGTCTTTTAGGCACGCGACGTGAATTGTCCTACGAGGCGAAGCCGAGTTGGACAACACTTCAAAGTGACTAAAAGACATTGTTTCGTAACGAGTTGTATACAATATTTTTTCTACTGAGGTTTTATAATAAAAAACTTAATTTATTTTACTAACATTTTATTACCTATGTTTCATTTGCCCCTTTCAAAAATTGACACTTGCCAAAAAAAATTAAATTATACCTAGTCTGTGGTTACGTTTTAATTGTAAATAATTACCTGCATTACTTTTAAGCACGTTGCTCCTGGTAACGCGCTTAAAAGTTTTTTAAGCACGCTGCGCCTTAAAGGAGGTTATTAAAAAACCATAATGACAATCAAAAAGAGGTTATTATAAAACGTCAGTAGAAAAATGTATTTATAACATAATAATATGAACATGTAGGTAGTCGTTTTAGAAAAAGTAGTATTTAACCCTTAATTACTATCATCGCATTTTTGTTGCAGTTATACTAAAAGTGGGTCTGTAGGACCCATAATTTTTTACCAAAAAAAAATGTTTTTACTGTCAAAATTGTTTTTATTTTTTTTTAAGTGGTTAACATATATAATGGTAACAAAAATATATTTTGAACTATTTACAATTTGAGCAAATTTGAATGGAACATTGCAGACATATGGCTATTTTACATACTGAACGGACATAATTGGTTATTCTGTCTTTTTTTGGGGGACACATTCCACATCGCTTCCTTTTCCTTTGCACTTTATTTGGTAGAGGTTCTGCCTGATTAGTGACTTTAAAATCAAAAATTTCTGTCGCAAGATTTCGAATATGCCGAGAAACATTATTATTATAGATTCTTAGCTTCATATGTGGTGAATATAGCTCTCTTCTTAATTGTTTCAAAAATAAACCACGGGACACTTCTTCTCAATTCTCTTATTAGTGTGTGTAACAATCTCTTCTATCATTTCAGCTGATAAAAGGACCTCCCAAGAATCTAAGGCACTAGTAGGACGAATTAACCTTGCTGGACCTTTCAGACCAGGCAAAACGTTACAATATTTTTCTTTGTACTTTTAGTTCTTGATGGTGGCTTCCTTGACCATTTCTCTTTGCCGTAGTAGTAATTGGAAGAATGTTTTTCGTTTTCCGTTGAGACAATAGATTCTGCTACTATTTCCACGGCTTCTTCTTCTATTTGGTCTAATTCATCTTCGAATGGACGCCATTCGATATCACTAGTCGAATCATGATCACTAAAAATCTCATGACCACTTTCTTCATGATCACTTCATCTGCCCTCTTAATTAGTTCAATTCCTACTTCTGCTTCATTGCTAGCTACTAAAAAAATGTTCTGTTGAAGTACTTGGGCTCTTAGTATGTTCTAAATCATTTGTCCAAAAGTATTCAGATTAAAATAGCGCATATATTTGCTTCTCGGATAATTTTGTTCCACAGCTGGCCATTTTAACTGAAACGAAATTAAACTTTTACTATAAGTCTACGCTTTAGTGTTAATACCTAACAAAAGCTTACAAAAATAATAAATTTATAAATATTTACCTATTTTATATTTTACTCAAAAGTCGCACTAATACTATCACTGGGTCCCTGAGACCCTGATGCGTCTATTACTTACGCATGGCAAAAAACAACAGCACTATCTCACCAGCACCTAAAAGTAGACTAACTTTCCTGCACATTCATAGGACCAAGCAGCTAAACAACGCTTCAGTAAGAAAATGTGGTGTTAACGGCTATGCCATGGGTCTCTCTGACCCGGCTTATAGTAGTTCAGGGTTAAATGGCCATAGTGTATTTTATATGAAAAAGCTTAATCCAATTCTGATAACTATTATAAATACAAAATAGCATTCTTTTACTATAATTTAGTATGTCAAAACAAACCCTTTGGTTTTCAATCAATTCAAAGAAAAAAAGAATTATGGAATGTTAGTTATTATTTATGATATTAAAGTAAATTGTATTAATTAATGGCCCCGAAAATACATGAAAGCATTAATCAGTCTGGGAAGGAAAAATTGACAAATTGTTCTGTCATACCAAAAGGCAGCATCGAGCATATTTATATAAAATAAATTTTAAGGTAATCTAGAAAATTTTTCTTAGATTCACTGGTCTCCCTCGAATTTGATAAAAGTATATATTTAGAAGGAAATAAATAGGAACTTAAAGTACTCCTTCACTTTTATAATTTATTTAACTGCCTATAGATCGTATGATACAAAAAAGCCCTCTAGTTATGCCATGAAATCGATTCAGCAAAACTTAAAATATTTCCCTTGAAAGGTAGCCTAGGTAATAGTATATTACGTATTAAGTGTGGTAAAAAGCATATTACGCACGACTGGAAAAATTGCGAACGAGCCGTAACGCGAACGAGTACATAATTGCTTTACAACACGCAATACGTACTATAGTTTTTCTACGACTCTTATTAATAAATTAAGGATCGATGTATAATTTATAAAGTGTCGATTTGCACTTCAAGTCTCAAATAATGACACTGTCAAATAAATATTCAAAACGCAAAATAGATTAATGTCACGATTTGAGTGGTTCTAGGCCAACGTGATTATTATACTAGGCATCATAACTCGCAGTTATGTAATTATTTCTACTGCCACATGGAAGTTTGCTGCTTCCTATACACTTAAGTGGCGAGAAAAGTAGGCTATTCCGGTTAACTGTGCGGGAATATTTTATTTCTATCCTAGATAGGTAATGAAACTGACCAATCATAGTGGCCAATTACAAGGAAACCAAATTTACATGTTACAATAGGATGTACAGTGTTGCAACCTTTAAAAATAAAATTTCCCATTTTTATAGAAAACGTTCACGAATGCAAACAATGCTGAAAAAGTCTTTTATTAGCAGATTACAACCACAAGTGATCCTAAAGAATATTCTACAAATATTACACTGTGAGTAAAAATTTCCCTTTTCCCTTTGGAGACTGGGCCGACCTATCATTCCTCTGTGCTTTGTTCTAACGAACCCGGAAATTTTCCATTAGTTGACAATACTGTTATGAAAATTACATTTCTTTATTTTCTTTGTGGTGTATTTAAAAGCACTGACTAATAACAGTATATTTACTCAGGCTCCACCGTCTTTTTCAAAACACTAAATTATATAATTTAAATGCATATGATACAATTTGTTATTAATTTGTTCAATATAATAAAATCTGGACGCATTTATAATAGATTTATTAATAATGCAACCGGCTGCATGAGCATAAAAAATTAATTTCATGTAGCATCATTTATCAGTTGGCTTTCCCACAATTAGCTTAAGGTCTCGATAGTCGAGAGAGTTAGGGCGTTGAACTATGGATCCAATGATCCGAGTTCGAGCCCGGCAACCGGAAAACTTTTTTTTACATTTTTTAGCATAAGGTTTGTAAGTTTGGTCGTAGAAAAAATATACTGTTCAACTCGAGTGGATTGTCCTTATTTCCCTCGGAAGCTTGAGCACTCCGCCTACGGCGTCGTGCTCAATTTACTTCCTCGTGCGATATGGACATCATATCCACTCTTGTTGTACAAACTAATATTATGCATCATAACGCACAGTTTTTATTCTTTACGCACAATTGTTCGGGTGTGTGGTTCAAGGCTAACTTGATTGTTATACTAGGCATCATACCGCATAGTTGTGCTTTTATACATCATAACGAACAGTGGTGCGTTTTTATTCTTTACGCACAGTTGTGCGTAAGGATGGATTTACTTATAGAGTGAACTATACGTAAATCAATATTTACTAATATAGGAGTAGAATGAAGTTAAAAACGCATCGATCCTGCGATTTCACGCCGTGCGACTTATTTTTATGGCCACACACTAATAACTAGATTTAAAAAATCTCATTTTGATAATTTAAAAGACCTACGGGCTAGAATTACTAATAAATTTTGGGAGATTGATAACTGCCCTCCCAAGTGATCACCAATGTTTTTGATTGTGAAACATGTTTGGAAGTACATGGTGAACAGGTATTATAGATTCTTTGTTATATGTAGTTATTTTTAATGATATTAATTTCATGAAACAGTTTCTTATAGTAGCTTAAAATCTTTCTGCTATATGGACAAAACTTTCATTCATTGCATAAATTGGAATTAGTTCTTTTTTAGACGGTGAAGTTATTCGAGACCATACAACATTTGGATAAGCAAATTGTCCATTTTATGAAAAGGTGGAATGGAAAGCAATATTTGTTTTAATATTTTATAGAGTCAAGTAAAAAATGTTTTGGGTATCACTTTAAAAAAATATTTTTGGTTACATGCTTTTCTTGTCCACTAACACACAACCTCTCTAACATCGAATTGGAGAAGAAATATCAACTTGGCGACAAAGGTAAAAAATATATGGAAGATAGAAAAAATCGACATCATTCCAATCATAACATCGGTGGAGAGGGCTTTGACGAAAAATTTCAAGTTAAACTTGAAAACATTTGGCCGTTTAGGTTATTTATACCAACAAATTCAGAAAGGCGTCGTTCTTCAAATATCATAATATATTACGAAAGTTTCTAAACAGTAGCAGTTAAGATTAATTTATTCTCTCTACTGTAAATAATACCAGGAATGCCAACAAAAAGGTGGGAAAAAGAACACTGAAAAGTAATAAAAATAATAATTAAATAGTATTAAATTAAATTACAAAGTACTTTGTCCGCTTGCCGCTAAAAACTTTCTGCAATTGCCCCGGAGAAACAATAGAACATATTACGGCGGGTTGTGGTGCTATGGCACCCAACGTTTACCTGGAGAGACATATTCAGGTGGCAAAGATTATCCACAAGGAACTGGCTCATTAACTAGGTTTAAGGGAAAACCTCCCACCATACTATCAATACTCACCCGAGCCAGTCCTTGAATCCCCTGAATATATCTTATACTGGAACAGGCCAATAATAACGACCAGAACAGTAGACTACAACCGTCCCGATATTCTTCTTATCGAAAAGACGACCAAGAAAGCTTTCATAATCGATATAGGTTGCCCACTAACACACAACCTCTCTAAAACCGAATCGGACAAGAAGACCAAGTAAGTACTCGAATTTGGCGATAGAGATAAAAAATATGGAAGCTAGACAAAATAGACATCATTCCGATCATAATATAGGTGATGGGAGCTTTGACGAAAAATTCCAAGCCCAACTTGGAAAAACTGGGCCTTTCAGGTTATTTATACCAACTAATTCAGAAAAGCTTCATCCTCCAAACTTGCCATATAGTACGGAAGTTTAACACTAGGGGAAGGACAGTTTTGTAATCTATCCAGTGCACGTACCAAGTTTTTGTGACAGCAACTGTTTTTAACATATTTTAATAGCATAAAAGTCAAAAGAACAAAAAATTACCTCAGCATTTCTTATTAAACAAATATTTCTTGAAATAAATTCCGTTTGGGCGCTATTGAGTAATCGATATAAATGCACAGGGCGAGTGGAAAATATTCAATCGCAATTTTAGACCATTAAACTGCTCAGCAATATTATAGAGTAAACTTGAATTAAGTTATATTCGCAATTCTTGTCAGAATGATATATTAAAGCTATAAATTTAGATAAGCTTTACCGCGACGTTAACGAGAAATTTCTGTCTTATTTTAAAGTAGGTTTCGTGTTAACCTTACATAATTTATTTTTTAATCATGTATATTTAAAAAATAACATGAAACTTTAGGAAAATTGACCCAATACAATTAGCAATAATAGTAGTTTGTACAGGAATAGTAGAAATGATGTCCATACCGCACGAGGAAGTAAATTGTGCACGGTGCCATAGGCGGAGTGCTCAATTTCCGATCCAATTTGGACACTTTTTTCTACGACCCAAGCTCTCAAAAGTAGATTTAAAAAAAAATATTATATCAGATTAGTCTTGTACGTTGGTGTGGGAGCCGGGGTCTTTTCCGAAAGTTTACAAATACAGAAATCGTATAGACTCCCCGGCTATTGTAGTATTTTTCAAGCGGAAGTACTGGCAGTAGAGAAGGCGGTCAATATCCTGCAAGAACACCTTGGCTTGGGAGTAGCCTCGTCAATCACCATCTTCAGTGATAGTCAGGCGGCGATTAAGGTAATCTGTTCCAGCAGCGTTAAATCAAAGCTCGTAAAGCGATGCCGCAACAATCTATGCACACTTGGCAACCAACATCGGGTTATTCTGTGCTGGGTTCCTGGACACTCCAAAATAGATGGCAACGAGGCTGCCGATGCGCTCGCAAGAGAGGGCGCAGGCATGCCAGCTGATCTAGCAGACAATTCAGTGAACAAACCACTGGGATTGGTCAAAGGGGAGATTGACTACACGGCCAAGCAGCTTGCACAGAACAGATGGACAGGGTTGACAACCTGTAGTACATCCAGGCAACTGTGGCCCACATTCGATAAAAAGAGAACCGCAGAGCTATTAAGACACAGTCGAAAAGACGTGAGAAATATTACTGCGGTTGTTACCGGACATTGCCTCTTCGGTAGACATGCCGAACGTATGCAAATACCCATTAACGACTTCAGCAGAAGTTGCAGAGATGAGGAAGAGGAAGAAAGTATTCAACATTTTCTATGTGAATGCCCTGGCCTCGCAAGAAGGAGGTTCACTACTCTGGGTGAATCATCTTTCGATAGCCTGGAGGAACTAAGCAACTTACAACTTGGACGGCTGAGCAGATTTCTGAACAGTAGTGGCTGGTTTGAATGAGTTGTTAAAATCCTTCCGCGGTTACGTCGCATAAACCATCAGTGATCTGATGAAGGTGGGTTCTACGGAACACGTGTGGTATCACAACGGACCTAATCAGGACTACGTGAGACTGTTTGGTCAGAACCAAGGGTCTGCCACTCTTACCTAACCTAACCTAACCTAGTCTTGTATATATTTTTTATGATTTTTCTTTAAATTTATAAAGAAAAAAGTATTTTAGCGCGTACTGTGTTCTTTAATAGAACTAAAACTGGATTTGCAACAACATCCCGGTCAAATTATTTATCAGTAAGACGATTTAATTACAAAAAATCAAATTAACACAAAAGCATCTTATTATGGCATATAAAATAATGACACAGTAAAAATACAACTGTGGGACTATAATAATCGTTCTAATTATTTTTATGGTCTAAATCTCAAACACCATCAGCGAATAGGGGTGTTATTGTTTTAAAAAAATATTTCCTACAATATAATTGGTTTATTTATTAACAATAGTACTATACAGGGTCATTCCTAAGTTGATATTTATTTTTTAGCTGTGTATAGAAGGCATTAAAATAAACAACATTTTTAAACACCTACTTTTTTCAAAAAACTTTAAAATAGCCGAGAGATAGAAGTAAAAGTTTGTTATTCGGCAATCTGCTGCGCTGTGTTTTTCTGAAGCAAGTTAATTTTAAATTGGTGACACGTGACAATGGTAAAATATGAAAACAATGAACTAGTAGATATGGTGCTAGTTTAGGGTGAGTGTCGTCAAAGTGCGGCTGGTGCATCGAGATTATACACAAAACGCCGTCCCTTGCGGGCTCATCCTACACCCAGAAGTTTTCTTAATGTTATTCAACGGGCAAGTTAAGCAAAACCGTATTTGATCCATAGTGTAATAAATAAATGCAAGTATTTTATTTTTGAGTTTTTTGAAACAAGGTATTTGAAAATGTTGTTTATTTTAACCAACGTTGAAAATATATACGTCGATGCCAACAATACGTAAATTTTACGTATAATTATATATATATAAATAATAAATATATGCAAAAATTGTCCCAAACCTTTTTATTTTTTGGGGAAAAGTAATTTCTTATTTTTATTCAAAAGTAACAAACATTTTCTGAATCTAAAACAAACGAAATAACCAAAAAATACACATAAAAAGATTAGTTGAACTTGGCGCATTCATAACACATCTATACGTAAAATGTACGCGCCAACAATCACTCTTCATTCGGTTACGTACAATCCTCAACTGCCACATAAGAAACGCGTCGGCAGCCGAATGTTGCGGTGGTGGCAGGTGCACTGCTTGAGCGGCAAAACGAAGATACCAATATTTGGCCAATTATTTCAGATTTTAAAAAAACTGTACGTAGATTTTACGTAGGTTGGCAATCTAGGGTTAATGCCTTCTATACACACACAGCTAAAAAGTAAGTATCAACTTAGAAATCACCCTGTATAATTTTATGATAATTTTAAAAATATAAGAGAAAAGCAACCCATTAAAAATTGTGAAAAATGTTTAGCTTCCAAAACAACAGTGACCCAGATTTAAAAAATACTTAACACTTGAATTCTTTGAATCCGACGATATTCAAAACGTTTTTATTATTGCACGACCGGTAAAAATGAAAACCAGAAATTCATTTTTAGTAAGCAGCATAAAATGCAGGGTGCATCGGACAGCGTATGTTTCTGTCAAAACAAATGATGTAGCATACTAGAAGTTAATCCATTAAAATTGTTGCGTGACCGCTCTATTTTATTTTGTTTTGGGCAGAGCTCAAAATTAAATGAAAATAATTGATAGTGCAAATGACACAAGAAAAACAAATTAAACCTTTTTATTGTCGTGCTCTCTAAGGTATATAGATGATTTAAGGAATTAGCTTGTTTACAAGAACAGTAAAAGTGAAAACAAGATCCATTTAAGAACAACTAATATGTGGTCCGTAATTAAATAATTTAAATTTAAAAAATAAAAGTATTTTTTTATATACACTTTTAAAAATGACTTGGCATTTGGTACTAATTTTAATTTGTCCTCGTGTTTACGTTACCAAGAATAACTATTTTTAGTTAGGAAAACAAAAAAGATTTTTTTCTTAGTTATATTTACCAAAAAATGATGCCATCAGAACAAAGAAAATATCGTGTTTTCATATTAGTTGGCAGAAATAAAATATTTTGTTTAGCTGAATTTTACTCTGTATATATGTTATTTAAATGTTACATCAAGGTTCCTACAAACTTGTATTTATCAATTAAGCTTGTTGTAATAACAGATTCTTAGTTACCAGAACTAACTTTTCTTTTCAAGTAATATTATTCTTCATATTTATAACTAACGGCATCAACAGAGACTTGACGCCCTTGCCCGGTGGGTGACATGTGACATCATTCTAGCTAGGACTGTCAGGAGGTTATGATTATGTTAGGGTGCTTTTGTGGTTCCGTGTCCATTTTTTCGTGTTTTTAAGGTAATAATTGGCCATTTCCATGGCCGTGCCCGTGTGAAAAATGGATGTGACAATATTTGGTGTAATTTATTTGTGTTTATTGTCTTTCTAGTGTACGTTCTTATTGGCAGAAGGAAGTTAAATCATAAGTAAGTAAACATTTTATTTTTTATCATTGCAGTTGTACATTAGAAAGTTTAAATGAGATTTTTATAAAGCATGGCAAGGTGACCCGATGAGAAATAACTTAAAAATATTTTTTTTGTTCTGTTATTGTTCTATGTTCCATTTCTATAAAAGAATCTAATCTAATCTGACCAAGTAATTTTATATAGCTGTATATTTTAAATAGAAAGTCCATGGGATATTTAGTGTTTTTAATAATCGCAGTTGCAGATAATAAAATTTAAATAAGGACAATTCAGTTCTATAAGCAATTGAACAACCCCAAAGGTTGAGTAAAATAAGTTAAAAATCTAGTGTTTCTGTTTTGTATTGCATAAGTATGTATTATAAAGAACATGAGAGAACAAGGACATTGGAAATATTTTTTTTAAAGAAACCATAATAATAATAATAATAATTTATTCCAATTAGTTTACGCATACCTAATAGAGTAGTAATACCAAGGTATTTTTTTATATAAATTAATATTTTTCGTTACTAAGTATAAATTACATATGACATTTTTTTTAGAAATGAAACAGACTTTTTTTAAAGTTATTTCTATCAAATCAACTTGCTAATTTTGCCATGCGTTATAACAGTTCATTCAAACTTTCTAATGTGTAACTGCAATGACAAAAATATAAAATTTTTACTTATTTATGATTCAACTTCTTTCTTACAATTAGGAAGTACAGAAAAAAGATAATAAACACAATGTTGTGACTACATACGTAATTGTTACTCTATGAAATTTTCAAGTTTGGCCCAAATAAATGATTGCTTTGGCAATATTTGTAGATTGCATCATTAACAAAAACAATATTGCCTTGAAAAATATAAATTTAGTTATCCGTGTATAAAATTTCGTTATGACAACTAAAATTTGTAGATTGGGTTGGTTAATGTTATTAATGAGTTCAACAGTTCAATAACGACAATATTTTTTGGTTGTACAAACTAATTTTTGGATTGAGTCCGATTTCACGAAAATAAATAGTTGTCAGAACCAAATTTTAGTAATCCATACCATATTATTTTTAAGAGTGTAGTAGACAAACATCAATACTCTATCAAATTTAAATCTATTTTGAATATTTGGGTCAGTCTCAAATAAGTCCTTCCTTTTAAGGAAAATATTTTTGAAAATAGATAGTTGAATAACTTTAATATTTTGCAGAATTCGTTGAATATACTTGTTTCGAAGAAGGAATTAAGTATCAGCAGTGCACTTTTTCCAATATTTAGCAATTTATAACTAATTTCTGAAAGTAACATAATGTGACTTTGTCACATATGTTACTTTCTCCTAAATTAGGAATGTATCACATAAATATCAATAATTTGAAGTAAGAATATTATACAAAATACTTTATTACAGTAAAAATAATAAAATGAACATAAAAATAATTGGTAAGACCTAATCAAAACAAGAAAAAAATTAAAGGTAACTAAAGTGACATTGGTAACTTATGTGACTAATGATTTAGAAATTATAACTTCGTTTAATCTGTTGCCAATCTTCTTCCTTAAAGACAATAATACGGTCGGTAGCATGCGTCGGCTTATCAAGATTTTTAAATTTTATGTCTTCTATTTTATACCAGAGTTTGTCTTCTTTATTTGGCCATATAAATTTGTTATCCCCAATTTTTTTTAAACAGTTCACTTGATATGAAGGTGGTTCTTCAGTGGTATCAATTTGGGTGATAATACCTGGATATAAAATCTCGTCATATGAAGTAATAACCCAATTGCCGATTTTAACTTCGTCATCATTATTAATCTTGGACTGTTGCGAATTTTCTTTGGACAAAAGAGTCACCGTTTTCATGTTATAACAATCATCAACAACGGGTAATTTTTTACAAAAGCATGAGTAATCTCTTATGAAAATAGTGTCCTGTTTTTCCAAAGAAACAACCTGGTGTGATTTCATAATCCCAGGAACTTTTTTAACTAAGACGCCTTCTTTTTCTTTGTCCATTAGTGCAATATTATTTTCCGCGACTAAATACATTTTTATTGTAGACAGTTTTTGGACTTTGTCAATTAATGACTTTGCGTCAGTTATGTCATTGCCTTTAGCGACCAGATTATCGCTAATTCTTTTTATTCCTGCACCCAGTCCATCTGGTGCCCCTTTCCCATGCGATGCTTCCGAGTAGTTCCAAGAACCATACTTAAAGCCCATTTTGTGAAAAAAGGTTTTAAAAAAGTACAAGTTATCTTTATTTTTGTACTGAGATGCTGGACCGTCGCTAAAGAAGTGGACCGTTTCAATATTTTTTTCTCGAAGCTCATCTAAAATTGGCTTGAGATGAGCCCATATAGCTGCTGGATCGTGCCTTCTGGAATCCGAAATAGTACAGTATGCCTTATGTGTAGCGTTTTCTAAATACACTATAACCGTGTGAAGAGAAACTTGTTTGTGGGACGCTCCAAAATGCATAGACTGAATCTCTGAACTTAGTTTACAACTATAATTTTCAGAAAAGTCCATATGGATAGCTGCTTCATCATAGCATAACTCGTTTTTACATATTGTGCTTTGTTTATATTGGTGCCGGTGACGATACACATGGGGACAAAATTGAAGTTTAAATTCTAAATTAAATATCGTAGTTAACTCTGAAAGATTTCCCTCCTTTATTACCTTTACAGTTTTTGAAAGTTGTACTGTTTTCCCATTTTTTTGGATTTCACTTTTTTCAATTTGCCATTCCATCCACTTCACTGTCTTGTCTAAATCAATAGCTTTAGTAATCACCTTTTTATCCTTACAAGTCTTGCACTGATTGGTCATACATTGTAAAGACTCTTCGGTACAGTTTACCAAACTACATAGGCCTTCAAGATTGTTAGAATTTATCATCCTCTCACGATGTAACGTATTCAGTTTCATTTGCAGATTGTCATGCTTTTTGCAAAGGCACGTATCCCTATCGGACAATCTGGCGCGTACTACCCAGAATGGACGTAGTCTACAAAATGATGCAAAGCTAATTTGTGTTTTTGTTTCTTGAAGAAATTTTTCATGTAGGATCTTCAAATTTTCAACAAGCAATCTTTTTTGTTTCTTTACACCTCTGAATGTTATCGTCTGTTTTTTCCCCGGTGTTTGGACGCTATTATCATCTCTAACGAAAAACTGTTTTATTTCTAACTGTAATTTCCTAAATCTTCTTCTTTCTGTCATATTTTTTTTCGGATCAGCCCAAACTCCAAGTTTCTTTCTAGCGAGTTTCTGTAACTTATACTTCTTAATACATGGCGTGTCAAGAATATTGGCAATTTTTTGTTTAAACTTTTCATTATTAGAATTTTGGTAGGAGCTTTGCAGTTCGTGCACAACGCTGCTATGAAACAAGAGATTTCTCTTAACTGTCTTAGGAAGCGGCGGTGTAGCTGCTAGTTCAGTATTTAATTTACTCAAGGGAGAATTCGAAGTTGAAACATTAATTTTAATGTTTTTCTGTCTCAGTCGATGTAATTTGGTTTTATATTTAGAAACTTTTGTTTTAGCCTTTACAAGATCCTTTTCTAATATCTTAATACGCCGATAAGCTGAACTTCTATCTTTTCTGACCTTTTTTCTTCCCCTTAAAACATTGGCTGGTTGTGCCTCATTATTTAATGGTGGCGGTGTATTTGGTGGAGTAATTGCCAAAGTTCTTTCAAGTACCTGCCGTTGCTGCTTTCTTCTCTGACGACTCTTTCTTTGCCGTTCTTTCCATTCTTTGCGTTTTTGCC
The DNA here is from genome assembly GCA_935413205.1 of Polydrusus cervinus. Classification (NCBI taxonomy): domain Eukaryota; kingdom Metazoa; phylum Arthropoda; class Insecta; order Coleoptera; family Curculionidae; genus Polydrusus; species Polydrusus cervinus. The sequence continues at coordinate 17,892,143 of OW284514.1, read as the reverse complement.
TTTGTTCCCTTTCAGATAAATCACTAATAGATTTATCGATTTTTAAGTCTCTCCGCTTTTGAGCGGTTTCTCTCATTTTCTTGAGATACTTGGCACGTTTTTCTGGATCAGCATTTACCCGCTCCCTGTACCGTTTTTGCTTTTCGGCAGGTGTGAGTGCCATTTTCTGCAATAAAATATTGCTTTTTAATTAAACTGAAACACAAGAAATGATTTGTTGTCACAAAAGTTATTACGGTCACATAAGTTACCATTCGACCGGTAACGTATGTGACGGTAACTTATGTGACAAATCTGCATTTTTCATGTTGCTACTTTAATCTTACATAAGCTGGCAACGTTTAAGATTCTCCTGCCAGAAGCATGAAGTTTGTAGGTTAGGTTTACTACGATGAAGTTTAGATAACTTATATAATTTGTTAATTATTATAGTAACATATGTGACTAATAATAAACATACTTATCCGTTTTCGAAGATAAAACCTTATTTTTCTAATATTACAATCTAAATAATCAAAATTTGTCAGCTGAACCGGTTTACACACTGTCTTCGGTTGTCTTGGAGAAAACACCTAACTGGACCAGTGTTGTCATTTCTCATCGAATTAAAATTAAAGTTAGAGTAACTTATGTGACTTAAATTGTGGTTACAGCGATTTAACCTTTTTTAATAGGTAACATTTTGACATAAAAAATAAAACTGCTATACAAAAACGAAGAAACATACTGCCTATTTTAAAATGATAAATTATATTTATTAGTTTTTAAATACTTATTGCCTAAAATTGTATCGCTAGTTATGACGGCGAGTTGGTTACATGTAACTTATGTGACATTTTCATAGGTTTTCAAACTTAAAAAAAAAAACTGCAGATTTTTTTAAAATTATAATTAAGTTTCTGACATCCTTTAATAATTAACTAACGTATAATGAAAAATCACGATATTTGAACATACATTTTTGAAATAATAAATGGATACGCCAAAGGAAGGACTTATTTGAGAATTAACCATTTGAAGCCATACAAAAATTGGTTTTCGTATAGAATTACATAAAGAAGGATATATAGTCTATTTCAGAAAGGTGTAGAGTAATGAAATGGGAAATTCCGTCCAGTTCGGCTCTATTTCGGTGTCGGCCATAGGCGTAGGTAAATTTTGTGCATTAAATTATTTATGATAACTAACCAAAAATCAAAAGATGATAATTTGATAAAGAAGAAACTATTAGCTATAGCAAATTTACACAAACATCGTTTTATGAAATATGCCGTGGAATATATAGCTGAAAAACATAGTGTAACTGTGCCGCGTACACCGCCATATGACACCAAAGAACTGGCGAAAAGCAGTCTATCATGTCATTAAAGAAGAGGTCTTGACCACCTGACCGATCGGACCGTCGACCCGTTAATTATAACGTTAACAGGAGATGACAGTTTTTCAGATGACGAAGAATAACATGTTTTTTTAAAATATAATTTCTATATAATGTATTTTTTGTATTTTCTATTTTTTTTTATAATGTTTAATAACAAATATTTAAGTGTACCTAATACTATGTACACTTGTCATACCATTTTCAGTGTTTCTTATAACTATAGGCAAAACCCATAAATTGACCCAAACCCGGGTGGTACTACCTGCACTTAATGAAAATAAAGAATTTTGCAATGAAATCAATGCCAAATCGAATGTTTGTCCTACAAATAGGCGAGAAACTATCGAAATTTTACTCTCTTTCCTTTGCGGTAAAAATTCGATTCGAACCATAAATATGCTAATTTGGTCGAATATTTTAAATGGTGTAAAACTCAATATAAAATATTAACGTTGTTAACCTCATCAATATTTAAATTGCGCCATACGAAAATTTTCTTATTCACTTTATTGGTATTTTCAAAATTTTTTGTATAAGCTTAGTATTCTGTTTCAAAATTTACTGGAAAATATCATATTTATGTTTTTCGAGTTGCTTAGGTCCTTCAGAAATATAAATTAACATTTCCTAAAATTTTAACGAAGGGGTACCTAATTACCTGGTTATTTATCGTTTTAAGTTATTCTAAAAATAAACTAAGAATGTTTTTGTTAGCCGGATAAATTTATACCATAACACAACAGTATTTGATATTATTATTCTCAATTAAGAGAGTTTGAAAGTGGATTCTGCTCTCCCACCCTACTTTCTAAATAATGGCCTTGTTTATTACATATTTAAATTATAACGTACACAGCCAACCACAAGCCGTAAGTATGCATATTTAGTACCTGAGTGACAGCTGGTGGGTAAAAATATGTAGATAAAATAAAACTTTTTGAAAATGCTATTTATTACAAGATAGATTTTTTTGATGAAATGGGGAACTGACAATAACATTCTTTTAATCACTCCACCTGTTTTATAATCAGAAGCCACCACTGCAACGGAGAGCAAAATATGGGTAAGCAAGTGATGGACCCTTAAGAATACGACCATTACTTGACTTAAGACGAGGAATTCCTAAAGCCGGTACAATTTAGCGCTCAATTTAATTTTTTTATTAGCTAATAGAAGCTTTGTCGATCCATTTTGTGATAATCTATCGAGCAGTATGTCAATAAATTCATTTGGGTTCCAAAATAAAAAAAGCGTCGCGACGCTTAAGCTTCTCAGGGCTAACGGAGCTAAATGCCATGTGATTAATGGGTAAAAATGCTTTGATGAATAGTTTTTTTTGCGGATGAATACACTATACTGTATAGGGCTGGTATAATTTAGAAATGAATAGACTACTTTTTAAATCACTAAAAATTAAATTTAAAGTACAATTTTAAACTTTTTTAGTAAAGAAATTAATAAATGAACTTGTACCTTTATTTAATAGCTGTCTAAAGCGCCTAAAATGGCGAAGCCGAAAAGAACTCAACTGAAACGCTAGTATAAAATTTTTTAACCCTCCCAAGTTATTTTTTGTTTGTAAAATTGTAAACTTGAGGCTCCGTAAACGAAAATATCGCGTTGTTTTTGTCACCGATTTGTATTACGTATTTAAATTTTTCTATTAAGTTTAGTTACAAACACTAAATTTATTTAAAAGTAATACATCATTTTAGACGTTGACTTATGTGATAGCGCAAGAGCCAGTATACTTGGGCCTATTAGACCTATTGTATCCCCTTTTGTCTAAGTAATGCCAGCCAAAGGGACCTACATTATAACATAGAATCCGAACCGCGTGTATGCACTAGTTATCCTTTTTACGCCCCGAGAGGTCCATAATGCCCTCTCGGTCCCGATATTAGGAATCACTAGTAGCAGACTGCATTTTCTTATCCACTTAATTTCCGATATACTCCGGGGATCGAACACGGACCGCCACGGTCCAATGCCAGTACCTCACCTCTGAGCCACTACCGCGGTCATCTTATACTTATAACTTTAACTAGAATAAGTTAATGAAGATATTAAAAGGTATATTAACATGGTTAGACAGCTCAGTGGTAGAGCTGTCGCCTTCAGCCGCAGGTGACCCAGGTTCGAGCCCCGGCGGTGAGTCACTGGCATTCGACGTAGCATTCCGAGTTCAATTAAAAAGTATGTCCTAATTTTAGTAAGTTTAAGAATGCAGAAAGAGTGTAAAATGTATCATCTCCCAACCTACCCCATTCAAGCCGGTAACCAGACCGCATGAGAGCGGACATCTCGTGGGCTGAGGAAGAAGGTACACACTTCTCAATCGGTAGCAATGGCGCAAAAAACCGATGGTTAGCCCTTGGAGGGGAATGTCGCATGACTGAGGATCGTGGTTCGAAAACCACGTTAGGCTTTAGGGGGAATGGCCATGGCAGCGAGCGGTAATTAGAAAGAATGGCAAGAAATGACAATGACAACTACCCTCCTTCAACCAACCAAAAGATATATTATATTTTTAAAATTTGACATATTTGACAAAGATATTGTGCAACTCGAAGGAATTGTCTATATCGCACTCGGAAGTTTAAGTACCCTGACTACCTATGGCGCGCTCAATTTACTTCCTCGTGCGATATGGACATCATAGCCACTCTTGTAGTACAAACTACTATTGTTGTGATAGCAGGGGGGAGGGGAGCAGGATTTTCCTACTCTAAATACGCCACGGCTGATGTTCTTTTATAATCCGGATTTTAAAAATTTAATCCATAAATTCTCAATCCTAAAAAGGGTGAAGGTAAAGTTATCCCATCCGTATCACAGAAGATTATTTTTAATACCGAAAAGGGTTTTGTTTTATTTGATATCAAAGGTTATTGCCAAACATGAAGGAGGTAGAGGAAAACACATTTTCTCTGACTGTAATAAATTTTTATTAGTTTCAGGATACTGCCCTTTTTTGCCGCTGGCGAATGGTCGAATGATTAAATAAACATAAGGCTGCTGTTTATAATAAAATATCTATAAATATTAGAGCTAAGTTGAAACAATATTATTTCATTACACCCAAGACGAATACATAAAGTAGGAGTAAAAAAACGTAGCTTGATAAAAGTTTATAAATTTTTATAATTTACTGGACCCAATCAAGGCTAGTTTGTAACATAAAATAATGGTCGGCAGTAGAGTTTTGGACTTGCATTATCTTTATTTGTTTTGAATCATTGCATTGCAACTTTAAAAGAAAACGAGTAAAAAGAATAATATTTTATAGTAATTTTCTATTATACATTTGCCTGTTTCATTTTCCCTTTTTTGGAGGTATTTTAAATCAATAAAAATATAACCCAATGCAATAAAATATTTTTACAACACAAACAATCTGGTATTTATTTTTAGAGAGAAAAATTAAAGTAAACATTTTAATTGAAACATTTTTTATGGAAGAAGTGTGATAACTTATGATATAAAAATAGTGCGGGAAGAAACGAGAATGCTTAATTATGAATATACACTTAACACACTTAAGAAGGAGTATTTCAAAACCTAAGCATTTGCACCAAAACTGCTCTTAGATCTACGCTCCTAAAATAGATGATTTCTAAAAAAATCATCAATTTGGGCGTGGTAGCGATATTTACTTTATTTTTAATCATGAAAAACTAAGTCCGAAAAACGCTGGTTAGAGTCATACTGTCATACATCTTATGTTAAAATTTTGGATTGACTCCAATATTTCTATTTTCACAAATATAAAAAATGTTTTTTTTAAATAAAGTGCCAGCTAGGAATATCAAAACACACAAGAAACACAAATACAAAAACAAATTTAATCTAACCATGCAGAAGGGGAGAGGTAATAATTTAATTTTCGATATATGATAGTAGGTGAATTTTAAACGAACTGTGGGCGCCTTCTTCACTAGTTACAATATTATAAAATGCATGTAGTCCCTCTCTGCAGAGATTTTTTATTCTTACTTACGCCCACTGAGCCTCCCCTCTCCCTCGGAAGATTAACGCCCCCTACGATAAAGTAAGAACAGCTTAACAAAATATTTATGAAAAGAAATTGCGAAAACATGTAAGTCAAGACCCACAAACAACGCAAACCCAGAACCATTGTCAACACATTCACCTAAAGACGACTGGAGATACTTACCAGTTAAAACGTTGTGATTCAAAACAAATAAAGACAATGCAAGTCCAAAACTCTACTGCCATTCAAGAAACGGCATTGTCAGTTATAACTGACATGGCTCTAATGCGAACATAAATATGCAATTAAATACTGGGTGTTCCATTTAAAAAAATACAACTCTTTGTTAGCACACTTTTTTAGGCCATCCTGTATATATAAATTTTGATCTGAAATACCTACACCGTATGATAGTATAAGTCTGCATATGAATGTAGTTCCTAACTTAATTCGTACATGTACATGAGCTATAGAAGCCTGACCCACTATTGCAGGATTGATCTAAAATGTTTTAACTTATGTCTATTATTATTCGTCCCAAAAAGTAGATGTCTCCAAAAGTTTAAAGGGGAAACCCGAGGTATGTTGAGGTATGAACTATTTTATGAATGCATTTTTTTTTAAATGCAATTGCTTTTTTAGGATTCGCTAATAATCCCCTTCTTATACCATAAAATATACCGGGTCCGCCAACGTGGCGGGGATGGAAGATTAAATCATTATCGAGGAGCTTATCAAAAATACTAAACCAGCATAAGGTATCGACTTAAAAGCGGCATATTTTAAAAATATTTTACATTATACAGGGTGGCTCAAAAAAGTGTGGCGGACTAAACTTGCATTTTTTAAATGGAACACCCTATTATATTATTTTCTAATTCCCTATACAATTCCACGTATATTTTGTATAAAATGTCATATGTCTAAATTCAATTGTTTTTGAGTAATTGACGTTTAAAATATGGCATTTTTTGACTTTGACAGGCTGTAACATTGGAATGGTTCATCTTAGAGAAAAATGGTTTTCACCTCCCTATCTTAGTTTTTTATTCTCTATCCAAAAATACCAACTTCCGGTTTAACATGTTAAACCGTTAAAACCGTTTTTTTGGTTTAACATGTTAAACCGGAAGTTGGTATTTTTGGATAGAGAATAAAAAACTAAGATAGGGAGGTGAAAACCATTTTTCTCTAAGATGAACCGTTCCAATGTTACAGCCTGTCAAAGTCAAAAAATGCCATATTTTAAACGTCAATTACTCAAAAACAATTGAATTTAGACATATGACATTTTATACAAAATATACGTGGAATTGTATAGGGAATTAGAAAATAATATAATATATAGGGTGTTCCATTTAAAAAAATGCAAGTTTAGTCCGCCACACTTTTTTGAGCCACCCTGTATAATGTAAAATATTTTTAAAATATGCCGCTTTTAAGTCGATACCTTATGCTGGTTTAGTATTTTTGATAAGCTCCTCGATAATGATTTAATCTTCCATCCCCGCCACGTTGGCGGACCCGGTATATGTAAATTTACATGAATCTAAAGAAATAAAAGTACTAAATTGTAAATTAAATATTACATTTAAAAATTTATACTTTTATTCATAGATTCACCAACAATTTTAACCATATAGTAAGAACTAGTACCTTTACTTTAACTCTCATGGCGAATTATTACCTATTTTAAAGCAAGTACTTTTACACGAAATAATTTTACAGTATAAAATTAACAGAATTTTATTTAATTTTAACAACTAGCAATAAAAGTAGCAGACGTCTGTGTACTCAATATATTTTTTAAAGTAGTTTTATCTTTATCTTATGGTCTAAGAATAAAAAGCAACCAAGCATCTCTAACCAAAAGCATTTTTCATTGACCCAAAAGACGTCCAGATGTTCAAATAATATTGCGAACGCCAACTTCTCTAAAAGCTTTGTAATTTGTCACACCAGCAGCGTCCAAATAGACTTATGTGTATTTTATTGCATTAGACCAAGAACAGACGGGAGAACAAAAGGGTTTTGTCAGTTATTACTCTATAGCCTTTGATTGGATACATTTTTCTTTGAAGTATACTGACGTCCAATACTTTATTTTATATATTTTTATTAAACTTTTGGCTATACCGGGGGATTCACCACAAACATTTGTTGGAACTGTTAGAAGAACTAATGAATATTAGCCTGAAAGATAATTTTTGATGTAGGTATACCAACTTTATATAAATTAATTGAATGTTTTCTATTACCTCCGGTCATGCCAGAAGTAGTTGTAAACTTTCTTAATTTTAAATAGAATATGATTATTTTTATTCTAGTTTTTTTTTCTCGAGATTTTAAACATATTTTGTATAACAGGTTAAACGTCTAACCTGAATAGCTTTTGAGATATCAGCATTTGAAACGACAAAACCCTATTCGCACCATGATGGGGTAATTTTTTGTAGTTGTCAGCATAGGTGCCGTTTTAAGTTTATACAGTAGAAGATTCTAATTTTTTTATACAGAGTGAACAAAAAATACAAAATTAATAAATCCTGTCAAGAGTAAACTACCTTTATTTATTTGTTTTAGATCAAGAGTCAAGACAAAGATATTTCAAATCAGTCAAAATTTAAATTCAAAATATCAATAAAATATTTTTTTGAAAATCGATCGGAAATATTGACATTTTTGAAGACATTTCTGAAAGAAAAAGTCAATATTTCCTTACACTTAGTCGTTGCTAGGCAACGGAAAATAACTGTTAGGAAATATTTATTATTGTACTGTAAGGAAATATATTATTTCTGTACGGCTACTTGTAAACTGAAATGTGTTAAGCTTGACAATTCAATATTACTGTGTTTCCATAGTTACAACACAAATATCGAATGGTATCCTTTATTTGTGAACAAAGTTAATAATATTTATTTCAAAATTTTAATAAGTTGATTGTAATAAGTTATGTCCTTTTAATCATTTTCGATTTACGGAAAAATAATAGATATGTATTTATACCTCGCAGAAAAAGTCAAATTCCCGGACTCCGTATGGTCAGTCACGGCTTGCGCCTCGACATACAATCTTTACGGTCGTCCGGGAATATTCAGCTTTTCCTACTAGGTATACAATGTACTATTACATGTTATAATTTCATTAAATATTACTCTACCGACCTTTCTAAGAAATTTTACCCCATGTCACTGTCAAGTGCGTATAAGTATTTCGTTTTATTATGGGAGAGGCAGATTTTCTAGTGCTCCTGGTAGTTTTTCAGAATATTATTTATGTTAAAAAATAAATCAGCTTTTGTGTTTTTTTTGTGTTTATGTGTAACAAATAGTGTTTCTGGTTGGTTTATATTTTTTAATTTATTTTTTGTTCTTTGAGCTTGAATCGAAAAAAAAAATTACTCCTCAACATTCTGTTGTGATTTTTATTAAGGATTCTTTATTCTTTTATAAATAAAAAAAGGATTTTTTTTAGAATATGAAAGATTGTACTAGTTGGGGCGAGAAAGTTCGGTGTGGGTACAGTTGAGCGCCCCGCTTGTGTGTATTCAGTTTGTTGCAGTTTTGGTCGGGTTAGGTTCCTTTAGTTTTTGTCAGGTTTGGGTGTGTTCGGGTTTGTTAGGTATGGGCGAACGAATCCTACTAGTTGGGGCGAGAAAGTTCGGTGTGGGTACAGTTGAGCGCCCCGCTTGTGTGTATTCAGTTTGTTGCAGTTTTGGTCGGGTTAGGTTCCTTTAGTTTTTGTCAGGTTTGGGTGTGTTCGGGTTTGTTAGGTATGGGCGAACGAATCCTACTAGTTGGGGCGAGAAAGTTCGGTGTGGGTACAGTTGAGCGCCCCGCTTGTGTGTATTCAGTTTGTTGCAGTTTTGGTCGGGTTAGGTTCCTTTAGTTTTTGTCAGGTTTGGGTGTGTTCGGGTTTGTTAGGTATGGGCGAACGAATCCTACTAGTTGGGGCGAGAAAGTTCGGTGTGGGTACAGTTGAGCGCCCCGCTTGTGTGTATTCAGTTTGTTGCAGTTTTGGTCGGGTTAGGTTCCTTTAGTTTTTGTCAGGTTTGGGTGTGTTCGGGTTTGTTAGGTATGGGCGAACGAATCCTACTAGTTGGGGCGAGAAAGTTCGGTGTGGGTACAGTTGAGCGCCCCGCTTGTGTGTATTCAGTTTGTTGCAGTTTTGGTCGGGTTAGGTTCCTTTAGTTTTTGTCAGGTTTGGGTGTGTTCGGGTTTGTTAGGTATGGGCGAACGAATCCTACTAGTTGGGGCGAGAAAGTTCGGTGTGGGTACAGTTGAGCGCCCCGCTTGTGTGTATTCAGTTTGTTGCAGTTTTGGTCGGGTTAGGTTCCTTTAGTTTTTGTCAGGTTTGGGTGTGTTCGGGTTTGTTAGGTATGGGCGAACGAATCCTACTAGTTGGGGCGAGAAAGTTCGGTGTGGGTACAGTTGAGCGCCCCGCTTGTGTGTATTCAGTTTGTTGCAGTTTTGGTCGGGTTAGGTTCCTTTAGTTTTTGTCAGGTTTGGGTGTGTTCGGGTTTGTTAGGTATGGGCGAACGAATCCTACTAGTTGGGGCGAGAAAGTTCGGTGTGGGTACAGTTGAGCGCCCCGCTTGACATTGTTTAAATCGAAGAGTAGTCCAAAATGATCATTTTATAAAGTATAGTATTGACAGCAAAGTTCGAGTTAAAAGTGATTTACCTGGTTATAACTTAATATAATGTAACATAACATAACAAGTTATAACCAGGTTGATTACTTTTAAATTAAACTTTGCTGTCAATCCTACATTATAAATCGACCATTTCTGATATTTCTGCGATTTTAGAATTATTCTTTGGTTTAAATCTATTTTTAAACTTCGTCACAACCATTCAAAGGTCTTCTGCAATTTGAGGAGGAGTGAGAGCATAGCCCTCTAGATATTAAGGAAAAAGAAGTGAAACAATACAGGTTATTTCATAAAAAAAAAACATGTTAAAATTTGAAATTTACCAAGTAGATGAAGTAGGGCGCCGCCGGTTACCACTATCCGTTAGGCCCTCCTAAAAGACGCTCCTGCACTATGATCTTTCAAAGTAACCAAATGAAAGGGCTAGAAATTCTGTCTCACTCACTCCTCTTGAATCGAACAGGCTAAGAGTGAAAAATAATTCCTAAAGCTTTAACGTCAAAAGTAAAACTGTTTAGGATCTACATTTTCATGTGAAGTATTTTTAATGCATCCAAGAATTACTTATTATACCGGGTGCTTCCTAAGTTGATACTTCTTTTTTAGCACTGTATAGAAGGCATTAAAATAAACAATATTTTCAAATACCTTTTTTCAAAAAACTTAGAAATAGGCGAGATACAAAAGTAAAAAATCTAAGTGCGGGCATGGTCATCAAAACGTAGCCTGCTATACTTTATGTTCTTTTTGTTGTCTTATTAGTCATTCAATTTACGGGTCGGTGGTCAGTTATTTATTTGGCAATCTGCTACGGTGTGTTTTGCTGAAGCAAGTTAATTTTAAATTGGTGACACGTGAAAATGGTAAAATTTGAAAACAATAAACTAGTAGATATGGTGCGGCTGCTGCTTCGAGATTATATACAGAACGCTTTCCCTTGCGGGCTCATCCTGCACCCAGAAGTTTTCTTAATGTTATTCAACGGGCAAGTTAGGCAGGATCTTATATGTTTCATAGTGTAATAAATTAATGTAAGTATATTATTGTGTTTTTTAAAAAAAGGTAGGTATTTGAAAGTGTTATTTATTTTAGTGCCTTCTATACACAGCTAAAAAAGAAATATCAACTTAGAAATTACCTTATATAATTATATGTAGTTATATGTAGTATCTAACCTACAAATGTATAAAAATATAGTAAATATTGAATTCCAAAAGTATAACTGCAACAATATTGTTATTTTTTTTAATACATTTATTCGTATTATCCGGTATACTTTAACAAAAAACTATTCTAAATAGTATATTACATAACAAGTGATGAAAGTGATACTTTTCAAACGAGGAGATATTTAGCACGAGGCGTCAGCCGAGTGCGGTAATTCTCCGAGTTTAAGAATAATCACTTTCACACGAGTAATGTACACTATTTTTCCTACGACCACAAAGAATTATTAAAAAAACCTTTGATTTGTGAAAAAAATATTTCAACTCTAGAGCTGAAAAAAAATATTTCAACTGTAGAGTGGAAATACAAGGCACACTATTTAATTTAAACATATGATGCCAATTTAATAGATCGAAAGGTCACAGGTTCAAATTCCATCAGGAGTACTTGGCTTTTTTTATAAAAACATTAAATAAATTATAAAATTATTTTGAATTGAAATCTTCCTTCTTGAATGATTTTTTTTATTTAATCAAGGAAAGATGCATTAAAAATAAATTTAAAAAATTCACCCAACAAGGAAGATTTCAATTCAAAATAATTCTATAGATTATTATTTAAGAATATTTAATGTTTTCATAAAAAAAAGTAAAGTGGTCCTGATGGGATTTGAACCTGGGATCTTTCGATTAGTAGGTCATGGCTCTAGTCTCTAGGCTATAGCGACCCATAAACATTTTCTGCTTAAGTTTAATAACATTTTCTTCAGCGGGTCTTGTTTTGACTGGTAGTAAATTTTCCAGTATATTCTTAACTTTTTTATAATTTCAGATGGCGTATTTTCACACTCTAATTTTGAATCACTCAACAAATACGTGATAAATAAACTAAACTGCTTTCTAAAATTTGTTCTTTTTAATAAATAGGTGTGGTCTGTCAAATTGGCATCATATATATACCTAAATTAAATAGTGTGCCTTGTATTTCCACTCTAGAGTTGAAATATTTTCTTTCAACACGCGTGTGATATTCGGCGCTTTCGAGCCAAGTTAACCGTGCTTTTTTTCTCATTTTCATAGGTGGTCGTAGGAAAAAGCTGTATCTTAACAGCTTAATCCAGACTTTTGTTAATTAAATTACACAATCTGGGATCAAGGCTCTATTTTCTTAATTAAGGTATACAACTGAGCAGAAGCTTGACTAATTAAATATTTTTGCGGATTTGCCTATTCAGTTTTTTTTGTTTAGCGATGAAAGTAAAAAATTTCAGACACTGTCAGCCTTTCATATAATACTTTATTGACTTTATTATGACAGCTAAAATATTTTTTATTTTTATACAACTCTTACACCTGTGATTTTTTCACGAATAAAAGGACTTTCTAAGGTAAGCTAAAACAATTGTTTTCTCAAATCAAAGATAAAAAAGTTTTCTTTATGTTAACATACACAGAAAAGCTGTATAATACAATAAAGTTTTAAAATCCTTCTGATACCAATATTTTTTTATTATTCGAGAACATTTGTATTTGATGAAGGGTTTAGGTATTTATTTATAAAAAAATTCTGCAAATTACCTCTTTCCTCCCTGTCCTTGAGGGTTGCTTAATAGGATAGTTTACTGATTGATGAGAAAGAGAAATTGGCATTTAGCCTTAAACGTTCCACGTTAATTGAAATTCCAAGAAAATTATCCTGTGAATGATCATCGGATGGTTCTGCTTGATTTTTTTAAAATTATTTATTATTATATGCAATTACGCAGTGTGTATTACCTGTGGCAAAACATTTCATAAATTTTGTGCTGAAAGAAATTTTCATCGAAGAATGAAAATTATTTATTTATATAAGTATAAGAATAATCTGCTGTAAGGAGACCTTTATCACAAATTTAACTAGAGAAACGAATATACTGAAAGAGCTGGTAATCGACCTTCCAGAAAAGAATCAACTTGAAGGAAAACTCAAACCTGCTAAGAGAAAAATAAATAAGGCATATTAAGGAGGCGCAGCGGCGCTAGGGGGGGGGGGGGGGGGGGCAGGGGGCACTGGCTCACCCTAAAAACATAGGTGCTCACCCAAAATTGAGGGATTCGGTTTTGTAATGGAATTTCCGTGGGGAAAGGGGGATTTGACTATGAAATTTTTAATGAGAAAATAATATTATACCGGGTGTTGCATCGTCGAGCGGGACATAGGAAATCCCATGTAATTTTAAATTGGGTCAATTATTGGCTTCCCTAATTATTTTAGAGAAAACTTCTATTTATAGGTTTATTAAAGAGCACTAAAACCCACATTCAAAAGAATAACTTTAGATATTTTTAATGAGCCCGTTTACGGGTTATCGCCGATTTCGCCCCGTATTTGCGGGCACCAGTCAAGGTAAAAGATGACTGTCAAATAAAGTTGTCATTTTGAAATGTGTGCTTTGTTGTTATAAAAACTCGTACATCGAAAATATTAGCCATAAATTACACTTCTGAAGAAAAAATATTGATGATAAAATGGTATTATCAAGGAAATAGTTATCAAAATGTGTCAGACATGTTTGCTGCTCTGTATCCGAATAGACCGATACCTGCAAAATCTACAGTCGAAAGGACTATCAAGAAATTTGAGACAAAAGGCACTGTAATAAATAACTGCAGATGTCAAGAAAGGCAGGAACAAAGAAGAGATGCAAGGAATGATAGGAACTTGCAAGTTTTATTGTGCGTAGAAGAAAATGATGGGAAGATCAGCACAAGGAAACTTGAGGATGACATAGGATTAGATCACACCACAGCGTTACGAGCTTTGAAACGACATAAATATTATTCATACAAATATAAAAAGCACCAAGAGCTAAGAGATAGGGACGAAATACGACGACAGGAGTTTTGTTTTGGTATGATTGAAAGAGCAAACATGAATAGGGAATTTTTAAAAAACATTTGTTTCACTGACGAATGCACATTTACCTTAAACAATGAACCCCAATGTTTAAAATTATCGATATTGGAGCAAAGAAAACCAACACAGGTTTGTCGAAACAAGAACGCAATATCCACAAAAAGTTAATGTTTGGGCTGGGATTTTCGGAGAAAATATTATCGGGCCATTATTTCTTACACGAAATTTAAATGCAGAATATTTTTTGGAACTACTTGAAGATCATATTTTACCTACTTTATATGATGCCGCCAGGGAAAATCAGTAAGTTTGGTACCAAATGGATGGCTGCCCGGCACATAGTACCCTGGCTGTCCGGGAATATTTAAACCGTGCTTTTAATGGAAATGTTATTGGCTTAAATCATACAGTAAATTGGCCAGCCAGGTCTCCTGATTTATCGCCAAATGATTTCTTTCTCTGGTGCCATTTAAAAACAGGATATACAAAGATAAAAAAATACCCAAATCTAGACGAGTTAAAAAATGCTATTTCTGCCGAATGGAATAGAATTTCAGTTTACCAACTAGCGAATGTAAGAAGAGAATTTTATGATCGCCTCGGTTATTGTCTAGCAGTCAATGGAGGAATATTTGAACATCTTCTTAAATCCTAAAGTACTAACAATTTAATAGTACCTACCTATTAATTAGTAAAATATTGAAACATGTAAAATGTCATGATTAACCTTGTAATTGGATACTTTATTTTAGTTTTATTCAGATTTAATTTGTACTCATAAATACACCTTTAATATTTTCGATGTACGAGTTTTTATAACCATAAAGCACACATTTCAAAATGACAACTTTATTTGACAGTCATCTTTTACCTTGACTGGTGCCCGCAAATACGGGGCCATAAAAAGGAGAAATAGTTAAAAAGAAATCGGCGATAACCCGTAAACGGGCTCATCAAAAATATCTAAAGTTATTCTTTTGAATGTGGGTTTTAGTGCTCTTTAATAAACCTAAATAGAATTTTTCTCTAAAATAATTAGGGAAGCCAATAATTGACCCCATTTAAAATTACATGGGATTTCCTATGTCCCGCTCGACGATGCAACACCCGGTAGAAGGATGTAATAAGACAAACAGAACAATGATGACTTTTTTAGATCTCAGTTTGAACAAAAGGGGAGTTTTGTTTACCCCGCTCAGGACGTTATAGAGCGTGGGGAGGCGACGATTTTTTTTTTAGGAGCCATTTCTGATTTGGGTACTGCCCACCCAAGAATCATCTGGCTTACTTGTGCCCACCCATCCTATAAATCCTGGCGCCGCCACTGTTAAGAAGAACCTATTTATAGGAGTTATCACAATTCAACAATATTTTGTATAAATAAAACATTACTACGCCTTGGTAAAAATTTATTTTAGAGAAACTCACATGTAATTATAAATTAAATCAAGCAATTTATAGGTAATTAATCAAAAAGCTGCACTCCAGATTATGTATAATATAAATTATTACATTAATAATTAGTTAACACTTTTACCAGTGTACTAACTACATAGAACATAAAATGTATATGTTAATAAACCGATGCGAGTTAGCGCTGCCTAGCGGGACTCCTGTAATTGTGACAAATGTCTTTACAGGAGATTTCCTCTTAACATTTTTACTTATTTCTATAAGTTTGTTAGAGGTGCTGGTATGCTCAAGAGTGTCTAATAACGATACAGATGGCGCTCCGTGCCACATCTTACTGGTGTGTCCCACCACTGTGCTGCCATAAGTAGCTTTGAGTTCTCTTTGTTTCGTCGGATCCTAGCTCTACTGATGAGTCATGATATGACGAAACGCGTCTAGGGATGGATCTGGCGAAATAAAGAGAAATTCTTCTTCTGTATAAAATGTATTGATCACTCGGAAATATACAGGGTGCCCAGATAATGATGTACTCTACACGAATCTCGTAAACCATAAAATATACAGGGATGGTTAAATTGGAAAATAGTTGTACCCTACTTAATTATTCAACATTTTGTTTTAAATTTAAAAAATTTCCGAATCCTTCCGAAATTTTCGTGATTTTGTTTTTTATTTTTTTCTGCATCTATTTAAAAGGATATGTTAAAATAAAGTCTACTTTCTCATTACCATTTTTTTTCCTCTACAAGTTGGTGTTACTAGATCTTTAATCCGACGTTTCGTTTTTTTCAAAACCATCATCAACTTTGCTTTTTTAAATATTCGGAAAATTTTATTTTATTATTTTTACATTCCTCTTCCCCTTTATTATACTTCAATGACAGATTAGGTTAATGAACTCGTTTAGTGCAATTGAATTTTTACCTAAATTCTTTAATGTAAAAATTTTATGTTTTTGAGTAGTCGTGTGTTTTTTTTGTCAAATTATTTGTGGTCGACATTGAAGACAAAAGAAAAATTATAGATACAAGATTAAGTTGAACTTATTCTTATTGATGATGGGTTTTTAAACCTGAAACGTGTTATTAATATTAGGTGTGATACGTCGTTGAATTTGAAGGATGAGGGGAATTTAAAAATAAAAAATAAAATTTCCCGACAAATTATATTAACAAAGTTAAAGATAGTTAGTAGTGAGTGGTTAGAAGTTAGTGATAGTAGAGGAGAAAAATCGTTAGAAAATGTAAACCTTATTTTACCATATCTCTCTTAATAGAGTAAGAAAAAAATAAAAACGAAATTGCAAATATTCGTTTTTGCCCAAATATCTTCGGAAGGATTCGGAACTTTTTTCAATATGAAAACATTTTGTCGCAGAATTTAGTAGGGCGCAACTTTTTTCTAATTTATTCGCCTATGTATCTTCTATGGTTTACGAGATCCCTGCAGAGTTCATCCGTATCTGGGACACCCTGTATATATTTTTTGAAAGATGGTTTCCATACAACGTGACCCGCTCTCAACGCAGGACTCCATAGCATCTAAACTACTGAAGTTTTTAATAATTTTCACAAACAGAGTTTTTAGAAGGTATTAGGTCTAAATTTTTGAACTATACAGGGTATTTTAAATAGTCAGGGCATATCAAACAGGCGCTGTTCTAATGCTACAGCCTGTAAAATTTCGAAAATGGCCATATTTTAAACGTCAACATCTCTAATATAAATTAAAGTTAGACATATGACATTTTATACAAAAAAATTTAAAAAATTCGTTCACGTTAATATACAGGGGGCTACAAATTCGTGTGCGTACAAGGGGATCTTGAAAACGGTAAGAGATACGAAGATGGTTAAAGTAGGGCAAAGATGCGTATTTTGGGGCTTAATAATTGGGTGAAAGAAAATTGTAAACATTCCGAATACCTTCGGAAAAAAACCGAAATTTTTAGTTTTTAATTTTTTGCGCCTTCATTTTTGACTTGGGAAAAAAACACTTTCTCCTAGCCGTTGTTTATGTTCTACAAGATGACGTTATTAGTTTTTAAATTGGACGTTTCGTTCTTTAGATACCAACCCCAAGCCAATTTTTTTAAATACGGACCTGGAATTTTTAAAACAGTTTTATATACTTCTAAGCTTTGAAAATTTAATTCAATTTAAAGGTTTTTAAAATTTTAACGTTTTGTCGTCAAATAACACATCACTAAAATTTTAAATTATCCTTTCTTTAATATTACGGCCCTGGCAATAATTTTTAGATTACTTTAATATTAAAATTACATTACATGAAGTTATGGTGCTTGGGCCGTTTATTTTTTCAATAAGATTTACCGTCACAATACTCTAGGAAGTAAGCAAATTTTTAAGGCATGAGAAGAACTATTTTCTATTAATATTTTATTTATTTTATTAATATAACGTATATCTTAACTCTTATGTTTTTTGCCTTAGACCTAGACCGAAATACTGTTGTATAACAGAAAAAAATAATGCTCCGAGTGAAGAAAGTGATGCGCTTATGTTTATTTCAAAAACAATTTAATTTTTTTTTATGGTTTAGAAGATCTGATGATGCTAAGATGCTAGTTTCCGGCGAAACATGTACCAAAAATAAACAGACATAAAAATATTTGAGGCCTATTTGAGACCTATTGAAAGGGTCTCTTTTCTTACAAAATATTAATTATCAGGCATCTTTGAGTAAAAATGGACGGATTTTTCAAATCAGAAATATTTTATTTTTAGTTTGACTCTAAATATTCAGGGCCGTAATGAAATGAAAAAATTAATTTAAAAAATGTGCTATTAAATGACAAAACGTTAAAATTTTAAAAACTTGTACATTATATTAAATTTGTAAAGCTTAGAAATCCGTAAAACTGTATTTAAAATTCCAGGTCCGAAATTAAAAAAATTTACTTGAGGTTGATACCTAAAGAACGAAACGTCGAATTTAAAAACTAATAATGCCACCTTGTAGAACATAAAAAACGGCTATGAAAAAGTGTTTTTAATTTTTTTTTCCAAGACAAAAATGAAAGCACAAAAAATTAAAAACCAAAATTTAAAATTTCTGTTTTTTTCGGATATCTCCAAAACCATTTCGAATAATTACAATTTTTTTTCGTCAAATTATTAAGCCTCAAGATACGCAACTTTGCCTCAATTTAACCATCTTCATATCTCGTTTTCGAGATCCCTTGTACGCACACGTATTTGTAGCACCCTGTAAAATGAGAAAATAATATAATATATAGGGTATTTCATTTAAAAAATAGTATTTTTTAGTATTTTATAATTCAAAATATATTTAAATTATAGACCTAGTACCCCCTTAAAACTATGTTATGAAAAATTATTAGAAAATTAATTAGTTTTGATTCTACGGAATCCTGCATTGAAAACGGGCCAACCCGTATAGTCAAAATTTCAATTTCTTGGCGTCATATTTTACCATGCCCTAAAAATAACCATAAAAATTAAAATAGGGCTTTGGGGACCCCACACGATCAGTATTACTTCTGCGATTTTCTGGCTTATAAATTGGTATGAATATTGAAGATTTTCGAAAAATATTTGTAACTGTCCTAGTTACTTATACGTTGTTAATGAAATAAATATAAGTATATGTTTCATAAAAAATTGGAACTTAGAGTATCTATTCTTTATTCAAAGTAGTTCTGAAATCCATAAGAGATCCATTAAAAAAAAATTAAAGTCAGCCAAAACTCGACCAGTTTCAACAAATGATTACGCGTATATTTTTAAAATTAATCAAAAATCCTCTTCTTAACAAGTTGTTGCTTTGATTGCTATAGTTTAAAATAATTTGATGCGAAGAATATGATATAAATTGAATAATACCGCGGTTGTGGCTCAGAGGTAGAGCTACTGGCATTCGACCGCGGCGACCCGGGTTCGATTCCCGGAGTGGGCATACGTACAATAAAAAAAGTATGTCCGAAATTTAGTGGATTTAAGAATGCAGGGAAGAGTATAAAATGTATCATCTCCCAACCCACCCCATTCACGCCCAGGCCGGATGAGATCGGACATCTCGTGGGGTGTGGAAGAAGGTACACACTCCTCAATCGGTGGGTCATGCATGCATGCATGACTGAGGATCGTGGTTCAGAACCCACGTTAAACTGTAGGTCCCCTCGGCCCTGGCAGCGAACGAAGAGGAAAAAAGCCTGATTCGAAAGAACGGCAGAACGGCAATAAATTGAATAATATATATTTTTCGATTTATAAATATAAATAAACTTAAACATTAGATATAAAAATTGATTTTTAATTGGCGTTTTGAATTTTTCTTCAGGAGAGTTGGTCACCTTAATTATAGTCCAAAATAAATAATCACATTTTTATTATATAATTCTGTCAGTAATTGTAATAGAAAATCCATCCGCCCGTTTCAAGATAATGTCTCCTTGTAGTTTAAAGTCTTCTTCGTCTTTCAACGATTTAATCCTGTATTTCCTTAAAACAGTTGCTAGAATAACCTTTAATTTCAACAAAGCATATTTTCGGCCTGAAAAACAAAAGTTACTATAAAATGAAAATAGTTTTCTTTAATGTTATGGAGGAGGAACATTTAAAAAAAATTTTTAACCTGTTATTCTTCGCGGCAAAAGGGCGTTATTTGAGCAATCAATCACCAGATTTAAAAATTTTTTTTCAATGATTTTTAAATGAAGGCACAAATATGCAGGGTTGCCCAGAAGTCCGAAATAAAATTAATATAGCCCTAACCTGTAACTTTTGGGGAAAAGGCTCGGACACGTCAACTTGATTGCGCCAAAATTTATGAGCATACTGTACAAGATATTAGCTTTCAAATGATGTATCACAAGCTGTATGTTTCCATTTAAAAAAAGGATCGATGTCGGCATATCTTTAACAAATATCTATAAATAAAAACAAATGAAAACGTCAAAATGTGAGCATAAATAAAACTAAGTTGACGTGACCGAGCGTTTTCCCAAAAGTTACAGGTTTAGACTATATATTAATTTTATTCCGGACTTCTGGGCAACGCTGTATTTAGATAATAAATGAGAAATGAGAAAACTGGTGAAAACCATTGATCTCTTAATTATTTAGGTCGGTGATACAAGAAAAACCAAGAACATACAACATAAATAGGAAGACAAAAATCACAAAGTCATGGTCTTTTTGTCTTCCTATTTATGTTGTTACTTTGGTCTCTTTGAGAAAATGGACGATTTTTTCGAACAAGAACATACATACAAGAACTAACCTACACAACTTCTTGGACCTGCGCTAAATGGAATAAAAGCATAATAATGTCTCTTTTGGCATTTTTCTGTCAAGAAATTGTCTGGGTCGAATTTGTTTGGATTATCCCAGTATTGGGGATGTCGATGGGTCAAGTATTGTCCTATTACTACGGTGGATCCTGCTGGAATAGTATAGTCGGCAGACGCTAAAAAACATCCAAATTTAAGGATTCTCTGGAACTCCAGACCAAAGCGGTTTTGCGGTGACGGTTGCGCCGTAGTACCGCAGAATACTGCAATAAAAGAGTTCGACCACCGCGATCCACACCGCCGCGGTGGTCAAACTCGCGTTTCCCACGATTTATTTTGACATCAACGCTTTCTGCACTGTTTTCACCGCACGCGCACTCCTGCCACGTGTTTTGTGTTACCTGTTCGATTGGTATGCTGACTTCGACTGTTGTTTTAACATAATTTTGCAAGTTATATTCACAGAATAATAGAAATCGTATCGGTGTGAATAGCTTAAAAAGAAGGAACGCGGTGTACCGCTAAGTGTCTACAGGAGCCGGCACCTCTACCTCCGCACCACGTTGGTCTGGGGGAATCCTTTAAATATCTAGATACAATCAATAATACAAAGTGTCAAAAAAAAACAAGCAACAATATGTTATTATTACTAAAATAGTAGTAGTAGTTTAGTGTCCGTATAAGTAAAATAGAAAGAAAGTTTTAGCGGCAGACGGACAAAGTAGTGAATCTATCTTTTGCATTAAAGTACGCAGGGACGCCAAAGGTTATGGGTTCCCTGGGGCACAGGTGTCTACCTGACAGGCTATTTCGTCCTTGTTAGGACTCATCCGAAAGACATAACCTGTAAGCAATTCCCAATACAGCGAAAATATGATTTCAAGATAGTTTTAAGAATAACCTGATGAAAACCAAGTATCGCCATCTGTAGAAATTAACTCAATGCATAAGATAGCCATCAGACGTGAAAACATAGAACTAACAATAAACCAAGTACGGTAGGCCAACACATCCAGTATGGGAAACGTTTTTGCGCATCCCTACACTTTTTCAATGGGTTTGTAGATTCAAATATAGATCTCGCTGTAGTAGCCCATTGGGGTACCGCACTACAATGCTTCAGGAAACCCATTACCTTTGGCGTCCTTGTGTACTTTAATTCAAAAGTTAGATGCACTACTTTTTCAGACTGCCGCTAAAGCTTTCTTTCTATGTTATTATTACTCATTATTTAGAAATTTTTCTGTCCTTAAAAATAGAGAAACTAATTTCGTATACTATGTATGAAAACTCTTATTTTCTTTAAACTTTGCTTTTTGTTAAAAAAATTTACTTCACTTTTGACACGATTTCGGAAAAATTATATTACTATAAGCCGTAAAAGCACCTACTATTATTATTCAGAATAAAAAATTTTGAAATATTAGTTATAAAAAAGGTTATCATAACTTCTTGAACGATAATAGGAAAGTGTTATTAAATTAATAGTTGTTATTATACAGAGTATCTAAACATTCTTACTTAACCTTTATAGTAAAACAAAATATTTACCCAATTTAACATCTTCGTTAACCTTTCTTGTAATTAGAGGTACTGGTGGATATAACCTCAATGACTCCATAATAACGCGTTCCAAATATTTCATCTGTAGAGTATCTGCGAAAGTGATGGGCCGCTCCCAGTCATCGTGAAAAATTTGTTTTAGTTCTGCAATTACTTTGTCTTGAATATTTAGATGCACTCCCAGAAGACAAAGAACGAAACTGGAGCCCGCCGAAGTGGTATCGTGTCCCTTAAAAACATTTTTTTTATAAAAATAAATAATTTTAATAGAGTTCTTTTAAACCTAAGAACAATTATAGAATCGTAGAAATGTCAGAAATGCTCGATTTATAACGTGGGATCGACATCAAAGTTTAATTTAAAAGCAATCAACCTGGTCATAGCTTAAACGACAAAAGATTTCGTCGTTATTTGTTTTGAATCACAACGTTTTAACTGGTATGTATCTCCAGATGTCTTCAGGTGAATAGTAAATAAGTATGGTAACTACAGCTCTATTTATACTAGCTAAATGCAGTGACGCATAACTGAGGAGGCAGAGTCATACGTTTAACTCTAAAGAGTTCTATTTATTCTAGCTAGGTATAATGATCAATAATTGGATGAGTTATGCTCATACCCGATGAGTGATGCGTTTAACTCTTACGCGGTATTATTTTAAGATTACATTTACTTAACAAAGGTTTGCAGACGTTTCTCATATCAAATGAAGGCTTACTAAAACAACCTGGGTTTTGGCGTATGGTGACAGCTTCCTTAAACTTCCTCTTTTTCTAGTGCGGTTCTTTTTGAAAGATTTCGGGTTCTGTCCACATGATCTTGGTCTCTCCTTTTTGGATATTGTTCTTATGTTCTTTAATCCTTACTTCGAGTGGTGTCTCGCCAATATAAGATTGGCCACAGTCGCAGGGGATCTGGTCAACACAATTTTTTTTGTATTTTTGGCTTGTTGGTTTCGTTCTCGTCAGGTAGCTTCTTAAAGTGTTCCTCGATCTGAATACTGTATTGATGTTGTAGCATTGTCTTGTCTTCTTATTCTCTCAGATCCTCCTTTGACACAGGGAATGTTGAGTATTGGTGGTATCTAATTTTTTGCCCTATGTTATTTTTCAGTATTGTGTTAACCAATCTCATGGGGTAGCCAGTCTTGTTGAGGTTCGTCTTGATGTGGTTAGTTTCTCTATGGAGAGCTTCGCTTGAGTTACAGAGGGTAATTGCTCTATCCTCAAGAGTTCTTACTACGCCATGTTTTGTTTTGTTTGAGTAATTTGATGCATAATTGAGATTTTGACCTGTATGCCTAGGTTCTCAGTACACTGAAATTAGGATGATGTTGCCATTTTTCTTTACGCTGACGTTTAGGAAAGGCAATTGGTTGTTTTCTTCTTTCTCCATGGTGAATTTAATTGTAGGTGCGAAGTTATTGATATGATGTAGGAGTTCCTCATCGTTTTCATTCCAAATATCGAAGGTGTCATTCACAAACCTCAGTGATATTGTGGGTTTCTTCTTTGCCTAATTAAAATAAATACAATGTGAGTCCAATACTCTTCTGTCGTTCAAGAAACATCATTGTCTACAACGTTCACACAGACACTGGCCATAACTGTCATGAACGGCAGTAGAGTTTTGGACTTGCATTGTCTTTATTGGTTGGTATTGGTTTTGAATCACTACGTTTCAACTGGTAAGTATCTCCAGTCGTCTTCAGGTGAATAGTAAATAAGTATGGTAACTACAGCTCTATTTATACTAGCTAAATGCAGTGATGCATAACTGAGGAGGCAGAGTCATACGTTTAACTCTATAATAATTTTATTATAAAGTTATGATCAGATACATAACTTTTAACTCGAACTAAGCTGTCAATCCCACATTATTAAAGGACAATTTTTGACACTTCTTCGATTTAAACGGGTCCTGGTCATGTCATGACAACAAACTGCTGCGGTCTGTTTGTGCGTTTCACCGATTTCGGATATTTTTTAATAAAGATTATTCTAAATCTATCTATCTTTTGACTAGAAAACAAAAGAGTACCAATATTTAAATATACCTCAAACATAATCGTGTTAACTTCTTCCCTAATTTCTTCGTCTGTTAGTTTGTTACCAGCTATTTGACTTGCTTCAATCATGAAATCAAGAAAAGCTAACCGTTTTTTCTCTCCTAAAATAATAATTTTAGAAAATATTAAGCATGCATACGACAACAAAAAGCATGGTTGAAAAGTCAGTATTGTAAAATATCTACGGGACTTTGGGACGCTAGGCACATCTACAGGGTGATTCCTAAGTTGATACTTCTTTTTTAGCTGTGTATAGAAGACATTAAAATAAACAACATTTTTAAATGCCTTTTTTCAATAAACTTAAAAATATGCGAGATACAGAAGTAAAATATCTAAGTGCGGGCTTAATCATCAAAACATAGCTTTCTATACTTTATGTTGTTTGGGTTTCTTCGTCATGCAATTTACGTTATCAATCCGCTGCGGTGTGTTTTTTTGAATCAAGTTAATTTTAAATTAGTGACACGCGAAAATTGTAATATTGAAACACAATGAACTAGCAGATATGGTGCTAATTTACGGTGAGTGTGGCAAAATGCTTCGAGTTTATACGCAATAAGTACCTACCTTAGTTTTGAGTTTTTTTAAAAAAGATATTTGATAATGTTGTTTATTTTAATGCCTTCTATAGTCAGCTAAAAAAGAATATTAACTTAGGAATCACCCTGTATTATAATGTTTATGAAATTGTATTTTTTCTTCTATTTTTTTTAATGATATATAAGTGATAACGCACGGGTGCAGATCTATCGGGACTACTGTACCTCATTTTATTTTATCTTCTACCAAATATAGTTTAAAAATTATTTGAGCTGTGCATTTTCATTGGCATTGAAAAGCAAAAAATGAGAATATGGTCACTCGTGACTAATTTTTAACTAGTTTTATTTTAAATTTTACCGGTATCGTTTTCTTCGATGTCTTCCAAATCATCACGAATATATTTGTAATTTTCAGTTTTCTCGTTTGACACCTTTGATTCATTTTTCTCTTCTGCTTTAATAGCTTCTCTATACAAACTTATCTCACCTTGAGCTTTTCTAACAAAGTAGTTTTCCTTCTTTCTTTTAATTACCTAAATGGAATAAGTTTTATTGGTTAATTGAAAGTTTGCTGTTTCATGTAAATACATAAACATCATTAAAATTCATCTGTCCTTTTTTCTAGAGATTTTCGGTAAGAAAACTTACGCTTCACACAAGTTCAAATAAATACGTATTTTGTCAATTTCAATTCAAATCTTTATTTCATTTATTTACTATTTTCAAATGTATTATACCAGACAGTGGCGTATGTAGGGGTTGGAGGGGTGGCTGCAGCCCGGCAGTCTAAAGGTGTTTAATAGTCTAAGTGCAAACTAATTTTTCGTCTTACACCTTTTACTAATATTTTATATTCGGCCACATTCCGCTAGATTTTAACCAGATTTCATAGCACCGTTCGTTTGTTAAAAACGACGAATTATTATGAATTAAAATTTTAAGATATCGAAATTTTGAAAAATTTAAAACTTTCTTGAAGTCTAAATAAAAATATTTCTTACCCTTCTGGTTAGATTGTGAATTATTTCTAAGAGTTTGGTCTGTTCAGTTGCCATACGGGTCCACTTAAAAATGAACTCTGGTCTCAACCACACCTTATAGTGTCTTAAGTGAAGAATGTTGCACATACTGTAATATTATTAACAATAATAATAAAACTGTAGATTTTTAAAAATATTTAATCTTAACTGCTGGACAATTGCTTTCGAGCAAGAAAAATTTCGCCTAAATTTAACAGTTAATATTTTCTGAACCAGATATGATATCGACCTACGGTTTTGAATCGTTGATAGATTCATCCCTTGGGAAACAATTGTCAATATTGAATTTTCTTTAACTGTCAGAAAATTTTATATACAGGGTGTTAAAGAACACGATGATTTTTGCTCCAATTTTAATGGCGTGTAACTTTCACAATAATATTTTTAAATTTTATCACTCTACGTCAATTGAATCACTGGTTCATAGCAAAGAAAGTAATTTGTTAAATTTTTGATATCTGCTATATTTTAAAAAATACCGATTTTTTTGGAAAACCGTGCTTTATTTCAACTTATTGGTAGCTAGATCTCACTGTGCGTTGTATCATGCAAACTTTGCGAGTGATTTTTATACCTTATGAAGAGCTTGATTATGTTCAGTAACAATAGTTGTACCTAAATGTTTGGTTTATGAGTATAGTGTTAGAAAGTTAGAAATTAATAAATACATTTTTTCCAAAAATTAAATTAAAAAAATTATCTTTGTTAAAATTTTGTAAACGCACTGTATAATATACCTGTAGTGCGATATAAAAACCAAAAAATAAGAAAAAATGACCTAATCTAGGGACGAGTACTTTCCAATATAAAACAGTCATGAAAAATTGTGAGATACTCATAAACGATAGACATATAGGTGTTTATAACTACGCCACTGTACATCATAACATTTAGGTACAACTATTGTTACTGAACATAATCAAGCTTTTCATAACGCATAATAATCACTCGCAAAGTTTGCACGATACAACGCACAGTGAGATGTAGCTACCAATAAGTTGAAATAAAGCAAGGTTTTCTAAAAAAATCGGTATTTTTTTAAAATATAGCTGATATCAAAAATTTGACAAATCACTTTCATTGCTATGAACCAATGATTCAATTGGCGTACAGTGATAAAATTTAAAAATATTATTGTGAAAGTTACACACCATTAAAATTGGAGCAAAAATCATCGTCTTCTTTAACACCCTGTATATAAAATATTCTGACAGTTAAAGAAAATCCAACATTGACATTTATTCTCCCAGGGATGAATCTATCAACCACCCAGAACCGTAGGTCGATATCATATCTGGTTCAGAAAATATTAACTGTTAAATTTAGGCGAAATTTTTCTTGCTCGAAAGCAATTGTCCAGCAGTTTATTTTTATTTCATAACATGTTTTAAATTTAAATAAATATCAGTTTAAAAAACTTATCGGTTACTCTGTGCCAATATATTTTAATTTAGTAAAGTAAATCCCTAATTTGGTTAATTTTATGTGACTATGAAAATATTCGCTTTTGTTTTCTTCCACCAATCAACTCTTGTACGCCAGGGAGGGCGTCCCCTCATTCCTTCACATATGTCTGCCCCAGGCATCCTGACGATGTAGTGATAATACGAAACGACCACAATAGTATAGTGAGCAAAAAACAAAATATGGAATCGTTTCATTTTATACTGTTAAATATCACTCCTTTTAAGACCTTGATAAATATTTTATAAAACAATTCAAAATTATTGCAATAAATTTAATGGTAGGAGACAACAACAGAGTAAACTATACTACTGTTGGGTTGTACAAAGAATTTTAATAATAATTATTTAACCGGCAAGTTTGACTGTGACAGACGTAACATTAACAAAAATAATTTTATCACAATCATACTGGCCCGGTTACCTTAATTTTTAATTAACTAATCATGCACCTTTGAATGTGAGTAGGTATATAATGCCTGTCATTTATGTCACAGTCAAACTTTCCGGATAAATAATTATTATTAAAATTGTTTGTGCAACCCGACATAAGCATTTCAATCATAAAAGTACTATTTCGGCAAGCAGACATAACATTGTTTTTTTTTTATATTCTCGGTCAATTTAACTTACTCCATAACTGCTTTGGCATATGTAAATCCTGTATCATCTTCTTTTGTTTTTTCTACACCCATAGCAGTTTCTAAAAAAATTATGTTAAGCTAGATTGAATAAAATTATAAAAATTGGTTTTTGGCATGGATTTATGTTATACCGGGTGCATCATGGAAATTCAACAGGTGATGCTGCGGACACCAGCATTAATTGGACTTGTCAACCTGTAATTTGTGTATATAATATAAGACTAAATATTCGTCCAATAATAAAATATCGATTATAAATCATAAATACCTACCCAAAAGAATATCTACTGTAGTTCCACTCATATAGTCGTGAATGTCAAAAATTTTGCTCTTCTCAGACTCTAATTGCTTTAACAAAATTTGAGCATTTTTGTTAAACACAGACATGAACGATTTTAAAATTGATGAATGGAATGTTGGTGCTATCATTTTTCTATGCGATCGCCATTTTTCTCCTGCAACGATTATTAATAATAACGCTTAAATAAAGGCTGATGGATAGGTTAGTGTATTACAGACCCTACACTTTATGTTCACTTAGTTTATAATAATACTTATACTAGATAATTCTTACCGCTACTAATAAGGAGGCCATCTCCTAGCCAGGGCTCGAAAAAGTCGTATTCTGGCGATTTTTGTAAATGAACGTTGCTTCCTAATATAAGCTAAAAATTGAAGAAGAAAGTCTGAAATATTGCACATATTTCAAAAACTACTTAATACAATTTTACTAAAATTGGCACATCCATTATAGTTTCGGCACTTCTAGGAAGAATGAAGACGTTTTTGTAATTTTATTGTACAGGGTCGTCTAAACTAGACTGAACAGCCTATTTTGAGTAACCCTGTATTTTTATTAAAACCAGTATAGCCATCTTGTTTATGCTTGACCGTAGAATTTAAAACTAGTTCTAAAATTGTGGAGTAAAGTTGTGGTTTTCCCAATAGAACACCACGTATATTTTTTATTTTTATGAAACATCTTTCTTTCCTGATTATAAAAATATATTGTTTGTTTATACAAGCTTATTTCATTGTCCATATTTTAGCTGGTATTATAGGTTATAATAATTATTGGATTGTGTATCTTTTTATTGAAAACCTTACGATCAAATTTCTTTTGCAGTTATTACCCGAAGAAATTATTCCAGAATTAAAAATTATTTTTCAGGTTGAAATAATATCTGGTTTTAATAGGAGTGTGTAATTTTTTCAACCCAAAGTTTTCAAATCAGTGGATAGGCAGGAAAGGTAAAATTAAGTAGACTTAAAGACCCTAGACTTTAATCCTCTGGACTGGGATATTAAAGATTTAAAGTTTTGTATTAGAAATATGGAACGTATGTTTTCTAATTAATCCTGTACAAACATAAAAACGGTTTATTCCTCCCTAAGTCTGCGGTTTTTAACTATACCGGGTATTGCATCGTCGAGCGGGACATAGGAAATCCCATGTAATTTTAAATGGGGTCAATTATTAACTTCCCTAATTATTTTAGAGAAAAATTCTATTTAGGTTTATTAAAGAGCACTAAAACCCACATTCAAAAGAATAACTTTAGATATTTTTGATGAGCCCGTTTACGGGTTATCGCCGATTTCTTTTTAACTATTTCTCCTTTTTATGGCCCCGTATTTGCGGGCACCAGTCGAGGTAAAACATGACTGTCAAATAAAGTTGCCATTTTGAAATGTGTGCTTTATTGTTATAAAAACTCGTACATCGAAAATATTAAAGGTGTATTTATGAGTACAAATTAATCTGAATAAAACTAAAATAAGGTATCCAATTACAAGGTTAATTATGACATTTTACATGTTTCAATATTTTACTAATTAATAGGTAGGTACTATTAAATTGTTAGAACTTTAGGATTTAAAAAGATGTTCAAATATTCCTCCATTGACTGCTTGACAATAACCGAGGCCATCATAAAATTCTCTTCTTACATTCGCTAGTTGATAAACTAAAATTCTATTTCATTTTTTAACTCGTCTAGATTTGGGTATTTTTTATATTTGTATATCCTGTTTTTTAAATGGCCCCAGAGAAAGAAATCATTTGGCGATAAATCAGGAGACCTGGCTGGCCAATTTACTGTATGATTTAAGCCAATAACATTTCCATTAAAAGCACGATTTAAATATTCCCGGATAGCCAGGGTACTATGTGCCGGGCAGCCATCCATTTGGTACCAAACTTTCTGATTTTCCCTGGCGGCATCATGTAAAGTAGGTAAAATATGATATTCAAGTAGTTCCAAAAAATAATTCTGCATTTAAATTTCGTGTAAGAAATAATGGTCCGATAATATTTTCTCCGAAAATCCCAGCCCAAACATTAACTTTTTGTGGATATTGCGTCCTTGTTTCGACAAACCTGTGTTGGTTTTCTTTGCTCCAATATCGATAATTTTGAACATTGTTTTCATTGTTTAAGGTGAATGTGCATTCGTCAGTGAAACAAATGTTTTTTAAAAATTCCCTATCCATGTTTGCTCTTTCAATCATACCAAAACAAAACTCCTGTCGTCGTATTTCGTCCTTATCTCTTAGCTCTTGGTGCTTTTCATATTTGTATAAATAATATTTATGTCGTTTCAAAGCTCGTAACGCTGTGGTGTGATCTAATCCTATGTCATCCTCAAGTTTCCTAGTGCTGATCTTCCCATCATTTTCTTCCACGCACAATAAAACTTGCAAGTCCCTATCATTTCTTGCATCTCTT
Source organism: Polydrusus cervinus (assembly GCA_935413205.1). Taxonomy (NCBI): domain Eukaryota; kingdom Metazoa; phylum Arthropoda; class Insecta; order Coleoptera; family Curculionidae; genus Polydrusus; species Polydrusus cervinus. Next base: position 17,861,310 of record OW284514.1, on the reverse strand, counting down.
CTTTGTTCCTGCCTTTCTTCACATCTGCAGTTATTTATTACAGTGCCTTTTGTCTCAAATTTCTTGATAGTCCTTTCGACTGTAGATTTTGCAGGTATCGGTCTATTCGGATACAGATCAGCAAACATGTCTGACACATTTTGATAACTATTTCCTTGATAATACCATAATCATCAATATTTTTTCTTCAGAAGTGTAATTCATGGCTAATATTTTCGATGTACGAGTTTTTATAACAATAAAGCACACATTTCAAAATGACAACATCTTTTACCTTGACTGGTGCCCGCAAATACGGGGCCAAAAAAGGAGAAAAGTTAAAAAGAAATTGGCGATAACCCGTAAACGGGCTAATCAAAAATATCCAAAGTTATTCATTTGAATGTGGGTTTTAGTGCTCTTTAATAAACCTAAATAGAATTTTTCTCTAAAATAATTAGGGAAGCCAATAATTGACCCCATTTAAAATTACATGGGATTTCCTATGTCCCGCTCGACGATGCCACACCCGGTATATGTAGATGTGTTAATTTTCAAACAATTATATCAGAAGTTATAAGTACTTATATTATTTTAATCTGGCCACTTTTTATAAAAAAATATTAATTATTCGAGTATTTTGGTGGCACTTTTTTCAAGTAAAAAATATACCTATTTAATAAATAAAATATATTCAGGATGTTTACTTATATTTCAGATTTAATATAATATTATTAATAGAGCTACATTACCTCAATATCCTTGGGATTTACTAATCCTACATAGGCTGTTGTACCAAAATAAATTTTTAAAATGTCACTGTTAAATTCCTCATATAGTCGTAGAACTTTTGTCATCATTTCTTAAATAAAAGATAAATTTAACAATTTAAAACTTTTGGATTGGTGTATAATCGTCGTTCTTACTACGTATAGGCCTCTATCTCAAATTTTTAGAATTGCGGTTTAAAGAATACTTTGTGATGTTTATTTTGACGATACAAATTTCTTACTGTACTTTATTTGTCCCAAATAAATCAATATACAGGGTGATTCCTAAGTTGATACTTCTTTTTAACTGTGTATAGAAGGTATTAAAATAAACAACATTTTCAAATACCTTTTTTCAAAAAACTCAAAAATAGGCGAGATAGAGATGTAAAAAATCTAAGGGCGGGCCTGGTCATCAAATCATAGCCCGCTATAGTTTCTGTTGTTTTTCTTATCTCTTATAAGAATTAGTCATATGGATAGTGTTGAGCAATCCGCTGCGGTGTGTTTTTCTGAAGCAAGTTAATTTTAAATTGGTGATACGTGAAAATGGTGGAATTTGAAAACAATTAACTAATAGATATGGTGCTAATTTACTGTGAGTGTCGCAAGTGCGGATGTTTCTTCGAGATTATACGCAGAACGGGCAAGTTAGGCAGAACCATATTTGATTCGTAGTATAATAAATTGTTTTAATGTCTTCTATACACAGCTGAAAAAGAAGTATCAACTTAGGAATTACCCTGTATGAGACATTTATTTTTAATACATTTATAAGTTTTTTGTTATAACTAAGCTAATTATAATTCGGCCATGTTATGCCAAAAGTAACCAACTCTCAATGTAGATACATTGTATAAAATTATTTGCTTTTAGAATAATAAAACTGCATTATAATTTAATTGAAAACTATTAAATAGTTTAGTGTTAGTTTTGAAAAAATTAGGAAAATTTAAATAATTAAAAAATTAATTAAATGGAATTGTTGTGTTGTGTTGTTGGTTGGTTGCTTTTTACATAACAGGGCCGAATTAGGATTCCATAGTAAAAACACTAAAATATTGATATTAATAAAGCTGTAAAATAAACACGGTGTGTTATTCAGTTACTTCAATTTGTAATAATATTAAAAACGTCTGTTCCTAACTTTATATGGGTATAACTCAATTTTGACAAAAATAATAATAACATCGACGTTATAATCTGATAAATATAATAGAAACTTTCTTTAATTCCTTTAAACTTTATATGGGTATAACTCAATTTTGAAAAAATAATAATAACATCGACGTTATAATCTAATAAATAAAATAGAAGCTTTCTTTAATTCCTTTATATCAGACTATTTTCGACCTAAATATCGTTCAGTTCAGCAGAAATTTTTTTAAAACTTTATTATTTGTTTATTAGAATCTTTAAATTAGTAAAATAATAAGATATTTTAAAAATTATTTCAAATGTGCATATCCGAAACTTTTTTAACAGATTTTGTTTTATATTAATAATTTGGATATAATTTGGATATAATTTTGCTGATTATATTATTATTAATACCGGGTCAAGCATCGTGATTGGAAACATAGAAAATCCAATACAAGTTTTAGACTGTTCAAATATTTGCTCCCTTGTTGATTAACCTAACTCTAGAGCGGGACTGTAGGGAAACTTTTTTAGGGTATCTGCCTGTTAAGTGCACATACGGAGTTTTTATTGGAATTCAATTTCAAAAATTTCAATTCAAGGTGACCAGCATTGATTGGACTTGTCAGCCTGTGATTTGTTATTGTCAAATGTAATTTGTAAACGGTAGGCTTTTTAAAAATATTTAACAGATACATTTTAAACTGAATTTAACTAACATTTTTAAATAAAATGAACATTATTTTTAAAACTGTTGCATTCTTGTGTAAAACCAAACGCGATCCTATTCAAATAAGTTAAGATCGGGTTGTCCAAAATTTTTCAAACTCTTCATGTGCACTTAACACAGAAAGATCCTAAAAAAGGTTTTCTACAACTCCACTCTAAAGTCAAGAGGGTAGCAAATATTTGAACAGTCTAAAACTTGCACGAGATGTCATATGCATCCAACCACGATACACCACCCGGTATATGTTTACGATGTCAATAGATTTATTTAGTGTAAACATCAAGTAAACATCAAACTTTATAGGTGCGTAAATTGAATTTGACTTTACCTTTTACCTATTGTTAAAAATAATAAAAGAATAATATTAATACCGTTCGGTGTCATTCCAAGTGCTTCTAATGTATTGCCTATAATCGGATAAGGCTTAGGACCAGGAATTTTCTTAGTCATTTTTATTTGACGTAGCGATAAAAACCAGAAGTGGTATATGGTAAGAAATGTGACTACACCAAGTAAAACTGTTAACAGTGATCCTGGGATCACCGAACCTGTTGTGCCTAATGGTTCTGCAGCCTGGAAAAAATAAAAAAGGAAACTGATTTTCTGGAAATAGGTATCATATAATATGAACACAGATCGATATATTGTCTTCCACTTATAAATAGAGATATGTTTGTACGGGGCAGCTCGTGAATGGAAAAATATATATAAACCCTGGTATCAAAATAGTATCAAAGTCTGACTTATGCTTTATAATTTTCAACTGTAAATATATATACAGGGTGTCCCAGGTAAGGATGTACTTTACAGGGATCTCCTAAGCCATAGAAGAAATAGAAAAAGTTGCGCCATACCAAAATCTGCAACACTGTGTTTTCAAATTAAAAAAACTCCGAATCTTTCCGAAATATTCGGGCAAAATCGATTTTTCGCTATTTCGTTTTAATTTTTTTCTTCCTCTATTTGAAGAGATATGTATATAAAAATAAAGTATACATTCTCATTATCTTTTTTTTCTTTATAAGTTGGTGTAATTGGATTTTTAATTTGACGTTTGGTTATTTCAAAACCATCATCAACAAATAAAAACGCCTGCAAGGGTGAAGACTGAGGATTCTCAGTCTCGTATATTATGACCTGCATGTCGTATCGGTTGGAAAGCCAATATTGGATCTCAATATCCTTGTCTGTACTATAAAGACATCTATTGACGCAGAGGAAACCCCCAAAAACAAAAAGCATAATGCAGGCGGGAGCCAACCTAAATATTTTAAATTGAAAGAAGCTCCCCAAAAGGAAGAACAATCCACAAATTTCTGTTCATGTAAGAAAGACAACAAAGAACATTGGTCCTTTCAGTTAAGATTCGGATCAATTGTTAGACCTAAAAGTCCGAGCGGACAACCCTTTCATAACCAACAAATCAAGGTCAATATCAAGATTTCGCCTACCCTTAGCAATATGAATATACGTTTTGTGAACTATTAAGGTACAAGGATTTTTTAGTAGGTAAACCATTTTAGAAGAAATTTTATACCGTTGTTGCATACGTGTTTAAGTTTTTTATGGTTTGAACGCCGGTCATGCCCGATGCAAGTGACTTTCTATTTGTTTAAAAAACCCTAAAGAGAGACTCGCCTTACTCCAAATTCTTCCATTTTGCTCATAATGCTTTACAGAGTGGACTGCACTACTGAGGTCGCAAAATAATCCAGCAGGACACTCTCCATGCTCTATATGTTCAATCATTTGTTAATAAAAATGTTGGATTGCGCTCACAGTAGAAAGTTCCCGACAAAACCCAAACTCAACAAGACTTAGTAATTTTCGTCTTCTTAGATCCCATCATCAGTAAATCAACATTATTTACAGGTTTTATATTGAAAATATAGAAATTATCATAAAATAACGTTATTACTATAAGAATTGGAAATAACGAAGTCAAGTTTATTTATTTTAATGAAATACATCATAATCATAAACTGAACTACGAATTGGCCTATTATTAACATATTTCCAATATTTTTGTATATCAGGTGCATCCATATTAATAGCCCCAAACAAAAAGTTTACATTATCAAAAGCTCCCAGGTAAAGGTGGTTGGCAGTTTTAGCTTTAAGAGTTAAATTTCTTATATCGGTAGGAACTAAACCCTTAACTTTTTTAACGACTATTCCATATAGAAACACATCTTCAAGAAACAAGAACGCAGTATTTTGACCTTCCTTGTAGAGGTTAAATAAGACATCTGGTGAAAACAAGACCCAGGCACCAATACAATACGGTGGAAAGTTTGAATCAGGATATTCCTCTTCGGTAACCATCCATTTTGAATCGCTTTTTCTATCAGGCTTGTTCTTTGATAAAACGATGCATTGAAGCAAATTTTCTGCTCCAAATGGCGATAAATCATTGACCAGATAATTTTTCATTAAAGGCATATTAACAAATACGTCGTCGTCAGTTTTTAATATATATATAGCATTGGGACAATGATAAACTGCGTATTTCAGCGTCATCATAGTTTTATATGTAAGGTTTCTGTAGGAATCAATAAAATTTCCTTGAATAATGTCTCCAAAATTTTTGTCCTCTTCCATAATGAACGTCTCTTCCAAATTGTTTATTGAACTTCCTACTATAAATAATAGTCGAATCCTACTATCTTGTTGTCCCCATGAATTTCTTATAATAAATCTTCTCTTAACATTTTGCATTGCCGAAGTTACCAAAACTAATAACAATACACTAGAATTGTGGCACTTGTTTGGTTGATTTCTTCGAAACTCAAAATTTTCCAAGTCAATTAACTTCTTATAATCAGTTGGTCCTAATTCCTTAACAGGAAATTTATTTTTTTGTGATTTAAGCCATAATCTATGATAGTGCTTAAAAGGATAATACAAACAGTTATTGTTATTAATATTGTTATTAATATTGTTATTAAGTGTTATTTTTTCTGGAATAGCAGATGTAAGTAAATAACACATCCAGCATAAGACAATAAAAATGGCAGTCAACAGTAACATTTTTTGAAATAGGCTGCAATGTTCTTGAACTCCTACAAAATTATTTATGTTTAGTTTTAATTTATTTACTGTAAGATGTTTATCGATCTAACAAGTAAATACCACAATTTTTTTGTGTTCTGTCCGTTTTTTTTTATTAAACAGAATTTAATTAGAACTTATGGTTAATAAAATATATTACATTATACAGGTTGGAATTTTTAACTGGAATAAATTCAGTATTAGAAAGCCCCTTTATTTGCGGAGAAAATAAGGAAATACGGGTGCCTTTATTTTTAGTTTGTAAACTTTTTTCGTCCCGGCATAAAATTTACCCCTCTTTTGGGGGTAGAAACCGCCCCCAACTTTTTTTTCTCAAACGTTAAGGTATGTATTGCGATAGCTAGTTGGAAAGGGAATAAAAAAAGCAATACGACATACTATTTACTTTTGCATTTGGGTAATGTAGAAAGCCGGAAAAAAATTAAAACCGGCCGTTTTAGCAACAATTCATACTACAATTTTGAATGTAGCAGCGCAGGCTGGCTAAAAAAAACATGTTATTGATAAGGTTTGTTTAGTTAATGCCGCATTCCAGTGGTACTTTTTGTTATTGGTTTTGGCAAAAAAAAAATGGGCAACATTTCCCACAATTTTTACAATAAAAAAAAATTGCGTCTAGATTACCGAAATGCAAAAGTAAATAGTGGGTCGTATTCCTCTTTTTATTCCCTTTCCAACCTTTACATTTGAAAAAAAAAAGTTGGGTGCAGTTTGTACCCTCAAAAGGGGTAAATTTCCTGACAGAATAAAAAGTGTACCAAACTAAAAATAAAGGCACCCGTAATTCCGTATTTTCTCCGCAAATAAAGAGGCTTTCTAATACTGAATTTATTCCACTTAAAAATTTCATTCTGTATGTATATGGAATAATTGTATCTTCTCAATTACATAACTGTTTATTAAAATCATTTTACTAGTTGAAATAAATTTAAAAAAAAATAAAATTCTTTTAATTAAATAATTACTGGATAATCATTTAGATTTTCATTAATATTTGAAACGTGAGATTTTTTTAATTTTGAAAAATCTTACTACTGTTGATAAACAATAATTACCTTTTTTTATCTTATTAACTAATTTAGGCCATTGTGATGTTCTTCTACGCTGCATCTAGATACTTTTCTTAAAACTTATTTGTTAGTATTATATAACTCCTGAAAAATGCACCATTATTATCTTGCATAACCCACGACCTAATCATAGAATAACATTTAAGTGGTGTGACGTAATCTACATTATAATAATTATATTAGGTTGACAACTCTGTCAATGTCGACGTCATCATAACCAAATCGAGATCATGACACAGAGGAATAATATAGCTATACAGGGTGATTCCTAAGTTAATACTTCTTTTTTAGCTGCGTATAGAAGGCATTAAAATAAACATTTTCAAATACCTTTTTTCAAAAAACTCAAAAATAAAGTATGTAGGTACTTACATTCATTTATTACACTACGAATCAAATACGGTTCTGCCTAACTTGCCCGTTGAATAATATTAAGAAAACTTCTGGGTGTAGGATGAGCCCGCAAGGAAAAGCGTTCTGCGTATAATCTCAAAGAAACATCCGCACTTTTACGACACTTATAGTAAATGAGCACCATATCTATTAGTTCATTTCAAATTTTACCATTTTCACCTATCATCAATTTAAAATTAACTTGCTTCAGAAAAGCACACCGCAGCGGATTGCTCAACACTACACGTATACTAATATCGTCGTACTAATAAGAGATAAGAAAAACAACAGAAGCTATAGCGGGCTATGATTTGATGACCAGGCCCGCACTTAGATTTTTTACTTCTTTATCTCGCCTGTTTTTGAGTTTTTTGAAAAAAGGTATTTAAAAATGTTGTTTATTTTAATGCCTTCTATACACAGTTAAAAAGAAGTATCAACTTAGGGATCACTCTGTATACACATTATTGGCTGCACCATATAATGCCCTATGACAGGAACTAATCAATTGGTATGGTTAGTATTGAGTGGTGAAGTATGACAAAATTTTTTACTAATTTTTCGAGTATTTATTAAATGCTGTCTCTTTCTGATATATCAACCTTTTAAAGTTCCTTTCTGAATGCACTTCTCGTATTATGTACATATAAGTATTATTTTTACCGGTGGTACCGGTTGAGCCGAATCGCGTTCTTAAATTGCCTATTGTGTTACCGCTTGGACATAAATCGTGTTTTTTATTCGTGGTGGATTTCTGTTCATTTCTATCAATATCAACGAGAGAAAGAGAGATACTCTAAAATAATTAACCAACAGAGTTAATAACCTCATTCCGTCAGCTGTCAATCATAAGTTTATCAGTTTCACCACTGGTTGACTTCACCGGTAAAAATAAGAATATACCTTATCTTATGTTCCACAGACAGTAGCTTCATTATCTACTGTTTTATACAATAAAAGTAATTCTTTCAGTTTTAACATCCGACAACCGCCGGCCCTGGCCCGTTATTTAACTGTGTGTACAGTGGCGTATTTGGGGGGGGGGGGGGGGGGGGGGGGGCAGTCCCCCCCCTCGAGCCTCCTAGTTCGACTCTAAAAATCTAATTGCAACCTAATTTTTGAACGCTTGGACACTTAATTTAAATCTTTAAATAATGTATTCTTGGCTTAGATTACAAAGGTTTTGTAGGAAAAGTTTAGCGTTTAAACGTTTTCTTCTAATAGTCCTATTTTATATAGAGATTAAGGTTTCAGACGCATATCGTTTCAGTTATTGATTTTTGATTCAATTTTAAAGGAAAACGAGTAAAAAGAATAATATATAGTATTTTTCCATTATATACTTGTCTCTTCCATTTTCTCTTTTTTCGAGCTATTTTAAATCAACAAAAATATAACCCAATGCAATAAAATATTTGCACAACAAACCAAAAAACAATTAATTGAAACATTTTTTATGGAAGAAGTGTGATAATTAATTGATAATAACAAGAATGCTTTATTATGAATATACAAAACGGCACTTACGACGGAGTATTTCAAAAGCTAAGCATTTGCACCAAAAACTCCTCTTAGATCTACGCTCCTAAAATATACATGATTTCTGAAAAAATCAGCAATTTTGGCGTGGTGAGCGATATTTACTTTATTTTTAATAATGAAAGACCGAACCCGAAAAATGCTGGTTACAGTCATAGCATACGTCTATGTTAAAATTTTGGATTGTTACCAATATTTATATTTTCACAAAAATAAAATAAGTATGTTTTTTTTTTAAATAAAGAGCCAGCTAGGAATATCAAAAAAAAACATTTACAAAAACAAATTTAATCCAACCATGCAAAGGGGGGGGGGGGGGGAAGGTAATAATTTAATTTTAGAAATTTGATAGGGCGTGGCCCTGAACATTTTTCGCCTGCGGCGCTTTCCGCCTTCTTCACTGGGTACAATGTCATGAAATACATGTGTAGTCCCGACGGTCCCTCTCTCCAGAAAAAAAAATTCTACTTACACCCACTGAGCCCCCCCCCCCCCCCCCCCCCGAGCATATTTTCTTGCTACGCCACTGTGTGTGTATTTGTAGCGCACTCGGCCGGCCGTCATTATCTCTCCGGCAATTGCTGCCTAAATGTATCCATTAATATGGATCCATCACTTACTTACGTATCTACTTTTCGAAATTGACAAGTGTTTATGTCACTATGGTTATAGTGCCAAAGTAACAGAACATAAGTCTGATAAGACATTATAATTATTGTCGCTGTGGGTTATAGGTTATTAAGATGATTTTTTCTGTCAGCGGTTACATAAAACTGAAAAAAGTATTCAAGAAATATATTTACATGCAGAGCAAAACATCGCCATATAGATCTAAATCAGCCTGTAGGAAGATAAAAGGTAATTGTTTATATTTAATTTTAATAGTTATTTTTAATAATTTTTGTTATAGTAATCTAATGTATGAACTTTTAAAAATTTCATGGTTTTGGGCTATTCTAGGTTAGTTGTTTTTTATTTGAATCAAGACATTTATCACAGAGCCTCTATATGCAGTGCACGAAATGGTGCGGAAATTAAAGATACAAAACTCAAATACATTCTTTCCGAACTATTTGTTAAGTATTTTCTGACAAAACTAAAGATTCGTCCACAAAAAATGTACTTTCTCTTTTCAAAAATCTCCAGTTTACCACTAACTTTTAGATAATTACTACAAGATTTAATTCAAAAAATGTATATTCAAAATGAACTTTTGTACTTATTTACTTGTTTTTTTTGACCCAATCCCCAACCCCAATCGACCTTAAAACTTTTATTTTACGCAACTGATATGTAAAAATAATAGTTACATCTTCCTTAAATGGTGGAAAATGAACATCCTACATTAGATCAGATAACATTATAAGCTATTAAATTGTTTTGTTCTGTTTTAAGGTTATGTTTTTTCATTTTTTTGCACAGAAAAAGGGATTGTTCGGTCTTTTTATGCAGGCAGGCATTTTAGCAGAAAAATTTATCAAAACGGCTATGTTCTAAAAAAAGAATTTGTCCATTTTTATTAATAAATATACCGCTTCTGTCTGTTATTCTGCAAAAGGCCGAATGTAAGAGAGACAGATACATCATCAAAGTAAATTTCTGTAAATATAAGGAATGACTTGAATTAACAAATATGTTAGTGTAATTTTGGTATATATATTTGACAACGAAATTAATTTATTTTCAATTGTTTTTTATTATCATTCTCACAAGTTCATGGCAACTTAAAAGACAAGCTATCTCAAATTTAATTTTAAAACAACTTAAATATTTATTTTCAAAATTTTAAGTAGAGTCGTAGAAAGAAATACAGGGTGTCCCGAAATTAGGTGACAATATTTTAAGGGGATAAAGTACATCCAAAAATAGGACTAAAATCCTCTATTAATATACCTTGAAAAACGCTTCGTTATGGGGCTAGAGCCCCCCGAATGGAAGCTATGATAAGCGGTTATTTCAAAATATCTCAGAAACTGATTGAAGTATCAAAACAAAATTTGATACATGTTTTACCCATGACAAGACGCAATAAACGGTTCGTTTAGTTTAGGTGTATTTCTTCCAGTGGCGTCCCACTGGGTAGGTAGTGAGGAGAATATTGCCCTAATTTTTTTATTTCTAGGATTTTTTAACGTTGGGTGCAATTTTTAAAAGCACTGAAGTCTTCTATTAAAAAAGGTACTCCTGCTTCATTTCGGTAGGATTCACCATTTTTCAGTAAAATCGATTTTAAAATTTTCGGTTTTTTCCAAGCCGTTGAAAAGGCTAAGGTGTTTTTTGCATATCTCAGCAAACACTTGATATTAAAACATGAAATTTATTAAAAGTTCTACTAGCGACAAGGCATATTTATTTAGGGATGTAACATTAAAATATTTTTCCAGTGGCGTCGCACGGAGTTGAGCCTAAAGTAAATATTACCATTTTTTTTTGAGGGGCTTTCCTTTCATAATATTTTCAAATTCTCTGTGCCTCACAAAACATAACACTCAGGTCTAGATTTTGCTTCCAACAAAATGGAAATCATTTCGAACATTTGCTTAAGAATTAGTTTCCCGTGAGGTTTTACAATTAAATTGGATTTGCAATTTGTTATTCGTTTTTGTTTTATTTTAAGTCTCTTATAAAAATAAATATTTAAAAAACAAGGTCTAAAAATCTGTTGAAAACCTTATATTCTGTCAAATTACAATAATAAAAGGTGTTATTAACAAAAAATTTAAAAATTTAAAAAAATTACATTAAACGTATGAAAGCCCCTCAAAAAAAAAAAATAGTAATATTTACTTTAAGCTCCACCCCGTGCGACGCCACTGGAAAAATATTTTAATGTTACATCCTTAAATAAATATGCCTTGTCGCTAGTAGAATTTCTAATAAATTTCATGTTTTAATATTAAGTGTTTGCTGCGATATGCAAAAAAACACCTTAGCCTTTTTAACGGCTTGTAAAAAACCGAAAATTTTAAAATCGATTTTACTGAATAATGGTGAATCCTACCGAAATGAAGCAGGAGTACCGTTTTTTAATAGAAGACTTCAGTGCTTTTAAAAATTGCATCTGGCGTTAAAAAATCCTATAAATAAAAAAGTTGGGGCAATATTCTTCTCAGTACCTACCCAGTGGGACGCCACTGGAAGAAATACACCTAAGCTAAACAAACCGTTTATTGCGTCTTGTTATGGGTAAAACATGTATCAAATTTTGTTTTGATACCCCAATCAGTTTCTGAGATGATTTGAAAAAACCGTTTATCATAGCTTCCATTCGGGGGGCTCTAGCCCCATAACGAAGCGTTTTTCAAGGTATATTAATAGAGGGTTTTAGTCCTATTTTTGGATATACTTTAACCCCTTAAAATATTGTCACCTAATTTCGGGACACCCTGTATATAGTACAACTCGAGTAGATTGTCCATATTACGCTGGAGAGTTTGAGCACTCCGCTTACGGCATCGTGCTCAATTTACTTCCTAGTAGTACAATTATAAATTCTTTAGGCAGTCAAGAAGTTACATCAATTATTAATGTTTTTGTAGGAATTCAAGGACATAAGTTATCAGGAATAGTAATTTTGCTAACAGTCATTTTAACTGTAGTATGCTGGATACTTTACATCACACTTTATTTATCTTTACCTGTTGTTGTTGTTGTTCAAAACGAAATAAATAATGAAAGCCTATGTTTATATTACCCTTCCAAACACTATTACAGATTGTGGCTTAAACCAAGAAGAAACGTATTTTCAATTAAGGAATTGGAACCAAATGATTATAAAAAGTTAATAAACCTTCAAAATTTTGATTTTCTTATTAATCAACCAAATAAATGTCAGAATTCTACTATATTATTATTAGTTTTGGTTGCTTCTGCTGCGGGACATAATCATAAAAGAAGTATTATAAGAACTACCTGGGGACAGCGAGATAGTAGGATTCGAATATTTTTTATGATAGGAGTGTCAACGAATATATATACGCAGCATTTTATAATAAAAGAGGAGGAAAGACACGGAGATATTATCCAAGGAAATTTTATTGACTCCTATAAAAACTTGACATATAAAACTATGATGACGTTAAAATATGCAATTTATCATTGTCCAAATGCTATTTATATTTTAAAAACTGACGACGATGTGTTTGTTAATATGCCTTTAATGAAAAACTATCTGGTCAATGATCTATCGCCTTTTGGAGCAGAAAATTTGTTGCAGTGCGTCGTTTTTTCAAACCACACGCCTTTCAGAAATAGTTCCAAATGGATGGTAACCGACGAAGAATATCCTGATTCAAAATTTCCACCGTACTGTGGTGGTGCCTGGGTACTGTTTTCACCAGATGTCTTATTCAATCTCTACAAGGAAGGTCAAAATACTACATTTTTATATCTTGAAGATGTGTTTTTATATGGAATAGTCGCTAAGAAAATTAAGGGTTTAGTGGCTAGCGACTTAAGAAACGCGACTCTTAATTATAAAGAAGCCAAAGACCTCTTTTTGGGAAAATTTGATAATGTCAATTTTTTATTTGGAACAATTGATATGTGGCCACAAACTATTTATGAATATTGGAAATATATTAAAAAGAGACCAGTTCGAAGTTCCATTTATGATTATGAAGTTTTTCATTAGTATAATATTATTAGGTTTTTTGGTTTTTAATTGTTTTGATTAAAATAAAATTATTATTTTATGCAATTCTTTATATTTCAATAGTCCGGTCAAATTAGACATTCGAAGATACATAAATTTACAAGCTGAAAATCACTAAAAATGTTCAAAATACAATTATAAATAAAATTTGTTCCCCATCATTACCGTATATGGAAAAAATTTGATTCGAGGTCAAACGTCAAAAAAAATTAGTTTTTCGCGATTTTTAGCAAAACGGTAAGTTTTATCATAAAAATACCCCAGACAAAATTGTAGATCATAAAATTATCTATAAAAAATGTACTGATACCTTTTAGTAGTTCGTTTAAAATAGCCGATATTCGATATTTGACCTCCGATGAGCACGGATTTGAGAAAAAAAACACCTTGCATGAACTGTCAAAATTTTACGCGCTCATAAAATCCGAACGGTAAATGATAGAAAATTGCGGATTGGGTCTTAGTAAATATAATGGTTAAGCGATACCCTTTTTTTGACATATCTGTATATAAATGGTAGCTATATTATTACATTAATATTTAATATTGTCGAAAAACTTTCCTTCTGGTTTTATTTTTATTTTTTTTTTGGTGAAGGGCCTCTTCACCTACTTCACCTGACGAGCCGCCACTGATGTACATAGGTGAACTAAAGCATAATTGAAATGGGTGCAGATTAATTCGTGCACGGTGTTATTCTTAAATTAAATATTGGTATGTGTAGTTTTGCAAATAAAGTTATATCTGAACTACTAAACGCTCGTTATATCTCAGAAACGGTGGCTCATAGGAAAAAAAGTATAAATACATTTTTTATAGATAATTTTATGATCTATAATTTTTGTTAAGGGTATTTTTATGATAAAACTTACCGTTTTGCTAAGAAATCGCAAAAAAACTCATTTTTTGACCTTTGACCTCGAGTAAAATTTTTTCCATACACGGGAATGATGGGGAACTTACAAATTTTATTTATATTTGTATTTTAAACATTTTCACTGATTTTCAGCTTGTTGCAAATTTATGTACTAATTTTTTGGTCTAATTTGACCGGACTACAAACAATAAAACGGATAACTACAAGAGTGGTGCTTAGAAAACTATTCTATAACATTGTTTTGGTGTAAACCTGCTCAGGGCTATGAAGCAGTAACTGGGTGATTCTACAGAAACAGGCAAAAGGAAGGTTATAATAATATATGTTCGAAAGTAAGTAAAAAAAAATTTGTTTATTCAATTAAGATTTTTATTTTATATTTGTTTTTGTGCGAAAATACCAAATAATTGATATCATTCAGGACTGACTGATGGTGTAGGGTCTGTTAATGGTAGTTGCAGGGCCTATGGAACCGGTAGGGCCGGGCCCAGGGCCCCGCTCTCAGATAGGCCCCGCGCTTGGCCTGAGCGACACAATACTTATTCAGATAGTTTTAGACAAAATAACTCAGATGATTCTTAACTTTTTTATTGTAAAAAATTATTTATAAAATTTAATTCGATCGACAGACTTATTTATTACTGTTTGCAAAACAAGAAATATGAAAAAAACAAGAACATTATGGTACGGCACACGTTTTTATATTAATATTATTATTTTGCGAGATTTATAATGAAGCCATCGCCGACGTACACTTGCTGATATTCATTCAATCACACGCCTCGATAACGATGTCGGCTTTTTATAGCCTCTGGCAAAATACAGGTTGTCTCTAAAAGGTGCGGAAAAAAAATGACCACAAGTTTCTGAGGCGTAAATATGACGATCTAACCCAACTTACCTTAGTCCAAAAGTGGATGATGAAGTTCAATTTGGTTTTCTTTTTTTATAAATAATTTTTTTAATAATTGATGTATGATCACAATATTCGGCTTGGGATTTTGCGGGGTGAGAAATTAAAATCTGCTCTCATTTCTGTTGTTAAGTTTAGAGGGCGCCACCTGCGGTACCTTGCATACACTTAAAATGAAATACTTTTTTAAAGGCACACTATATTCAACTTTTAAATAAAAATTCGGATTCTCCAACGTCTTACCTAACAAAGGCATACCTACGTGGTAAAAGTTGATTTAAGCAGCAGTTTTTGAGATGTCTGGATTTAAAAAATTCACTTCGTGTACACACGTCAGTTTGTTTGTAGTGACTTTATTTTATGTGTTCAATTATTACAATAATTTAAATTTTTTAAATCCAGATATCTCAAAAACAGCTGCTCAAATCAACTCTTACCACGTATACTTTTTTTAGGTAAAAAACGTTGGAGAATCCGAATTTTTTATTTAAAAATTAAATATAGGGTGGCTCTAAAAAGTTATTTCGTTTTAAGTATGTGCAAGGTACCGCAGGTGGCGCCCTCTAAACTTTACAATAAAAATGAGAGCAGATTCTAATTTCTCACCCTGCAAAACCTCCCCAAGCCGAATATTGTGACAATACACCAATAATTAAAAAAAATATTTATAAAAAATGAAAACCAAATTGAACTTTTGACACTCTGTATCTCCGAAATCATCCACTTTTGGACTAAGGTAAGTTGGGTTAGATCGTTATATTTACCCCTCAGGAACTTGTGGTAGCTTTTTTTCCGCACCTTTTAGAGACACCCTGTATAATATTTATGTAATTTAAAACAATTATTTTAAGGGGCATTTTTAGTTCGGTTTAAATTCATTCAAGAATGAAAATTCAACTTTAAAAGGAATTTAATCAACATTTTTTAATTAATTTAAAAATATTATTTAAAAAAATAGCCGCACAAGAAAAGGGGAACGGAGCAAAGGGCTCTACAAGCATTATGCAACAAGCATATGGCGCCTTTGTATGCCATATTGATTTGAGAAGTTTTTTTTATTGATCTTCTTTTTATCTAAGTATTTGAAGACTGTTTTCCCAATTAATTTTCTTTATGATTTATATCATTGAAGCCTCGATTGAAGCATAATAAACTAGTATTGTGGGCCTTATTAAGGAAAAAACACTATAAAGTTGTGAAGGGCATGGGCATCCATAAGGGGAGGGAGCGGTACCCCTGGAACCTGGGAAGTTTAGAAATCACTTTTGATAGGAGAAGTTTATAATTCCGCATACCAGAGCCAGTTTTTTTTTTGCTGATTACCCCCCAAAATTGACTATATAAGTGCCCATAATTAGGGGCCCCGGGTTGCATAACGGGTCTAGGGCACCCCTATAACCAAAAATAGGCCTTGGGTAGTTACTCTGTTATCTGTAGTTTCAGAATAAAAACCGTTTTAATTAGATAATTTAATGTCAAAAGTCCTTTTGGTTTATATTTAAACAAAAATACTTTAGAACAAAACCTACCCTTCAATGTTACGATACTTCTGACTTTTGACCAAAAAGGTTTAACTATTATATGTATCTAAAAATTCCGAGTAGCAGAACAAGTTAGTTTAAAATCAATTAAATGGTTTTTGATTTGTGCAACCCAAATATTACTATAAAACTAATTCTAGCAATAGTAAACTCCTATTCCACCTACAACAGGCTGTCCAACTGACCTTAACCTAAATCATATAGATTCCTTCAAGACCTAATCTTATTATCTTAGCTCTGACGTTTTGAGTTTGATTGGTAGTTCCTTCCAGCCTCTATAAATAATATAAATATACCACTATTACGTGAGCTGGAATATAATCTCCTATTATATTGACACTTTGGCGACGAAAATCTTAATACGACATTTTAAAAATCCTGCTACTAGGCTATCAAAGGTACAAATCAACTGGCCAAACAGTAAGGGCCTACTTTATACAGTAGATTTAAATCGCAGAGTCCAGTTTAAATCATATATTGTCAAATAGGGTCGTTTTATAATGAGGGATTGACAACAAAGTCCAATTTAAGAGTGGCCCACCTGATCATGACTTGTTAATTATTATATTAAGTTATAGTTATGACCAGGTTGATATTACTCTTAATTCGAACTTTGCTGACAGGGATTGACAATCCCACATTATAAAACTACCATTTTTAAAAAATTTATGATTAAAACTGGACTTTGGTTTAAATTGATATTATATTATAAAATTGATTCTAACATCAACCTTAAAATTTAAACTCAATTGGGAAAAAACTACATCTGGATTTTTTTAAAAATTCTCGATTTATAGTTATAATCAAAATTGTCCGGTTAGCTTACTAAAATTTTTCCCCTCTAAAAAGGTTCCTGAGATTTACTATCGTAAATTAGATTTATTTAAAGTTCATGGGAAATACACAATAAAAAACATACTACCATGTTTATATATAATAATAATAATAATAATAATAATAATAATAATAATAATAATAATAATAATAATAATAATAATAATAATATGTATAGATTCTTCAGTGCTTAGCCATAATGCTGTATCCGCAATATTCGAGTAACTCAATTGTGTATGAAAGAAAAGTCTTAAGTAGCACCTGAAAACATATTTAGTTGGTCGTATAAGTCGAAAACAGGCCAGTTCACAGGAAAAATGCAATATATTTAATATTTTTTCTTGATATCAGAGATAGCGTCTCGTTAATATAGAAGCATCTTCGCCATTTTGTCAGGGATAACAAATGTCTACGTAAGAAATTGCTTATTGGGATCCGAACCTAAAAGCTTTAAGCATATTTTTAATTGTAAAAATAGCTTTTTTTAATATCTTCTGATAATATCTATCAGGTACAGGGTGAGTCAATGATAGGGTAAAGTTAATTTTCTCCCTTATCTTAAGAATTAGATAAAAACTCGAAATACAAAAGTTGTAGAGGTACATATTTTAACATAATATTGGAGTATACGGGGTGATTAAAAAAACGTGGCGAATATAAATTGGATTTTTTTTTAATCGAACACCCTATAAATTGTATAATTTTCTTATTTCCAACAAAATTCTACGCTTATTTTATAAATATGTCTAAATTCAATAGTTTTTAAGATATTAACGTTTAAAATACGATATTTTCAGACTTTGACAGGCTGCAGTGGCGGCTCGCACAGTAGGGCCACAGTGCCATGGCCCTACCTACCTGTACACCAAGTTATTTTTTTACTCACACTCATAATCATTGCTTTGCATCTTTACGCTTCATTCTTTTTGTAACTGTGAATAATTTAAAATTCAAGACGTTGCGTTCATTTAATATCTGATAACGCCTAACGGTGCAAAAACTCCCCGACGCCGCGAAAATTCCTTCGCGCTACCCAGCGCCGGTATGGCCCTACTGTTTATCGAAGGTTCATCGCTTACGAAAGAGATAATGATATATCGCCCTCTCTTACTGACGCATAAGGAATTCAGAAATGTTGTGGCGGGCCAGATCCTCAGACCATCCGTGATTGGAGGATTTACACGTGCTTTATTTTGTCGGATCGCACCTTCGTCTTTATTACCACTACTTGATACTAGATGGCAGCAGTTTTGAATACGGTTTGCCCTGTCGAGATATTAATTTTAAAATAGTTTTATTTTAAACAGTTTTTACTGTAAACTGTTTAACACAAATTATTCTTGTAGATTAGGTTTAGGTCAGTCCGTCGGTGGATTATAATAATATTCCTGATTCCGGTTTACCAATTTTAAAATAAAAGAGGAAAGACTTAGCGCTTTGTATGTAGCGTGCCAAAAAATATGTTTTAAACAATATTGATGACTTCAAGAACAAAAGTGATTGAATCATTTTCAAATAACAAAAAAACGTATAAATCATTTTCAAATAACAAAAAAACGTACCTATAAGGTTTTCTTATAAGATAATTTGAGTGTTTTGTGAACATTTTTGTGTTAGAACTATTGCAAATGCTCCATTTAATTAGTTGGTAAGTGTTTCGATTTTGTTTTATATACAGGGTTGTACAAATTCGATGTACTAGCATTGCTATCTCCGTAACTACAAGAGATAGAGAGTTTGGTAAAGGGAGGAAAAGTTGCATATTTTAATGCTGAACAATTTGTTAAAAAGAAATTTAATTAAATTTCGAGGATTTCCAGAGATATCCGAAAAAATGTATGAAAAACTTGTTTTAATTTTTTTATGACAAAAGTAGGTACTTATTATTTTTTAAAACCAAGGGCACTTTCTTAAATATTTTACAAGATAATAATTTTAAGAAGTCAAAAGCTACTCATAAATTTTAAAAAAATTCAGGTCCGAATTTGAAAGAATTGAGTTGATATAGGTATCTAAAAAACGAACGTCATATCTGAAAAAAAAAAGATTATTTTCTTGACGAGCATAAAAAATTGTCTTGGTTTGTCCAAAAAATCAATATTTTGTCGTAAAGACAATAAACACACATATTAATTTTTTCTTGTGTTTTTTTCCGATGCGCTGGAAGACATCGGATTTTTTTTTAACAAATAATTCATCATTAAAATGTGCAACTTTGCCTCCATTTAACCAAATTTATATCTCTTGTAGTTACTGAGATAGCAATGTCAATGTATCGAATTTGTAACACCCTGTACTCTCATCAAAGGTTTTTGACTTGATATTTTGGCCCCACCTGTATCGACTATCACGAGCCGCCACTGACAGGCTGTAACATTGGAACGGTTCATCTTAGAGAAAAATAGTTTTTACCTCCATAAAAAAACAATTTGCGATTTACCATGTTAAACCAAAAAACCGATTTTAACGGTTTAACCGGAGGTTGTTAGATAGAGTATAAAAAATTAGGATGGGGAGGTAAAAACCCTTTTTCTCTAAGTTGAAACCGTTCAAATTTTACAGCCAGTCTGAAAATGCCATAATATTTAAACGTCAATATCTCAGAAACTATTAAACTTAGACATACCTATAACATTTTAATCAAAATAAGCGTAGAATTTAGTGGAAAATTGGAAAATAATACCAACAATATAAAGGGTGTTCCAATAATTAATTTTTGTAATACCTTAGGTTGTGTTAACGATTTTCGATCAAGAAGATAAGACGGAAAATAACGTGCCTCAGACGAAATATTTTTAGCAACATATACTACAGGAATTAAAAGAATTGAATATATCTAATCATAACCATACCTAATAATAGGAAAAGCGCCTGGCGTAAATGAAATAAATATAAAAATTTGATAGTTATTCGTATTGCTAGTAAAAGACTAAAATTGGGAGTTATAGATGAACGAAACATTTTAATGCCCTAAGGAAGATTACGAAAATTGCGGTCATATTCATGTGAGAGAGTAATTACGTTTTAGTAAATCTGCTCATAAAACAATGTTTCAATTTAAATATTGTATATGAGAATAGGTGCCAGGAAAATTCAGGAAACGATGAAGATGATGTGTTGGGGATATTGACTTTTTCTTCTTTGTATATTCTTGAAACAGCTTGTCTTATGCACAAGAAGTATAAATCTGAAACATACTTCCTTGACAACTAACACAAGAAGAACACACGTTATAGCGCTGCCGATTCCCTCTCAAATATATTATAACAGCAAAAAATTGTTTAATCGTTTGCCCCTTAGTTTACGGAAAATTGTTTGCCATAAAAAATTGTTAACCGAGAGAGCCTTCTTTACAATAAGTAAATTTTTCGAGGTATCGCTGTAAGGGTCTCTTGTTTGTTTTGGGGTGTTTAACTGGTCAATGTATTTTAGATTTTAATTCGTTTTAACTGTAGTTTTGTAATAATTTTATAAGTTGCTTTGCTTTGTCAATGAGTAGATCTTACGACAATAAAGCTATATTTGATTTGATTTAGAATCCACATATTATATAAAATCATTTGGTATATTTTTAAATTCAAAAAATCTATTGACCAAATTAAATCCGGCTTGGACAAATTATATACCTAATAACAAACTTAAAAATAAAAACATACCATGTTCACAGCTGGATAGAGCGCAACAATTAAACATTAAACTGAATAGAAAATCTTTATACTTAGAATGCAAAATATAGATGTTTAAAACAATGGTATTTATGTGCATTTTAAAAAGTACTTGCAAATATATAAATAATTTAAATCAGTGTTGCATTGCAATTATAAATACATATTTTTAAAAACTTTAGTTTAAATATTATGTCAACTTAGAAATGCATGTAAATATATCAGGGCTAGAATAATAGAAGAGTTTTGGACTTGCATTGTCTTTATTTTTAAAATCGCAACGTTTCGACTGGTAAGTATCTCTAGTCGACTTCCGGTGAATTATCAATATCAGTCCAAAACTTTTTTTTATCATTCAAGAAACATCATTGTCTCCAACCTTCAAACATACATTATATCAGAGCTAATTAGAAAGATAATATAGCAAAATGAACTGATCTTCATAAAAAGGAAAATTATTGTTTACAACAAAACTGATGCCAAGCCAGTGGCTCGTCAGGTAAAGTAGGTGAAGGGCCTCTTCACCAAAAAAATAAAAATAAAACCACAAGGGATGTTTTTCGACAATATTAAATATTAATGTATCAATACAGCTACGATTGTAATTCTTAAAAAATAATTATGTACGAATTAATAATATTCATTTAATCCGAATGTAGCTATGCATAATAGGGCCACGATTAACTCCAATGAACAATAATTATAAACATTCGTGTATTTTGGCGCGCCCCAGCAGACCGTGTCCGTTAGCTCAAAGCAAGTGAAGACCCAACGCCCAACATGGCTTTGATATTTACCGTTGCTATGGTTATGTGACGTCAGTCACTCAAACCAGCATGTAACAATCTGCATTATGATGAAGGGCAATGGTCGTATGCACCATTGTTTTAGCATTGGTTCGCCTAACCTTAAAGTATTTATTTTGAGGCTTCGAGAAACTTTTACGATTATAGATATCATTTTTACGTGATTTACTGTGTGATACAAAAGTTTTGTTTTTATTTTTCAGTTAATTCAGTATTGTACGTACCTACTTAGTTGTGTGTTTTAAAAATGAACCAAATTAATGACATAATTGGTAATTTGTTGGAAACTCCATTCAGTCGTTGGACAGATGAGGATAAGAGAGACGTTTTGTTACACGGGTTTTTAGTCAATGTTTGTTTAATTACCCGCACTATACCTAGCTCTTCACCATTTTTTAAGACCGCGAGCCGCCACTGTGCCAAGCTCTTTAATTCACTTAAGGCCATCATCAGTGTTTACCACTGTGAGCAATTTTGTTTTTAATATTATACTTATTTGACCAAAGACTGTCCAGTTTATGGCTTTGTTTCCTCAAAAAAGTAAAAAAATTTAATTGAGATGAATTTGATATTAAGAAAAACTTCAATAATATTATGATTTTTAATTCTGAGATTAAGCCATTTATAAAAAACTGGTATTAAAATTAGGACTAATAATATCCATTTTATGTTGTCATTTTCCATTTAGTAAAATATTATCATTTTACTAATTCTGTTCGTTAGTTCAAAGTGTTGTATAAATTAATATTTTTAATCTAATCTTCACTTTCTTGCTTTAATTAGTTGATTGATATTCATAATGCAGAATATAAAATTAATATATGGCTATTCGATGATAAGCATTATTTTCATTCAATAACTTGCTGATTAAAAGTAGAAATTATTAAAATGTCGATGCGATTTTTTGTATCTTTGTCACCTATTTCTATAATTATTATAATTTCAAAAGCGAATTTTACAAATAAAAACTTCTCGCCATTTTGTCAAGAAAATTTTAAAATTACATTGCAACTCAAAATATTTTCAAGACAATTTTTACTGCTCTGCAGAATGATTATCGAAAATTGTCTTTAAAATATACAGTGTGTCCCTGTATAGGATTACCTATTCCACAAATGAACCTAATTTTTAGTTTGTAGACAAAAAGTAATTCATTATAAAAAAATTAAGATTTTGTCATTAGAAAATTGAAGTTTTGTATATGGTCAATATCCAAAAAACGATTAATTTTACCTAAGAGAAAACTACTTTAGTTTAACGGCTTTAAAGAAAATGTCATTATGAAAAGTTGGTTAGAATTACCTTTTTCGTCATTATTTAAGATTAAAAGAAAACATAGTTTAAATTGACTTTCCCCATACTTTGAATTCCTTACATTAGGAAACAGCTAAGAATGGAGGAAAAAGATATTAAGCCAAGGAAAACTTTAAAATTAATAATAAGGTCCTGAAGTTAATTGCATTATAAAAAATATTGAAAATTAGTTATTTTCAGAATGAGGTCTAGTTACGCTTTCTCTATTTAGTTTTTGATCAATATTTTGTTACTTTTTCCTTTTATCCAAAAATCGGCAAAATACCCATATTTAAAGCATAATTATCTACAATTTAAATTTAAACAAGTTTGAATTTATGATGTAATAAAAGCAGAAATAAAAAAAATAAACAAATTTCACAACTTATCGTTTTTTGCTTTTATTAATTCGGTAATCAAAATTTCTTTACTTCAAAACTGTAGGGAATTTCTACTTAAGGACGGATATTTGGCCGCTTTTTGAATAAAGCGCGAAGGATAAGAAATATTAATCAAAAAATCATAGGAAGAACTAATCCTTGATTGACTTTTAGATTAACCAGAATGATAAATTTCAAATTTAATGAAGATAAGATGTATTAAACATAATGTTTTTATAAAAAGTAGTCAAATACTCCTGATGGGATTTGAACCTCTGACCTTGCGATCTGTAGGCTAGAGCTCTATTCTCTACGCTATCGTTACCAATAAACATTTAAGTAAATTATTTTTTACATTTTAATACATGTCACTCTCTTCAGCGCGATTTGTTTTTTCTGGTAATAGATTTTCCAGTATATTATTAACATTTTTTATAATTCCAGATGGCGTATTTTCACACTCTAATTCTGAATCACTCGACAAATACATAATAAATAAGTTAAACACTTTACAATTACTACTTTCTAAAATTTGTCCCTTTTAATAAAAAAGGGTTGTCTGTCAAATTGGCACCATATACATATGTTGAAATTAAATAATGTGCCTTGATATTTCAACACTAGTGTGGAAATATGTTTTTTAACACGCGTGTGATATACGGCGCTTTCTAGCCAAATTAACCGTACTTTTTTCTCATTTGAATAGGTTGTCGTAGGAAAAATTATATACATTCCGAGTGCTTAATAAGTTTTTAAAGCATTTTTGAAGTAGGTTTGTTTTTTATTATAAAAAAATTATCACAAAACCGAGTGCATAATATGGTTTCTAAATATTGGCAGAAGTTACTGAAAAGAATTTATACAGTCTGGTTTTTTTAGTTTGTCGGTGTTATAAAATAAAGTTAAAGCTTTTAGTTAAATGGTTAGCAGATTTCAGTTTAGGGTAATTTATTGCACTCACTCGTGGTTTTTATTTTCCGGAATCAATTAACGGCGTGTCGTTAAAAACAATTGGGTGCGAAATAAGGTTTCTAAAGAGAAACCGCAATAAATCGTTAGTATAATCACTTAAAGTTTTGACCCATTTTTGTTTAAGATAGAGACTTTTTGCGACCCACTAACTGATTTTTTAAAACTTTATCACCCGTTTTTTTGGTCTCCGATTTTAAGGGCCCATTGCATTCTCTCTCTTACAGTTATGCTGCATGTGCCTTGGATATAGCCAAATGGAAATTCGACCGTGGTGGTCCGAATTCTATCCTTGGAGTAGGCATACGCACAATAAAAAAAAGTATATTCGAAATTTAGCAGATTTAAGAATGCAGGGAAGAGTGTAAAATGTACCATCTCCCAACACACCTCAATCACGCCGGTAACCTTCCACACAAAACCTAACACACACTAGATATACTGATAAAATAACACATAAACCAATTTATCACAGCCTTTCCATTTTCCGGCAAGATAGATAAAATCAAAATTTTTCCAATTTACATTTCTGAAAGCACATGTTGGTACATGTGCCCGCTCACTCCTAAACCCCTCCCACAAAATTAGGCAACAAAAATCTTTAAATTTATAGAAAACACTTTTCTAATTTTCTATAAATAACATGTATTGCTACTTTGTACCTGAGAAAATTCATGCTGGTTTTTTCAAAACGTTTTTCTACAAACACCTAATAACCAAATACCATAAAGTGACGATTGTGAACCAAAAATGCTCTAAGAATTAGCTAAAATAAAAATTCTTTCATGGCAGTGTATGGGTTACTGGAACTGGCCAAACACATTAAATCAAAATCAACTTTAACACACCCAAGGGTCAACACCAGCCCCGTTGGAGCGTTGCTCTGACGCGTGTTCTAGCTAATTGTTAGCGTACTTAATAAAAAATTTTTTTTTGTGTAATTGTATTATATATTATCATACTAGTCGTAAGCTAAATTGACATATGATACTTTATAATACCATGAATAAAGATATATTTTGATATGATATGAACCAGGCCGGATGAGATGGGACCCCTCTCGTGGGGTATGGGAGAAGGTACACACTCCCCAATCGGTAGGTCATGTAATAGCAATAAACCGAGATAGCCCTTGGAGTGTGTCACATGATTGAAGATCGTGATTCGGAACCCACATTAAGCTGTATGTCCAAGAGCAAGCTGATTGAATATTCGAAAGGACAAGTGGATATTAGTAATCTAGAACAAACAACAACATAGCCAGATTGTATGCGTATACCCCAAAATGAAATATTATCTTTATCTGCTAAGTGGTTGTAACAGCTCGTCCAGAAGAAGGTTCCAGCAAAGGGGAAAGATAACTCACTTTCCTGCGGACTCCCCACCATAAACAACTTTACATGATTTAGAAACAAATGTTCGAAAATATTTCACTTAGGAATAGCTCTGGGACCTGATCACAGTGTTGGTGTTAGCCCTTGGCTTCCTGGCCGTGCTTTAAATGCTTCTGCAGATCTCAAACATACATTTACCTGGTGATATTTTGTGTGCCTGTAAATAGTTTTGATATATTTATGTTGGCGATTGTTAATAGCACAAAACTCAAATAAATGTTTCAAAACTACGTCAGTATTTCTGTCCATACAAATCTTCCTCAGGTGCTGATTTTCTGACAATCTCATTTATAACATTAAATTTAATGTAAAAAAATTATCACTTAGGAATCTCCCTAAAGCATGAGGTATTTCCGGAAATTTTTTCGAGGTCGTGAATTATTTGAAAATTCGCAACGGAGGAAAAATTTCCGGAATAATAATTCTATAGCTTTAGGGAGAAATTTTACATTTTAAATATGAATGAAAAATATTTTAAATAACGTAATGATCCATGAATAAGAATAGCATTACGTTAGTTGTTTCCTTAGCAATAAAAAAATATGACAAATAATTTAATTTTGAAAATGTTGTATTGCGGGGAAGAGGACTTTATTGAAAACACTTTCACTACTTTTTCAAGGGCTAAAAAGGAACGACACAATTTTAGCACAAAATAGGTAAACCAAAAAACGAAAAATTAGTCAACAAATCTAACAGTCATTCACTTCTTAAATAATTCCTAAATACTAGGTACTTACTATAGGTACCGGGTGTTGCATCGTCGAGCGGGACATAGGAAATCCCATGTAATTTTAATTGGGGTCAATTATTGGCTTCCCTAATTATTTTAGGGAAAAATTCCATTTAGGTTTATTAAAGAGCTCTAAAACCCACATTCAAAAGAATAATTTTAGATATTTTTAATGAGCCCGTTTACGGGTTATCGCCGATTTCTTTTTAACTATTTCTCCTTTTTATGGCCCCATATTTGCGGGCACCAGTCAAGGTAAAAGATGACTGTCAAATAAAGTTGTCATTTTGAAATGTGTGCTTTATTATTATAAAAACTCGTACATCGAAAATATTAGCCATGAATTACACATCTAAAGAAAAAATATTGATGATTAAATGGTATTATCAAGGAAATAGTTATCAAAATGTGTCAGACATGTTTGCTGCTCTGTATCCGAATAGACCGATACCTGCAAAATCTACAGTCGAAAGGACTATCAAGAAATTTGAGACAAGAGGCACTGTAATAAATAACTGCAAATGTGAAGAAAGGCAGGAAAAAGAAGAGATGCAAGAAATGATAGGGACTTGCAAAGGCAGGAACAAAGAAGAGATGCAAGAAATGATAGGGACTTGCAAGTTTTATTGTGCGTGGAAGAAAATGATGGGAAGATCAGCACAAGGAAACTTGAGGATGACATAGGATTGGATCACACCACAGCGTTACGAGCTTTGAAACGACATAAATATTATTCATACAAATATGAAAAGCACCAAGAGCTAAGAGATAGGGACGAAATACGACGACAGGAGTTTTGTTTTGGTATGATTGAAAGAGCAAACATGGATAGGGAATTTTTAAAAAAACATTTGTTTCACTGACGAATGCACATTTACCTTAAACAATGAACCCAATGTTCAAAATTATCGATATTGGAGCAAAGAAAACCAACACAGGTTTGTCGAAACAAGGACGCAATATCCACAAAAAGTTAATGTTTGGGCTGGGATTTTCGGAGAAAATATTATCGGGCCATTATTTCTTACACGAAATTTAAATGCAGAATATTTTTTGGAACTACTTGAAGATCATATTTTACCTACTTTACATGATGCCGCCAGGGAAAATCAGGAAGTTTGGTACCAAATGGATGGCTGCCCGGTACATAGTACCCTGGCTGTCCGGGAATATTTAAACCGTGCTTTTAATGGAAATGTTATTGGCTTAAATCATACAGTAAATTGGCCAGCTAGGTCTCCTGATTTGTCGCCAAATGATTTCTTTCTCTGGGGCCATTTAAACAACAGGATATACAAAGATAAAAAATACCCAAATCTAGACGAGTTAAAAAATGCTATTTCTGCCAAATGCAATAGAATTTCAGTTTACCAACTAGCGAATGTAAGAAGAGAAGTTTATGATCGCCTCGGTTATTATCTAGCAGTCAATGGAGGAATATTTGAACATCTTCTTAAATCCTAAAGTTCTAACAATTTAATAGTACCTACCTATTAATTAGTAAAATATTGAAACATGTAAAATGTCATAATTAACCTTGTAATTGGATACTTTATTTTAGTTTTATTCAGATTAATTTGTACTCATAAATACACCTTTAATATTTTCGATGTACGAGTTTTTATAACAATAAAGCACACATTTCAAAATGACAACTTTATTTGACAGTCATCTTTTACCTTGACTGGTGCCCGCAAATACGGGGCCATAAAAAGGAGAAATAGTTAAAAAGAAATCGGCGATAACCCGTAAACGGGCTAATCAAAAATATCTAAAGTTATTCTTTTGAATGTGGGTTTTAGTGCTCTTTAATAAACCTAAATAGAATTTTTCTCTAAAATAATTAGGGAAGCCAATATTTGACCCTATTTAAAATTATATGGGATTTCCTATGTCCCGCTCGACGATACAACACCCGGTAGATAGGTTGAATGTATAAAGTGTAATAAAATATCTAAAACTGACATTATTCACATATATTATTCACACATTTTATTACACTTTATACATTCAACCTAGAGTAAGTACCTAGTATTTAGGAATTATTTAAGAAGTGAATGACTAGTTTTGTTGAATAATTTTTTGTTTTTTGGTTTAGTTTGTGCTAAAGTTGTGTCCTTCTTTTTTAGCCCTTGAAAAAGTTTTAAAATAAAACCGAAATGTTGGAAATAAGTAAAGAGTAGAAAGTGTTTTCAGTCCTCTTCCCCGCAATGCAACATTTTAAAAACACAAGTTTAAGGACGCTAAGAAAACTTTATAATAATTTAATTCTTGCATTCCGTGTCATTATTTTGACATTTAATGTAAAATTTCCAGTATAATCTGGCCGCCGGAAGTTCAAAGAGCATAAATACTCCTGGAATTTTTTTTATTGCCATGGCAATGATTTGGTTAGAGAAAGTAGCTGTGAAATTTATAAAATAATTTTTTGACCTCAAAAATTTTTTCTAGGAGGCCGGCTGCGCCCAATTAGTTACAAAAATTCTTCTAAACGGACACTGGAATAGCGGTCAATATTTTTGTAAAGTCAGCGCTACGGCGCTGTTTAATTTTCAGACTTACATGCTTACAGCCTTGGCAGTTACAAGGAATAAAAGATATCCCGGCTCAATTGTTGTGCAAATTTCATCCTCTGCAAGAGCGCGTGGCATGGAACGTGTCGACTAGACATTACCCCAGGTAGCCTACCCTCTCTCTTTCTATTATTTATGGGCCATTCTGTGTAATAGAGAGAGATAAGTCGAACGGCATTTTAATATGAGCCTCGATCCCAGTGGTCTTTTTAAACATCTGGTCGAAATCCCCTTTATATAAACTGCATTTTCGTATGGATACCTAGTACTTAATTTGGATTAAAAAAAGGAGGAATATTTATCATAAACTCTATCAATGCCGTGGGGATGTTTTTAAATTTGATTATTTTAGGGTTTGATCTAACATGTTTACTTCGCTACGGCAAAATTAAATTAAAAATAAATAAACTGCTTGAATTAATATCATAAACATAATTTTTGGAAAAGAAGTAACCCAAATAACACAGTCTGAAAATATCCAAAATATATGAGAACTTACGTATATGTATAATTCGACGAGCCGTGCTTCGCTTGTATACGCAAATCTACATTAGCTTTGTTTCAACACAGCCAGAAATTCGTTTCTGAACGATAATTTCCATCCTGGCAAATGGATTTTGAATTTAGCAATTAATTGTTGCAATATTAAATTAGTTAAGCAATTGTAAATTACGGTTCAGTATCGATTTTCATGCTGGGTTGGCACAAAGCTATAGTATTACAGGCAACAAATTCAATTCACCGCATTTTTCGCCGTGCCGCGCCGCGCTTAAACTTCTCTCCGGGGCGAAGCGGCGCGGCTCATCGGGGAAGAGTTGCTGGGAGAAATCTAAGATTATTTTTACACCTTTTGATTGATTTTAAATCATTAATAGAAATTTCAATATCAAGAAATCCATTTTTATTTTTGTCAATTTTTTTTTATTTGGTGGATTTTTCTTTTTAGAAACTACAGTTTTTTTTTTCTTTACTTAACAGATATGTTTGAACGTTAAGCTAACTTACTATTATTTTTTGTTTGTTTTTGAGGAAATTGTGCACTGATGTACTCCGATAAAGAGCATTGTTTATAAAATTTATATTATTAGTGAGTGGTATCTTATCTGGGTGCATCGGTGCACGTTTTCATCTTTAGTATAAGTACAGGTTAAGTAGAGGGTTAAGTGTAAAACCAACCTTTACAATAGTAAAGGATGAACTTTGCCTTATCACAAGTTGAAATATGGGCCATTTTTTATTTTTTTAAATGAAACTTTTGAATAAGGATTTTATTTATGCACGCTCGCCTACTGCTCATGCCTCTGTGGTTGTTACTTATTTTAACCAACCCTTGTCTTGGCAGTGATATTTCGAAAGAAAACAGTTGTGCTCTAGTATATTTCTTTAGACCAAGTTACCAGTGGCGCAGTCAAGGAGGAGGCTGCCGGGCTGCATAATATAAAACATATTTACTTTATTTTGTAACATGAAAAACCTAGCCCGAAAACCCATGGTTAGAGTCGTACACAGTGGCGTATTTAGGGGGGGGGGGGCTACCGGGCTGCAGCCCCCCCCCCTCAAGAATAGGAGCTGGGGTTTAAAAGTCTAATTGCAATCTAATTTTTCGTGTCACGCTTGGACTCTTCACTTAAATTTTTAAATCCTTGGCTTAGATTACAAAGGTAGGAATCGTTTAGTTTTTAAATGTTTCCTTCTAAAAGTTCTGTTTTATATAGAGATTAAGGTTTCAGATGCATATAGTTTTAGTTATTGATTTATGATGCAATTTTATAGAAAAACGAGTAAAAAGAATAATATTTTATAGTATTTTTCTATTATATACTTACTTGTTTGTTCCGTTTTCCTTTTTTTAGATACCCAACGCAATAAAATATATTTACAGCAAAAACAAAAAACAATAAGGTATTAATTTTTAAAGAGGAAAATTAAAGTAAACATTTTAATTGAAACATTTTTTATAGAAGAAGTGTGATAATTTATAATGAAAAAAATAATGCGAAGAGAAACGAGAATGCTTTATAATGAATATACAAAACGGCACTAAAGAAGAAGTATTTCAAAACCTAAGCATTTGCACCAAAAACTGCTCTTAGATCTATGCTCCTAAAATATATGATTTCTGAAAAAATCTTCAATTTTGGCGCGGTGAGCGATATTTACTTTATTTTAAATCATGAAAAACAGAGCCCGAAAAACGCTGGTTAGAGTCATACATACGCTTTATGTTAAAATTTTGGATTGACACCAATATTCATATTTTTCACATATATAAAAAGTGTTTTTTATATAAAGAGGAATATCATTAAAAAGGAGAAAAAAAATATTTACAAAAACAAATTTAATCCAACCATGCAGAGGGGAGAAGTATTAATTTAATTTTCGAAATTTGATAGTAAAGTGAATTTTAAACGAACTTTGGGCGTGGCCCCGAAAATTTCTCGCCTTCTTCGCTAGGTACAATGTTATGAAATACATGTAGTCTCGACTGTCCTTCTCTCCAGAAAAAAAAAATGTCTCACTTACGCCCACTGACCCCCCCCTTCCCCCCAACAAATTTTCTGGCGACGCCACTGGTCGTACATAGGTCTTATGTGAGAATTTTGGATTTTTTATGAGAATTTTAAAAAAAAAAATTTAATTAAAGAGCCAGCTAGGAATTTCAAGAAAAAATAAGGAAATTTAATCTTACCATGGGTTAGTTAGAGGCAATAGAGGTAATAATTTAATTTTAAAAATTTGATAGTATGTAGTTGGGTGTAGTATAAAATTATGATCTACATGTAGTCTCGAGAGCCCTTTCTTCCAGAAAAATATCCTAGTTACATCCCCACCTCCCGTAGATATTTTCTGGTTGCGACACTTCAAGTAACAACCTAACGATCTCACGCTTTATTTAATCTATAATTTGCCGAATCAATTTACAGCATTATCGGTCATATAAAACACCAAAAAGTTTTCAATAGGGCAACCAGCTCATGATATATCACCTTTGCCTTCCACACAATGCAAGCTCGGAATCCCATTTCGACGCATTTTAATCGCGTTTCTTTACAGTCAAAATGGCCTTAAAGAATCGCGTAACTTAAATTTTTTTACCCCATTCAGTTTAAAACCTCGTAAAATTAGTTGCGGCTAATTATTTTATTTAATGGTTAACAAGGCAACTGAAATTCTGGCTTCCAAACTACAGCCATTATAAAGTTCTTTGGAGTCCTGAAAGAATAAAGACTAATTACTGCTGTGCCATGACTAATTGAAAAACCGGTAAATTAAAAAGCAGATAATAATCTGTGAAACCCTTAATTCTAATATTGCTCTAGAAAACACAAAATAACTTTTTTGCCACTATACTATTTTCGCTATAGGCCCGGTAGGCCCCTAGGGCCTCACCTCCAGAGGGGCCTCGAACCTGGTCTAAGCAACGCTATACCTATTCGAATAGTTTAAGACACAATATTTCATTTGCAAAACTGATATGCTGCTAAGATTTTTTTTTTATTAATTGAATAGACTCTGCCTTTACTAGGTGGAACTCCATAATTTAAAATATGAAGAAAACACTAATAGTGTGTTAAATTCCACTTTATTTTATAGAATCTAAGCCGATCGACAGATTTCTTTATTTTGGTATCCAAAACAAAAAACAATCTTAAGAAAATCCTGACGTATTGCCACACACGTTTGTTGACTTATAATACAAATACGTATAATATACAGGGTGTTTTTTAATTGAGTGCCGATACTTAAGATTGTGAATCCTTGGGTGATTTTAACAAGAAAAGTTAATATTAACATATAAAGCTCTTCATTTTTGAGCTACAGGGTGTTAACATTTTTTTAAAAACTTTTTTATCATAATTATTACATCACTCTTAGATAATTTTATAAAATTTTGTACACACCTCTTAATCATTAAGGAGCATTTTTTGACTTAAAAGATTTTTTTAAATTTTTATCAGTGACGTCCGTACGGGGTTTGAACTGAATATTTTTAAAAAAAAAAATGGTACGCCACTGATTTTTCTAAAGACCAAACCTATATTTAAAATCCTCATTTATTTTGGAGCAAATTTGGTCCATAGACTTACTTTCGTATGACCCTTTTTGCATAAAAAAATAAAAACCAACAAAACAATTTTTTTCCACGGTTCATTGAGACTGCTATCGATATTTTGTTAAAAAAAAATGAAGAGCTTTAGAATATATGTTAATATTAACTTTTCTTCTTAAAATCACCCAAGGATTCACAACCTTAAGTATCGGCACTCAATTAAAAAACACCCTGTATTTTAAGAAATATTAATATTATTCCTGTGCGAGAACTATTATTATAAAGAAGCCGTCACCGACATACTTGCTAGTAGTATTCGTTCAATCACACGC
The DNA here is from genome assembly GCA_935413205.1 of Polydrusus cervinus. Taxonomy (NCBI): domain Eukaryota; kingdom Metazoa; phylum Arthropoda; class Insecta; order Coleoptera; family Curculionidae; genus Polydrusus; species Polydrusus cervinus. The sequence goes on along the minus strand of OW284514.1, from coordinate 17,827,602 downwards.
CTCGATGCAAACGCGGATCCAGGGGGGGAGGGGGTATTATAACTAACACCGAATAAAATATTTCGTCTGCGGCGCTTTTTCTTTATTTTTTCAATCTCTTTTGAAATAAATTGGTGTCTTCTTGTAATATACCGATAGAGGAGGCGTCTATCGGTAATACCGCTGTTTTTTACAAGAAATCGATTTTCTGACAAATTTTCACGAAATAGAATTTTTACTTATAATCTGATATGATCCCGAGAGCTTTAGCTCGAGGGTCTTATCTTTGATTATAAGTAAACATTATATTGAGTGATAGTTTTCTTAGAAAATCTAGTTTCGAGTGAAAAACAAAGGTATGAAGATAAGACGTCGCTTCTAGAGGTGTATTTTATTGGATAATTTACTGAACCCGAAATAAAAGCCGTTTGCGATAAAGAAAAATAGACAAACCCATCATTATGATTTACTTTTAAGTTTAGTTTATAAACGTGCCACAACTAACAATTTAATTAAAAATCCAAGACTAAATCAGACGCGTGGAACGTCAAAAATCAAATTCGCTTACTTTCATCACGGTTGCTATGAAAACGCCAAGATTTCTTAAGCTCACTTCAAAGCAAAGCACACTAGGTTTAATCTTGCATACCTTTTGTCATAAAACATTTCTTTAAAAATGTCAAAATTAAGTTAAGTTTATGCCCTAAAATCACCTTAAATACTGTTATGTGTAACTTTTATTTTGTAGGGTTTATAATATTTATTTATTAAACTTGATTTTTTGAAATAAATTACTGTTTATCAAAGTTATTAAAAGAAAATTTTAAAAATTATATAAATACATTTTTTTATTTTAAAAAGTTTATGGATTGACAAAAAAAAAGAGGTTTTTGAGCATGGCACCCAAAAAATGTTGATCTGGCTTAAGAGGTAGTTTGCTTTAAATCTTTGGATTCTCTTGCTTGAAAGATCAACTTACTTCATAAAATGACAATCATCAATACCTTCTTTTATTTGCGAGCTATAATGAACCGCCATAATTTAATTAATTTTGTTGTTACTGGGACTACATTGATAAATAAATTTGACGATAAAAAAAAGTTATATTTATACCAGTAAAGTATTCTCCCAGTTTATTTTATAAACCTATTTTTATCACACAGTTAAAACTATAATACGGGATTTCACATTTTTTATAGAAAGTGATTTTTCCCACATCCTAAAATTACAAATTTGATACATTTACCAGCTCAGCTGGCTTTCTACCTGAAAAGGAGGATTATTCCCTAAAAAACTAGTCTTTTGTATTTTAAAAAATATTAGGGAGAATCCGTTATATCTATAATATCTTACCGCTGTGCTGTCTAGTCCAGATGACAAAAGATGTTAAAAAAATTTTAAAAGTATACAAATTTGTATATTTTATATAATATATTAAATTAACATTATAACAGTATTTTATACCGTGATATATCGGCACTTATCACGTGGTTATGACGTCATTATCACATCATTACCACGTACGCTTCAATGACGTCATCTTAACGTCATTTTTAAAGCACAGTTGACGTCATATTAGTGGCAGTCCGCTGCCTGGGTACCTATTATAAAACAAGTAATTGTACATGAAATAATTTTACAGTGCATTATCATAGATAGATCAATTTTTCTTCGTTTCCTAAAATGTCCTTAAATGTATTTAATTTTTAAATGTTTGATTCAAGAAATATGGAAAAACACACCCTCTTATAGGCTATCGCCATATAAAAGTTGAATAGTAATCCATGTAACAAATGATTAGTTCTTTTATTACAATTCATTTTATAACAATTGTGCAAAATATTAACAGACGAACTTTACACAAACAATTTGGGCCACTTTCGCCAGACGTGAATCCTAAAAGAAACATATGGGTTTAGATGGTGGTTTTACTAAGGAAACGCATTTCTTGTTGATTGAATAACGCTGCAAGCCAAATGTCGAATGCACAGAAGAACGGGACGCACTTTATACGCCGATATAAAAATAGATATTTTTGTTAAGTAGGTACCACATGTGCACCTAATTCTCCTAATTATCATTCTGCAACATGTGGTTTACCTCTAAAAGAATTTGATAATAACATAAAGAGTATTTTTATGTGAAACTTTTAGAAAGTTTTATTATATTATACCGGGTGTCCCATTATGGATGGCCACCGGCCGTATCTCGGAAACTACTGGGCATAGAAACTGGGGAAAAAGAAAATAATAACTAAAGTGGCCATGAGAAAATCCTGGAAATAATTTTTAAATTCCGCAAGAAGGCGTAATTGACAAGTAAATTTTAAAAGTTTACATATCTCCGAAAATTCCACATTAAGGTATATCTTTGGTAACACCATTAAAAAGCTTGGACAATTATGCATCATTTTGGTCTAATGCTCATTGGCGTACCGACTTTATTAAGAGGGGGGGGGGGGAGCTGTTGAAAATGTAATCATTTAAATCGCTGTAACTTATAAACGACTTATCCGATTTTAGCAAACTAAAGACTGTTTGAAAGAGAAATGTATGCATTTTCACCAATCGTATTTAGTTGTCCATAATAGTTCTCAAGAAAAATGCTAGAGGGCGCAATTTGTAATAATGACACATTTTTTGATTTTACTCCGAAAAAATAAATCATACGGTATAATTATGATACCATAATCGAAAAGTAGATGAAATTTGCTAGAAAAAATATTAAAACCGCAGCTCGATATCTCTCGATAATCCGAAATAAATTCCAATTTTTTCCGCTGAAGTTAGATACTGTATTTATTCCTGAACAGAGATAATAACAACTATACATTTAAAAAATTATCTTACAATTCAGAAGTCTTTGTTTGATGAATTTCGTACCAACCATTTGCTGTTTGCCAATCCTTTTGACCCACCTTGAGCTATCTTGGAAAATATTCTGTTATATTCAATTCATTCGGTAAATTCTTCCATGGTATCAAACTCCTTTTCAAAATATTGAATTTTGCAATTTATGGCTTCATTACCTCTCCAAGATAGTTTATATGAGCAGAGATGGAAAAACTCTTTGTGTCTTTTGCCATTCGTGCATTCTTAAAGGATATATCCTTAAAAGGGTCAATCTTTATTTCGTATTCTGTAAAATACATTTCTTGAATCATTTTTGCTGTAGTATTCCATAAAGTCTGTACAGAAGATTCTTTATCGTATTCGCCATTACTTTTTTCTATATTAAATGCCTAACATGTGAAAAGTAAAATAAATAATTATTAAAATTTTGTTTTATTACCAACCAAAAATATCAAATATTTATTATTTGTACAGATGAAAATTTAAAAAAAATTTTTTTTGCATGCGTGCGTTCATGTTTAGTGCAAGCCCGCGATAAACAATCCTATTATTACTACAGTGCGTAAATTCTTATTCTGTAAACATCGAACATCCGTAAGGGAAAACGTAAATAGTTTTGTCAATAATGGTAATTGGTATGAAATTTGAACGCCCTCTAACGGTAAATTTAGGTATTTAAAAATAATTTTCGGAAATTTCTCTTCATCGATTTTGTAATAAATATTTTTATTTGTTTTATTTTTATTGTTTATGACAAACAGTTTCTGATATATACGGACGGCGTCCATTCTTATTTGACCACCCGGTAATGTACAAAATTTTTGAAATAAACTTGGTAAGTATATCTTTTTTACTTCCTATATCTTTTTATTCTGCCTCTAGTACCCTCTTAGTTTTCATAAACTTAATATAAAATCCTGGTAATAAAATCCCATCGACCCCGCCAGAACCAACTTTACCTGTATGCCGAGCCGTTTGTGTTTACCATACGCAACGTGGGACCCTCATATAACCAGTGGTTTGACTGTTACATTTTAGGACCAAAGTAAAAAGTCAAAATATAATATATAAAATTAATATTATATATTTGTAATTATGTATTAGATACTGGTGTATTTTGTCCTATAATTAAAATGCTTTTTTTTTCACATAAGATACATTAAATACAAAACAAGAGTTTCCTTTCATTTCGTCAGATCCATCCCTAGGCGCGTTTCTCCATGTCATGGCTCATTAGTAGAGCTAGGATTCGACGAAAGAAAGGAGTAACTCAAAACTGTTTTAAGCAGTATTTGGTGGATCACACCAGCAATATGTGACACGGAGCAACATGTGTGTCCTTGTTAAATACAAATATCTGTCTTAAAATAATTTTTAGAGCTCTAGTCGTGTTTAATTTAATGTTAGTTTTATGGTCAATTGGGAAATAGCCGATACAGTGACGTACCAAGGGGTGGTCGAGGGGTTTAACCCCCTCCCCAGAATCTGTAAAGTAAAAACACCACATGGCAATTTTATTATTTGAACTAAAAGCCATCATAATAATAAATAGTTCAAATTTCGATAACTCAAATTTAATAAGTACGACTGAAAATTTATTTTTCAAATGTCACCACGACAGATATTTTTGGGCGTAGATCGTCGGAAACGCTAAGTTTTTTAGATATTGTTCATATAGGCTAGGTTTCCAAAGCCAAATCGCATTCATACTGGATAATTCCTAAGTTGATACTTCTTTTGTAGCTGTGTATAGAAGGCATTAAAAAAAACATTTTCAGATACCTTTTTTCAAAAAACTTAAAAATAAACACGATACAGAAGTAAAAAATCTAAGTGGGGGCCTGGTCATCAAAACGTAGCCTGCTATGCTTCATGTTGTTTTTGTCTTATTAATCATGCAATTTATGGGTCGTGGTCAGTTATTTGGCAATTCCCTGCGATGTGTTTTTCTGAATTTTAAACTGGTGAAACGTAAAAATGGTAAAATTTGGAAACAATGAACTAGTAGATATGGTGCTAATTTACGGTGAGTGTCGTCAAAGTGTGGCTGCTGCTCCGATATTATGTTTAAGTTAAGGCAGGACCGTATTTGATCCATAGTGTAATAAATGAATGTAGGTAAGTACCTTATTTTTTAGTTTATTGAAAAAAGTTATTTGAAAATGTTGTTTATTTTAATGCCTTCTATACACAGCTAAAAAAGAAGTATCAACTTATGAATCACCCTGTATCGGTTTCTGATAAAATAATTTAAAAAACGCTTAAAACGGCCATGTTCCATACAGTTTGGTACTTTTTATCCCATTTTTGTTTCTTTGGGGCTCTTTTAAATCAATATACCGGGTCCGTCAACGAAGCGGGGACGGAAATTTAAATTATTATCGAGGAACTTATCAAAATTACTAAACCAGCATAAGGTATCGACTTAAAAGCGGCATATTTTAAAAATATTTTACATTATACAGGGTGGCTCAAAAAAGTGTGGCGGACTAAACTTGCATTTTTTTAAATGGAACACCCTATATATTATATAGTTTTCTAATTCCCTATACAATTCCACGTATATTTTGTATAAAATGTCATAATTATGTCTAAATTCAATTGTTTTTGACTTTGACAGGCTGTAACATTGGAACGGTTCATCTTAGAGAAAAATGGTTTTCACCTCCCCATCTTAGTTTTTCATTCTCTATCCAAAGAAACCAACCTCCGATTTACCATGTTAAACCAAAAAAACGGTTTTAACGGTTTAACATGGTAAATCAGAGGTTGGTTTCTTTGGATAGAGAATGAAAAACTAAGATAGGGAGGTGAAAACCATTTTTCTCTAAGATGAACCGTTCCAATGTTACAGCCTGTCAAAGTCAAAAAATGCCATATTTTAAACGTCAATTACTCAAACACAATTGAATTTAGACATATGACATTTTATACAAAATATACGTGGAATTGTATAGGGAATTAGAAAACTATATAATATATAGGGTGTTCCATTTAAAAAAATGCAAGTTTAGTCCGCCACACTTTTTTGAGCCACCCTGTATAATGTAAAATATTTTTAAAATATGCCGCTTTTAAGTCCATACCTCATGCTGCTTTAGTAATTTTGATAAGTTCCTCGATAATGATTTAAATTTCCGTCCCCGCTTCGTTGGCGGACCCGGTATAACAGTATGTTTCTCCGACATAATAAAAATATTTTGCATGGTAGTAGGCTATGATAAACTAAACAAGTGAATAATATTCGTTGACACATTGCTTGAAATTTCAAAATACGTCCACTGCCTACTTCCAAAACATTTATCATATCTATAAAAATACATTGAATTATAAAACGATGTATTTTTTCTAACAATCAAGTAAACCAAAAATGATAATGTTACGGAAATATGGAGCTATAATCTAATGTCATATAAGGCTATAAGTTACTGTGGCAAGTGTAGTCCACAACATGATACATATTTTTAAAATAGACAAATTTTTTATTACACCCGGTATAAAACGAAAATATACTTTACAAATAGCGAAAACTTTGATATTCTTAAGAAGCCATCCTACAATGCAAAGAAAAATCATTCTAGTTGGGTCATAGATTTAGAAAAAATATAATAAAAATAAGCTTAGCGGCAAGCAGACAGAGAAGTGGGTCTATCTTTTACATTATAGTACACAGGGACGCCAAAGGTAATGGGTTCCCTGGGGCACAGGTAGATAATGACAGACTGTTTCGTCCTTATTTTGACTCATCAGAAAGCCATAACCTCTAAGCAATTTCCACCACAGCGAAAATATGTTTTCAAAATATTTTTACGAATAAAAATATGATCACAACCTAGTATCGCCATCCGCTGGAATCAACTCAATCCAAAAGATAGCAATCTAACATGAAACATAAATATAAATAGGTAAATCAAGCACGGAACAGCTACCTTATCGCTGTAGTGGGAATTGCCTACAGGTTATGGCTTTTTGATGAGTCCCAATAAGAATGAAATGACCTGTCATTGTCTACCTGTGTCCGAGGAAACCCATTACCTTTGTACTTTAATGCAAAAGATAGACGCACTATTCTGTCCGCTTGCCGCTTAGCTTCTTTCTATATATTTTAACGGACACTTAATTCCACTATTTGAAAAAATATAATAAGATTGGTAAAATATAAATTTAGGTTTCCTTACCTTAAAAACAAACAACATTTTGACAGGGTATTTAATAATTTACTATCTTTTCCAAATTTTTTTTAATTGAACCAATAAAAATTTCTACTCACCAATAACCAAAAAAAAAATAATTATTTGAAACCACAAAAAAATACATTTTTTTATTAAATTTTTGTCTCATCACTAAATATTACTTCCCACAGTGCATCCTGGGTCCCTCATATGTGCCGGCTTTTAACGTGAAATAACAGCTGTTGATTTCGAAACACCCCTAAGAAGTAAAAATGGGTGGAGTTTTGTCCCGCGCGCTCGTGCCACATGCCAAATGTTAAAATTAGATCGAATTTTCAGTTCATTCTATTTCTCGTATTCAAACAGCACGCGTTTCCTTTAATTCATAAGTCGCCACAAACAAATTGAAAACATCCGGCTTAAGATCAAGTGTGTGATAGACTTTATTAGTTTTCGTGACATCTTGTGAACTTTTGTGACTAACATTTAAGTGGAATGACAATGCTTTGAATTCGTTTTAATTACTTCTTCAAGCATCGTTAACAGTTCTTTTAATCATGTCTCAGGTCAGTGTGGTGCAGTATAACATGTCCCCACAAAAGCTCAACGTTTTGCAACAAAATAGCAACACGAATTACCCTAAAGTAGAGGACCGGCAAATTCTGATACTTCGAAAACCACCTCCAATTTTACCGAAAAATTATTCTAAGGACGATATTTTGATCACCAACCCAGGACGTAAGGGTATTAAAAAAATGAGCGGGAAAGACCTTAATAAAACGAGTCCACAGCCTATTGCAGTGGCGCGAAGAAATGCACGTGAACGCAACAGAGTGAAACAAGTGAACAATGGTTTTGCTACTTTAAGGCAGCACATACCAAACTTTATTGCTCAGGCCTTTGAAAGCAGTAATGGTCGTGGTAACAAAAAACTCAGCAAGGTAGAAACTTTAAGGATGGCTGTGGAGTACATTAGAAGTCTGGAAGAGATTTTAACTATGGATGAGGATCATAGTATGTCAGGTATTGGCCTTAGAGAAAAAAGTGATATTGCTCCATGCCCTTCCCCAATATCAACTGTTTCTCAAAATGATTCAAATACATCGCCGAACGACCTTACGTATAATTTTGTAATGTCTCCATCTGAAGAAGAAGACGACGACTTTTCTTCGGTAACAACTTCTTCGCCTCAGCAGTATATACGAATTAATACGTCGAATAATACATACGAAATTATACCCAGTAATATTTATGAAAATTCTGAAAATATGGACCCGATGTCAGTGGAGCAACATCACCTCCTTTCAGAAGCTCAGCTTTTGGATTCCGGACTGGACCTTAACAACCAAAACCTACAAAATCTTCAATATCTACAACTTAACTCTCTACAAACAACTACAGGTTCTCTAAGCCCTGGAATGTATAGTGAAGGTTCTTTAAGTCCAAATCACGATTCCTCTAAGTTAAGTGAGGGTGCACAACAAAATTGCTTCATTCCAGTTTTTGCTACGGGAAGGTTGGGACAAAATTTTAATGTACACATTAAGACTGAAGGCAATGACTTACCTGTAATTTCATTAAAGGCTGAAAATAGTGAGGAGGGAGCGCAGGAGGGACTTGATGTTATTAGTTGGTGGGAGCAGAGTCAAGGTCATCAGCCGAGTAGCTAGCACACGATGATGTATATTTGTTTATGTAAGTTGATATTTAAAAACTGTCTATTATTTGTGTTAAGTTTTTCTTCAAAAGAAAATCTGATCTTTAACTTTTAATTTCTTATGCACGCAGTCTAGTCTTGGTTTCATCCTCGAAACACCTTTTTTTTTGGAAAATTTTTGGTTTATTTTCAGGACGGAAGGATTTATTTAGCCCAAATAACAATTCACTTTTTGATAAAAATTATTTATATTTTTAATGGACTATGTCTGGCAATTCTAATGTTGTGACATTAGGCAACCCCCCCGCCCCCTCCCCCTCCCAAATTGTGTTACGTAATTTGTAAATGCCTACTAATCAAATAACTGTAAATTTCGTATCACTGGATATCTGAAGATTAAATTTTAAGGTCCTTCCATACCAGCGTGATACGCGGCATCGTTTCCTGGCTTGTCTAATTGAATATTTATTACAAATATTGTACTAAGGGGTTTACTAGAACTTCTAGTTTGGCGGATAATACTTTTTTAAAAAAATGAAGATTTATTTAAAAATTTTAATTATATTGGTTTAAATTATATCATCCGCCATGCAGAATATAAAAATAGAAATATTGCAACAATTCATGTTAATTTCCTATTTTTCATTAAAAATACAAACGTTATCTTAAAAATCTCCAATAACGCCGCGCCACTTGTGAATTAGTTTTTATATTTTGTATATAAAAAAGACATTTTATTGCCATCGCCAAATACAGGTATATTATGCACGATGCGGTGAAAATGCACTATTTATTCTCAATGACTCATTGCTTCTGTTTGCTCCTAAGAGGTTTTTTGCCCTTCCTAAAGATTGTGTAATTCTTCTGCCTTTAAATTTATATATTTGTCGAAAAAAAATTAAATTTGGAAGGTTGTTTTTTTAAAAATTATTGTGAGGGGAAGTCAACAATACTGTTTATTTTGCATTTAAGTGTAATTAACTCAAAAAAAATTATATATTTTTTTAGAAGTTAAGTTAATTTTTTTTTCAGATTCCATGATACTTTTGGTGTGATCTCATCGGTGAAAATATATTTTTGGTACTCACAAAAACTTAGGAACGAGTTTCTAGTCTCGTAATTATTATGTGTAAATATTATTTTACTTACTGATTTTAAAATAAATATAAAGCAAAAACACTGCCAAACTACAGACTTGTTAATTTAAAAAAACCGAGAACTGTCTATTTGTATTATTTATTTTTTAGGCTAGTGATTATTATAAGTGCCTACATTGTAAAATAATTGTTAAGTTTATAAAACTTTTATATTATATATATTTATCATATATTTATTTGTTTTATTTTTAGTGTATACTACAATTAGTTGTATGTTCTAAACTTTGTTAGTTTTCAATTGTAGTGCGAGGAATTAAAAGCTTATTTGTCAGTTCAGAAAGTCAATAAAATGTATGTCAATAAAAACCAAAATACTTAAAATAAAAAAAAAATCGAAATAAAAAAATTTATTTAAATATGCAAGAATTTGATTAAAAATATTGAAACTATGAATTAATGAAGTACACATTTTTAAAAAATTTGCAATCTGGCTGTTAGCAAAATAAAAAAAACATATTGCAAAAAATAGTTATTCTCCTAAAAAGTACGCAAAATGATAGTATTTCGTGCGCGACAGCAATTGCGGGCTACGTAGCAGTTGTTGATATTTATACAAATAATAATTTTTTTATAGACGGTTGTAACCAAAAAAATCCCATTCCAATATTAGCTAGGAAAATTGGCCATGATATGATTTACCTTTCCTTATTTTTTTAAGAGCTTCCAAACAATATTTCTAAACTCTTCTCAAAGGTACCAGCCACATGCGAATGTACATATTTATATATTTATAATATTAAAAACATTGGATTCTCTTGACCCGAATCCTTGCAAAAGTTTATTATAAATTTAGACTTACAGATATAAAGGAGTAAAATAAAATCATTTTTATAAAAAAAAATAATTAATTATAATTTCTGCATGAAAATAACTTTCTTACACCCATATAGATACCACTTTTCCATTGGTAAAAACTGAAATTCAATTTCTTACTTAATTTTCTTGTAATTTGGGTCAATAAAAGCCGCCATTTTATATGACAAATTTCAACGCGGTCGGATCCACTGCGTCACACTAGTGCTTTGTCGTTTGCCGCGATACCTTCGCGGATAAACCACTGAGATTTCAGACTGTTTTTAGTTACACAGCAGGTAAAATAGGGCCGTATGAGGTTGTTGATTTTACGCGTTCGTCAGGAAGGAACGGTCGCAGAGAATTCGCTACCGAGCCACAACAGAGTACATTACATGTGGGCACGTGGATTAGTAGGTAACGAAGGTGGTAAGAGAGTTGCAGGGCAGGCAGTGTTGCCAATTCTACTGAATTATCGGTAGATGTACCAAATTCATTTATTGTTTCCCGAATACGAAATAAAATTAACGTATTTTTGGGGGGCGTCGGGAGGGGGGGTCTCAAGGATGAGCCGCCACTGGCTTAGGGCAAAAATATTTATTTTATATGCGATGATTGACTCTTAAAATCGTGACAAATCATCATTCTTTTAGTTTTATAACAAAAAAAAAAGAATTTTTCAAATTGCTTTGATTATAAATTGATGAGAACCGACTGGTAAAAGTAACATTTTGAAATGAATATGTAATGCCAATTTTTCACTTTTGATTTTTACATTTGCCATTGAATAATAAGCTAAATTAATACTTTCGAACAATTGAAATTAATCAAATTTTTTTAGAATTTACATAAATATGCAAAACTGTTAAGTCAAACTATTGTTTGTACTTAATGTTGCAAAATTTATAATATTCTAATTAAAACTTATATTTTTATTAGCTTAATAGTTTAAGGCTGTTGCCCTTTAAAGGCGAATTGACAAGGGTCAGGTGACTTGATCAACTCACTTAAATTCAATCGAATTGAACGCTTTTTGAATGTGAAAACCTCCAATTAATTTGACTTGATTCATTTCACTTGAAAGAATCACCCGTTGAACAAGCTTCAACTTTTTTGTTCAAGTCGACAAATTCAAGATGGCCGGCACTAGGTGGACCGAGGAAAAGTCGCTGAAATTTGTTGTAACCTATCAAAAATATCCATGTTTGTGGAACACAAAAAGTGTAGAATATAGAAATAGAGATTTGCTGGCAAGTAACGGCAAATAACGAGATGGATCTTTCTCGGCGTCATTTTTTTTTACTGAAATGCCTACATGTTAAATGAAACGTGTAAACTTTTTTAAGCGTTCAATTCAGTTGAATTCAAGTGAGTTGATCAAGTCATTTTATTATCTTTACATCATCAGAAATTCGATAATTACTTTTAAATATACCGGGTCCGCCAACGTGGCGGGGATGGAAGATTAAATCATTATCGAGGAGCTTATCAAAAATACTAAACCAGCATAAGGTATCGACTTAAAAGCGGAATATTTTAAAAATATTTTACATTATACAGGGTGGCTCAAAAAAGTGTGGCGGACTAAACTTGCATTTTTTTAAATGGAACACCCTATATATTATATTATTATCTAATTCCCTATACAATTCCACGTATATTTTGTATAAAATGTCATATGTCTAAATTAAATTGTTTTTGAGTAATTGATGTTTAAAATATGGCATTTTTTGACTTTGACAGGCTGTAACATTGGAACGGTTTATCTTAGAGAAAAATGGTTTTCACCTCCCTATCTTAGTTTTTCATTCTCTATCCAAGGAAACCAACCTCCGATTTACTATGTTAAACCGTTAAAACCGTTTTTTTTGGTTTAACATGGTAAATCGGAGGTTGGTTTCCTTGGATAGAGAATAAAAAACTAAGATAGGGAGGTAAAAAACCATTTTTCTCTAAGATGAACCGTTCCAATGTTACAGCCTGTCAAAGTCAAAAAATGCCATATTTTAAACGTCAATTACCCAAAAACAATTGAATTTAGACATATGACATTTTATACAAAATATACGTGGAATTGTATAGGGAATTAGAAAATAATATAATATATAGGGTGTTCCATTTAAAAAAATGCAAGTTTAGTCCGCCACACTTTTTTGAGCCACCCTGTATAATGTAAAATATTTTTAAAATATGCCGCTTTTAAGTCGATACCTTATGCTGGTTTAGTATTTTTGATAAGCTCCTCGATAATGATTTAATCTTCCATCCCCGCCACGTTGGAGGACCCGGTATAAGGCCCGGCCATTTATATAAGATAAAATAGCATACAGCAAGTTACAAGTAATATATTGTGTAGGAAACAATTTAAAAGAAAAAAGTCCAGCAACAAAAACAAAAAGTAAAAAAACTTCTTTATTATATGTGTTCAAATCAGTGTCCTTCCTCTCAAATACAATATTTTTGAGTAAGCCTTCGTAATTTTAATATCGCCCGTTGAACATTAAAAGGTAATTACTCACAACATTTGTCAATATAATTAAGTCAATCAATAAAGTGTCCGTCATAGCCACCTTTAATCAGTGGCGGTTCTACGGGGGGGCCTAGGGGGCCCAGGACCCCCAACATTTCTGAAAAAAACTATAAAATTCATGCCACTGATAAAAAAAATTCCGGGTGCTTTATTATTTACATAATTTGGTACATTTTGAGCATGATCCTAAAAAATTTTGGACTGTGGCGTTATTTGCTTGCGAAGGCTACCAAAAATTGTGGCTGCGCCCAGTGGCGTATATAAAGGGGGGGGGGGGGGGGGGGCTGCCGGGCTGTATTTTCATCTCACGCATTGACTCTTAATTTAAATCTTTAAATAATGTATTCTTGGCTTAGATTACAAAGGTCTTGTAGGACACGTTTAGTTTTTAAACTTTTCCTTCTAAAAGTCCTGTTTTATATAGAGATCGCATATCGTTTTAGTTATTGATTTATGATGCAATTTTATAGGAAAGCGAGTAAAAATAATGTTTTATAGAATTTTTCTATTATATAAGTATATCTGTTCCGTTTTCCCTTTTTTAGAGCTATTTTAAATCAACAAAAATATAACCCAATCCAATAAAATATTTTTACAACAAAAACAATTAGGTATTTATTTCTTAAGAGAAAAATTAAGGTAAACATTTCAATTGAAACATTTTTTATGGAAGAAGTGTGATAATTTATAATAAAAAAAAATAGTGCGGGATGAAATGAGATTGCTCTATTAGGAATATAAATATACGGCACTTAAGAAGGAGTATTTCCAAATCTAAGCATTTACTTTATTTTTAATCATGAAAAAACCAAGCCCGAAAAACGCTGGTTAGAGTCATACATACGTCCTATGTTAAAATTTTGGATTGACACCAATATTCATATTTTTCACAATTATAAAAATGTTTTTTTTTTTAAATAAAGAACCAGCTAGGAATATCAATAAAAAAAAATTTAATCCAACCATGCAAAGGGGGAGAGGTAATAATTTAATTTTCGAAATTTGATAGTAGTGAATTTTAAACGAACTTTGGACGTGGCCCCGAAAATGTTTCGCCTGCGGCGCTTTTCCGCCTTCATCGCTAGGTACAATACCACAGAATACATATAATCCCTCTCTTCAGAAAAACAAATGTCCTACTTCCCTCCCCCCCCCCCCCCCCATTTAGCATTAGCATTTAAAAAATAAAATGGAAAGTGCAGGTCTGTATTTAAAAAATTGGAGTTGATAACAGTTTCACATAAACGATACGACGTATAGTAATTCTAAAAACACGGTAGTTTAAAGCTAAAAAAGTTGCTTTAACAATGTTGGATTTGTTTTGCTGTAGCGGTCAAAATTAGTCAGATAAATTTAAAAAACTTAAGATTTAAGTTTTTTTCGAATATTTCAAAAAGTAAAAACAAAATATAATCGTTACGATATTACTAAGCCCAATTTCTGAGATACCTGAGAAGAGCATCGAATTTGGGACACCCTGTACACAGCCAAAACTAATTTGCAAAAATATATCGCACGACTGGCAAATAAAAAAATTGCGCTGTTAATAGGATAATAGAAAACGTATATCTCTTCCTATCTTAAGTTTTAAAACTTTTTGATTTTGCGGCGTCGATTTTTTAATTTCTAGAAAAGGTTTGTGATACTCTAGAAGATTTTAATTATTAGGTTATATTTTTAATAATATGATATAATTCAGAATATTACTCCTGAATATGATTAATTCAATTATAGTCAAACGACGCATTCCTGTTTATAACTGTTTAAATCATGTATCCCAACAAACCATGGCTTGGGAGTGGTTTACTCCCCTTTATTGTACCTATTTGTACCTGGAAGGCAAGAAGGTAAAAAATCAGACCGCGGCCTATATTTAAATATCAGATTTATAATTTTCTATTAAGATTTATTCTAGGGTAAGGTTTTCTGATAAGGATTAGTTGATGCCCTGGCGTATTTTTTATGCAGCCTACCTGCAAAAAGAAAAGGAGTGAACTCAACCTGAAATTTAATATGTTTGACGACGGTACGATTAATACTGGTTATTATTATCGAAAATAGTCGTTACCTGGCAGTAAAAGTGCAGAACTATATGTTAAAAATCTTTGTAATTATTTGTGTGACTGATATTTTAACTTAAAGCCTTAGTCCTTTAGCATTATAATATTTAAGTAAAATGATCTAATTACTAGAGTTGGACCTTTTTAATTGCACCCAGTGGCGTCACCGATGTTTGCCGCCTCTCAGAGATAAAATTCAAACTTTTTGTCATTTTTCCTCAAATGATTTTATAACACCTTACAACAAGGGTGGATTTATGTGCGAGGGGAGGGGGGAGTTAATGAAGTAATCACCCCTATGAATGACTAAAGGTGCCCAAAATCTTAGTCTTGATCGCCTGCGGGTTATTTTTCTTTGAGCCTTATCCCTTAGCATATAAGAATAAATTTTTTTTTCGATTATATTTTAAACACATAAAGAATCTTCCTTCATTGCCTACATGTTTTATTGCAAATCAATCCGCAGTCCTAGACACTGCTTAGGCTTATTCAAAACATGTTTTTTTCCTCCAACACTGTGCCACGTAATCAGCAGTGCATTTTATTGGTGACATTTTGCAAACCAACAAAATCCCTTTAAACGCGATTTCAAACGTGATTTTCTAGGAATCCACAAAAACAATTTTGTAAAAACCTGTTTCGTACAGGGTGATTCCTATGTTGATACTTCTTTCATTAAAGAAGAGGAGAAAATGTGGGATCTTGACCACCTGATCGATCGGACCGTCGACCCGTTAATTATAACATCAAAACGAGATGACAGTTCCTCAGATGACAAAGAATATTATAATTTTTTATAATTTAATTTCTGTACAATGTATTTTGTATTTTTTTTATAATGTTTAATAAAAAATAAGTGTACCTAATACTATGTACATAATGCACGCCTGTGTCACACCATTTTCAGTGTTTGTGAATGGATATAGGCAAAACCCATAAAATGACCCAAACCCGGGTGGTACTACCTGCACTTGATAAAAATAAAGAATTTTCGAATGAAATCATGGCCAAATTATCAAAGTGCCTTAAATATTCGTTGGGTCACTTTCTAGGGGTAAACCACTGGGGTATTTTATTGTACAAGCTGGGGGTATTTTTGGGTATTTATGGGTATTTTTGGGTATTTTTGGGTATTTTTTGTTAAAAAGGGTATTTTTTGTACAAATTTAAGGCAGTGGTTTACCCCTCGGTCACTTTGTAGTTCATTTTCATACCTAATAAGTTTTTATTACCTTTCTGAAATAGACTATAACATCGTTGACAATATAACCAAATTTCAGACTCAATAGGCGAAAGAAAATATTGATAGAAATGATATACTACTCGAATCCGTTTGAAGTATACATAATTTTGGTAGTATAATACACCATATATTATTAAGCTACGTGTCCAATACAGTGGCGACTCCAGGAGGGAAGGTCAACCCTGTAGACAGTATCATTATATCCAGTAAAGCAACTCTATGCCGAAATTAGATATATTATATCTACCTACTCAAGTTAAATTTTAAATTCAATAAAACCATTTAAAATGCTTAATTTCTGATAAGAAACACTAATGTATTGTACAGTACAATACGTCTGACATTGAACTTTAAGTTGCTCTTTAGATTTTAGAATAAAGCTTATTCAGACTCCTGACTTGATCCTGTCTCGCGGACTACCATTCATAAATCTCAGACGGAGTCTCGCGAGGGTCTATTATTTCTTTTCGTTACCGGCAAAATATGTCCGGAATAAAAACTTGTTTTTTCTTTTGGTTCACATTGAGCCAAGTCGTTTAAACTGCGGCAATTGAATGACCGGCTGAGTGGCCAGTGACGTAACAAGAGTTTTTTCTGGATCATGGACAAAATATAAATTATAGTTAAGCTAGAGTTTATTTCAGAAAAGGGTGGAATAATAAAATGGGAAAATCCATCCAGTTCGGCTCAATTTAAGTGTCGGCCATAGGCGGAGGTAAATTTTGTGAATTAAATTATTTATGATAACTGTGAGGAGCAACCAAGCAAAACCGAATAAATCCACTTTTAAACAAAAATGATTTAATATTTGATTCCTATTTCTGTGGGTCAGATAAATTCAATGCTAAAATCAGATTCAACCTAACTATGCTAAATCACCTTTAAAATCCACCTTAAAGTCAGGCAAATCAAGCAGAACCAAATAAATCCACTTTTAAACAAAAATTATTTAATATTTGATTCCTATTTCTGTTGGTCAGATAAATCCAATGGTAAAATCAGATTCAACCTAACTATGCTAAATCACCTTTAAAATCCACCTTAAAGTCAGGCAAATCAAGCAAAACCAAATAAATCCAGAAAATAAATCAAAATGAATGTTTTTTTTTCCTTTTTTTGAAAACTTGTTAATTTAGAAATAATAAATGTGTGAAAACTAAAAATTTTAATCTTTGTTTTTATTTAGAGGTACCAAAAAATAAAATAAAAAAATTAAATACTTTGTTTTTAAATTTAAAAAAAGTTTTGGTTAGTTTAGTTTAGTTCAAAAACTTTTAAAACAAAAGAAAGAAAAAGAAACATATATCTACATTAAAATAAACAATTTCATATCATATTAGTAGAAAAAATAAAGGTTTTAATTCACAACTCAAGCAAAAACAGATAAATCCATTTTGTTATTGTTAATATCTTTTTGTTGATTATAAAATTGGAACGTCAATAGTGTGTAAGAGATCTATAGTATCATATCTTTCATGTAGGCTATATTTTTTTTGGTTAAATTTAAAAACCTGCTAATGGCACGTTTTTGGCAATTATCTCGAAACTTTATAAAATGGATTTATTCGGTTTTGCTTAGTTGCTCCTCAACTAACCAAAGAAAAAAAAAGATAATTTGATAAAGAAGGAACTATTAGCTATAGCAAATTTACACAAACATCGTTTGATGAAATATGCCGTGGAAGATATAGCTGAAAAATATAGTGCAACTGTGCTGCGCACACCGCCATATCATTGCGAACTAAATTCAATAGAACTTATTATGCCCAAGTGAAAGGATTTGTAGCAAGGCAAAACACGACATTCAAAATGAAAGACGTTAAACTACTGTTTGATCAAACCATTAAGGAAGTGACACCAGAGAACATGCGAAAAGCAGTCCATCATGTCATTAAAGAAGAGAAGAAAATATGCGATCTTGACCACCTGATCGATCGGACCGCCGACCCGTTAATTATAAAGTCAAGAGGAGATGACAGTTCCTCAGATGACGAAGAATATTATGATTTTTTATAATTTAATTTCTGTATAATGTATTTTTTGTATTTTATACATTGTGTACCTAATACTATCCACATAATGTACGACTTTGTCACACCATTTTCAGTGTTTGTGAATAAATAACAATAGGCAAAACCAATAAATTGATCCAAACTCCAATGGTACTACCTGCACTTGATGAAAATAAATAATTTTGCAATGAAATCAATGCCAAATTATGAAATTGGCCCTAATATTTGTTGGGTAACTCTGTAGTCCCGTTGCAGACCTAATGAGCTTTTATTACTCTACATCTTTCTGAAATAGACTATAGAGTCCTAGCACGACATGTTTCATTTTCGATATATAACGTCTTATCAATATTTAATAGTACCAGCAATAAAAGTGTTTTAATTTTTAGGTCTAATAATTTGCAATGCTAATTGTGTTGCTTAATATAATGTTAATTATTTTAAAAATAAACACAACAGGCAGCTTAAAATACTAGCAACAGGTTATATTATTCAGCATTATATAAATAAATACCAAGGCTGAAAAAATTCTGGTGATAAGTACCCTATCAATAAACATTTAAACATAAATTAATAACAATAAATATGAATGATCATTTTGTGTTTTTTAAGCAACGCCGCTTACAAACAGCAGAAATTCTGACCTAACATAAGGAAAACTAACCGAGTTGTAACGTACGATTTGTTACAACTAAGGAAGAATCTAATTTTTCCCCCTTGCCCCTGCTAAGGCAACATGATTTTCATCTTTCCGACGTTTTAAAGTTATAATTGGTTTGGTTTGATTTTGTTAAATATTAGAAAATGCGATTATAGTTATTAAAAAAGGGGAAATTTAATGTTAATTTCAAAGTAAATGACAACATTGTAAGTCTGAAAATACCGATTGATTGAACAGATCGCTGGTTTAAAATTATATGCCGAAATTGCGCGTACTGACTACGACTAACTAAGAAACTAACTTTAACTTAAGGTTCATTTACACTTAGAAAGTTTAGTGGCGGAAATTGGAAAATGGAAACTTGCTTTGTGTAGATTAGATGAAAGCCCGACTTTAAGTAGAAAGTAAGCCTTTCCACTAATTTACACAAGGCTAATACTTTCCTACTCTAAACTTTCCAGGTGTAAATAAGCCCTATGATAAGAAAACTTCGGAACAGGCTAATTTTTAGTGTCCCTACTTTTACAACTAATTACCTTTCTAACTCTCCTCTCATACGTTGCATGAGAACATACAACTATCTTGTAACGGGTGATAGAGGCATTGACCTGTTTAACACCAACTTATCAGAAAAAAAAAACTATTATCCTTTGAACAGGGAGTGCATTGCTATCACTCGCATATCTTTGCCTTTATAATTTGTTTTTGGATTTATTATTTGATTGTACAAAATAGCCTTTTATTCTTTAGTTAAACTTATTGTGTACTTCTACCGAACTTTGTAAATTTCTTTTTGTAATCCGTGTCACTCTATAATTGGTCTGCTCCAAGCAGTTTGTTGAGTGACCTTGTTTGTCTAAATAAATAAATAAATAAATAAAGAAATAAAAGAAGTGAGTTGTTCTTCGTGAGCGGTTAATATTGCAAACAGTGAGGTAGTTGTACCTATATTTTTAAACATTTTAAAGTATTGCTATTTCTAGATCCTTTTCTAGAGGAGTATAAGATTTTGTCATCATTTTCGTTAGGGTCGTACTACTATGAGAGCAATTCAAAATTTTTGTGATCGCATAATTGAGCATATGGAGCAGTGTCGTGCTGACGTTTTTTGGGACTTCAGTAATTATGCGACTGTGTAAATCATCAGTTTGTTATTGTTAAGCAAAATGTAAGCATTTAAAGTCATGGGAGCATCTGTTTAGTGGTTGAGGAGTTTTTAACAAATGGAGTGTTTCTGTTTCACATGCCGATCGGGCAACATTAAGAAAGTTATTTGATCGGCGTTGAGTCCCACAGTGACCCGTATTAGGACCCAATATTGTTCGTTTGGTACATCAATAATCTCATAAAGAATGTACATCCATTATTAGTTTTTTATTTCTCCCTTTTACAGGATTTTAGAGTAAGATCATGTGACGGATCGTAACCAAGTTACATGGTATTTATTGTTATTGTAAGAAAGAAAGTTTATTTGAAAATAAGCATTTTAGTAAACAGAAATTTCTTAGTGTGTAGTTTATTTAAATGTTTTATTCTATTACCTATTTGTATCTGTCTAATTTCTACGTCACTGTATTTGTATGGAAGTACCTTGCCATTAATGTAGTACCTTCTGGTGCGGACGTATTAAGCACATTTATCCCTTGGTGACACGCGACCGGGACTGTTATGCTATGATGTTATTTAAGTGAAATTATTTGACATGTGGTATAAGGTTCAAGATGGATTATGTTGTTTTAAAAACAATCAAAATGAACTAAATTATTACTTATTTAAATTAAACTTATGCTTGTAAGAATGGAAACCAGGGTACTAAACCATTAATATAGATTATCACATGCTTGGCTATTGTTATTTTTTGTTCTCTTAGTACAAGTGCTGATCTGCTTTTTCCATTCTAGATAATCTGGTTGTCCTTAGACCATGGTGACATTTTGCAAACTAAACTAAACGCTATTTCAAACTTGATTTTCTCGGAATCCACACAAACAATTTTGTAAAAACCTGTTTTATATTCAGCGGCAATTATAATTATTTTCAGCGAATCGAGAATCAGGTTTCAGGTATCAGCCAGTGCGAAGATACGGTTTGAAGAATCAATTAGCGGGATTTTGTTGGCTTGCAAAATGTCACTAATATTCAGTTCCTGAACAAGCTAAAACAATATGGTCAGGATACCTGGCCATATCTTTGACCACTACCCAATGCTGTATTAAGAGTAGGTGACGCGTTGGAGCGAACAGGGACTAGGGACTATACCGCCTTCTCCTCCCCGTCTCGTGCTCCTTCTGCATCCATATAAGATAGTTTGGTGAAACCATAATCCTATTTTATTTATCAAAAGAAAATACTCCTTGATGCCTTTTTCCAGATCTTACAGGGGGGAGGGCTATATTATTTATTAATGAAGCTTATTTTAAAAACTTTTGCTATGAAACTATGCAACGTTCCATTCCAATCCTATTTTATTTTTCAGGAGAAAATACTCCTTGATGCCTGTTTCCAGATCTTACAGGGGGGAGGGTTATATTATTTATTAATGAAGCTTATTTTAAAAACTTTTGCTATGAAACTATGACGCGTTCCATTCCTACGTGCTCCGGAGTTTTCATATGTGGCTGGCTGACGCTTATGAGCTTGCCGTTCCAAGTATCTGATTCCGGAACAACCCATTTCTACGCGCGCTCCGGACTCTCTTCTGTTGCTGGATAATAGGACTTTACTTTATCCAATTACCTAGATAATGTAAGCAGTATATTTCCAATTATTGCAAACAATTTATAAAAATATCTTCCTTAAATTGTTTCTACCGCTTTGTTGACATGGATATCAAATTTTCTCACGGCAGTAGCGAAACCAGTACTCAAATATTCATTACCTTTTATCATTCTAATTGGAATTCTACCATATTAAACTTCACACAAAAATACAAGAAGTAATAATAACTGTCAACCGAGTTGAATAATAAGCGGAATACTGAATAATGATTTTATAAATTGAGTATTGCAAATAAATTTTCATTACTGGAGATTTATAGCTATCGTTCGAACAGTTATATCATTTCTACTAACTTGTCTCTTGTTATACTACCAAAAGAAATCCAGGACAATATATCATACGGCTTTTTACGAATATCTTCGGGCAGTAGTTAGTCGACCAGTCAAAAATTGTAGTCTCATATAGAACTTTTGACAGGTTGGAAGTATGGAAGTTTCTCCATAAATGGTTATTTCTAATCACATTTTTTTTATTTCCAAACAAGGATAAAATAGAAAAAGTATTTCATCAAATCAATTAATAAAAATAAACACTTGGCACATTGTTTTACATGAAAAACACATTTACACTTGTTAAAAAAATTAAAATTTGAAAAACAACAACAATCAACAGATTATTACTGTTCAATGTATACCAATTTTTAATCTGTTGATTGTCGTTGTTTTCCAAATTTTAATTTTTTTTAACAAGTGTAAATGTGTTTTTCATGTAAAACAATGTGCCAAGTGTTTATTTTTATTAATTGATTTGTTGACTACGGTGCGTCCTGCTTGTGGTCTATATGTTTTGACCTTATTACTTTACGCCCTGATGATGACCTTGTAGGCCGAAACGCGTAGGTTGTAATTAATAAAATATTTTTTGTAAAAAGGAAGATAGGGCTTTCTGTTCCCAACCCTACATGATTATGAAAACTTCTTGATGTAGGATGAGCCCGCAAGGGAAAGCGTTCTGGGTATAATCTCGAAGCAGCATCCGCACTTTGACGACACTCACCGTAAATTTGAATCATATCTACTAGTTCATTGTTTTCAAATTTCACCTATCATCAATTTAAAATTAACTTGCTTTAGAAAAACATACCGCAACAGATTGCCAAATAAATAACTGATAAATTGGTAAATTGCATGAATAATAAGACAAAAGCAACATAAAGTATAGCAGGCTACGTTTTGATGACCAGGCCCGCACTTAGATTTTTTACTTCTGTATCTCGCCTATTTTTAAGTTCTTTGAAAATGTTGTTTATTTTAGTGCCTTCTATACACAGCTAAAAAAGAAGTATCAATTTAGGAATCACCCTGTATATTATATTATTTTCTAATTATACAAATCCACGTATTTTTTATATAAAATGTCATATATCTAAATTTAATTGTTGTTGAAATATTGACGTTTAAAATATCCCATTTTCAGACTTAAACAAGATGTAGCATTTGAACGGCGCATCTTAGAAAAAAATGGCTGACCCCCTTATGTCAGTTTTGTATTCTCTATCTAAAAATTACAACTTCTTGTTTACGATGTTAAACCGGAAGTTGGTATTTTTAGATAGACAATGAAAAATTAAAATATGTAGGTGAAAACCATTTTTCTCTTAGATGCGCCGTTCCAATGCTACAGCCTATCAAAGATTAAAAATGGCATATTTTAAACGTCAATATCTCAAAAACAATTAAATTTAGACATATAACATCCTTTACCAAATATACGTAGAATTGTATAGGGAATAAAAAAATATTATAATATATAGGGTATTCCGTTTAAAATAACGATGTTGCCCCCTGTTTCGATTGAAGTTGGCGATGCAGCATTTTCACGACTTATTTTGCCCTAGTAAATTCATATAAACGCGATTTCGCTGTTTCTATAGTTACTGGATTTCTGTAGAGCCTTAATAAGGACGAAGCGTTGATAATTGTCTACCTTTGCCCCAGGGAATCTATTGTTTTGGCGACCCTGTATACTGATGCACCGTTTGCCGCTAACTTTTTTTACTATTTTATTACAAACACTATATAGACTTACCCTGTACAATAACCAAATACTACCTATATCTTATATTAAATTATAATAGAACTACTTAATCACAGATTATGAACGTTAAGGAACGATATAGTACCATATAAGATATTAATTAATGATAACTATAAGAATATTTTATAATTCTTACAATAAAATAAAGTAAAGGCAAATAAAAAAATTAGCTAGTATAGTATAGTTCTTATTACAAAATATCCACGTAGTAGCATAATTCTTATTATAATTTTTTTAAATTCATTGTTTGTACGATTTAATTCAATGGAAATATACATTTCGCCTTACTTATTAGTAATATTAACATAATCTAGATCAAAAAATAACGTTATGAATGTTCTCTTTGATTTTTTTAAACCACCTCTCGCATGTTTCTATGGTTCTATACGAACAGATTGTAACCATAAAAATTGCGTATTTTATTTTTGTAGTATCTACTATAAATGCACGTGTGCCTGGGAACCTGAGCAACCGTTTTAAATCTCTTTAAAGAATAAATGGATGGGAAAAAAGGTATTTCAACTTTTAAGGATCTAGAATTTTTAATTTTAAACTGTTGAACAAAGATGTGGAACTGTACAACAGGAAAACAGCTTTGGACATTTTTAAAAAAATGCGCTTATTCTTATTCTTAATCTTAATAATAACAGTATCAATTTAAATAAAGTGATATCTGTTGTATTTTTGGTGAAATATTTTTTCCTCAACTTCCTCATTTTGTGGCATGTTTTTCTCGATTTTACATATTAGACTTGTAACTGCTAAAGTGAGAGTAGTGGCCCAAAATAAATGAAGGGCATACATTAAAAAGAGAGAAGGATGTTCAGAATTGTAAACTTTTTACTTAATTATGAACCACAACAATGGAATTTTTCAGAAAAGTATTTTTAAACTTATGATAATGTTTTAAAGCTCACTTAAAGCAACTTACTAAATGATTTTTATACTTAGGTAATTAAACTCTCTATGCAACTAAGGCTATTTTTGATGCTTTATCTCTAATCATTTATTTTTATAAAGCACTTTGTCTTGCCCATTCCTACACTGATTTTTTTTAATCCAGGATTTAAAAGCGAAAATGTCGCAAATCAAACAGGGTGACATAAAAAGAATTGTCCCCGGCAATCCTAATCAAACAAAATCGGAAAAAGGACCCACAAAATAAAGAAAGAAATAGTTTGTAAACAGTGGTTTAAATATTTGCTTGGTTGAGTTTTTAAATATTTGTTCCTGTGCATAGGGACACAAATATTACTACTGGTAAAAGGTTATGGTATATCCTGAGAGGACAAGGAATTTCTACACATTAACACAACAATAAAAAATTCTGCCAAAGGAATAGCATTGTAATACATGATATAATGCTTATACTATACACTGTAAAATGCTGTGGGAAATTTACCATATTTATCTTGTTAAAAATCCTAAATTATTACATTAAGATGTGTGTAATATTATAGATTTAATATAAAATTTGAGGATTTTTTTGCGTAATAAAATGCTTAACAGGTACTAAAATTACTAATTAAATTCATGACATACTGGTAAAATCACACAAAAAAATATATTTTATTTTTAAAATCACAGCGTAAATAGACAAGTTTGTAATTTTACAACATTAATTGGTAAATATTCACATAGAACCGGTAATTTGCCTTTTAAGCAGGTAAGCCCGCGTACATGCTGATGCAATCATTTGTTGATAGGCTTTTAACCCGTTGGCTATGTGCGTGATATTTGTGCCGTTTTTTGCAGTAGTTCGGCTGTATTTATTTGATATTATTTGCAGTAAAATATTCTTATTCTTTGATTGAATTGAGATGAATATAACAACTCTACAACAAGTTTTATCGCAGAAAGAATAAAAATGCAACTATAATATTATACCTTAAATTAATCTTAAAATTACAACAAACATTATTATTTTTTACAATAATCTACTGTAAAAATCTTGTTAAATTTATGGACTAATTAGAAAACGTTTACATTACAGCGTCGGAAATAAGAATTAAAGTAATAACGATCGATCATTATTAGTTAATTAATGAATTTACATTATCTTACTTTAAAAAAAATGTAAAAGTGCAGTATTTTTACCAAAATTGTGGTATTGTTATATATATTTTACAATAATTTCACATCAATTTTTAAGAGAAATTTAAATATGGTAGATTAAAACGCATTTACCCACCAAATGTAAATTTACAATTACAATGTAAAATCGCTGTGATATATGATTATTGTTGAATATTGAGTTGAGAGCTGCAGCATGAATGGTGCAAGTGCGTTGAATATAAAATTACACTGCGTAAATGAATTATGGAATTGGTAAAAAAGCAGTGGCGTAGCCAGGGGGGAAGGAGCAGCCCCCCCCCCTCCGAAATAAAAAAAGAAGAAATAATTCTACAACATAAAAAATCTTTGACGGCAACTCTATCAATAACGCGTCAAATAAAATAACAAATCATCCTCCCAGTAACTACAGCTTCAGCAGAAGAAAGAGGTTTTTCCACTTTAAAAAAAAACATATCTGAGAAACCATTCAGACGAAGAGCTCACAACAAGTTTAGCTTTAATAAATATTAATCAAAAAATCAACATTGATATATGAAATAATCAATATATTTTGTTAAAACAGGAGACGAATTACGGTTTAGTTTTAGGCAAAAAAATATGTAGTGCTTTTAGTTAATTTTTGTTTTTTTAATAAATAAAAAATATACCTTATTTTTAATATTTTTTTGCTCAATTATGCTTATTTCATGAAGAAGTTTTTGTTTAACAAGTATAATATCTGTTTTATATTACCTATATTAGTGTATTTGTATAACTCACTACAAGTTCCTTTAAGTAAAGGTATTTTTTTATTTTTGGAAATTTTGTTTGATTGTCCAAAAAATGGGTTTTAGCCTTCGGCGATTTGCCTGCGGCGCTGGTTCGTCACTTTCCCTACCCTTTTGGGCCCTTCCCGAACTAAAATTCTGGCTACGCCACTGTAAAAAAGTACTTGAATTTAAAACGCCCATATTACAATGTATTTAATCTTAGTAAGTAATGGATGCAGGGTATATAAAAAAAATCATTGTTAGAGAATAGTAGATTTTGTAACGAGGTTGAAATGAAAATTTGATCCGAGTGGACCACGAGTATCGAATTTTCATTCTAACCGAGTAGCAGACTATATTTTCTCCACGACCAAAAATACTATTCGCAATATTTGTAATTTCAGGTGGAGTATTATCCAGTTCCATATCTGATTCATCCGATTTTTCACTCATATTTTGACTTGCACTAAAATTTGTATGCTGACATTAACAGTTTCGAAATTCATGGCAACCTATGTCGTTTAGATCAATTACAGAATATTCATTCCGTATCTTGTTATGGAATAAAAATACACGCAAAACACATAAGAAGCAAGTATTTCAGAATAAATATTCCAACTCAAGAGCGAGAATTTTTACATTCCATTATCAAAAATGATTTTGGAATTATTGCATTCAGTAATGGTCGTGGAGAAAAACACTTCTATTGCCACTCGTAGCATCGTCTAATATTAGCTGCAGTCGATCTGTGAAACTAGAGAAACCAGGATAGAATAAATTAAATCTTTAAACCTTCTCTACCCAAAAATAGCAAAGTGACATCCCTGATAATTAAGGAATGGTAAACATAAGGTGAATAGCACTTGCGAGACGTATTTTACCCCGCATCGCATATGAGATACTTCCGCCAGAAGGTAAAATATATAACAACCACATGTGCCGAATTTGACTCTTCTCAACTACTTGTCTGGTTAAAGTGACATATGGCACACGAATAGTATTTATTTTTGGACCAAAATAGGTGACGGTGCCACTTGATTTTCTTTTAAAGCTAATTTATTGACCCTTTTTGATGCTGTAAGAATTTGTCTGACGTGAACGGCATTAGAGTTTTGGACTTGTATTATCTTTATTTGTTTTGAATCACTACGTTTCACCTGGTAAGCATCTCCAGTCGTCTTCAGGTGAATACTGAGTATAATACATGGTTATCGTTCAAGAAACGTCATTATCTATAACCTTTAAACAGACAATTTGTAATTAGAATTTTACTCCGACGGTTCGTTTTTTCAAAACCATCATCAACTTTGTTTTTTTTTAAAGCTGGGATATTGTATTTTATTGTTTTTAAACTCCCCTCCTTTTTTATAATTCAATGGCGTATCAAACCTAATATTGATAACACGTTTCGGACTTATATTCAATAAGAATAAGTGCAACTTTTAAATATTAAAAGTAACGAATTTTGGGAGTTTCTAAAAGTAATACGATAAAACTTGTTACTTTTATATTTAAATTTAAAAAAAAATATATACTTCGACTTAGGATTTAATTTAAAACATATCTAATATTTGTCCATTTGATAAAAAATTATATACAAGATATCTTTACCCTTACCCAAAATAATGTTTTCGTATATGTTATGCTCCTTGTAAAATAGTTTAAAGTTTTCATTACGCAAATCAATTTTTTTTACAAGTAAAACTTTTATAAAGGATTGAGTATCTTCCACTTTTTGATCTATTTATCCTCTCCTTAACCCTATCCGCAGACATACTGTATACAAACATTAGAAAATTTACGGTTTCAGCAAAAACCTTGCACTGCTTCCTCCAATTACGCTTCCAAAAAACTTGAAACTCATCGAACCGAACTTAATGTTCATATACATTTTAACGGTTTTTCTTCGCTATTAAATTCAAAAATTTCTAACAGATTGACGCCATAAGTTTCGGAGGGTAAAGAAGCTTTAAAAACTTGATTACAAAAGGACACCTTATTTATTCTCCAAACGGTCAGAGCATCGAAAGGTCCCATATGAGAATCCCAGTTCCCACGACGTCTTTCACAAACTTGTTTTTCGATTTACAGGTAAAATGAAAGGTAAACTGGAGGGGAATAGAGTTCGTCACTTGTGCTCTATTTTTCTTGTATGAATAAGAATAGAACGCATCATTCATCTGAAGAGAACTGTTACTATATATTTTAATAAGAAGTCGCTTTGTTCGTTTTTCTGATTGATGGACACAACTAATTTTGTTTTGGGTATGACTTTGATATTTCGTATCTGGATTTTCATGGCTGTCAAAAAGGTCATTTTAAGGATTTATTTTTTGGGAACGCCATATCGATATTTACAAAAATTTTCGATTTAAAAAAGTAATTTAAATATATTTTTACAATTGCTTAAACACTTGCATTTTTCTCAGGAGTTCCCAAAGATGAAATCTCGGTTCAAGAATCAATTCAAGAATGGTAACAAATTTAGTTGGAAAAAATAAAACGCGGTCCTAATCGTTAATCGGCAGTTTCCTGTTGAAACGCACTTTATTTAACACCAGTGGCCGCTCGTGGAGTATGGAAGAGCACAGATCTAGGTACGCAAAATTGAGTGCCTGCGGATATTTGTCTAATTCTTGTTGCTTAACTCCGCGTTAAATGCCATAAAAATATACAGGAATTCAAATGAAAAATGAAGAACTTTAAGGATTGAAAACTTTGACAATAAATTCTCACACGGTCGGATCCACATGCCGCGCCTTTCACTTTACGTTGGCGCTTTGCTGTTTGCCGCGATACCTTCGCGAATGTAAATAAACAATATTTCAGCCTGTTTTTAGTTACACGGCGGTTGGAATAGGTCCGTCCGAGGTCGCTGATTTTACGCATTCATCAGAAAGGACCTGCCGCAGAGAATTCGATACTGAGTCACAACCGAGCGCAATACATTGGAGCGCGTGGATTAGTTAACAAGGGGATAAGATAATTGCAAGCAGTGTTGTCAATCCTCCTGAATTATCGGTAGATCTACCAAATTAGAAAATAAAATTATCGTATTTTTGGAAGGCCGCAGGGGGCGCTCAGTTGCAAGAAGGAGCCGCCACTATTTAACAGGCATGCGCATGACCGTACAATTTTTGGTTCGGATTAGAACAAACCTTATATTACTTAATGTGGCATAATATTTCTAAATTCAAGTTTAGTATTCAGTAACAATGTCGAACAAAAATAGGTTCCATTAAAAAAAACAAACACATGCATTAGTACAGAAGAAGAATTTCCTTTCATTTCGTCAGATCCATCCCTAGACGTGTTTTGCCATATCATGGATCATCAGTAGAGCTAGGATCCGACGGGAGAAAGGAGAACTTAAAGCTGCTTATGCAGCACTGCATGCATTAGTGTTTAATTTTTTTAAATTTCTATACCCACGTTACGTTACCTTGTAGGAAAAGATCCTCTCGTCTCGTACCGTAAGGGTCCATATTTTAAACATGTCTTTTAAGAATAGAAATGTACGTTTTAATTATCCCTAGCCAAAACAATAGAGTTTTTTCTTAAGGCAACCCAATAATAACACGCTTGGTTATCAACCATACCTACTTCCGAGCACAAAAACTTTTTTGTTCCATCTAGGAATGTTCCCATATAAATTTGCATAATTTTCACATTACGTTACTTGTTGTCAGTTTAGTCCCATATTATTTTCTTTGGTACAAGAATGGACGGGAGGTAAATCATCGATGCAATGACGGTACAAGTTCGATTGTCAAAAAACAATCACATGGTATGGATTAATTGACCATTTGTCATGGTACGGTATTTAGAATAAACGGTAGAAAGGTAGTTATAACGGGATGGATTTTTGTGACAAGGGACTATGATGTATACCAAAATTTATGATTTTTTATTGTGGTTTCGGGTCATGAAGTAAATAAAAAAAAAGTTAAATTATGTTACCTGGTTCGTCGACATTTTGTTGCTAAACTAATTCTGTTCCAAAGTAGTTCCAGAAGTAAAATAAATTTACAAATAAAAAAATGTCTTTGATATTCAGAAATATTTTTCTAAATGGTTTTTTATACTTCTTTTGCATAAAGTTACAAAATGCATCAGTGAAACGTATATGTAAGTAAATTATCTTTCTGTTCATTATACTGTAACGAGTTTTTGTTTGTCGACCGAGAAAATATTTTCAGTTAGGAACTAAAAAACTAGAAGAAATGTTTTTCTCATTTCTGGCCATTTTTATTTAAAATCTAAAATTATGCGAACTTACTTACATAATATTAAGAAATTCGGAAGATGAAAGCAGTTTTTCTTTCTATCGTTTATACAGGGTGTCCCGAAATTAGGTGACAACATTTTAAGGGGATAAAGTACATCCAAAAATAGGACTAAAATCCTCTATTAATATACCTTCAAAAACGCTTCGTTATGGGGCTAAAGCCCCCCGAATGGAAGCTATGATAAGCGGTTTTTTCACAATATCTCAGAAACTGATTGAAGTATCGAAACAAAATTTGATACATGTTTTACCCATGACAAGACGCAATAAACGGTTTGTTTAGCTTTGTATTTCTTCCAGTGGCGTCCCACTGGGTAGGTAGTGAGGAGAATATTGCCCTAAATTTTTTATTTGTAGAATTTTTTACGCCAGATGCAATTTTTAAAAGCACTAAAGTCTTCTATTGAAAAAAGATACTCTAGCTTCATTTCGGTAGGATTCACCATTTTTCAGTAAAATCGATTTAAAAATGTTCGGTTTTTTACAAACCGTTGAAAAGGCTAAGGTGTTCTTTGCATATCTCAGCAAACACTTGATATTAAAACATGAAATTTATTAGAAGTTCTACTAGCGACAAGGCATATTTAAGGATGTAACATTAAAATATTTTTTCAGTGGTGTCGCACGGATTGGAGCCTAAAGTAAATATTACTATTTTTTTGAGGGCCTTTCCTTTTATACCATTTTCAAAGTCTCCGTGCCTCACAAAACATAACACGCAGGTCTAGATTTTGCATCCAACAAAATGGAAATAATTTCGACCATTTGCTTAAGAATTAGTTTCCCGTGTGGTTTTACAATTAAATTTGATTTGCAATTTGTTATTCTTTTTTGTTTTATTTTAAGTCTCTTATACAAATAAATATTTAAAAAACAAGGTCTAAAAATCTGTTGAAAACCCTATATTCTGTCAAATTACAATAATGGAAGGTTTTATTAACAAAAAATTTAAAAATTCTAAAAAATTACATTAAAGTATGAAAGCCCCTCAAATTAAAAAAAAATTGTAATATTTACTTTAGGCTCCACCCCGTGCGACACCACTGGAAAAATATTTTAATGTTACATCCTTTAATAAATATGCCTTGTCGCTAGTAGAACTTCTAATAAATTTCATGTTTTAATATCAAGTGTTTGCTGAGATATGCAAAGAGACACCTTAGCTTGTAAAAAACCGAAAATTTTTAAATCGATTTTACTGAAAAATGGTGAATCCTACCGAAATGATGCAAGAGTATCTTTTTTCAATAGAAGACATTAGTGCTTTAAAAAATTGCACCTGGCGTTAAAAAATCCTACAAATAAAAAAGTTAGGGCAATATTCTCCTCACTACCTACCCAGTGGGACGCCACTGGAAGAAATACACCTAAGCTAAACAAACCGTTTATTGCGTCTTGTCATGGGTAAAACATGTATCAAATTTTGTTTCGATACTTTAATCAGTTTCTGAGATATTGTGAAAAAACCGCTTATCATAGCTTCCATTCGGGGGGCTCTAGTCCCATAACGAAGCGTTTTTGAAGGTATATTAATAGAGGATTTTAGTCCTATTTTTGGATGTACTTTATCCCCTTAAAATATTGTCACCTAATTTCGGGACACCCTGTATAGTAGCTGTAAATGTTCTAAATATATAGAGTAAAATTAAGAAGTAAAAAATAATTTTAAAATTATAATTTCAAAAATATTAATTATATTAAAAAATAATGAATACAAATATACTTAATTATTAGTAAAATTAAAAATAACATCGATATGTTTCTGTTATATTTCACGTTGGTTTATTTGTGACCAATATAAAATAACTAAAGTTTACCAAGTTTGGTTTTTGTAGTGCAGTATTTCTAATCGTATTATGTTCGGGTACCTAGACTATTATTAATACGTAAATACCGCTATAATTTTTATACTTAGTTTTTAAAAAATGGAATCTTTTAAAAACTAAGTAACTTTTTGATAATTTTTCAAAAACACAAAAAACAATCAAATAGAGAAATATTTCATTTTATCTTTATTTCTAAGTAACATTAGATCAAATTATTTTTATCATAAATGTAAAGATATACATTAATATTGTGTATGTTATTAAAAACAAAACATTTCTTCAGTTTGAAAAAACGCATCCACCATTTTGTCAAGTTTAAACTTAAAAGCTCGATATATAAACCCGAAGTCCTCTGTACTAAATTGCTGCTATTATGCACTGTATAATAGTAAAATTTTGTAATATTACATACATTTTTTTACAATGTGACAATGTTTTAAGATGTGACACACATTTTTCAAATTTTGTGTCTACACATTTGGATATGACAGGCATTTTCTAAAACCTTTACAGGAATACTACTTAAGATATTACAATAATTAAAGACCTGGGTGCAAAAACCAGATAAAAATATTTAAAAGTTTTGGGAAATCAAAAAAAAATAAAAAATCATGTCTACTCTCCAGAAGGGTCATCTTTAACTAAATAAGAATGCAAAATTTGTCCTTCTTTAATATAAAAACAACAATTAGTGCCTACACGTTTCGGTTAACAAACCATCATCGGGGCCAGCAGGTCAAAAAAACAAACGACAGCATACTTTAAAACTTTTATACTAAGTATTTATACTATACTATATTAGTATATAAGTTTTAAAGTGTGCTGTAGTTTTTTTTTGACCTGTACCAGTGTGGAGTCTTGATTGTTTAGTGCCCAAGTTTTTGACCTGCTGGCCCCGATGATGGTTTGTTAACCGAAACGCGTAGGCAGTAATTGTTGTTTTTATATTAAAGAAGGTGAAGAAGAAATTTTGCATTCTTATTTAGTCAAAAAAAAACATATTACCCTCTTAATAAACCTAGAGAGGAGGGCAAATTTTATTTTAGGTTGAAAAAATATTTTAAAAAATGATAGTAATATGAAAAAACCTAAAAATATATACGATAAATAGTTTTAAAAAAAAATTTGATTTACATAATTTTTGTACCTACCGAAGATTCTAATAAAATATGTCTAAACATTTTTTAAACAATTTCATTGATAAAACTGAATAAATTTGTATACCAATTTTTATACTAGATAGAGTCAGATCGATCAATCACTCATCAAAATAACGTATTAATGTTTTTAAAATACATCGATTACATACTTAAATTTTCTTTCATTGGCAAGTAGCTCGCTAAATTCGGGTGACGATTTTATTTTAGAAGTAATTTTTCACAAGGTCGATATATTTTAATCCATTGATGTGAATCGATCAAAAAACATCGATATCCTCGATTAGAGTTCATATATAACGAGGGATTAGGGTTGATTGTTTTGCTCGATATTCTGTATTTCAAATCATACCGTGTCTTGTATCTCTTAACAACAGTCAAAAACTAGCTCTAAACCAGATTAGTCCCCACCAAGAAACATGTATTTTCTGGACTTACCTCATTTATGCTACCAATGTTCGGCTATTAAGTGAAAATCGATGCGAGTATACACAAGATGCGTCAGACTTAACTGATTTTTACGCTAAACCCTCCGAAATAGGATTAACACCCAAAAACAATGTAGCAGTAAATTTTGATATACAGGGTGATTCACGTTGAGTGGCCTATTAGATAATCTCGGAAACGAGTAAAGTTATCTTTCTAAAAATTTGATAGCAGGCATAATTGGATTTGAGCTTTTAAAACATTATATTTTGACGTTTTTATTGCTTCCGGTTATACCGGAAGTTAATGCCAACTTTGCTATTTCAAATCGAACACCCTGTATATTTTAGCATTTTTGATTACCTTATTAAAATCTAAATAACTTTTGTTAATAATAATCTATTCCTATCTCTAACCGTTTTTGAGATATGAATTATAAAAGGATTTTTTTGTGTAAAAACGCTCCGACGAGAAAGTTTAGTAACTCTGAAACTAATAAAGGTAAACATTTAAAATTTTATAAGCTTTCAAGTAATATATAGATCTTTAGTTTAAATTTCTTAGGTGTCACGTTTTTTATACAGGGAGTTCTTAAAATTGTGCCAATGTTTCCATTTAAATAAATGTGCATAAGTCAATTTTTGCAAATGGAACACCCTATTTTGTAGCTTACTAACGCGTAGAGAATTAAATTTCCTATCTTAATGCCTAATATTATGTTACAATTCACATTTTTAGTCGTTTTGGAATTATGAGCAATTTAAATAAAAAATCTTAAAATTTCTGTTTGTGTTATCGCGACATTATTTTTGAAAAAAAGGTTTCGACTGGGATTTTCGTTTGACTTTGAGCTTTGTTACCATTTGCTATTAAGCGCCTATGTTCGTTGCTTAGCCATTTCTAATTTTCAAAGTCAAACGAAAATCCCAGTCGAACCCTTCATTTCAAAAATAATGTCACATTAACACAAACAGAAACTTTAAGATTTTTTATTTAAATTGCTAAATTCCAAAACCACTAAAAATGTGGATTGTAACATAATATGCATTTAGATAGGAAATTTAATTCTCTACACGTTGGTAAGCTAAAAAATAGTGTGTTTTATTTGCAAAATTTGACTTATGCACATATATTTAAATGGAAACATTGGCACAATTTTAAGAACTCCCTGTATAAAAAACGTGAAACCTAAGTAATTTAAACTAAAGATCTATGTATTACTTGAAAGCTTACCAAATTTTAAATGTTTACCTTTATTAGTTTCAGAGTTACTAAACTTTCTTCTCGGAGCGTTTTTACACAAAAAAATCCTTTTATAATTCATATCTCAAAAACGAGAGATAGGAATAGATTAATATTAACAAAAGTTATTTAGATTTTAATAAGGTAATCAAAAATGCTAAAATATACAGGGTGTTCCATTTGAAATAGCAAAGTTGGCAATAACTTCCGGTATAACCGGAAGTAACAAAATCCTCAAAAGATAATGTTTTAAAAGCTCAAAACCAATTATGCCTGCTATCAAGTTTTTGGAAAGATAAGTTTACTCGTTTTCAAGGTTTTCTAATAGGCCAGTCAACGTGAATCACCCTGTATATAATGGACTTTACTGTTTTTTGCAAAGAGGTTTTCAAGTATCGTTTGCGAATTGATTTACGTGAATGTGCCCTTTTAAATTTATTCAACTAACCAGCAAGTTTGACTGTGACATATATTATGGGCAGAAATAATTTTCTCACAATCATACTGGACCAATTACCTTAAATTTTAATTTACTAATCAGGTATCTTTGATTGGGAGTAAAGAATACCTGTCAATGTCATAGTCAAACTTGTCAACAACTGTCAATGTCATTATGTCATAGTTAAACGCAACCATACTGATCCAAAACTAAAAGCACATCATTTTGCTAATCAGGTTTATTTTGAAAGCCAATAGAAGTAATATTTTCTAAAGGAAAATAGTCATTGCAACAACTGAGTCGAAGTCAATGAATATTATCAAAAAAAAACAGTTGTTTGTTTGCCTTGGTAATGTCACGTGGGAACGAATTAAAGGCGACAAGTCTCCATAACACCTACTTTATTATGCAATATGAAACGGCAGTTTAAACGGTTACACAAAATCAAACTTTACTTACAACAACATTATTGGCTAGGGACGAGCTCTCTAGGGCAAAGGGCTGATAATTGGAACAGGACTCTGCGCGGCTACTGACCCAATATTACTGCTCTGGACCGAATCTTATATCGATCGGGTATCGACTTGAAGGGTTTCTAACCAAATGGTCGTGGCTTGAATGGTCTTGACCGAACTGGTGTCGACCGGAATGGTATCTACCCAAATGGTGTCGACCGGAATGGTCGAGACCCGAATGGTCCCGACCCGATGGTGGTGACCTGAATGGTCTTGACCGAGTGGTGTCGACCGAGTGGTATCTTTTGCATAGTACCGGCCTGCTATTTATACCAATCAGTATCAATAAACTTAACCCACTTTTTGATTGGTAACAAAATGCAAGCTCGGCAATATGCTAAGCTAGCATCCTTAGGTTAGGTTAGGTTGGGTAAGAGTGGCAGACCCTTGGTTCTGACCAAACGGTCTCACGTAGTCCTGATTAGGTCCGTTGTGATACCACACGTGTTCCGTAGAACCCACCTTCATCAGATCACTGATGGTTTATGCGACGTAACCGCGGAAGGATTTTAACAACTCATTCAAACCAGCCACTACTGTTCAGAAATCTGCTCAGCCGTCCAAGTTGTAAGTTGTTTAGTTCCTCCAGGCTATCGAAAGATGATTCACCCAGAGTAGTGAACCTCCTTCTTGCGAGGCCAGGGCATTTACACAGAAAATGTTGAATACTTTCTTCCTCTTCCTCATCTCTGCAGCTTCGGCAGAAGTCGTTAGTGGGTATTTGCATACGTTCGGCATGTCTACCGAAGAGGCAATGTCCGGTAACAACCGCAGTAATATTTCTCACGTCTTTTCGACTGTGTCTCAATAGCTCTGCGGTTCTCTTTTTATCGAATGTGGGCCACAGTTGCCTGGATGTACTACAGGTTGTCAACCCTGTCCATCTGTTCTGTGCAAGCTGCTTGGCCGTGTAGTCAATCTCCTCTTTGACCAATCCCAGTGGTTTGTTCACTGTATTGTCTGCTAGATCAGCTGGCATGCCTGCGCCCTCTCTTGCGAGCGCATCGGCAGCCTCGTTGCCATCTATTTTGGAGTGTCCAGGAACCCAGCACAGAATAACCCGATGTTGGTTGCCAAGTGTGCATAGATTGTTGCGGCATCGCTTTACGAGCTTTGATTTGACGCTGCTGGAACAGATTGCCTTAATCGCCGCCTGACTATCACTGAAGATGGTGATTGACGAGGCTACTCCCAAGCCAAGGTGTTCTTGCAGGATATTGACCGCCTTCTCTACTGCCAGTACTTCCGCTTGAAAAATACTACAATAGTTGGGGAGTCTATACGATTTCTGTATTTGTAAGCTTTCGGAAAAGACCCCGGCTCCCACACCAACGTCCATCTTTGAACCGTCTGTGAAGATTGCGTGATCTGTTTTCGTTATATTCTGATTGCCTTCCCACTCTTCTCTACTCGGAATGAGTATAGAATACCTTCTATCGAAGCATGTTATTGGGACAGAGTAATCAGTCGGGTCTCGTAGATTATTCCCCGGGTGAATCTTTAGTATACTGCTGTGCCCGTAGTTAGTTTCCTTCCAGAATTTCGACTCTTTTAGTCGCAGGGCACTTTTTGCAGCTATACTTTTTCCATAGATATCCAAGGGGGGTATATATAACATGACCTCTAGCGCCGCTGTCGGGGTTGACTTAAGGGCTCCGGTTATTCCTAAACAAGCTGCCCTTTGTATCTTTGTTATTGACTTAGTGTGCACTGCTTTTTCCAAAGCGGTCCACCAAACCAGGACCCCGTATATTAATATAGGTCTTATAATAGCTGTATAGATCCAGTGTACTATGTGGGGTTAGCTAGCATCCTTGTAGTCTGCATGTTTTGATAACAAATAATTGGGTCAGTAGGTATATTTAATATTAACTTTTTAAATAATAAAATTGCATTTTGGATAAAATAGAATATTCATATATGTCTATATATGACAGTATATGAAAGTCCAATATAATTCCTTTTCTGACTATATATATTACAGATGGAAGAGACATGTTAAAACTATTTAAACGAATAAGAAAAATATCATTATTTATCGATATCATAGATACTTAGACAAGGGACAAAATAGATAAATGATTCGTAAGTACACATCTAATAAAAGAAATAATTGACTTTGACAATTTTATTGGACCTCCTAGTATTGCGTTAATTTTTTAAAATAAAACGATTACAAATTTTCATCAACCTCATACGGCGTTTGTAAGCTTAACCATACGTATGCGGGTTTTACGAAAACCTATCCTTTTATCTTAATGCTTTTTTTCGGCATAAATAATTAAGAATTTCACAAAAACACAGTCGGGAGTCATCCCTTTGTAGGTCTGGTAGGTATATTGAATTTTCGTAGACCATTGCTTCCATTATTTTTACAGACTTTTAAGTACTTAAGTAGTACTTTTGGGCTTCTGCTGTTTTTTGTATAGGTTCTGTTCTTTGTTTTTAAAAGCTGGTCGAGGATGCTTATGGTTTGTAATATTATAATGCCATGCGAGGAGGGGTGTCTTCTATATTATATACAGGGTCCTGTTTATTACCTCCCGACTTCTTAAGCTCAGTTATTAATAAAGTTAAAATTTTGATATATGGTACACTTTTCCTGTATTCTAGACTACGTTTCAGGAAATTATTTTTGATTATACAGAGTATCTCGAAGAGGTGTAACGTCATAATGATATCTTTTTAAGACAATAAATTTGTGTGACTTGATTCATCAGCATTGCTATCTCGTTAACCATACTAGATAAAAAGTTGGTTATAGTATAGTTCAGAAAGGTGTAGAGTAATTAAATGGAAAATTCCGTCCAGTTCGGCTCAATTTCGATGTATAGGAGCACGTAAATTTTGTGCATTAAATTATTTATGATAACTAACCAAAGAAAAAAAAAGAAGATAATTTGATAAAGAAGGAACTAAAAAATATAGTCGAAATAAAAGCATGGATATTGGAAACGGATAATTTAAAAATATTTTTGGAAATGTTTTAATTGATATTGTTATGAATAATATATTTTTAAAAACTTAATTATACCTATATCTTTAAAAAACTGCGTTTATATTTATATACATATATTAAACATTTTTTTAATTTACAATTTAACTTTTATATAATATTAACAAATATTTAAACAAAATATTTTAATATTCTCATATATTTATAATTTAAAATATTAAGATTTGCCCCTAACAAGCACGTCTTCAGGGGATCAAAGAAGAAGTTTATTAAGGAAGATAAATAAACATATTTATTATATTATAAATATTGAAAATAAACTCTTAATAATTGGCTATAGCAAATTTACACAAACATCGTTTTATGAAATATGCCGTGGAAGATATAGCTGAAAAACATATTGTAACTATGCTGCGCACTCAACCATGTCATTGCGAACTAAATCCTATAGAATTTATATGGGCGCAAGTGATTTGTAGCTAGACACAACACGGCATTCAAAATAAATGACGTTAAGCTACTGTTTGATCAAGCCATCATGAAAGTGACACCAGAGAACTGACGAAAAGCAGTCCATCATGTCATTAAAGAAGAGGAGAAAATGTGGAATCTTGAGCACCTATCGATCGGACCGTCGACCCGTTAATTATAATGTCAAAAGGAGATGACAGTTCCTCAAATGACGAAGAATATTATTGATTTTTATAATTTAATTTCTGTATTATGTATTCGATTTTTTATAATAAAAGCTCATTAGGTATGCAAAGTGACTACAGAATGACCCAACGAATATTTAAGCCACTTTTATAATTTGTCAATGATTTCATTGCAAAATTTTTTCTTTTTACCAAATGCAGGTAGTACCACCCGGGTTTGTTGCCTATTGTTATCCATTTACAAACACTGAAAATGGTGTAACAAAGGCGTGCATTATGTACATAGTATTAGGTAGACTTAATTTTTATTAAACAATATAAAAAAAATAAAAAATACAAAAAAAAATACGTTATACAGAAATTAAATTATAAAAAATCATAATATTCTTCGTCATCTGAGGAATTATCTTCTGCTCTTGAAATTATAATTAACGGGTCGACAGTCCGATCGATCAGGTGGTCAAGATCCCACATATTCTTCTCTTCTTTAATGACATGATGGACTGCTTTTTGCCAGTTCCCTAGTGTTACTTCCTTAATGGCTTGATCAAACAGTAGCTGAAGGTCTTTCATTTTGAATGTCGTGTTGTGTCTTGCTACAAATCATTAGCTGGCAATAATATGGCGGTGTGCGCAGTACAGTTACACTATGTTTTTCAGCTATATCTTCCACAGCGTATTTCATAAAACGATGTTTGTTTAAATTTGCTATAGCTAACAGTTCCTTCTTTATCAAATTATCTTCTTTTTTTTTTGTTAGTTATCATAAATAATTTAATGCACACAATTTACCTGCGCCTATGGCCGACACCGAAATTGAGCCGAACTGGACGGAATTTTCCATTTTATTACTCTACACTTTTCTTAAATAGACTATAAAAAGCCCAATCTATTTTTATAGCCTTTTGTCTGTTGTATTTAAATAAAATATTTACAGCATTAGAAACTTACAGTTTATTTCCTAAAATATAGCTAATGATTAGAAAAACATGATAAATGTCTGGGTTAAATTTTTAAAAATTAATTACAAAATACGAGGGCCAGTTTTACAGAGCGTCCCACAAACCATGACGAGCAAATCCACTAAAACAATCGACACCTGCCAATAAGCACGCACCTTTAGTACCGGCAAGGTTCATAAATATTAATGAAGAAAGTGCATTTAACCAAATAAATATCCGTATTTAAAATTGGCACTCGATACCTGGGTCAATCCGAACTAATATAACATTTGATTGTCTACATATATTTTTAACTCAGTGAATAATATTAGTAATTAAAGTGTTATTTAAAAAAAATCCCTTATTTATATTTAACAAGTATGATTTTATATATTTAATTTACAAAAATATCTCCCACTTAGTATACAGGGTGATACAAATTCGTGTACGTACAAGGGTATCTCGAAAACGGTAAGAGATACGAAGATGTTTAAATTGAGGCAAAGTTGCGTATTTTGGGGCTTAATAATTTGGTGAAAGAAAATTGTAAATATTATAAATACCTTCGGAGATATCCAAAAAAAAAAACGAAATTTTTAGTTGTGGTTTTTAATTTTTTCCGTTTTTATTTTTGAAAAAACCAAAAACACTTTCTCATAGCCGTCCTTTATATTCTACAAGAAGACGTTATTAGTTTTCAAATTTGACGTTTCGTTCT
Organism: Polydrusus cervinus; assembly: GCA_935413205.1. Taxonomy (NCBI): domain Eukaryota; kingdom Metazoa; phylum Arthropoda; class Insecta; order Coleoptera; family Curculionidae; genus Polydrusus; species Polydrusus cervinus. The sequence continues at coordinate 17,785,683 of OW284514.1, read as the reverse complement.
TTCGATAGCAACCTCAAGTTAATTTTTTTAAATACGGACCTGGAATTTTAAAAACAGTTTTAGGGACTTTTAAGTTTGGAAATTGGATACAATTTAAGGTTTTTAAAATTTTAACGTTTTGTCATCAAATAACACATCATTATTATTTTAAATTATTCTTTCTTTACTATTACAGCCCTGGCAATTATTTTTAAGATTACTTAAATATTAATACTGCATTACAGAAATTTATGGTGTCTAGGCCGTTTATTATTTCAATAAGGTTTATCGTAACAATACAAGTAAGCAAGTTCTTAAGGCGTGAGAAGTAATTTTATTTTTTAATATTTTTTTCCTTTTTTTATTAATATAGCATCTTAAGCCCTATGATTGCCTTAGACCTTACACCTAGACCGAAATAATGTAAACAAAAAAAAATGAATGCTCCCGTGTGAAGAAAAGGTAACTGGAGTGTTACTATAGTTATATTACTGTGATGGACTTAAGTTTGTTTCAAAAACAATTTCAAATTTTTTTTTACTGTTAGTTTCAGGTGAAACATGTAAAAAAAATAAACAGACAGAAAAATATTTGAAGCTGACACTTTTTGAGGTCTTTTTCTTACAAAATATCAAATATCAGGCCTCTTTGTGTAAAAATAGACGGACTTTTTTAAATCAGAAATATTTGAGCTTGGGGTGACAGTAACCAAGTCGAATTTAATGCTAAGAAAACCCAGGCAGCAGTCTTCTCCAAAAAGGTTAACATTGCAGAACCGGATATAGTCATGGCAGGACACGCAATTCCCCTGGCACCGTCTATTAATTTGCTGGGGGTCAATCTGGGAGGTAATATGTTTTGGCATGATCACGTTGTCGCAATTGCCAAGGCAGCTGCACAGAAACTTGATGTACTTTTCCGCACCAAAAGGTTGTACACACCTCATCAACTTTTGACACTCTACAAAGCCCACATTCGACCATCATTAGAATATTGCTCTCATGTCTGGAGCTCTGCACCCAAGCACACCTTTCGGCTACTGGATTCCATTCAAAGGAGAGCCGTTCGTCTGATCGGCGACCCCGAGCTGACCAAGACCCTCGATAGCCTGGCGTATCGAAGACAGGTTGGTGATTTGGCTCTCTTTTACAGATATTTCCATGGCAGGTGTTTGACTTTTGCCCACTTGATTCCACCTAGAGCAATGCAAGACAGAAATACACGGCGAACCGCTGCCGCTCATCCATATGTTGTTCAGCTTAGTACTCCTCGAACTTCATTGTTCAAGAATTCTTTCATCTGGAGAACGTCATCTTTGTGGAATGATCTTCCTGGGGTCGTGTTTCCCAATGAATACAATTTTTAACGTTTCAAGACCAACGTTAACCGCTTTTTTCGCACTCGCACCGCTCCCAAAGCGCCTTAAAGGATTTTTCCTACAGTGCAGGTGTTTTATCATAAAAAAAAAATATTCAGGATCGTAATGATTTAAAAGGGTAACTTGAAAAAATGTGTTATTAGATAACAAAACGTTAAAATTTCCAAAATCATTAAATTGTATTAAATCTCTAAAGTAGTCCCTAAAACTGTTTTTAAAATTCCAGGTCCGTAAAGAAGAATCGACTTGAGGTTGGTATTTTTTAAAGAACGAAACGTCGAATTTAAAAACTAATTACGCCATCTTGTATCGCGCAAAAAATTAAAAACCAAATATAGAAATTTCGTGTTTTTTCGAAGCATTTATGAAATCGATGAGTAAATGACTGATTTTTGGACCTGGAGAATAAGAAAGTTGTTGTATTGGGTACTTGTACACCTTAACCGACTAAAAGACTAGGACCATGGTAAAAGTCCTAGGACATATTCTACGAATTAAAATATACATATTTATTCAAATGTGACTATTTTTTCTAATTTAAACATATAATATTAGTACGGAATGACCCACATGAGGCTTCGGGTAAGGTAGCAGGTGAAGCAAAGCTCGAGACCGTTTTTGTTATTAAGCCAATTATTTTAATTTGTATTACGAGTGACCGCTAATAAAACCTAAATTTCTGGTTATGTGCAAGTTTTTTTTAGGTAAAAATATATTTAATTAATAAGGATTAACTGCAATACTTCGGAAAAAAGGTAAATTGAAATCATTGATTAATTATGCCGCTCCGATCATAACTCTCTTATCTAGATGTATCAATAACTTAATAATTAATTAATACCATATTATGTAAAACAATATCTTGTTGTTATGTTATGTAAAAAGAAGCAATGTAATTTCTTGAATAAGGCATATTTTTCATAAAACAATGCATAAATAGTTATTTATACTAATAAGGGATGTAAGTAACATTTACCAGTTGAGAACGATTTTGCGCCCGAGCGACAACGAGGGCTTTTTTTTTATGATAAAACAAGGAAAAATCCTTTAAGGCGCGCTGGGAGCGGTGCGAGTGCGAAAAAAGCGATTAACATTGGTCTTGAAACGTTGAAGATTGTATTCATTGGAAAACACGACCTCAGGAAGATCATTCCACAAAGATGACGTTCTCCAGATGAAAGAATTCTTGAACAACGAAGTTCGAGGAGTACTAAGCTGAACAACATATGGATGAGCGGCAGTGGTTCGCCGTGTATTTCTGTTTTGCATTGCTCTAGGTGGAATCAAGTGGGCAATGTCAGTCGAACACCTGCCATGGAAATATCTGTAAAAGAGAGCCAAATCACCAACCTGTCTTCGATGCTCCAGGCTATCGAGGGTCTTGGTCAGCTCGGGGTCGCCGATCAGACGAACGGCTCTCCTTTGAATGGAATCCAGTAGCCGAAGGGTGTGCTTGGGTGCAGAGCTCCAGACATGAGAGCAATATTCTAATGATGGTCATGGCAGGACACGCAATTCCCCTGGCACCGTCTATTAATTTGCTGGGGGTCAACCTGGGAGGTAATATGTCTTGGCATGATCACGTTGCCGCAATTGCCAGGGCAGCTGCACAGAAACTTGGTGTACTTTTCCGCACCAAAAGGTTGTACACACCTCATCAACTTTTGACACTCTACATAGCCCACATTCGACCATCATTAGAATATTGCTCTCATGTCTGGAGCTCTGCACCCAAGCACACCTTTCGGCTACTGGATTCCATTCAAAGGAGAGCCGTTCGTCTGATCGGCGACCCCGAGCTGACCAAGACCCTCGATAGCCTGGAGCATCGAAGACAGGTTGGTGATTTGGCTCTCTTTTACAGATATTTCCATGGCAGGTGTTCGACTGACATTGCCGACTTGATTCCACCTAGAGCAATGCAAAACAGAAATACACGGCGAACCGCTGCCGCTCATCCATATGTTGTTCAGCTTAGTACTCCTCGAACTCCATTGTTCAAGAACTCTTTCATCTGGAGAACGTCATCTTTGTGAATTGATCTTCCTGAGGTCGTATTTCCCAATGAATACAATCTTCAACGTTTCAAGACCAACGTTAATCGCTTTTTTCGCACTCGCACCGCTCCCAGAGCGCCTTAAAGGATTTTTCCTACAGTGCAGGTGTTTTATCATAAAAAAAAAAAAAAAAAAAAGAGCTCCAGACTAGCAATAAAGTTCGAGACTAGTAAATATACTTACATCCCGTGAAGTATATAACATTTTTTTTTCCTCCCCGCAGAATTTATTCTTGGATTTTTATTAATTTAACTCGATACTTTTCGCATGAAATTATGGGCAGCTTTGACCGATTTCTATAGCATCATAAGCATTGTCATTTTATCAACAACGTTAAGCTGACAGTTTATTATCACAAATTGAGAGAAATTATTGATTTGTATAACCGCCAAATGGATATAGAAGAATCAGCAAATATCGCTTGTCTATCGCTGCTGCCAAAAAAATCGAGAAAGAGGTATGAAGCAACGTATCAATACTTCAAGAAATGGTGCCAAACAAAGACTGCTACTGTGGTTTCAGAAACTATGCTTTTTGCGTACTTTCACGAAAAATCTGCTGTATTAAAGTCTCCAAGCTTATGGTGTGAATATTCCATGCCGAAGTCCACCCTTTTCATAGAGGAAAACATAGATATTTCCAAGCATCCTAAACTTCGAGAATTTTTAAAAAGAAAAAATGACTGATATAAACCCAAAAAGTCTAATGTGTTTGACAAGGAAGATGTAAATAAATTCCTATTTAAAGCCCCCGATGATGTTGAATTAAGGCATGAAGTCATATTTGTTACTATTCCTGACTCCAAAAATGAAATGGCACGTAAATTTATGGTGACCAAAAGTGACGATCCAGAGTAACAGAAAACTTGGTTAGAGATTGAAATATTATGGAGTCAGAACATTTCATACAAATTGAGAAAAAACGAGAAAACATTTATCTAAATTTTGTAAGTAATTTTCATAATTGTAAATTGTACTATTAATATTCATATTACTTAAGATTACTCAATTTTTATAAATCATTGTTTTTATATGGCATAATTTATTACCAAAATACTAATTATTGACACGACATACTGGTAAATGACTTAAAAAATACACTGTGTTTAAAATCATAGCGAAATTAGAAACATATGTATTTTTACTACAATAATTGATGAACATTCACATAGAATCGGTAATTTGGCTTAGCAGGTCAGCTTGCAATCATTTGTTGATCGGCTTTTGACCCGTTGGCTGTGTGCGTGTTATTTATGCCGTATTTTGTAGTAGTTCTGCTGTGTTTATTTGATATTATTTGCAGTAAAATCTTTTTATTCGTGTTTAAATGCATTTTTTCCGAGAAACTATTAAGAAGCCGCCACATTCGCGCCGTGAGTTATACGTCTATTCGATGACGACTTTTTTATAGTTCTAGTAAAAAAATTTTTTTAAATCATTTTATTTTTATTTAAATTCGATTAAAGAATAAATCCAACTATAAAATTCCATCAAAAAAAGGTGACGTCACTGCCGGTTATACCTTAAAATAATCTTAAAAATACGACAAACTCGAACACTATGATTTTTCAAAATAATCTATTGTAAATATCATATTATATTTACGAAGCATTTAGAGAGCATTTACATCACCGTGTCGGAAATTAGAATTAAATTTACAACGATAATGATAGAGGATTTCTGGTCTTACATTGGTGATAACTTGCCAACCAACAAAATCTCGCTAATCGATTAAAATGTCATTATTATCTTTACTTGTTTTAAATTACAACGTTTCAATTTGTAAATATCTCCAGTCGTCTTCCGGTGAATACTAAATAAGTACATCTAACTACTTTTATTCTTGCTAGTAATGTCTTAAGGTGTGAAACGTACCACACCGACAACATTTTAATTTAAATAATCACATCATTAAAAAGTACGTTATATTGTAATATACAAATCAACTAAAAAAACTTGAGGAATTATCTTTTAAACGCTCTTTCCAATTCAGTTTATTATAAAGACATATAGCGAGGGCGGTAATAAAAAATCCATTTACCAAACACTAATGTTTGTTCAATTAACAAAGGTTTAAACCAGTACCGGATTTGGGTTTACAGCTGCCCGGGGCTAATTATTCATAATACCACCACTTAACCAAACTGGGTAAAATAATTTTTTTTTTATTTTAGAAAAAAATTATTGCGTTTAGGTATGTACTTCTTTTAATTTATTTTGTTTTCCTATTTTCCTAATCTTCCAAAAAGAACCGCCTTCTTTTTGATGCAAATAAAAATACGCATCAAACTTCCCGTTGTATACGAACCCAAATCAATGCAGATAAAAGTAAAATGAAACTGACTGAATATTTCCTTAAGTTTTTTAACACAATTTGAAAGTCGAGAAATTGAGGTGGAACCTCCGTTCTTGTTGGTGCGAAACTTCAAACCGTGCCGATACCGCTTGATTTCGTCGCAGAAACCTATACCTGAGCTAAGAGGGAATGTTTCAGTTAAATTTTGTATCCAGTCACTTTAGTGTAAAGAAAATCTAAATCTCTGAGCAGAAAAAATAATTTATTTAATTTTTATTCGTGAATTTTTGTATTAATTTTTTTTAACGCCAAACAGCCAGCTACTGTTGGGGCTATTAGCTCCATTGACCCCGTGTTAAATCCGGCACTGGAGTAAACTTCAAGAACGACAACGTCAAAACATTGTGACACATAATTCAGTATTAAAATCTTAAGAAAGAAATTACAAGTCTGGGGCTCTCAAGAGTACAACGAATTTTTCTCGCGGTGTCTTTATGCCTTTTTGAGCAACTTTTACATAATAAAAAGGTTTATTTTTCAAATAGGATTTCTCTTTGAAAAGAAATGCTTTTCAAGCCGATGACTTTATTATGGAGATTCATTGTTAATGAACGTCACGATGACGCTAGCGTCTTTGGCTTTTTTAAATTTATTGGAATTGCCGGACAGGTTTCTGGTAGGATTAAGGATTTTATGACTTAATTTAAAAAAAAATCCGTTCATTAAGGAAGCGATTTCTATTAGTACGCATTTATATGATGCATTTTAGAAATATTTCCGAAGCAAGCATACCAGGTTAACATCAATAATTTATAGTTTAAAATGTTAATTTGTAACTTTGGTATTTGTATAATTTATTCATGTAGTAAAAGTGAAGATATAATGTTAGAAAGAAACACCTTCTTTTGCGCAGAACAACTTCCCTTGCGGGCTCATCCTACACCCAGAAGTTTTCTTAATGTTATTCAACGGGCAAGTTAGGCAGAACCGTATTTGATTCGTACCGTTATAAATGAATGTAATTACCTTATTTTTAAGTTTTTGAAAAAAAGGTATTTGAAAATGTTATTTACTTTAATGCCTTCTATAAACAGCTAAAAAAGAAGATCAACTTAGGAATCACCCTGTATATCTTTATTTTACGACATTTTGGGTTCCAAACACGAATTACTACCATAAAAATAAAATGTTTTATATTCATACACTAGGTATTTTTTATAAAAACACAAAAATAGTTCGTTTTTATAATAATAATAATATCAAAAATAACAATGATAACATAAAAAGAAAAATTGCGAACAAAATAATAGTATATTACGTACCGAGGTGGAAAGTGTTTCATTACTGTCGAGAGATTAGATAGTTTACCGAGACGCGAAGCGTCGAGGTAAACTATATCTCAGAGACAGTAATGAAACTTTTCACCGAGGTTTGTATACTATTTTATTTACAACCACATCCAACATCCACTTCTTATTATTTTGAGTTCAAATAATTATTAAAAGGTAAATGTCATTTTGACTTTTCCATTGCAAAAGTAGACAGACATTTAGAATTTCAAATAACCGCAGGTGATAAAATAACGTAGGTAATAATACACATCAAGATGGCAAATATCATTTTTGGAATATGGTTTCCATGTCACTAAACAATATATTATTTTTTTAAAACGTTAGTGTCAAAGTTTTTACAAAACACCAAAAAAATGCTCTCAGATGAGGAATTTGATTTGGCTGCTACTCCCCCAGAAATTCGAGAAGCAGCAAAAATAGTAGAAGAAGATCTTCTGCCAACTAAAAGCCGCCCGAGATATGACAAGGCATATAACTGTTTTAAAGAATGGTGTATTGGAAACAAAGTTCAAAATCCTGGTTCTGAATCGGCGCTACTAGCTTATTTTAGTGAAAATGCCAAGACAAAGAAAATATCAACGCTTTGGTCAATATATTCAATGTTGAGGACCACTCTATCAATTAGGGAAAAAGTAGACATATCTAAACACGCAAAGCTATTAGCATTTTTAAAAAAGCAAAACAAAGGATACAAGCCGAAAAAATCGACCACACTGTCTATGGATAATATTGAAACATTTTTGGAACAAGCACCTATGGAATTTCTTGTTCAAAAGGTATTTTAGGCTAAAAGGTTGACTATTTCTATATTAACTTATTATTTTATACATTTGTAGGTCGCATTGGTTATTGGTGTCTCAGGCGCCTGCCGATCAGATGAATTATACAAAATGAAAACAACAGACGTTCACTTTTTAGAAGAAAAGGTCGCGATTGAAATACAAAATAGCAAAACGTACCAGCCACGATCATTTATGATAACTGATAATAAATGGATTGCACCACTTAAGGAGTACATAACTTTACGGAAAAATATACAGGATGGAAAGCTTTTTATGCAAATAAGATATGGAAAAATTAGTAAACAATGTATTGGGCACAACACTTTAAGTCAGTTTCCAAAAAAAATTGCAGCTTTTCTGAAGCTGAATACTGAAGGTTTTACTGGTCACTGTTTCAGAAGAACAGCGGCTACTTTGCTCGCAAATAACGGTGGCGATCTTATGCAAATAAAGCGGTTAGGAGGCTGGAAATCTAGCACAGTAGCTGAGGGATACATAGACAGTTCGGTTTCTACTCAGGTTAATACGGCAAAATTGATTTCAAAGCCAAGTTCAAGTTTTACTAACACTACTTTAACTTCAAATAATCATGAAATAAACCTTTCAAAAGAAGAATTTCAGCAAGGTTTAAACATATCTGTGACTGCCTACAATAATGCCAATGTAATATTTAATGTAAATAAGTAAAACATAAACCATGTTAATTTTTTGTTTTTTATAAATGTCATTTAGGTATAATTCATTTAAAGAAATAAAAAATAAAATTATTGTTGTTGAATTTGTGTAATGAGTTGTGTGTTGGTGTGTTTGTATATTATTTTGAGATATCGATTTTTATTAAAATTAAAAAAAAAAAAAAATTTACTATTTTGAGATATCGATTTTTAATAAAATTACAAAAAATAACAATTTTACTTTCCACCCGGGTGGAAAGTGAGCACTTTCCACCCGGGTGGAAAGTAAAAGTCAAGAAACGTCAACTTTCCACCTTTCAAAGATAGGTGAAATGTCATTATTACATACATGGTTGTAAATAAAAATTATTTTACATTTCAAAATGACGTTTTACTAACTATAATACCAATTTCGAACTAACTCGTTAATTTATGTATCTAGTGGGCTTGTGCCAAACAAACCCTGTTTCCTTAATTTCGTTACGACACGCTTAAATAACGGTGAGAATGACGAACGTCATCTATTCCCCGGATTGAAGTGTGTCCAGGGTAGGTCCAACTTCCGGTTTTTTAACAAAAATGCTACGGTTATGCGCAACACCCCTTACAAGAACTGAAACACGTGCACAAAATTATTTGATTCGATAAATTACGTCATGTAACTGGGGGGTGTTTGTATCACAAAAAATTTGTCTGCATCCTGGGTGTTAGACATAATTTCTGTGGAAAATATATGCGAGATAATTACTCTAATGGTAATATAAGTTATAGTAGAACTAGTAAATGAAGAAAATTGCTTAAATTAACCATATTAAGGTAATTTAGGTAGCCTGACAGATAAGTGAAATTAACAAAATTAGACGGCCTTTATACGGAAGGTATTATACACGCGAATTTAGACGAGCACGTTCATTCCTACGAGTAAACGTTTGTTTCTATTTGTGCTATAAAAGCAGAGTATTGAACGTTATTTCAAATAAGCAATCGCATCGGTTTTTGAACGCACGATTTTGCCAAAGCAGTTGCGTCAATTATTCCCACGCGTAAGGCGGAAGGTATTAACCGCGCCAATTTAGAGGCGCGCGTTCATTCCTACGAGTAAACGTTTGTTTCTATTTGTGCTATAAAAGCAGAGTATTGAACGTTATTTCAAATAAGCAATCGCATCGGTTTTTGAACGCACGATTTTGCCAAAGCAGTTGCGTCAATTATTCCCACGCGTAAGGCGGAAGGTATTAACCGCGCCAATTTAGAGGCGCGCGTTCATTCCTACGAGTAAACGTTTGTTTCTATTTGTGCTATAAAAGCAGAGTATTGAACGTTATTTCAAATAAGCAATCGCATCGGTTTTTGAACGCACGATTTTGCCAAAGCAGTTGCGTCAATTATTCCCACGCGTAAGGCGGAAGGTATTAACCGCGCCAATTTAGAGGCGCGCGTTCATTCCTACGCGTAAACGTTTGTTTCTATTTGTGCTATAAAAGCAAAGTTTTAAACGCGCGGTTTTACAAAAGTAATCGCGTCGATTATTCTCACGCGGCAGACAGATGGTATTAACCGTGCGACTTTGGACATGCACGTTCTTTATCCAAATGCTTTTTTTTATATTTTTTACTTCTTTTTGGCATACTGGTCAATCTTGCTGTTATAATTGCAAGTATCTTGTTATTTTCTATAAAATCTGATATTTTTTAGAATCAAGAAATGACTTAGAAACCTTTTAAAATTCCCCGTAAATTATTGCGTGCGCGATTTTAACCACTCTTAACCGAACGCAAGAGTGTGTTAGTCAAATAGTACATAGTACAATTTTAATACCACAGTCTTACGTGTGTGAATAACTGCGCAATCTATTGCGAATGCAATCGCGCGTTCCTGTCCGCGGTTAACAATCCAATGTAAAGGCCGCTAATTATATACTTATAATTCTGAGAGGTAACTTAAACGGTGACATAAATAACAATGACAGACATTATTTCTCATACTCCAAGTTGCCTGATTAGTAAATCAAGAAATAAACTAAACTAAAAAAAAATATTTTTAGTTGCTTATCAACTACATCAACAACATTTTATTAGTGCGGCTCTGAAAGTATTATATTTTATCTGCGTACGTTTGTTACTGTGCCGCTTTCTGATTCAAGTGACGTTGTCAAGTTACGTCACTGATTTTTATGTTTGTGGTATAGTTTATTTATATTACGTTTTAAAAAAACCAAAACTTACTTTTCTTGGTAGTTTATAAATTTCACTATTTATTTTTGCTATACCAACTTAATAATATAAAAAAATTATAATATTAAATTATCAATGCTATCAAAAACTTATTACCTCAAAATGATATTAATGAGAATGCCCTGAGGCGTATGCATGCACCTCTCACCTGTATACGTAAAAGAAAAGTAGAAATAAAGGAGAGAATTTATATTAAATCGATTAATAAATAAACTTAAACTCATCATATTTATCAGCTAGCAATTCATACGACGTTAAAGATATGAAGTTCCATTGCTAAAGGAATATTTATTTTTATTATCAAACATAGAAAACATTATTTTAACCTAAATTTATCTTTATTCTACATAACTAGAGTACAAAGTACAAGTGATTCAGATTCGAGAAAGATATAAAAAACTAAACGGAAAAAAACTGCAAAATAATTTACTTCACGTAATTTTTATATCTGCTTTATTAAAGGTCTCCATAGCACTACCATCAGGTCCAATTCCCCAAACTTCTGGAACATCCACAATAAAACCTGTTTTCGAGTTTCGCGAGAAACTTCGTTTATAGGCAGCTAACTGAACAGCCTCTTTTACTCGTATTTGGGATTCTAATACAGGTACCGATGATACTGCATATGCTTTAGGTACTGCTAAACTAAGAGGTGCTATACTGTCTTCAGTTTCATGATCATGTTCAAGATAGTGTTCTTTTTGTATGGTATCTGATACATTAAAGGAATTTAATGAAATAGATATTGCCTTCCTTGAAGCTAAATATTCCTTTAAGGGCAATGGTACATTAACAGTAGATCCTTGTGTTTCTAATGATGCCGGCAGCTGAAAACCAATTGATCTAGTAATGTGTTCAGATCCATGTTTTGTTGTAATGGTATTGCTATTTTGTGTATGTTTTACTAATAAGTTCGTAGGTTCCGATTCAAGAGAAACAGCAATGTCATCTGTTGAATGTAGGGGGGTTTGAAAAGGAAGTTGAGTTTCTACTACAAGGTGTGATGTTGCTAGTACTGTAGGTTGCAATATATTCTCTTGTAAATCACCTTCACTTCCATCATGTTTAAAATGTACATCAACAATTGTTTTCGAAGATTGTGATGCTGATGTTAATGAATTAAATGGATCATTAATCACTTCAGAAGACACTTGAGTTGGCAAGGACAATCTTGATGAAGTAGAAGACATATCAACTCGTTCGGAGCTGTTACTTCTTGTAAAAACCACCTTAATATCACCACCATGTTTTCCTAGATTGTATTTACCTCCAGATTTAAAGAAAATACATCCTTTTAGACCAGGTAATCTTAAATATTTTTTATGTTTCTTACTTTTGTGTTGTATCTCTTCACCATGTGTTGGCACACTCATTTTTACAACTAAATGTGTATCTATCTACCGATGTGGGATTGTATTTTCGTGGTATCGTCGAATTTTATCCAAGAATTTGATAAGATTAAACTCATTACTCATTACTTATGTTTTATATTCTTAGCGGATATGTGGGCTATTCTATTGAAAAAATAAACATGAGATTATTGTTTTCCTTTAAAACGTATGACCAAAATGTAATAATTATGCCAATTAAGCGAATAATGCCAACCATAAATTAAATTAAAATAGACAGAAATAAGACACTGTTATATTAACAGTGTAGAAAGGCTGAGAGTATCTTATTTCTTTCCCTTTAAGTATTTACTCCACCTCAACTATGGACTATTTCTTCAACTTAAAAATAAATACATTATTTTATAAATAGGTAAGATCTTTTAAGCTTAGAAAACCGTGTTTTTTGAAAGCAAAATACATTAGACCAAGAACCTATTCTTATTTAGCTACTACTACCCTCCACCCCCACCCCCCTAAAGCATTTTTGCAACTTCGGATCAATATTGTACAGGGTTATTTAACCAGGTTGGTTGGTTTAAGGCTGGGGTCGGGCGATCGGCTCAAGCTTCCTGCACTGCAGCCTAGTGGCTTATTGTGCTCCCCTATCTTGCTAGAAAAGATTTGTTCTTTTTATAAGGTCCAGTGAACTCCTACCAAGTTTGTCATGCAGAAGGTTATCCCCCACATTGGATTCCTCCGGAGATTTTGAATCTTCTTCGGGTCAGTGCTTCGCAGTTATATATGATATGTGATGTGGTTTCGTCCTCTTCGCCTCAAAGTCTGCATTTAATGGGACCATTGTAAATTCCTATTCGACGTAGGTATTTTCCTAAGTGGCAGTGTTAGTAGGCCAACCACTTGTTGTAGCTGGGTACGCGTTAGAAGCAACATTCCAGTTGATAGCTTTTTTGACGGTTTCCCAATTGTGGATCTAACCAGGACGAACAGGTGAGTATGAAACTAGAATCAATCCATAAATAAGACTTTATAGGTTTTAAAAAAAATACAGGGAAAGTAAAAAAATTATCCCCTATTCAGTCCTGGATAATCCTAGTCAGCACTCTGAGTACTACTTAACGTCTGCCTCGATTATTGTTATTAATTATTATTCTTGTAGTTAGATACTTATACTAAATCCAACGCCGGATTCCGTTGAATAAAATATAGGTGTATTTTGGTCATAAACCTAGGTAGGAAGTACATCAACACAAGTCGGTAAGTGTCGATAAAACCGAATTCTGGTATCATGAAATGGTAATTAGTAATTTTCCCGACTACGCATCAGTTATGCCTCTTTGACGTCCGTCGATGTCAGATATAAATTATTTCTTTTTCTCTAATGGTAACTATAATCAATTAGTACATTTCTGCTAAGTTTCACTGTCAAAAAAGCGTCAGTTCCCGACTTAGCAACGACCAAAACATTATCGACATAATCGATCGAGCTGTAACGAGATTGTAATGAAGTAGTATGTCCATATGTCGGGTCTCGTGGAGCAACGTCTTGAGTCGATTGGAGATATAGGTCTTATTAAGGTAACATGTTTTTTTATCAACTTTTTTCCAAACAAATTTTTTGAATAATGACTCCAAAATTATTGACCTTATCTCTCTTATCAGAACAATAAGATGATCTTTTAAGTATCACTTATATTACTAGGTAATCAGTTAATAATCAGAAAACGTAATCATCACTATTATTAAGTCGGGTAATGCATCAATCATGTTCCTTTAAGTAATGTAAACATACTGGTTAATTGGTTGGCGCCTTTAATAAATTAGGCATCCGCCTAAAGCAAAAATATACAGGCTGAGAATAAAAATTATTATGACAAAAGTAGTATTACTTATAACTTTGGTTTTTGGCCAAGGAAATTAATAACATTTCTGTGATAGTTACCAGGGGATAGAGGCCTTAAACTCCTTACATCGTTGTTCAACGCAATATATGAAACTGGGAAAATACCAACGGACTGGTTGAGGTCGACATTCATCGCTCTGCCAAAAAAACCAAACGCTTCTCAGTGCGACGACCACCGAATGATAAGCCTGATGTCTCACGCCCTCAAGGTGTTTCTCCGCATCGTACACACTCGCATATACGCCAGATGTGAGGAACAGGCTGGGGAAACACAATTCGGATTTAAGAACGGAGTGGGCACGCGCAAGGCTCTCTTCTCTCTGAACGTTCTCACACAGCGATGCAGAGACATGAACGTCGATATCTACGCCTGCTTTATTGACTACAGAAAAGCTTTCAACTGTGTCTCGCACCAGAAGCTCATTGAGATTCTAAAACACACCGGAGTCGATGCGGGAGATCTAAACATCATCACACAGCTGTACTGGCATCAAACTGCAGAGATTAGGATAGAGGGCATAACATCCGAAGAAACAGAAATTAGAAGGGGTGTTAGACAGGGGTGTGTCCTGTCTCCTCTCCTCTTTAATATATACTCGGAGGCAGTGTTCCGAGAGGCACTGGGGAATGCGAAAGAGGGCGTTAAAATCAACGGCACCCTTATTAATAATATACGTTTCGCCGACGACACGGTCGTGGTTGCCGACAGCCTCCCGCATCTCCAGAATATAATGGATCTTATCGTTGAATATAGCACACAGTATGGTCTACACATAAACGTTGCCAAGACCAAGCTGGTTGTGTTCTCCAAGGCACCAAGACAGACAATTCTTCAAATAAACAACCAGGTCGTAGAACAAGTGCAGTTCATTAAATATCTTGGAGCCCTCGTCAACGAGAACAGTGACCCTAAAATGGAAATCAGATCAAGAATAGAGCAGGCCAGAAGGACTTTCATCTCCATGAAAAACCTCTTCACAAGTGGAGACCTAGATCTGCAGCTCCGCATACGTATATTGCGATGTTACATCTTCCCAGTGCTACTCTATGGCTCCGAGAGCTGGACATTCTGCCAGTCGATGGAGAGCCGCATAGACGCCTTCGAGATGTACTTGTATCGCCGTATACTGCGTATATCCTGGGTGGATAGGATAACCAACGAGGAAGTGCTAAGGAGAATAGGTAAAGGCAGAGAACTGTTGACAACCATCAAAGAACGAAAGCTCCAGTACATCGGGCATGTTATGAGAGGGGAGCGGTACGAGTTTCTCCGACTCATCATCGAAGGAAAGATAGAGGGTAAACGATCTGTGGGCAGACGACAGAATTCATGGCTGAAGGATCTGCGCCGATGGTTCGGACGGACATCCATAGAGATTTTCAGAGGCGCGGTTTCACGCACCATTATAGCCAGTTGGATCGCCAACCTTCGTAGGGAGACGGCGTCCTAAGAAGAAGATAGTTACCAGTTTCCTTACCATTACAATTATTTCTTACCAAATTCAGGTCAGCTTCTTAATATGGGTTATATTTTTGGACAGTAATTTCTTCATTGGAATTCAATGGCGATTTAACCCTTTTTATTTTTAAACATTAAAATGTTACAAGGTATAGTAACCTCTTAAAAGAATTTAAAGTCAACGTGGATTACAAGAAAACTGTTTCTACTTTACTCTAATGAATATTCTATTGGCCCTTAGATCTCATTTTCCTCTCCTTATTGGCTTAATAAGTTAAAAATTAATCATCATGCATCCGATCGCTCGAAGTCGACGCACCGATACGGCTTCGCTTCGTTCTTATATAATACATATTATATACACTGGCGAGCAAAAAATTTAGGTCACTTAGGAAATTTGAAAAAAATAAGGAAATAAATTCAATTTCGAAATATTTGGTCTGGTAGGCTTTTATCACTTGGCATGGAATGATGATGATTGGAGCAATGTACTGTTTACAGATGAGTCACGTTTTTGCCTCAATGGCTCAGACGAACGTCGACGAGTATGGAGAAGAAAGATATGCTGCAGTTTGTATTAACCAGCGTCTTCCATCGTCTTCCATTTGGCAGTGGTTCGGTAATGGTTTGGGCAGGAATCGTACAAAATAAAAATAAAATAGATATAGGTTGCCTACTAACACACAACCTCACTAAAACCGAATCGGAGGAGAAGAGCAAGTACCCGAATTTGGCTATAGAGATAAAAAAATATATGGAAGCTAGATAAAATAGACATAATTCCGATCATAATATCGGTGGAGGGAGCTATGATGAAAAATTTCAAGCCTAACTGGGAAAAACTTGACATCAGGTTATTTATACCAAGAAAAGCGCCATTCTTCGAACGTGCCCTATAGTACAGAAGTTTCTAAACAGTACAGGTTAAGATGAATTTCTTTCCTGTACTGTAAATAATACCAGCCATACCAACATAAAACTGTGAAATATAACATTGAAAAAATAATATTAATAATAATAATAATAATAATAATAATAATAATAATAATAATAATAATAATAATAATAATAATAAAAATTAAAAATTAAAAAAGTGGTAGCAGCCGACGCTGTATATACAGCCCTTAACTTAAAGCAAAACGGATTACCCAACATCATCCGCGCGCCGCCAAGTCAACAGCTTGTAACTTGGCAAGAGAAAGCTCTACACGGCAAATACCCTACTGTACTCCAAAATCCACTTATAGATAGAGAAATGTCACTGAATTGGTTAGAGAAAAGGCAGCTTCACGCTGAAACAGAAGGTTTTATAATCTATATCCAAGACCGTGTCATTCGAACTCGAAACTATGAAAAGGTCATCTTGAAGAGAAATGTGGAAGATGTGTGCAGAAAATGCAATTGTCCCGGAGAAACGATAGAACATATCACGGCGGGTTGTGGTGCTATGGCCCCCAACGCTTACCTGGGGAGACATAATCAGGTAGCAAAGATCATCCACAAGGAACTGGCCCATAAACTAGGGCTAAGGGAAAACCTCCCACCATACTACCAATGCTCACCCGAGCCAGTCCTTGAATCCCCTGAATATCTCTTATACTGGGACAGGCCAATAATAACGGATAGAACAGTAGACCACAACCGTCCGGATATTCTTCTCATCGAAAAAACCACCAAGAAAGCTTTCATAATCGATATAGGTTGCCCACTAACACACAACCTCTCTAAAACCGAATCGGAGAAGAAGACCAAGTACTCGAATTTGGCTATAGAGATAAAAAATATATGGAAGCTAGATAAAATCGACATAATTCCGATCATAATATCGGTGGAGAGAGCTATGACGAAAAATTTCAAGCCCAACTTGGAAAAACTGGGCCTTTCAGGTTATTTATACCAACTTATTCAGAAAAGCGTCATCCTCCAAACTTGCCATATAGTACGGAAGTTTCTAAACAGTACAGGTTAAGATGAATCTCTGTACTGTAAATAATACCAGCCTTACCAACAAAAAGCTGAGAAACAGAACACTGAAAACATAATAATAATATAACAGCGAAATATTCAATACCAAATCCTAAATCGGTTGTATATTTATTGGTGCCACCCGCAAGCAAAAAAAAACTTACAAAACCGGCAGGTTATTTTTTTAATTATCCAGTTAATAAACTATTTTAGTGTTCCGTAAATATTCCTTAAACATGGTTCAATTGACAATGGCTCACACAAACATAATTTTCATAGGAATGACTGTTACTTTTAATGGCGAGCAGTGGTAAACTGGTCTGGTGTATGAGATATTCAGAATGAGATATTATTCAGAATGGTTCCATGGCCGCTTTAAAAATTTTGAAATAGTTGATATATGTAAGAAACAACAAAAATATGAAAATTTTGCAGAAAAATAAGTTTCTGATTTTAAAATTGGTTACATTTTAAATTTGTATGAAATCAGTATGCTTACGTTTCCCCCAAAGACATCCGATGTTCACAGGATAAGAATTTACACTCCGTAGTACTTATTAAATTGTGATAGGAAAACAGCGTGTTACTAACCAACACTAAATATACAAGGTGCTACAAATTCGTGTGCGTACAAGGGGATCTCGAAAACGGTAAGATATACGAAGTTGGTCTGGAGTTACACCATAACCATTAACCAAGGTTAATTAGCCCTTTGGGAAGCGTCGTATAACTATGTTAAACTGTAGGTTCTGAAATAATAAAACATAAACTAAAGTAGAAGGTAAAAATAAGAACACAAAGTCTTCCTCCACTGATATATGATGAAATATTTTTTAATCAACTTCTCTACATGTTTCGAATGCAGAAGCATTCATCTTCAGGAGAAAAAAATTAAAAGAAGAAAAGACCAGTAGATATCACCTTAACTGAGCAACACAATTATAGGTTCGGTATAAAATGAGTGGAACGATGAGGAAACTGATACACACATTGCATTGTGAATAAAAAAAGTATTTTTCTCCTGAAGATGAATGCTTCTGCATTCGAAACATGTAGAGAAGTTGATATTTATATAATATATCAGTGGAGAAAGACTTTGTGTTCTTATTTTTACCTTCTATATTCCCACTTCACTTTAAGTATGGACTATTTCTTCAAGATAAACTAAAGTATTTTAGAATTGAAAACCTGACCACTTTAGGGGCAATTTACAGCTGGCTAAAAAGAAGCAAGAGAATCCGGCTATATTTAATGCGATATTCATCTCTTTGCCCAGCAAGATATCGGCTCGTCACCTCGTTGGCGGCGCGCCAGTCACTTCCAAACGACTTCTGACTTAACCGCAGAAAATTTTAGTTTAAAACAAAATAAAATACTTGAAGCTTTAAAATTGGGTTTTAAGTCATAAACCACTGGGTAAATTAATGGATTAAAAAGGTTTTAGGTATATGAAAAAAAGTGAACGTTACAATGTCGTCAATCAACATTTAACTAAAAGGGGACACGCGCCTCAAATGATCCTCTAATTCGATAATTGCTGATAAGAAGATGTTTTAAGGTTCATTATCGCTTATTTTTACAAAATTCTTTAATCCTTATGAGTTTAGATCAAGGCGGTACACAATAATTTTATTTCCAAAAATATATAATTTTTTTAAATTACTATTTTGCTGGTAGCGATTGGGTAAAAATATGGATAAGGCTTTTTCCTTATATAATACACGTTACAAAGTCATGCTAAAATAGAAAATCCCCCTCTGGTTGTGTAATAGACAATATTTTTGAAAGTAAAATCTTTTAAGGGGGATTTCTACTGTGATGGTCCTATTTTCATCGTTTCTTTACGATTTTTTTCTGGGGATAATAAGACCAATGCAGAGAAACAAGTTTTCAATTCTTTTTATTAAAGATAAGATGTACCAAAAAAAAATTTTTAACCCCCAAAAAATTAAAAACTTGAGGGTGCTACAGGGTGCTGAACGTAACTTGCTGGCGGAATTCAAATACATTTTTCTATTCATGACAAAAATAAAATTGACCCAGATTCTTCAATTGTAAGCATGTAGTTATAGCCCCCACTAGAATCAAGTCAAAACTCGAGTAACTGTTGAAATGGCGCGAGATTTAAATTTTTTTTTGAAAATTTACCATTTTTTTTTTTGTATTTTAAGGGCCGTAACACTTTCTGTTATATCGCAAAATATTTGATTCTAGAGGGGGCTATAACCACTTGTATTCTGAGCATTTTAAGACCAAAATCATTAAATTCTGATAATTTGAACATACCGAAGTACTTTCTGCCGGCGGGAAAAAGAGGGTTTTGAGAAAAACATCTTTAAAGTTTCAAATGTGGCTCACAATAAAATAGTCTCACTGTCACTTAGTCTGCGATGCCTGGCCCGTAGATCACACCTCGACGAGCTGATTCTTCCTGCCTCTTTGCGAGCCTGGCCTGATCCTGATTGGTCGAGATGATGTCGCTGGCGACAGAACGTAGCTCTGGGAACGCAGCTTAACTCAAAAGCGGCTAGTGGTGAGAACTGACCGGCAATCATAAAATTGGATGTAACTTTTTTTTGAAGTAGATTTGGTAAAAAAGTTTACACACGGTTATTCTAGAGGCTATAGAGAGTCAAAATACGTAGGAGAAAAATTTCTATTTTTTGAAAACCATCACAGAAGAAAGTTGATAGTTCTTTTTTAGCTGTGTATAGAAGGCATTAAAATAAATAATATTTTCAAATATACCTTTTTTTCAAAAAATGTAACAATACAGAAGTAAAAAATATAAGTGCGGGCCTGGTCATTAAAACGTAGCCTGCTATACTTTATGTTGTTTGTCATATTAAGCATGCAATTTGTGGGTCGGAGGTCAGTTATTTAGCAATTGGCTGCGATGTCTTTTCTGAAGCAAGTTCATTTTAAACTGGTGAAACGTGAAAATGGTAAAATTTGTAAACAATCAACAGGTAGATTTGGTGCTAATTTACGGTGAGTGTTGTCAAAGTGTGGCTGCTGCTTCTAGATTATTTTTAAGTTGGGCAGGAGCGTATTTGATTCATACTGTAATAAATGAATGTAAGTAGGTACCTTATTTTTGAGATTTTTTTAAAAGGTATTTGTTGTTTATTTTAATGCTTTCTATACACAGCTAATAAAGAAGTATCAACTTAGGAATCACCCTGCATAACTACGTGTGATCAGGTGCATTTCATAGCAGCAGCGTAGCTAGATTTAAAAAAAAATTGAGTTGAGACTGGAAAACATTATTTTAAATAGTTAAAGAAATAAATTTATTAATTTTGTGTAAGCCTTACGCCAATGGGCGCGGGGCTAGGTGCGGTGCACCTTTCACGCGTGCCTAATACCGGCTCTGTTTTAAAGCTATTGCTGTCTACTGTCTAGCTCCGGCAGTTTTACTTATACCTACAGAAAACCTTTTTTCCTGGTGGCATGTTAAGGTAGCACCACCTACGTCGTGAACGACTGTTCAACTAAATTTATTTAAGAATTTAACCCGTCGAGTAACTATTGCCATTAAAAGCTTATTTCACACAAAATTTATTTTTAATGTGGACATATTTTTTTTAGAAAAACATTTATGGATCCCCATTTGGACATTCTACGCTGGTGTTTTCATATAGATGCGTTATCTGTTAATTAAATATAATAAAGATGTCGACGTTTTTATTAAATGTTATTACTGTGAGATGTCTACCGGTTAAAGTTAGGACCACATATCGCTTTATGATGACAGCCATACATAATTGTCAAACCATGATGGTATTACAATGTATTTTAATTGAATCGTTCATTTCAAAAACCACATAAGTCAACATTTGTCAAAAATGGTGTTTTGTCATGAAATGACTTTTCAGGGGTATCTACACGTTCTGCGTAAAAATCACAGAAGTCAAATAAACCGTTAGAGAAATATACATACTTAAAAATCGCTTTCGTTGCCAAAACCACATAAGTCCGTCGACTTATGTTGTTTTTGCACGGATTTTTAAATATAATGTCAGCTGATTGAAGTTGCGAAGAGGGCGAAAAAATGTTTGGTACATGTTACTATTTCTTTAGATTTTATGAGAATTGTAATTAAAAACTTTGTTCATGTAGCATTTTGTTTTTTATTTTTTTTTTAAAGAAAAATAGCGATAAAAAAATATTCCGAGCAATAACCACATAAGTCAATAGAAATATATATTTTTTTTTTTGGAAAAAACTACCCATTTTATAAAAAAAATTTTATAATACATATTATCTAGTTACCTGACTACCTTATTTACAAAATAATTATTTTCTTTAATAAAACATACTTTGTGTATTAAACAGTTTTTATCTTCTCCTGAAAATTTAACTTTTTTGACTTATGTGGTTTATGAAATGAACGATTCAATTGTATAAGTACCTGAATATTTTGTGATGTGATCTACTAAATTTAAAATCGATAAATTTGTTTGGAATATCGCAGATCAGAGTTTTATTTTTTAAATTTTACTTTCTGATAAATACAGGGTAGATACTTACAATGTCCATAGGCCGGGTTTTCATCTTGTTTCTGTGGAAAATCAATGCTTGCTCCTCCGGCGATTACTTACCTTGTTTTACAGTCACACAAATTTCGTTTCCTGGCTTATCTAATTGAAAATTTATTACAAAAATGTTACTACGGCACACGGTTACTAAAAAGAACGGTTGTCTGGTAACTTCTGACCAATTAGAGCCTGCCTGCTGATGACGTCACAAAACGTCTTTGTTATACGGGTCTATTATGAATGCAACAGACAAAGAGCGACAGATACGCCTTTCTATGAAATGAACAGAGCACGGTATATATATTTGATTGTTTTTACAAAATTTTAGTATTTATGGACCTAATAAATTAGTTTTCTTATTTCTGGAAGCGAATTTTATAAAAATAAAATTGAACTAAAACTTAGACCGTAATTTTAAATATTCAGTTTTCTGTTTTTCTTTTAATATAAGTAGATAAGTCTACAAATACATACCGAGCACAGGGTGCAATTTCATTTTACTAACTTTAAAGTTTACTTTAAAAAAACGCATGTGTATGTAGCTGCTGTTTTCAATGTTTATTTCAGAAAATATATATATAAATTTTGTTTATTTCTTATAAAACATATATATTATTGTTCTGTAGAGATAAAAAAGTAAAAAATTATTGTTTGAATATAAAATACATATTTTTACTAAAACAACTTTAATTTATTACAAGAAGCAAAAGGTAACAGTTATAAAGATCAAACTTAGGACTCAGTTAAGCTAAATTATAAGGGAAACTACATAGCTTAACGCAAGTAATAAACTATATACACAGTACACACATTAACACGGTCCTGTAAAAATTCCCTTTAACAGCGTAAAGGTTACATGATTCGCTGGCAACTGAACATCATGAGATCTAACTACAAAAAGGAAAGAAACATAAAAATAACAACACCTGATTATAAATGTTTTCTTTTTAATACTCTGGAATCATCTTTGGTATTTAGATATTTAATTCTTATAGATACCCGTTGTCTCACCAAAGAATATACTAATTTAAGGGGATTATTGGAAACTTTTCGAAATATGATTTTTGCAGTTCGTTTTATAATGTTTGTTTTAAATTTAAAGGTATTACAATTCACTTTATTAAACCATTTGTCCATTTCTTCTACACTTTCCTTTCATGAAATTGAAAGACTCTGAACTCAAGATGGCATAGCATACGAATGCATTGTTTGGCTCATTCTCATAATTGTAGCAACCCAGCTTAGGAAACCCTTTGCGATTTTTTCATGCTAAAAAGCTTGCCATGCACATACACTAACCCATCTTTTTCACATATATTTGTAGCAGATCTGCGTGATGAAGTAGAGGAAGTATCACTACTTTAGTCACTTTATGCTAGCCTTTATAACCAGTCCGGTTTAAGGCAGTAGACAAGATAAATTCTTCACTTTGCTCCTCCTCAACATTAGTCTTTCTTTGTACCATTCCTGGATTTTTGCCAAGTACTATCATTTTTATTCTATCTATAGCATTAAGGGGTGCCGGGTGGTCATGAACGAAGGCCCCCCTCGTTCTTATCTAAAATTTAAAAAAAATTATAATATACCTATCACTTAGGTAAATAAAAACATGTAGGTAGGTATTAAGATTTAAAGAGAATAATAATTAATTACCTTTTATTGTACTGTACTGATTAATATATTAATAAAATGCCTCTTTATCTTTAAATATAAGTCTCTAAAACACCTTACAACTTTGAAAATTTGCTGAAAACCACTTCAAAAACAGAAATAACAGAATAAACAATGCTAATTCTGTATACAAATGTCTAAACAGACGTTTTGTGACGTAGGCAATGACGTTTCGCCCGCCATGACACCAAGCTTACAAGGCAACCTATCTATCTAAAGACCTTGACTACGGCATTCACAAGAACTTATAGTTGTGGCGGATGATCCCCTATTTTTTTTTCAAGAAAAAAATTTTATATTTATTTTCAAGTATCAATAGCTGTGTATAGAAGGCATTAAAATAAACAACATTTTTAAATACCTCTTTTCAAAAGACTTAAAAATAAGGTTACGTACATTCATTTATTACACTATTGATCAAATACGGTCCTGCCTAACTTAAAAATAATCTCGAAGCAGTAGCCGCACTTTGACGACACTCCCCGTAAATTAGCACAATATCTACTAGTTCATTGTTTTCAAATTTTACCATTTTCATGTGTCACCAATTTAAAAGTAACTTGCTTTAGAAAAACACACCGCACCGTATTGCCAAATAAAAATTGCATGACTAATAAGACAAAGAACATAAAGTAGACGTAAGACCAGGCCCGCACTTAGATTTTTACTTTTGTATCTCGCCTATTTATAAGTTTTTTGAAAAAAGGTGTTTGAAAATGTTGTTTATTTTAATGCAGCTAAAAACGAAGTAACAACTTAGGAATAACCCTGTATAGGTTCAACCTATATCATCCGCCATGCAGAACATAAAACTGGTAGTATTGAGGCTATTCACGTTTATTTTCCAATAAAATTACAAATGATGCGATATTATCTTGAAACTCTCCACTGATGCCGCCCTCCTAATTGTTGTAAAACTCATTTTTATAATGTTTTGTATATAAAAAAATACATTTTATTACTATAGCCAGACACAAGTATAATATGCGCGATGTGGTGGAAATGCACTATTTGTTCATGATGACTCATCGACTACTGTACTGTATGTGTGCTCTTAAGATCGCAGTTCCATCCCTGATACATTTAACAGTAACATTACAACACCTGTTTTATTTCATAATGTGTCTCTATCAATACAAAAATAATGTTTACACATAGTGTTAATGACAACTTTATTTATCCCTTTTTACAGAATTGACCGCGAACAAAACACATTAACAAACCTCCTCGATTAAGTATAATTTCCAGAATACGTAACAATCTTTATACCGCTTAATTATCATTAATATCATCCCAATTTATTTTCTTCTTATTTTCTTATTGTTAATTTGGCTAATTACAATGTACGAAGGGTCAAATACCTCTTTTCTTGGCGCATGCTGCCGACTAACTTGCTTGTCAGAGCAGACGTGCGGTTACGCCCATAAGAAGACGCCAAAAAATACGCTTATGCTGTGGTTCCACGTGCCTCGGCTATGTTATTTTAATATAAAGGGTACTCTTAGAGCTAAATAAATATAGGTAAATAGGCACGGGTTCTGCATACGAAATTAGAAGGACGGCCTGAAGAAACTGGTATAGCCTTTTTAATTCTAGCCTAATTTGATCTATGGTCGGGCAATCAATTTATTATGGCGCATGTGCTAATTTTTTAAAGAATTTGTGATTTGGCCGGTATGAATTTTTAATGCATATTTATTCATGCAGAAGATATAATCGTTATTTTACCAAAACATTGATGTTCTTGAATTATAGTCTACACTTGCTTAGTGCGCAGAAAAAAGATAATTTGTTAACTTAAAGGTTACTACTCGTACCCTAATCTAAGGAAATCTTGGTTATGATAATGTGATTTAAAAAGATATGGTCTTAATTTATGATAAGTTATTTTTAGTTTTATTTTACAGGGAATATGCGATTCAGGAAAATAAGATTACCATCTGGTTGCAGAAAAATTTAAAAAAATAAATAACTAATCAGACTACTTTGAGTGTTCCTTTAATAACATTTGCAGAAATAAATAACTCATAATCAAGTTGTTTATAGAAAGTAAGTCAAGAACTACGCTAACCGAACCACGTTGACATAATAGCGGCTCGTGAGGAGTTAAAACAAATTTTCCTACGACCACCCCTGAAAATGAGAGAAAAAGCACGGTAAATTTAGCTAGAAAGCGCCGTATATCACACGTGTGTTGAAAAAAAATATTTCAACACTAGTGTTGAAATACAAGGCATATTAATTAATTTAAACATGTGGTGCCAATTTGACAGACACCCCTATTAATTACAAAGAACAAATTTTAGAAATCAAAAATTGTAAAGTGTTTAACTTATTTATCATATATTCGTCGAGTGATTCAGAATTAGAGTGTGAAAATGCGCCATCTGAAATTATAAAAAATGTTAATAATATATTAGAAAATATATTAACAGAAAAAACAAATCGCGCTGAAGAGAGTGTCATGTATTAAACAACAAATGTTTATCGTTAGCGTTAGGGTGGAGAATAGAGCTCTAGCCTACAGATCGCAAGGTCACAGGTTCAAATCCCATCAGGAGTATTTGACATTTTTTTATAAAAACATTAAATAATTTATAGATTTATTTTGAATTGAAATCTTCCTTGTTGGGTCGATTTTCTAAATTATGTTTAATGCATCTTTCCTTGATTAAATTTAAAATTTTTCATTCTGGTTTATCTAGAAGTCAATCCAGGATTAGTTCTTCCTATAATATATAGAATATGAAAAAATTTAAAAGTTAAACTACAAATGAAACGGAAAGCCTATTGACAAACTGTGAAACCAGATATTAAGTGGAACATAATCCTAAGTATGCTAATTTCAACACTAGTGTTATTATTTTATTTTCAACACTAGCGTTGAAATATTTTTTTCACAAATCAAAGGCTTTTTTAATAATGCTCTGTTAGATCGTTGTATCCTGTAATATGAAATAGTACAACAAGAGTGGATAGGTCTATATCTCACGAGGAACTAAATTAAGCAAGACGCCGTAGGCGGAGTGCTCAAACTTCCGAGTGCGATATGGACAATCCACTTGAGTTGAACAGTATATTTTTTCTACGACCAAAGTTACGAACCTTATGCTAAAAAATGTTAAAAAAAACTTTGCAGGCTGCCGGGCTTGAACTCACGACGAAGTTGGATCCAAAGTTCGACGCTGTACCGTCTCAGCCAGAGGATCATGTTAGAAATTATGGTAAAACCAACTCAATAATGGCTACATAAAATACATTTTATATACACATTCAGTCAGCAGGTAGAATCATATTTATTCTAAATAAAACTATTATAGATGCGTATATATTTTGTAATATTGCATAAATTAATAACATATTGTACCGAACCATATACTTATAAGTTATATTATTTACTGTCTTGAAAGCGGAAGGCGGAGCCTCAGTATATACAATAAACGGTGTTGGTCAGTGATCTGCTAAAAAATACTTTTTCAGTATTCTGTTCATTCGTAGAATTTTTCATTAAAAATGGAAAATTTTCTTTTAAAAGGTCGCAACACTGTACAGCACTGAACAGTAAGAATTTAAAAATTTTCCGTACAGTTAACTGCAATAGCCTATTTTTCTCGTCGATTGTAATTGTTCGAGATTGTTGCTTTCAGAGATTTCTACAAAAATATGTAATCTTTAATATCTCTTGTCGATAGCTACCCTACCTATACGTCACGACAGTTACTCTATCTTGATTAAAATCAAAACTTAAAATGTTCCTCTTTATATACTTAGAATAACTAAGTATATCAAAAGTCAAAGAATTAACATTTTTATCGATTGAAAGTAAAAACTAACAACATACTTTAAAAATCTTTTCTTGGGAGGTTACACATCTCTTCGAATTTCAAAGAAAATCGACAGCCACCTCCTTTATCACAAACTCATATCGCTTTCTCCCCTAATTTCACCCATATTACGAAATACTTTTTTGTCTAGATATGTGAAAAATGTTGCTTTACCCAACTTTCCTATGTCGGTAGAAATTCTATAACATAAGATTCTCGCGTTACTAAAAAGCATCAAAATAACCGAGTTGACTGATTGATGCTTATCTGGCTACTGAAATTTTATTTCCCACAAAGGGGTAAGCAATGGGAATCAAATTTCGTTAAAGTCGCAGTCAGTTGAGACTTTTTATGGTCAATAAACTGACAATAAACTTACATTGTGTTTAAAAATAGTAATTTGATCTTGATATCTAAAATGTTCTAAAATATTATATTTAAAACAGTTAGGTAATAAAAAAAAAAGTATATTGCTGAACATCAAGTACGACCAGATAATAGATCAGAAATTTTTAATGTAATAGAAGGCAGCGTACTTACACTTAAGGGTTTATTAATACTTGCTATGAAAGAAGAAGGAAAGGAAAAACTAAACGTCTTGAAAGTTAATTATTTTAGGCAAAAGAAATTATTTTTTTCTTTTCTTTTGAATTAGGCTTTTTCCTCTTCGTTCGCTGCCAGGGCTATTCCCGAGAGGACCTGTAGTTTAACGTGGGTTCCGAACCACGATCCTCGATCATGCGACCCCCCCAAGAGCTATCAACCCTTGGTTTTTTACCATTGCATGACCTACCGATTGGGGAGTGTGTATCTTCTTCCGCACCCCACGAGATGTCTCAACCGGCCTGGTTACCGGCGTGAATGGTGTGGGTTGGGAGATGATACCTTTTACACTCTTCCTTACATTCTTAAATCCACTAAATTTCGGACATACTTTTTTATTGTGGGTATGCCCACTCCGAGGATCGAACTCGAAACGCCATGTCGAATGCCAGTAACTCACCGCTGAGACACCGCCGCGGATAAGAGAAATTATCTTTTTATAAGAGAATTTGTATTGTCATATATTTTTTTAAATGGTGTCAGGTACTTCATTGCGACTCAGAACACACTAATAGATATTTTGCAAGTAATATTTGCCGAACAACAGAATTTAAGGATCGATTTGATTTACAAATACACAACAATATAAAGGTAAGAGAATTATGTAAAAAAATAATAATAAAGTAATGTTGTTTAATGTAATTTTTAAAAAATGTAAGCACTAATGCAATTTTAGTATGTTTTTGCGATGTTCATTAGTAGGGAAATAAGCAAAAATGCAATTTTAGTATGTTTTTGCGATGTTCATTAGTAGGGAAATAAGCAATAATGCAATTTTAGTATGTTTTTGCGACGTTCATAAGTAGGGAAATAAGCAATAATGCAATTTTAGTATGTTTTTGCGATGTTCATTAGTAGGGAAATAAGCAATAATGCAATTTTAGTATGTTTTTGCGGTGTTCATTAGTAGGGAAATAAGCAATAATGCAATTTTAGTATGTTCTTGCGGTGTTAATTAGTAGGTGAATAATTATTCCTTGGCAAAACTATGTACTAAACTGCATTTCACTTCGTAGGTTGGTTGGTTGGTTTAAGGCGGGGGTCGAGCGTTTGGCCGAAGCTTCCTGCACTGCAGCCTAGTGTCTTATTGTGCGCCCCTATCTTGTTAGAAAAGATTTGTTTCTTTTATAAGGTCCAGTAAATTCCTTCCAAGTTTGTCATGCGGGAGGTTAACCCTACATTGAATTCCTTCGAATATATTAAATCTTCTTCGGGTCAGTCCTTCGCAGTTATATATGATATGTGAGGCGGTTTCGTCCTCTTCGCCGCAAAGTCTGCATTCAATGGGACCATTCTAAATTTCTATTTCACGTAGGTGTTTTCTTAAGTGGCAGTATCCTGTTAGTTGGCCTATCACTTGTTTTAGCTGGGTGCTCGTCAGAAGCAATATTTCAGTTTTTTTTTATGATAAAACACCTGCACTGTAGGAAAAATCCTTTAAGGCGCTCTGGGAGCGGTGCGAGTGCGAAAAAAGCGATTAACGTTGGTCTTGAAACGTTGAAGATTGTATTCATTGGGAAACACGACCTCAGGAAGATCATTCCACAAAGATGACGTTCTCCAGATGAAAGAATTCTTGAACAATGAAGTTCGAGGAGTACTAAGCTAAACAACATATGGATGAGCGGCAGTGGTTCGCCGTGTATTTCTGTTTTGCATTGCTCTAGGTGGAATCAAGTGGGCAATGTCAGTCGAACACCTGCCATGGAAATATCTGTAAAAGAGAGCCAAATCACCAACCTGTCTTCGATGCTCCAGGCTATCGAGGGTCTTGGTCAGCT
This sequence comes from Polydrusus cervinus, assembly GCA_935413205.1. Taxonomy (NCBI): domain Eukaryota; kingdom Metazoa; phylum Arthropoda; class Insecta; order Coleoptera; family Curculionidae; genus Polydrusus; species Polydrusus cervinus. The sequence goes on along the minus strand of OW284514.1, from coordinate 17,755,836 downwards.
CGGGGTCGCCGATCAGACGAACGGCTCTCCTTTGAATGGAATCCAGTAGCCGAAGGGTGTGCTTGGGTGCAGAGCTCCAGACATGAGAGCAATATTCTAATGATTGTTGCTAGCTTTTTGGACTTGTTAGATTACTGCCATCAAAATTGGCCCCACCTGTAAAAAAACTTACAAGGCGCGCCTGGTATGCAGTAAATAAAAATAGTAATCTAAAGAAACAAATAAATAAATGGAAATTCTTAGGAATTACAATAAATCAAATATTTATTATTATTATTAAACAATAATTTCAATAAAAGAATAGTAAGAATATAGGCAAAAATCAGGAATTTAAAACAGAATAGAGCTTATGAAAAAAACTATACAAGAAAGAAAGAAGGTGTAAACTCAGCACAATAGGAAAGTACATGAAAAAATTATTATTGATAATAATAATAAAATACTTTATTGTAAAAAAAAAGTTGAGGCCGAACCTCCTAGATTAACATAAATATAAGCATTATTAATATTACTGTAGGTATCATACGATACTCCTAACAGCCTGCTATGTGGAAAATATTAAGAAATAAATAAAAAGAGTGCAGAACACAGCAAGCAGTCAAAGCATGGAGAGAACAAAAAAAAGGAAACCTGACATGCAATTTAGTATATAGAAGAAAGAAAAACACGATGTTACACTGAAAAAAAGTTATAAAAGAAACAGAATAGATATTTAACAATTCTTCAATAAAAAGGAAACCTCGACATCATAGGGAATAAGAGGACCGGACTACCATGTATGTAAGTATGTTGCAATGGAATTTTATCGATGTCTAATAGTTTATTGAAATATATTAGTAAATCGAATTGATGAACCATAATAAAAATAAATTATAACATACAAGGTGATTACTAAGTTGATGCGTTTTTTTAGCTGTGTACAGAAGGCATTAAAATAAACAACATTTACAAATAATATCCTTTTTCAAAAAACTCAAAAATAAGATACTTACATTCATTTATTACGCTATAGATCAAATACGGTTCTGACTAACATGCCAGTTGAAAAACATTAAGATAACTTCTGGATGTAGGATGAGCCCGCAAGGGAAAGCGTTTGCGTATAATTTCGAAGCACTTTGACGACACTCACCTTAAATTAGCACCATATTTAGTATTTCATTGTTTTCAAATTTTACCATTTTCACGTGTCACCAATTGAAAATTAACTTGCTTCAGAAAAACACATCGCAGCATATTGTGAAATAACTCACCACCGACCCGTAAATTGCATGACTAATAAGAAATAAGAAAAACAACATAAAGTAATAGCGAGCTACGTTTTGATGACCAGGCCCGCACTTAGATTTTTTACTTCTGTATCTCGCCTATTTTTAAGTTTATTGAAAAAAGGTTTTTGGAAAGGATGGAAGGATTTGAAAATGTTGTTTATTTTAATACTTTCTATATACAGCTAAAAAAGAAGTATCAACTTAGAAACAACCCTGTATAATACTCAAGAAAATTGACCATTATAACCGTCACTTATGTGGTATATTCATTAAATCTGTACTGATTGATACACATGGTAAATCATACATGTAGTGTAGACTTCCGAGTAGGTAGTTCGTATTTTATCAAAGTTCGGTAATGTTCCGCTTCCCTTTTCGGCGGGCGACTACTTCGTGAACTCCTGAAATTTTAATAAAAGATCATAAAGTTTAATAGCCATTATATCTGATCGGGTACCAGGGTACTTACATCATATAGCACGCCATACGCCATGTCCGTTCGATATGGCCGTATTATTCATTAAAGCTGTTAAAAAAATAAATTTGAAATAATTTCGTATATCGATGTCCCGTTATGTTATTTCATGGGATTTTTTTTACTTAATTTCGCAATTTAAAGTTACATAGTACTTCCTATTAACTTTTTTTAATCGGTTATGCCATATAGAGGCAACAATTTGGGTTAGATTAAAAATTATATGGCAAGGAAAACGTGAGAAAGTATTTATTTTCGGAATAAAATAAGAATATACTCGTAAAACTTTAAAATTAATTATTTTTGATGCATATTGAGTAGGGAGGGCCCCCTAAAAGAAACGGGGAAAGCAGGGTAAGTCAAGGGGCCTAGCGACTACGTGGCACGGCGAAGCCAGGAGCGCATGTTCAATTAAAAAAGCGATCGAATTCTACCGACATTGCTATCGATAGTTATAAATATTCATACCATGTTCAACTGTCGATAAAATACTCGGGTGTTATCGGTAGAATCGATTTTCTGTCAAAAATCCGTAGGTTGTTTATACTTGATATATTGGTGGGACTACATTTTTTTTTTGATTATAACCTAAAATATTTTAAAAATTTAGTGGTTAAACAATTCTGAGTAGGTACGTTTGAGCTGGTTGTTAACATTTTTTATTTTGATACGCAGAGTGATAGATATTTTAAATAATTTTTACCCTTCTAAACAGCAACATTACTTTTCGGCAACTAGATGCATGCTTGTCAGGCGGCTGATTAATACCTATCGGTTCTTTTTGTAAGAAAATCAAATATGTAATATATCTTAAAATGGAAAGTTCTTGTGTATGAATACCCCTAACATAATGCCTGACAAGCATGCATCTAGTTGCCGAAACGGTAATGTTGCTGTTTAGAAGAGTAAGAATTATTTAAAATATCTATCACTCTGCGTATCTCAGTAAAAAATTTGAAATTTCGGACGAAAGTGTTTCCCGATTTGCCGTTGTGAACCTACTTCCTTGATGGCGCAATTGGTTAGCGCTCGCTGTACTGGATATACGGAGGTTGTCGGTTCGAATCCGGCAAGAGGAAATACTTTTTTCTGAATTTTAAAAATATGTGTTCATACACAAGAACTTTCCATTTTAAGATATATTACATTTTTTATTTTGTAAACATGAGACTGTGTACCGACCATCGCGAAATAGTATTAGTGTTTGCAGAAAAACATCCAGTTCGCACCATGAGCCTTTCTTGGCGTTCATAGTTTCTTTTCTCTCCACCTGCCTCAGTAATATTTGATTTAAAATAATAATGGACAACATTATTCTCGTTCTTAAACTTTTGTAGAAGATCGGATCGGTGCAAATTATATCTATCTTTATCGCACTTACATAAGCGACTTAAATCGCCATCTATGGTGTTGTGGAAAGAAATCGACATAGGTGGCGCTTAAAATATCGCTCAGAAGCGAGGATTTCCATGAACATCACTGTGGATGGAACGTTAGACGGTTATGAAAAACGGGTGATTCGTTTTCTTTAAAAATTGGTTCTCTTACATAAACAACCATGGTCAATTATTTTAAAATATCCGCAGCGATGCGGCGTTGCCGCTTCTGACCGAAACAGGTAGCAACATCGTTATTTTACATGGAACATCCCATATATTATATAATTTTCTAATATCCTTTACAATTCGACGTATATTTTGTATAAAATATCATATATCTAAATTCAATTGTTTTTGAGATATTGACGTTTAATAAAATATGCTATTTGCAGACTTTGGCAGGCTGTAGCACTGGAACGGCGCATCTTAGAGAAAACTGGTGTTCACCTCCCTATCTCAGTGTCTTATTATCTATTTAAAAGTTACAACTTGCTGTTTAACATGTTAAATCGCAAACAACATTTGTTTGGTTTAACCTGTTAAAGCGAAAGTATTTTTGGATAGCCGTTCTAATGCTACAGCCTGTCAAAGTCTAAAACTGGCATATTTTAACACATTCCGCTGCTTAAATTATAAAATTAGATTTCTTTGGAAATAACATCACCTTTGACACAGAAGCCTAATTCTCGAAATCGAGAAACAGCGTTCTCATGAGATCATTCGCTTCCCCGTCAGTGTTACATACGATTTTGAAGGTTTTAAACTAACTCCGCCCATATATCTCATGATTCTCATGAGAAGGCTGTTCCTCGATTTCGAGAATTAGGCCTCAGAAGACCTCCGCCTAAAGGACGGAACTTTTGGCAAATACTACGAAGTCTTTTTGAACATAACCGATTATTTTGTATATATCCATAATAGCAGTCTTGCTAAAATGATATTATTATGACGCATACGGAATGTGGAATTATTTTGTATCTATTTAGAATGAAAGCGACAACGACGAGCCTTCATTCGCCAGAAACGAATCTTCGAATCGGGCTAACCTTACAGAAGAACCATTTCTATTGACAGCTTTGAAAAAATGTATTAACTGCGATTACAATTATTTTGGTAAACTCAAATAAAAAACTCTCTAGCGACCTAAGTTGTATGGTAGTTTTGATTGCTGTCATTATCCTTGGAATAATACACCTAAAAAATACACAATGCGAACTTGGGTCAACCATTAAAGCTATAAAATAAGCTTTCGAATATTGTAATAGCTTTAAGAATGTATTGTACCATTCCACTAAGTGTGACTGAAGGTGTAGGATAATTTAGTATTCTTGAGCTCATAAAAAATGTCCTACGTTTACGAGGCTAGGGGCGTTTGCTTTGGAACTATCTTTAGTAAACAAATGACACTTTCATTACTTTGCCATCCATCAAAAAGTTCATAGATTAAATAGATACGTTTTATGGATCCACTATTAGGGGAGAGTCAGCTAATCGTGCGCATGTCTTTATTTCCATAACCGGCGTATATAATTCGAAATCTATATTCAGGCGCCATCCCTTGCTAAGCCTGTGTACTATGACATATAAGTCAGGTGGATCGCTTTACTTTACTTATCCAAAATGGTCGCTTCATTGTTTACGTATATCGTGTACTAGTAAATGCTTCGAAAAAAATAAGCCGTAAGTATTTCCATTTTTACATTTTTTGATAATCGTGTGCGTTAATATATTGCTTAATGAGTCCTCTTGACACTGATATATATAATTTTGGCAAAAAAATGTTTTAAAGAATTTAAGACTGATTCTGCCACTTTCGGTTAATCGGGCGCAGTGCGCACGATTAGCCGCCATGCATTTAGCATTATTAGGAATGCATTTAAATAACACAGCCACACAAAAAAGGGGTCAGGCCGCGTTTACCATATGTTTTTAGGGTCGCTAAATCCAAATCCGAGGTCCAAAAAAGTCAGCACGTCAGAGTTTCGGCATAACCTCAAAAGAACACATAATTACAGTCTTAAATATCTTAGATTATAATATTTTGCATTTTTGCAGATGCCGAAATGCCAACGTAAAACAACAAATGCGCAATGGAATCCAGAAATCATGATTTAGGCTATAAGAATAAATAAGTATAATCTTAGCTTTAATAAATTATTTTGTTCGTTTCCCTTTTCAATGCGCACGATTATCCTATCCATGCGCACCATTAGCCGCATACGTCGGGTAATTGTGCGCAGTGTCACTTTTTGACATTTTGAATTTTAAAGTCACAATGTGCATTTTTATTTAAAATTAATTACAGAATATTAAAGCCAAATCGTTAAAGAATCTTGATAGCGAACCTAGAAGTCCAATCTTTTGTCCTTTCGGAAATATTACAATTTTGGCTTATGTGCGCACCAAAACCCGACTCTCCCCTATGTTTACTGAAAAACGACAATCGACTAGAGATTATTTGTTTTAAGATGTTTGTTTGTTGAGAGATACAGAAGTTATATTAAATTTGTATCTTTGACATTTGTGCCATTAATGAACACCCAGATAAATATTTAGAAATTTTGACGGTCAACAAATATCACCTCTATTATTTGATTAAACAAGTGCAAATTTGGTATCAATAGATAGCTAAGGGTTCAAACCTCGTTTGTCATGTAATAGTTTTTTAATTTAGAGCTTTCTTTAAGAGAGAATAATTCTTAAATTTGGTCCATTTATACTAACACAAATTATGACATATTTCAAAAATGAAAAGTATATCTAAAAATTCGCTACATGAGAAACCGAGTCAAACGATATATTTAATTTTGACGTTCTAAAAAAGATCACAGTACCTACTTACTTTTATATATACTTTTTCTAATCCTATCTATTATGATACAGTTTTCAGTATCGTAATAAATCGATTACGAACCCGTTTTCTTTTATTTTTTAAAGGTTCGTAATATAATAATGGTAATCAAATGTTTGAGCGTGGCCCGCTGTAATCTTTATCTCCATAAGAAAACCAACATTTGGCACAGAGTAATAATAGCTCAACGCTTGTCGCTGAATATTTCAGGAAAAAATAAAATAATCTACGCCATAGAGGAATGTTAGGCCAACCGTTTCACGTAAAAGAAAATTAAATTACCTACCTTTAGGGATTTCTCAGGTACAAGTTGATTCAATGTCTTATTTGCAATATCTCTTATTACTTATCTTGATCCATATGTTTTAATAATATTAAAGAAAAATTAGAAAATACATTTTTGGACAATATAACAAACTCGAATAATAAATTTATTTATTATTAAGGCTACTACGATAAATCATGTATTACCAACAAAAAATTTAGATTATAAATTTTAAAAATTTGTAAGGCACTTTTTTTTAAATTTATTCTTTTTGAAATAAACACAAAATAGTATAAATTACATATTTTATAAAGCAATTAGAGCATAAAATAATGCTTTATAAAACCTGTATTTTAATATAATATTTCCTTAAATTAAAAAAGAATCATAAAAATGTAGGTATACAATGCAAAACTTGTTGACCTATTCTGACACTTGTCATTTTAAACCTACAACTGTCAATTTAGGACGGTTTGCGATCTGTTGAGGTTTTCATGATTTATAAATGTAATTAAAAAAAAGAAAAACGACGATAGAACTACTCTTAACGATATTAATTAGTATTAGTAGACGGTGATTAAGCCTCCAATCATAATAGAGCATTCAAAATAAAAGTTAAATTTATTAAAAGTCTGTTCGGGTCTGTCCTCTCAAAACATCTTTTCTTGGCAGAATCAATCATTGACTTTAAGCGGCATTTACAATAAATAAAAATATTACGTGACTAGCTGTAAAGAATACTATTAATAATAAATAGAATTTATCGGAAGAATATTTAATTTATGCCCCTCAAAATCATTAAAGTTGTTTTACGACGTATTATTAATAAAAATTAATCTCACCCAGGGAGACACGTTAATGCAGACCGACCGTCAAAAGGTAGGTTGGTATTTATAAAGTAGTAGGTCGTGTCGTGTTGAAGCCTCATTATTTTAATTTAATTTATACTAATTTAGAACATGGCTCCTTTAACCGATGTGTATACTCCCAATTTGTAAAAGGATTTTATAGTCTTTTGGCACGCGGTTATCAACGTATATACAGATTGTCATCTCACTGAATTCCTTTAAATGTATTTACTTTGACTCTTTTACAACTTAGTTTTCTAGTTTAATTGGCAAACTTTACGACTATAGTATATTAGGTATACAGGGTGATTCCTAAGTTGATACTTCTGCTTTAGCTGTGTATAATAGGCATTAAAATAAACAACATTTTTAAATACCTTTTTTCAAAAAAACTTAAAAATACGCGAAATATAGAAGTAAAAAACCTAAGTGCGGGCCTGGTAATCAAAACGTAGCCTGTTATACTTTATGTTGTTTTGGTCTTATTAGTCATGCATGGTCAGTTATTTATTTGGCGATCTGCTGCGGTGTGTTTTTCTGAATCAAGTTAATTTTAAATTGGTGACACGTCAAAATGATAAAATTTGAAAAAAATGAACTAGTAGATATAGTAGATGCAAATTTACTGTGAGTGTCGTCAAAGTGCGGCTGCTACTTCGAAATTACACACAGAACGCTTTCGCTTGTGGGCTCATCCTAGACCCAGAAGTTTTCTTAATGTTATTCAACGGGCAAGTTAGGCAGGACCGTATTTGATCCATAGTGTAATAAATGAATGTAAGTACCTAATTTTTGAGTTTTTGAAATAAGGTTTTTGAAAATGTTGTTTATTTTAATGCCTTCTATACACAGCTAAAGCAGAAGTATCAACTTAGGAATCACCCTACGTGGTAAAAAGCATATGACGTTTGATGGAAAATTTCGGCATTAAAATAAACAACATTTTCAAATAACTTTTTTAAAAAAAACTCAAAAATAAGGTACTTATTTTTATTACACTATGGATCAAATACGGTTCCGACTAACTTGTCTGTTGAATAACATTAACAAAACTTTTGGGTGTAGGATGATCCCGTAAGGGAAAGCGTTCTGCGTATAATCTTGAACCAGCAGCCGCACTTTAACGACACTAATCGTAAATTAGCACCATTTCTAGTAGTTTATTGTTTTAAAATTTTACCATTTCACATATTACCAATTTAAAATTAAGTTGCTTCAGAAAAATACACGCAGTATTGCCAAATAACTCACCACCTACCCGTAAATTGCATGACTAATAAGAGATAAGACAAACAACATAAAGTATAGCAGGCTACGTTTTCATGACCAGACCCGCACTTAGATATTTTACTTCTGTATCTCGACTATTTTTAAGTTTTTTGAAAAAAGGTATTTACAAATGTTGTTTGTTTTAATGCCTTCTATACACAGTTAAAAAGAAGTATAAACTTAGTAATCACCCTGTAGAGTAAACTATGCGTAAAACAATATTTACTAATATAGAAGTAAATAAAGTTTTTTTGTAATATACTGCAAACTTGGCTACCTACCTTAAAAATTAACACATTTGAAAATTAATACGAAAACGAATAAATAAAGTATAAAATTGACTTAAAATGAGGCATTAAGTTATCTTTCGCTTAATATAAACGTTTATGCTAACTCTTGCTGCAGATTACTAAGCCGACACTACTTTAGCGGGAATACTAGATTATCCGATGTCTAGTAATCTCTTACCAGTAATTTGTTAAGTCTTGTAAAAATAAGAAATGTCCATCTTTGTTATGTTCTTTCATGTTTCAAACTTAACCATTTCCTTTATATTTTATAAACCTTCCGAAATATTACATAACTCGGCAACATAGCAAACCACCCAAATCAGAATCGGAATCTGAAAAAACCGTTCCCTCTAGTTTTCCATCTCGATTGTCACGGCCAAGGGTGGTTTTACTAGTTGCGCCGGAGGGGTGCGTGCCGTTGGGGGGTGAAAGTGGCTCGACGGCAGCTGCCGACACCTGGAGGAGCCCGGCTCCCCGCTGTCCCCTCGATTTGATTTGTGGCTCGAGCCACGTAAAGAGGGAGTACTCTATCGCAGGCAATAACAGTAGGTACAGGTACGTTTTAAACGAAGACCTATATTTCACTTACAGTCAACAGACTTAATGACATCATATCAGAAGGCATTTTGAAAGGACTTTAGACGGTAACTAATTATTAAATAAAGTATTAGAAAAATTAACTCTATTGCTTTAGTCTGTCAGAGTTTAATTAGCAGGATGTGGCCATTCATTCGATTACAGGGGATGATTTACAATTCATTGGGGCATTAACAGATGCTTTATAAATTCAGTAAGCCAAATCCAGTACTAATTTTTCCTCTAATCTAAAACCGCAAATATATATACATACTTTATACACTAGACCACAGAATATATATATTTATTCTGTGACGTAAAGATTGAATCACGAGCCTAGCGTGCGGTACAACTTATCATGTACAAAAACTAACCTCATTCTGCAAGTATATGTATGTATAAATATCATCTTGTTTTAACACTAGTGTTAAAATGACTTTCTTAGCGAGTGGTGTAATACATCATGTGCAAAAACTAAGGTCATTTTGCAAATATGCATATATGCATAAATAAATATTCACTGATTATAACACTAGTGTTAAAATAAACCGGATTTGACAACGAAAATCACTGTAAAAACAAAATTATTTGTTATTGTTTGTATTATTATATTAAGTCTTGTATTCTAACTACATACAAGATTTGGCATCCATTTGGCATTTGGATCTCCTCAGTTTACAAATAGTTTTATTGACAATAACACTTCTTAAATATATCTATTCATTACAATGATTTAATAGTTATGGAGTCTTAAAATTACTTATTTAAAATGCAACTGTTATTGAAATTTCTCATTAAAGATAAGGGTTTCTTTTATCGATAAGCGTAAGCCCTTTTTCTTTGAAAAGTGGGTACTTGGTGCCCCTATACTTTCACGATTTGATATAATGAATGCATAAAATTCTATGTGGTAAATTAACAATGTTCTCCAATGTTGCCACTTTTATTTTAATTAAATCTTAACTAACGCTTTTATTTATGCAAGATGTATTTTTTTCTTATTTTATGCAGGGTGTCCCGTAACTTATGGGCCGTAGAGTAACTGGAGATACTAGACATCAAACTAAGCCGATTATGTCATATAGGTTTTTTCGGATTGTTACTCGTTCTAGAGATACAGGGTGTTCAAAGTAAAAGTTTATTCTCGAAAATAAGCCATAATTTTAAAACGGTTTAATGAATCGAATTGAAAGTTGGCAATATTATGGTTTTATGAGCAAGAAATAAGAATTTGTAGAAAATTTTAATTTCAAACTAGAGGGCGCTAGTTGCATACACTTAGCTTCATAAATCTATGATTTTTTTTCTTCCTGTGATATTAGGTGTTTTTTAATTATAGTTTCTTAAAAACGGCATTTTCTGAGTCAATAATGTATACTTGATTAATCTTAATATCTTTAACGGCAGTATCTCCGGTTACTTTACGGCCCATAAGTTACAGGACACCCTGTATATAACTTAAAATCAAATTCAAATAACGTGGACGGATTATACCGGGTGGTGCATCCGTACAGGTCACATTGGATTTCCTATGTAAATATCTAGGTGGTTAAATATTCGCTCCCGTATTGATTTTAAAGAAAACTTTTTAAAGAGCTTAGTGAGGGCCATAGAGAAGGATAATGATAGTAACCTAAATCTACTGGTTTATATCGAAGAAAATAAAGATACAGTTAGTACTAGGATGCTAGGAAAAACCGTAGGAAATCATCACAGTACTGGCGTTACGAGTTTTACAGAAACACCAATACCACTTACAAAACTACGAGAAACACCAAGAATTGCGGGAAACTAATAGAGATCGAGGATCAAACTTTTGTTTTCAAATGAAGAAACACTGTAACAATTATAGAGGTTTGTTAATAGTTATTTACGATATAAGTGTTGTAAAGATTCATATTACAACACAAGATGTTAAAGTTGTCAAACGAGGCGTCAGCCGAGTTTAATAAAACATCGAATGTAGTAATATGAATTTACAACAAGAACATTGTGCAAAATTTGATCTACTTTCATCTATGAATAAAAATATTTGGCAAAAGGCATTTTTTAAAATAAAAATGCACCTGTGGAAATGCACCTGCTATTAAGTTTACTAATTAAGTTTTTAATGTTACCTTTCGCATAGTTACTGTTTTGCATGGTTACTGTCGAAACTTTGTCAAACAAATTCAAAAATATAAAAAGCGTTTTTCACAATAAGCGATTCTGATGGAAGTTTATCCTCTGATATAGAAGCAGCGGCAAACGAAGCGATCTCAAGTTTAGTTCCGACAAAATCCAAGGCTCGGTATGAGGTGGAGTATCAGAAGTTTGTAGATTGGTGCAAAGCTAACAAAATAAAGGAGGTGTCTGAGAAAATCCTTTTGGGTTATTTTTCCGTAAAGCAACGCTCCTAGAAACCATCTATATTATGGACTCACTACTCAATATTGAGAACTATGATTTCAGTCAAGAAAAATCTATCAACTAATCGCATTTTTGAAAAGAAGTTCAGAGGGTTGCAAGGCCAAAAAGTCCAAAGTTTTCACAAAGAAAGACGTATGTATGTTTCCTAGTACTGCAGATGATGAAATAATTTTATGACAAACTTTTAATAATTTATTTACTGGTGTACTGACAGAAATGTGTTAGGTCCGTAATTGCTAGTATATTATGTTCAAAATAAATTTTGTTAAATAACTCCTAAATTACTAGGATAATACATTTTAAATTGGACAAGGACATTTCTCTTTTGTATTCTTTAAAAAGTTTAAGTACATTTTTCCGCTAAAATAAATACGGTAGTAGAATATTTGACCACCTCGAAATTTACAGGGAGAATCCCATCATGTGTCCTGTTTAGACACACCACCCGGTATGTGGAACCTGTGCCTTAGAAGTATCTAATATTTTCTATGGGTGTTTTTTGAAATTTTATGCAGAAAATTCCCATAGCAATCACTTATGACTTCCTCGAAATCCGTTTGGATCCCCCATCCTTCTAGCATTTTCCTATTTGAAAAAATCCTACGGTGCTACAAAATTTTTTTTTCCAATTATTCCCTGAAAATGCTTATGTTTTAATTATTTAGCATTTTATTTGTTGCCTTTTAACTACAGCTGATGTGTGGACTATACCCTTTTTGGCACACGACTGTTCTCAGCATGGGGTTCAAAATTAATGAAGTTATATTGGGGTAGATGAATCGTCAATATTATATAATAGAAAATTGGCATTGTTAGCGCTTTTTTATTTAGTCAGTTTTGATGGGTATATTAATATTCTTAAAAAAGCTTTCAGAGAGAAAATAATAATGAGGTATCATGGGAATATTTCTTCGTGATTAGACAGCGATGCCTTTTATGCTTCGTAACTTTTTGCTAGTTTTATTTTGCTTTATTAGTATCAACATTTCATAAAAATATATTAACAAAATTCTTCGTAAATGGTTTGCAATTTAAAATTGTACAGGGTGTCCCAAATAGTCGGACATATCCAACATAGAACAAACAACTTAGAACACAAATTCCACGTATATTTTGTATAAAATGTCATAAGTCTAAATTCAATTGTCTTGAAATATTAATATGTTTAAAATATGAAATTTTTAGTACCGAAAAACCATTTTTTTGGGTTAACATGTTCAACCGGAAGTTTGTATCTTTGGATAGAGAATAGAAAACTGAGATAGGGAGGTGAAAATCATTATTCTCTGATGGAATTTTATACAAAATATACGTGGAATTGTATAGGGATTTGTAAGATAATATAATATGTAGGGTGTTCCATTTAAAAAAAAGTATGTTGGATATACCCTGACAATTTGGGACACCCTGTATATTTTAAAATCATTTTTAATTGTGAATGCAAGGTATCCTTATAACTATGTTTTTTTTTTCGATGTGCTCTCTTTAACGCTATCAACTGTGTTGCTTTAAATATAATAATTTTATTGTATTTTTGGTTTATTTTCAAGGTTTTAAACTTTTGTATAACAGGTCTAACGTCTGAACTGAATATTTTTTTTTATATTAGCATAAAAAAATGCATAATTTGACGAGCTGTAGTATCTCAACGGTTCATCTTAGAAAATGGCTTTCGCATTTCTACGATAAAATTTTATTTTTTACTTAAAATAACTGATTTCCGCGGTCAAGTTTCACATTTCCGGTTAAACCGGAAGTTATAATTTTTAAAAGCGAAAAATATAAAAAAGCTTTATAGGAAAATACCAAGCCATTTCGATAATATACATTGTGAAGATTCCATAAGTATCATTTTCCAAGTGTCCACATATTCAGTTGAGTGCTTTTTTCGGTATAGGTTAGGTTAGGCTAGGTAAGAGTGGCAGACCCTTGGTTCTGACCAAACAGTCTCACGTAGTCCTGATTAGGTCCGTTGTGATACCACACGTGTTCCGTAGAACCCACCTTAATCAGATCTCTGATGGTTTGTGCGACGTAACCGCGGAAGGATTTTAACAACTCATTCAAACCAGCCACTACTGTTCAGAAATCTGCTCAGCCGTCCAAGTTGTAACCTCCTTCTTGCGAGGCCAGGGCATTGACACAGAAAATGTTGAATACTTTCTTCCTCTTCCTCATCTCTGCAACTTCTGCAGAAATCGTTAGTGGGTATTTGCATACGTTCGGCATGTCTACCGAAGAGGCAATGTCCGGTAACAACCGCAGTAATATTTCTCACGTCTTTTTGACTGTGTCTCAATAGCTCTGCGGTTCTCTTTTTATCGAATGTGGGCCACAGTTGCCTGGATGTACTACAGGTTGTCAACCCTGTCCATCTGTTCTGTGCAAGCTGCTTGGCCGTGTAGTCAATCTCCTCTTTGACCAATCCCAGTGGTTTGTTCACTGTGTTGTCTGCTAGATCAGCTAGCATGCCTGCGCCCTCTCTTGCGAGCGCATCGGCAGCCTCGTTGCCATCTATTTTGGAGTGTCCAGGAACCCAGCACAGAATAACCCGATGTTGGTTGCCAAGTGTGCATAGATTGTTGCGGCATCGCTTTACGAGCTTTGATTCTTTCGGTATAACCATCATTTAAGTGTAAGAGCACATAAAAAAATAGGAGCAAAGTCTTAAGAAAACATTTTCAGTAGTTTCCCCAAACTCCTGTGTTTTATTTAAACTTATTTTATGGATTGTTTTCAGAAAATAAGAGCTTTGTATGTTTTTTTTTTGTGTTTTTCCGTTTCCGTGTTAACAAAAAAAATAAAGTTAAATAAATTTTTCTTTAACTCAAAATGATCCTAGCTGTTTTAGAGGCATGCATTTAAAAATCTGTGACCATTATTTACAGTAGTTGTGTGTTTATTTTGTCATAGATTATTACTAAGAGACATTTTAGAGGAAATATTTATTAACCTCTCTTGCGGCAATAAAAATTAACTAAAAACAATAACATAAATTTTGGTCTGCATAAAAGCAAGGCACTAGAAGAATCTCGAACATAAAATTTGCTCTCGTCTTGCTCTGGTACAACCAATTTTATGGGGTATTAAATATTAATAATTTATTTCTACAGGATAGTTGCGTGATGCATAAATATTTTATGCTAAAAGCCGATTATTATATGGATTACCTGTAAAGAGAAACTTGTGAATTTTACAACTTTTAATTAATGAAGTACAAGAGTCATAAAGGGCCATTCTCTTAATAAAGGACAGATAATAAAACTAAGTTTATTCCACATATTTTGTGACCACGCTGTAGGTATTAAGTATGCACACTAAATGATGGAGGTTAACAATAATATAAAAAATCTAGTACGGCTAACGTTTCGACTTCCAAACTATTCTTAAATTTTATTGTTCTTTTTATATAGATAAAAAGTACCTACCTAGTACCCTATAATAATATTATATTATACAGAGTGATTCCTAAGTTGATACTTCTTTCTTAGCTGTGTATAGAAGGAATTAAAATAAACAACATTTTAAAATACCTTTTTTCAAAAAACTTAAAAATAAGGCCTAACTTGCCCGTTGAATAACATTAAGGTGTAGGATGAGCTCGCAAGGGAAAGCGTTCTGCGTATAATCTCGAACTAGCAGCTGCACTTTCACGACACTCACTGTAAATTAGCACCATATCTACTTGTTCATTGTTTTAAAAATTTACCATTTTCACGTGTCACCAATTTAAAATTAACTTGTTTCAGAAAAACACACCCCAGCGTAATGCCAAATAACTGACCAATTTGCATGACTAATAAGATAAAAACAACATAAAGTATAGCAGGCTACGTTTTGATGACCAGGCCCGAGATTAGATTTTTACTTCGGTATCTCGCATATTTTTAAGTTTTCTGAAAAAAGGTATTTCAAAATGTTGTAATTTTAATGCCTTCTATACACAGCTAAAAAAGGAGTATCAACTTATTAACTACCCTGTATAAACTTCTGGACAGAATTAATGCAACATCACAAATAAAAATAAGTGCATAATAAACATCTCTTCATTATTTAAAAACCACAGTAAATTAGTTTTAGTAAAAATGATCTCATTCATGAGAATCATCCAACTACATATTATGGAAAATATGACAAACATTTTATAATCAACAATAAAAAATTTCCGGTAAAAAGATAAAATATTTTATAAAACGGTACTACCGATTATAAAAATAACTGAAATATCTAGCCCAGTATGGGATTAAATCTATAAGAGAGTTAATCCTTCAAATATTAAAAATTATGTACACAAATTAATCCTTAAGGATTCCTCAACGAAGTGACAATATCAATCAATGTAAAGTTTTGACACACTTGAGATTTTCCTCGAATGAATAAGGAAGCCTCAAAGAACGACTATAATATGGACATAAGCAGTTTGATTAAGGCCTTTTTACATTGGGTGCAATTGCAAGAAAAAATTGCATGAAAGCATGCGCTTTGTCGACGTTTTAAACAGCTGATGCAGGTTTTAAATGGAAAAACGTACATCAGCTGTTTAAAACGTCATCGAAGCGCATGCTTCCAGGCCATTTTTTTGCAATTGCACCCAATGTAAAAAGGCCTTTACACATGGCTGGATTATTGCAGGCCGATTATGATCTGACTGAGTAACTCACATACTTCCGGTTATGTTTTCCTGCTGTTAACATATCCAATCATTATTAAAGTCTCTATTATCTTTCTTTCAGTTAAAGACTACCTAATATCTAGTTTTTGAAATTAACTATTTATTACCTAACAATGTCTATCTAATTTCAAAGCATTTTCTTGCATTTCTAATAATTTTCAAGGAAGTCATGATTAAATATTTTTTTCCGAAAATCGATAGGAAATATTGACATTTTTGATAATATTTTTGAAAGAAAAAGTCAATATTTCCTTACACTTGCTAAGCAACAGAAAAAAACTTAGGAATTATTTATTATTGTACTGTAAGGAAATATTATTTCTGTGCGGCTACTTGTAAACTAAAATGTGTTAATCTTGACAATTCAATATTACTGTATTTCCATGGTTACAACACAAATATTTAATGGCATCCTTTATTTGTGAACAAAGTTAATAATATTTATTTTAAACTTTTAACAAGTTGATTGTAATAAGTTATGTTTTTTTAATAATTTTCGATTTACGGAAAAATAGAATGTATACCTCGTAGAAAAAGCCACATTCCCGGACTCCATATTGTCAGTTTCAGCTTGCTCCTCGACATACAATCGTTACAGTCATCCGGAAATGTTCAGCTTTTCCTACTAGGTATACAATGTACTATTTTTTACATAAATCTATTATTTTGACAGATAAAAACATCAAACCCTAAGGTTGGATTGCACAAAACTTTGTAATAATAAACAACTAACCAGCAAGTTTGACTGTGACATACATGACATTGCCAGAAATAATTTTCTCACATTCATACTTGCCCCATTACCTTAATTTTTAATTTATTATTCAGGCACCCTTGATTGTGAGTATATAATGCCTGTCACTGTCATTTATGTTAGTCAAACTTGCTGATTGGGTAATTCTAGTTAAAAATCTTTGTGCCACAAAAACGGTTCCATTCTTTCTACGATGCCATTTTTACTTGCTTATATAGATGGTTCAATTTTCAAAAAATAGAGGGTGTTCCTTAATGACGTGCTAATATTTTAGGATGTGATTTCTCAAGTCATTTTATGAAGAAAAGTTCATATTGACATAATAATATGTCCTAAACGGGTTAAATTTTTTGCTACGGGGTGTTGAATTTTATTTTTTTTTAATGCGTTTTTTGTATTATCTCCGAAAGTACTTTAGATAATATTTTCAATTTTGGCATGTGCTAATATGGCAAAAAAGCACATGTTTTAGTTATAAAAGTTATTTTTTTGTCCCACCGGTGACGTCCCTGCAAACATGTCCTCCGATATTTTTTAGAAGAAACTGATTTTTTTTGAAAAAAAAAGTGGCACACCACTGACATTTTATTATATGAATATTATTTCTGATTAGACTGGTTAATTCTACATAAAAATGGTCTCTTGCGTTTTTATCCTCAGGCACACCGTTCTTAATTAAAATAATTAAATTAAATTAGTTTCATACCCTCCTAATAAGTGAAGGTCATTTCCAACAATTTTTATAAAACAAAATTTTGCATTATTAATGTTAATAATAATAAATAGTAGAGCTAATTTAATTTAATTATTTTAATTAAGAACGGTGCGCCTGAGGAGAAAAATGCAAGAGACCATTTTTATGCAGAATTGACCAGGCTAATCAGAAATAATATTCACATGGAAAAATGTCAGTGGCGTACCACTTTTTTTCTAAAAAATATCAGAGATTATGCATGGATGCCACTGGTGGGACAAAAAAATAACTTTTATAACTAAAATATGTGGTTTATTGCCCTATTAGCCCATGCCAAAATTGAAAATATTATCTAAAGTACTTTCAGAGATATTACAAAAAATGCATTAAAAAAAATAAAACTCAACACCCTGTAGCAAAAAATTTAAGCTGTTTAAGACATATGTCTATATGAACCTTTCTTTATAAAATGACTTGAGAAATCACACCCTAAAATATTAGCACGTCATTAAGGAACACCCTGTATATTCAGTGGTTTTAAAAATATTTGCAATATTCCCGACTTTTTGACACCCTGTACAATATGTAGTACCTGCATACCTTACATTAATACATTATTAAAGATAATGTGACAAGACAGCCATGTAAAAAACTCACAACGGTGGTCTCACAAGAAGTCGATTAATGGTCCAAGTTTTCGCCAAAAACCGTTTAATAGATACTTTTTGTATCTTGGAATCACCAAATCTGATCGTTAGGAAAAATGTTGTGGACTAAAACCGAAAGTTAAACATTTTTATATGTCGATTTCTTACCTTTTGTCTTGTTCTTAAGCTTGTAAGAACGTCGATTTTGTGTGTCAGATAAGAACTTTTAGTATTTTTATTACCTTAGACCGGCGTGGCAAAAACCTTTTTCTTTTCCTAACTGATGGTCATATTTAAAACTTATAATATAAAATAATTATTCTAGTTTATTATTTATTTATATATTTTTGAAAATAAATAACTTTATCGTATCATTAAAGATTAAGTCATTTTTATATGATATCTTTATTAATAATTATTAACATTATAAACGTAATAAAACCTACATAACACCTTAGTTACTCATAATACATTAGTTACCATAATTTAATACGTTAGTTACGAAAGCATAATACGTTAGATACCAAATAATATTAGAAGTATTTTTCATGTAAAACAATATTTTGACAGTTTTAAAATTGATGGATACACCTTTGTCTTTAACGTCCACGATCTTAGGTATGCCCTCTGAAGACTTATTAATGACCGAGCAAGCACTCCTTTAGATTTCGTAACAGGGAATATTTCGACCTAAGGATGAAGCAGAGTATTCCTCAGAGAGTTTTGCAAAATACGCTAGCAAGCCGTTTCTTCTGCACCTTGAACATGTACTTTGTTTCGCCACTCACAAAACTGCCGATATTCTTTTTCATAATGGATTTTAGATTTGTCCGGAAGCAAGTTCAACCTTATAATGTTGGCTGTAGCTAATATATCGTCAGGAATATCAAAATCTTGCATGATTTTAATGATGACTTTTTAAACTGCCAAAATGAAATGACATAAAACCTTGTTTTTATTTTCGCATCGCCGTTGTCAATGATACGATAAAGCTTTGAATACAACTCGATTATTAGCGATTTAACACCGTCTCGGATATTGCGGGTGACTCGGCTGTTGCCTCGTCACCTAGTAATGTCCTCGACTATTATAAATCGCATAATAATCTCGTTATATTAATAGCTATTCTAGGGCGAAGGATTATTTAAAATTATTAATGGTAAATACAAAACAAGGGTATTAGGCTATATTTAATACATTCTTTTTAAACCTAGGTTTAAAACTGAGTTTAAACCGAAGAATAATTATAAAATCGTAAAAATGTTGTAAAGGGTCGATTTATAATGTGGGATTGACAAAGTTCAATTTAAGAGTAATCAACCTGGTCATAACTTGTTATGTTATCCTTATATTAAATTTTAACCAATCAAATAACTTTAAACTACAACTTTGCTGTCAATCCCACATTATAATAGAATCATTTTTGACATTTCTTCAATTTAAACTGCACCTCGGTTTAAATTGACTTTATATAATTGTGCAAAGAACATCTGTGATTTAAACCGAAGTCCAATTTAAATCGAGGAAATGTCAAAGTTAGAGTTAAAAGTGATTTACCTGGCTGGTAACTTAATATAATGTAACATAACATAACAAGTTATGGCCAGGTTGAATACTCTAAATTTGAATACTCTTAAATTGAATCCCACATTATGATTCGACCATTTTTGACATTTCTACGATTTTAGAATTGTTCTTTGGTTTAAACCTAGGTTAAAGTTGGGTTTAAGAGAATTTTATAAAACTGGACCTTAGTTAAACAATTTTGCTTAGCTGCGATCCAATATTTTAAAACTTTATTTACATGTGAAGAGGAATCCAGGGGCAAATTGGCAAACGCAGTTTTGTATTGTAATATTTTTTTGGTTTTACTTCAAATTTATAAAGAAAAACGTATTTTAGGACGTACTATGTACTGTAATAGAACTAAACTGCATTTGTAATAACATCCTGGTCAAATTATTTATCGATAAAACCATTTTAATAAAAAAAATCAAATTATTATGGCATATTATAAAATAATGCCACGATGAAAACACTGTAACTGTGAGATTATAGATATAAATATTTGGATGATTTATTATAGTGAATACGGGTGTATATATTTAGTACTGACTTGAGTAAGTCAATAATATCTAGCAACCTAACATAAGATTTAAAAAAATAAAATGGTTAAAATATCTCGACAAAACTATATTTATGGTTGTTAAAAATTTCAGATTTTAACGATAACCTCGTACTCTGTCAATAAATTTACATCAACCTGGCGTGATCTAGTTTAAGGGCCTGCTTATTCCTTTTGTAAAACGGGCCCTTTTGGTTTTGTAGACAAACCTAATAAAACGTAATAATTGGATGTTTTACTAGTTCTTGGACATATAACAAGCATTCGATCGAAACATAAATTTTGGTTAATGAGCAATAATATTGATGCAAGATTGTTCGTAAATATTTTATCTTTGATCTAACAAGATGTAGGTAAACCAAAGGGACAAAAGATGTTGTTAGTGACCAAACTACAATAATACTTTCTTTTTTAGGAAAATATTTCTTAAATTTGATCATCACAAGGTGTTATCTGAGAAATTAATCATCTATTTAAAGAAAACAGGATACCACTATGTTAAACTTTGGGCACGCACATGCACTCAAGAAGTAAAACTATTTCAAAGTCTCATAAGTTCAGAGGTTTTATGTGTATTTCACTAACTTTAGACTATTTTATGCAATATCAAAACTTATTTTCTTTAACTTACATCTATCCGCTATTCCCGATATTTCACCTTAAATAAAAACAACATATTAAAAAAAAATTATAAAAAGCACATTGTGGCATACCGACCAAAAAAGCCAAAATTTCCGACAGATAGAGTTTCAAGAATAAGCACCTCTTCAAGTGTATTTCTTACCATCATTTTGGGTTGGCCTGTGCTTGCAGGCATGAAGGTAATTTTTTACGACAGAGTAGGTAAAATTGTAACAATTTTTTTTTCGTAAGTAGTTTATCTCAAAAAAAATTATAAAAAATATTTTTTTTATATTAAAATATCAGCATTGTCACGCGTTTTTCAATATTTTTCTTTATTAAGTTATGTTTAAGTGTATGTATACCATAGAACTATATGATGTTATCTTAATTTGTTTGAATTTAGCAAGTTATTTGTATAACTCAAATTAATTTATTTAATACCATGACGTAGAAATATCCATTATATCTGTTTGGTTTTAGCTTCTTTAAATATCTCCTTTTCCAAATGGTGCTTCTGAATTAGTATCCAAGTAAAAGTTTCCAAAGGCTCTAAAAAATATGTGTTTGATGTAGATCAAGATTATTTGTTCGCGGTCAACATCACAACAAAATTAAATTTTATGCAAAAACCTAATACAGATTTTTGCAGCATTTCGTTTAAAGTAAACTTTTGGACAATATTACGTAATAATTAATTTGTCAAATAGGTTTTGATGGTACATTGTTCGTGTTTCTGTACCTATGTTTTTTTGGAATTGCGGGTTGTTTCCTTGATAATTAGGCTAATTGCGATAAAAATGTAATTATTCGTTTTATACTGGAACATGGTGCAATAAAAATGTTAGGTTTTTTCTCTCCACCATTCGTAGTACCCTCTGAAGTATTTTTTCAACTGTAATTCAGTTGTAATGGAGCTTTATCTTTCGTTCATACTCTTTTAATTGATTAACTTTTAAAAGCCATGGTGAGGTGAGGGTTAGGGTCAAATCTTGCAAGCTCAATAAGAACCATTTCCCTTTATTCTACGGAGTTGATATTTTACATTGTGATTCAGTTCGGATGACAATGTATTATTATGTTAAAAAAATTGAACAAACCCGAACCCCTTTCTTTTATGCTACGGAGTTGAAATTTGTAATGGTGATTCAGTTCCGACGTCAATGCATTTATATTTAAAAAATCGAACAAACCCGAATAATGATGTATTAATTGAAACTAACATGTGTTGAAGGTTGGAGACAATGACTTTTCTTGAACGGCAGTAGAGTTTTGGCTTGCATTGTCTTTATTTGTTTGGAATCACAACGTTTCAACTGGTAAGTATCTTTAGTCGTCTTCAGGTGAATACAGTATTCGCAAAAAGGGAAAGCATGGCACCGTCAAGGAACTAACCTAATGTTTGGAACATGTAGGGTCAGAAAAAATATATCTATTATTAAATATGTGGAAAATTTAATACAGTCCAGGGGTACATGTTCATCTTCCATGGCGATGTCGATTTGAATTTATTACCGAACGTTCATAGAAATCCTCGCTTGTAAGCGATATTTTAAGCGCTACCTATGTCAGTTTCTATCGACAACACCATAAGTTTCAATTTCAAGTCGCTTATGTCAATGCGATAAAGATAAATATAATTTGAACCGATCCCTGTGTTGTTTAAACTCTAACCCAACTTTTAAAATGTTTTGTACCACAACAAATAAAATGTATAACGTATACCTCTTTTGCAAAAGTTTAAGAACGAGAATAATGTTGGCTATTGATATTTTTAATCAAATATTACGGAGGGAGGAAGAGATAAGAGAAATTATGGTGAAACACGAATGGTGTGAATTGGGTGTTTTTCTGCAAACCCCAATATTATTTCTCGATGGCCGGTAGGTATACAAAATACAAAAAATGTTAAAAACGAGCTCAAACAAATTTAACATTTTTTTAACGGCTAAATTTTTCAAATATTTAAGGTTATAACCAAAAAAAAAGGTAGTTTCACCAATATCGCTGTTTTTAACATAGTTGCACCCCGGGAATTTATTAATAAAAAAAGAAGTTCAATGTGACACACAAACTGAAATCTACACTAACATCAGGTGTGATATAAATATATTTGGAATTTATAACATCAGCTTATCATAAAATGTATTGAATTTTATCATAATAACACTCATGTGATATATTATACAAACCATTTATTAAATACTAATAAAATCGAACTTCAATCTAAGAACTATATTTTATTACTACGTATTTCACACTTGAAGAGATATAATTTATGTAGTTTTGTTTTAATAAAAATAACTGAAGGATCATTCTCTCTACAACAGAGTTTTCACCTTTTTAATTCTAGGAGTTTCGTGTTAAAAATATAAAATACTTACGAAGTATTTATATCTACGCCTCCCATGAATGACTGAAAGTTATCTCTACATGCTCCTTGTTTATATTCACTATAGCTGTCACAATTTGTAGCAAGAAAGCGATTGTCTCTAATGGATTCTGCATAATATATATATGCTCTTTTATGTGAACATTCAAAACTTATTCCACAGCCATTCTGCGAGTATCCATTATTTGGCCAAAAGTCGGCATGTCCAACATTAAAATAAATTCCTGCTACTATCGCATCGGTGTGGATGACCTGCACGTATTGTGCATCATTTTCAGTAAGTCTAACACTTGTTATATCTAAGAAGTTAAATAAGTACCATGTGATTAGAAAAATTGTTTTTTGTATTTATAGTATTTTACGTTACAAGGCCGGTAGGTGACTTATTACAGTACGAGTTGGTTTACGGACGAGGCGACGTAGGAGCCGAGTCTGGAAAATAAACGAGTGCTGTAATAACACCTAACGGACGTGTATCGTATGATATTTTATTTCATTTTGTCATTATAATCCTTTTTAAAAAGATTTAATAGAATTGTTTATTACAAATTTTAAAATATTATTGGCCATATTAAATCACATGACTTTAAATTGTAACTGCCTTTTGCTTGGCACTGTCAAATAGATAAAATTATAATATTTGAGTAAAGAATATAAATATAGTTTAAATAAAATAAAAATTACTAACTTTAGTTAAGTAAACTATTAAAAAAATTGTAAAAGAGAGCCTATTCTGTAGTTGCGTAACATTTTTCATTTACTAAAGTTGGTAGTTGGTATAATATGTATTTTGTGTAACATTTTGTTTCCTATAATTTTAAGTGACAACTTGTCAAAAATCCAAAGTAAAAAGTCATTATTTCTAAAAACAAAAGATGGTTGCTAGGCAATACATAACAGTACCTGACACTGATTTACTGGACAAAATGAAATAAAATAATTTTTCGCTGACTGATTTATTATAATATCATATTTACTAGTTGTGGGTAGGGAAATATAGAACGGAGTAGCGCAGGTATTTGTAACACGCTTTTTAGTTTTAAATTAGACGATATCGCTTTTGGCACATTCTTGGAAAGGAGCTACTGGGAAAAAGGAGGTATTTTTTCCAGCAGGATAAAGCCCCTCCCCATTTTGCAGGAAATGTAAGTGAATTTTTAAATATGACATTTCCAAATAAAGTGTCCGTCCAGATCCCTGAATCTGTAACCCTTAGATTTTTATTTATGAGGTGAAAGCAGAGTTTATGTCACCAGGTCTAGAAATTTGCAGGCTCGAAATTGAAGGCAAGGATTCCGGCAGAGATAAATTTAATCACTCCATAAGTTTTGGAAAGAGTAAGAGAAGAGTTCTGTCATCGGGTGGGTCTGTGCCACCAGGTTAATGGGGCACATTTTTAACAATTGTTACGCTATAAAAGTGACATTACAGGTTCTTTCGTTAAGAATAAGTTTTTTTTACATTTCTGACAAATGGTTTGACAGATGTAAAAAAAAATCCTTTTTTAATAAGCTTCCAAAAAGGTGCCACAAGTGATCTATTATGAAAAAAAAAGTTGGTTAGGCCTCCCCCCCCCCCTTTGGGGTCCCAATTTTTTTTTATATGACAAAAGCGAGGCTCATAAAAAATCTTGGAGGGCGTATTCTTGGATTTTAGAGAGATCCTATACCCAGAGCCGCTATAAGCAGCGTTTCATTTAAAATTCCCACACGGTATAGTAAAAACATTACGTTCTCTTGAAACGAATCCTGGCCAATGTTTATTGATGGCTTTTTAAAAACTTCATAAATGTGGACACCACATATAAAGGAAAGTGACAAAGTATATTTCACTAAAAAAATTATTTTAAATTTTTATAACATTGAATGGTTTTTTATTATGCGCTTATATTTTTTTTGCATGAAAAAAAAATTCTCACACCCCCATAGATACCACCTTTTGAGTAAAAACAGAAATTCAATATCTCTCTATGAAGTTGTTCTGTAATTCGGGTCAAAAAAGCAACTATTTTATGGGGCAAATATTAAAGCGGTCCACATGCCGCGTCTTACACCACGTTGCTTCTTTGCCGCGGATAAACTAACGAGATTTCAGCGTATTTTCAGTTACACAGCGGGTGAAATAGGGCCGTATGAGGTTGCTGATTTTACGCGTTCGTTAGGAAGGAATGGTCGCAGAGAATTCGGCACCGAGCCACAACTGAGCGCATTACATGATGGCGCGTTAACTATTGTCAGGTCACGAAGGTGGTAAGATTTCAGTAAGTTGCAGGTAGTGTTGCCGATTCTCCTGAATTATCGGTAGATCTGCCAAATTCATATAGTGTTGATGAATTAAACAATCAACATGAGAAAATTAAATAACCGTATTTCTGCAGGAGCCAGAGGGAGGAGGGAGGGAGGAGGGCGGCCACTCGGCTGCAAGGAGGAGCAGCCACTGTGTGTCACGATAGATCATTGTATGGGAGAGATGTGTAATAATGGTACAATAATTTGAGAATTTTAAAGTATCGTAAGTATATTTGTTTCGTTTTTTAACTATATTTTTTCGGTAGTAAATAAAAGGTTCCTTCAAGATGCATGTGTAAAAATTGCTGAAATGATTGAATATTTAAAAAATTATTTTAACATCGCATATAATGGCGTTCGAAGCGGGATGGGATACCAGCACATGGTTGGGAACTTGGTACCTTGTTCCATCCCATTAGCGTCGACAATACATAGATTTTTTTTAAACTAAAATTTAAAAATATATAGTCTTATTTGTAAATAAAGCTTCCCTTAAATAGCTATTTTATTTTAAGAGGCTTAGACTGTGAAGATAGAGCAAGGAGAAAGTAAATAATAGTACTAATATAATTTCAATAGAGTTATATTGACATACCTTTAAAGTAAAATGGCCCAGCAGGATCAAGTCCAACAATTACTCCCAAATTTCCATTCAAATATTTACCAACATGTCCACCAATATGGGCTCCCAGACTGTGACCGACCACGGTTATATCAGATAACAAATACATATATTCACGCGCCACAGTATCAATGAATTTACCGATGTATTGTCCCACATCAGTCACACATATTTGACTTGCAAAATAATCGATGTTTCTGGAACATTTATCCCAATTGACGATAATGACGTTGACGTTTGCATTATCTAAGAGGGCATTTTTTACCATTACGCTTCCCTCATTTTCAATGGTATCTAACCAACCATGTACGTAAAATACAGTTTTTATATTTATGTTAAATGGGCTAATTTCAGTTATGATACTAGCATTTGCTAGATAAATTTGAACTCCCTTTGAATAAGCTTGGGTATAGATGGATAAAGATATATCTTCTGGTTGTATGGGTTGTATACTTATCAAATTTTGAGCATGATCTCTATTGAGCTCTATAAAAATAAATATGGATATTTATTAAAAACAGTAGTTAGTAACTTAAAGTAATATTAGGAAGTGGACAAAAAATGTGGACAGAAAATATTTTGTATAATTTTTTTGAGGTAAAAAAATCGAAAGAAATTTTCTAACATATTTTTCACTATACTGTTTCTACATTTATATACTCTTATATATTTTTCAAAAAAAATTAAATAACTTAAAAATTTGATACTGATAATACACTTACGTGCATAAAAAACGGCCCTTTAAAAATTTGGATTAAGTTGTGGACTTGATAACTTTTTTATTTTTAGGCCGATTTAAAAAATTTTTTTATAGAACTGCAGGTGCAACTATCAGTTTTAACTTCACTTATACAAATTTTGTTTTTTTACCTAATATCAAAACAACCTGTGGCATAATCAAGTAGCTAAATGATTTGAAAATACCAGTTTTCATTTAGAGTTATCTATTCTTTACATTTTGTTTTTTGGTTCATGTCAATACAAGCATTTATTCTCATACAAATGGTTCCTGTGTAATCTGAGGTGTTATTTCTATGGAAGCACGAACCGACCCTATTTTGATCCGTAGGGACGACCGTGTTCGCGGGAGAAAAGGTTTAACAGGTGCTAAGTACATCGAGAAGATTTTAGCATTTTATGTGGTACCTTATATCGACTACATTGGACATGCATTTCTTTTTATGTATGACAATGGGAGGCTGCACACATCAAGAGTCGTGTAAGCCACCCCGGTGAAACTTTAAATGAGAGATTTTGCATCACAAGGTCATTTTTGATTGAAGCTTTGCCACGGCCTCATCAGGGAGAAATTGGCGCTATCGGCGCATTCAGTATCTTCATTTGGCAGAGTGAGAGTAGGTTTTTGTAGCATATCGCATACTCTTGACGCATAGAATAGAAGGACAGTCCTATTCCAAACTACTTTATGAAACCATAAATTATACCCGTTGCTAATCGGATCAACTCGCCGTGTTAAGCCGTCAACAGAGTCAATTTATTTTTTCCACGTGTTTTTTGCAAGTTTATTAAAATTTTCTAAAATTCTAATGATTTTTGACCATAAAAATGTCTAACATTTATAATTTCCTAAAATATTATTCCAGCCTACCATACAGTTAATTAAAATTGTGTATCATATAGTTAGGTTTGTTTATTAACTTTATTTGCATTATTATGCACACTTTTTATATTATATAAATTTACAATTTAAAATAAGCAATTAGAGATGAAACTTTGTTTTAGTTCTCTGACTTTATACATATTATGTTATCGATTAGAAATGTATTTTATACTTAAGACTTATTTGGTTTTAGGGATTTTTTTAACATTGACCAATGTTAAAGGAATGGACATAAGGACAAGGACAACGAGCTAACTGAGTGAGTATTTTTATATATTATAACAAACTTTTACCACTTTGTTATCAACATGGCATAGTGTTAATCGCAGTGTTGGAGGCAGAAAATATATTCTTGTATTTCTCCAGGTTGCACTAATTCTTACTTAGTCCCTGTCACAGATGAGGACTCTAAAAACAAACGCTTCAATTTCCTTTAAAAGATGCCCAACGTGTGCATACGTGGAAAGATCATTGCAACATTAATGCTAATACCGAGTGTACAAATTTACGAATCTGCGAGGATCTAACATGGAAAAAAACACATATTCAAATAGTCTTAATGTAGAGTTGTACCACAGCCCCCTTAAAGGGGACTGTGGTTGTACCCTAACTATAAGATACAAACTATTGATAAAATCATACGTTTAGATATATATAAATACATCAAAGACACACTACCAAAAAGAAATTATAGTTCAGGTCACAGTGAAAAGGTTAAAAAATTTAAAGAGACCAGTGCAAAATAATTTCATTGCTTCTATAGATATCCTTATTCTGAGACATTTCTAACATGGACGAAGAGATCTGACAAATTTATAGTGTTTTCTATTTACTGCTCTTGGGCACTCTGAGAGTGCTCTCCCCGAGATTGTATGTATTGCATGTTCAATTATCAAAATCGAGTAATCTCACTACATGGCTATGACAGATTTCGGGCAGATCTATGACGTCTCTTAGCGCTCTCGGAGTACTGGTAATTGAAAACGCTATTAGTTTCGAGCCGATACTGCTTCTTTTTCTTTTGTTTCAGAGACTTCTCTAGAAATTCCCCATGGATTTAGAGACATTATTATTAGTGAGACCTGATAGACTGAAGAACATTACTTTATTTACGTTAAAGTTGTTATTTTATTTTACACTGTTTTGTGGTCCAAGAAATTGTACAAATAGTTCTATTATGCATAGGAGAAAAGGCATTGTAGCTTAGACTGTGTACTACTTATACGATTTTCTTTTAAATTTTTTTTTGAAAATAAACATAATTTACTTTGTTAATATAAAAATGTGTTTTGATTTATTTCATAAAATAAAAACTTTTATGCAACTTTTTATTGAGTTAACTCGTGATTCATTACTTTTGAATCACGATTTAAATCAATAAAAACTAAAAAAATTAAAAAATCCAAAATCATAAAACCGCCGTTTAAATTTCCCGCCATTGCGCCTCTGATAGCGCCGTGGCAAACTAAAGGTCTTTCTCTGTCTCTTCTTTCTCTCTCTTTTATGTTGCGTTTGTTTAACAAAACGTTAACATTTCTAACCCTATAAATTTTCTTTGGTGTAAGCTTACATAACGTAAGTCGGTTTTCAGGTTATGGAATGGCCAGCATATTGTACGAACCTTAATCCGATCGAATATTTATGGTATGAGCTAAAATGAAAAATTCGTGCTAGAGATCCTGCCCCAACCTCGATTTCAGAGCTTATTGTTGCAGTAGAAGAAGAGTGATAAAAAGAAAATTTACAATGTAGAAACTGAAACCCCAATTTTATCCTTGGATTTTGCCAGATCTCTGTCTTCAGCTCATTGGGCTCCTTTAGACAGAGGTATCAATCCTATAACTTAATCAAAATTTGTAGGAGCCGTTTTTTGTGCACGAAAGTGTATAAATAAAACAACATTGATTGGACTATAGTCCCATCTAGCATATTTAGTAAATCCCAAACTTCTAGTAATTCACATTTTTTTCAAACTTAGTTTTAGCAGGATTTGCCAATGGTGAGGTGTGTACAAAATAATTTTAAATAGAATAAGTATGTGCACAATTCTATTGGCAAGCTATGCTGGTAGTGTGCAAATTACAAGTTCCCATGGCACTTGTAAAAAATCAAGAAAACTTATTAAGAAGATAATGATTTTATTACTCTATCAAAATTTAAGCATACCTGTTCTCAGATTTTCACTTATCACATATTGTACAAGCATTAATATAAAAATTAGACTTTTCATTTTAATTATTATTATTATATGTACTAAATGATAATAAGTATATCCCAAAATGTCTATGTGTTCTGTTCCGTATTTCTATAGAAACATTATTTTCTTATATTATCTAAATCCTTAAGTGACCTAGTATGTTAATAAGTCTAATTTTATCGTATTATTTAAAAAAAAGTTTTTATTATTAATGAATATGGATAATATTCGCTTGTAAATTAACCTATTAAAAAAGTAGTACTAAATTTAAAACTTAAAATATATTAAGCAATATGTACAATTGTTTTAGGAAATTATAATATAGAAACATGGTATTTCATATTTTAAATAAGTAAATTTGTTTACATTTTCTGAATTATGTTGGTACCCGTATTTACATTTTTCGTGATCTTTGGTCCACGGCAGCCGACGTCGCATCGTGCGCCTTCGAGGGTAGGGTTTGCCACTGATGTTAGAAAGAGAGAGCAGGAGCAGGGGCAACAGAGACGGTTATTAACTGCTGGACAATTGCTTTCGAGCAAGAAAAATTTCGCCTCAATTTAACAGTTAATATTTTCTGAACCAGATATGATATCGATCTACAGTTTTGAGTGGTTGATAGATTCATCCCTTGGAAAACAATTGTCAATTTTGGATTTTCTTTAACTGTCAGAAAATTTTATATACAGGGTGTTAAAGAAGACGATAATTTTTGCTCCAATTTTAATGGCGTGTAACTTTCACAATAATATTTTTAAATTTTATCACTGGTTCATAGCAAAGAAAGTAATTTGTCAAATTTTTGATATCTGCTATATTTTAAGAAATACCGATTTTTTTGGAAAACCTTGCTTTATTTACACTTATTAGTAGCTAGATCTCACTGTGCGTTGTATTGTGCAAACTTTGCAAGTGATTATTATACCTTATGAAAAGCTTGATTATGTTCAGTATCTAACAATAGTTGTACCTAAATGTTAGGATGTACAGTGGCGTACTTATAAACACCTATGTGTTTATGGTTTATGAGTATCTCACAATTTTTCACGATTGTTTTATATTGGAAAGTACTCGCCCCTAGATTAGGTGAATTTTTTCCTATTTTTCAGTTTTTTATGTCGCACTACAGGTATATTATACAGTGTGTTTACAAAATTTTCCAAAATTCCAAGGGATGAATCTATCAACTACTCAAAACCGTAGGTCGATATCATATCTGGTTCAGAAAATATTAACAGTTAAGTTTAGGCGAAATTTTTCTTACTCGAAAGCAATTGTCCAGCAGTTTAGTTTCGGCTTAGAAATAGACTAAAAATTGAATTTTCGTTTAAAAGAAAACCGGAATTGTTTTTGAAAAATTATTTTAATAAAAATTGCTTATAATTAATTACAGAATGTTGGAAAGACAATGTAAAGTTTCTTAGTTAAAAAATAAAGTACCTAGATGTATAATACATAAATGATAAATCAAAAGAACTTTCCAATATTCTTTGTTTAATTTCTAAAATCTTCTGTTTACATTTTTTTCTTGAAGGATTCATAAACCCGTAGAAAGAAATCTCGATTTAAAGATGTACTGGGTCTTCTCCAGGACAATCTATCCTACCTAGATGTGCTCGGGGATAAAAATTAAGTTATATTTAATGATATTTTTATTCTATAACTAAAATTTTGATTTTGGTTATCATCAATCTCTGGTTACTACTAGTTACTACTTTGAATATAAGAAAACATTTTTTTTTCAAACCCTCTACAAACATTATGGGTTTATAGAAAAATTAAGAAATAGTTGATTATTGTAAATTATTTAATATTAATGTAGTGAAGTTTCGACCTTAAAGAAGGTTATCATCAGCAGTAAATAGGTAAACAAGACATGGGAATTACGCTTTGACAAAAGAAACATAAATAAAGTAAAAATGAATTATTGTATATACAGGGTGTCCGGTAACTTATGGGCCGTAGAGTAACTGGAGATACTAGACATCAAACTAAGCCGATTATGTCATATAAGTTTTTTCGGATTGTTACTCGTTCTAGAGATACAGGGTGTTAAAGTAAAAGTTTATTCTCGAAAATAAGCCATAATTTTAAAACGGTTTAATGAATCGAATTGAAAGTTGGCAATGTTATGTTTTTATGAGCAAGAAATAAGAATTTATAGAAATTTTTAAGTTTGAAACTAGAGGGCGCTAGTTGCATACACTAAGGTCCATAAATCTATAATTTTTTTTCTTACCTGTGATATTAGGTGTTTTTCAATTATAGTTTCTTAAAGAAGGGCATTTTCTGAGTCAAAAAGTGTACTTGATTGATCTTAATATCTTTAACGGTTTTCGAGATATTTCCCTTTAAACATCCCAAAGCATAAAAAAACATCGTACATAATTAAATTATTAATACATAAATTATATACACCCTGTATCTGTAGAACAAGTAACAATCTGAAAAAAGTTATATGACTTAATCGGCTTAGTTTGATATCTAGTATCTCTAGTTACTCTACGGCCCATAAGTTACCGGACACCCTGTATATTATTTTAACAGTATTGAAGGCGTGTTTTACAAAAATTCCACTCTGACTAGGTCCTGTCTTAGAGTATTTGACAATTTTGTAGCTTAAACAACATCCCCCATTCCATATGGTGACTCTGAATGGGTATTTAAATAAAAGTCCCCACTAGCCCTAAAAAAAAATGTTCATTTATTTTGTGTTTCCGTCTTATGTTTTACAAGAAAATTTGTAAGCAAAATTTAAACTTTTTAAGTTATTCTGCCGTCCAAAGGCGGCAAGTGAAATTTTTACAATTTTAAGAATGTTCTACTAATTGGATAGCCCTCTATCTATTAAACGATATTTCTTGCAAATAAAACATAAATTTAAAAAAACAATTGCAATTGCAAAAACACCACCCTTTAAGAGATAAAAAGGCGGCAACTCTAAAACTTTAAATAATAGATTATATAAAACTTACGTAGTATCAATTTTAAGACCTGCCATTAGAGTCTTGAAGTTTTGGCTACATTTTTTATCTTCAAAATTCGTATAGCTATCGCACTGTCTTGCATAGAATGTATTATTGGTGACGGATTCAGCATAAAATTGCCATGCTCTTAGATGCGAACAATTAAGATCTAATTCACAACCTTTCTGAACATAACCTCCATTTGGCCAATAGTCGGCATGGCCTACGTTATAATTTACTCCCATTAGTATGGTATTGGTGTGGATACCTTGAACGTACTTGGCATCGTTTTCAGTTAATCTAGAATCAGGTTGATCTGGTAGAAGATCAACAAAATATTAGGTTTGTTTAAGTTCATTTGTCAGAAAAAACAAATCTATCTATATAATGTAATTGCGGTGGATCTTTACTACTCATCTTTTTAGAACTAGTGACTTCCTCCTTTTGTGCTGCGGGTTAACAAATACTTATTGATACTTGTTAATACGGGATATACTTTATGCTTTTTTTATATTATTAATATAGATATAGATAAAAAAAAGTAGTGGTAGTATCCATAAAATCAACTTTTAAATTCGTACCTTTATGATAATCTGGGCCAGCTGGATCAAGTCCTACGATTACTGCCAAACTTCCATTGGTATTTTTACCAATAAATCCAGCAATATGTGCCCCGAGACTATGTCCGACAACCGTTACGTCAGAAAAAGAATATGTATATGTTTCGGCAATGGTTGTAATAAATTCCCCGACATATTTTCCCACATAAGGTACGCATCTCACACTAATAAAATAATCAATGTTATTAGCACATGAATCCCAACTTATAGTAATAACGTTGATGTTTTCAGCATTTAATACTGCTTTTGTTACTGTAAGCCAGCTTTCCTTATGGACACTTTCACGCCATCCATGCACGTAGAATACTGTTTTTAACTTAGTGTCAAATGGACTAATTTTAGTTATCTGATTTGCATCGGTTAAATGAACTTCAGTTCCATCTGGTTGAGCTCGGGTGTAAACAAACAAGGTGATCTCATCTGGACTAATATCTTGTAACTCTAAAATTAATAGAGAAGAGTATCCATTATTTATGAATTATTTGTTTGGCATTTTCGTCGGTAATATTTTTTTAAGAGTAGTTACGATCATCATTCTAATCAACTTCAGAGAATAAGAATACTACCTAAAGGACTTATTATAGAAACATCAATGATTGTATTGTTATTCAACGGAATTTAAAACTAATTAATAATTCGTGTCTTAAAAATAATTTAAAGCTTAACATTGAGAAGTGTAAAGTTATGTCATTTACAAACAAACTTTCTGTAATTCATATTGATTATAATATGAATTACAGAAAGTTTGTTTGTAAATGACATACTTGAAAATAAAAATTTTTCTCGGTCTGACTCATTTTGCGACTTGGGAGTCGTTTTTGCTTCAAAGCTTTCGTTTATATCCCATATCAATAAGATTATAAGTGAACTCTTCAAAGTTATGATTATTGTGCGCTGTAATTAGGGTTGCTACCTCTCCCGTTTTCCGGGAGTCTCCTGGAATGGGGCCTTAAAAAGAATTATATAAAACCCGGAAGACCGATGGGTCTCCCGGATTTCATATAATTTTTTCCGGAAATTCATTTTACAAAACAAAAACAAAACAAACTTTCCACCATACATTTTTCAACAAATAGAAGCCCAATGCAAGCGTTTTCATTTCTATTTTGGTGAGCAATCACCGCGAGCGGAGCAGGCATTTTTGTATGCCTTGATTATGTTTTCTAAAATTTTGTTAACTATTATGTCGAAAGATCTTTTATTTATGTTACCTTTGATGGATTTTTTGTTTATTTTGTATGTAAATATCCATATTTATATTCAACTTTTTTTTTTGGTCATTAGACGGAATTGTTGGTAAGGAAGGTGGCAACCCTAGCTGCAATAGGGATTTTAATAGCGTTAATGTCTTAAGAAGCTTATACAATTCCTATGAAAGATCGAAACTAGAGTATGCGGTAGTGACCTGGACACCTGAGTATAATGTTCACAATAATAATCTTGAGAGGGTGCAGCGAAAATTCATAAAGCACCTTAGCTTTAGGGTCGACGGAATATATCCTATGCAGGGTTTTCCCCAGACTCTACTTCTTCAGAGATCTAAATATGAATCACTCAGGGATCACCGTAATTACCACCTCTTAATGGCTCTGTTTAAATTACTAAACAATCAATTGGTCTATATTAATATATTGGGTAAGCTTAATTTTAATGTGCCAAGATTGAATTCACGACAAAATATGACTTTCTATCTGCCTAATCCTAAGACAAATATTTTAAAATTTTCTCCTGTCTTTCTAATGTGTGAAAGATACAACAAGCAATTTGATTTAGATTTTTTTAGTTCTTCTGCCAGTACAGTTAGTGCGGCATTAATACTTTAAACTGATAATGTGCGGTTGGCTGGTATTATTTTTTGTCCAGTGACATGATTTTCTGTGTTCAGTCTCTTTTTTGCTTTTACATTTATTGAATACAAACTTATTTAGAATAATTAGTTTAGGCTTACGTATAGACTAGCTTACTTTTGTTAGTATTTTTAGCTTCACTCTTAGTATATTTATTTTATGTGTAAACTTTTTCATGGCCCTACCTTGTAGTAGTGGAGGGGATCGAAATTTAGGCTGTAGTAGCGGGCTCTTTACACTGTGGTAATTATTCAATCCAGCTTAGTGGACGAGAAAGCTTTACGTGACATAGAAGTGTATTGGGACAAAATGGCACCCTCAAAATATCAACGATTTGGCCTTGCTATGATGTTGTCGATCTCAATTTTAATTAATAAAAAGAGACGTAGAAGATGCTTGGTTAAATAATATTTACTGTTGAGGATGGAGTTATCCCATATAAACATTTTAGTCGTCTTAAGGTGAAATTGCTGTTGAAGAAATTCTAGTGTTTTACTTGGACTTTTTCCAATTTTTATGGACTTTTTTTATTATGGTTCTTATAATTCTGTTTAAAATATATTGGAAATCTGTTGCTATATCTTTTTTTTTAATGTATATTTTTATCTCAGGTATTACTAACCTTGTATACCTACATGCAAAATAATTATTACGTATAATAGTGGTATTTGTGTAATATTTATTTGAATAGAAGTTTATCTAGATGAACTTTCATTTAGAGAACCAATTTACCAGTTATTAATTACTACAGCATTTTAACAATCTTGGAGCGTCTATCAGTCTTTCTGTTAACATTAACAGCGATATACATAAGTGCCAAAGTAACAATAAAATTATTTCCTAATTATGCACAAATATAAAGTTTTAAAATAAGAAGTTTTAAATAAGGCATTTTAGATTTTATAGTTGACAACTAATTTTTTTTTAGAAAATTTGTTCGTTTATTGTTGGTACATCAGTTGCATATTTAAATAACTATATATAAATAGTTAAAAAGTATAGTATAAGTATCTTCTCGTAATATGAATAAGTGATCCCAAATTTCCACAAAGCAGATATTCTAATGCGCAAAAAATTAAAACTGTTATTTTCATTTCAATTTATTTTGCACTGATAAAAGTAATACTTTTAAATTTGTTTTAACTAGACGCATGTTTGACATAATATCATTATGTTTATTGACTGATGAGAATCCTTGAGGTAATCAAAACTAGTCAATAATCATTGTTTAAATTAATTGATATTAACTTATCAGCATAATGATGAAGTAATAATGCAAAAATATATTCTTTAAGTATGACAGTGAAAATATTTAGTAATTTTAAAAGTTTATTCCCACATCATATTACATATTAAACAGAATATATCTCGAAATAAATTCGGCAATTTTATTGTATTTGTTTTCCAGTAAAGAGTCCAAATGATAGTCCCTTAAAAGTAATTAGGTTAGAACTCGCTTAGTTATTAATAGCCCAAGAAACTTTTAATATTCTAAATAATAAATAATTATCATTCAACTTGAAAAAAATTCAATTACTCTATCAAACGAAATTTATATTTAGCCTTATTAGTATCAATGTTACTAAACTTTCTTATCGGTAAGTTTTTACATAAAAATGTATTTATAATTCATATATCAAAAACGGTATAAACTATTACAAAATTACTTAAGTTTTAATAAGGTATTCAGGCATGCTAAATTATATAGGGTATTTTATTTGTCATATTGAAGCAGCTAGTGAATCGCTCTTCAGATTATCGGCCGCCATCGACGACGAAGCGCCGATCGTACACTGCACCTTGATCGCGATTGTGCTGTCTGCCGCCTCTTACCCGAGAAAGTAAATCATAAATTTCTTTTCCTTATTATTATACAAATTTTAAGGTCAATCAAAAAAGTTGAGATATTAAGTTACCCAGCCAGAACTACTGTATAACATTGTAAAAAAAAAATATAGTTAAGAAATATACAAATATGTTTAATTTAACGATGTAGGTACAAAGTATACACATACAAACATGTTATATAATTGAAAATAATACAATTATTGTTATTAAAATAGCTTAAACAACGTCTCCCATTCCCCATGGTGATTCTGCATTGGTCCTTAAATAATAGTTTCCCGACGCCCTACAAAAATAATGTTTATTTAATTGGTATTTTACGAAATTACTAAACAAGTTTTGGCAAGACATTTTGTAAAAAACTCCGACAAGGAAATTAAAAAACTTACGATTTGTCGACATTAACACCACCCATCAACGTCTTAGGATTTTGACTACATTTCTCGTCTTCAAAATTATCATAGCTGTCACATTGTCTTGCGAAAAATGCGTTATTGCCGAGGGATTCAGCATAGTATCTCCATGCATTTAAATGAGAGCATTTGGTATCAATTCCACAACCGTTCTGGTTATAACCTCCGTTTGGCCAAAAGTCGGAATGTCCTACATCAAAACTTACTCCTAATAAGATCGCGTTAGTGTGGATGGCTTGGACGTACTTGGCATCGGATTCAGTTAATCTTCCATCGGGTTGACCTAATAAAAGTGGAAAAATATATAAAAAAAACTTAAAATCAAGAATTGTTGTGAAACATGTTACTATTTTTTACATACTAATATGTTGTTAGGAAATGGCTGAACCAATTTAAACGCGGTTTGTGGTTTAAATACTCATTTGTATTGGCTTTATAGTTAAAATAAAAATGTTTAAATTCGTACCTTCATGATAATCTGGTCCAGCTGGGTCAAGTCCAACAATGACCCCTAATTGTCCATTGGTATTTTTGCCAATAAATCCAGCAACATGTGCCCCGAGACTATGCCCGACAACTGTAACGTCATCTAGAGAGTAGCCGTATTCCTTAACCAGAGTTTCAAGGAATTCTGCAACATACTGCCCTACATAGGGTACGCACCTTACACTTACAAAGTAATCAATGCTGTTGGCACATGAATCCCAATTTACAGTAATAACGTTGACATTTTCTGCATTTAAAACTGCTTCTCTTACTGTTTGACAACTTTCTTTTTGAACGTTGTCGTTCCATCCATGTACGTAGAACACTGTTTTTAAATCGGTGTTAAATGGACTAACTTGAGTAATCTGATTTGCATCTGTTAACTTAACTTCAGTTCCATCACGATTAGCTTGAGTGTAGACTACCAAAGTGACCTCTTCTGGAGTAATAGCTTGTAGCTCTAAAATTACCCAATATGGATATTAATGTTTTCTTGTACATAACTCTTGGAGTTCGCTTTATCCACGCTTATTGTACTATACTTAATAATATGTAGTATATATTTAAGTAAGTAA
The DNA here is from genome assembly GCA_935413205.1 of Polydrusus cervinus. NCBI lineage: Eukaryota > Metazoa > Arthropoda > Insecta > Coleoptera > Curculionidae > Polydrusus > Polydrusus cervinus. Next base: position 17,716,818 of record OW284514.1, on the reverse strand, counting down.
CCAATGTTTACTCATTATAAAACTGACAAATATATAGAAATGTAAAAATCTATTATCAAGCAAATAATATAGTGAATCAAATGATATTTTTATACCTTTTAGTTGAAGTAAATAAATGAGTTCTCAACGGCAGAACTAATTCCATCAAAAAACGGTTCAATCACTTTACTCATTGATTTACTAAGCAGATGGATAACTTGATTCAAAGATGGTTAATTATTACGTCGTGTCTACTGAAGAGCTATGAGCGTTATACAGTGAGTAGTGGAACAGCGATGGTATTGACAATATATTGAACATGATATACAATGCTAACTCCTTGAAGTCAGTACACACACTTGTATCATAAAGGATGTATATTTTTCAAAATAATTTTACGCAACTGTCAACCGCTTGCCAGTATACACAGCTATTTGCTTAAGACTTTAAATATAAGTATTTAACTATCCTGTTAAGCATTGTAACATACCTGCTCCCAAATTTCTACAGAGCACATATTCTAAAACGCAAAAAATTACAATAATAATTTTAGTCATTTTAACTTTTTTTGCAAGTGATTAAAATTATAATTATGTACGTGTTTTTATTCAATATACGTTACTTGGCAGATCAGTTTTCTTATCAAGACCCTTCAATAAAATATGTTTTTAAACTTTTAAGATTTTATCGATTTAATTATGAAGTAATTGTTCGAAAATAATGTAAATTTGTCCCACTAAAAATATCTCAAGTATATCCAAGTGCGCTAAAATTCCCCATGTTATATTGCGGGTTTTCTTGAAGTGAATTACAAAAAAAATAACAAGTTATTGAATTTTTTTTATCAATGAAAAGGTGGTATCTATGTGGGTATGAGAAAAATATTTTCATGCAGAAAAAAGGAAAAAATATTAGTCAATAAAAATCCTAAAAAAATAGTAATGTTCATTTTATGGTAAAAATATTTTTAAAAAATTTTATATCTACAGGGTGTCCTAATTACACCATCTCTGTATATTCTATAGTTTACGAGATCCCTGTAGAGTGCATCCTTATTTAGGACACATAAAAATAACTTTCTAACATTTTGCACAAATTTTTAAAAATCCATTAATAAACATCGTGGCTCGTTTTTTAAAATAGACGCGTGCGCTAAAACGCCTTATGAAACTTGTGCTTTATAAATTTTTTTCTATTTCACCTTTTATGATCAAGAAAAATGTACATTTATTTTCTAAAATAATCCCGCGAAAAATTTTAATATCTTAAGGTTGGTAACAAATTTAAATGTAGAAACATTTGAAAATCGCGGTTTAATTTTTGCTGCCATTTTATTAACAAGAATTAATAAAATCGACTCTCAATTCGATTTAAAAATTTACTCTAAGTACTTTCTTATTAATATATTTAATAATGGACAGTTTAACTCCTCCAGAATTAAGAGCAGTGGCAGAAACTACTTTAAACAGCCTTTTGCCAAAAAAGTCCAAGAAGGTATATGAAAAGGACTATGAAAATTTTCTAAAATGGTGTGAAGAAAAAGGCGTTACTAACCTTACAGAAAATGTTTTATTAGCATTTTTTGATGCGAAGAGTAAAATTAATAAGCCATCAACACTATGGTCCCTATACTCCAAGTTACGGGCCTGTATAAATATTAATAAAAACATTGATATTTCAAGATATGCTAAACTTCAGGCATTTTTAAAAAGGCAATCAGAAGGTTACGAGCCTAAAAAATCAAAAATTTTGGAATATGAACATCTAAAAGCATTCCTAACTAAAGCGGATGACAATATTAATTTGGCTGTAAAAGTAAGTACCTATTTTGAAATAATATTTACACATTTACAAATCTAAAATATGAATGTTGTTAAATATACAATAAAGAAAATAACCAGAAAAACACTACCTACCTACCTTATACTTATAAACTAATACTAAAATACTTATTAATTATGTACTTATATTTTATCTTTATTTAAGGTAGCACTAATTATGGGATATAATGGAGCATGCAGACGGGAAGAACTAACTAATATATTAATAGAAGACATTGAAATTAAAAATGATATTATTCTAGTAAAGATTCCCAAAACCAAAACAAATGTTCCGAGGCATTTTGTAATAGTCGAGAAGTTGTGGATGGACTTAATAACAAAATATTTAAATTTAAGGCCTAAAAACACAACACATAAACGGTTTTTCCTTACTTTTCGCAATGGGTATTGCATAAATTCACCCATAGGTATAAATACTATGGGGAAAATTCCTAGTTTGATCGCTAAATACCTCAATTTCCCAAATCCAGAATGTTATACAGGGCATTGTTTTAGACGTTCCAGTATTTCTCACTTAGCTAATAATGGAAGTGACTTGGTGACTATTAAGAAACATGGAGGTTGGAAGTCCTCAGCTGTTGCAGAAGGCTATATTGACACGTCACTGCAAAGGAAAATAGAGGTAGCACAAATGCTTTCTGTATCGAGCCCTTTTTCAAATTCACCTATAGTAGCTTCTGGCTCTTCTATTGCTCCCACACCTTCAACAAGCCAATACATTTCTAATGAAGGTCTGCTACAAAGACATACCTCTACAACAACCCATGAAGTAGAGAAAGTCATTGAACATGAAAATAATTACGAGCAAAACATTGTTTCAAATCAAAATATGCCAGACATTAAGTTTAGTGCCCAAGACACTTCCACAGTTACTATAAATGTTTATACTAATTGTACTATTCAACAGAAGTAGAAATATATAGTTTTGATTATAGCAATATTTGTATTCTTCATCACAAAACACTAAACTCTAGATCTTGTTGTTTTTTAAAGTAAAATAATTGTCATATTAGTAGTAGGTGTAGTAGAAGGTGACAGCCTTGAAATTTACAGATTTCTATGAATAGGGGTAAAGTTTGTGAAAGGTGTTTTTATCCTTTACACCGAAGCCATGTGAATGGGAAGGTATTTCCAATATTTTATATTTCTAGGTTAAATTTTCATTTACATGCCGCACACAAGATGGAGCGAACGAAGAGGTAAAAAGATGGAATTCAAACAAAGGTGGCTTTGAAAAACAAAATGTGATACCAACATCAAATAAAGAAAAAAAGGCGTATCGAAACAGCTTACCAATGATGCAGAGACTATCAGCATAAAAAGTTTTTTTACAATTTCAATAATAAAAAAGTTTCCCATATGAGTCCAACTTTTTGCCGGTCATTGTAGATCACGGTATATTTACTATTACAAAAAATAATTTTTTAATTAAATTTTTCGTTACGTAAATCTTTTTTACTTTTATAAAGAATGACTTTTTTTAGTGTCCTTCACTTTTTGGTTCATCCACGGACATACTGTATGTATATAATCTAGAAAAAAAAAACAATCTCGGGATTTTCGGGATTCTTTTATGTAAACCCGGGATCGGAAAATATGTTTTGTTTGTGTTTACTTAACAAAATTTTTCTTATTATCCTTAAGAGCGATTTTTTTCTATTCCGGGATCAGAGAAGTAAAAATGGTCTACCCGGGATTACAATACCTAATATACAGCGTGATTTCTAAGTTGCTACTTCTTTTTTAACTGTGTATAGAAGGCATTAAAATAAACAACATTTTCAAATACATTTTTTCAAAAAACTTAAAAATAGCCGAGTTACCGAAGTAAAAAATCTAAGTGCGGGCCTGGTAATCAAAACGTAGCCCTTTACTTGAAATTGTTTTTGTCCGTTTTTTGTATTGTTAGTATGTTAGTCATGCATTTTACGAGTCTCGTCAGTTTTTTTATTTTGGCAATTCACTCCTGTGTGTTTTTCTGAAGCAAATTAATTTTTAATTGGTGACACGTGAAATATGGTAAAATTTGAAAACAATGAACTAAAAAATATGGTGCTAATTTAGAGTGAGTGTTTTCAAAGTGCGGCGTTTGCGTAATGTTATTTAACGTGCAAGTTAGGCCGAACCGTATTTGATTCATAGTGTAATAAATGAATGTAAGTACCTTATTTTTGAGTTTTTTGAAAAAATATATTTGAAAATGTTGTTTATTTTATTGCCTTCTATACACAGCTAAAAAAGAAGTATCAATTTAGGAATCACCCTGTATATCTACCATATAAATCGAACGTTTACGAAACAATATTATTATGCAATAATTAAAGCTGAAATATTTGCATCCGAACCATAGGCGTACCCGTTTTTACATATCTATATTAAAAATGCAAAACAAAAAGTTGTACTCATAGACATATAATATTGCACTAAACCCTTGTGAAAATACCTCATGGTGCCGTGCAAACTCTCATTTTGGAAAGGAACGTTCTACATTGAACGTTGTCTGCCTCGCGCGACACTGTTCCGCAGGTAAGTGGCGTCCCAACAATTTAATAAAACCAAACCAACATTGCAATGGTAGACAGCTCGCAAAAATTTTAGGCCGTGCCCAGCAGTTTAGGGGATTTTTACAACCACCCAGTCCGACGTCTTGCTATTTCAACTTTAACGTTGCAGCGTCACTAATAATAATGTTTAGTATACGCCAATGAAAGAAAACTCAAACTTTGAAAAATAACCAGAGTTATCGGGTTTTAACAAGAATATCTTTTTTGTAGTAAATAATTACGCAATCGATATATTATACTAAAACTCCTTGTCTTTAATTGGCATAGAAATTTAAAATATGCAATTAATAAAAAAAATTTCGTGATTGATTTTTATCATAATTTTAATATGTTTTTTTGTTATATACCAATTTACTAAATTTTAGAAAAAATTCTGATGCCATGAACAAAAATAAAACTCAAACTGCACCATAGTTTAGATGAAGCGTGTATTTAAGATGTTACTCGCACAATATTCCAACATAAACTAAATTATTTATTTTAAAAAGTTACAATTTTTACAATTGTCATTGCCGCTTACATAGCCATCTTTTTATGAAACCAAAACATTTTCATTATTTTAATAATTTTATAGAAAACAGTATCTTAAGATAAATAACACTTTTAGAGGAACTTCACGTAAAATAACTTAAACAACATCTCCCTGTCCATATTGAGAGGCTGCATTGGTATCTAAATAATAGTCTCCGGTTATCCTAAAAAAAAATTATTGCTAATTATGGTTACTGTACCTACCCATTCAATAAAATTAGGTAATAATAAAAAAATGCATTAAAAGGAGTTTAAAGGGATATTAGGATGAAACAATCTATAAATACAAAGTTTGTGGCTAGTTGTAACACTTTTTTATATTGTCAAGATTAACATCATTTTCGTCAAAGAATTTAAATAATTAAATGTACGTTTTAAAGCATATTAGACCAAGTATAGTGTACAGGAAAAGAAGATATAAATTGATTTTATGTTCAAAAAATCAACAATCATTGCTTTAAGTTGACAGCCCAGTAAGAACTACATGAGACATGATACAGTCTTATCCTAGAGTTGGTTTAACTTGTTCTAACGGCTACTGTAACTATTTTTTTTTTGTTTTAGTACCTCTTTTTGTTACATCTAACAACTGTTTTCTCTAAAAACTTACGAAGTATCCACGTTAATACCAGCCATTAAAACAATGGTGTTGTCGCTACAGTCACCATTTTTAAAATTACTATAGCTATCGCACTCTCTTGCATAAAATGTGTTATTTGCGACAGACTCAGCAAAAAATTCAACTACTATATTATGTGAGCATATACTTTCACCATAACAGCCATTCTGAAGGGCTCCTCCATTTGGCCAAAAGTTGACAGTTCCTATTCTGTAACTAACACCATATAATAACGTGTTGGTATGAACACTTAGGACATTTTTAGCATCAGTATAATACAATCTCGTAGTTGTGCTGGCTACATAAAAAAGAAAATAGTTTTTGAGTAATGAAATAGCAGCCTATTCCAAAGAAAGGTAAAAAGACCCTGCCAAGCAACTACCGACCCGTCGCATTGCTTTCAGTAATTTCAAAAGTAATGGAGAAAGCTATTAACCAACAACTCCTAAAGTATCTGGAAGGGCTTAACATTATCAGCGACCATCAATACGGTTTTCGTAAGTCCAGATCAACAGGTGACCTTCTGGCATATGTCACCCATCTTTGGAGCAACACCATCGAACATCATGGAGAATCCCGGGCTGTTGCACTGGACATCTCTAGGGCTTTTGATCGTGTTTGGCACGATGGGCTTCTAAGTAAATTGCGATCCTACGGTATGCCTAATGGATTCTGTTTATGGTTAACCAGCTTCCTTAAGAACCGTTCTCTGCAAGTGGCGATTGACGGGTTTTTCTCAGACATCTTCACCATCAATGCCGGTGTTCCTCAAGGGTCTATATTGTCGCCTACCCTCTTTTTACTGTATATTAACGACCTTCTAGTGAAAACCCAAAATCCAATTTATAGCTTTGCTGATGACAGCACACTTGTCTCATCTTTTACCTTGACCCCCCAAACATCCGCTGCCGACGCACATCTTCGCAGGCAGCATGAAGTATTGCGCCTCAACAATGACCTGGAAGAAATTTTGGCTTGGGGTGACAGTAACCAAGTCGAATTTAATGCTAAAAAAACCCAGGCAGCAGTCTTCTCCAAAAAGGTTAACATTGCAGAACCGGATATAGTCATGGCAGGACACGCAATTCCCCTGGCACCGTCTATTAATTTGCTAGGGGTCAATCTGGGAGGTAATATGTCTTGGCATGATCACGTTGCCGCAATTGCCAAGGCAGCTGCACAGAAACTTGGTGTACTTTTCCGCACCAAAAGGTTGTACACACCTCATCAACTTTTGACACTCTACAAAGCCCAGATTCGACCATCATTAGAATATTGCTCTCATGTCTGGAGCTCTGCACCCAAGCACACCCTTCGGCTACTGGATTCCATTCAAAGGAGAGCCGTTCGTCTGATCGGCGACCCCGAGCTGACCAAGACCCTCGATAGCCTGGAGCATCGAAGACAGGTTGGTGATTTGGCTCTCTTTTACAGATATTTCCATAGCAGGTGTTCGACTGACATTGCCTACTTGATTCCACCTAGAGCAATGCAAAACAGAAATACACGGCGAACCACTGCTGCTCATCCATATGTTGTTCAGCTTAGTACTCCTCGAACTTCATTGTTCAAGAATTCTTTCATCTGGAGAACGTCATCTTTGTGGAATGATCTTCCTGAGGTCGTGTTTCCCAATGAATACAATCTTCAACGTTTCAAGACCAACGTTAATCGCTTTTTTCGCACTCGCACCGCTCCCAGAGCGCCTTAAAGGATTTTTCCTACAGTGCAGGTGTTTTATCATAAAAAAAAAAAAAAAGTTTGTAAAACAAGAATGGATATGATGTCTATATCTCACGAGAAAGTAGAGTCTACAGCTAGCCAATCCACTCCAGTACAGTATATTTTTTCCACGACCAAACTTACGAACCTTATTTTAGATAAGTTTGCAGGCTGTCGTGCTTGAACCAGACCATTAGATCCAAAGTTGGCCAACTCAATAATAATGCTACATGAAATTAATTTTCTATACACATTTAGCAGGTTAGATTTTTAATAAAACTATTATAGATGCGTATATATTTTGTTATATTAAAAAAATCAATATATAACATATTTCACCATATACATATAAATTACTTATATAATTTAGTGTCTTGAAAAAGAAGGCGGAGTCTCGGTAAATACAATAAATTGTGAGTGATCAGTATTTTATAAGGACGCCACAGAGGTATCTAATTTTTATAACATGTTGTCAACTTAGAGAAAATTTCCGGATTCGTGATCGTGAGACAGCTCAGGAGAATGATAGGTCGACGCCGTCTCCAAAGGGAAAAGGGAAATTTTTACGTACAGCGTTATATTAGTAGGATATTCTTTAGGATGACTTGAGCTTGACAAGTTTGAATAAAATTGAAAATATCTCTCTTTCTTACACCTAACACTGATAAATCCCTGTCAACGCAAATCGTTTCAAAATTTTAGAAATATATTTTTTTTTGTAAATTGATGATTTGCATTTATCTACTAATGATCAATTTTATTTATTATACCGGGTCCGCCAACGTGGCGGGGATGGAAGATTAAATCATTATCGAGGAGCTCATCAAAAATACTAAACCAGCATAAGGTATCGACTTAAAAGCGGCATATTTTAAAAATATTTTACATTATACAGGGTGGCTCAAAAAAGTGTGGCGGACTAAACTTGCATTTTTTTAAATGGAACACCCTATATATTATATTATTTTCTAATTCCCTATTATATATACAATATACAATTCCACGTATATTTTGTATAAAATGTCATATGTCTAAATTCAATTGTTTTTGAGTAATTGACGTTTAAAATATGGCATTTCTTGACTTTGACAGGCTGTAACATTGGAACGGTCCATCTTAGAGAAAAATGGTTTTCACCTCCCTATCTTAGTTTTTCATTCTCTATACAAGGAAACCAACCTCCGATTTACCCGGTATAAAGCAAATTCCTTTAACTCGAATATGTAAGGGAGTTGTCAGGTGCTACCGTCAGTACTATATTACCTTCATAATACAGAGGCCCCGCAGGGTCAAGTCCAATTATAACTCCCAACTCTCCATTTGTAGTTTTACCCATATATCCAGCAATGTGAGCTCCCAAACTGTGTCCAACAACTGTAATATCCGATTTTGAGTAGTTGTAGGTGTCACTCATAGTTTCAACAAATTCACCGACATACGTTCCCACATCAGGGACGCAGCTTTGACTAACTGAATAAACTACGTTTGAAGCACAAGAGTCCCAGTCTACAATAATAGTGTTAACGTTTACGGTATTTAAGATGGCATCTCTAACCGATATTAAATTTTCCTCATCGTAGGTTGTTATCCAGCCATGTACATAAAAGATAGTTTTTAAAGTAGTATCGAATTGACTAACCCCAGTGATATTATTTGCATCTGTTAATGCAACTTCAGTTCCTGTTGTGTTAGCTTGCGTGTATATCCATCATCTTCAGCAATGGCTCGACGAAATCTACCTAAAATTTTAGAATATTAACCAATATTGGTATTGTCTATTATAATATTTTTTTATAGTCTGAAATTTGGAATAAATTCAGTAAATCAAATACCTATTTATTTTTGAACTCGGAAACGTCGATTAGTATTTTCAGTTGCGGCCTTTTCCATTTTAAAATACAGTATGGCCTAAACTGGAGATAGCACACCTACTATAATTTTTTTAAATTGCAACCCTGGTTTTTTAATGACTGTTTTTAAATTGCAAATCAAGATACACATATACAAAAATACGAAATTTTGATTTTTTATTGCTTGTGGTTTCAAAGATAATTTGACTAATAGTTTTTATTTATAAAATTTTAAAAAACTGAACTTAAAAGTGTTTCTTTAATAAATGTTTAAAATGTTCTTCATTCACTATTTGGCAATATCCTAATCGCGATTGAAATTTGTTTTGAACATGTTTAATGATTTCTGGGGAAATTAGTCTACACACATATCTAATTCGTGCTTTCAACTCCTCAAAGTTTGCGGGCTTGGTCTGAAAAACCTTGCTTTTTTAATATCCCCATAGAAGATCTTGGTGGCCATTCAAAGGGTCCCCTTCTACCAATCCATCACGGACAGGTCTTGCATAATGGGGAGGGGCACCATCTTGTTGATGCCAGATATCTCTATTAGGAACATCAGCGTCTACCGGATCTAGACACAGAATTGCAAAATTAGGAACTAATTCTTCCTGTAAGAATTCTAGGTATCTCCCTCCATTCAGATTTTCTTTAAAAAATATTGGTCTTATAACTTGCTGACCTACAAAACATTGATTTTTTCTGGGCTTTGAGTGTGATCTCGCCTCGTCCAGTAGGGATTTCCGTCTGCTCCAATATTAAAAATTTTGTCGGTTTACCTCTCCATTTAATATAAACATTGACTTATCAGAAAACAAAATGTTTTCTATGTTTACATTGTTACCATGTAGTAGTTTTACAAATTGTTCACAAACTTGAAGTCTTCGATCTCTATCATCTTCATTAAGTTCCTACTGAAGACTGACTAATATCATTTTCGCGTGCTAGCTGCCTAGTGGGGATATTAAGATTTTCTTGAACAGATAATAAAATATCAACTTTAACCTCTTCATTGAGCGCATATTGACGATGAAGTGTTATTTTTCCCGAAACTGTTTTTCAATTTTACTTATAGTACTTTGCGATATGGGTGGTAAATCTGGATATTTGTTTCTAAATAAATAAATAACTTCATGCTGTGTTTTTGCTCTATCTCTGTATCCAATCATAATTAATATTTCAATCTTGTGCTTTTCAGTTAAGTAGGTCATTACGTCGGACCTTTTTTTAAGATGACAATGATAAAATAAAGACTCTGTGCGCGAGACCCGTCACTTAATAATACTAAATGTACTGGTGTTACTATTTAAATTTGTTAAATAGATTGTTTTAAATCTTACAAATAAAAAACTTTTTGTTAATTACCTTGGAAACGGCAAGCAATAAAAAATTAAAATTTGATTTGCCATTTAAAAATTACATTTTTAAAAGATGTTGTGTTAGTGCTTAATATGTACCTTATTATAAAATATTTTATTGGTATTAAAGTGACAAAAGCCAATCTTGAGTTCAGTTTTATAATATTGCTTCAAATATTGTTAGATTATTATTAATTATTTAAGCTATATTATTTTTTGAGATGGAATACAACCAAGAAGAGCGCGTAGATATGATTTTCATAATAGGAGCATGCGAAAAGAATTATTTTTTGTCACTTTAGTAAACGTTAATACCAATTAGTTATTTTTCAAAGCCACTTTTGATATTTATTCACAATAATAACTGTTGGAATAGTTGATAAAATGACTTTTCTGTAAATAAGTATTGATGCGCTAGAAATTGCGATACGGTGGTTATTAGGACAAATGTTTGATTTTTAATTCTGCATCGAATGACATAATAATATACAGGGGTTCCAATTTGAAATAGGAAAAATAAATTGTTTTAAAAGTTTGACACTAAACTTTGGACACACTGTACAATTCGTATTAATTAAACTTGGTCAACGAGATTATTCTTTCTTATTTATTAAATTTCTTTTATATAATATTACTCTGTATAATTGGGTTTTATGGCTCTTGTTGAAACCAAATGGCCAGCATTTAATATTATTATTCTTAAAAAACTAACCGTGTTTAAAAAAGAAAGGTAGGTAAGTACTTTCAATTGTCTTATCCATTAGTACCCAATAGTTCCTAACAAAATTTGTATTAAAAACATTTTTGTGATTTTATCCCAAGAACTTAAATCATATGGTATAATTTATACATCATAATCGCGAATTTCTTCAATTAAGGTATAATAAAAAATCTAAAATACGGCCTTCACATTTTTGTTTGCCGATTTAATCAACTTTTCGATTATGATGTGTGTTAGATTTTCGAAATAAAATTTAAAAAACTATTATTAATAAAAATTGCGCCTTTCAGCAATTTTAATATGAACTATAGCGAACCAATGGATACGACAATTAAAAGTACTTACAATTTTCTTCCACACTAGCTTAGGTTTACTAAAATCGGATAAGCCGTTTAGAAGTTATTTAAATTATTACACTTAAAATAGATTCCCCTCCCCACACTTATCAAGATCAGTACGGCAATGAGCTGTTGAGTCTAAGTTTTCTAATGATGTTACCAGAGGTAGACCTTAATATAGGAATTTTCAGAGAAACCTAAAATTTTAATATTTAATTTTCAATTGTATCATCTAGCGGCGACATGCGGAACTATTTACAGGATTTTCTTATAGCCGCTTTAATTTTTTTTCTCTGAGTTTTTATGCCCAGTAATTTCCGAGATATGGCCAGTGGCCAACGTTAATGCAACACCCTGTACAAAAAATGTCGTTAGTCTAGTCTATTAAGAATACTTTTCAACATACCTGAGTTTATATTTCTACATGACACTACCCCTAAATAAAACAGTAAAATAATAGAATTGTTCATTTCAATTTTGATAGGTACCAATTTAAGCGACATTTTGTTTTTAATATTCCTTTTTATAGGCACATATTGGTGTCTTTATTTACAGTTTTTTATACATATTTAATTTTAACTAATCAAATCTTCATTCATCATAATCCTTTAAGTAAAAATGTCAAAACATTTCTCATGTTAATAATTGACAAATACTGATAAAGCATTATTTATTTATTTAAATGCAATTACTGAATGGACATATACATTATTAGTAAATAAGTAATAATAAGTACAAATAAAACATAATAAAACTATTACTTTTAGAATGTACACTTTCGACAATGAAAAAATGTTTAATTTAGACTTATCCTGGCTGAACCGCAATTAAATATATCAAACTTATTTTGGTACCGATTATATCATGCACTTTGTATACGATGTAACGGCGAATATTTTTTAATGTTAGTTCGGTATGTGGGTGCGAAAAACGTAAAAGATTGACGGGCTAAGCTGCGTTTAATCAAAATATTTATCTGATTTAGAATTTCGGAGCAATCAATTTTATTAGGGAATCCAAACCACATGATTCAATATGGCGGTTGGATGGCAAAAAGCATTGAGTCACCAGTTAAGTGCCACCAGCAACATTATTTTTATGGTCACGTGTACCAATTACAAAGCAGTATTTGCCATCCAGCTGCCATTTGGAATAGAGCAAGTGTCTTTTTAACAGCTGATCGTTAGAAAAACCAACCATAGGATACACATTATTCTTCTTGAAGCTAATCGTAGAGGCATATTACATCTACATACATCTACCTGACATTTTTTATTCAGTGCTTCCCCAATAAACTGAGTTATGCAAAAAAGATTAGACGTGATTGACCTACCCTTAATAAAACCTTGTCGAAAATTTAAAATGTTATATTTTACTTGATGCGCTGGTGGTATTCGGTAATATATTACCCAAAAATTGCATTTTCTATTTATAATTGACAGCTACTAATCGTGGAATTATCGCGATAAATTGTATGAAACATTTTGTATGGAATTTGAACTTTATAACAATATTCGCTCAAAGTCTATCTGAAAAATTACCCTTATGACAACTAGCCGTAGGGGGTTTCCAGTGAAAAACTTACGAAGTATCGACATTAAAGCAATGATGTTGTTGCTACACTCACCCTTTTCGAAATTACTGTAAATATATTATTTAAGACAGACTCAGCAAAAAAATTAACTGAGAGCAGATATAACATGTAACTACTGTGTCCTCTAAAAACTTACGAAGTATCCACGTTAATACCAGCCATTAAAGCAATGTTTTTTTCGCTATAGTCACAATTTTCAAAATTACTATAGCTATCGCACTCTCTTGCATAAGATGTGTTATTTGCGACAGACTCAGCAAAAAATTCAACTACTATATTATGTGAGCATATTATACTTTCACCATAACAGCCATTCTGAAGGGCTCCTCCATTTGGCCAAAAGTTAACAGTTCCTATTCTATAACTAACACCAAATAATAACGTGTTGGTGTAAACACTTAGGACATTTTTAGCATCAGTATAATACAATCTCGTAGTGTCTGTTTAAAGGTTGGAGACAATGACGTTTCTTGAACGGCAGTAGAGTTTTGGACTTGCATTGTCTTTATTTGTTTAGAATCACTACGTTTCAACTGGTAAGCATCTCCAGTCGTCTTCAGGTGAATACTGAATAAGTACGGTAACTACAGCTCTATTTATACTAGGCAGGTGCTGTGACGCATGACTAGTGGGTGGAGTCATGCGTGTTGCTAGGTGATGATGACTGGATGAGTCATGCTCGATGACGTCATGATCGATGACGTCATGCTCGATGAAGTCATGCTCGATGACGCCATGCTCGATGAATCATGCGTCTAACTCTTGGATGGTCTTATTCTAAGATTACATTTACTTAACAAGGGTTTCCAGACGTTTCTCATATCTAATGAAGGCTTACTAAAGCAACCTGGATTTTGGTGTATGGTCGCAGCTTCCTTAAACTTCCTCTTCCTCCAGTGCGGTTCTTTTTGCAGGATTTCCGCTTTTGTCCACATGATATGATGGCCGTGCGTCCAGGCGTGGTCAGCTGCACCTGATTTTTCGGTCTCTCCTTTTTGGGTGTTATTTCTATGTTCTTTAATCCTTACTTCTAGTGGTCTTAGTGTCTCACCAATGTAAGATTGGCCGCATTCGCAGGGGATCTGGTAGACACAATTTTTCTTGTCTTTCTGGCTTGCTGGTTTCGTCTTCGTTAGGTGGCTTCTTAAAGTGTCTCTACATACAATCTCGTAGTTGTGATGGCTACATAGAAAAAAAAATAGTATTTGATTAATGAAATAGTAGTTTGTAAAACAAGAATGCTTCCATACACTACCAGAAATAATAATAAACATTATTATATTTCCTATACTTGGACTGGAGAGCGCATGTCGAGGCTATCTCGACTAGTATATCGAGGTACTGTTATGCTCTAAGAATTATTGCTAAGAATGTCTGCATGGAGGCTGCAATGTCAGCCTATCATGAATTTGTTGCATGTAAGATTAGGTATGGGATTATCTCTTGGGGGAATTCTTCGGATATGGACAGGATTTTAAGATTGCAAAAAAGTGGTTAAGAACGGTGTGCCTGAGGAGAAAAACACAAGAGACCATTTTTATGCAGAATTGACCAGGATAATCAGAAATAATATCCACATGAAAAAATATCAGTGGCGTCCCACTTTTTTTCTGAAAAATATATAATCGCTTACTTTTAAAAATTATTCTATTGGCGATAACGCTGAAACGAACGGAGATATCGAGCTGCGGTTTTAATATTTGTTCTAGCAAATTTAATCTACTTTTCGATTATGGTATCATAATTATACCGTATTATTTATTTTTTCGGAGTAAAATCAAAAAATGTGTTGCGCCCTCTAGCATTTTTTTTGAGAACTCTTATGGACAAATAAATACGATTGATGAAAGTGCATACATTTCTCTTCCAAACAGTCTTTAGTGTGCTAAAATCGGATAAGTTGTTTATAAGTTACAGCGATTTAACTGATTACACATTCAACCGCTTCCCCCCCTTGTATTAAAGTCGGTACGCCAATGAGCATAGGACCAAAATGATGCATAATTATCCAAGCTTTTCAATGGTGTTGTCAAAGATATACCTTAATGTGGAATTTTCGGAGATATGTAAACTTTTAAAATTTACTTTTCAATTACGCCCTCTTGCGGCAAAGTGCGGAACTTAAAAATTATTTCCAGGATTTTCTCATGACCACTTTAGTTATAATTTTTGTTTCCTGAGTTTCTATGCTCAGTAGTTTCCGAGATACGGCCGAGAGCCATTCTTAGTGGGACACCCGGTACATTAATTTTTAATATTTAATATAACAAGAGAAATATCGTCCATATTTTTTTATGTCTTGCTGAAAAAAATCCAAAAATTGCTTTATGGAAAATTGTAGGAAAAAATTAAACACTTTTAATATTATTTTTTATTTTTTAAATAATTAAATTATACTTAACCATGCAGGCTGCATCAAAAACTAAGTAAAAAGGAACGTTATCAATGACAAAAAAATATTAGTATTAAGTATTTTTCGGTTTTTGTTACTTGACAGAATGAAATTATATAACATGTCCTTTCACTAATCAAGGTTCCTTATAATAATTATCTTATAATAGTATTATTATACACCCTTGCCTTCATAAGGGAGGAACTCAGTGTGATGTGGAACAACTTAAACAATATTTCCTTGTCCATATGTAGAGGCTGCATTGGTATGTAAGTAATAGTCTCCGGTAATTCTAAAAGGATAAATTTTATTGGTAGTATTAGAGACACCCCTTAAGGGAATTTTAGAAAGTAAAAACGCTATGAATACAAAGAATATGGAAATCGGGGCCAGTTATCACACTTTTTTATTGACATGTATAACATCCATCCAATGAAGAACCCAAATAATTAAAAGTACGTTTAAATAAAATTATAATTATATATAGGGTGTGTCAGTAAGGGGTCTGTCTTAGATAGCACCTAAACTATCTAAGATAGGGAAAAAAATGTAATACAAAAGTTAAAGGGTTTTTTAGGATACATAATCTAAAAATATTTTCTAATCTACAGGGTGGTCATAAAAAGTGGTACTGATTAATAAAAAAGAAAATTAAATGGGACACCTAGTATAATTTTCTAGAATATGATTCGATGGAATAAGGACTTTGGAACCCTGTTAAAATTTTTGAAGTGAAATGCAACGTTGCCAAGTAATTATTTTTTTTTCGAAATTTTAGTAATTTTAAGGGTATCGTTAAAAAATCATAGCAACCTGTGGATTTACCCTAGGCAAATATAATTTACGTTTTAAGTACTTTAACGTACGATATATTGATCTATAATAATGTTTTTTAAATCTCTTATACAGAGCGTTCATTACAAGTCGGACAACTCGATAGTTTTAAAAATGTTGTATTTCAATTTTTTTAAATGGGACCCCCCTAATTTTTTTAGGCAAAATAATGTATCTTTCGAAAACCTTACTTTTTTGTTAAACATGTCATATATCTAAATATCATAGTTTTTGAAACATTTTAGGATTTGTCTTAAATCCGGGTAAAAAAGGAAAGTTCTAATTAAACAATTTAGTCAAGATTGCTTTGGAACAAAAAATAAATAATTTTCATTGTTACAGCTGTCATTGCAAAATTATTTCGCAAACATTTTGTGCTTTATTACTGTTTAAATTTTAGTTTCCTGAACTAACTTTATCATAACTCATATTTATCTATTTCGATAAAGTTAGTTTGGGAAACTAAACTTTAAACAGTAATACAGCACAAAATGTTGGCGAAATAATTTGGCTATGACAAAGAAAATTATTTATTTGTTGTTCCAAAACAATCTTAACTAAATTGTTTAATTTGAACTTTCCTTTTTTAACCTGATTTAAGACAAATCCTAAAATATTTCAAAAACTATGATATTTAGATATATGACATGTTTAACAAAAAAGTAAGGTTTTTAAAAGATAAATTCTTTTACCTAAAGAAATTAGGGGGGTCCCATTTAAAAAAATTGAAATAAAGCATTTTTAAAACTATCGAGTTGTCCAACTTGTAATGAACGCTCTGTATAAGAGATTTAAAAAACATTATTATAAATCAATATATCGTACCTTAGGGTACTTAAAACGTAAATTATATTTGCCTAGGGTTAATCGACAGGTTGCTATGATTTTTTAACGATACCCTTAAAATTACTAAAATTTCGGAAAAAAATTAATTACTTGGCAATGTTGCATTTCACTTCAAAAATTTTAATAGGGTTGCAAAGTCCTTATTCCATTGAATCATATTCTAGAAAATTATACTGGGTGTCCCATTTAATTTTATTTTTTATTATTCAGTGCCACTTTTTAGGATTACCCTGTAGATTAGAAAATATTTTTAGATTATGTATCCTAAAAAACCCTTTAATTTTTGTATTACACTTTTTTCCCTATCTTAGATAGTTTAGGTGCTATCTAAGACAGACACCTTACTGACACACCCTGTATATAAATATGTATATCATTTAGAATACTAATCTTTTGCAACAAAAAAAGCACCTATCATTGTTTTTAATTGACAATCCATTAGCGTTTCTTTTACAGTCTCAACCTACAGGTAATTAAACCCAAACGTACCTGTGTTTATTTTCTGAATATAAGTTTTACATAACTGAACTGACCCAAATTGTCTGTGCCATCTAACCCCAAAAAAAATCTACACCTTGACCTTTCAAACTCTCGAATAATTATGACGTTTTCATGCAAATAGAATAATGTCCATACTACAAAATAATCAATCCAACATTAGATAACCAAAAGAAATCGGGTACCACATGACTCCCATAACGCATCAAAAAATAGTTAAACCGCTTGATTACAAACAGAAATTTTCAGTTTGCAATATCATAATACAGCAATATGCTAGTTTGTCGATTGCCATTAATTTGTGTAATACCACAACAAGTGCAACAACATTACCGATAATTCCTATAATTTTGTTATATTGTAACTCCATGAGTTTATTTTCATATTTGAATAAGTCTAGAAAAAGCCCTCCTTCAAATGATGGAAGCAGAATATATTATTTGATGCGCTAGTGGAAATCGGTGGAATATTACCCAAAAAATCGCATTTCCCAGTTATACTTATCGCAATAAATTGTCTGAAACATTTTATATGGGATTTTATCTACATGACAAAATTATTCGCTAGAAGTCTATCTGAAAAATGACCCTTATGACAATTAGCCGTCGGCACGGTTTCTAGTAAAAAACTTACGAAGTATCGACATCAATACCAGCCATTAAAGCAATGGTGTTGTTGCTACAGTCACCATCTTCGAAATTACTGTAGCTGTCGCATTTTCTTGAATAAAATGTGTTATTTAAGACAGACTCAGCAAAAAATTTAACTGAGAGCAGATGTGAACATTTAGTGTTAATCCCACAGCCATTCTGAAAGGAGCCTCCATTTGGCCAAAAGTTGGCAAGTCCTATTCTGTAATTGACTCCATACAACGTCGTGTCAGTGTGCACACATTGAACATATTGAGCATCCGTTTTGTACAATCTTTTGCTGGTTATTGCTAGATAAAATAAAATAGAATTACGGAAATAGAGAAGTAAAATTTCTCTAAAGTGAATCATTTTCCCAAAACAAATAAGTGTTTTTCCTATTTTATTTAGCTATTTAAATTTATAACTATAGTATATGAATAGTTCAGAAAGGTGTGGGGTATTAAAAGCTCATTAGGTATACAAAGTGACTACAGAGTGACCCAACGCATATTTAAGCCACTTTTATAATTTGGCATTGATTTCATTGCAAAATTCTTTCTTTTCATCAAGTGCAGGTAGTACCACCCGGGTTTGGGTCAATTTATAGGTTTTGCCTATTGTTATCCATTCACAAACACTGAAAATGGTGTGACAAAGGCTTGCATTATGTACATAGTATTAAGTACACTTATTTTTTATTAAACATTATAAAAAAAATACAAAATACATTATACAGAAATTAAATTACAGAAAATCATAATATTCTTCGTCATCTGAGGAAGTGTCATCTCCTCTAGACGTTATAATTAATAAACAGGTTGACAGTCTGATCGATCAGGTGGTCAAGATCCCACATTTTTTTCAAATCCTTTAATATTATTATCCAAGGGACGAAACGCATTTTCCTCTTGAGGTATGTATACAGTTTTTTCTACTTCTTACTAGTTCAACCGTCTCGATTTCACAAGGCGCCAGAGTTAAAAAAATGTCGATTTTTAATTTATTAAAAGAGTTTCAATTTAGTCATATGATGCTTTACACGAAGGAGTATTGAAATTTCTCGAAAAATTCAAATATTCGAAAATATACAGGCTGTTACATTTAAAATAAATAAGTTAGTATATATTTCCGGTAAAACCGGAAGTGCCCCATCTTGAAAACATTTTTGCTGTTTGTACACATACGTTTTAGTAATATAATGCGAAGTATGACATCCTGTAAATTTCATTTAAATTTTACATTAGAAAATATTATACATGTATATGTAGAGAAGAAAACTCTTACTTCTTAAAAGTCTTAGAGCGGGTAAAAAATGTCCTCCCCGCGGGAGAAAAAGTACCATTTTTTGCCCTTTGTTTCGAGGTCGAAAATTACATTTTCTAATAAGGTAGCAGAAGAGTTATTTTTGTATTAAGTGCGCAAAATAGGTGTTTTTTTAATGGCACATGAGATTGTAAATTTTTACCGAGACCGTTAGGTCGAGGTAAAAAATGCAATCAAATGTGCCATAAAAACAACTATTGCAACATTTTTTGTACAACTGTTTGTTGTTAACTATTTTTTGTCGTGTTTAGAAAAAAAATCTAAAATCATAATTCATATTCTTTAAGGTATTATTTCTTACACCTATTCCCATTACCATGAAAACCAGCGATAGTTTAAATTTTATTGATTGTCAAATCTATAGTTTTTCGTGTCAAAAGTTTATAGTTGTTTGCTTAAGTTTGGTAGGTCCATTTAAATGTCTGAAAGTGATAGTGAGACACCTCACGAAATTACGGATGCGGCAGAAATCGTTATATCAAATCTTTTGCCCGCGAAATCAAGAATCAAATATGAGAAAGTATACACTCAGTTTCGCGAATGGTGCAACATAAAGAAAATAAAAACCGTATCAGAAAATGTTTTGCTCTGTTATTTGGAGGAAAAATCAAAAATATTAAAGCCACCTACACTATGGAGTACCTATTCGATGCTTAAAAGTACGCTAAACATAAAGGAAAATATTGATCTGCAGCGGTTTACTAAATTGGTTCCATTTTTAAAGAGCAAATCCATTGAAGAAATCTAAAGTATTAACAAAGGAGGGTGTAGCAAGATTTATAAAGCAATCCGATGATGAAATACATTTACTTATGAAGGTATACGACATTTACAAGCAAATATTTAAGTAATTTAAATACTCATTTAACTATTTTATAATATCATTTTTTCAACGTAAAAAAATAACATTTTTTCTCGGTGAAAAAAAGAGACGTTTTGTACATCCATAGTAACCAAAAAAAGTAATCTTTTTTGACAGTTATACAAAAAAAATATTTTAGCTTGCTCCCATCAAGATTAGCATCTGTTAAATTTTAAAAACGTCTCTATGTATAGTTTTCCATAAATAGATCGAAGCTGTTCCCCCTGGGAACCTCGTAAAATGATCCAATATATCATATTATACTCCAGGTCCAAGTAATTATCAAATTCCTGATGATGTGAAGATAACGTCAAAACGTTTAAAAATTATTAAGTGTGATACGTGGTTGATATTAGAGCTTAAAGAGATTTTAAAAAATAAAATAAAAATGCAGGTCCATATTTAAAAAATTAAGGTTGATAACAGTTCCACAAAAACGAAACATTGTACCGAAATTCTGAAAACATAGTAGTATAAAGCTAAAAAGGTTGTTTTAACAATAATGCATTAATTTTTTAGCGTTTAAAATAAAGGGTTAAGTGTAAGACCAACCTTTACAATAGTAAAGGATGAACTTCGCCTTTTCAGAAGTTGAAATATGGTCCATTTTTTTAAATATTTTATATTAAACCTAAATATTGAAACTTTGAATAAAGATTTTATTTATTTATTTATTTAAAATAAGTCAGATAATTTTAAAAAACAACTTAAAATTTTTTTTGAATATTTCGAAAAGCAAAAAAAAAACTTTTTATACTGGGCACAAAATTCTGCAACTTTTCCCACATTTGCCAGATGCTGTATCTCTTATAGTCTCAAAGATATCCATGATGAGCATTGAACTTGAGATACCCTGTACGTATAGTCCTATATTACCTTGAAGAAATAGTGGGCCCGCTGGATCAAGACCCACTATAACTCCTAAACTTCCATTGGTATTTTTACCCATATATCCAGCAATATGAGCTCCCAAACTGTGTCCCACAACTGTAATTTCGGATTTTAAGTAGTTGTAGTTCTCAGTCATAGTTTCAACAAAGTTACCCAGATACTTTCCCACATCAGCTACACAGCTTTTACTTATTAAATATATTGCGTTTCCAGCACATGAGTCCCAATTAACAATAATAGTGTTGACGTTTGCGGAACTTAAGAGGGCTTCTCTTACCATTGTTGCCGGTTCATCATCGACGGTTCCTTTCCATCCATGTATATAAAATACAGTTTTTAAGCTAGTATCGAATTGACTAACCTCAGTTATATTACTTGAATCAGATAAAGCGATTTGGGTTCCATTGGGTTCGGCTTGGGTGTATACTAGTAAGGTAATATCATTTTGATTAATTGCCCGATGAAGTATACCTAAAATTTTAGTGTATTAACTTAAAAAATAATGTTTAAATTTAAAAGGATATTGTTAAATACAACGATGAAAAAGCAAAGATAGACCCTGCATCTCATTCATAAAATTAGTTTTGCGCCGAGCCTAAAACTCACTGTTTATAAGAGGGCGATAGCATGTGTAGACTACTATGAAATCCAGGTACTGAATCGGTTACATTGCGAACCTGACACTGTCTCACCATATTGTTTTTTTATAATTAATCCAACACAAACACTAAACTCTCACCATTATTTAATTAAGCTGGAAATAAATAATTTATTGTTCTTTATCAATATTGTAATTTTTCATTTCTGTATTTTCATTTGCTACCGCTAGGTAACAAACGTTGCCAAGTTGTGCACGATCCGAAAAATAAATTTATTATGACTGTTCTGTTCGTTGACTGTATGTTAAAGGCAATTATTATAAAATGTCATCGTAATGCTCATTCACTGTGTATTAATATATATATTTACTTCTCAAATTTATGAAGAACAGATGACTATGTAGTACTCTCAAATAGTTTGGACAAGATAACTATTTTATAATTAATTTCTACAGTAGTTCAGCTCAAAAGTTAGGTTAAGTTATGTCAAACTTGACAAACACGTTCCAAGTTCGATTCTGTTGCGGTTTTCATTTAAATCTCGATACGGATACAATTACAAAATATGCTAACTCGACCTTAAATAATTGAACTCAATACCTGTGTTGGTGACATTTTTAATTCGCCACGTGGATTCAGATCGATTTATATTATACCATTACGAACATTTTAGTTTCAAATTCGACATTGGAAAATCGCTGTAATTCAGTGATATTACTTTTATATTTTTTTTAAACCGATACTATAGTAGTAGTAACAAGATTTATTTAGCACATGGCTACTAATACATTTAAATAATTATTTAATTTTTTTTAATACAATTTTAAATGACCTTTTGAAACATTTTTATTTATCTTGTTGATTTAATAAATATTTTTTTAAACCCTGTTTGAATGATTTGAAGCTTTTTTGTGTTTTAATTGATTTATTTAAATTATTAAATTCAATAAGCCCTTTATAAAATACTGATTTATAAGCTATGTTTTTTTGAAAAGGTATTAAGAAAAAAATTATTGTTATTTCGCGTTAAATAATTATGATGATCACAATTTAGAACAGTAAACTCTTTTAAATGTGAAGGTAACATACCATTTTTAACTTTGTAAATAAATATCAAAACCAAAAATAATATTAAATTTTTTACATTTAACCATTCTAATTTTTTTAACATTATATTAATTTTTGAATATCTATCCATATTAAGTAAAATTCTCATCTCATCTCATTTTGTAAAATTTGTAATCTGTTTACTATACCTTCATCAGCGTTAAATAAAATTGTAGAACAATATAAAAAATATGGCAAAATTAAAGTATTATATATGCAAAAAAATTTTATTACTTTAGTCTGCTGATAAATTTTTTTAAACCTACCTGATATTAAAACTCTACAAAACACAGTTACTAAAAGAAATACTATGATAATAAAAATGTTCATTTTAATTTTAATATAATAATAATATTTTTTTAATATCCCTTCTTTTTATAGTTAACGTCGGTGTCCTTATTTACAATTGTAGATTAGTTAAACGCTTTATATTTAATTTGGAATAATGGAAATGCTATTCACATAATCCTATGAATAGAAATGTCAAAAAACTCGCTAGTTCTTGGCATTTTTATGTGAATAACATTTCAAACATGCATATTTTCTTTATTGTTAATTTTTAAGTTATTTTAGAAAACCTAATGCCAGAATATGTTTGCATACAAGGATGTCTGAAATTTTTTCTATATATTTTAGAAATAGTATATTATTAACCAAGG
Source organism: Polydrusus cervinus (assembly GCA_935413205.1). Lineage (NCBI taxonomy): Eukaryota > Metazoa > Arthropoda > Insecta > Coleoptera > Curculionidae > Polydrusus > Polydrusus cervinus. The sequence continues at coordinate 17,693,058 of OW284514.1, read as the reverse complement.
TTTATACTACCATGCTAAACTGAAGCTTCCTAACTGACAAAATTTGATATTTTGTCCTAAATGCATTTTTGGGTACCTACAGTTTTGTTTTAACTAATTCACAAAACTAAATCGTCCTATCTCATTTTATAGACCGTCAATTTATATATTTAATATTGTCCTATCTATAAAATCATATTAAATACTAAGATATTTTGTCCGAATCACCATTCCACACCTATCTTTGTCGTAACTGTACACTTAGGACAATCTCGTTTTGTACCTCCATTATTCTTAAAATGCGATTACATAGTAAAAAGTCTTATCTGGCCGATTCAAGGCATTACATTTTCTTAATAATGAGGTAGTTAAGACCGGACTTCCAATGGCAAATGCTAGAGAGAGAAAACACGGGGTAGATTTAACTCGAAGAAACACCCTTGTAAAATTTGCACAATATACACTATTGGCAAACTTGAATCTAGGGTGCCGATATAAACGCATCAGACGGAGATTATTAGTAGCGTTTAACACGTTAAAAAAAGAACATGCTATCCGCTACCTCCCACCTTCCATTCTTTAGAACACGCTGTCGAAGCAGGCACGGGAGCGATCGATACGTCGACTCAGTCATACCACACACATATCCCCCCTTTCAGTTGGAATGTAGGAGTGGTTATGTGTCTCTTTTTAACTGAAGGTTTTGCCCATATGTGCCTTCTCCCTTGGTTGCATTAGAGATTTCGCACCCTAGATTTGAGTTTGCCAATAGTATATAATATAAACATATATTAGCAAGTCTATCTGTAGCTCCAATAAATTTATTTAAATACTAAAGAAAAGTGTCCTATTTTACAAAAGTCAAATATCTGATTAAGTTAACTTACTAATTAAAAGGACATTATAATCGTTTACCTATTAACAACCTTCAGCTTAAGTATTGATTAATTTTAACACAGTCTAAGGGGCGGCACATAAAAAAAATTAAAACATAAATATCTCAAAACTTTATTTTATTCAGTTAGGACGCTTTACCTTAGCACGGAAGTATAATATAGCTACTATTATTGCCCGAGCGTCGAGTTTAAATATGCAAAGCCGAAGAACAAGATTTTATTAAAAAATTAAATAGTTTTATCGCATTATTTTAGAAAGTCACAACTATTTCCTCTCACCTACATATCCAGATTACTAGTTCCTACATATCAACAATAAGGACACCTATGGATACGTTTGTTTATTAAATTTTATGAAACTTGTACCTACTCAAGATGTTGAGAAAAAATGGTTGGGAGTTTCTTAAAGTAATACGATAAAACTTAATAGTTGAAATAAATGAATAACCACACAAACAACATTGACAAAAACCTTAAAATTTTAATATAAATTACAAAAAGCATAAAATAAAGTTAAACAAACCAAAGGTGAAAAAATAAAGAGAATGCAAGTCCAATACTCTTCTATAAACCAAAGGTGGCTATGACCGAAACATTAAACTTCATTGTTTGGCTAAATTATGTTGACCAATTTGGTAAGTAGTAACCTTTTTATGTTCAACGGGCGATATATAAACGTTTTTTATAAGTTTTTATAAAGAATTACTTTTTTTTGTGTTCTTCACTTTTTGGTTTATCTACGGACATACTGTATGTATTAGGGATTGCAATCCAGAAAAAATAAACAGTCTCGGGATTTTCGGGATTCTATTATGTAAACTTTGGATCCCAGGATTGGAAAATATGTTTTGTTTGTGCTTATTAAAAAAAATGTTTCTTAATATCATTAAGAGCGATATTTTTTATCCCGGGATAGGAAAAGTTTAGTAAAAATGGTAACTATCCCAAGATCCCGAAATTCCGGAATTCCGAGATAACAATCCCTGATCTACGATATAAACCAAATGTTTACAAAACAATATTATTGTGTAATAATCGAGGTAGTAATTAAAGCTTTAAAGCTGAAACATTTGTATCCGAACCATAGGCGTACCCGTTTTTACATATCTAAATTAAAAATTCAAAACAATAAGTTGCACTCATTGACATGTAATATTGCCCAAAACCCTTGTGAAAATACCTCATGGCGTCGTACAAACCCCTATTTTAAAAAGAAACGTTCTACATTGAACGTTGTCCGCCGCGCGACACTGTTCCGTAGGTAAGTTGCATCCAAATTCAATAAAACCAAATCAACACCGCAATGGTAGACAGCTCGCAAAAATTTCCGGCCGTTCCCAGCAGTTTAGGGGATTCTTACGCCCGCCCGGTCCGACATTTTGCTATTTCAACTTCAAAGTTGCAGCTTGAGTAATAATAATGTTTAGTCTACGTCAATGGAGAAAACACAAACTTCGAAAAAATAACGAGAGTTATCGGGTCTTAATAAGAATATATTTTTTGTAGTAAATACTTATGAAATCGATATTTTATACTAAAACTCCTTGTTTTCAATTGATATAGAAATTTAAAATATGCAATTACCTAATATAAAACCCAAGTTTTACGGATTGATTTCTGTCATAATTTTGATATTTTTTTTTTGTTCTATAAAACTATACCAGCAAAATCCAATCCGCAGACATTCTGTAGGGTTGTAGTACGGCCATGAATAAAAATAAAAATATATTTCAGATAAAACGTGTATTTAAGATGTTACTCCCACAATATTCGAACATTAAGGAAATCATTTATTTTAAAAAGTTACAATTTTATAATTGTTGTTGCCGATTACATAACCATAAAATAAAAACAATTTAATTATTTTAATAATTTTATAGAAAAGAGTATCTTAAGATAAATAACAACACTTTCAGAGGAACTTGGCGTAAAATAACTTAAACAACATCTCCTTGTCCATATGGAGAGGCTGCATTGGTATCTAAGTAAAAGTCTCCGGTTATCCTAAAAAAAAATTATTGCTAATTATGGTTACTGTGCCCAACCATAATTCAATAAAATTAATTAAATAAAAAAGTATATTAAAAGGAGTTTAAAAGGATATTAGGATGAAACAAACTATAAATACAAAGTTCGTGGCTAGTTGTAACACTTTTTTACGTCGTCATGTTTAACATCATTTTCGTCAAAGAATTTAAATAATTAAAAGTACATTTTGAAGCATATTAGACTAAGTATAGTGCACAGGAAAAGAAGATATAAGTTGATTTTATGTTCAAAAATCATAAATCATTGTTGTAAGTTGACAGCCCAGTAAGAACTATATGAGAAATGATACAGTCTTATCCTAGAGTTGGTTTGACTTGTTCTAACGGCTACTGTAACTATTTTTTTTGTTTTAGTGCCTTTTTTTGTAACATCTAACTACTGTTTCCTCTAAAAACTTACGAAGTATCCACGTTAATACCAGGCATTAAAGCAATGGTGTTATTGCTACAGTCACCATTTTCAAAATTACTATAGCTATCGCACTCTCTTGCATAAAATATGTTATTTGTGACAGATTCAGCAAAAAAAATAACTGCTATTTTATGTGAGCATTTACTGTCACCGTCACAGCCATTCTGAAGGGCTCCTCCATTTGGCCAATAGTTTACAACTCCTATTCCGTAACTCTCACCATAAAATAATGTGTTGGTGTGAATACTTCCGACATATTGAGCATCAGTATAATACAATCTCGTAGATGTAATGGCTACATAGAAAAGAAAATAGTTTTTGATTAATGAAATAGTAGTTTGTAAAACAATAGGGGATATGATGTCTATATCTCACGAAAAAGTATAACCTACTGCCGGCCAATCCACTCGAGTTAAACAGTATATTTTTTCACGACCAAACTTACCAACCTTAAATTTTTTTTAAAGTTTGCAGTCTACAGGGCTTGAACACACGACTTCCATTGGATCCAATGATGGCCGTTTTGCCATTTCGGCCAGATGCTCATGTTAGAAATTATGGTAAACCCCACCCAATAATAATGAGACATGAAATTAATTTTCTATGCACATTCAGCAGGTTGGATTATTAATAAAACTATTATAGATGCTTATATATTTTGTGATATTGAACAAATCAATATATAACAAAGAAGTGAAGTTTTACGAGTAGCGACATCTAGTCAATGTTCGAAAAAGTACCTGCACCTCTAACAAAGCCTATAGTAATAAGCAAAATGCCAGAGAAGATTGGGTGCAGGGTTATGATCCATATGGGAGTAGAAAAATAATATTTCGCTAATGACAACACGTATTATTTAAATAAAAGGAATCTTGACAAGTTTGAATAAAATTTAAAATATCTTTATTTCTTACGCGTAACACTGATTAATCAAATCGTTTGAAAATTTTTGAAATAATTTTTTAAATGAATGATATGCAAGGCTATGTTGGGATTGACATACTTTTTTTTTATCTACTAATGGTCAATTATATTTAATGGTTACATTTTGCAAACCAACAATATCCCTCTAAACGCTATTTAAAACGTGATTTTCTCGGAATCCGCACAAACAATTTTGTAGAAACCTGTTTCATATTCAGCGGCAATTTTAATTTTTCCAGCGAATCGAGAATCCGGTTTCAGGTAACAGCCAGTGCGAAGATTTTACGGCCTGAAAAATTAATTAGCGGGATTTTGTTGGCTTGCAAAATGTCACCTTTAAACAGGGTGCTACAAATTCGTGTGCGTACAAGGGGATCTCGATAACGGTAAGAGATACGAAGATGGTTAAATTGAAGAAAAGTTGCGTATTTTACGGCTTAATAATTTGGTGAAAGAAAATTGTAAATATTCCGAGTACCTTCGGAGATATCCGAAAAAAGCCGACATTTTTAACTTTGGTTTTTAATTTTTTGCGCCTTTATTTTAGACTTAGGAAAAAAACAAAATACACTTTCTCATAGCCGTTTTTTATGTTCTACAATATGGCGTTATTTGTTTTCAAATTGGACGTTTTATTCTGTAGATACCAAACTCAATTCATTTTTTTTAAATACGGACCTGAAATTTTTAAATCAATTTTAAGGACTTCTACGCTTTGGGGAATTTAATACAATTTAAACGTTTTTAAAATTTTAATGTTTTGTCATCAAATAACACATGAGTGGTATTTCAAATTATCCTCTCTTTACTATTACGGCCCTGGCAATTATTTTTTGGATTACTTAAATAATAAAATTACATTAAAGGAATTTATGGTGTTTAGGCCGTTTATTATTTCAAAAATATTTACCGTCACAATACTCTAGGAAGTAAGCAAGTTTTTACGGCATGAGAAGTGATTTTATTTTTTATTAGTATTTTATATATTTTATTAATATAACGTATATCTTAAGTCCTACGGTTTTTGACTGAGACCTAGACCGAAGTACTGTAAAACGGAAAAAAAATAATGCTTCAAAATGAAGAAAAGGTAACTGGAGTGTTGATGAGTCTAGTTATGTTACTGTGAGGCGCTTACGTTTGTTTCAAAAGTAATTTCAATTTTTTTTTACTGTTTATACGATATTATGATGCTAGTTTCAGGCGAAACATAAAACAAAAACAAAGAGACAGAAAAATATTGGAGACCGAGACTTTGGGTCTTTTTCTTACAAAATATCAAATATCAGGCCACTTTGTGTAAAAATGAACGGATTTTTCAAATCAGAAATCTTTTATTTTTTTAGTTCGGCTCTAAATGTTCAGGACCGTAATGAAAGGAAAAAGATAATTTGAAATATGTGTTTTTAGATGACAAAACGTTAAAATTTTAAAAACTTGTACATTGCATTAAATTTCTAAAGCTTATAAATCCCTAAAACTATTTATTAGTATTTAAAATTCCAGGTCCGTATTTAAAAAAATTGACTTGAGGTTGGTAACTAAAGAACGAAACTTCGAATTTGAAAACTAATAACGCCATCTTGTAGAACATAAAAAACCGCAGTAAAAATGTGTTTTTATTTTTTTCCTAAGTCAAAAATGAAAGCGCAAAAAATTAAAAACCAAAAATGAAATTTTTGTTTTTTTTTCCGAAAGCAATCTGAATAATTACAATTTTTTTTTCATTAAATTATAAGGCCCCAAAATACGCAACTTTGCCTTAATTTAACCATCTTCGTATCTCTTACCGTTTTCGTGATCCCCTAGTACGCACACGAATTTGTAGCACCCTGTATAAAGCAAATTCCTTTAACTCGAATATGTAAGTGAGTTGTCAGGTGCTGCCGTAAGTACTATATTACCTTCATAATACAGGGGCCCCGCAGGGTCAAGTCCTATTATGACTCCCAACTCTCCATTTGTAGTTTTACCCATATATCCAGCAATGTGAGCTCCCAAACTGTGTCCAACAACTGTAATATCCGATTTTGAGTAGTTGTAGGTGTCACTCATAGTTTCAACAAATTCACCGACATACGTTCCCACATCAGGGACACAACTTTGACTAACCAAATATACCTCGTTTACAGCACAAGAGTCCCAGTCTACAATAATAGTATTAACGTTTGCGGTACTTAAGAGGGCTTCTCTAACCAATGTTACATTTTCATCGTTGTAGGTTCCTTTCCAGCCATGCACGTAAAATATAGTTTTTAAAGTAGTATCGAATTGACTAACCCCAGTGATATTACTTGCGTCTGATAAAGCAACTTCAGTTCCTGTTGTGTTAGCTTGTGTGTATACCCATAAAGTAACATCAGCTTCATCAATTGCCCGCCGAAATCTACCTGAAATTTCAGAATATTAATCAATAATGATATTGTCTAATTTTTAGTGTTTGTGAATGAATAACAATAGACAAAACCCATAAATTGACCCAAACCTAGGTGGTACTACCTGCACTTGATGAAAACAAAGAATGTTGCAATGAACTCAATGCCAAATTTTAAAAGTGGCCTAAATATTCGTGGGGTCTAGTATATTGGCATCAGGATTTTGAAACAACAATAATTATTATCCCCTAGCTATTAGATATATAGAGTGCTTCATTAGAGTTGGCCACAAGCCATATCTCGTTAACTATTGGGTATAGAAACTAATTCAATTCAAATTCCTTCTTAAAGAAGAAAATCCTGGAAATAACTTTTAAGTTCCGAATTTCGCCTCAAAAGGGCACAATTTAAAATCACATATTAAAATTCTTAAACACTTAACCGGGTTCAGAAGAGAAAGTTAAGTACTTTCAATTGTCGTATCCATTAGTACCCAGTACCTAGTTCCTAATAAAATTATTAGAGGGTCAATTTGTAATAAAACATTTTTTTGAAACTTAAATCATATGGTATAATTTGTACCGGGTAAGTCAACGATTGCGCGGAGCAATTTTATGGCTTGAAGATAAAATTTGTCGACAATAAGCTTTTGTGTAAAGGTATGGTTGGATATCAGGCACATTTTAAAAATATTTTAAAATATACAGGGTGCGCCCAAAAAGTAGGGTGTCAAAAAGGTACATTTTTTTAAATGGAACACCCTATATATTGTATTATTTTCTGATTCCTCGCAAAGTTTGACGCTTATTTCGTAAATGTGAAATGTCTAGAGTCAATAGTTTTTGAGATATTGAAGTTTAAAATATGGCATTTTTAGACTTTGACACGCTGTAACATTGGAACGGTTCATCTTAGAGAAAAATGGTTTTCACCTCCCTATCTTAATTTTTGATTCTCTATCTAAACGCTGGTACTTCCGGTTTAACACGTTAAACCGTTAAAACCGGTTTTTTGGTTTAACATGGTAAACCGGAGGTTGGTTTCTTTGGATAGAGAATAAAAAACTAAGATAGGGAGGTGAAAATAATTTTTCTCTAAGATGAACCGTTCCAATGCTACAGCCTGTCAAAGTCTGAAAATGCCATATTTTACCCGTCAATATCTCAAAAACTATTGAACATAGACAATATAAGCGTAGAATTTTGTGAGGAATCAGAAAATAATACAATATATAGGGTGTCCCATTTAAAAAAATGTACCTTTTTGACACCTTACTTTTTGGGCGCACCCTGTATAATTCAAAATATTTTTAAAATGTGCCTGATATCCAACCACACCTTAACATAAAAGTTTATTGTCGACAAATTTTATCTTCAAGGCATAAAATTACTCCGCGCAATCGTTGACTCACCCGGTACATCATAATCACCATCACGAATAACTTTAATTCAAGTATTAAAAAATATATATCTAACACGAAATAAGATATTGAAATAAGGCCTTCGCATTTTCGTTTGCCAATTTAATCTATTTTTCGACTATGGCGTCATAGTTACCCTGTATTATTTAGGTTTTCGAGATAACATTTTAATAAAATTGTTGTTAAATTGCGCCCTCCAGCAATTTTATTATGAACTCTAGCGTACCAATGGATACGACAATTAAAAGTACTTACCATTCTCTTCCAAACTAGCTTAGGTTTACTAAAATCGGATAAGTCGATTAGAAGTTATGTAAATTATTACACTTTCAATAGATTCCCCTAACCACACTTATCAAGATCGGTACGCCAATGAACTTTTGACCAAAATGATGCTAAATTGTCTAATTTTTCTAATGATGTCACCAAAGGTAAAATTTAAATATTTAATTTTCATTTGTGCCGTATTGCGGCGACATGCGAAACTTAAAAATAATTTCCAGGATTTTCTTATAGCCGCTTTAATTACGATTTTTTTTCTCGGAGTATCTATGCCCAATAATTTCCGAGATATGGCCAGTGGCTAATACTAATGCAACACCCTATACAAAAAATATCATTATTCTAGTCTATTATGAATACTTTTCAACATACCTGAGTTTACATTTCTACAGGAGAGTACCCCTAAAAGAAACAGTATAATAATAAATTTGTTCATTTCAAGTTTGGCACCTATTTAAGCAGCATTTTTTTTTAATATCCCTTTTTATAGTCACATATGGGTGCTTTTGTTTACAGTAGGTTATACATATTTAATTTTTTCTAATAAAATCTTCATTCATCATAATCCTTTAAGTAAAAATGTCAAAAAGTGCTTTTGTAATGTTAATAATTAACAAATAGGTACTGATAAGTGACTACGCAATAAAGATTAAAAAGAAGTTTTATAAAAGTTGTTTAAGTAAGATTTTTAAAAAATATATTTTTTTTTATTGGCTATTATTAAAAAAATTGCCACCATAACACTGGCAATGGCCTGGCAGCGACCTTACCGCATCAAATAGATCTTTTTTTATGTAAAGAATTTTACAAAAAGTATTTAGGACCGTTGTTGGAATTTTTTTAATTTTGCATAATTGAATAATATAGTAGTAGATAAAAACAAATTATTAACTTTAAATATAGTGTATAAATGACTCTAAAAATAACCGGTAGTAGAGTTTTGGACTTACATTGGCTTTATTTGTTTTGAATCACAACGTTTCAACTGGTAATTATCTCCAGTCGTCTTCAGGTGAATACAGTATTCATCTGCTGCTAGATAATTATACTATTGTAAACGATATTATACTGCATTATGGTCCCATACACTACTAGAAATTATAATAAATATTATTATATTTCTTATACGTTGTACTATAACTTTTTCTCGGTGTGTTAAATGAACTGAAAATAACCTAATTTGAATCATTTGCTAAACAAATAGCAGTTGTGACAGAAGGGTCCTAATTTACATACATTTGTAGAACTTAGGAGATCTTCTATGACCATTATGCTTGATGAATCTTGGAGAGTACAGTTAAGTTCAATGAAGTGTTGTACAGCATTTGTGCTTTGTGAAACTGCCTATTATTTTCTTTAGTTCAATAAAGTGTTGTACAAGAATATCGTAAACAATGGTTGCTGGTACAATGTTTGGGTATACCCTTATTTCTATTATAACTTTGATTGACAGCCAATGTCAGTATAAAGTTTTAATAACCTATTTCAACAAGTCTTATTAGGCAATCCAACGATGTGTCCAAATGGCGGCTGGCTGGCAAATACTGCTTTGTAATTGGTACACGTGACCATTAAAATAATGTTGCTGGTGGCATTTAACTGGTGACGCAATGCTTTTTACCAGCCAACCGCCATATTGAATCACGTGGTTTGGATTCCCTAATTAGGGAATCCAAACCACGTGATTCAATATGGCAGTTGGATGGCAGCACCAGCAACATTATTTTAATGGTCACGTGCACCAATTACAACGCAGTATTTGCCAGCCAGCCGCCATTTGGACACATCGTTGGATTGCCTAATTACAAGATGTTAGAATCGGTGTACAACACTTCATTGAACAAGACTGTACTTTTCCAAATAAGTAACTTTCCCATTTACACCTCGTTTTGACACTTATGGAAGCCAGACTTCAAAAAACCCAAAAGCGGGAGTTGTCGCTATTATTTTGGTCACTTTCGCCATAATATCGTAAAATTGTTTGAAAAAATTGGTAACATTTTTGGGTATAAAAATAGCCAAAAGCCACTCCACCTTCCAAAAAATGTCCTTGCTGAGCTACAAACCTAGGGAGAGGGCGAAATACCAATAACTTTTAGTAGATGCCAAAAAAACATTTAGATATTATTAAGTAAAGTAAAACAAAATAAAATTGTGATAATGGGGTAGAAGTATAATAATTATATATACTATAGAAAAAGGGAAAGCAGGAGTTTTGAAATGTTAATCGGGAAGCTGGAGATTTATTGAAATGTCTTCGCCTAAATCGGGAGGTCTGGCAACCCTAATACTCAGACAATTTCTTCTGGTGTAGGCGTATACAAAATGGTACGATTAAATTGAAGATATAAAATTAAAATAAACATTTTTACCGAACTAAAGATTTGTGCACAAAAATTACTTAATTTAAATACCTCCATTTTTCCACTTTTTTTCTTTCAAAATTCTAGACAATCGCTATAAAATTTAAGGCATAAAGTATACAGGGTGTCCCACCGGGAACCGAATCGATCTATATATAGAAAACTATACATAGGAAAATGTTTAAAATTTGACAGTATGCTGATGCTGATGGGGGCGACTGGGCTAAAATATTTTCATAATGGTGGCACTTCCGGTTATACCGGAAGTAAGTGTCAACTTGCTTATTTTAAATGGGGCACTCTATATATTATTACATTTATGCATTCTACGCAAGATTCCAGGTAGATCTTGTATACCATGTCCTATACCTATGTCTAAACGTTTTTGACATATTTGAATTTTTATGTCAAAAATGACATTTGCAAGCCTTAGAATAATTATCAATTTTTCCTATAAAGAAGCCTTATTTATTTAATTTAAGTGGGATTCCTTGTTATAAAGGACCTGCTTTAATAGATTTTTGATAATATTTTGATAACTATTAATACAGGGTGTTTAAAAAATAAAATTAAAAATGAAATTGAAAAAACTGCAAAAAGTCTAGATTTTCAAATGGAAACACACAAATTTTATAATTAGTTCTTATTTAGCATTAAAAATAAGGGTCAGTTTTTGTAAAGTTGCATATATCCCAAAAATTTTTAGTTTTCGAAATATTGCCAATTTAGTATTTTTATAAGGCGATTTTTCTGCAGATTTTAAGTTCACTTACTCTTAGTTGGCTATGACGGCGTTGAAAAACAATCAAATGCTAAGAAAATCTATGAAGCTGTCACTTACCATTTGAACATTATTAATAATCATGCCTGTGCGTTTAAATTATACAAACGAAGATTATTTAAACTTATTTATTATTTATCATGAAATTTTCAATAATTTTATTAACAGCACATTGTGATGGCTTCTGTTTTTGCGGATATCGAATGGCAAATGGGTCACATGTTCTTGATATAACTTTATCACATTCTCCATAAATAATAAATAAGTTTAAATAATCTTCGTTTGTATAATTTAAATGCCCAGGCATGATTATTTATAATGTTCAAATGGTAAATGACAGCTTCATAGATTTTCTTAGCATTTGATTGTTTTTCAACGCCGTCATAGCCAACTTAAAGTAACTGAACTTGAAATCTGCCGAAAAATCGCCTTAAAAAATACTAAATTGGCAATATTTCGAAAACTAAAAATTGTTGGGATATGCAACCTTACACAATTTTACCCTTATTTTTAATGCTAAATAAGAAATAATTATAAAATTTGGGTGTTTCCATTCGAAAATCTAGACTTTTTGCAGTTTTTTCAATTTCATTGTTAATCTTATTTTTTAAACAGCCTGTATTAATAGTTATCAAAATAATATAAAAAATCTATTAAAGCAGGTCCTTTATAACAAGGAATCCCACTTAAATTAAATAAATAAGGCTTCTTTATAGCAAAAATTGATAATTATTTTATAACTATAACCGGAAGTGATACCATTATGAAACTATTTTAGCCCGGTCGCCCCCATCAGCATCAGCATACTGTCAAATTTTAAAAATTTTCCTATGTATAGTTTTCTATATATAGATCGATTCGGTTCCCGGTGGGACACCCTGTATATGCAAAAAGAACGTTTGTAATAAATTAATTGTAATCATAAATAAGGACATGTTTAACATATTACGATCCGAAATAAACAAGAACAAACTTTCAGGCATCCAAATTCACAGTAAAATATACACGATCTATGTATCTCCTATTGTTTACGAGATCCATGTAGCGTGAATCCTTATCTGGGACACTCTGTATAAATATAAATAAATAAATTGTATAGTAATATTACTAGTTACTAAAGCTGAAACATAGGCACATAGGCGCACCAGTTATTACATATCTAAATTCAAAACCAAAATATGTATTTTTTGACATGTAGTATTGTCCAAAATCCTTGTAAAAATACCTTATGATGCTGTGGAAACGCCTATTTTAAAAAGGAACGATCTATGTTAAACGTTCTCCGCCACGCGACATGTTCCGTAGCTAAGTTGTAGCCCAGTTAAATAAAACCAAACCAACACCGAAACGGTAGACAGCTCGTAAAAATTTCCGGCCGTTCGCAGTAGTTTGGGTGATTCTTATGCCGCTTCTCCTTGCCTGCTCGGTATGACGGTTTGCTATTTCAACTCCAACGTTGCAGCCTTAGTAATTATATATTTGCAACCACCAGGACTAAATAAAATATATAATTTCTTTATTGACCGCTAAGAAAAAAGATACACAAGCCAAACGAAGCGATATGCACCTGATAAAGGTCATAATAATTTTATATAAAATATGTTCTGTTTCCATTTACGATAAGTACCTACTATTGAAGATAACTAACATTTTTATCCCCAAATAGTTGTATTCTTTTATCAGTGGCTCATGGCATGGAACGGTGGCACGTGCGCCAGCATTTACTTTGTACGATCGGTTCCAAAACCTACCCCTGTGATTTTTAATGACTCTTTCTGCATTTCTCTGCAGTACAGCATAACAATGTAGGTACGTCTATTGTAAAGGAGGGTGTATAATAGGGTGGAATACAGTGGCGGTTCATGCTGCAAATTGTAGATCAAATGCAATAGAAAAACGTATTAGATTAGCAATGACAATGGTAGTAATGGAACTTTATTATTTCCACGTCATACTGAGATTACAATGATAGCGCACTCAGGGAGGGGTTGGCTATGGTCCCCCCCCCCTACCCGGCGTTGTCCTAATAAAGTAAATCGTTTTGGTGGTAGATGCGACCAGTAGTTTGGGAAGTAAGACTTTTTTTGGAAGTTACTTTTCATTCGAAAAGAAGTTTTGGGAGAAACTTCTTGTTTTGGGTGGCTTGCCATGCACAGTACTTAAATAGAAAAAATTATATCGTACACTATGTCAAAAATTTTAAAAATGCATTATTTATGGCTTGTTAATAAAACATGTTTGTTTAGAAATAAACCCAACAAAAAAAGTTTTTTGCTCCAAATAAAGCGTAAATTAATAATGACAGTAAAGGGAATAAAATTTAGTTTACATTTTCACAAAAACTACAGGTGTCCCAATATTTAGTTGTTATTTGTGAAAATATAAAATATCCGTGCTTAACTTGCCTTTTTGTTTATTGTTAAAGACCACGCCACTGATTTTACCGGTACACATGAATATTATACACACATGTGCGTATATATTAATGCATGTGCAATAGGGTGGCAACCCTTAGTGAAAGGGGTGTGGGTTCAGATTAAAATAATCATTGAAACTTGTTTGCGTGCATGCATATGCTAAATTAACTGGCATAGGATTTATCCTTTAGGTAAGGTGGAGTGAGCAAGGTTTTTTGTTGTGGATGTGGGTTCCAGTGGTTCCAAATATTTCACTTATTTGGGCAGATTTTTTTAATTTGACCAAAAACTCTTGGTTTAAAAAATGTAGGTGCTATACCAACCATTTAAAGTTAAATTTTAAGTAGATTGTCAAATAAAATAGCTTATCAAATGGTACAAGTTTATATACAGCCATGGTTACAACAGCAATATATATGAACACCATTGCAGTAAGACTCCAAAGACACATAAACGAAATAGCTAAATGGATGACTAAATGGAAAATCACCCTAAACCCACAAAAAACACAGGCCATTATATTCACCAAATCTAGGAAACCGCTACCCAGGCAAATCATATTAAATAACACCCAACTGACATGGTCCAAAAAAGCCAAATATCTGGGTTTACACTTCGACTCCACGCTTATCTGGAAGGAACACCTGACCCAAACATTAACCAAAGCAAACAGGCTCCTACACCAGTACTATCCACTAATACATAGAAATAGCAAGCTAAACACCCGCAACAAAGTTACCATCTACAAACTATGCATAAGACCAGCACTACTGTATGCCGCCCCATCATGGTCAACACTCTGCATGACGGGGAAAAGCAAAATACAAACATTAAAACAAATTGTTACGAATAATAACTAACGCACCATGGTTTGTACGTAATACCACATTACACAGAGACCTTAAAATGGAAACGATCCAAGACTACATCACGAATACTAGCAACAATTACTTCAACATAGCAGAACAAAGCCAGAACCCGTTAATCCGCCATTCCCACCAACCACAACCCCAGGCAGGTTCATACAGGCTACCACGACAATGAGGGAGCCAGGTTCAAACACCTCACACAACACGAACTTAATGTACTAGTTTTTAGCTAATGTTTTATCAATAATTAAGAGGAGTTATAGGCCTAGCCTCGCTTAAAATTTTAATCAATGAAGATCCTAGTCCTCCTAATGACAAATTCATAGTTTAAAAAAATATGTTTTACGAAAATCGATAGGAAATATTGACATTTTTGATAACATTTCTGAAAGAAAAAGTCAATATTTATAACGGAAATTAACTGTTAGGAAATATTTATTATTGTACTATAAGGAAATGTTATTTCTGTACGGCATACATATAATCATCATCATTATGTTAATGCTGATTATGATACATTCGATTATAATAAATAACCCCATTATTGTTTAAATGTTATTAACGTTATTAAACGTGTAAATTAAATAAGTTAATAATAAGATGCCACATATTGACTCAACACCAGTTAAGTAAGTAAAGAAGGTAATCAGAAAAGTATTAAACACTTGATTAACACATGTGACATTATTATAACAAGATAAAAGGTAGGACATACCTACAAAGTAATTTTTGCAAATAATAAATTTCTATTAAATGTTTTTTCTTTCAAATTCGGCTTTTTACCTCTTCGTTCGCTGCCAAGGCCAACCCCTAGAAGACCTACAGCTTAGTGGACTCCGAACCACAACACTCAGTCATGCGACACCCCCCAAGGGCTATCAACCCTTGGTTTATTGCCATTGCATGACCTACCGATAGGGGAGTGTGTACCTTCTTCCGCACCCCACGAGATGTCCGATCTCACCCGGCCTGGTTACCGGCGTGAGTGCGGTGAGTTGAGAGATTATAGATTTTACACTCTTCCCTGCATTCTTAAACTTTTTAAATTTCGGATATACTTTTTTACTGTACGTATGCCCTCTCCGGGGATTTAACCCGGATCGCTACGGTCGAATGCTTATTACCCACCTTGTGATATAACATTGTTTTACATTACACCATCCATAGTATAGCTCATCAGAAATATAGCGAAAGAAAAAAATAGTCCATGTTAAAACTCATTAGCAGGATGTAGCATCTAGTTACATCTAGTGTCATTGTTAGACACTTCTAATTACTTATAGTGGTCATAAATTTAAAAAAATTCGATATCGCCTAATCAAACAAGGTATTTTAAGACCTTTAACCTACAAATCGTCGCTGAAAAGTCAAAATCTGCTATGTGGAGGTTTATTCAATTTTGTGTTTTTTGGGTTGCCTAATAGATAATGGTACTCCGCCCGTTTCTGTAGAGTCGGTTATGCGGGAAAAATATCCATCATTAAACTATTCAAGAAATAAAATTCTGCTATGTGCGCGCTTGTTACCAAAATCTGCTATATGTGGTTGTCGCTTACATAATAGCTTTTGCTTTTAAGCACATGTTATCAAAATCGGCTATGTGGGGACTTTTCGCTTACATAACAGATTTGGTTTTCACTTTGTCATTGTCGTTGTCAAAGTTATTGAAAATATTTCTGCTATGTGGTAAATATAACATTTAAAATCTGCTATGTGGAGAATAACGGATTATTTTTTAAATTTAAAACAACAGGGGCTTTTGAGATTTAAACTTTAATTTGAAATAAACTTACAGATTAAACTCTTAACTACTTTTAAAAAACAAAATGAAGTATGTTTCAGGAGCTAGAAGATAGACAATTTTTATGTCTCCTGAAAAATTTCATAAAATCCACTTAACAGATTTTGACTTTTCAGCGACGAAATATTTTTCTTTAAATCGTTTTATTTTGTCTATCCTCTTTTAAAATAGTTTTAACTCAACATAACTTAACATTCAGTTACCCATATAAAACATATCTTATTTACCTCCCATCTTTCCAGATTTAATCCCTATAAATCCAGTTTGAGAACCGCTGGTAGCAACATTCATAAAGTCGCGAAACGCGTGTACTAGTCGTAAAAGCAAAGTTATTGTTGTACTCGTCGTGCATGTGTGTTTCTAGTTATACTTGTTGGATTAGGGGTGGTTTTGAACGCTTTGTCATTTCACGTGCGCCGCCATTCAGCATTAACTCTATTGTTGCCACAGCATTTATAATGATAGTATTCTTTATGTCAATAGCGTAAAAAAACGTTAGCGGGGTTACAAAAACCCACCCCGTAGTTTTAAGAGATTATGAAATAAGAAGCTTTATTTTTGGATTTAATTTCGGTCTCTTCGTTTGGTGCTTGCAGTTAAACCTGCTCGGTTTGATCGAATTCTTAAAATACTTTCGGAAAACTGTCGGGAATTCCCCCCTTTCTCACTTAATTTTCGAAATTGTTAGTATTTAACCCAGATAAAACCAAAAAAAATTTTTTATTGAAAATAATTTTATAAAAAATGCTTTAATTCAAATCTAAAAAACATATTTTAATAATAGTTTTTTTTTTAATTGATAATTTCTATAAACAGCCATTTTTTTTTATTATTAAGCTTCCTCTATAAAGGACAGTGGTATGATAAGGGGTTATAAATATAATATTTATGGATACAATTTACATACAGAATTTACATCATTATAAAAATAAATTAAAACAGATAGATATTGGGTTGCATAATTATTTTTAACAATAATTAACTAACCAGAAACTTTGACTTTGACTGTTACATATTATATGATATTCAACACAAAAAAAGCTGTCCGATTAGTAAATTAAGTCAAGATAACTGGACCGTTTTGATTGTGAGGAAGTTAATTCTGCCAATGTCACCGTCAAAGTTGCTGTTAAGTTAATTATTGTTAAAACTCTTTATTCATCGCTTGTTCTCCGTTTTATAAAATCCACATTGACAATATTGAGAGTGTTCAAAGACGTTTTTTAAACGCTTTGCGATATAGAGCTGATGAAGTCTATTGCGAAAGAGGTTTTCCTTATGATCACCTGCTGCAAAGATTCTCGTTTGTTAGATTATGTGATAGACCCCCCTGACCGGCCAAATAATTATCATCTCTCAAAAGCAAAAATACCTTAGTGATGTTGACATTTTCTAAAAGAATTTCGAGCTTATCCCCATTATACTAGATTTTATTAAAATTGTTGCCGCGCATTTTTGCCGTTTATATTAATTTTAAATTAATAGTAATTTAACCAACAAGTTCATTAATAATGGCGATTAATGATCGAAATATTTTAACGCGTGAGCGTAGCGAACGCGTTAATGTTCGAAATCATTAATCGCATTTTAATGTAAGAGTTGGTTACAATGTTTTTTCGTCGACCGTATTTTTACTGAAGTGAAGAAAAACAGTTAACAACTTTTATTTTACAATCCAGATTTCACAATTCTACAAATACTAATGACAGCGGACGACGTTTTGGATTGACGTTTTATTATTTTGTTGATTTGTTTGCATGGCTGCCTTTAATTTTAATTACCAAAATCGTGCATTTACAAAAAATCATGCATTAATAGGGGTCATTAATGAATGATTTTGGGAAATCGTGCATTTACAGAAAATCATGCATTAATAGGGGTCATTAATGAATGATTTTGGGAACGGTAATATCGGATGTAAATACACGGTCGACGGAAAAGTAAATAACGTCGCCAGCGAGCTTTTTTTTTGGTAGTTTAACTTCTTTTGTTTAGTGTTTTTTAAACTTATTAGAAATTTTCCGATTAAAAATATTGCCCCCTCCCTCTGGAAAAGTTTTTTTCGGACGCCCATGTAGTGAACTACGAACTTTTTGAAGAAAGAATCGGTAATTTAAGTAATTTTTTTCCTCAGATCCTAGTAATAAGCTGTGTAGAATGAAGTCTTAAACAAGTTAAAGAAATAACCATGGGTAGATATATTTTTAAATTATTTATATTCACTGGCTTACTATACAATCTCTATTACTTTTATTTAAAAAATGGAGGAACTATCATAAATATTAATTATATTAGATCGACTTTTCGATATTATAAATAATAAATTAAATAAATACACTAAATAAAAAAATGTTAAGATAAAAAATATACAAAAAGGTAGCTAATGTATTTGGATAATTTCTAAATTTGACTAATGACATTATATTGTATCCTATAACTTAAAAAATTAAAGAACTAAACACCCTGGGCTTGAATTTAAACAAAAATTAGGATTTAACTACTGCATATTGGTATCTAATAACATATTATTTTCTATTTCTTCTTTCTATATGTCACACATTAAAAACTGCATACATAATTTTTTTTAATGCAAATTGGGAATATCCTATTAAAAATATATTAGTGATTTTCTTAAACCTGCCCATTATGCTAGGGCTTTTCTATTTGATATCTTTCTTAATCTCATGTATCCTTCATAAACAAATTATAATTCTTAGATCATTTTTAAAATAAGACACGCACATCACAAAATGTACTGTGTTTATAATGAGTCGTAGTGTATCCTGGTAATACAATATATGTAGGTGTA
Organism: Polydrusus cervinus; assembly: GCA_935413205.1. Lineage (NCBI taxonomy): Eukaryota > Metazoa > Arthropoda > Insecta > Coleoptera > Curculionidae > Polydrusus > Polydrusus cervinus. Next base: position 17,673,682 of record OW284514.1, on the reverse strand, counting down.
GGTATTATAACAGTTGTTTGTACAACAAGAGTGGATATAACCTAACTTTTACCTCACTTTTGCTTTTTGAAGAAGTAGTCCATACTTGAAGTGAAGTGGCAAGTTAAATAGGGAGAAATAATACTCAGAGTCAACCTTCACTAAGATATATTTTATAAGAAAAATGTATTGTGTTCTACATGTTTTGAACGTAGAGACGTTAATCTTCAGGAGAAGTATATTTATAGTAAAGGAAATTGTGAGTGACACCCTCATAGAGCTTTTGAGGAAGTTAAATACTTGAAGAGAATAAATAATGCTTACATCGAAGTAGCGGTGAAAATCAGGTTCTGAAGATAAAATGGGAGTTAATGGTAATTGGTATTGGTAAAATTTTTCACCCTGATATACCATTTAACTCCCATTTTATCTTCAGAACCTGGTAGTACCGTTTTCACCGCTACTTCGATGCAAGCATTATTCTCTTCAAGTATGTAACTTCCTCAAAAGCTCTATGAGGATGTCACTAACAATTTCCTTTACTATAAATATACTTATCCTGAAGATGAACGTCTCTACGTTCGAAACATGTAGAACCCAGTAAATTTTTCTTATAAAATATATCTTAGTGAAGGTTGACTTTGAGTATTATTTCTCCCTATTTAAAAATTTCATAAGTCTTTCCCTACGGAAATTCCATTAGAAAACCGAATCCCTTAATTTTCGGTGGGCACTAGGGTGGGCACCCATGTTTTTTGGGTGGGCCGGTGCCCACCCTGGCCCCTCCTGGCGCCGCCGCTATCATTGAATGACACGCGCAATTTATGTGTTAATTAGTTTTTGCAATCTTTCTTAATTATTATTGAGACGTAAGTCTCATCGGGAATGGTCCTGGCAGCGAATGAAGAGGAAAACAGCCTAATTCAAAGAAGAAAGAAACGACGACAATATTTGTCACAGGTGACAAATTTTGTCGTGTTTATTAAAATACTTTTTAATTGATGTAAGGTTTATAAGTTGGGTCGTAGAAAAAATAAACTTTACCACTCCAGTGGATTGTCATATCGCGATCGGTGAATTGAATTATAATTTAGGTACCTTCTCATGCGATATGGACGTTATATCTACTCTTATTATATAAACTACTAATTATCTCCCTTTTAATAACCTTAAAAACTACCTGCTTGATTTTTTGAATCGGCTATCACAGTATTTCATTCACAATTTAAATTACCTAAAAAATGATAACTTTCTATTGAATTAATTAAAGCTAAATTAATTCAATTCCTCCCAATCCTTTTAACTGCGGAGGCTTTTCAAGCACCAAATTTCCATTCCTAGTTTTACACTTTTTCGTAACGCACTCTTCAAAATGGCAAAGCAATAAGCAAATCTCTCTTGCTAAAATGTTATAATTATCTTGGATGCAAGTTAAGCCTTTAGCTAAAACTGCATTCGTTTTAACTTTGATTGTTCGAAAAATCCTTAATCGATTAGTATTTAACTCACACAATGCTTTTTCGAAACACAAACGTAGTTTCTTAAAGTCGTTACTGTACTTTATATCACAGTTAGTTTTTTTTTGAGTTATTGACATCGATAACTTTTTAGCTTCTAATAAATTATCATCTATACGGCAGGACATTTTTTTGCATTGGTGCAGGCTATATAAATCCAAGTTTTTGGATAAAAATTGCATGCCTTTTATACAATGATTAATTGAACGATTTAAGGACCTTGCATCTAACTGTTTGTGTTCTACTATTTCTTTAAGTCCTTTAGTTTGTTTTTCTATTATCTTATGAAAATGATCTATGATTGCATCCAATTTATTAGCTTCTTGATATATCTCTTCCCGCTGGATTGTAATGCTAAATTCTATTTTGACTTGGAGTTGAAAAAATTTAATCTTCTGATCTTTCATAGTAAGTAGGGTAACTTGGGTCACCTAAAATATGGATCATAACGATAAAATGGTTAAATAAATTAACTAATCTACATAATTGATTCAAGTTGTCCCATAGCAACTGCGCCGTCTCTCATTAGATTATGTAGTATATAATTTTACACTTGAAAGGTACAACTTAAAGGAAACACAGCTAAAAAGTCATAATTATTTTCTTAATATAGGTTTATTGTAAGCTTCTCTTTTTCATTAATTTTTTTTTTTCATAAGCTCATTCTTTTACGTGCAAATAGCCAAATTTTTCTACAATATAAATTTTACACTAGAATCAATAAAAAGGAGACACGTACCTGACCCATTTCTGTCAGTACACCAGCAAATAAATTATTAAAGGTTTGTCAAAGTCATTTATTTTTATGTCAATGTTAAGGTTAGGGACGGGTTTTTCCTAAAATTACCTATCTAATTAGGGAATCCAAACCACGTGATTCAATATGGCGATTGGATGGCAAAACGCATTGAGTCACCCGTTCAATGCCACCAGCAATACTATTTTTATGGTCACGTGTACCAATTACAAACCAGTATTTGCCATCCAGCCGCCATTTTGACACATCGTTGGATTGCCTAATAACTGTATATAATAAGGTTCCAGAGGTCTGATTCTCAAAATCGAGGAGTAGCCTTCTCATGAGATAAATGGGCGGAGTTAGATCGAAACCTTAAAAATCGTATGTGACACTGACGGAGAAAGACAATTAATTATCTCATGAGAAGGTTGTTCCTCGATTTCGAGAATTAGGCCTCTGGGCCGAGTTCGATCCTCAGAGTAGGCATGCCCACAATAAAAAAAAGTAAGGGAACCGGGAAAAGTGTAATAATTTATCATCTCCCAACCCACTCCATTTATACCGGTCCTTAGGCCGGATGAGATCGGATATCTCGTGGGGTGCAGAAGAAGATTCACTCTTCCCAATCGGTAGGTGCAATGACGCAAGAAACCGAGGTTTGGAAACCCTTGGGGGAGAGTGTCGCACATCGCATGTCTAAGGATCGTAGTTTGTAACCAACGATAAGGTGTAGGACCCCTCGCGAGTGCCCTGGCAGCGAACGAAGAGGTAAAAAGTCTAATTCGAAAGACGGGCGGAAATGACAATAACATTTTTAAAGTTTACTAGACACTTTGGATGGATATACATAATAGCTTAGTTTACCAATGAATTTAAATGCGCTGTCTCACAAAAAGTCCAGTATTTTTAATTCAAAGTCGGCATCGCCCTTACGTTTTATAACATAAAAAGCTGCTATAATGTTTTCTTAATAGAAATGTAAATTCGCTAAATTTAAATATTATTCAATTGCAACAAAAAAAGTTATTAAGCTTCAAAACGGGGACTATTTTAATTTGTAGTATGTAGAACAAATCTGTACATGAATGCAACAATATCATTTAAATATTGACTTGCTGGGTATAAAACACTGCACTAATGAGTGATAACATTGTTCTGTCAACCTGTTTATTTTGATAAATGTGCTAATTTCACCTACTTCGGAAGAAATTAGAATTACTTTATCACAATATAAATAATTGCAAATTGGTATATAAAAGGGGACGTTTTGGTTGGATGCTCGTGATAATCTAAAATATGAAAGTTACCTATAGTTTATATGTATAACTTATTTAGTATTTTTTTTTTAAATTTAAGGGTAATTTGAAAAAAGGGCAAAGTGTTGTACGAGGTTTACATTAGTACTCTCAGTGAAAGATTTTCCATGCGCCATAACTTATACGTCATTTAAATCGTACAAATCAAATCGAAGAAATATGGACAAAACAAAGTCTAATTTTATAACTGTAATAATGGATGTGCCTAATGATCCGATTAACGGGTTCCTAAAAGTTATTTAAAGGTTTGAATCAAATATTTAAGTCTAGTTTAATAAAACCAATATTATCCATATATTTAATGAATCGTTCAAGAGCGCTCTGCTTTTATGAATAAAGTATACATTAATATTAAATTTTTTAGCATATATAGATATCTTTATATTGGGGACTTTGTCCACCGCCGTAATTTTTTTCGTGGCATACCATTAAGTTAGAACTTTTTACAGTAATCATAAGCTACTTACCGGAACCACAAGAGATCCAATAAAAGCTCCAAGAAAAAGTGTTTATACGAATAAATAAATTTTCAAGGCACATAAATGTAAAAAGAAAGTCAAAATGACAATAAAAAAAAACGATGACATCGGATTTAAGAAATTATAAAATTAAATATTCAAATAAATCTTTAACTCTTCCTAACAATTTTTTCTCTGTCTAGCACGTTTCATTGGCAATGTCGTATTGCGCCATAGATAAGTGCCCGAAAGACGTTGGATTGTTTTTGTTCACTTTTATTATTATAATAAATAAAGATGGGAACAGTAATGCCTGAGTAAAGAACCACTGTGAATACTGTATGTATTTAGCTTACATACTACTAACTATTAATTATATATAAAATGTCATGGACGTACGAATTAGGGGAGCATATGGAGAGTTTGTTTATTAAATACTTGATTTTTCTTTATCCTAAATAATACCACTAAACAATACTAGTAAAACTACAACTTATATCTAAAAATAAACAGTATATCACATAAAAATCGTACTTACATTTAGAAAAATGAACGCAATTATCCATATCCTTCGTAGCATGCCGTTAATATAAATACTTCACTTTCCATAAGGATAAAGTTTTCTGATAAGAAAATTTGTTCGCGTGAATAAATGCACATATTATCTCGACATCCCATACTTTATGTATCTTTTGAAAATGTAAATTGTATTTTTTTCCCAAGCCAAATTATAAACAAGTTAATCCCATGTTTGTTTTCAACAATTTAAGGATGTTTAGCCTCGTTTCAAAAATATTTTTAACAATAAATAACCAACAAGCAACTTTTTATTTATAATGATATTAAAGGATTTAAGCTTATTCAGAAGATTTTTTTTCCGAGGGCCCGCCCGTGCGCCTGATGTACTTAGGCCAGGTTTGGCAAATTGTGTACACCCTGTTTAGTTCTTACACCCACTGCGTGATTCCAGTTCCTTGCACTAGTTTGTGTAAGTCAACTGGGAAGAGGGTAAGGATGTCCTCTGGTTCCAGTTTTGGTTGCCCCAGTATTTGTTGCCTTTTCCAATCTAGTGACTAGCAATGGCAAACATGTGCTATACAGTTTCCCTGTCTTGTCCGCATAATCTGCAGTAGAGGTTTCCATTGTACAGTTCCATTCTGTGCAGATGGTTCTTAACAGCCATGTGTCCTGTCTGAATTGCTGTAAATGGTTCTCAGCTGATTCCTGTTTGAACCAACTGTTTCGTAAGTCTTGGGTCTGGATCCCCTATGAAGCTTTTGCTGTAGTGTACCTAATCTCTGTCTGTTGCTCTAGTGGATTTTGTGATCACTCATGATCCGAGTGCCGATTCTCAACCAATGAATATATTTTCTGAGCCTTTCTTTGCAAGATTATCGGGTTTTTCATTTCCTGTAATACCTTCGTGTCCTGGTACCCACTGCAGTATTACTTTGTTTACTTTTGCCAGGGCCTCCAGTTCCTCTTGACATTCCCTTATTCAAAAGGTGCCTGCTATGGAACCAGTAACGCTATAGAAATAGAAAAAAATATTGAAAGGACATTTTTTTCCGATATGATATGGATTGATTGTTGATTTCAAAATTTTTTTATTCGTTGATATATTGTATTATACATATCATTTTGTGTCCAATTTATATGATGTGGATGAGAATTTAATATGAATTTGATATGTTTTTAGAAAATTAACAACCTTGACACAATTTAAAAACCACAGAGAAAAAAGACATTTTTAGAGTGGAAAAGAAATGCGCAAAATTGAATTTAAAAGAAACAGAAAAAAAATTGAAAGGAGTCGTGAAGTACTTCCTATTTCTATCAGGGTGAACTCGTTTATTGTTTATCGCGAATATAGAGGAGCGATCTTACATAGTGCTTAATAAGAAAAGAATGGAAAATATAGAGGATTTTTCTATTTTTCCTATGGTTCATATCCCTGCACATAAAAATATTAAATATATCAGGGAGGGGGGGGGGGGGGAGGGTCCCCAGAGCAAACGTAACTTGAGAGGTGAGGTACAAATTCAAGTAAACTACTTTGGAAAACGATTCTGAGTATAAGTATAATTGTATTATAAAAATTGCAGTTCAAAGTGAAATTAATGCCTAAAAAAAATTTTACATACTAGTAGACTCAAATATCTAGTTCTCATTTCTATAATTGACTAAATTAAATAGAAAATATTGCTCCTGTGGATATATTTTTAGCCTGATAACATTTATATTCTACAAAGAGAAGAATCGTAGACTCCAACCTTAAACATAGTTTTTACCCTCATAATTTATAGTCAGAGAACAATGCTATCGGCTGCTATACAAAAATACATTTATTAAATATATTTATTTACCTACTTGGTTGTGCAATTGTGCACTTAATATTTTGGAAAAGCGGACCTCCAAATATAACATAGTGGGTATCTAGGAGTGAAAGTAATATATTCCCTAACGGCATATAAAAATCGGCTCAACCAACCATCATAGAAGTCGGGGAATGTGCTTTTACCATCAGATGCAAATACTATATTTTCCGAAATCTTAATAACCTTCGGTTTCACTAACACAACAAAATTATTTTGTATAGTAGGCTATGACAAACTAAAAATAGTGCAATAATGTGAAGGAATTCATTTAATAGTCTATATGTATATATAGTATATATATTTCCATCCTGCTGGAAGTCGGCATGTGTCTAGCCCATTCCAAAGAAAGGTAAAAAGACCCTGCCAAGCAACTACCGACCCGTCGCATTGCTTTCAGTAATTTCAAAAGTAATGGAGAAAGCTATTAACTAACAACTCCTAAAGTATCTGGAAGGGCTTAACATTATCAGCGACCATCAATACGGTTTTCGTAAGTCCAGATCAACAGGTGACCTTCTGGCATATGTCACCCATCTTTGGAGCAACACCATCGAACATCATGGAGAATCCCGGGCTGTTGCACTGGCCATCTCTAGGGCTTTTGATCGTGTTTGGCACGATGGGCTTCTAAGTAAATTGCGATCCTACGGTATGCCTAATGGATTTTGTTTATGGTTAACCAGCTTCCTTAAGAACCGTTCTCTGCAAGTGGCGATTGACGGGTTTCTCTCAGACACCTTCACCATCAATGCCGGTGTTCCTCAAGGGTCCATATTGTCGCCTACCCTCTTTTTACTGTATATTAACGACATTCTAGTGAAAACCCAAATTCCAATTTATAGCTTTGCTGATGACAGCACACTTGTCTCATCTTTTACCTTGACTCCCCAAACATCCGCTGCCGACGCACATCTTCGCAGGCAGCATGAAGTATTTCGCCCCAACAATGACCTGGAAGAAATCTTGGCTTGGGGTGACAGTAACTAAGTCGAATTTAATGCTAAGAAAACCCAGGCAGCAGTCTTCTCCAAAAAGATTAACATTGCAGAACCAGATATAGTCATTGCAGGACACGCAATTCCCCTGGCACCATCTATTAATTTGCTGGGGGTCAATCTGGGAGGTAGTATGTCTTGGCATGATCACGTTGCCGCAATTGCCAAGGCAGCTGCACAGAAACTTGGTGTACTTTTCCGCACCAAAAGGTTGTACACACCTCATCAACTTTTGACACTCTACAAAGCCCAGATTCGACCATCATTAGAATATTGCTCTCATGTCTGGAGCTCTGCACCCAAGCACACCCTTCGGCTACTGGATTCCATTCAAAGGAGAGCTGTTCGTCTGATCGGCGACCCGAGCTGACCAAGACCCTCGATAGCCTGGAGCATCGAAGACAGGTTGGTGGTTTGGCTCTCTTTTACAGATATTTCCATGGCAGGTGTTCGACTGACATTGCCCACTTGATTCCACCTAGAGCAATGCAAAACAGAAATACACGGCGAACCACTGCCGCTCATCCATATGTTGTTCAGCTTAGTACTCCTCGAACTTCATTGTTCAAGAATTCTTTCATCTGGAGAACGTCATCTTTGTGGAATGATCTTCCTGAGGTCGTGTTTCCCAATGAATACAATCTTCAACGTTTCAAGACCAACGTTAATCGTTTTTTTCGCACTCACACCGCTCCCAGAGCGCCTTTAAGGATTTTTCCTACAGTGCAGGTGTTTTATCATAAAAAAAAAATTCAATTAAAATATTAACAAAATGTGTCAACACAACAACAAAAATGGTTTCCAGATCCGTAATATTCTTCCCAAAATCTATAATATTTCATAATTTCCTTCTCCAAATTACATAGACACATGTTACAAATTGGTCCTCTCAGCCCTGGTACCGTTTATTTACAAATTCTGATTAAGGAACCGCTAATATTACCCCAGACCCAAACATTAGCTTTATTCCCCTTTCAGATACCAACACCCACTAGGGAAAAAGCTTTATCTGGTAGTAGAGAATGTATCCGGCAATCTTTTTTATACAGAAACTTCCCCACTGAAGGATCAGATGCAATTACACTTTCCATAACGGGCAGTACTCATAGACATTACTCTGGATATCTACAGAAATAGTGACAGTTTTGTACACATAACAAATACAATCCCTGTATATTACATGGCTCATTTAATTAAGTTTTTAAATACCATGTCTCGAACAGGAGCTGCGTTAATTTTTGCAAAGCGGGCGTAGGTATAATTCTAGACAGAGGAGGTGGGGATAAAAAATACATAAACAGGTAAGGCATTGCATAACATGAAAAGCCTCTACAATCAGAGACCCATTAACCCAAGGTATGATAATATCTGGGACTCAAAGTCGATTAATTTACTAAGTATTCCTGACAAAATCACCAATTTTGGCGCGGTCGTCGTATAATAGATAATTACCAGGTATCTTTACGTATATCAGTGGCGGCTCATCAGGTGAAGTAGGTAGAGGGGCTCTTTCACAAAAAAATAAAACCAGGAGTAAAGTTTTTCGACAATATTACATGTTATTATACCAATACAGCTAACATTTTAGCCCTTAAAAAATAATTATGTTCGAATTAATAATATTAATTTAATCCGAATGTAAATATGCATAATAGGGCCACGGTTAACTCCGATGGACAATAATTATAAACACTCGTGCATTTTGGCGCATCCCAGCCGACCGTGTCCATTAGCTCAAAGCAAGTGAAGCCCAACGCCTAACATGGCTTTGATATTCACCGCTGCTATGGATACGTGACGTCAGTCACGCAAACAACATAATGTAACAATTTTCATTATGATGAAGGGCAATTTAAAAATAGATTAGTCGTATGCACCATTGTTTTAGCATTGGTTCGGCTAACCTTAAGGTATTTATTTTGAAGCTTCGCGAAACTTATGGTGATAGATATCGTTTTTACGTGATTTACTGTGTGATTAAAAAGTTTTGTTTTTATATTTTAGTTAATTCAGTAGTGTACGTACCTACTTAGTTGTGTGTTTTAAAAATGAACCCAATTAATGACATAGTTTGTAATTTGTTGGAAACTCCATTCAGTTGTTGGACAGATGAGGATAAGAGAGGAGTATTGTTACACGGGTTTTTAGTCAATGTTTGTTTAGGTACCCACACTATACCTAGCTCTTCACCATTTTTTAATACTGCGAGCCGCCACTGACGTATATAAGGTTTCCACACTGACCAAACCCTAAATAGCCATATTAGAGTATACAATCTAAAAGAAACTTCACAGTAATTAAAATAACACATTATTTACTTAGATTCTGTTCTAAAACAAATAAGTAGCCGCCACTATGGAAGCCATTTGACAAATGATTCCCATTTAAATCTTCTTGGGAGGTACAAATTAGATGTTACGCCTTTGAAGTTAAATTCTTACTACCGGCGCTAGTCCCATTAAAATTAAAGAAACCAAATTTTTAATTAAACACGAAAAAAAGAACAAAGATAAATAGAGAAAAAGGTTGGTTTATTTTTTTAGTTCGTATTGTAGATGAAAATATATTTTTAATAAAATTAATCTATTTATACCACATACAGGGTGGAATTTTTAACTGGAACGAATTCCGTATTAAAATGCCTCTTTATTTGATGAAAAATACCAAACTACGGCTTCGTTTATTTTTAGTTTGGCATTTATTTTTTGCGTCTTCATGTAATTTACTCCTCTCTTGACTCGCGTCTATATCTCAACCTAATGGCAGGCATACTGCGCACGTCAGGCGGATAGCGTGATGCCGGCCATTTAAAATATAGGTAGAAATGTATTTAATTATTTTTTTACGTCACGGTGTTGAGTTATAGTCGAGGTATTAAGTTTTCTTATAAGAACAGTTTGCTAGTTTGTAAATTTGTGGCCTTATGTTAAAATTGAGGGCAGGTAATAACCTGAATCAGTGGGTTTTGTTATGGCTGCGGCTGTCACAAAATATTAAATATTTTGTGGCGGCTGTCAAGCACCAGTAAAGTAAAAACCTAACCGTCATTTTTTAAATTGTAGAACAGTTTATGTGTGCACAGACTGTGGGATGAAATGTAGTACAAAAACAAATATTAATGTTCACATGAAAAGAAAACACAAAGTCTTCAATCGATCACCTTTAATAGTATATTACGTAATAAGTGTTGTAAAAAGCAATTTACGCACAAATAGAAAAGTCACGCACGACGCCGCGTAGCGGCGAGTGCGTAATTCTATGAGTGCGTAATTGCATTACAACACGTATTACGTACCATACTTTACCTACGACCTACTTATTCACACAACATCATTTAGTTTTAGTTTTTCATCTTAACTGGTAACAATATTATTAATTTAAGAACGTGATAACATCAACGAGAAGGTATATATTGTAATAATTCTACAGTATGATTATTTAAATTTACAAATGTTATTTTTTATAATATTATTTATTCTCATTACAATAATTATTTATAGTTACAGAACAATTATTGAAGACAAAAGGTATATCGTTTCTTTTCCTTGTTGAAGCATAAGTAAGATTTACATTATTAGTTGCCTCAATGAAATTTTCATTAATACTATTAGTACTACTACTAGTACTTGCTATTGCAGATGATATTTTAGACGAATTGTTAGTTTGATTATTTAGGGAATTATCCACATACCCTTCAGCTACGGCTGAGGACTGCCATCCGCCGTGTCTTTTTAAATCTAATAAGTCACCACCCGCGTCAACAAGAATAGTCGCGGACGAGCGTCGAAAACAGTGTCCTGTATAATTCGCTGCTTCTGGTAGTCCCAGATTTTTGGCTATTTCTTTTGGAACCATTCCTAACTTGTTAATACCAACAGACTGTTTGGTACATTTTCCGTTTATATAGTTTAGAAAAAAAGGTAAATTTGGAGCTGTACTTACTGCAGAGCGAATGTTTATATATTTTTTAACCTTTGGGTAAAAATATTCTGACACCACAAAAGAACGTTGCCGTTTAGTTTTTGAATCGGGAATATTAATAATTAGATTCTTCCCTGTGTCTTGGATATCTGACGGTTTTATATTACGCAACTCTTGTTTCCTGCATGCACCGCTTATACCAATTATAAGAGCAACCTAAAAGACGATTTGAAATAAATTTACACATTTAACATTATATTGAGCTCAATATATTACCTTCATAAACAAATGTTTATCATCTGGTGCGTTTTCTAGAAAATCGTTTATATTCTTGCTTGTCAAAATCTTGGATTTTTTGGATTTAAAGCCGTCCGATTTTCTCTTCAGAAGAGCTTGTAATTTGGAGTAGTTTGCAATATCGACATTGTGATTTATATTAATTGTGGCCTTTAACATTGAGTAAAATGACCAAAGTGAGGAAGGCTTCATCGTTTTTGATAGTTCTTGGAAATATGCCATCATTACATTCTCGGAAAATGATTTAACGTCGTTTTTTAATCTCCATTCCATAAATCTTTGGTAAGTAAATTTGTATCGATATTCAGATTTCGCCGGTAACAAGTTGTTTTTAGCAGCTTCTGCAATTTCGCTAATATTGGGTGGAGTTAAATTTTCTATTTCACTGTCACTCGACATTTTTTATGTACCTAATCAAACTAATTTCACTTTATAATATTACTCACATACAAATTTGATCTACGATTATGTCAGTTTTTGAATAAGTTTGTTTGTATTGACCGTTGCTAAGCGGTTGCTAGGAAAACTGTGCGATTTTTTTACCAAGCTGTGCGATTTTTTTACCGTGCGTAATGGGAATCTTACATTGATCGGAAACGGTGTGTTTTTAAGTATTTACAGTAGTGGTCGTAGGTAAAGACCATTACATGCCATGCATTTCTGGTATTAATGCACTAAAAACAACAATAAGCCCTATGATTTCGTCTAACTATGCCCTCATAACAAAAAGTCGGAAGTACAAATATCAACACCGGTAACCACATAAGTGTTTGATTCAAAAATATAAATAGAATACCGTAATATTAAAAATTTAAATAATTAATTGCTATATCAATCATATTTTACAGTGATAATTAAACCTGTGTGCCTGCCATTAGGTTGGTATATAGACGCGAGTCTCTTTTGGGGCTAGACACTAACCCAGAATTCGGAGTTTTTTAAATTTGAGAACACAGTGTCGTAGAATTTAGTAGGGAGCAACTTTTTCCTAATTTAACGATCTCTGTATCTTGATGTATGGTTTACGAGATCCCTGAAGAGTGCATCCATCTAGGATACTCTGTATATGATTTAGACCTGGTGACAGAAGAATTAAGGGTTTCAAAAAATTAGGATTTAACAAGTCTGTAAATTGATCAACTTTTAAATTCTATTATAATAATATTAATTTGGATATTGATTGCAATATACATTTTCAAAATAAAAAAAAATACATCCATCTTTGTCCAGCCAGCAAACTTTTTGCGATTATAATTACCAAGTTTCTTTATTGCATTAATTTATTTTTTCTGCGGACACCGTTGATGGTTTTCGGATCTTATATCTCCATTATGCTCTGACTGGCATGGCTAAATTAAAACATAACATCCATGATCTAATTACGTCAAAAAATATACGATAAAACGATTAAATTATGTCTTAATAAAAACTGCAGAAACGACATGGTCACCATTTTTTTTCGGAGAATAAACAACAACATAATGAAATCAATGGTTTTATCAAGTAATAAGTACCTTCGTATACGAGGTATGATAAAGATTGACTTGAAATTTGGGATTTTTTTGGGTGTCTATTAATAGTTTTAAATTTGACTTAAATTATGCTGATCAGTATTACACAACTTTGATATAATAATAACTTGAGATGAAAATCTAATATTAAAACTGATTACAACAACAATCAACTTTTCAATGATTATTTTTATGACTAATACTTTTTAAATCGGTTCAAATTTTATACAGGGTGATTCCTAAGTTGATACTTTTTTTTTAGCTGTGTATAGAAGGCATTAAAATACACAACATTTTCAAATACCTTTTTCAAAAAACTTAAAAATAGGCGAGATACAGAAGTAGAAAATTTAAGTGCGGGCCTGGTCATCACAACGTAGCCAGCTATACTTTATGTTTTTTGTCTTATCTCTTATTAGTCATGCAATGTACGGGTCGGTGGTGAGTTATTTGACAATACGCTGCGGTGTGTTTTTCTAAAGCAAGTTAATTTTAAATTGGTGACATGTGAAAATAGTAAAATTTGTAAACAATGAACTAGTAGATATGATGCTAATTTACGGTGAGTGTCGTAAAAGTGCGGCTGCTACTTCGAGATTAAACGCAGAACGCTTTTCCTTGCGGCCTCATCCTACACCCAGAAGTTTTCTTAATGTTATTCAACTGGCAAGTTAGGCACAACCATATTTGATCCGTAGTCTAATAAATGAATGTAAGTACCTTATTTTTAAGTTTTTTGAAAAAAGGTATAGTCCCCCCTCTTTCCAGAAAAAAAATGACGTACTAACGCCCACTGAGCCACCCTCGAGCATATTTTCTGGCTACGCCACTGCCTTGGGATTATGTGATCTGGTCTCATTTCTAACTCTTGTCCCGATGGACTATAGAACCGGTTGATTTTTTTTGAAAAAAGAAAATATCAAAATATTGATTCTACCTCGTACACAGACATCTTTTTTCCGATTGAGCCAAGTCTTTACCCACTGATCTAAATTATAGTCACCACTTTAAATAAATGCCAATGTTTGATTCGATTTATGTTTGGTTGTATTGCAATTCAAATCAAGTTAGCTACTGAGAGGAACACGACTCACTCGAATAAACAGTCATGATTGGACATAAACAAAGCCCACTTGATTAGGGAATAAATACGCGTTGAACGGACTCGCGGTGGTCCAAGCCGATGAGACAATTCAATTAAAGAGTGCTCGTTTCTTATTTTAGTTTATGTATGTTTGTTTGCAATTTTCTTTAAATTTGTTTCTTATCGAAATAATTGCCGAGTTTGATTTCGTTTTGACAAGCCCTAATAAAATGTATAGATAATTGATTTGACAATATGGTTAAATTTGTATTTTTTCCATCATAAAATGTTTATTAAATGGGGCAACTACATTAAAGCTCTGGTTTTAAAGCTGGAGAAATGTATAAAAAGAAGAAATTACAACAACATGATAATAACAATAATATTAGGATTAGTGCTCGTGTACTTTTAGAAAAAAAAACCAGGTGTTTCCTATGCTTGCATCACACACATAATCCATTTTTACAACCAATATGAGGTTTTTATCCGTTTTAATACGTTTTTATAATAATCATCTTTCTCACACTGACATCCACTTCTCCATAGTTTCTCAAATGACTATCCAACAATTTTCTTTTTCCTAAATGATTATTCCCATTCACTTCAGCTTCATATCTATCTTTCAACAGTTTTTTCACACACAGATGTCAAACTTTTCATTCCACATTTAGATTCTTATAGTGCTCTAAGCCTTAAACCCACATATGTTTCTTCTTCACAATGCAACGTGTGTACCTATTTTCTCACCGTTCTACTCATTTTTCCATCGAACCTACAATTTTGTTACTAGTTTTTCTTGTTTTTATTTTATTCTCCTGAAGATGAATGCTTCTGCATTCGAAACATGTAGAGAAGTTTCTTAAAATATTTCTTTAATATAACAGTGGAGGAAGACTTTGTGTTCTTACTTCTTACCTTCTAAATTTCCACTCCACTTTAAGTATGGACTATTTCTTCAAGTTAAAGTAGGTAGGTAGGTTGTTACAGAGGTGTCATTTTCAGGTGCCACTTTAAGTATGGACTATTTCTTCAAGTTAAAGTAGGTAGGTTGTTACAGAGGTGTCATTTTCAAGTGCCACTGGCACATCTTTCCTAGATATGTGCCGTTTTTTATTATATGGATGTGCAAATTTTCAAAAATTTAGTATTTAGGAGTTTGCAATATTTAATACTTTTTAGTTAACCAACAGGTGCACACTTTTAATAAATAATATAATAAATACTTTTAATAAATATGTATTTATTTATATTTTTAATTTATACAACCTTTAGTTAATAATAAAGTATATAACAGCAACATACTAACAGCATGGCATGCTCACATGAATCTTATATAGAAAAGTTGCACCTATCACGTTAAAGAACTTATTAGGCAAGCAACATATGAGAAAAACGTTATATTATGGGTGAATTAAATGGTCAGTAAACACACTATCCGCATGAGTAAGAGACCTTAAAATTGAAATCGACTAGGACACGAAAATACCACAAGTGTGCCTTCTTAGACACCATATGACCTATTATTATGTAAAACTAAGTTTCTTAGTATAAATATATCCAATGATTCAAGACGAAATTATACAATGGTAAGAAATATATTGGTAATAAATACTAATTTTATTAAAAAGCTTGTTGTTCTGTAGACGTTGTCAAAATTAAATTATTTTTCTAAATAAACTTGGATAAATAAACTCTTCTAAGCTCTTCTGTATGAAGTTTAGTATAAATGGTTGTTATTTTATTTTTAAATAAAGGTAATTTTTTAATTCGGTTTTGATTTTAAAACATGAAAAAGACAAACAGTTACCTATAAATGGAAAATATAAATATTTGGATGTCTTATGAAGAAATGAAGGCATATACAGGACGTCCCAGATAATGGATGCACTCTACAGGGATCGCGTAAACCATATAAAATATATAATTTTAACTTCTATGCCGTGTGCAATAAACATACACTTTTTGCACTAGTTGCATAAATAACTATTTCAATTTTTATAGTGTCTGGGGTGCAAAAATACCCCAGTCCGTAAAACTTGTGGGCGTGCAAAAATTATCGACTGAACATGCTTTAGACGAAGTTAGTGATGAGGCCAACTTATATAAACCTGAAATATTTCTTCACTACAATATACCTAAAGACGCCATTGATACCGCAGACAAAATGATCAAGGAATACACTATGCGAAGGGTGACAAACAACCAATGGTGTTTTTTGGTCATCTCATTGATACCGCAGCTCTAAATTCCATTATTTTATGGGGGCTAAAGTATCCCGTTGGGAACAAGTCATACCTAGATGCTATGCTAGATGCAGCTCCTATGTCCTGAAAAAGAATTTGTGAAGGATCAAATATGTAAAAGATTTGGTAAGTTACCACCTTTAGTGGATAGAACATCTGGTCGTTGTGTTATTATTTGTCCTCGTTAAAAAGACAAAAAAAAAACAATAAATGCGAATCCTGTAAACATTTTGTTTGCCTAGAACATAGTGGGAAATTTTTTTTTTTTTAATTTTGACATATAAAGTGACACTTTTTAAAACTGATTGACATTATGAAACGTCTTACTTTTTGTAACTAGTTGCATAAAGTAAAATGTTATGCAATTGGTGACGAAAAATGTATTTCAAAATTAGTGACAAAAATAATTACTCTATTTATTAAACTGTTATAATACAAGTTAAAAACATAAATTATAAATTAATTAATTATTATAAATATTGATAACACAATTATTGCAATTATTCAAATTAATTCCCGACGACATATTTTTTTCATTGCTCGAACTTGCTGTTATTTGGGAAGCGACGCACATTGCATTAGATGTTTCACCAAATATTTCTTGCGCTATAAGTTTTTTATTATTCATGGAATTTTCAACATATCCCTCCGCAACAGAGGTAGATTTCCAACCTCCGTGCCTCTTTAATTTTAGGATTTGAAAGACCAAGAAATTGTGCAATAACTTTTGGCAGACTGCTAAATGTGTTAATTCCCACAGGATTTCTGGTACATTTTCCATTCGCATATTTTACAAAAAATCTGTTGTGTTTAAGAATCTGGGGACGCAACTTAATATATTTTCTTAATATTTCAACAAGATTCGGATTTTCAATGTCTCCAGTGGTAATTGCACACTGCCGTATAACTTTTGTTTTTGAAGGTCAGATATCAACACGAAAATGGCTTCCTTCGTCTATAACATTTGCAACTGGAAGAAAAGTTAATTCTGCTTTTCTGCATGCTCCTGCCATTCCAATTATCATGGCAACCTTAGCCATTAAGTATTCTTTGTCATCAGCTTTCAATAAAAATTTGGCAAAATCTTTTTTAATAAAACCTTTTGACTTTTTAGCACTGTACCCGTCCGCTTGCCTTTTAATATATGCTACCAAATTTGTATATTTTTTAATATCAATATTCCTTTTCAGATTTAGTTCAGACCTTAACATTGAGTAAAGTGTCCATAATGTGGAAACTTTTAGATCTTTCTTACCCTCGAAATATGCAAGTAAAACTTTCTCATTAACATGTTTAATTTTCTTCTTATCACACCACGTAACAAATTTTTCGTATGCCAAATCATAAACTGCCTTTGACTTTTTGGGAATTACTGATAATAGAGCATTACCTGCTGCCTCTTCAATATCGCTTGGTAGCTCTTCAGAACTTGAATGACTCATTTAAAAAATATTACACTAAAAATATATTAATCTCGCTAAAAACCTTCCGTCTAGACTTTTTTACAAAACTGACAACTAACATGAAGTAACAACAACAATAGCTATTTCTGCCATCAGTTATATGTCAAAATTAGAAAAACTAAATTTATGTTTTCCAAATTTTTATCAATTATATTAAATTTTATTTTTTTATTACTTTCTTCAAAATTAGAAAAAATCTTGTATGCAATACGTTACGAAATGAAATTTTGTGTAACTTGTGAATTTTTGCGAAACTCACTTCGTTCGTTCCGCAAAAATCTCACGCGTTACACAAAATTAGGCATTTCGTAACTGATGGCATAAATAGCTATTATGAACAATGCAAAACTTAAAAATTGTATTACTTCAAAAAATGTTATGTTGTTTTTTTTATACCCTTTCTTATTTGTAAATTGTTATAATAAATATTTTGTTCATATATTTTATTAATTGTGTTTGATTTAACATCATATATAAGATATGCCTACCTAGAAAATTTAGTAAAAAATCAATACAATAGCCGGGGTACAAAATTACCCGTTAGTACTTTACGGGGTATGAAGTCAGTCAGTATTAGGAAGGTTAATAGATATCTGACCATTTTTCAAAAGATAACCTATGCACTCAATAAGCCTTTTTAAATGTTTGAAAAATTAAATATGAAGCTACTAAGCAGTTTATTGGTTTCGTAACTGGTGCTTCAGAATTCGGGCAGTAGTGCCGTTAATTAACAATAACAAAAAAAAAATGCTACTACCAACTTTTCAATGGCTTCCGCAAGTATTCATCGAGTTGTTTTTCACAAAGTACATGAACTTTAAAAAAATTTAACTTTATTTCGCTTCCTAAATTAAGTTGTTGTGCTTAATTAACTTTGTATGTTTTGACGAGATGATTATAAATTACAACTGGGTGCAATAAACGTTTTTAAGAAATTAAGATAACCGTTGAAAACTACGTTAAAATTCACTTAGACATGGTCATATTTACTTAAAGACGTTTTAATTAATATATTACGTTGCGAAACGTTTTATTTACTTTTGGTTTAAATTTAAATAATAATTAAGTTGAAAAATATTTTTGCCGGCGTACAGACACGATTCAAATTGAAAAAGTTTTATGCCTCCGCTAGGAATCGAACCCAGAACCTCGCGATTAGACCTCAAGCGCGCTGCCAATTGCGCTACGGAGGACCGGATATTCTCTCACCAACTTCGGTCATATAACTTATTCAATTTTATGTTAGTAGTTATAGTCTGGAATCTTCTGTGATTTACAGACCGGTGAGGGTGTTATAGGAGGAAAGGGAACTCATTCAGTACCACTGAATATTAAGATCTATTTTTCTTTTATCCGCACATCGACGACATATCTGCAGGAATCAGAAAGAGATCTGTGAACAGTGATTCTGGCAGATAGCGCTACTACGTTACTTATAAACGACTTATCCGATTTTAGCAAACTAAAGACTGGTTGGTGGAGAAATGTATGCACTTTCACCAATCGTATTTAGTTGTCCATAATAGTTCTCAAGAAAAATGCTAGAGGGCGCAAATTGTAATAATAACACATTTTTTGATTTTACTCCGAAAAAATAAATCATACGATATAATTATGATACCATAATCGAAAAGTAGATGAAATTGGCTAGACAAAATATTGAAACCGCAGCTCGATATCTCCATTCATTTCAGAGTTATCGCCAATAGAATAATTTTTAAAACTTTAAATGAAGAAGTTATTATATATTATTAGAAAAAAAGTGGGACGCCGCTGATATTTTTCCATGTGGATATTATTTCAGATTAGCCTGGTTAATTCTGCATTAAAATGGTTTCTTGCGTTTTTCTCCTCAGGTACACCGTTCTTAATTAAAATAATTAAATTAGCTCTACCTACTATTTATTATTATTATTATTATTATTATTAACATTGATAATGAAAAATTTTGTTTTATAAAAATTGTTGGAAATGACCACATTCACTTAATAGGCAAGCTTCCGCCCGTCTAATTTAATTTAATTATTTTAATTAAGAATGGTGTGCCTTAGGAGAAAAACGCGAGATACCATTTTTATGCAAAATTGACCAGGCTAATCCGAAATAGTATCCACATGAAAAAATATCAGTGGCGTCGCTTTTTTTTCTAAAAAATATATAACCATCATCATTTAAAGTTTTAAAAATTATTCTTTTTAACGATAACGCTGAAACGAACGGAGATATCGAGCTACGGTTTTAATATTTTTTCTAGCAAATTTCATCTACTTTTCGATTATGGTAGGTATCATAATTATAACGTATGATTTATTTTTTCGGAGTAAAATCAAAAAATGTGTTATTATTACAAATTGCGCCCTCTAGCATTTTTCTTGAGAACTATTATGGACAACTAAATACGATTGGTGAAAGTGCATACATTTCTCTTCCAAACAGTCTTTAGTTTGCTAAAATCGGATGAGTCGTTTATAAGTAACAGCGATTTAAATGATTACACGTTTAACAGCTTCCCCCCTCTTATTACAGTCGGTACGCCAATGATTATAGGACCAAAATGATGCATAATTGTCCAAGATTTTTATTGGTGGGACCAAATATATACCTTAATGTGGAATTTTCGGAGATATGTAAAATTTTAAAATTTACTTTTCAATTACGCCCTCTTGCGTGAAAATGCGGAACTTAAAAATTATTTCCAGGATTTTCTTATGGCCACTTTAAATATAATTGTTTTCTCCGAGTTTCTATGCCCAGTAGTTTCTGAGATACGGCCGGTGGCCATCCATAATGGGACACCCGGTACATTAACGTTTGAAAACAAAAGGTGGGAGTGGTTTCTACATCAAAAAAGTATGCCAACCTAAAAATTAATTGTTAACGTTTTTGTGACAGTTAATGTTCTGCAAGTTTCTTCTTCTATAAAAAATTCTCCCTAATATACAGGTGGGTAACGTAAAACCCTGCGATACGATCATTTTTGCACAATAACGTTAGAGAAAAGATCTATTTACAAAAATGTGGTCAAGACCCAGTGGTCAACTTATTCATCTATTGAAATCCAAAATCTCAGGCATTATCATATTTTTTCACATATAAAGGTCTAACATATCATTGTATACGATATTATTGATTGGTCTTGCGTAAAATATGGCACAAAGAATCCCGAAAGCCGAATTTTCTATTGTTGAACGTTTCTTGATGTTTATATTCAAGTGAGCTTGAATAATGCTCTTTTCGAATAAATGTCATCAGTTATGTAAGATGTAAAGATATACCTTGTAACGTTAAAGATCGTGCGAAGATTAGTGAAATTTTTAGTCTTTGTTGAGTCTTTCTTTGACTTTCAGGGACTAGGTATGATCTAAAATCTAAAGGAATTGTAAAATTCTGTTTCAAAAAAGTCTCTAACCATAATATTAAGGTTTTATTTACTTTACTACATAAAACTGCATTA
Organism: Polydrusus cervinus; assembly: GCA_935413205.1. Classification (NCBI taxonomy): domain Eukaryota; kingdom Metazoa; phylum Arthropoda; class Insecta; order Coleoptera; family Curculionidae; genus Polydrusus; species Polydrusus cervinus. The sequence goes on along the minus strand of OW284514.1, from coordinate 17,652,327 downwards.
TTTATTTGTGATACGCATCAATTTTCATACTTAATAAATAAAAACTTAAGGACAACACTATGTACTAGGATTATCATGTAAATAGAACTTTATAAGCAGGACAACAGTCCACTTTTGAGAATTATTTTCTTCTTAAATCAAAGCCCCAAATTCAGAATTTATTACATTATTAACATTGCAAGCAACACTCAATCAACTTTTTGTACAAACTCACTATAGTCGTTTATACAAAAAGAGTGGATAAGGATAATCTACGCGAGTTGTGCAGTTTATTTTTTGTACGACTCGTGTTACGAATAGTAAAAAGTATATTTTCTTGTATAAATTTATAGAAAAAAAAATGAAAATAATTAAAATTTAAAACTTAGTTGACTAATGTTAGAATGCACAAAGACTTTAAACAATAATTAAGTAACCAGTAATATTGACAGTAACATAAATGAAATTGGCAGGCATAATTTACTCAAAATCAAGTCATTAGTAAATTAAAAATTAGGATTGTTAGCAAATTATTTTTGCCAATGTCACCGTCAAAGTTACTAGTTACAGTCTATTTCGGAACGGTATGGAGTACTAAAATGGGAAATTCCGCCCAGTTCGGTTCAATTTCGGTATCGGCCGTAGGCGTAGGTAAATTTTGTGCATTAAGTTATTTATGATAACTTACCAAAAATATTAGATAATAAGGCAGGTATTAAGATAAAATAGTATTGTTTGAAATATTAAAATTTTAAGTAATTGCGTAATTCAATTTGGGAGATCACCACGAGGACATGAATTCGAATGTTTTTGCGGATTGTATTGGTAAAATGATAAAATATCTTCCAGCTGGTTCAGTAGTACTTATGGATAACTCAAGCTATCATTCACGACGCACAGAGAAGATTTCAACTTTATCTTGGAGAAAACAAGAAATTACCGACTGGTTATTATTATGAAAAATTTGACAAGGAAGGAGCTATTAACTATAGCAAATTTACACCAACATCGTTGTATGAAATATGCAGTGGAAGATATAGCTAAAAAGCATAGTGTAACTTTGCTGTGCACACCGCCATATCATTGCGAACTAAATCCTATAGAACTTATATAGGCGCAAGTGAAAGAATTTGTAGCAAGACACAACACGACATTCAAAATGAAAGACGTTAAGCTACTGTTTCATCAAGCCATTAAGAAAGTGACGCCAGAGAACTGACGAAAAGCAGTCCATTATATCATTAAAGAAGAGAAGAAAATGGGCGATCTTGACCACCTGATCGATCCGACCGTTGACCCGTTAACTATAACATCAAGAGAAGATGACAGTTTCTCAGGTGATGAAGAATATTATGAATATTTATAATTTAATTTCTGTATAATGTATTTTTTTCATAATGTGTAATCAAAAATAAGTGTACTTAACACTATGTACATAATGCACGCCTTTGTCACGCCAATTTCAGTGTTTATGAATGGATAACAATAGGCAAAACCCCTAATTTGATCCAAACCCGGGTGGTACTACCTGCACTTGATGAAAATAAAGAATTCTACAATGAAATCAATGCTAAGTGGCTTAAATATTGCTTGGGTTACTCTGTAGTCCCTTTACATACCTAATGAGCCTGTAGTACTCTACACCTTTCTGAAATAGACTTATTTTAATTATTGTAAAAAATCTTTATGCAATCCGATATTATTATGAAACTTTATGTCATTTTATGTGTCAATTTAGGACGGTTTTAAACTAAAAACCCTTTGGTGAATACGGCTGTTGAAGTTTAAAATTAATCTTATATGGTCTATATGCCAATCAAAATAGTACCTGAATTGTATGCATAAATTATTACTTAAAAACATAATAATAAAAACAATTGAAAGAAATGAAGTTCCTAATGAATCCTTTCCAATTAAAAACCGTCTAAGCAAAAAATCTATTAAACAAGGTACATAAATCATTCTTTGTGTGTGTGAAGAATTTTTGATAGACCGGTAGGCAGACTGGTCATTGATGCCTTCAGTATCTGTCAGTCTTGTATGTGAGGATCATCGATCACATTAGTGGCTTTTGTTTTGTTTGTAACGCAGTACTCTTGTTTTCTTTCATTAATTGGTAGTCGGTTTTGTTGAAGTTAAAAGGTTTCGCTGGATTTGTTCGGATTTTTTTTAAATGTAATGTTATTATCACTAAAATCGCGGAATACTAAAAATCACACTACGTTTTGCCTTTGGCTTTTTTTATTTGGAATAATTGGTTTCGCAATGGACACGAATTTATAGCAATAAAATACTTAATGCGCGCTTTATCCGGGCGGCGGATTCTCCGTGCGGCATTGTAATTGTTTATCCGTGTGGCGGATTATCCGTGCGGCATTTTAATTTCGGGGAATACCCCATTTATGTGTTTACTTATTATTTTCGCCAACTGCCGACCGACTGGTTAGTTAAACGTAGACAGGCGCCTAAAATGCAGCGTACCGGTGCTAATGAAAAGCGTAAACGCAATGTTTTAACTATTGAACAAAATATGGAAATTTTAAAACAATTTGAAAATAACATAAGTGTTGCTGATTTGGCTAAGCTGACAGTGCAAAAGCTATTTCTGACAGGAAATCTCTAAAAGGGTCTACTTTTCGAGAGCTTGATGATGTTATGACCAGGTGGGTCTTGCAGCAAAGATCCGAAGGGGTTTTAATATCAGGACCAATGTGTGCTAAGCAAGCTCAAAAGTTTCATGAGCAGTTGAAAATCAAAGGAAACTTCTCGGCATCTTCTGATTGGCTTTACAGGTTTAAAAGACGTCATGGAATACGAGAATTAGCTGTTCAAGGGGAGAAATTAAGTGCTGATTATGGCGCTATGGTAGAATTTTGCTATGCTTTGGAAAACCTTATACAAGAGCACAACCTAAAACCAGAGCAAGCGTATAATGGAGACGAAACTGGACTTTATTGGAAAGCGATGTCAAAAAGAACACTTGCTGCAGGCTTAGAAACTAGTGCACCAGGTTAGCTTTACATACATATTTTTACGTGTATACAGTGCTTTTTAAAATATTTTTTTTTTAGGTTTCAAAGTAAGCAAAGACCGTGTAACAGTATTATGCTGTGCTAATACATGTATTTTTTAGAATAAATTATTAAAAAAATAAAAATGAGGTCTTTGGATTATCCGTGTTTTCGATTATCCGGCGAAGGCTCGGTCCCGGCTGGCCCGGATAATCGAGGTTCTAGTGGTACATCGGTCAACACGACTGTGGATGGTACGATTGCCTTGATTGATCTTTATGGGCCAAGTTTGGATATAGTCTATTTCAGAAAGGTGCAACGTAATAAAATGGGAAATTCCGTCCAGTTCGGCTCAATTTCGGTGTTGGCCATAGGTGCAGGTAAATTTTGTGCATTAAATTATTTATGATAACTAACTAAGGAAAAAACAGAAGATAATTTGATTAAGAAGGAACTATTAGCTATAGCAAATTTATACAATGCCGTGGAAGATACAGCTGAAAACATAGTATAACTGTGCTGCGCACACCGCCATGTCATTGCGAACTAAATTCTATAGAACTTAGATGGGCGCAAGTGAAAGGATTTGTAGCAAGACACAACACGACATTCAAAATGAAAGACGTTAAGCTCCTGTTTGATCAAGCAATTAAGGAAGTGACACCTGAGAACTGGCGAAAAGTAGTCCATCATGTCATTAAAGAAGAGGAGAAAATGTGGGATCTTGGCCACCTGATCGATCGGACCGTCGACTTGTTAACTATAACGTCAAGAGGAGATGACAGTTCCTCAGATGAAGAATATTATGATTTTTTATAATTTAATTTCTGTATAATGTATTTTGTATTTCTTTTATAATGTTAAATAAAAAATAAGTTTACCCAATACCATGTACATAATGCACGCCTTTGTCACGCCAGTTTCAGTGTTTGTGTGATACTACCTGCACTTGATGAAAATTATAAATTTTGCAATGAAATCAAAATCAAAAATCAAAATTAAAAAAGTGGCTTAAATATTCGTTGGATCACTCTGTAGTCACTTTGCATACCTAATGAGCTTTTATTACTCATTTCTGAAATAGACTGTAACAAATAGTATTGTCTATTAGAAGAAAAAGTTGGTTAGGGTTGCGCCCCCCTCCCCCTTGTGGGGACATCGGATAGTTCACAATTCCTTTTAGAAATCCTTTAAAATTATATCTATGTTTAAAGTATAAATAATGTGTCTAATAAACAAATAAATTCAATAGTTTAATTTGTTTATAAGTAAATACTATAAAAGAATAGCTTGATTGGAAAATACCCCAAAAGCGTTGGACCCTTAAGTAAAACAGATTTGTTATTAACTCGTAATTTTTATTTGAAGCTTTAGAAAATCACAACCGTATTCTGGTTCAGTCCACCCACACTCGTACACATCAGACATACGAAAAAATACCAAAGCATAAACAAAAACAATGTGATGTACTCGGAACATCACAAAGTAGCTTGGAGCGTTTTGTTTATTAAACGAACTTTAAATTACTCTGTGGTTTCATGTATGAAACGCAAGAAGTAATAAAGCACACCATTATGTGTGCACAAGTTGACAAGCTGTAATTATTAAATTACATAAGGAACAATGTTGCCACGAGGGACTTGGCAATCGGTTAGAGACGGATATGCAAACTTCATGAAATTAAAGTTTGATATCTTTAAAAAATCTAATTGAACATTTAAGACTCATCAGTTATAGAACCCGCCGTGCGCCGGATGCACTTAGGCCACGTTTGGCCCATTGTGCTAACTCTGTTTAGTGGTTACACCCACTCCATGATCCCAGTTCCTTGCACTAGTTTGTGTAGGTCAACTGGGGAGAGGGTAAGAATATCCTCTGGTTTCAGTTTTGGTTGCCTAAGTATTTGTTGCATCTTCCGATCTAGTGACTCGCAATGGCAAACTATGTGCTGTACAGTTTCCCTATCTTGTGCATATAATCTGCAGTCAAGGTCTCCATTGTACAGTTGCATTCTGTACAGATGGTTCTTGACAGCCATGTGTCCTGTCAGAATTCCTGTAATCTGTGTTGTCTTTTTCATTTCCTGTAATACCTTCGTGTCCTGGTACCCACTGCAGTATTACTTTGCTTACTTTCGCCAGGGCCTCCAGTTCCTCTTGACACTCCCATAGCAGCCTTGAGGTTACCTTGTTGCATATTATCGATCCTAATGGCTGCTTGACTGTCAGAATTTATATGGATCCGCTTATTGAGGTAAGCCCTCCTATTGTTGTTGTACCTTACATTGCAATATGGCGTAGATTTCTGCTTGGAACACTGTGGGAGACTTTTCCAGAGAGAAAAACGCATTTTTCTCCGGTCTTACTTTGTAGAGAAAATGCGTTTTTTTTCTCTGAGGAAGTCTCCTCTTAAAGTAAAATACGATGACCATACACGTTTATTTGGGCTAACCGTTTTAATAAAGAAATGACAGAAATGCTGTTTCAATTATTGATGGTTGCAATGATATAACTTCTCATTAGAAACAAGACTGAGAGGAGAGGATAACAAAGGATAAATATCATTCAAATATGATTCCAAATGATCGTGTAAGGTCTACAAGCATTCTAAGGATTGACAAATCAACGGTGCTTAATATAATCGTCTACAGGGTTTCCCAGATAAGAATGGACTCTACAGGGATCTCGTAAACCATATAAGATAATGATGATTGAATTAGAAAAAAGTTGCGCCCTATTATATTCTGCAATATTGTGTTTTCAAATTTAAAAAACTCCGGATCTTTTCGAAGATATTTGGGCAAAACCGAATTTTCGCGATTTTGTTTTTATTTTACTTTATTTTGATTCTATTTAAAGAGATATGATAAAATATCTCAAAATTTTATTAATTACACTGGTCAACAAAATTTAAGATTTTTTTTGTCCCACGAGCTGAAGTGGGTGTACTTGGTAGTACTTTTTAAACATATTTCATATATGTTTTCAGAATTTTTCCATCACGCAGGGTTTTAAAGTGACAAAGCAATGAATTTTTGTGAACGTATATATTATAATATGGGTATAAGTTATGAAAAAATAAAGTACAAAGTGATATATTTACTTAGAAAATGTGGTCATATATGACTTTCGACTGTACTTTGCATCAGAAACATCTCTCTTCAGCGTCCAGCAATAGTCTGCCAACATAGCGGGGCTCCATTTGCCTTGGTATCTCTTCTCCATGTCCAGAATGTCCTGGTGAAATCGCTCGCCATGTTCGTCACTTACTGCTCCAAGGTTTTTCGGAAAAAAGTCTAAGTGTGAATGAAGAAAGTGTATTTTTAGACTCATGTTGCAACCCATGGCTTTATATGAGACCAATAAATTGTTAACATTCTCTACGTAATTTTCGGATTTACGATTTCCCAAGAAGCCGTTGCAAATGTCCTTGAAAGAAAACCATGCTGCTTTTTCAACTCCATTCAGAGCCTCACTAAAGTTTTCATCTCGAAGTAGCTCTCTGATCTGAGGTTCCACCAAAATACCTTCCTTTATCTTGGCATCACTGATTTTAGGGAACTTACTTCTCACATATGCAAACGCACTGTTGGTTTTATCCATATCTTTAACAAAATTCTTCATTAACCCAAGCTTAATGTGCAAAGGTGGTAAATAAATTTTTTGGGGATCAACAAGTGGGATACCACTGACATTCTTTTAGGCCACTCTTTCTTTTCATAGTGATTTTTCCTATCTCGACTGTCCCATTCGCATAGGAAACAACAATACTTTGTGTAACCGAGTTGCATGCCGAGCAAAAGTGAAACAACTTTCAAATCGTCACAAATATTCCACTTAAAGCCTATATATTTAATTTTTTCCAAAAGAAGCTTCACAACCTGACACAAGTTTTTTGTTAGATGACTCTTATAGTACAGACCTATGCGTGCATTTTATAGGTAAATAATCACATATACTGGAACATAAAAACTAAGGGTGATGGAGAAATTCTGAAAACATGATTGATTTCAGTATGCAAAATTATATTGAAATCAGACATTTTTGCGCTTGGGACAAAAATCTTGTTAACCAGTGTTATTTTTATATGCCCCTCCTTCTTTATAATTTAATAACGTATCATACCTGATATTAATAACACGTTTCGGACCCTAAAACCATCATCAATAAGATTAAGTGCAAATTTTTCTTATTTAAAATTATTTTCTTTTTAATTTCCGTAACCTAATCTGTCGCAACTGTATAGTAGGCTGTGACAGGCACTTGTTTAAATAAGTTATAAAAATACTTGCCAAATGACAGATTAGGTTAATGAAAGCGTTTAGTTTATCTATTTTTATTAAAGTAAAAATTATATGTTTTTAACACGTTGAGTACCTACCAACAATGCTTTAAGGAGTTTTTTTTTAAATAAAAATTATTGAACATTATTCAAGAGCAGAAAAATTAGATATAATTCGTTGTCGACGTCCAGAGTCAAATTATTTTTAGTTGGCTTAAAAACAAAAGAAAGTTGATTAATACGAGATGAATTTGCCCTTATTCTTATTGATGATGGGGTTTTAAGTCCGAAACGTATGATTAAGATTAAGATTATTAAGATATCCGTTCAAAAAACAAAGTTAATAATGGTTTTGATAAAGCGAAACGTCGGATTAAAAGTCTACCATCTTGTAGAGAAAAAAAATAGTAATAAGGTAAACTGTAATAATTTAACATAATATCTCTTTTTATAGAGTCAGAAAATAACAACAAAATCGCGAAAATTCGATTTTGCCCAAACATCTTCGGAAGGATTTTAAATTTGAAAACACAGTGTTGCAAAATTTAGTAGAACGCAACTTTTTTCTAATTGAACTATCTCAGTATTTCCTATAGTTTACGAGGTGCCTGAAGAGTGAATCCTTATCTGGGACACCCTGTATAAATATAAATAAATAGATAAATAAATTGTAAAATGAATATTGACATGGACATTATTTTTATCACGATTATTTATCTTTGGCTTTTGTTCCATAATATTTCGCGATGAGACTAAATGCTGAGCATCATGAGGTGATATTAAATGTGGCAGAGGCTCACCCCGAAATTATTACAAATAGATTTGTTGGTCTAAATTCTCGAAAAGCAAATAACAATTTATGTCAAATTTTAACAAACAATTTAAACTCTTTGGGATATGGAACTTTCTGTTTTTATCAAAGATGTTTTTACAGCTTTACAGATATAATAAACAGCTATTATTTCCCAAGAATTCCAAATCAAGTTCAAAAAATATGACCCCAAAAAAATTGATCGGGTCGGTATTATTAATAAAGGATAGATATATATCGGTTTATTTCCATCTCCATCGTACACACACAAGTGACACCTACATCACAGGAGCAGCAAAGAAGCGACTGCAGGAGCAGCCATTTATCTCTTTCTGGCGATGGAATATGTGAACACAATAAACTTGGCGACATTTCCTAAGCGACATCACCATGTCACTCCAGTTTTAACGTATCTAAATTTAAAACGAAAATTAGTACTTTTTCACATGTAATATAGGCCAAAATCCTTGTGAAAATACCCTATGATGCTGTTGCAAACGTCTATTTTAAAAAGGAACGTTCTATATTGAATGTTCTCCGCCGCTCGACACTGTTCCGTAGGTAAGTTGTATCCCAATTTAATAAAACCAAACTAATACCGAAACGGTAGACAGCTCACCAAAATGTCCGGCCATTCGCAGCAGTTGGAGGATTCTTATACCGCTTGTCCATGCCCGCTTGGTCCGACGCTTTGCCATTTCAACTTCAACTTCAACGTTGCAGCTTTAGTAATTATATTGGCGACCACCAAGCCTAAATAAAATAAATAATTTCTTTATTGACCGCTAAGAAAAAAGATATACGAGTCAAACGAAGCAATATGCACCTGATAAAAGTAATAATATCCCTGTAGTTCAGTGCTACTTGATTAAAATTTGCGATTTTGATCTGAAATCCGATAAGGCACTATGCTGGTTAATTATAGCACGAAAAATCTGGCATTGAGAAAGACTCACTTTTGATTTATAGGGTGCTGGTAAAAAAAGTGGTAATTTTGTCTCTATTTGCTGGTATAAAGTATCTACTAGTTTTAAACAGTAGAATTGTGTAGAACTGCCTAGTTATAGTGAAGGTGAATTTAGTGCAATCAGTAGCGCAACCAGAAAATATGCCATAGTCTATTTCAGAAAGGTTTAGAGTAATAAAATGGGAAATTCCATCCAGTTCGGCTTAATTTCGGTGTCGGCCATAGGCGCACATGGAAGCTGAGAGAGATTTTTAAAAGAAGGTTTGCTAACCTTTCAGTCATTCAATACGGGAGATTACTACGAGGAGATGAATTCAAATGTTTTTGAGGATTATTTTGTTGAATTTTTAAAATACCTTCCAGCTGATTCAGCAGTAGTTATGGATAACGCAAGCTGTCATTCACGATGCACAACGAAGACTTCAACTTCTTCTTGAAGAAAACAAGAAATTATCGACTGGTTAACCACCAAAAGTATTGAATTTGAAGATAATTTGATAAAGAAGGAACTATTAGCTATAGCAAATTTACACAAACATCGTTTTATGAAATATGCCGTGTAAGATATAGCTGAAAAGTATAGTGTAACTATGCTGCACACACCGCCATATCATTGCGAATTAAATCTTGTAGAACTTATATGGGCGCAAGTGAAAGAATTTGTAGTAAGACACAACATGACATTCAAAATTAAAGATGTTAGGCTACTGTTTCATCAAGCCATTAAGGAAGTGACACCAGAGAGCAACAAATATTTTCATGCTGTACCTGGAATGATTTAGTTTTCACACCCTCCTCGGGATTTTTTTCATTCCTTTAAAATAGTTTTGAGATTGTATTACACTTACCCTATATAATATGACTAATCATGTAACTTTTGTATTTGCCTAAGTTATTAGGATCCCATAAACTAAACATGTGACTTCAAAAAGATCATGACCTAATAAATATATTGTGCAGAGAACGTAAAATTTTAAAGCTGTATAAACGACAACAAAATATTATAGAGCAATATTGCTATTACCAACCATATCGACATAAAGTAATAATACGCTGTTGGGTCACTTAAATGCCCAGCAGGAGAATAATTATTAATTCTATTTTCTCCTGCAAAAAAGGTCAAGGGCACTTCTCGAGAAAAGCAATATATGTCGCGCACGTACCAACATATATACACTTTTTATAGAAGTTTTGTTAGATGCGGGCAAGGTACCAAATAAAAACAATGCAAGTTGACTTCTCTCGCAGTACACAATGCATTATTACCCAAAGGTGCAGGGTGTCACTTTTCACTTAACACATGTCGGCTGTCTACTTGCACCAACAGGGGCGTAACTTCAAGTAGCTACTGCTAAAGATAAAAAAAAATTGTAACGAATACAGTGACATAAAAATAACTAATCAACTGATTCTGGTCCCAAGACAATAAATATATTTGGTTATCAATTATCATCATAAAATGGTATTTACACCTAAAGCAGATGATTGGGCGATAGGTCAATGTGCTTCTGTGGAATCGGCAAAGTCAATTAGACGATCTTGTTACTTTTAGTGATCTGTAATATCTTGTGAAAATGAAGTGCAGGCCCTTGATTGGATGGTTAAAGACGGCGGTAGAACAGGTTTCTTGTATTGTAGTTTGGTAGCTAATTGTGTGCCCCTATCTTATTAGAAAATATTTGTTCTTTTTACAAGGTCCAATAGGCTTCCATCAAATGTGTCATGCGGAAGATTGTCACAAAGTTAAATTTCTCCAAAGATTTTAAATTTGCTGTTGGTTAGTGCTTCTTAGGTCTTAAGGACCCTAGAAGCCAAGAAGTATCTGTAGTGATCTGTAATATTGGCGCTTACTGCCTAGGTGCATCTAAGTATGTTTATTTATTTCTTGGCAAGGGATACAAGTGAATTCGTGACCAACGCCGACATTTTCCTCATATAATATGTAAGGTTTTGACATCCTCGCCGTAATAATGACTTCGTTGTAAATTCTTATTCGTTGTATGTATTTTCGTAAGTGACAAATGTCTGTTAACTAGCCAGTCACTTGTTTTCTCTGGATGAGCGTTCAAGGTAGTATTCCAGTAGATAGTTTTTTTTAAAGGGGTTTCCTATTGTAGCCTTAGCATGTGCTTGACCATAGAGATACATGTAGGTATTGTAGTAAGTGTCTGTCTAATGTTGTCTAAGTTGCCTGTGTCGATATACCAGGACGGATTAGGGTCCCTGAACTTTTCATCAGATCCAGCTCTCGCGCTGTATAGATTAAAAACGAATTAAAATAATTTGGTGTATAAGCAGTTCTTGCTATGTAATGTGGTGTTTGAGTGCTGCAACGGTTCATCTTAGAGAAAATGGTTCTTACAGCGCCATTCCAAAGCTACAGCCTGTCAAAATTTAAAAATGCCATATTTTAAACGTCAATATAATATGATATAATGTGGAATGTTATAGGGAATTAAGAAATACATACATTTAAAAACAGTATGTTGAATATATCCTAACTATTTGGGACCTTTTGTATAATTTAAAATAATTTTAAATTGTAGATCTAATGAATCCTTATAACTTTGTTTTTTTTTGAAAAAGTTAAGTAAAGAGTTTAGATGCTATGGAATTTTGCGTTGAGAGAGGGCATCCCTGTATAATATAGGTTTGATAATTGGTGACAGTTTTGCGCATCTTTGCTGTCTTAATATCGAATTTGTCGAATGCTAAAGATATGTTTCTTATATTTTCCTCAAAGTGCCTTAATTTTATAAGAATAAATGAGCACCACGCCCCTGTTGCCCTATATTTATATAGGTAGACTTACCCTTAAGTTTAATTGCAAACGTTATGGTTTACGTATGGTCAGTACCTAAACATGTTACTGTTTTAGTTTAATGCTTGAGACCGATTCGTAATCCAAGACTGAGGCACGTAAGTCATAAATGGTGTAAAGGTAAATATTTTGGAGTGCTACTTGGTGGGTGGTGGGTATTTTTAGTCTAATTACTGCGCGGGAGTTTTTATGTAATGGAACTTTATGTACGAAATTGCAGGTGAACCTTACTTTTTTAACTGTTGCAAAGTAACCGATATCGGGTTGCCATGGAGCGCCAGAGGTACTGGCAACTTATTTTCAACCATTAAAAACAGTGTCGCATTTTTATGGATTCATTAAAGTAATTATGCAGGCACTTTGTGGAACGAATTTAAGTAAAAGTTATTTTAATTAGTCTATTTAATGATGATCTGTCGTGGTTGAAGTTTCTTAGGTGCAAAGCAGACTAATAGTAACAGAAAGTGTTGACATTTTACGTTTCTCGTTATGGGGATCAAAAAAGGAAACTTTTTTATTTGAAACTTTTTGCTGTGAAAGTTTTCGTTTTTGAGATATTTGTGGTTTAAGAAGTGAAAAAAATATATCTTTAAATATATATTGTAAATCTATGAAAAATACAACTTTTTGTTTATATACATTTTAGTCGTTTAGTATATGGTTTAGGAGTAAAATGGATTTTCGAAAAATTCCAAAAATCTTGAATATTTGGGCGGTTTTAAAAACTTTGGAAAATATCTCCGTTAGTTGAAATATTAAAGCAAAAGCAAATAAAGCCCTTTTTGTGAAGATCAATAATAGGAAACTTTTTTATTTAAAAGTTTTTGCTGTAAAAGTTTTGGATTCCGAGATATTTGTGGTTTTATGAAATAAAAAAGGAATAAATATATTTTATTGAATATCTCGAAAACGGTAAAAGTTTCGAAAAATATCTTCAAATGAATGTTGTAGATCCTTAGATATTACAACTTTTTGGTTATATGCATTTTAGTCGTAAAGTGTAGGGTTTGGAAATAATATTAGTTAATATGGATTTTGGGAAAATTTCAAAAATCTTAAAATTTTGGACGGTTTTGACAACTTTAATATCCCCGTTAGTTCACAAATTAGAGCAAAAGTGACTAGGACCTAGTATTTAGGTACTAGATTTAATAAAGAACTGCATTATCAGGAAGCCCTCGATGTTGGTTTGGATCAATTGAAAAAGGAATGAAAAAAATACAACCTGGGTAATGAAATAAAATATAAAAATAATAACTTAATTAGTTAACAACAAATATTTCGCAATTTCACTATTTTGTTGCCAAAAGAGTCAAATTTTTCATAAACCTAAATTTTTCCTTCGAGAAAATGTATGTGATAAAACACTCTTTAATTATTTTTATGATTCGTGTTAATTTTTAGAAATATCTTGTTTTAACCCCATTTACATTCAGTAACAATACGGTAAAAGTAAATTTATTGGAGGCTTTTTAACTTTTTCTGTAAGAATACCATAAATATGCTATTCTTGTCGATCGTTGTACGTGATTAACGCCATCTACTCAGGGCATTTGTGAAAACACTCTCAGAAGATTCAGAGACATAAAAATGGGGAAAACATGTTAAATATTTTATTTAGTATAGAAAAATTTATTTAAAAAAATTGTTATTCGTTTTAAAAGCATTCTAAAAATAAAAATTTGTTAAATTAATAGAAAGTTGGTCGCAGTGACAAAATCAGCTTAGGGGGAGGAAAACCCGAGATGGAAAATAATAGGTATATAAAAATATATAATAGAGAGTAGGTCGGTATATAAAAATAACATTTAAAATATAAAGTGTAACTGTATCTTAAAAACTCAGGGGCCCTGAACCCGCCCTTGGCATATCAAAAAAGGTAACCAAGGCAACATCGGACAGGTGGGCGCAACAACAACACCTATCCCCATGGAACAGGATACCCAGGCGCGGGCCACAATAATAGGGAAACCCTCCAAAAATCTATCTATTGGAATGTTGCTTCTAACGTGCACCCAGCCAAAACGGTTGGCCTACTAACACGCCACTGCCACTTAAAAAAACATCTACGTCGAATAGTAATTTACAATGGCCCCACTGAATGCAGACTTTGCGGCGAAGAGGACGAAACGGCCTCACATATTATATATAACTGCGAAGCACTGACCCGAAAAAGATTCAAAATCTTCGGAGGAATCCAATGTGGGGATAACCTCCCGCATGACAAACTTGGTAAGAATTTACTGGACCTTATAAAAGGAACAAATCTTTTCTAGCAAGATAGGGGGACACAATAAGCCACTAGGCTGCAGTGTAAGAAGCTTGGGCCGAACGCCCGACTCCCGCCTTAATCCAACCAACTGTATCCAATAAAAGTGTACTTTTCATAAGACCATACAAGCTAAAGGAAGATGATTTTGTAAACGACCTAAGAAAAAGCAAAAAGATATAATGGAATTTACGAGGATACTTATTTGAACGTACGGAATGATCGCGAATCAACGCAGTTCCCCGGCAAAGAACTGTTTTTTTATTAAACTTTTATTCATCTAGCATCAGGTCATTAGTAGTTGATAGGTTTCATTTCAATTAACACCCACGCAAAGGGCTAATTAATTTTATTATGGTTGAGTATACAGAGTGACCCAGATAAGGATTTTTTGTTGTTGTTACTGGGGTTTTTAATCATTTAACTAAGGCAACTTAGACGGCCACTAAGGTAAAAGTCTGTTATTATTTGTGTCTTAATTGTAATTGGCTAAAATAAAAATAAAAACTTGTTTAACATGTTAAACCATTATTTTGTTATTATTAACTTTTGAAGATAAATACTATTCTTCATTTGGTGGTTTACCAGTCGATAATTTCTTGTTTTCTCCAAGGTACCTGTTAAACGCAAAACGTTATAATTCACTACCTAACTAATCCCTACCCAATATTTCGATTTTGACACGTCAGGCCAGAAAACATACCATTTCTAATCCTCTGAAATTTTACTATTACAAGCAATACTATTTTATCTTAATACCCGTTCTCTAGAATTTTTGGTTAGTCATCATAAATAATTTAATGCACAAAATTTACGAGCGCCTATGGGCGACACCGAAATTGAGCCGAACTGAACGGAATTTACCCATTTTATTACTCTACACCTTTCTGAAATAGACTATAGTTTAAAGTAAATAATTAACAGTAACTAGTATATTACATAACAAGTGATGAAAGGGATACTTTTCAAACGAGGAGATATTTAGCACGAGGCGTCAGCCGAGTGCGGAAATTCTCCGAGTTTTAGAATAATCACTTTCACACGAGTAATGTACTCTATTTTTCCTACGACCACAAAGAATTATTAAAAAAACCTTTAATTTGTGAAAAAAATATTTCAACTCTAGAGCTGAAAATAGTTATTTTCCTAACAAGTGCGCAAAGTGATACTTTTCCGCACGCAAGTACAGTTGGACGAACGACGCGAAGCGGAGTTCGGATAAGTTCTTGCGTGCGGAAAAGCACTTTGCGCACTTGTTAGGAACAACATTTTTCCTACGAGCTTCATATCAGATAACAACAAAAATAAAAATATGATAATTTATTTAACAGTGTTTAAGCCTTTTTATGATTTGATAAAAATAAAAGTGTCGGTGTTTGTAGATTCTTGTGGACATAGAAACTGAGGAAAAATCTGACATCATGTGTCAAAATCGACATGTACATTTATTGTTGCTTGGCAATATTATAATCATTTATCACTATACGAGGTACTTAAAAAATACAGTTTTTTTCGTTTTAAGCTGAAATACAAATATCGGGAATTACGATTAAAAGATAAAAGAGAATACTCTTGCAACGGCTTCTCACATTGCCATAAAATAGTTTACAGCTACTAAAATAAATATAAATATTCCCTACCAAGGAGATTTTTGAATAGTTTTACTTTTCCGCACCCAGTGCGGATAAAAGTCTTATCCGCACTAGTGCGGAAAAGTGTAACTTTGCACACAAAAATGCGTGCGCAAAGTACTACTTTGCGCACGCTCGTAGGAAAAAAATATTTCAACTCTAGAGTATAAATACAAGGCACACTATTTAATTTAAACATATGATGCCAATTTAATAGATCGAAAGATCACAGGTTCCAATTCCATCAGGAGTACTTGACTTTTTTTTATAAAAACATTAAATAAATTATAAAATTATTTTGAATTGAAATCTTTCTTCTTGAATGATTTTTTTTATTTAATCAAGGAAAGATGCATTAAAAATAAATTTAAAAAATTCACCCAACAAGGAAGATTTCAATTCAAAATAATTCTATAAATTATTTAATGTTTTCATTAAAAAAAGTCAAGTGCTCCTGATGGGATTTGAACCTGTGATCTTTCGATTCGTAGGTCATGGCTCTAGTCTCTAGGCTATAGCGACCCATAAACATTTTCTGCTTAGGTTTAATATATGACATTTTCTTCAGCGGGGCTTGTTTTGACTGGTAATAAATTTTCCAGTATATTCTTAACTTTTTTATAATTTCAGATGGCGTATTTTCACACTCTAATTCTGAAACACTCGACAAATACGTGATAAATAAACTAAACTGCTTTCTAAAATTTGTTCTTTTTAATAAATAGGTGTGGTCTGTCAAATTGGCATCATATGCCTAAATTAAATAGTGTGCCTTGTATTTCCACTCTAGAGTTGAAATATTTTCTTTCAACACGCGTGTGATATTCGGCGTTTTCGAGCCAAGTTAACCGTGCCTTTTTTCTCATTTTCATAGGTGGTCGTAGGAAAATTTTATTTAACGTGAAACCATCCAATGACAACGCATTTCTCTATCCATTTTCAAAATTTGTAATACACATGCCATTATCGAAGGTATAAATAAATATTTAACATTAAAAAAATTACTAAAATACTCATTCGCAAAAACAGCTAAATAACTTTTACGATTTAACACGTTCTGAAAATTAATTATTACAGCCCTAATTGTGTAATTGTCGATTCGACAATTATAAAAGAACGGTAAACGCTGTGATAGTAATCGAATTGTGACAATTAAATGACTGGTTGGCAAGTAAATTAAAATATTTAAACTTTTTTTTCTGGATACTTCACAGGTCTTTTTAATTTAACTGCAGAAATTTAATTTTATTGCATTTTAATGTTTGCGGCTGGTACACCAACAGCATTTTTAATAATTAAACCAATTTTAGCAAAAAAAGTGTAGGTTAGTGAAAGTATTTTTAAACTGTTTTAAAATAACGGGGTTGAGAAAAAAAAATTATTATTTTAATGGAGCTGCAAAAAATACCAACATTTAAATGTCAAATATAAGTTAAACAAAGACAGTCATCAATTATAAATTTGTAAGTACGAGGGAAACAGTTAAGAGTTCGCCATTTTTGTTGAAATATGGGTTGAAAATGATACTGAAAAATGAAACCATCAAGACGTAACATTTCTCCACTCGTAATTTTGATTTTTTGAAAATTATCAACCATTCTCCCAACTTTATCTAAATAACTTGGATTTATTTATTTATTTATATGTTAAGGATGCGAACAGAACTAATTGTTCCAAAGAAGTGTCCACTATATTACAATAATTGTATAATAAAGCTAATGTGGTTTTACTTAATTAAAAATTGGAAAATTAAAATTTAAATTGATTATACATCAAAGTGACAGTTATTCGAAAGCTAATTGTATAAAATGCCTTTTTACATTTTTTTTAAAAGTAGAAGTAGTAGTATGAAATATATTAAAAAAGTTACTGTATGTATTAAAAGTATGCTGAAGTGTAACTACTGGTGTGTTTAATTCTAGGTTAGTTCTCATATATGGTAAATTAAATAAAGCTGGATTTCTCAGTTCTCTGCAAGGATAATTGAAGTTTATTTCTGATAGAAGTTCAGGAACATTCAGTGATTTTTCTTCGGTCGGATAAAGCAATTATTTTATAGTTTAATCTCCAAATTTCCACTGTACAGTGGGCCTTAAAAGCAATATTTTTGAGAAATTTGTTTTGTACAGATTCTAGTCTGTTTATATATATGACATATTTGGGATTCTAGATGACGGAAGCAAAAGAAAGTTTACTATGAACGAAAGCGTAGTAAAGTGAGATCATCATTTGGGGGGTTTTGAAAGTCTTTGCAGCTTCTATAAAATTAAGCCTAACATTTTGTTTGACTCTGATTGACTCTAATAATTTTATTGAAATGAGCTTGAAATAATTATTTGGAGTCCAAGATGACACCTAGGTTTCTTATTTGATTTACCCTTTTTAGTGTAGAGTTTTTAATGTTGTATGAGTAATATTATTGTTTTTAGTAAACGTTATAGAACAGCATTTTTTTATGATTAAATACAAGCTATTGTTAGTGCAATAATCTACCAGACGATTCAGGTCCAGCTGAATTTTTAGGCAGTCATCCAGGTATTCTTATAGAGCGATACATTTTTAAGTCATCAGCATAGACCAAAAATTGTGTGTAATGAAAACATTGTTTGATGTCGTTAATGTAGATTATAAAAAATAAAGGACCTATATGAGATGAAATGATGGTAGTATGCTTTTCTCTCCTACTTCTATGGAAGTTCTTTAACACTTTTATTTAATTAATTAATTTCCTTAAAAGCTCTATGAGGGTGTCACTGACAATTTCCTAATATCTATTTCAATATAAACTATACTTTTCCTGAAGATGAACGTTTCTACGTTCGAAACATGTAGAGTAATAGTAGTTTGTACAACAAGGGTGGATATGATGTCTATATCACACGAGAAAGTAAATTGAGCACGACGCCGTAGGCGGAGTGCTCAAACTTTCGAGTGCGATATAGAAAATCCACTCGAGTTGAACAGTATATTTTTTCTACGACCAAAATTACAAACCTTATGCTAAAAAATGTAAAAAAAAGTTTGCAGGTTGCCGGGCTCGAACTCACGACCATTGGATCTATAGTAAAACGCTCTACCGTCTCGACTATCAAAGCGTTTAGTTAATTATGGTAAAACCAACTGAATAATGATGCTACATGAAATTAATTAACTATGCACATTCAGCAGGTTGCATTATTGATAAATCTATTATAAATTAGTATAGATTTTGTTATATTGAACGAATTAATAACATATTGTACCATATACATTTAAATTATATAATTTAGTGTCTTGAAAAAGAAGGCGGAGCCTCAGTAAAAATAATATACTGTGATTGGTCCGTTCTTTTAAGAACAACAATGGCTTCTCTGTAATTGACTACTGTGATTGGTCAGTTTCATAACCTAAGGATTGTTATGAAATTTTGCCGCACAGTTAACTGGAATAGCCTACTTTACTCGCCACTTAAGTGTAAAGGAAACAGCAAATTTCCATGTGGGAGTAGAAAAAAATAAATACTTTTCCTTGAAATATATCCTAGTGAAGGTTGACTGAATATTTTTTCTCCCCATTTAACTTGCCACTTCACTTCAAGTATGGACTACTTCTTCAAAATATATGGTACCTAATACAAGATAAATCAAATTCATATCTTTTGTCTTTAACTAAAATAGATTCTCATGCTTATCTAGCGTATTCATTTTAGCATTTTCCCATAATATTAATGACGTTGATCACCGGTTCTAATTAAAGGTACCTGTATATATAATATGCATAAATTAAGAAATATATTAATGAATGATTAATCTTCCATTTAATTTATAAGGCATATCAATTAAATGGAATATATTAATTTAAACGGGAACCATCAATGATCTTGCTAAACTCAAAAGTAGAATGTAGTCCCTGGGCCAATGCTGAAAATTTACTACCTTTCTGTCAATCATGATGTTTTTTTTCTACTTCTACAGGTATATTTTCTGTTTTATTTACAATCTACTGAATAGATAATTGAACTGAATACAAGTTAACTGAAAATATATAATTTCATATCCACTCATCACTATAAAAATTGTATTGTTATCGGTTAAAATACATTGACGACCCACGGTCAAAATATGGAACTTACTGGGGAACCGATGACAGCGGTGGGTAATTACAAAAAAAAATATTTTTTACGGGTTGTAGGGCTTTTATAGATAATTTTTTTCGCACTCAAAATTTTTCAAAATGTTGTCCAGTACACTGGAATCAACGAAATAAATCAGTCGAGCCTGAGGGTCCTCGCCAAATTCTAAACACATTTAAATGCGTTAAACTAGGTGTCCAGTAAACTGAACGAGGTCTACACGGAAAGAACAACATGTCCAGTAAACTGGACTGGGTCTCCACGGAAAAAACAACCCAGTCCAGTATACTGGACGTTGGTTGTCAATGTGTTAACAATAAAACATTGTGAAGCAAAGCAAATTATTGTTGTATTATCTTGAATTTTTATTGTTATATAATATTAAAAAAATATATCACACGATAACCGTTACAATTTTTTGTTAAATTACCTTATCAGAAAAGTACTTACGATATAATCGTATACTATCGTTCTACTTTGAAACCAGGACTAACCAATACGTCAATAAAAAATATGGGTTATTGTTTTTAAGAATTGTAATCCATCATAAAATCCATTCTTAGCCTTACTTCAGTTAGATTTATATCAGGCTAATACGTCAAGAGTTCGTTGGTGATTTTGGCTTACAGGAGACGCCTCCAAATGGATATTTTTCTTCATATGTATTTTCTTTATTATGTAGGGCTAAAAGGGTTGTATGGAAGTAGATAAACTGAACCAAAGTATTATTTGTAATTAAACCACAGTAAATATTATTTAATAATTATTGTAATCATGTATCATTTTACTTAAAAATGACATATAAATCCACTTTTAACGTTTAATTTGATAAGCACATTTAAGATATGAAATAAATTCAACAGTGACATCAGATTCAGGTAAATTGTAAATATTGTATTTTTCAAATGGGTTTCTAAAATATGGACACTTCAATCAAAAGGTAATAAATCCATTATTCTTTTAAACAAATCGTGGTTTCTTTTAAAGTGTAATAACTGTGTCTTCTGGTAATAACGTATTTGTAGTTAAATTTATACGTGATTTAAATAGCAGTAGCTAGGTTGTGGTACCTGTTTAAGAACAAATAGATAAATTATTAGATTCGCTCGTTGTTCTCCTGACTTTATGTTGGCCTTGGATGTGACTGTAAATAGTACCATTAGGTTGGGTTAGGTTACGTTAGAGCGGCAGACCTTTGGCTCTGACCAAACAGTCTCACGTAGCCCTATTAGGTTCGTTGTGATACCACACGTGTTCCGTAGAACCCACCTTCATCAGATCTCTGATGGTTATTGCGGCGTACTCCGCAGAAGGATTATAACAACTCATTTAAACCAGCCACTACTATTCAGAAACCTGCTCAGTACACCAAATGCGTATAGATTTTGTTATATTGAACAAAATAATAACATATTGTACCATATACATTTAAATTATATAATTCAGTGTCTTGAAAAAGAAGGCGGAGCCTCAGCAAAAATAATATACTGTGATTGGTCAGTACTTTTAAAAACAACAATGGCTTCTCTGTAATTGACTACTGTGATTGGTCAGTTTCATAACCTAACTAGGATAGTTATGGAATTTTGCCGCACAGTTAACTACAACGCAACAGTAAATCTAAAATTGGTGGTAGACTAACTTTTAAAATCTTCATCTTCATATTGGTGTATACCACCTATGCGCTAAGCTACTAAGAGACCCAATTTGTCCATCATTTTCAGGATACATTAGGGCAAATCTAAAAGGTTGAAAATATGTCTGAAATTTTAAATTGAATAAAAAACATTAAAAACGGGTAAACTGTAACTCCAAAGAGGTGTTTTTTCATTATCCAAAATTTTAAATAATCATCAAAAACAATTTAACGGCGATTAGTGGAACACAAAACGAAATTGGGTTAGTTTAGAAGTTTTTAAAAAAGAATTAAGTTCAATTATGAAAATTAATGGTTTTTTATAAACCGCCATAGAAGTTACGTATACACATGCTTTCTATCACAACCCTTACAAGCACTTGTTATATAAGTACAGGCTCCTGTACCTTACCTTGTGTCTTCTATAGCTCACTTATTAATTAAATTAGGATTTTGATATTTTGCAGACTTTACCTGTATCCTAGGGCGCATTTCAGGAAAATATTTTTGTTTACACGGGGTGTTCCAAAAAAGTGTGAGGTCATAAGAATTTATTTTTTTAGATTACATGCCATAAATATTCTTAGGTTCTTAATAAACAGTCTCGTTAACCAAGTTTGATTAATACGAATTGTGCAGGGTGTCCAAACTTTAGTGTCAAACTTTTTACACTTTAAATCAATATATTTCTCTTATTTTAGATTGGAACCCCTGTATATTATTATGTCATTCGATGCTGAATTAAAAATCACACATTTATCCCAATTACGACCCTATCGCAATTTTTAACACATCAGAACTTATTTGCAGAAAACTCATCAACTCATATCAACTATTCTAACAATCATTATTATGAATAAATATCAAGGGTGGCTTTAAAAACCAATTTATTGGTATTAATGTTTACTTAAGTGACAAAAATAATTCTTTTCGCATGCTCCTAATATGAAAATCATATCTACGAGCTCTTCTTGGTTGTATTCCATCACAAAAATAGTATAGCTTAAATAATTAAAAATAATCTAACAATATTTGAAACTATATAATAACTAAAATCAAAATGGGCATCAATCACTTTATCAAACTTTAATACCAATAAATTGTATCAAACCACCTTCGATATTTATTTATAAATGACTGGTGGAATAGTTGATAAAATGAGTTTTCTGCAAATAAGTCTTGATGCTTTAGAAATTGCGATAGGGTTGTACCCCCTAATGCAAATCTTAACAGTTGTTTAGATGATCTAGAAAATTCCTTGATACACTTTATTCCTTCCTGCGATCACATTCTTTTTGGAGGCGATCTTAACATTGATGTTTCAGATACGAGAAACCCCGGAAGTATTCTTCTCAATCGATTGTTTGGCAAGTATAAGCTGTCACAAATAGTGACTGCGCCGACGCGGATTACTCAGAATAAAAATAGTCTCATTGATCTTATTGTGACATCGACGCCGGAGCTTTCTAAGGATGTACAGGTAATTAACATGGATAATGTTTCAGATCACTGTTTAGTATATACGGAGATGTATTTGCAGAAAATAAGTGTACCTGTATCGTATCATACGTACCGAGACTATTCTTCGTTTACTTTTATTAATTTCCTTAATGACTTGTTTAGGGTTGATTGGAATATGTTGTTGAGTATGACCGATGTAGATGATATGATTGTTTTTTTAATGAAAATATTAGAAATGTGTTTGATGTTCATGCTCCGCTGAAAACCTCAAGATTTACAAAGCCAGCGGCTCCTTGGATAACAGATAATGTCAGGTTTATGATGAGGCTCCGCCAAAGAGCTCTAACAAAATATAAAAGACTTAAAACTGAGGCGACTCTATCATATTATAAACAACTTCGTAACTTAATTACCACTACTATACGTAATGAGAAGAAAGCGTACCTACATCACAAATTCCGAACCGATCCAAAGGCTTTTTGGAAAACTTTGAGACAGCTTAACATTGGTAGGCATTCTCAAGCGGATGCACAGTTAAATGATACTATGACTGCTTCTGGGCTCAATGCTTTTTTTGTTGACAGTGTCCCCAAGGTTACAGTTGATTCTGGTAAATTTATAGATGAAAATTATATTAACAAAAGACTACCTAATATAAAAAATGAATTTAAATTTTCTGAAGTAGGGGAGGAGTGTGTGGAAAGAGTAATTGCTAGTATTAAAAGTACGGCTATGGGTGCTGATGGGATTGACCTCAAAATGCTTTCGTTAATCACTCCATATCTTACATCATATTTAACGTTTATTATTAACTATTCTATTAAAACCTGCAAATTTCCTACCGAATGGAAAAGCGCCAACATCATCCCGGTACCGAAAAATAGCACCCCCACGGAGATGTCGCATTATCGTCCAGTCAGCATCCTGCCTACCTTATCGAAAATACTGGAGAAAGTTATGAATGACCAATTAAAGGAATACGTGGCAGCTAACCAAATAATACCTATCACGCAGTCGGGGTTCCGAGCGCAGCACAGCACATCAACGGCACTGTTGCATGTAAGTGATCAAGTTTTTAGAAGTCTTGATAAAGGCAACATGACGGCTTTAGTGCTGTTGGACTACAGCAAAGCGTTTGATACCCTTGACCATTCAGTTCTTTGTTCTAAACTTAAATATCTTGGACTACATGACGCTGCGCTAGATCTAGTAAATAATTATTTATTGTGTAGAAAACAGAGAGTGTGTGTTGGGTCGGACGTTTCAGAATATGTGAATATTAAGAGGGGAGTTCCACAGGGGAGTATTCTGGGACCGCTCTTGTTTACTTTATATACCTGTGATTTCCACAAATTTTTGAAGGTTTGTTCGTCTCATCAATATGCCGATGATAAGCAAATTTATTTATCATTTCCACACACACAAGCTTTAACAGCCATGGATGCTATTAACGCTGACTTGGCAGCGATTTCGGAGATTTCCAAATTACATAAATTGGTCTTAAACGGGACAAAATCTAAGTTACTTGTCTTTGGTTCATCTGAGTTAAATAATTTTCACGTTGAAATTGAAGGTACGATATTAGTTCCTTCAGATTGCGAGAGAAATTTGGGTGTTTTTTTGGATAGGCAGCTTCGATTTGACGCACATGTTTCTAATATAATTCAGAGAGCGTATTACAAGTTAAAACTTTTATATATGCATAAAGACATTTTAACAACTGATGTCAAGCTAAGACTCAGCGACTCCCTAATATTATCGTTGGTTTCATACGCCGACGTTGTTTTTTGGCCAGCTCTTACCCAGAGAGAAAAAAATAGTCTCCAAAAACTTCAATATGATCATGTCACACCGTTACTGCAAGCTTCTGGATGGCTGAAAATGGATGAACGTTTTTTTCTGCACTTATCTACGCTTACCCATAAAATAATTAAGAGTGGATCACCAGAATATCTTCACGAGAAGCTCGTTGTAGGTGCTACCATACATGGGCGAGAAACGCGACACTGTCAAAGATTTATTATCCCCCAACATCGAACTGCTCAATTTCAGGGATCTTTTAGTTACAATGCGGCCAAAGTGTACAATGCTCTACCGGCTGATGTAAAATCCCTTAACGCTATTGCGGGCTTTAAGAAGGCTGTCAAAAAAATTATTATAAATAAAAGAACTTAGCCGCTGTTTCTTGCATTTTTTTTTGCATTATTATCGTGTATCTAACATAGCGTAATAATGATATTATGTATAATGCTAATAATTAGTGGATTAATAAATTAATTTTATACTATATTTAGAATAGGCCACATTTATGTTATCATCTTTTTAAATATTTTGATTTAATATCTATTTAAATTTTAGTTCTGTAGATTATAAGACGGTTAGATAGAGTAGCTGAGCTAAATCTCGCCGTCTATTTGTTATAATGTTTGTATTTTTTTATTTTAACATGAAATAAAAAGACATTTATTATTATTATTATTATTATTATTATTATTATTATTATTAATTAGGATAAATGTTTGATTTTTAATTCTGCATAGAATGACATAATAATATACAGAGATTCCAATTTGAGATAAGAAAAATAAATGGCTTTAAAGTTTGACACTAAACTTTGGACACCCTGTACAATTCGTGATAATTAAACTTGATTGACGAGACTGTTTGACCTATTTTATTAAGTACCGTTGTATTATGTATTATTTTTTATTAATTTTTAAAACCAGTTTTTATTTTTTTTTTCGCCTATAATACTGAACCGATTTCATTACAATTTTAGGGGTATGAAGGCAACTATAAAAACATTCAAATAAGTAAGAATATGTAGCATGTAGTCTAAAAAAATAGATCCTTATGACGTCACACTTTTTTGGAACACCTTGTATAAACAAAAATATTTTCCTGAAATGCGCCTTAGGATACAAGTAAAGTCTGCAAAATATCAAAATCCTAACTTAATTAATAAGTGAGCTATAGAATACGGGAGGTGAGGTGTAGGACCCTATATGTGATAGGTACCTATAAATCCAAAAATTGTACAACAATAAACATTGTAATAACATAGGAAAACAAATAAAATAAATTGGGAGTTCAGTTTTAACTAAAATAATACCTGCAAATAATATACCTCTACTTTATTACCCATCTTTCAAAAAGACCGCACAATTGAATATAAAACACATTAGCAGTATCATTCCAAAAAAATTGTAAACATTAAAACGATCACAACTCTGCAATTTCGACGATGGATGTCTTTGCCCACTATAATTTTAAAAGAAAGAGAAAAAATTACGAGGTATAAAAATAATTGCCCCAAATTTCTGCTAGACTGTCCCAAAATTAAATGTCGTTTGCGAAATAGTTGGATTTGTTTCTTATAGTTAAACCCTAATGACATACTCACTGATGGATTTTTGTGAAAATGTGAAGCCATTAGAAAGGAATCAATGGATCTGGTTTAATCATTTACAAAGAAGGGAATGGGTGGATATGTGCTTGTCTTTAAGCAAAAGCGGGGACTGTTTCTTCTATTTGATGAAAGAAAAATGCTCTATTAATTCCGTATCTCGAAAATTATATTACTCCATTTTAGATGTAAAGGTCGTTTAATATAACGTTATAGAAAAGCAGGTAGTAGGCCGATAGGTGTAAAATCATACCTGAAATACAGAATGGATTTTTGCTTAAATTGAAATATATTTTACTACTAAATTTGTAACACAATGTAATAATCTACTGTAAAATATAAATTTCTAAAGCTAAACAAAATTAAAGACCAAAAACTGTTTTTGTGCTTACTGTTTGGTTCTTACAGTTCTTACACACACTCCGTGATCCCAGTTCCTTGCACTGATTTGTGTAGGTCGACTGGGGAGAGGGTAAGGATGTCCTCTGGTTCCAGTTTTGGTTGCCCGAGTATTTGTTGCCTCTTCCGATTAAGCGACTGCTGTACAGTTTCCCTGTCTTGTCCGCATAATCTACACTTAAGGTCTCTATTGTAAAGTTGTATTCTGTGCAGATGGTTATTGACAGCCATGTGTCTTGTTAGAATTCTTGTCATGGTTCCTGTTCATTTGAAGCAATTGTTTTGTAAGCCTTGGGTCTGGATCCCCAATGAATCTTCTGCTGTGTTGTAATCCCTGTCTGTTGCTCCTGTGGATTTTGTGTTCACTCCAGATCAATCGCTTTATAGCATCTGTACTATGCACCTTGGTACTGCAAGTGCTGATTCTGGACCAATGAATGCATTTTGTGAGCCTTTCCTTGCACGTTTTTTCATTTCCTGTAATACCTTCGTATCTTGGTATCCACTGCAGTATTAAGTACTTTATTTACTTTTGCCAGGGAATCCACTTCCTCTTGATATTCCCATACCAGGCTTAAAATTACGCATTATGCATATTAGTGATCTAAGGGCTGCTCCACTGTCAGAATATATATGAATCCGCTTATTGAGGTAAGCCCTCCTATTGTTTTTGTACTCACATTGCAATATGGCGTATATTTCTGCTTGGAACACTGTGGGAGACTTTCCCAGAGAGAAAAACGCATTTTTCTTCGGTTTTACTCCGTGTATCTCCGCTCCGGTACCCTCTTTGATTTTGGAGCCGTCTATGTACCAGATTATTGCTTCAGGAGTAGTTTTTGGTGTTTTATTTTTCCATACGTTTCGTTCGAATGACCTTAGTATTTAACCTATTGGTGAGATGAAATGAGGTAGTCCACATTCGCAGGGGATCATGTAGGCACAGTTTTATTCTTAAGCCAAAAATACTTTGTTGGGCGGCAATATATTGACTATAAATATCAATATATTATAAGGTTGACCACACGTTAAGCCCCAATATACTTATTCAAATTAACTCTACGCATTTCCTCAATAAACAATGAGTTTGAACCACCGTTAGACGAAATTTCTGTTTTTTCACTTTTAAGATCCAAATACGTCTTAGCTTCTAGCAAAATTCAAGTTAACCCAAAATATCACCTCTTTTATCTCTCCTAGTTCCCGTTGATAACCTTTGTTAATCTGTTTCCGACTCTAATTTACCTTTGAATAACATCCGACCTTGCTTTTTACAACTCTGTTAAAGTGATAATCTGCCCGAAATAAAACAGTAGATCTTTTGTATGTGCAGATCCGCTATTTAAAATCTAAAAATCACTTTGTGTACTTTGTTTATTTGTATGTACCGGAAGCAACCCCCAGATAATACTAAATAGAAACGGCACAAGCCAAAAGATTTAAAGATACAATTTAACACTAGTTAACAATTAAAAGGAACATGGTGGTAACAGAATGGTTACGGTTCGAAATTTTCAAATCTTGTCCTATTATGGACGATGTCACGCCTTTACTCTGGCTCTTTTAATTTTTGACATAGTTTATAGCTTCTTAGAAAATAGAAATGGGTGTTTCGTTGTACTTTTAACCATTGAAACCTGAATAATATCTGTTCTTTTTATTTTTAGATGCATCAGTCATCGTGAAAAAATAATGCCTCAAGACCGACCCGACAGCTAGATGCATACTTCGGGAGAAGAATGATGTTTTAAATGCTTCATCATCTAGTTAAAGTTTACTTTAAGAGTATTAAAAAATAATTAGAAGTTCCGAGATTACGCACTGTAGTTAATGTACAAATAATGAACTCGAGTGTATTAACTTGCAGAGGTGAAACGATTAGAGCGAAAGGCGAATGTGGCAAAAAAAGAAATTTAGTAAAGTAATGTGTGTCATAAAATTTTCTAGCAAATTTTTACATGGAAGTGTTACAGAGCAAAAGAAAACTTGTACATTTAAGTCAATTTCAGAAAGATTTAAAGTAATAAAGTTGGAAATTCCTTCCAGTTCGGCTCAATTTCGGTGTCAACCATAGGCGTAGATAATTTTTGTGCATTAAATTATTTATGATGACTAACCAAAAATTCTAGAGAACGGGCATTAAGATAAAATAGTATTGTTTGTAATATTAAAAGTTCAAAACCAAAAAAAAAAGAAGATAATTTGAAAAAGAATGAACTATAAGCTATAGCAAATTTACACAAACATCGTTTTATGAAATATGCCGTGGAGGATATAGCTGAAAAACATAGTGTAACTGTGCTGCGCACACCGCCATATCTTCGCGAACTAAATCCTATAGAACTTATATGGGCGCAAGTGAAAGGATTTGTAGCAAGACACAACATGATATTTAAAATGAAAAACGTTAAGCTACTGTTTTATCAAGCCATTAAGGAAGTGACACCAGAGAACTAACGAAAAGCAGTCCATCATGTCATTAAGAAGAGGTTAAAATGTGGGATCTTGACCACCTGATCGTTGGGACCGTCGACCCGGTAATTATAACATCAAGAGGAGATAACAGTGTTTCAGATGACGAAGAATATTATGATTTTTTATAATTTAATTTCTGTATAATGTATTTTTTTTATTTTGTATTTTTTTTTATAATGTTTAATAAAAAATAAGTGTCTAATCTAATACTTTGTACAAAATGCACGCCTTTGTCACACCATTCTTAGTGTTTGTAAATAGATAACAAGGCAAAACCCATAAATTAACCCAAACCCGGGTGGTACTACCTGCACTTGATGAAAATAAAAAATTTTGCAATGAAATCAATTTCAAATAATGAAAGTGGCTTAAATATTCGTTGGGTCACTCTGTAGTCACTTTGCATACCTAATTAGCTTTTATTACTCTACACCTTTCTGAAATAGACTATAGTTTTCTAAAATGTTTGAAGTAATGGGAAATGAGAACCATACTATATCATATTTTTAATTAAAATACAGTTTCGGCTAGATTGGTACACGGAGAGAAAGGTATATTGCAACGTGTAAAAAATATAATAATATTTATTATAATTTCTCGTAGAATATAAAACCATAATCAAGTATAATATCGTTTAAAATAATATTATATTTCATTTAGTGACGGGTATTACTTTTGGCAATATAAATGTTAATATTACTCTGTATTTTTTACTCTCCCATAGGATTCCATCACATTGAAATAGTTTTTTAAAACGTTAAATGTTTCTTGACCAACACTGTATAATTATAAAATAATTATGTACTTATATGAAATTTTAATACATTCTTTTTGGTTTTCCGTTTTATTTACAATTTCACGCTCCACCAACTTACAAACATGATGAATCGCATAATTTATGACAAGAATCTTTACCAAAGATATATGATTGATTCTACCTGTCTTTTATTATTTTTTAATGAAATAATTTATAAATAAATGATCATTATTGATCATTATATCTTTCACCGAAATATTGCTACCGTACTTTAAGCCAATATTAATGTTATCAGCTTTTATAAGAACAATTATAATATGGTATATTAAAATTCTTTATCTGGATCCTCCCTTAAAACATTTTTTAAATTTAATTTGAAAATTATTGATTTCGTGACGTTCCATGCATTCTTAACTAAACTAAATTTCGGACATATTTTTTTTATTGTACGTATGTCCACTCCGGGAATCGAACCCGGGTCGCCACGGTCAAATACCAATAACTCACCTCTGAGCCGCCACCGCGGTTATAAGAAATATTGTTAAAATTTTTAGAATAAAGATCTGATAATATCATTATTAAAAATACAAATTTTTAGGCATTCTCTAGGCAGATTTATTTATTTTTTGTTATCAACTGACCATAAGGCGCCTTTTATCAGATATTTTTTATCAAGTTAAAAAATGATCATTAATTAACCTAAAAAAAACTTAATCACCAAGTAAACCTCACTAATGACTTTGTAGTCATCAATTTGTAAAAAAAATATTAAATTGTTTTCTATTAGCTCGACTCAAAAACTATTATCGGCGGGTTCAACCCTTTGTTGGATTAAATTTAATAAACGCATCTAGACGGGTTTTCTACCACAATTTAATTAGCTCTAAAATGGTCTATTGCCGATAAGAACTGCGGCTAGACAATAGAGAAAAAATTTCGATGTTCCGCATTATACCAATCGAAATTTTACTAAAATATAAGTACCTACAGTGGTAGTTTGTACAACAAGAGTGGATCGATAATATCTATATCGCACGAGGAAATAAATTGGCCACAATGTCGTAGACAGAGGGCTTACAGAGCAATATGAACAGTCCGCTCGAGTTTTACAGTATATTTCTTCTAAGTCTCAACTTCCGAACTACAAATTTTAAAAAATTATTTAAATCAGGAATTATAATTTATACAAATCTTATAATTTCCTCTGTTTAATCTGGCTATTCTGTACTTATTTTCATGTTCCACCGTTTAAGGAAGATTTACCAGTTATTTTTCTATATCTGTTGAGTATAATAAAATTTAAAGTAATATTATTGTTTAAATATGTTTTATTATAAAGACGTCTGGCATGGCCTGTTGTGACCTTTCCATCTCCAAGAAAATACCAGTCAGTTGACACAGAGGAATGATAAATCAAAGCATATCGTTAGACAATTGATAAAAAATTGCAGCCCTATTTAAAAAGGAATGATATTTAAATCTAAAATAAGAAAATTTTTGAGTTTGTAGCTTTCAAAATCTGACATTTTTCCTACCTTTAGATGAATGAAGAATGTATGAAGACGCTGGACTTCTTTATCAGTCGAAACTGAAAAAAATAGAGAAAATAAAGATTAAAGCATAATAAAATTAACGAATTGAAATAAATGAGACACTTTAAATCTTCCTCCACTAATATATTAAAGAGTAGGTAGTTAGTAAAGTTTCGGAAGTAGCAACATCCATCAGAAATAGCAATATATTACAACACCGGTAATTTTACAACAGAGGTGAATTTTAACTTCAGCTGCAATGTCATTAATGAGTAAAACATTAAACAAATTAAATGAAGAAACATACTATAGTATATTTCAGAAAGGTGTAGAGTAATAAAAGCTCATTAGGTATGCAATGGGACTACAGAGTAACCCAAAGAATATATAGGGCGCATAATTTCGCATTAATTTCATTGTAAAATTCTTTATTTTCATCAAGTGCTAGTAGTACCACCCGGGTTTGAGTCAATTTATGGGTTTTGTCTATTGTTATCCATTCACAAACACTGAAAATGGTATGACAAAGGCGTGCATCATGTACACACTTATTTTGTATTAAACATTTTAAAAAAAATACATTATACAGAAGTTAAATTATAAAAAATAACAATATTCTTCGTCATCTGAGAAACTGTCATCTTCTCTTGACTTTATAATTAACGGGTCGACGGTCCGATCGATCAGGTGGTCAAGATCCCACATTTTCTCCTCTTCTTTAAGACATGATGGACTGCTTTTCGCCAGTTCTCTGGTGTCACTTCCTTAATGGCTTGATCAAGCAGTAGCTGAACGTCTTTCATTTTAAGTATCGTGTTGTATCTTGCTACAAATCCTTTTCCTTGCGCCCATATAAGTTCTATAAGATTAAGTTCGCAATGGATTGGCGGTGTGCTCAGTACAGTTACACTAGGATTTTCAGCTATATTTTCTACGGCATATTTCATAAAAAGATGTTTGTGTAAATTTGCTATAGCTAATAGGTCCTTCTTTATTAAATTATCTTCAAATTCAATACTTTTGGTGGTTAACCAGTCAATAATTTCTTGTTTTCTCCAAGATGAAGTTAGAGTCTTCTCTGTGGGTCATGAAAGATTGCGTTATCCATAACTACTGCTGAATCAGCTGGAAGGTATTTTATCATTTCACCAGAATAGTCCTTGACAACATTCGAATTCTTGTCCCGTATTGAACGACTGGAAGGTTAGCAAACCTTCTTTTAAAAATCCCTCTCCGCTTCCATGTGCGCCTATAGCCGACACCGAAATAAAGCCGAACTAGATGGCATTTCCCATTTTATATCTGTACACCTTTCTGAAATAGACTATAGGTGCCAATTGCATAAAATCATTTTTAGAAGCTGTAAATATCCTCTTGAAAGTATTAACAACTATTATTATTATTATTATTATTATCAGTAACAACCATTACAAGTAAGTATTTTCCCAACTAATATATGAATTATATTTTCTCATGATTTTATAAATTTGCTAAACTCAGTCGCTCGCAGCATATAATACGCATCCACAGGATGACGTGAAGACAACAAGATGAAAAGCTTAACACGATTTAAAAAGTAACCGCAAGTATAACACATAATTATCATTATTGCCTTAAGTAATTACCCACAGAGGAGGCATGTCAAAAGGTCATGTCATAATGGTAACGAGGAGGTGATGGTCAATGCCTCCTTTGCAACGCCATAAAAAACATAGAGGGTAAAATAAATTTCCATGTATGTTATTGGATTTTAAAATTCTCAATATTTCTTAAAATATGATTAATTTTAGTAATTTTTTTAGGGATTTCATTGGCTTATATCCTTTCCTTCGATTTTTTTTTCTGTATGAAAATAATTTTTTCACACCCACATAGATACCACCTTTTCATTGGTAAAAAAGTATTGAATAATTTTTTTTTGTAATTCATTTCAAGAAAACCGCAATTTAACTTGGGAAATTTTATTGCGCTCGAATCCACTTAATGAATAATATTGTCGCGTTACAAAATGGTAGGCGACTGGAACGTGTAGCTTAGATGATTTGAAATAACGTTTTAATCTATTTAATTTGTTGTGCGGTATTGATTTACTGAATCACAAGTTGTGATAGTTTTATTGAAGCGAAGCAAAGTAAAACAATTTACGATTTCCTTATGATGAATAACATAAGATAAGAAATAAAAATAAAGTTATCAAATCAGTAAATTTACAGAGTTTTCTCTAAAAAAGAGTTGTCCCCTTAAAACTCACATGCGATGCTATTTCAAGTAAGTTCAAGCGAAACAATTTCCGCTTTACAGTCAACTCAGACCAAAAGAGAAATAAACAATTAAATAAACATTACAAAGATCGCTTACTACGTTCTGGAATTGTGTTTTTACATAATTTAGAGAGACTTGAGTGACCAAACGGGCAGACGTTACCCTTATACTTGAATAAGTTAAACAACTCCACTGAGTAAGTGTTTCTTTGAGTTTTTATAATGTTTTCTAACCCCTACCAAAATAGGACAAGAGTTCCTTTTTACTGTGTCAGAGGTTATTAGCATTAGGAGAAAAGCTTTCTAAATATGCTATTCAAAATGGAACCCCTTTATCAACCAATTACAAACAGTTATTTTTATAAACATTTGGTCTACTGACTCCTCCTACGAAACTATAAATGTTCTTTTGCTTGTTCTATACACCTATTTTTTATTAAATTATCACCCATTAGGGGTATTAATGAGTAATCCATCCTTAAGGATACCAATCCATATCAGACAATATCATTTTTAGTATAACCTCTATACTGAGGCCAATTGTTGTTACTCCAACGTCCATCGTCTGTTCAGAAAGACGAAATTTGACGCTAACTATGAAAAAAAAAAATAACTAAAACCTAATTTTCAGGGGCATCTTTTTGCGGAGTTTTTAAAACAAGAATTGACGTTCGGTGGTTCTGATTTTTTTTAATAAAGGAGCTTATCAAGCGACCTGTCCTTTTTTTCTTATAAATTTATTCTTTAGACTTAAAAGAAATTTAAAAATCGTGGATGTTCTTTATAAGTCCACCAATAAAACGTCCATAGTTAAAAATATAAATTTAATAATATTTTAATTATTTATATTATTCAAAATTTAAACTCATTTTATTGACGCTGTCCTTTATATCTTTTTTAAAAGTCTTGATTTTTCCACGCCAATTATTATTGTAATACTACAGGCCCGCTTAGTAATTATTACAAAAGATTGAGTTAAGTATATGAATTAATTAATTAATTAAAATCAGTAACGTACCGGATTTATCGGTTGATCATTCGCATGAGTAAAATGTTAATTAATTACATATCTTAATGGTAAATCACATTCAGCTTATCTGATACTCTTTAATATAGGTTTCAATATGGTAAAGATTTTCCCAGTCAATAAGTAGCCGCTTGTTATACAATACCAAGCAAACTTTGATACACAGTGGCTCATGCAACTAATAATCATACATATAAAATGTTTTTTTCAAAACTATATAGATGCTAATACCTAGTGGGAAAAGCTGAACATTCCCGGACGACCGTAAAGATTTATGTCGAGGCGCAAGACGAGACTGACAATACGGAGTCCGGGAATGTGGCTCTTTCTACGAGGTATTCATACTATTTTTCCGTAAATCAAAAATTATTAAAAGGACATAACTTATTACAATCAACTTGTTAAAATTCTGAAATAAATATCAATATTTTTGTTCACAAATAAAGGATGACATTAAATATTTGTGTTGTAACTATGGAAACACAGTTATATGGAACTGTCAAGCTTGGTGGATTTATAGTCGCCTAACATAAGCTGTAAGAAGTAACGTATGCCGTAAGAAAAATAAACATATGATTAGTAACACATTCATTTATAGTTCAAAAAACTTAAGCAGTAAGAATTAAGCCCAAACCGTAAGCAGTAAGGAAATGGTTTATTTTCATTCCTTACGTTTAGTCTTACGGCTTCGGCCGGGATCGGTCATACTCGAACATAACCGCAATGAACTGTCAGGCATTTTCTTTTGATTTACAGTTGTTTTGAGTTTTAAAATTTAATTTTCTCGTTCGAAACTTTGTAAAAAAGAGCGACTTTGAGACAGAAACAGCTGCTATTTTGACACAAGAGTTTTTAACCAAAAGCAAAACATTAAATTATAACCTAACTATTTGTTCTGTTACTTCTTAACTAATTTGATCTATAAATGGGTTTCTCTATGCGGCTTAATTCTTACGTCTTACGGACTACTGCTTACGTCTTACGGCTTACGTTACGACGACTATAAATCCACCTTAACGCATTTTAGTTTACAAGTAGCCGTACAGAAATAATATTTCCTTACAGTAAAATAATAAATATTACCTAACAGTAATTTTCCGTTGCCTAACAACGACTAAGTGTAAGGAAATATTGACTTTTTCTTTCAGAAATGTTATCAAAAATGTCAATATTTCCCATCTATTTTCGGAAAAAATTTTACCAATCAGGAAACTGTAGAATGTAAATTGCTGTAATTGGTAAAAACCTTAAAAATAGCTTTTATTTTCAATCGATCGGAAAACAAGCACTTTCTAGATAGTTTTTCGTCCGGAAAATATCACTTTGTTGGTCTGGACCGGAAAGTAATAAAAGAGGGACCGGTAAAGTACTTTTCCGGTCCCTCTTTAACTATAATAAATACAATTCAATACCCAACAAAATTGTACTTTTAAAATAACAATTCAAAAATAGATATTATCAAATAGAATTAAGAACCTACGTACCAAATTGTATTTAGGTATTATAGTTATTATTAAACATAATTTTAAAGTAAGCCATTATTAACATTTTCTCATACGCCAATGGGTTCTTTTTTCGATTGTAAAAAAAAATATTGTACGTCACTCAACCGAAAAGTCCGTTAACATGACTCGCAGGCTCCCAGGACTCGCCTGGCGGCTCGTCCTGGAAATGGCCTGCTTCTTCCTATAAAATAGTACTTTCCGGTCTTGTAACGTAATATACTATTTAACTCAAAGTTGCAGTCTCATTAACTTTCCTCATGTCTGATAAACAGTGTGGGTACTTTAACTGGAACAAATTGGATAGAAAATTAGGAAAAATATTTGTGAAAAATGCAAAAACACGTTAATTAAGATGTTTTGTAAGCTTTATTCTTGTACTATTTTTTTAACCCCTTTAGGCCCGTATTATTCATCTCCTGGTAAATTTACCAGCCAGATAATTTCTATGAAGACAATTGTCTAGCAATGGTTTCTTTGGAAATTATCTTGCTGATAAAGTTACCAAGAGATGAATAATACGGGCCTAAAGGGCTGAAACATAACCCAACTTGATTTTTTTAAAAGGATAGCCCTTTTAAAGAGAAAATTGGCTCTGTCATTGTTATCCATTTTTATTGTTTCGGGGAGGGGCTCTTATTGGAACAAATTAAAATATAAAAATGTTTGTGAAAAATGCGAAAACACCTCAATTAAGATGTTTTGTAGGTGTTAGATTCATATCAAAAAAAAATTTTCAAAACCGAAGAAGGAGTGAAACCTAACCCAACTTAATTATTTAAAAAAAAATAAAGTATAAAAATATATTAAAATAAAAAGTAATATACCAGTAAATTTTCTCTTCATAGGAGCTTTTCTAAAAAGTACCATAAATGGTATATTCCTATTTGAAACACAATAAGTTGGGTTATGTTTCACCTCTTTACGGGTTTGAAAAAACTAATTTTTATTATAAGAAGGAAGCCAAGAAATAATTATAATCAAAATGTTACTGCATTTATCAAGAACATTTTTTCCTAACCTTACAGCGAATTTGTTTCTGTATAAACTTAATGGTTAGAACAAATAAAAAAAATTCTCTTATTTTGTCAGATCCATCCCTAGACGCATTTCGCCATATTATGGCTCATCAGTAGAGCTAGGGTCCGACAAAAGGAAGGAGCAACTCAAAACTGCTTATGCAGCATTTGGTGGAACACACCGGTAAGCACGGAGCGCCATCTGTGTCGTTGTTACAAAAAATAATTGATAATAAACGACTTATATAGATGGTGTTTATTAAATTTATGGCAAAAGTTGAAGAACACCACCTGAAACACCATGTAGAGCACAAATTTAACATTTTAAATGTCAAAACTATCACATTTGATAATGGTGAAAGAGCCGATTTTAAGAATATTTGTAAGGTACATATTCAACAAATTGATTAAAATATTCATTCAAGACAAAGTTTGTAATATCAAAAGGGTTCGCAATTTTTATTCAGATCGCGTTTGATTTACAGCTTCATAAAGCTTTAAAGTAACGTTAATTTACGAGTACTATCTTACACAATAAAAATATAATTGCGATATTTTTTATAGACTTATTGAAAAAGCCGGTAAAAGAGTTCATAAAAAATTTTAAAGACAATTTAATTTTTCTTTTTAAACCGCCTATCCGGCGGCAAATTATTTATGCATAAATTAAAACAAGGTACCTAATTTAGAATGTATACTTATATACAAATAGTATTTTTTAAGGTGACTTTAGAGCGATCTTCAAAGTATTTAATACAGGAAAACCACTTATATTTTGAGGATCGATATCTTTTAATTTTTTGGTAAATATAAAAGCCCGTCATGTGTTTTCTGGTTGTTGTACTTGGTACTTGTAATTTCTGTATACTTTTCTGAACATGCATGAGTTATTGCTTTCAAAAATAATAATATTTCATATTTTGTTTAATTAATAATATACTTGGCCGCAAAAATAACCCACAACCAAAAATTATGCTCAATTTCAAAGTTGATATTCTGGCGAAGCGATAATTCGATGTCGATAATTTTTTTTTAACTGTTATTTTTTCTTTATAATTGCACTGTGATGAATTTTTTATTCATACTTTTTTAAGCTTATAATACAGGGTGCAAAAATGAGAATAGTTTTTTACGGTAAATTTAGGACATCCTGTAGGGAGCATTAGCAACAACAACGGATGCATGATGGAATCATACTGTAGCCTCATGTTTTCTAAACATTTATTTCTAATAACGTTCATGTCATAATTTTTGATGAGCGTTTCTAAAAATAATGAACAATTTAGAAATCGGTTTATCCCCAAAAGTAGCTAGAATTTCGTCGGCAGGGGGGGGGGGGGAACAGACAATGTTAAACTTGCAATGGAAATGTAGAATAAACAAAAAGCGTCGCAGGAGAATTTTTTTTTGGCTGCCACGCCTAAAATTACAAACCTTATACTAAAAATTTTTCAGGCTGCCGGACTTGAATTCACGGACCCCCAGGATAATGTTAGAAATTATGGTAAAACCAACTCCATAATAATGCTACATGAAATTAATTTTTTATGCAAATGTAGCAGATTGCATTATTCATAAAACCATTATAGATCCGTATATATTTATATTCAACAAACTAATTACATATTGTCGGATATGGATTGGTACCCTTAAGGATGAATTCATACTTCGCTGTGGTGCTAAGACGCTTAATAGGTGTTGAGTCTGCTGATAAGAATAGGTGTAGTGAAAAGATAGTGTGTAGAACAAGGACAAGGACATTCCTAGTTTTTTAGGAGGAGTTTGTAGACAAAAGTTAATAAACATAATTGTTTGAATTGGTGTGTAGAACAAGGACAAGGACATTCCTAGTTTTTTAGGAGGAGTTTGTAGACGAAAGTTGATACACATAATTGTTTGAATTGGTTGGGATAAAGGGTTCCATTTTAAATAGTCCATCCAGGGAAATCCCCTCTTTTAATATATTACAGACATAGCAAAAGGGAACCCCTTTCTCCCATCTGGTGAGGGTTACAAAACTCAAACAGACACTTACTCAGTGGAGTTGTTTAACATTTTCAAGTGTAAGGGTAACCTCTGCCCATTTGGTCATTCAAGTAAAGATGTAGAAACATAATCTCAGATCAGAACAGTTCCCAGCCAGTCAGTATGTGATCGTGATACTGAAACTCCTTCTAGTCGTTCCACATGTTAAATTTAGAAACTCATACTGCATTCTTTATTTCATGTATGTACTACATCTGGAGACCTATGAGATACAACACCTGGAAAAC
The DNA here is from genome assembly GCA_935413205.1 of Polydrusus cervinus. Lineage (NCBI taxonomy): Eukaryota > Metazoa > Arthropoda > Insecta > Coleoptera > Curculionidae > Polydrusus > Polydrusus cervinus. The sequence goes on along the minus strand of OW284514.1, from coordinate 17,612,698 downwards.
TATCCAATCCACCACAGCTGTAAGTTAACTACCAGATACCGAACCATCCACCATGATTTGGCGAATTGCAGTAACCCAAAAGTCATTAGGAAGAATGCCTCTCCTAAAGCTACTGTGCCAGTTATTCGTACAACCCAACCCTACAAGTCTTGTATCCTCCATCCCATGGAACTTTAAGTCAATCTATTACAAGTTCGTCGCCGTGGTCGTCGACCCTGGAGGAGGGGGTAATGTCGGATATGGATTGGTACCCTTAAGGATGAATTAATCGGTTCATACTTCGCTGTGGTGCTAAGATGCTTAATAGGTATTGAGTCTGCTGATAAGAATAGGTGTAGTGAAAAGATAGTGTGTAGAACAAGAACAAGGACATTCCTAGTTTTTTAGGAGGAGTTTGTAGACAAAAGTTGATAAACATAATTGTTTGAATTGGTTGGGATAAAGGGTTCCATTTTAAATAGTCCATCCAGGGAAATCCCCTCTTTTAATAAATTACAGACATAGCAAAAGGGAACCCCTTCTCCCATCTGGTGAGGGTTACAAAATATTATAAAAACTCAAACAGACACTTACTCAGTGGAGTTGTTTAACATTTTCAAGTAACCTCTGCCCATTGGTCATTCAAGTAAAGATGTAGAAACATAATCTCAGATCAGAACAGTTTCCAGCCAGTGAGTAAGTGATCTTGATAATGTTTATTTAAATTGTTTATTTCTCTTTTGGCCTGAGTTGACTGTAAAGCGGGAATTGTTTCTCTTGAACTTAGAACAAATAGCCTCGTATGTCAGTTTTAAGGAAACAACTCTTCTTTACAGAAAACTCTTTAAATTTACTAAATTAAGAACTTTATTTTTATTTCTAAAGAACTTCTATGTTATTCATTATAATGTAATCATCAATCGCTTTGCTTTGCTTCGCTTAAATAAAACTATTAAACATCTTTGGTGTTTTAGGAACTAAATAGGGCACAACAAATTAAATAAATTAAAACGTTATTTCAAATCATCTAAGTTACACGTTCCCGTCGCCTATCATTTTGATACGCGACAATATTGTACCATACACATATAAATTATATAATTTAGTGTCTTGAATAAGAAGGCGGAGCCTCGGTAAATACCATAAACTGTGATTAGTCAGTACTTTATAATAACCCCACAAAGGAATCAATTTTTTTAACAATGGAATTCCGGATTCGTGAGAACAAAGCACAGAGGAATGATCAGGCGACGCTGTCTCCAAAGGAAAAATGAAAACTTGACGCACAGTTCGTAGAATATTCTTAAGGATTACTTGTGATTGTTATCTGCTAAAAAAACGACTTTTTCCCTATTGTGTGCATTCGAGAAATTTTTCTTTAAAAAATAGGAAATTTTATTTTTAAAGGTTGCAACACTGTGCAGCACTTTTATGAAATTTTGCCGCACAGTTAACTCTAATAGCCTATTTTTCTCGTCACTTAAATGTAAAGGAAACAGCAAATATCCATGTGGGACTACAAAAAAACAAATTCCAGTGGCATAACTGTAAAATCCCCTCTACCGTCACGTAATCATTGCCATTATTATGCAATATTGATCACCAAATAACGAGCTCGTAAATTAGATGAACCTACATAATTTACGACATAATCATGATCGTTTATATAGCATTTAATCATGTTTCCAATTACCGCAGGTTTTCTAAATAAAAGCCGTAAAAAATCAATCTGGTGAATAGAGTGATCAAGTGGTGTACCGTGGTTTATATTGCATTTTTATTACCAGGTCTTATACATTGTAAATTCGGTTATGGTCGATAAGGGCTATTAAAACGATTAATAAACTAAAAAGTGACACAACATTTGTTCTTATCTTTTGGGTAACAGGACAATTACTTACGTTCTGGTAATTTACATCCCTTTTATTATTTATGTGATCATAATTTGCCGCGGTTATGGTTAGAGCAGGGCAAATTAATCGATTAGTGGACTAATACATTCAATAAACTAATGGGGAACATTTATAAACAGTTATTGCTTAAATGCTCTTCAGTAAATATTTAATTATTTAAGTTGAAATTAGCTTTAGTCCACTGTCTGTTTCAAGGTTGGAGACAATGATGTTTCTTGAATAAACTAACACTTGCGGCCACTCGAAACAAGGATCAAGGAATACTGAAACAACACGTTCAAAGGAGAGATCGAAAAATCAGGTGCAGCTGACCATGCCTCGACACACAATAATCATATCAAGTGGACAGGAGCTCAAATCCTGCATATAAAATCACACTGATGGAGGAAGTTTAAGGAAGCTGCTACCATACACCAGAACCCAGATTGACTTAGTAAGCCCTCATTAGATATAAGAAATATCTGGGAACCTTTGTTAAGTAGATATGAATTTAAATACCGCGCAAGAACTGACCGCATGACTGCACTCATCTCAGTTAAGCTTTAGTGCATCTAGCTGGTATGAGGTCAGCTAGATTCATCTCCTGATAACTTTACATACCTACTTGTTGAGACAATTGTTTCCATAGAAATTGTCTGGCTAATAAAGTTACCAGCAGTGGAACCACAGACAATTGTAATCGACAGTTTGTCGACAATTTCCCCTTACGTCTCACCCTAACTCAAGGTTAATCTATAAAATCACCACCACCGACAATCGTTTTACGGAAATATATCGATTTAATCGAATCGCCACAAAGCGACTCACAAGTGAATCCCGCTAAAGCTTGTCGATGAGTAATCTAACCTCAAAATTAGTTTTGTTTGGGTTTATGTTGTTTTTTTCGGCAAAATTTTTTTAAAATTATTTGGCATTCTTTCACACACGGTAAGTAGAAATATTGGTATGATGAATAAATCTCTAACCCAAATTATTTGTTATGATGGAAGCAATTTCATTATTGCAGTTTGACATCGAATGTTGGCTTTGTACTGAAATATCTACGCTTTGCCCCCTAAGCCTCTGGTAACTGTCAGTAGCGAAAAATTGCAGTGCCGCAAATATTCTTGTCCGTGGGGACAATGCACCTCTTCGCGGAATATTCCTCATGTGGGGCAATAGCATATCCACCAGCATTTGTGCCTGTGGCTCAGTCAGTCAGTATCTTCGTCTAAATTCCACGTCGTCCACAGTAAAAGGATTAAATGACATTCGCATCCTCTGCAAATTAAAACGTCGTAGACGTAACCTACGTCTCTCGCGGTCCATCAAAATATTTACTGGTAACATTTTGAATAATAAACTATAATAACTCGCAAAATAATAAACGATTGAAACTTTCAAATATTTAAAAACGACCATAAACGCGCGAAAACAAGCAAAAATATGACCTATTTTATTCTTCTTTTTTTCTGTAAATTAATGGCCTTTAATCATAACCTAGGAAACATAGGGAATGTTTTTAGAATGGATTATAAGTATTTATCGATAGAGCGGAAACACCCAAATATATGACGATTTCGGTAAAGCGATTGACTGTGGTACGAATTTTCGATCGCTTCGACAAGAGAGTCGTCGACTTCTCCTTGTCGATCCGACTTGAAAGCGATTGTTCGTGGTTCCGCTACAGGATATGAATCTAGTGGACCTTCATAGAGTTGTAGTTACTATACTTATTTAGTATTCACTTGAAGACGACTCTAGACCAGAATAGTTGAAACGTTATTGTGTAAAACAAATATAGATAATGCAAGTCCAAAACTGTTCACTTTATTCCATTACTTAGAAAACTGGCATTGTTGTTTTCATACCTAAAGTAAATAATGCACAGAACGTTAAAGATTTTTTACCAATACGTACTATCTTTTATAACCAAAATTCTTGAAAGAATTATTTAATCAGGTTATACCTATCTTATTTAGACAAAATAAATATTTTACCTAACAATCGATCTTATTTCAGTATTAGTTTTAGCACTACGGCATAAACTAATTTAAAAATAATATTAAATAAATTGACTACTTCTTTGAATTTAAATATAAAGGATTTATTAAAGATACTGGTTAATGGTTTGCACAATTGATTAAAAATATTTCAAGGTACAAGAATTTCAAACGAATTTCTTTTTGATGTTTCAAATTCATCGAAAGTTTCAAAAGAACTTTCTTAAGGATCTATACCGAGTCCTTTACTGTTTATAATTTTTATTTATCAACGAACCTATTAGCTTGATGTTATGAACCTTCTGTAGCAGCGTGAAACGCAGCATTATTACAAAAATATTATTAAGAGGTTTATAAGAACTTCTAGTTTGGGGGATGATACTTTATTTAAAAAAAAAATTGAAAGTTTATTTTAAGGTTTTAATTATATAGGTTTAAATTATATCATCCGCCATGGAGAACATAAAAATAGAAATATTGAGGCTTTTTATGTTAATTTCTTATTTTTCATTGAAATCACAAACGATGCCTCGATATTACCTCAAAAATCTCCACTGAAGCCGCGGCACTTAATTCTCGTGAAATTCGTTCTTATAATATTTTGTATATCCAAAAAGACATATTACTATCATCGCCAGATACAGGTACAATACGCCCGACGTGGTGTAAATGCACTATTTATTCATGATGACTCTTTAACTACTCTTTACTTCTAAACAAATATATTACAAAATAAAAAATAACAATCTTATGCATTTGGTTTCATTTATAAATGAAGATCTTTTTTCTAATGTGTCTAAAGTAATAAAGAATCATGACTTGAAACTCAATGTAAAATAAAATACTTCACTAGTGTTCAGTAATTCTTTTCAAAACAATAATTTTTATTTTTTCTTATGAGACTTAGACGTATGGTAACATCAGTTTGAAATCTTGGTTTTAGTTTGGATTAAAACTTGACCTATGAAGCTTATATAAAAAATATAGGTAATAATAAACTTCATAATGCGTAAATGGAAAATACACAAAAAAGCAGATAGGTCCTACAGAATATTTGATAGATTCATTTTTATAATTACTAGGGAATCGATCATGATATTTTAAAAATGCCCAGCTCTAGTTACTGGGTCTGTGATAATTAAAAGATAAAAAATAAATGTCTTTATAAAATTGAAAAATTTTTATTAACTCTTTTTCGCAACATCCCCATAAAAAATTGGTAATTATTTTGTGGTGACAGAGGATATTAAACTGATTTTAAATTTAAAAAGTCGTCAGATTGCTTGTCCAACCTATACCAATCTTGTTCTACCATCGTTTTTGCAACAATGTAGAAAAAGTTTGTGCGATCATCATAATGATATAGTTGATGCCAACCAGAAGTTAGGAAATAATATACCGAGTGAATACGAGATTGATGGCCAGCTCTTCACTGGGTTAAGAAGTAATAAATCGCTTTGAAATTTTGGATAGTCGTAAGGTGACTTTAGATGTAAATTTTGATAACTTAAACATCCGACTGTCGGGTTTAACCAGAAATATACTCAACTTTGTTATTTTAAAGGAAACATCCTGTATGTGTATTTTTAAAAATGGATTTTACCTTAAATATTCAAATAAGGGTATATACACGATGTTGATATTTTCTGCAAGTAGTGAGTACTTAAGAGAAACTAGATAAGTAAATAGATAAGGGTGACCTTTCCATCTTTTTAAATTCAAGAAAAAACATATTTATATATTTTTACAGTGCTCATAATTCAAATCAGATGGGGGGGGGGGTGTTTGGATTATTTAACTTTGCCATATTTAACACTATTTTTTAAGAACCAATGTCATTGTTGTCAGAAGTCAATGGTAATAATTAAAAATTACCTACTAATGCTATAAAATATTAAATAAAATAATGTTTCATAAGTATCAGTGGGTTGCATAAAGAAAAAGTCGTTTTCGGTTAACTTAACCCCGAATTAAAGACAAAATTTAATCAGAAGCTGGCAAGGCCTACTCTGTGTTTACGCAAAATTGCCTTAGATTTTGCAAAAGATGGCCGCTGTCAGATGCCACAGTTCTTGTAAAATATAGGGTTATTTCGCACAAACACAAAGTTGGCCATGCCAGTCTCTGATTAAATTTACTCTTTATAATACTCGGTTAAGCTAATCGAGAACTACATTTCTTTATGCAACCCGCTGTAAATATTGTAATGTTAAAGATTGCAATAAAAGACAAGTCATGTTATGTCACAATAAAAAGAAGAAAGAAGCTACAAAGCAGACCATTCAACTTTAAGTTAAATTAAATCGATAAGCAATATTGACATTTTACGCTTTAGCAAAAAATCAAAATCCAACGGGATCAAAATATTTATAAATGATAATGGCATATTTTGATAAAATATTGATCTTTTTCGTAACAAGATCTATACGTAACATTTACTTAGTAATAATGTATTTTCTTGTACAGTTTGTGACGTTATCGTTTGATTTCATCCTGCACGTTAAGTGCGACAAGAAACGAAGAAACTCGTTCGATTTTGCCGCTTTGTTAATCAGAAGATTTTATCGAAAGAGTTTTAAGTGTTGTGCGTTGGAATTTCAAATGTAGCTTTTCCTGGAATATCATTCACAGTTGTCGATATAGCGTAGAGTCGTATATATATATTATTTTTTGACAGTACAACATCCCTTTTTTTATATGTATTGCTTTCTGTAACATAATTATGCAACAGTGTATGAATGTTTTCACTTTTTTGCCGTGCAGTTATCTGAAAAATCCTACTTTTCTCCTCACTTAAGTGTAAAAGAAACAGCAAATTTCCATGTGGGAGTAGAAAAACTACTTTTATCATCTATTAATTCTGTTTCATAAAAAACTATTTTTACTAAACTAAACTATTCTAAAACTTTCTCACACATAAAGCACTATTGATCATCCCACGCCATGATAATAATAATTATTACACCAGTTCTTCTATCTACTAACCACGATATACTTAGCGCCGTTAATGTACATTATATTTTACCAACAGACAAAATTTTCGATATACATCCGTCTATCTAGTCAATATATTATCAGTAATAGCCGGCTCTAACGGGACCAACTATAATCATTTTAAAAAACTTCCCATAAGATAGTCCGTCGAATGTAATTAACGACGATATGATCTTTTCCAATAAAATTTGAATTTAAATTTTTTGGGGCAATTTACCACCCAGTATAAATCTCCCCAGGGGACGACTGATATCAATAGATCACTACAGACAAATGTTAGCATAACAAAAACCAACCAAAAAAAAAATTTGCAAAATAATTCGTTTAAACGGTTAATAAATGAGTTTAGGCTGTACCCTAATTAATGGTACCCATGAATAGGCGTGAAAGAGCTCATTGTTTAGCTCTAAATAGCCTTAAACCAATCGTTAGCTTTCTAAGATATGATCTTTGGCCCGATTCTTATGGTAATAAGCCACTGGTGTTTTATTGTTAAAAAGTTGAGGCCTATAAAATAATTAAGCTTCTTGCATTGGTAATAGAGATTGATTATATTACGATAAGGTTGTGGGTTCCCGTGAAAATTACCACTGGAAGGCGGTTGATGGACCCTATTTTCACACCTTCATGGTCGAGTTAGATCGGAGATTGTGACTTAAAAGAAGAAATGGTAAGATCGGTCGTTTGTTAAAGCTGCGATTTATAATTAAGGTTAAGCTATTACTGTTTTAAAGATTCATTTCACCGGATATTGCACTGAAGGGTGTCAGTTTAAAGGAAAGGGTTGTTAAATGATAGCATCTAGTGGTTCTGTTTATTGAGAACGAGATGAATGTAATAACTTTTAGGCAGTTTTTTTTTCTGAAAAGTTATGTGTGAAACAGGAGTTACATCGAAGAAGTAGTCCATACTTCAAGTGGAGTGGTAAGTTAAATGGAACACTTATAGTGTTTGGACTTGCTATGTCTTTATTTGTTTGAAATCGCAACGTTTAAACTGGTAAATATCTCCAGTCGTCTTCAGGTCAATAATACATAAGTACAGTAACTATAGCTCTATTCATACTATAGCTAGATGCATTGGAGCATAATTAAGATGGGTGCAGTCATTCGTTCAGTTCGTGCGCGATATTATTGTAAGATTACATCTATTTAATAAAGGTTTTCAGATATTTCTTATATCTAACGACGGCTTACTAAAACAACCTCGATTCTGATGTCTGGTAGCAGCTTCCTTGAATTTCTACTTCCTTCAGTGTGGTTCCCTAAGCAGGATTTCAGCTTCTGTCCAGCTTATATGATGGCCGTGTGTCCAGGTATGGTCAGCCGCACCTGATTTTTCGGTCTCTCTTTTTAGCGTATTATTTCTGTTTTCCTTGATCTTTGTCTTGAGTGGTCTTAGTGTCTCACCAATGTAAGACTGGCCACATACGTAAGAGATTCGGTAGACACAGAGTTTACTGTCTTTTTGGCTTGTTGCTTTCGTCTTCGTTCACACACTTTCAAAATACACACGTTCACATCCCGTATTGATGTAATATCATTATCCTAGTCTTCTAATTCTCTTAGATATTAGGTATTGGGTATCAGGTAGCCATTATTGTTAAGGTGGATCCTGATGTAGAAAGTTTCTTTTTTGAAAACAACGTTGTGATTTAAAACAAATAAAGACAATTCAAGTCCAAAACACTTTTATCATTCATTAAATATCATTGTATTTAACCTTCAAACAGATACTTAATGTCTTTCTTCACCAGCATATTACGTTACTTCTATATAAGTTTCGGACGTAGTGACGTTCATCATCAAGAGAAATAAAATAAATTAATAAATAAAGTAAAGGGAATTGATTACTTTAGCCTTGATAGAACTTTAAGGTTAAATTAAGATAATTGAAGGAGCATACAACCATGTTTGAAGAGTACTAAATAGCATTTAAGTATTTTTGTTGGAAGATAATGGGTAAAATTTGTTTTATATTTGAAATTACATTTATATTATTAACTTCAGGTTAAGTAAATAAAAAGTCGGAATGGAAATTAATATGTTAAGTTCAAGTTTATGTAATCATCTAATTGGTATACATAAGTTTAGTGTTAAGAAGAAGGGATTATGTAGTGATCATATGATTAACATTGAGGTACATATAAGTACCGGGAAGGTAGACCTAAATCAAAGAAATATATTTAAATTTTAGGGATGCAACAGTGGAGAATATTTTTAGCAGAGAGAAAGGAAGGGCTTAGTTTTCTAACATACAGGGTGTCCCATAACTTTGATAGAGTATAAAGAGTAACTGCATGGAGATACTATACATCAAACTAAGCCGATTAAGTCATATAAGTTTTTTCGGATTGTTACTCGTTCTAGTAATACAGGGTGTTGAAAGTTAAAGTTTATTCTCGAAAATAAGCCATAATTTTAAAACGGTTTAATGAATCGAAGTTGGCAATATTATGTTTTTATATCTTAATATCTTTAACGGGTTTCAAAATATTTCCCTTTAAACATCCCAAAGCATAAAAAAACATAGTACATAATTAAATTAATATTTTAATTATCAAAAAAAACAACTTATATGACATAATCTGCTTAGTTTGATGTCTAGTATCTCCAGTTACTCTACGGCCCATAAGTTATGGAACACCCTGTATATATTACGGTAATAATTAAAAAAATTGTAAAAACACTTCTTATTTAAAGAAATTATACATATGAAGATTAAGAGTAGAATACTACTCATATTCTGCATGGCGGATGATATAATTTGAACCTATATAATTGAAACTTTAAAATAAATTCCCATATTAAAAAAAAATAAGGTATCATCGGCCAAACTAGAGGTCTTTGTGAACCCCGTAGTAAAATATTGATTAAATTTCTAATTGGACTAGCCAGTTAACGATGGTATGGAAGGCTCTTAATTCCGACATATTTTTGGCGGAAAATGCGATGATGCCCATGTGGCAAACTTTTTATACTGCGCCTAATCAATATCAATACAAATTTTGTTTATTGAAAAATATAAAATAACTAATTTAAAAATAGTTTCCGGTGCTCCGCTATCTCCAATAGAATGTAATTACATGTGACATCACTAGGTAGCTAAAGCACAATTGGTGTTTGTTTTGTAATAGATATTAAAGCTGAGGTTTTCATTGGGACAAAATGATTCCTAAAGAAAGTGACTTTTTTATCTAGTATAAATTACTGCACATCCAGGGAAAAAAGAGGAGAAAACGGGGGTTTATTTTACATGCGTTCATGAATCCTCCTTTGAGAGCTTACTTTACACCAAATATTTTACTTCATACGCATCTTACCATCAAAACAGATATGCAGGTTTTATCCGTACCTTAAAAGCTTAGATATTTGGAGCCCAAATCTCTAAAATCCTTTAAATTTTGGCAGTGATTTTTTCTAAGCAAGGGTATTCTGAACGTAATTCCCACTTTTTCACAACAACACTGATATTAATAATAACTATGTAACCCAAGTATATTTTTGGTAACAATAAGTTTATTCATACCTTATAGCAGCTGTGTTTATTCTTGCTTGGTCGATTTATTTAAAAATTCCACTTTGTTCAATATTGATAAAAGGTACGATTACTGATTGGCGCTGGCGCGTGTCGTAAATATAATATTTTATAGTATATTGCATATTACTTTTTTATTTTAGAAATAAGTATTGGCTAATGTATAATGTTTAAAAAAGGCACTACCTATACAGAGTGATTCCTAAGTTGATACTTGTTTTTTAGCTGTATATAGAAGGCATTAAAATAACCAACATTTTCAAATACCTTTTTTCAAAAAACTTAAAAATAAGGTACTTACATTCATTTATTACACTATAAATCAAATACTGTTCTGCCTAACTTGCCCGTTGAATAACATTAAGAAAACTTCTGGGTGTAGGATAAGCCCGCAAGAAAAGGCGTTCTGCATATTATCTCGAAGCAGCAGCCGCACTTTGATGATACTCACTGTAAATTAGCACCATATCTACTAGTTCATTGTTTTCAAATTTTATCATTTTTACGTGTCACCAATTTAAAATTAACTTGCTTCAGAAAAACACACCGCAGCGATTGCCAAATAAATAACTGACCACAGGCCCGTAAATTGCATGACTAATAAGACAAAACAACATAAAGCATAGCAGGCTACGTTTTAATGACCAGGCCCGCACTTAGATTTTTTACTTCTGTATCTCGCCTATTTTTAAATTTTTGGAAAAAAGGTATTTGAAAATGTTGTTTATTTTAATGCCTTCTATACACAGCTAAAAAGAAGTATCAACTTAGGAATCACCCTGTATATAAGAAATAGTTAAAATGCACTTTCAATAAAACGATTTTGTTAAGGGTAGACCAGTATTTTAACATGAATTTAACGCGTGTCGTCTATATAGCAAAACTAAACTGCCTTTCAATTCTATATTCCTCTGTTCACAGTTCCTAACAAGATTATGTTAAAAGAGTTTAGGATTTCCATTGTATTTATTTTTACGATTTTTCCAAGTGGATTTATGAATGTAATGAAACCAATTCATTTTACTTACTGTTTTACCAACACATGAATATTTAGTGTTTCCTTTACACTAAAGTGACCAGAAAAGTAGGCTTTTCCAGTCCATAATCAGCCAATAGACTCGGAAGCGGATTTCTGGGTGTTTGAATTGGTGGAGAACTATCAAACTGTCGATAACTTGTCTGTGATTGTTTGTGGGAACAGACCTCACGACATCATATCCACTCTTGTTATATAAGCGCGTGTCGCCTCTATAGCAAAACTAAACTGCCTTCCAATTCTATATCCTTCTATTCACAGTTCCTAACAAGGTTATCCTAAATGATAGAAGAGTTTAATACTTGCATCGTATTTATTTGTACGATATTTCCAAGTGAATTTGTGGATGTGACAAGACCAATTCATTATACTGCCTTATATGCTTGCTTGTTTAAATGATATAGGTACAATTGCTGTGGTGTGATTTGAAAGATTATTTGTGTAGAATTCATTACCGTTTAAGTATGTAGTTTATTAATAATAACAACAGGCATTTTTCACCAAAGTACTTGTAGGTAATATCTAAATATCGATATGACCCCTTTTGTAAAATTAATTATTAGCCACTACTGTTATAATCCATTATTCTTCAGTAGTAAATACTTTCCCTACACCGAGAACCCATTACATTTCCAAAATCACTTTTAACAGTATTTTAATGGATCCACTTGAAAACTCCATAAAGTCATTAAATAACATTTGTAATCCTCTTCTTCGAAGTTCCCAAAACTAATACATTTTGTTTACCGCCTTAGCTTTGGTAACCCGATTGACGAAACGCTTTTACAAAAATTTCGGCTGGCAAATCTTTAAAAGAACCAGTGTGAACATAATTTTTAGTACAAGAGAATGACAAGGATGTAAAGAATGGCCTTTAATTGCATTCATTGAAGGTGAGGCGTGAGACGTTATTGTTCAAGATAGAAAAGTGCGTCCCCAGGAATCTGAAAAGAGAATGAAGTTGACACCTCGCACCCATTCATAAACACAAAGAGCATACAAATAGCTTAAATGTTAAACTAGGAAATTTATATGTGGTTCGATGTGTTTAATGGATGTAGGTTCTTTTAGACAGAGCCGTATTTGCCAGAACTATTTTGAGATTCGTAGAACACATTTCAATGTGCAATAAAATAAAAAGTTCAGAGCTGTGTGTAATAAGATTGCATAGTACTACTAATAAGTAAAAACTATACTATTGGTAGCATATTACCACCTAGAGACACAACAAACAAATCTTATACCATAAGGTTGTATTTCGTTTAACACTATTAGATATTTAAAAAAAAAACAAATAAGATTGCATAGCTACTAATAAGTGAAAACTTTACTATACTATTGGTAGCATATTACCACCTACAGACCGGTTTCGAACTCTGTTGTTCTCGTTATTACAGGGTAGGTGTTCATATCATACCAAATGAAAGTTTTTATTCTAAAGCCTATGGTATGAACGTTCTTGAGTTAAATATAGCTATTAGCGCCATCTCTTAGTCCCACACCAAAATCAAAAAAATTATTAGTTCCAAAAATAATTTTATTATAAATGCGGCAAAAATAAATAGCCTTAATTTTGCCTAACAAATAGAGAAAAAAATATTTTTGGCTAGTAAATTTTCATAAACATTTTAAATTTACAATATCCGTAAATAAATATCTCTTACCAATGAAAATATAGCTTATATACATATATAGTGAAAAAAAATATATATTCTTCATTATGTAGCGTAAAAAATACAGAAAATATTACGAAAAGATTTTTTACAATGTAGGATCTAACAAATGAAAAGTACAGATGTGCAGCTAATTGACCTGTAAAAGTCATAAACCTTCAAAAGAATATGGTACGCAGCGATATCTAGTGTCGATGTTCGACCCTTTCAAAACATAAAATTTTAATAAAAATTCCACCAAGTCAAGTCGCTTGGGACATTCGAATTCTGCCCTGCATTCAAAAATTCACCATGTCATGTGGCTCATTGTTCCCGCTAATCTGCCGCAAAAATCTGCAAAGTTTTCAATACGGGTGCTAAAAGTGTGGTCAGAAAAGTCCGAATGTGGTAGATCGATATGCTTGACCACACGATTAACACTCAAAAAGGTTAATGTTGCCGCGATTTTGCGCCTGTCATAGTTAGGAAGCTACAAAACTGCCGAAGTTATATATAGGTTATAAAAAGGGATTAGGATCTATAATGTGTTACATTACATTTAAAATTTCTTAATCATCGGGTATCCCAACTAATCCCTACTTGAAAATGATATGAATAAGTTCAAATAAAATTTCACACTTTCTATATAATTTAATCATAAGGCGACAATATGTCTAGAAAATATTTTTATCGGTAGAAAAATCTTTATTTTCTAATATTTCAGGAAATAAATTGAATATTACCACCCAAGGAGAAGATTCAATAGCATTCTCAATTTAATCTATTTATATGAAAAATTCGTGTGTTAAAAATATTTAATGTTATTAAATTCAGTACTTCATACCGGCATGGGAACCATTTAGCTCGCAGCTGTAACCAAATATTCCCAAATTGAAATTTACAATTCACTTCAATCAAGAAATATTAAAAGACCATGGAAAATCAAAAAATAAATAAAACTTTATTATGGAAATTTTCGATTGCTCTATTACATTCACGTTTGAAAATTTAATTGGATCTTTTGTGTGTAGAAGATCGTCATCAGGTCAATTTTGTGAAATTACTTATATTAATTAGACTGGGGAACAGCAAAAATGGTTACGAGACCAAAACAGTGGCGCCTCGTCATGTGAAGTAGGTGAAGGGGCTCTTCCCCCAAAAAAAAAATAAATAAAACTAGGAGGAAAGTTTTTCGACAATATTAAATATTTATGTACCAATACAGCTACCATTTTAGCCCTTAAAAATTATTATGTTGAAATAAATAATATTAATTTAGTCCAAATGTAGCCAAGCAAAATAGGGTCACGGTTAACTCCGATGGACAATAATTATAAACACTCGTGCATTTTGGCGCGCCCCAGCCGACCGCGTCCGTTAGCTCAAAGCAATTGAAGACGCCTAACATGGCTTTGATATTCACCGTTGCTATGGTTACGTGACGTCAGTCATGTAAACAGCATGTAACAATTTGCATTATGATGAAGGGCAATTTAAAAATAGATCAGTCGTATGCACTATTATTTTAGCATTGGTTCGCGGTATTTATTTTGAGGCTTCGCGAAACTTACGGTTATAGATATCGTTTTTACGTGATTTACTGTGTGGTTAAAAAGTTTTTTTTTTAGTTAATTCAGTAGTGTACGTACCCTAGTTGTGTGTTTTAAAAATGAACCCAATTAATAGTTTGTAATTTGTTGGAAATTCAGTCGTTGTACAGATGAGGATAGGAGAGAGGTTTTGTTACACGGATTTTTACTTAATGTTTGTTTAAGTACCCGCCCTATACCTAGCTCTTCACCATTTTTTAAGACCGCGAGCCGTCACTGGACCAAAATAGTAAAAACTTCTTAGTTTATTATACTAATTAACAATCAAGCGTTTGAAATAAAAATTTACTTGAAATCAAATTTTAAAAGGCTAGTGGAAAATGTGTAATTAATTTTTTTTGCAGGTAGTTAAATTTATCTATGACACACCAACTTATATATAATATGAAGAGTCGACGGGAAAACGATGAAGCTCCATTATTTCATCAAAACGAGCTATTCAGATGAAAATGTAAGTAGCGGGGCGAAGGACTCGTTAGCCTATCCAAAACTGCGAAGAAAAATACGAGTCCCAACATTTCAGACCTAAAAGAATTCGGCTACTCGGGAAAAATGATAAGATTCCAAGCGTATTGCGAAAAAACACTGAAGCTCCCAAATTCCAAACATGTAGGGAAATGAAAATTAAACACTTTTATTCCATCGCATTGCTTTAGTTTGTGTTTACCTAACACAAAAACAATAGTACTGTTTCTAAGAGAAAAATATCAAGATTTGACTAAACTGGCCAAATACTGCACTGAAGAATCAAAAAAATTTTTCTTGGGGCTTCCTCATAAAAATAAGGAATAATGTTCATAGTAATGTTTTTCGTTGTTTTTGTATGTTATCTTTTATATTTTCAAAATATTATATTATTAATATCAAAATATAATAAATAAAGCGATGCGTTTGCGAATATGTCTCACACTTTCCTACTGTATGTGTGTGAGTTACATTGTTTATTCGGACTTTAGTTTAATTTATATAATGTAAAAACACTAATATGAGAATATCTTTGTAGAAACTACAATTTATGTTTTTTTTATACCGTTATTATTACTTCAATGCCGTTTTGAATCTTAAAACGGTTCTCCTGAAAATTCATAATTTTGTGAGCTTCATCGTTTTTCCCGTCGGCTCTTCATATGCATTCTGTCCATTATTTTGGAAGTAGATTTATTGTTTAAAATTGTTCTAATATTAAATACCTCTTTTGAATCGTATCCTTGGTCATTTATCTGAATATTCACCAACGATACACAATTTTCTTATCATCAAATTAGGTGCTAGAGTTAACAAATCGGTCTTTCGCCTGTCAATAGGACCTTCACACCATGCTTTATTTGCATTCGAGGCTCATAAAAGGGTAACTGTGTTAAAGTAACACCTTGATGTTCGAAATATCAACAGGTTTTGAGGAAATAAAGACATCCACCCACGCTGATGATCAAACAAGGGGGCGCGTGCATGGCACCTTTTAGTTTATGTACCCTCGATGTGTCAACATACTTATCAGGGCACACTTAACACAATTGTCCTTGTGTACTACTCTAAATTTGGCAGGGTAATATATGCAAATAGTGATCAATGGGGTAATACCGGTTGCAACAAATCTTATAATTTGAAGAAATAGTACATACTTAAAGTGGAGTGGAAATTTATAAGGTAAGAAATAAGAACACAAAGTCTTCCTCCACTGTTATATAGAAATATTTTGAGCAACTTAATCTCTACATGTTTCGAACGCAGAAGGATTCACCTTCAGGAGAATAAATAAAAGAAGAAAAACCAGTAGATATCACCCTAACTGAGCAATAAAATTGTAGGTTCGATGTGAGAATACACACAAAAAAACCTAGGATCAAATCTGACTATACTATTAGAATTGGGCTAGTAAAATCAGAACAAATCTACTTAGGAAAGCTATTAACATTAATCTCTAGTTTATCTAAGTATAATTATAATTTTACACTTTAATCTTAATACAAAAATAACTATATTCGATTAGACTACAGTCTGACACCAAAATAACACTAAACCAAAATATACGACATAACAAAAATTAAAGTAACTCTACCATATATTCAAAAACAATATATTTGTTGACGCCAACAGTAAGTTCATTTCGAATTCAACTTCGTGTGGGTTAAATAGGGAGTATATGAAGGATTAAATTGACTATTTTATATTCAACTGGAGTATAGATTTTTTTGTGTGTAAGTATAACGGTGAGAAAACAGGTACTCACGTTACATTGTGAAAAAGAAAAATATGTGGGTTTGAGGCCCAGGCACTATAAAAGTTAAACGTAGAATAAAAAGTTTGACATCTTTGTATGAAACAACCGTTGAAAGATAAAACTGAAGTGAATGGGAATAGCCATTTAAGCAAAAGAAAATTGTTGGCCAGTTAAGAAAATATGGAGAAGAAGTAGATGTAAGTGTGAGGAAGATGACAATTAAAAAAAAATTATTTCTTTATTAAACAGTGATCATAACAGGATGTAAACCTCATGTTGGTTTAAGAGAAAAAATAGTAGAAAAAGTGGAATTTAATAGTTTCATTCATTTTGAAAAACCTTTCTTTTTAGAAACGAACGCGGTAGCGGTCGAGCTTGGAAAACAAGTTTTTTTTCCCTAAAAGGTTACGGCATGCCTATTAAGTGAAGGTGGTCATTTCCACCAATTTTTATAAAACAAAATTTTGCATTATCAATGTTAATAATAATAGTAGAGCTAATTTAATTTAATTATTTTACTTAAGAACGGTGTGCCTGAGGAGAAAAACGCAAGAGACCATTTTTATGCAGAATTGACCATGATAATCAGAAATAATATCCACATGGAAAAATATCAGTGGCGTACAACTTTTTTTCTAAGAAATATATAATCGCTTAGTTTTAAAAATTATTCTATTGGCGATAACGCTGAAACGAACGGAGATATCGAGCTGCGGTTTTAATATTATTTCTAGCAAATTTCATCTACTTTTCGATTATGGTATCATAACTATACCATAATATGATTTATTTTTTCAGAGTAAAATCAAAAAATGTGTTATCATTACAAATTGCGCCCTCTAGCATTTTTTTGAGAACTATTATGGACAGCTAAATACGATTGGTGAAAGTGCATACATTTCTCTTCGATACAGTCTTTAGTTTGCTAAAATCGGATAAGCCGTTTATAAGATACAGCGATTTAACTGATTACACTTTCAACATTTACTCTTATTAAAGTCGGTACGCCAATGAGCATAAGACCAAAATGATGCATAATTGCCCAAGCTTTTTAAGGGTGTTATCAAAGATATACCTTAATGTGGAATTTTCGGAGATATGTAAAATTTTAAAATTTACTTTTCAATTACGCCCTCTTGCGGCAAAATGCGGAACTTAAAAATAATTTCCAGTATTTTCTCTTGTACACTTTTGACATAAAAAAATTTACCCGGATGCTGTACGGTTACTAGTTTCTGAGATATGGCTGGCGGTCATTCTTAGTTGACCACCCGGTACAATCCCATATAACCCAGATAAATTTGGTTATTATAGTGTAACTATTGAAAACTATGTAGTTTATTTTAGTGACCGGTATTTACACATTCTACCCTACAACAAAACTCTTTCCTGCTTCGATCGGAATCTAATATTTTATTGATATAACGGTTATCGGAAATAAGTCCTTTGTAATGTTTAGAACCAAAAATTTCTTATCAATAATAAAATAGTTTGCTTAATATTTATACGTTATTGATATTGCGTCTGGGGATTAAGTTTTTTTTTGGTTCCTGCCTAGTAAAAATTAGTAGGTAGCTTAATGGCGGCTCGTACACTAGGGCCACAGTGCCATGACCCTACCTTCCTGTAGACCAAGCTTTTTATTTATCATTTATAATTATTATTACTTTGTCTCCCTAGGCTTCATTCTTCTTGTAAATGTGAATAATTTTTAATTATAGACGTTGATATTTATAAACGCCTAACTATGGCAAAACTCCCTAATGTGTAGGTGACGCCGCGAAAATTCCCTGCCGCCACGCTGCTCCGGCCAACTCTGTATTTGGCACGATGTTAAACCCGTCCAAAAGAGAGACTAACACCAATGAATATATCGCCCTCTCTTACTGGCTCGTAGAGAAATCGACCTGGCCTGGCCAGATGCTCATATGATGTTTTATTTTATCGATAGTGAAGAGTTCCAATCGGGTTAGGGCACTACAAGGCTATATAGTCATGCTTTCGGCTTTGCTACCGTTACTAGCCACTAGATGGCAGCTGTTTTTAAAACGCTTTTGCCTGTCGATATATTAATTTTAAAATATTTTTCTTTTAAACAGTTTTTAATATTTAACATAAATTATATTTTTGTAGGCGAGTTATGTGCTTGTAGGTTAGGTTTAGGTTAATTCATCAGTGGATTATATTTCTGATTCCAAGTTTATGTGTATCAGTTTTAAAATGAATAAAATGAAAGACTTTAGGTATGTTGTCTGCCGAAAAACATTTTGTAAAGAATATTGGCAACTTCAAGAACAAAAGTGATTGAATCATTTTCAAATAAAAAATAAAGACGTATAGGGTTTTCCAGTGGCGGATTTAAGGAAAAAGGCTCAGTGGGCAAAATTTCTTCATGGCCCCCCACCCCCCTAGAAAACTTTGTTGTGTCAGGTGTTTCATGGAAAGTGAAAGATATATGTTTTAAGAAATTAATGAATATAAAAATGTGTTAATTCGAGCATTATAAAAGTTGTATTCTTTTTTACATCGAGAAAATTTACATATTTTTAAATCTTCTTCTCGCTTTCTTCTCCGCGAAAACTTCGATGGTTGTATCCAGAACAATTTGATTGGTGACTTGCTGTTTGATGAAAAGTATGCTGAAATCGTCCAATGCTTCTGCACTCATTGTAAAACGTTGACGATCTTTGACTCTCTTCAATGAACTCATTGTTCGTTCGGCGCTGGCAGTGCTGACGGGAAGGGTCAAGAATGAACTCAATAAACTGCAGCACTCGGGGAAACTGCTGATTAAATTTTTTTCAACGATAAAGTTCAAATATTGCAATGGACTATGCTTGGTATAATCTTGTTCTTGTGAGAAATATATATCCTCAAAACTGATTAACTCATACTTCAGGGCAGTTGTAAAAAAAGTTGGATATTTCTCCATCAAATTGTACACATATTTTTCAAATTCTTTCTCTTCCATATTTTTGAAGGATTCAGGTTTGAGAAATCCGAAAAGTGAGTTTATCTCATCAAAACCTTTGGCCCTTTCTTGTAATTCACTGCATATTCTGTCCAAAAACCCAATGCGATGTTTCGTTGCCATATCCAGAGAACTGTCCTTTTTCTTTCTCGCCTGGCATTTTTTTCGTTCGTCGTTGTCTAATGATCGGAAAATCCGGATTCTTCCATCCCATCTTCTCCCATTGAGATTTAGCTTTCGAAACGAAAGAATCATACTTGCTCTCCTCAAGCAAAGTTTGCAAGTGGGATCAGGTTTTTTTTTCGAATAAATTCACATTTTACATTGCAAACCACTGCGGCACTTGTCCATAAACACTGGATAAATGATAAACGAACTCGATTGACACGAAACTTGATAGAACTCGTAGAAATTACTCATCCAGTACAGTAACTATAGTGATAATTCCCGCGCATGCTCGGTGAATTCTCATTATTGGGCGCGACAATTCCAACTTTCGAAAGTGATGGTCAGTTGACTGTCAACTGAATTTAGATGCGCGGGGGCACCCGGGGGCCCCTTCAGAACGTTTTTGATAAGTTAGAAATATTCGACAAACTTCGAGAAAATCGTAGACGTTTTAAATAACTGATTGATTACAAAAGTTATTTGATTTTATATTTAATTTACGATAGTTATCAAGCATTGCAATTATTCTGATAACAGGGGGCCCTGAATGAAAATTAAACTTGTGCTGTCCACAAGGGACTCACCGAAACATTTTTTCAACAAAAAAAGAAATCGAAGGTGTAAATTTCAGCAAGAGGGGCCCTGAAAGCCTTTCGTCGGGAGGGGGGGGGGGGGGGGGGCAGTGGGCAAGCGCGCTTTTGCTCACCTGTTAAATCCGCCACTGGGGTTTTCTTATAAGATAATTTTAGTGTTTTATGAATATTTTTTGTTAAAACAACTGGAATACCTTATTAAATGCTTCATTTAATTAGTCGGTAAGTTTTATTCGATTTTTTATACAAGGTATTACAAATACAATGCATTAGAATTGCTATCTCTGTAACTATAACATAATATAGAGCGTTGGTTATATAGAGGCAAAGTTGCATATTTCAATCCTGAACAATATTCAAATTTCGATGACTTGCGGAGATATTCGAAAAATTTTAAAAAAATGCAGGTCCGTATTTAAAAAAATTAAGTTGATATAGGCATTTAAAAAATGAACGTCTTATCTGATAAATGAAATTATTTTCTTGAAGAGCATAAACAGTTGTCTTAAGCAAGGGCTCTTGGTGGTTTTTCAAAATAATCAATATTTTGTCATATAGAAAATTAAAACAAACATTTATTTCTTCGTTTTCTTTTCGAATAATTCAGCATTAAATTATGCAACTTTACCTCTATTTCACCAAATCGCTATCTCTTATAGTTACCGAGATAGCAATGTTAGTGCATCGAATTTGTAACACCCTGTATTCTCATTAAAGATTTTTGACTTAATATTTTGGCCCCACCTGTATCGACTATCAGGAGCCGCCACTGGGTAGCTATTCTCGCCTATCGTTTGTAAAAATAAAAAGGAATGAATTAAAAACATAAGTTTGATAAGAAAGTATCACAATTTACAACCTCAGTATTAAATTATTGTCAACATCACTGCCTCTGTACGTTATACCAAACAGTAGACAGTAATTTAACACCCACTTCATAATTATGTATTTAAATAAACAATAAACAACAATACCGGCCGGGTACAATGTAAAAGAAAGCAGGTGATTGTGTGGGCTTTGGAAGTCCTCCGACATGGTACTTCAAGTACCGATTGGTGCGCTATTGGCGGCAATTTTGACCATTCTCCCGCTTAAGAAATGAGAAGGCCTGACGCGACCACAGCGGCACGAGACCGCGACCATTTGTGGACTGAGTAAATTGCGCCTATAGGAAGGTATCTTTAACCTTTGCATCATTTACAGATCGCGTTGATTTAGACTGGTCGAGATGCCATGCGAGGCTTGGGATACTATCGTATGTACACTCAGATCGAGGTACTTCTTTACTATCATCAGAATTAAAATAATTTCTGGACTCACATGGTGTAGCAAGAAGTAGAACAACAGTATATAATCCGCAAGAAAATGGGCAATGTAAATGATATAACGGTATCATATGAAAAACCATTCAACTAGCTTTAAAATCAAAGAGTCTTCCTATAAGCTAGGGGAGTTAGTACTACAAGATGCTCTTCATTCAGTGCGTTCTCTCTTAGGTAGTACTCCTCATTAACGCATATTTAGCTATCAAAGAAGATCGTCTAATGGCTCATCCATCTCGACATGGCTATATACACCTGGAGTTGCCTTTCTTAAAAAATATCTACGACAAAATAAATATGAACCATTAGTTGAAGAAGTCGAACTTTTAGAGTCAAATGCTGACTATGCCTTTGTCAGACTCCCTAGTGGACATAAGACTACTGTTTATGTTAGGCATTTGGCACCCCGAGGAGACATATTATTAAATAATTATACTAATGATAACTCTCAATTCATCCCCGACGAGACAAAAGAGAATAAAGATACATTGTTGTTTAGTTCTGAAAATATACACAACTTGCCTAATCTGGTAAATTTAGAATATATTCTGAATTTACTAGGTTACCTGACCTGTATACAGAATTAGGCAAGAATACTGTTAATACTATTAATCAAACACCCCTTGCTACTGATTTGAAATTAGACTCTACCAACGAAGAGATGATTTTACCTAACCCAATAATTGGACGTTCTGTAAGAATGAGAAAACCGCCCAAAAGACTGCATGAGGCAAGCATCAAAATCCAATGTGGGAGGCGCTTATTGCAGAAGTAATCGGTTATATGCAATAGAATCTATCAGAAAAAGAAAAATCCGCAACCTTAATTGCATTATTAGTTATTGTAAATTACTTAAACTTTGGACTTTGTTCACATATGGAACTGGGGGGGTATCTGGACCAAAGCCAAGGGAGGGAATAAAAAACAATTTCCACGTAGAGGAATTGACTTCCAGCCATTTTTACCAAAATCCCCAAATCTTATTTCGTTATTGTAAGGAGACCACTAGAACTTTACTGGACCATAATGTAATCTGTTACCACAAAAAGAGATGGTCGTTGATTTTTAAAATTTAAAAGGACGCAATTCTATCGGAACTGAGGCCGATGACCATTGGTCCGAAAAATCACTGTGAAGGCGTCGAAGCGTGTCCGAAATGTAAACTCTGGTTAATTTTAGCTTTAAAAAATGCGGTTTGTTGTATTATGGGACACCGATGCGTGAAAATTGTTTTAAAACAGTGATTTTTTCTTCAGAAACCAATATTGTCTTTGTGGTATCGGTGTTTTTCGACAAAGGATTTTACTAGCAAGATAATAAGTCTAGATTTGTCGTTTTTGAAGGTTTTGTCTGAAAATTAGATTGTATAGATATTAGTCCGGTCATCAATCCTTTTATTTGCTCTTACACGTTCAGCATTACTGTTATTTGCTTATCAACACTGTTAGTCTGAATAACCATATAGGGTCAACAATATGTCTCAATTCGGAAAAATTTATTGAGAGAGGAGATCAAAAAATTGGTTTACTTTACAAGTTGAAACTGGAAATTTCATTGTAATTGGAAAGAGTTTTATGTTGTTATTGTTTTGTAAAGTGGAGGTTGGTGGAGCCCTCTCATACCTATATTTGTAATTATATTCTTTAAGAGTTTTAGAAATATGTAGGAGAGTTTACAAATATGCTATCTTTTAAATGTCAATGAAAGACAAACCTTAAATTTAAAATTTTTTCGTTTTTGTATTTAAAACTTACCGATTTTAATCAATGAGTATGTTATAATCACAATGAAACTGGGAGATTAATTATTATAAATTAAATTGCCTTTGCAATCGAATATTTATATTTATACAACACATAGTAAGTTAACAATATATGATAACAGTTACATATCCTATTGACCTTTTGAGAGTATTGCAAGCAAGGCACTAAAATCAAGGGTCAATACCATTCCTGGTCCTGGTCCCAGCCTTACCATTACTTCTCCTAATTGGAATTTTCAGATAATTTGAACTTGTCTCTTGAAGTGTCTCTATATTTTTCAAAATTATTCCGACAATCATTTTTATTTAGATATTCAAGGTGCAAGTTGAACCAAAGAAATTAAAACAAATTTATACCACTCAGCCTCACATAAAATTTGATTTCTTGAATAAGAAATTATTATTACATCAACTTAATATCAAAAGAATGTTCCCAAATAAGTGCCAATAATTATTTTCGCTCGAAGCTAAATCACTTTCCTTAACACACTGATATTCTGCTGAATAATATTCTTGATGAGTTTCGCCCCCTGCATACAAACATAACTGATTTAATATGTAACAGACATCGGACCCTTGCAAAGATGAATTTTTAATCACCTTATTATATTCAACAAATTGCTGGCTAACTGCCAAAAACGGCATTTCCAATTTGAAAAAACCGCAACTATCTGACAGTTTACCGGCAATAATTTGATAATTGTGATATTCCTTTTTCGGCAACCCCAAAAGGAAAAAATGTAAGTGTGGAAACCAACTTAGTTTTAAATCATGGTGCTGCCTCGTTAGTATAGTAATATACAGCTTTTGTGGTGATTGTGAATTAGGCATAGGGCATGGGCGTAGTTAACATGAAAATAGAAAATGTTATTCATTGTTGAATTTATAACGATTATTTCCCTCATTATCAAATAGACCAATCAGACACCATCATTTTTTGAATAATTTTATTTAGATAACTATTTAAATTACAAGACCTGTTAAACCGCGGTTAAACTTGCGTCCCCCATATTGGTTTTTGTTTTATCGTTTATCACTAATTCTTACAATTCTCGGCAACAGTTTATAAAGAAACATTAATTTCTTACTCGTCTGAATAATCTAATATTGTTTTTTATCAGTAAGTACGCCATTTTCGATAGAATTTGTATACAAATATTTTGACATAAGGCGATGAAAATATGTCAGAATTTGTGATATTTACATAGGTACACTTTGCTCAAGGTCTTTAGATAGATAGGTTGCCTTGTAAGCTTGGTGTCATGGCGGGCGAAACGTCATCGCCTACGTCACAAAACGTCTTTTCAGACATTTGTATACAGAATTAGCATTGTTTATTCTGTTATTTCTGTTTTTGAAGTGGTTTTTAGCAAATTTTCAAAGTTGTAAGGTGTTTTAGAGACTTATATTTAAAGATAAAGAGACATTTTATCAATATATTAATCAATACAGTACAATAAAAGGTAATTAATTATTATTCTCTTTAAATCTTAATACCTACCTACATGTTTTTGTTTACCTAAGTAATAGGTATATTATAATTTTTTTAAATTTCAGATAAGAACGAAGGGGGCCTTCGTTCATGACCACCCGGCACCGCTTAATGCTATAGATATAATAAGAATGATAGTACTTGGCAAAAATCCCGGAATGGTACAAAGAAATACTAATGTTGAGGGGGAGCAAAGTGAAGAATTTATCTTGTCTACTGCCTTAAACCGGGCTGGTTATAAAGGCTAGCATAAAGTGACTAAATTAGTGATACTTCCTCTACTTCATCACGCAGATCTGCTACAAATATATGTGAAAAAGATAGGTTAGTGTATGTGGCAAGCTTTTTAGCACAAAAAAATCGCAAAGGGTTTCCTAAGCTGGGTTGCTACAATTATGAGAATGAACCAAAAAATGCATTCGTATGCTATGCCATCTTGAGTTCAGAGTCTTTCTTTTGGGGGTTTAACTGATCCTTCAATTTCATGGAAGGATAGTGTAGAAGAAATAGACAAATGGTTTAATAAATTGAATTGTAATAACTTTAAATTTAAAACAAACATTATAAAACGAACTGCAGAAATTATATTTCGAAAAGTTTCCAATATTCCCTTTAAATTAGTATATTCTTTTGCGAGACAACAGGTATCTATAAGAATTAAATATTTAAATACCAAAGATGATTCCAGAGTATTAAAAAGAAAACATTTATAATGCAGGTGTTGTTATTTTTATATGTTTCTTTCCTTTTTGTAGTTAGATCTCATGATGCTCAGTTGCCAGCGAATCATGTAACCTCGACGTTGTTAAAGGGAATTTTTACAAGACCGTCTATGTGTGTATATAGTTTATTACTTGCGTTAAGCTATGTAGTTTACCTTATAATTTAGCTTAACTGAGTCCTAAGTTTGATCTTTATAACTGTTACCTTTTGCTTCTTTGTAATAAATTAAAGTTGTTTTAGTAAAAATATGTATTTTATATTCAAACAATAATTTTGTACTTTTTTATCTATACAGAACAATAATATATATGTTTTAGAAGAAATAAACAAAATTTATATATATATTTTCTGAAATAAACATTGAAAACAGCAGTTACATACACATGCGTTTTTTTAAAGTAAACTTTAAAGTTAGTAAAATGAAGTTGCACCCTGTGTTCGATCTGTATTTGTAGACTTATCTACTTATTTAAAATTACGGTCTAAGTTTCAGTTCAATTTTATTTTTATAAAATTCGCTTCCAGAAATAGGAAAACTAGTTTATTAAGTCCATAAATACTAAAATTTTCTAAAAACGATCAAATATATATACCGTGCTCTGTTCATTTAATAGAAAGGCGTATCTGTCTCTCTTTGTCTGTTGCATTCATAATAGACCCGTATAACAAAGACGTTTTGTGACGTCATCAGCAGGCAGGCTCTAATTGGTCAGAAGTTACCAGACAACCGTTCTTTTTAGTAACCGTGCACTTTGCTAAGTAAGCTTTTTCAATGCATTTATGGGATGCGTATGAGTAACCATGGCAAGAGAAACACAAACATAAACGAAGCATCATAATTTGATTATAAAACGTCTTTTGTATTTATTTAACTTTAGTAAAAATGAATAATTCACGTATATAAATAAAATTGTTTCTTGTTGGCTTTACTTTAAATTATATTCGGGAAATAATCTAGCCGTATACCACTCGACCTATAAATTTAACCGATTAAACTATGCATCATATTTTGTTCATGACTTTACTTTTTGGTAAATCGTTTCATGCACAATAATTTTTAAATAATTGTAAATTATTGAGCATTCAACTATTTTCCAAGTAAAATCGTGATCAAAATAGGTTGCATAGTTTAATCGATTAAATTTATAGGTCTTGTGATATAATACGGGGTGTCCGGTAACTTATGGGCCGTAGAGTACATGGAGATACTAGACATCAAACTAACCCGATTATGTTATATGAGTTTTTTCGGATTGTTACTCGTTCTAGAGATAGGTGTTGAAAGTAAAAGTTTATTCTCGATAATAAGCCATAATTTTAAAACGGTTTAATGAATCGAATTGAAAGTTGGCAATATTATGTTTTTATGAGCAAGAAATAAGAATTTGTAGAAATTTTTTAGTTTCAAACTAGAGGGCGCTAGTTGCATACACTGGGCTTAATAAATCTATGATTTTTTTTCTTACCTGTGATATTAGGTGTTTTTCTATTATAGTTTCTTAAAAAGGGCATTTTCTGAGTCAAAAATGTGTACTTGATGGATTTTAATATCTTAAACGGTTTTCGAGATATTTTCCTTTAAACATCCGAAAGCATAAAAAAACATAGTGAATAATTAAATTAACAAAAAAAAAAAAACTGACAACAAGTTTTGTTACAGAGTTTGTCGATGTTCTAGACATAATAGTAACAGAGGAATCGGTGTTATTCTTGGTATAAAAAAATGTATTTGCCACCACGTTTTTGTTGTCGCCGTCTCCGATTTCCAATACCCATGTCTTTTAAGAGCTAGAACACTGGCCCCAGTGTTAGCTAATAGTATTCCTGATGTTCATTTCAACGTTAGACAATCCAAGAAATTCTGCTATTTTTGCGGGAATAGCTTCTAAAAGGTGGTTTTACCCACACTTTTAACTAGATAACTTAAAATTTTCAGGTTGCAGATAGCATTATTTTTGTCTACAGTGATGATAAACCTTTTAGAAATCCCAGTTTTGGAATCAGGTTTATTAGATGTGACTAAATTAACCATTTCCTGGAAAAATTCCCCAGCAATCCCGTCTATTATTATCACTATCTTAAATTAAAAAAAAAACTTCTATCTTCGGCCTCTGTCAAAAGTTGTCCATTTCTTCTCGGGTGAAAACACAGGGCTTCTTTGACTGAGCCAACAATTTTAATTTTTATTAAAGCATTTCTAGAACCTTTGACATATATACGGTGTCTTTAATGCATAAAGTGGATTTAAGCATGGAATAATCATTCCATAAACTTGCAGGGGACTCACAAAGTAGACTAGGATAGAGATTTCTATATCTTTTTCCAACCAAGCACCAATTTTTGAAATTCTTATAGGCATTTTCGTATCTTTAGGCAATAGAACTGCACAAGCATCTTCTGTAGCAGCATTAATATCCATTTTACTAGTCTTCTGACAAAACTCTGACACTGACAAAATATTTAAACAAATAAACTAATTCCATAGCAACCAGGCGTGACAATGGAAATCTGATCTTACAGGGTATCTAACTTGGATAACCTAAATTATTCATTAAAAAGAAAACTAATTTTTTGAATATACAGCCACCGGAGTAGAAAAATTGTAATATACAACTCAGGAGGTAGTGCTTTTGATCAGGTTCCGACTTTTTTGCCAGTGTCGCTTGGGCACAAACTACGTTCTCGACTGATAAGTGCTACTTACCTCCGTTTTACTGTATACAATTAAGATTTTACATGCAGTAATGAACTAATTTGAGGAAATAACTTTTTGTAATATGTAGTATATTATTATGTTCTTCCCAAGAATACCTTTTTCTTATTTTAAGCCACCTACTATATGTAAATTTTCTCCAATTTTTTACCATAAGCTCTACAATGTCTCTCTTAATTGGCTTTTGAGCCCAATATGATGATGGTGATGATGATGGTGATGATGATGATGATGATGATAAGGTAGGTCATCTGGCTCCGAAACATGTACACAAATTTCACCCATTTAATTCTATTCTAGGCTATCAAAAATTAAAATTATGTGGAGAAGATTTAGAGTTTTCTGCATCATATAACTTAACAGCTCCACATTGAGTCCATGCATGGGACTAGTTTCATAAGATTAAAATTATTGTTGTTTCTATATCTGAATATAAGCCGCCTGTACGCCAATGATCTTTACAATCGCATTACCATTTGAACGGACTTTTCATGTATATTCATAAATACAAGCGTTTACAATAGGTTTTACAGGCACAAATTTGATGTCTTCATTAGGTCTCGAGAGGCGTGGCTAAGTTTGATTGTATTTGCTTTTCGGTACCATTAGATGTGGTATTTTTATGATAATTTATTGAATATTTAGTGTTCATTTTGTGGCACTATTGGAAGCACTGAATGGAAATTTATTTTAATTAATTATTCTTAAGGCAACAAGGTGTAGGCCATAAAAATCTTTAATTAAATTTTAAGATATTACCTAAAAATTTAAGTTTAAAATTTGAGGTATTTGAAGGGCAAAATAATTTTTTAATAGTATATTGCATATCAAGTGATGAAAGTGATACTTTTCAAACGAAGAGATATTTAGCACGAGGCGTCAGCCGAGTGCGGAAATTCTCCGAGTTTTAAAGTTTTCACTTTGACACGAGTAATTTAAAGTAAAATTTAAAAATTATTCTATTGGCGATAATGCTGAAACGAACGGAGATATCGAGCTGCGGTTTTAATATTATTTCTAGCAAATTTCATCTACTTTTCGATTATGGTATCATAACTATACCATAATATGATTTATTTTTTCAGAGTAAAATCAAAAAATGTGTTATCATTACAAATTGCGCCCTCTAGCATTTTTTGTTGAGAACTATCATGGACAACTAAATACGATTGGTAAAAGTGCATACATTTCTCTTCCAACCAGTCTTTAGTTTGCTAAAATCCGATAAGTCGTTTATAAGTTACAGCGATTTAAATGATTACACTTTCAACACCTCCCCCCTCTTATTAAAGTCGGTAAGCCAATGAGCATAGGACCAAAATGATGGATAATTGCCCAAGCTTTATAATGGTGTTATCAAAGATATACCTTAATGTGGGATTTTCGGAGATATGTAAAATTTTAAAATTTACTTCTCAATTGCACCCTTTTGCGGCAAATTGCGGAACTTAAAAATTATTTCAAGGATTTTCTCTTGGCCACTTTACTTATAATTTTTTTTTCCTGAATTTCTATGCCCAGTTGTTTCTGAGATATGGCCGCTCCGTACCCTTAACTGATCACGCTGTATACCCCCAAATTTGAGTACTTGATATTGCTCAACTGGCGCATCGACGAACAATCTTCACAGTCGTCGGGGAATAATAATAATTTTTCCTACTAGATACACAATATACTATTGTCTACTCCCACATGCAAATTTTCTAATTTCTTTACGATCTTTGAGTATATAACTATTTGACTATACCAGTAAACTGCACGGATATCATTTCATATCCATTTTTATTAGGGTATGAAATTGACTCATCACAGTTTGTGTTTACTGAAGTGCCAAGTCCTTCTGATATGTTATTGAATTTATTTTCCTACATTTTCTAGAAAGAACCTTTTGTCTAGTGCGGTAAAGCGATAAAATTTGAATCGTAGGGTCGTTGGTGTAAATCTTGACTTGCGCATAACTTTCTTTTTAAAATTGCTAAACCATTCATGAGCAATCAGCACTAAAACTGAATTGGAAAAGGTTTTTTGATAAAAGATTTAATAAATTATTTTTATTAGTACTGAACCTAAACTTAAAATACATCTTTTTCTCATGGGATCTGTAAGTGGATACATTGGCATAAAGGGTTAAAAGGCCTTTGTAAAAATATCCGTCAAAGTAACAGTACAGTGCTAAATAGAGGTTTGGGGGCAATAGTATCATTACAATAAGGCCACCTCTGGTCCATTGTAAATTTTATTGTTGCCATTTTAAAATTTTAAGACCTACGTCTGAGAAATAATCCTTTGGCTTTGTTACTTAAGGGTATAGATTTTTTATGACATTGTGACAATGATGGTCATTTATAAAGGAGGGGTACTAATTTATATAATAAATAAATTTTAATTTGAGGTAACTTTTGACATTTTTTCAGGTCTGCTTCATTTTGACA
Source organism: Polydrusus cervinus (assembly GCA_935413205.1). Classification (NCBI taxonomy): domain Eukaryota; kingdom Metazoa; phylum Arthropoda; class Insecta; order Coleoptera; family Curculionidae; genus Polydrusus; species Polydrusus cervinus. The sequence goes on along the minus strand of OW284514.1, from coordinate 17,581,598 downwards.
ACCAACAAGAATTTAAATTGGTTGTACAAATAAAGTTTAAGCTTGGTTCAACGCTGAGGCCGTAATTGTACAACCGGATTTTAAATTATCAGGCCATCGCAAAAAATATTTCCATGGTGGTTGGGGGAATGAGTAACGCCTAAAATATACATTAATCAAAGTCAATTTGATAAAACGTTGACAGTCGTTTGTTTATATATTATTATTTGTTTAAAAGTGCATGAAAAATTTGAACTAGTGGTTTTGGGAAAGGATACATTCAGATTAAATTTAAACAACTCTTTCAAACACCTATTTACAGGGGCTATATTATATCTGTCTCTTCCTACTTTTAAAGTTTCTAGAGACAATGGTAAAAATTTAAACATTTCTTAACTATTTAAGAAAGAGCTTTTTTCTTTCCTTCATGAGTGCCATCCCTAGACGTATTTATGTAAAATAATTAAATTAAATTAGCTCGACTACTTATTATTATTATTATTAACATTGATAATGACAAATTTTGTTTTAATAAAATTGTTGGAAATGACTACCTTCACTTAATAGGAAAGCTTCCGCCCGTTTAATTTAATATAATTATTTTAATTAAGAACGGTGTGCCTGAGGAGAAAAACGCAAGAGACCATTTTTATGCAGAATTGACCAGGCTAATCCGAAGTAATATCCACATGGAAAAATATCAGTGGGTCCCACTTTTTTTCTAAAAAATATATAATCGCTTCTTCATTTAAAGTTTTAAAAATTATTCTATTGGCGATAACTGCTGAAACGATTATGGTATCATAATTATACTGTATGATTTATTTTTTCGGAGTAAAATCAAAAAATGTGTTATTATTACAAATTGCGCCCTCTAGCATTTTTTTTAGAACGTTTATGAACAACTAAATACGATTGGTGAAAGTGCATACATTTCTCTTCCAAACAGTATTTAGTTTGCTAAAATCGGATAAGTCGCTTTTAAGTTACATCGATTTAACTGATTATACTTTCAACAGCTTCCCCCCCTCTTATTAAAGTAGGTACGCCAATGAGCATAAAACCAAAATGATGCATAATTATCCAAGCCTTTTAATGGTGTAATCAAAGATATACTTACCTTAAGGTGGAATTTTCGGAAATATGTAAAATTTTAAAATTTACTTTTCAATTACGCCCTCTTGCGGCAAAATGTGGAACTTAAAAATTATTTCCAGGATTTTCTCATGGCCACTTTAGTTATCATTTTTTTTCCCCTGAGTTTCTATGCCCAGTAGTTTCCGAGATATAGCCGGCAACCTTTCTTATGGAATCACCCGGTACGTACAACTATATATTAATCAAAAATCAACTAATCAATTTTTAACTAATTATAATAATTAGTCCTGTTTTCAAGCACAAAATATATTAATAATCCAAAAGAAACCAATAAAATTTGTTACCTATTTGGCTCATCAGGATTCGACGAATAAATAAAATGGTTAACTGTTAAACGACCAATGCAAAACTCAATAGTAAGATGCAGCAAGTAGTGACATTAGCTGTCGTTGTAAGGCACTTCAACAGGATATCTGAAACATAAAATATGTATGAATGTGGCGCTCCGTGCCACATCTTACTGGTGTGTCCCACCAAGTGCTGCCTTAAGTAGCTTCGAGATCCCTCTTTTTTTCGTCGGATCCTAGCTCTACTGATGAGTCATGATTTGACGAGACGCGTCTAGAGATGGATCTGGCGAAATGAAAAGGAAAATCTTCTTCTTTATAAAATATGTATTTGTTGGGTAATCAGTTTTGTGAAATTATATTTCTTTTTCAACAAGAACTGTTTAGAGTGCCACTATATAGGTCCAAGCCGCCAATTAATATTTATTAAAAATTAACTAGCCTATTCAACTATAAAATTGTTTTAGATTTACTAAAATTAATAAAACAAATATTTCCCATAAATTAAGGAATACAGTCGACGAAGGTAAATTAAGAAATTATTTTTAAATTTTTGATAGAATCTGTCTTCAAACTGAAAATTGATGTTTTAACTAAATAAAATAGATTTAAAATTCTCATCTAAAATAATTTATGCAGGATTTTTATTGAATAAATTAAAATTGGCAATGAATTTAAAAAACAGGTAATTTTCTAGTATTTATAGGATATTTTAGAAATAGAATATGTTACCAAAAATATATTGCTTTTTTGTTGGGATTGGAGCCAGTATACTTAAGCCTATGAGGCCCATTGAATCATCTATCATCTGGGTAGTACTAGTTATCTTTTTTACTTCCCCAGAGGTCATCGGTTCACGGCGCCCCTCTTTCTAGGTCCCGATATTAAGATGCACTAATAGCATACTCCATTCTTTATCGATTTAAGTTTCGAGCATACTTTTTTTTATAGGCGTATGCCTTCTTCGAGGATCGAACTAGGACCACATATATACCTACACTATATTGACAATACAAGCAGCCGCACGAAGCAAGAATACACCCATCGTGCGATTCAAAATAACCTGAGTTGGAGGCCGTCGCGCTTGCGCAGTAGGGAAAAAATTAGGCAACCCACACGATTTCTAACAGAACGTAAACAAAACCCAAGGTCTCTTGAACAGAACCGGCTTGCCGTTGTATTCTTATTTGTCGCCATTTTTTATTTCGTTCATTCGTGTGTGGTTATAATTTCCAAGTTTTGAGTGTTAATATTTATAAAATTTTACTTTAGACATTTTCTTTTGTTGGGTTGTAAGTTCTAAGTGTGTGATTGTGGATATTATTTTTAAGTTTTGGGTGCGAATTTAAGTATAAAACTTTACCAGACATTTTGTTATTGTTAGCGACTTGTGTCTCAAGATGGGTAGAAAAAAGTGCATGATCCTTTTTTGCACGAATCGCGGTTCAATACCAGGAATAAGGTATTTCAGGTATGTAAAATATTGGTTACTTAGTTTTATTTGACCATAAACTGTACACACCCGAACTAAACGGGTGAATTTAAATAAAAGCTTGTAAAAATATTTTGAAAATCGGCCCTGTCAAATGTTTACATCAAGAAGCAAATTTCCGATCTGCACAAACTCAACGGCCCCTGATCATCTGCTTACAGTGGTGGCATCATTGAATTATGGTATTAGCAATATAGCGTATGTATATATATGACTAGGACCGCCGCGGTCTAATGCCAGTAACTTACCACTGAATCACTGCCGCAATTAAAAAAAATCTGTTGTTCTAAATTTTTTAAAATTTAGTATTTATTTGAGATTTGTTAAAATAATTCTCCAAACAACTGTTAACAACTTAAAAAAAAAAAATATTTTTGTGAGATGGATAAACTATGAAATACTAAAGTTTGTAGCCTGAATTGTTTTGGTTTTTCTGTACCTGTACAAAACCGAGAAACAATAAGTTTTAGATGTCAAGCGCGCTGCCAATTACGCTACGGGGAACCTGAAATTCTCTCACCAACTTCGGTCATATAGCTTATTCAATTTTATGTTAGTAGTAACAGTCTGGAATCTATATGTCACTATATGTCGATGAAGCGTGGGTAATAGAAAAATTAGATCTTAATGTTCAGTGGTAGTGAGTGAGTTCCCTTTCCCTTTATAACACCCTCCCCGGTCTGTGAATCACAGGAGATTCCAGACTATTACTACTAACATAAAATTGAATAAGTTATATGACCGAAGTTGGTGAGAGAACTTCAGGTCCCCCGTAGCACAATTGGCAGCGCGCTTGACATGTAATCGATGGAGATTCTGGGTTCGATTCCCTCCGGAGGCATAAAACTTTTTCAATTTTAATCGTGTCTGTACGCCGGCAAAACATTTTTCAATTTAAAAATAAGTTTTAGTATTGTCTATTTACCTTTTGCTAGAAACATGAACAAACAATATAAGAAGGTATATATTTTTTTCTTTGTTAAAAATAATATATTTCGTAGTGATTTTGCTTATAAATTAAATATAACATTATATTTTAATGTAGTGAAACAAGCACGTCCTATAATGAAAAAAATTGTAAAGCGTTACTAATCAGGAATAATAAGAAAAATTATTATTAAAATGATTACAAACTTTTCTATGATTTATCTGTGAATTATTCTAAAAGTTTCAGTTTTATAAAAATTTATGCAGGTTTTTATTGAACAAATTCAATTCGGCAATGAATCTTAAAAACGGCCGTTACCTATTTTTATAGGATCCCTTTAAAAATATATGGCCAATAATCTATTGATACTTCAGTCCCAAATTTCTTCTGGTTTTTGTCCTTTTGTATCGATAACTGACTCCATTGTGATTTCCTTTTGCGATTTTACACCTGAATTGCACAAAACCATTGGACGGTCCGAAATTCTTGGAAATAACGAAATTTAAAAGCATTTAAATGGACATATTTTTTGTTGACGGGTACCTAAAGTAAAAATTTTAAAGTATTTAAGAAAGGTGTTTGTTAACTTTAACTTTATTAATATACGGGGTCCTGGTTTGGTGGACCGCTTTGGAAAAAGCAGTGCACACTAAGTCAATAACAAAGATACAAAGGGCAGCTTGTTTAGGAATAACCGGAGCCCTTAAGTCAACCCCGACAGAGGCGCTAGAGGTTAGATGGAAAAAGTATAGCTGCAAAAAGTGCCCTGACTGAAAGAGTCGAAATTCTGGAAGGAAACCAACTACGGGCACAGCAGTATACTAAAGATCCACCCGGGGAATAATCTACGAGACCCGACTGATTACTCTGTCCCAATAACATGCTTCGATAGAAGGTATTCTATACTCATTCCGAGTAGGGAAGAGTGGGAAGGCAATCAGAATATATCGAAAACAGATCACGCAATCTTCACAGACGGTTCAAAAATGGACGTTGGTGTGGGAGCCGGGGTCTTTTCCGAAAGTTTACAAATACAGAAATCGTATAGACTCCCCTACTATTGTAGTATTTTTCAAGCAGAAGTACGGGCAGTAGAGAAGGCGGTCAATATCCTGCAAGAACACCTTGGCTTGGGAGTAGCCTCGTCAATCACCATCTTCAGTTATAGTCAGGCGGCGATTAAGGCAATCTGTTCCAGCAGCGTTAAATCAAAGCTCGTAAAGCGATGCCGCAACAATCTATGCACACTTGGCAACCAACATCGGGTTATTCTGTGCTGGGTTCCTGGACACTCCAAAATAGATGGCAACGAGGCTGTCGATGCGCTCGCAAGAGAGGGCGCAGGCATGCCAGCTGATCTAGCAGACAATACAGTGAACAACACTGGGATTGGTCAAAGAGAAGATTGACTACACGGCCAAGCAGCTTGCACAGAACAGATAAACAGGGTTGACAACCTGTAGTACATCCAGACAACTGTGGCCCACATTCGATAAAAAGAGAACCGCAGAGCTATTGAGACACAGTCGAAAAGACGTGAGAAATATTACTGCGGTTGTTACCGGACATTGCCTCTTCGGTAGACATGCCGAACGTATGCAAATACCCACTAACGACTTCTGCAGAAGTTGCAGAGATGAGGAAGAGGAAGAAAGTATTCAACATTTTCTGCGTGAATGCCCTGGCCTCGCAAAAAGGAGGTTCACTACTCTGGGTGAATCATCTTTCGATAGCCTGGAAGAACTAAGCAACTTACAACTTGGACGGCTGAGCAGATTTCTGAACAGTAGTGGCTGGTTTGAATGAGTTGTTAAAATCCTTCCGCGGTTACGTCGCACTAACCATCAGAGATCTGATGAAGGTGGGTTCTATGGAACACGTGTGGTATCACAACGGACCTAATCAGGACTACGTGAGACTGTTTGGTCAGAACCAAGGGTCTGCCACTCTTACCTAACCTAACCTAACTTTCCGAAAAAAAATGGATTTGTGCTGAACTTGCAAGCAGGAATCTAAAAAGATCATAAAATATTTTACTTAAAATAGCTATTTATGCATTACGTTACAAAATGAAATGTTTTGCACTAGATATGAAGATTGCATACTTCATTAGACAGGAATTGCATACACTATTTTCTACTACCGAAAAATATATAATATAAATCAAAATATAAACACTTCACTTTAAGCACTATTGCATAAAGTATTTTACTTTGCGTTCGTTCTAATGCGTAATATGAAATAACTAATTTGGAAATTTTAGACTCGTCAGTTCACAAATCTCTAAGCTCTTACGCTGATTCCAGGCTCTTGTTAACGCAGGCGAAAAATTTAGAAGAAACAGTTCTATAGCGCTGCAGGCTATTTTTTTTGTAAAATATCCAGAAATGGGCTATTTTATTAAATTTTAACACTATCGCAGTATTCTCTCTATATCGGCTACTTTAAAAAACCCTTAGCACGTGATTTTTTTAAAACAGTTATTAAAAGTAATGGGGAATCTCATATTAACAAAGTTCAGCTTTTGCAGTATTTAAATAAATATTCTGCCTTATCCGGTCATCGTTTTAAGTAATGTAAAATTTAAGTTATTCTATAATGTTCACATTTAGTAAAAACTGAAATACACAAAATCCTTAAAACGACTTTAAATACGTGTTTCTCTTTATGCTGCCACAAATTGTCCAAACATACCACCCGTCCTCCTAAATGAGTTGTCATCAGATCAACTACAGCCTATCTAGATAAACAATCTCAAGCATAGGTGGTCCAAAAAGAAAACAATTGTTAAAAATCCATCAGGGTCAACAGATGCATTTGCAAAATTCCAAAAACCCCTTAAGATTTTGCCAGTAGTTAAAACTTATTTTCGTTTCAGATTGAAGTTTGATACGGATCGAAACTTGTGGCAGATTTATTTTTGTAGTAATCTAAGAGCACGAAGGGTTGTCTTGGTCTCGGGTAAATAAACAAAAGTGAAGTGTTCAAGCGCATGGGCGCTTGTCAAGTTTTGTTTGGGTAATGTCGATTGAAAATACTTACTGTGTTTCCGTTCGTGGAAGGTAATTAATATGAAATGCCATATATACCGTTACCGAAAAAAAGAATTAAAAATAATTAATTTTACAATATAAAATAGTAGTTAGTACAATAGTGAATATGATGTTAATATTTCACGAGGAAGTAAATTGAGTAGGTACGGGGTCATGCGATATGGCAAACTATAGTCTATTTTAGATAGGTGTAGAGTAATAAAATGGGAAATTCGGGTTCGGCTTAATCTCGGTGTCTGACATAGGCACACGAAAGTTTTGTGCATTAAATTATTTATGATAACTATAACCAAAGAAAAAAAAAGAAGATAATTTGATAAAGAAAAAACTCAGATATAGCAAATTTACATTAAGATATAGCTGAAAAACATAGTGTAACTGTGCTGCGCACACCGCCATATCATTGCGAACTAAATCCTATAGAACTTATATGGGCGGAAGTAAAAGGATTTGTAGCAAGACACAACACGACATTCAAAATGAATGACGCATAGCTACTGTTTGATCAGGCCATTAAGGAAGTGACACCAGAGAACTGGCGAAAAGCAGTCCGTCATGTCATTAAAGAAGAGGAGAAAATGTGGGATATTGACCACCTAATCGATCGGACCGTCGACCCGATAATTATAACGTCAAGAGGAGATGACAGTTCCTCAGATGACAAAGAATATTATGATTTTTTACAATTTAATTTTTATATAATGTATTTTGAATTTTTATGTTAGTAAATTAAATTTTACTTCTGAACTTACTTAGTTCTTTCTAACATTTTATTTGTTCACCGGTTTCGAACAAATTAATTGTTCTTCAGAACCTAAATCTTCTTTCGTTTTTGAACGAATTTGTGGCATGCTCAAGTAGCTTATGGATGAATTGTTTTAGATTTTATTGAAAAATAAGATTTTGTTGAAATTTTTAATGTACCTCGAACAACATTGTAAAAGCAAAATGTGAGATAAAGAAAAAGCAAAAAAAAATTAAAAACCAAAAATGGAAATTTCAGTTTTTTTCGGATATATTCGAAAGCATTCGGAATAATTACAATTATTTTGAACCAAGTTATTAAGCCCGAAAATACGCAACTTTGCCTCAATTTAACCGTTTTCGAGATCCCTTGTAAGCACACGAATTTGTATCACCCTGTATAGTAAAAAAAATTCCTAATTATATATAGCCTAAAAATTACAGTAAATATACAATATTTATATTTTACCATAATTTTTTATAGTGTAGAGATTTGAATCACAAAACTAAAATACATTTAATAATTAGAAATCACTGCCGTTTCCTATAGGTAATAATACAAATTACCCTCCATTTTGTATACCAACATTTCAAACAAAAATTGAAACATCATATAATCACATAAAAGTTTTATTCACTTTGAATGATTATCAAAAATTATATATGATTTATTACCTCATACAAAATACTCCAAACAATCAATACATAGATTAATATCTCTTTTAACTCGAAAAATTCAACATTTCAATTTTAGTCAATTTGTAGGTATCCAAAAATTGAAAGTCATCAGTGTAAAGGGTTAGTTTCTTCTATAGAAATATTTTATAGAGAAATATCAATGGGGAAAGAATGAAAATAGTTACAAAAGAACGATTAGTGCGCCATTGTTGTGCGGTTTTTCAAATTTTGACATGTGGTCCAGATATTTGCCACGAGGGTAACTTAATCTGGGGTTTATTTTACGAAATCTTTAAAATATGGCTACCAGTTGCAAGGAAGTGATTTGATTTTAAAGGGAAGTGTGAAAATATCAATTCGAATTCGGTGAAGTATGAAATTATTTTGTCAACATGTCTCATTTCCAGTGAATATAACGTGGTTTAGATTATGAAAATAATAAGTTTCTTGATGAATTCTTTTCTAAGAAACATGTGAGCGATAGTCCAAATATTTGGATGAACAATATATTATACAGACTCAGGATCAGTCGGCCGGCCGGCAATTATGGATAGTCACACTACACCTTCAGTTTTATTCACCGATAACGGCCGGCAGTTCTCGGCCGGTATAGATTGCAGCCTCCATTTCACAACACACGCACAGTTTTTTATCGTCAGTTCAAACATGTTAGAAGAAGAGTGTGCGCACCGGCAATTGTTATTGTATTACACGAGCAGAGAAAAATTAAAAGAAAAACATTTTGAATGAAAGAGGGGTTAAAAAGATTTTTCTCATGCATTGAGGTTATACGAGATCTCAGACAATCTAGATGCAAGCAACAATTCTTAATAAATCGCATTTTAAATCAGTGTTAGTATATTTTATTTCTGTTTTTCCTTACAGTTCCATACAGTTTTTTTAAGTTATGATATTTTATCATCAATATCTCCTAACTAGAAACAAATAAAGTTAAATATTATTTCTAACTTTGCCTTGGAATATTATAACCTAAAATAAACAGGTACGCTTGCGAAAAATGTTTTAACTTGATTTTAATTGAATGAATTTTTTCTTAAATCTGTCTTGTATAAATCTTTAATTACCCTATCCTAATGAATATTAGTTAATATTCTTGTTTAGCGATTTTGCTGCGGATTTTAAGTTCAGTTTACTTCTGGCTGGCTATGACGGCGTTGAAAAATAGTCAAGGGTCACTTACCTACCCTTTGAAATAGTATATTACATAACGAGTGTTGAAAGTAATACTTTTTAAACGAGGAGACATTTAGCACGAGGCGTTAGCCGAGTGCGGAAATTCTCCGAGTTTTAGAATAATCACTTTCACACGAGTAATGTACACTATTTTTTTACGACCACAAAAAATTATTAAAAAAGCCTTTGATTTGTGAAAAAAATATTTCAACATCAGTGTTGAGATTAGCATATATAATGATTAACCAGAATGAAAAATTTATATGATTAACCAGAATGAAAAATTTTAAATTCAATCAAGGAAAGATGTATTAAACATAAATTTAAAAAATCCACCCAATACAAGGAAGATTTTAATTCAAAATAATTCTATAAATTATTTAATATTTTTATAAAAAAAGTCAAATACGCCTGATGGGATTTGAACCTGTGATCTTGCGATCTGTAGGCTAGAGCTCTATTCTCTACGCTATCGCTACCAATATAGATTTGTTGTTTAATACATGACACTCGCTTCAGCGCGATTTGTTTTTTCTGGTATTAGATTTTCCAGTATATTATTAACATTTTTTATAATGTCAGATGGCGTATTTTCACACTCTAATTCTGAATCACTCAACAAATACATGATAAATAAGTTACACACTTTAGAATTACTGCGTCTAAAATTTGTTCTTTTTAATAAATACGGATTGTCTATCAAATTGGCACCATATTTTTACATTAAATAGTGTGCTTTCTATTTGTTGAAATATTTATTTTCAACACGTGTGTGATATACGGCGCTTGCAATAATGTAGTTATTTCCAGTCAATTTTTTGTTGGTAATGAAAATAATCTTAAAGCCCTTCAGTATGCTGTAAAACGAATGTTTTAACAGAAGGAAAAAATAATTGTTAAATTAACCTGATTCCATTTAAAAATCATTAAAAATATCGCCTTGTACTTTTAATCAGAATTTAAATGCAACCAACAACAAACAAAAACCCAAATTAGGTTGGGTTTTTGTTCGTGTAATTATTATGACTGGCAGATCAAAAGATGGCTTAATTTATTATAACGAGCTGTCAGTTTTTTGACCCGAGAAAATTGAACCTACGAAATGTACAACGATATTTTTACATTTTTAAAGCAACTTCTTCCCTTAAAATTTTTACAAATATTTCAAATTCTGCCACGCTTTTAATGGTTAAGACTACCACCCACCAGTTAAATAATAAATTAAAATAGAACCACACACCACCCACAAAACTATGTTCCAAATACTGTCACAATTCACAACATCTCCATAGGATATCGATATATTTTGGCATCATCTTTTTGTTCTTTATATGAGTTTGCCCCCATGATGACTTTATTTTATTGTTCAGAATTCAATTAAAAGAATCGTTTTCAATAGATCAGTTATAGATACTGTTAAAGTTAACATCTACATTTTCAATTCAAGTTCTATGTACGTGGGTGATATATCTTGGTGTCAGTGGTTCTAAATATGTTTCGAATACCATTGAAAAAATAATTTTTGTCCAAACAATTTATCAAAAACGGTCCTATATACGTAGTTGGAAACATATAGGAAATCCTATGCAAGTTTTAGACTCCAAATATTTGCTCCCCTGATGACTTTAGAAAGGGGTTGTAGGGAGACTTTTTTAGGGCCTCTGCGTGGTGAGTGCACATGCGGATGGACAACTCTGGTAAAATTAATACTCATAATTTATAAGTTTTTACCATAAGACTAATGTCCGGTTGTATAAAGATTTTTGACAATAATTAACTAACCAGCATTTTTAACTGTGACATAAATATATGACATTGACAGAAATAATTTTCTCGCAATCATAGTGGCCCGGTTACCTTAATTTTTTATTTACCAATCAGGCACCTTTGATTGTGCTTTAATTATGACTGCGTATGTCAATGATGTCACAGTCAAACTTGCTGATTAGTAAATTATGGTAAAAAATCTTTATGCAACCCAATATAAAAGTACTAGCAAATACAGGGTGTTCGGTAATTTATGGGCCGTAGAGTAACTGGAGATACTAGACATCAAACTAAGCCGATTATGTCATATAAGTTTTTTCGGATTGTCACTTTTGTTTTTTTTTTGTTAATTTAATTATGTACTATGTTTTTTGATGCTTTGGGATGTTTAAAGGGAAATATCTCGAAAACCGTTAAAGATATTAAGATCAATCAAGTACACATTTTTGACTCAGAAAAGGCCCTTTTTAAGAAACTATAATTGAAAAACACCTAATATAACAGGTAAGAAAAAAAATCATAGATTTATGAAGCCCAGTGTATGCAACTAGCGCCCTCTAGTTTGAAACTTAAAAATTTCTACAAATTCTTATTTCTTGTTTATAATTGCCAACTTTCAATTTGATTCATTAAACCGTTTTAAAATTATGGCTTATTTTCGAGAATAAACTTTTACTTTCAACACCCTGTATCTCTAGAACGAGTAACAATCCGAAAAAACTTATATGACTTAATCGGCTTAGTTTGATGTCTAATCTCCAGTTACTCTACGGCCCATAAGTTACCGGACACCCCGTATTTAAACAAATTGTTTTACTATCACATTTTAAATTACCCTAACACGTACATGTCTATATAATTTTTCAAACTTTTGAGTACCTCTGAAGACCACCTACAAAATAGTGCAGATTTTCAAAGCCACAACACACCACATGGTCTCTGTTTACGTCAGTTATTATGGCACTATTTGTATACTTTCAGCCATTGTTACGATCTAAAATACTTTTAAACTGCTGATCTTTTTGTGATCATCATTGCATTGACTAGTATTTAGGGCCCCTCACAGAATTTTGGTTTTGTGTTTAAATCGTTTTATAGAAGATGCATATCTTCTCTATGATCGATTGTATTCTAATGATATTTTTGAAATTTTAATATTTTTTGTAGGTGCAGAAATGAAAGAAAAGGAATTCTTGGAAAAAATACATATTTAGCCGGATTTGTCTAAATATAATGAATCTTAAAAGTGCCTTGTCGCTATCACTTTCTGGCATTATTTATACATATACTGTAAAAGTAGTTTGTACAACAAGAGTGGATATGATGTCCATATCGCACGGGGAAGTAAATTGAGCACGACGCCGTAGGCGTAGTGCCCACACTTCCGGGCGCAATATGGACAATCCACTAGAGTTGTACAGCATATTTTTTCTACGACTTAACTTCCGAACTTCATGCTAAGAATTTTAAAAAATTATTAATATTTAAATTAGGCATCATAACTTGTCTTTTAAGTTGGCCATGAACTTGTGAGAACGGTAATAAAAAAACAATTGAACAAAAATTAATTTTGATTTCAAACCCATGGACCAAATTACACTGTAACATCTTTATCGATTTGGGTAAGTTCTTATATTTAAACAAACTCATTTTTGAGTATATCTATCTTTCTTACATTAGGCTTTTTGCTGAATAACAGACAAAAAGCGATATATGTATTAATAAAAACGAACAATTTATTTTCTTAACAAGGTATCTTGATTAATAATGGTTTTACTAAAATGCACAGAAGATAAATAGGTTTGATTGGATCTATTTCTGCTTGCGTAAGAATTATAACTCCGAAAGTACAACAAAATAGCTGTAGAATTCGTTTTAAACAGTTAAAAATGGATTTTGTGCATTAATATGAATTTTTATCGTTCGCTATGGTCAAATTTTTCAAAATAATCGCCAATTTACAAACTAGCAACACTGTTAACGTGGAAAGAGTTGGCAATACTATAAGTAGAACTAACATAAGTAGTGTAGAAATGGGAAATGACCTTCTCCCCCCACTCCTTCCATTGACCTTGACCGCGAAGGTGGGCAGGTGTTTATTTGACCTTGACCTTGAATGGGTGCAGGTGTTTTTTTTGTGTGATGTCATATGACCTTGACCATGTACGTTTGCAGGTGTTTATTTATGACCTTGACCATATTCGAGGTCACTGGTTATATTGATGACCTTGAGGTGTGGTCTAACCTTCGTCGTGTGTGCTCTATAAATAGGTGGGGGGAGCAAAATTTATCAGTGTACATTTTTTCTTCAACAGTGCAAGTTCATTCTCTCTCTTGATTATAATATATTTAGTAAAATGTCTTATGTGTGTGAAAAATGTGGTGCTGCGTTTACTCGCACATATAATTTATCACGTCATCAAAAGGAGTCATGTGTGGCAAGATTTAATGATTGTGTGGGTGCGGAAAAGCGGAGAAAAGTTGATGGTGCCGCATCAACATCTGCTATGCAAACGTGTGAGCTATGCAATATTAGCATACCAAAGAATTGTGTTGCAGCTCATCAAAGAACAATACAACATAAAAGTAAGGCCAGTGTAGCAGTGTGTCCGGGTGTTCAGTTGGTGCAAAGCAGTTTTAAAAACAGAATAGCATCTTATCACATCAGCAGTGATAATGAGCATGTGGACTATTCCGTCTTTTTTAAAGAACTTAAACCAAAAGTAATGCAATTAATCAGTAAGATTTTGCATGTTCACCGGTCTCTTAAAATAAATATGGTTGTCGTCGGACGATATTTTCTACCATCACAGGACGTTTTCAGTGAGAAATCCTTCAATACGTGTAATGAAATTGTAAATGAAGGAAGCGACTTGGATGATGTTTACCAATCTTTTGTGGAGGCAATGAAAGTTCAGTCTACGGAATTTCAGGAGAAAGATTCAGGTATGTTAAAAGAATAAAAAACATTTTAAACCAAAATTAAATAAAACGTAGCAATCCATTAGAAAATTTACTTATATTTTTTTTTGTTTGGATTTCAGGATGGGCATTGGAAAAAATTTTATATCTTGAGGTAAACATTAACAAGTTCTCACCGTTGGGTGGTTCCTCGTATGTGAAGTTGCCGAGGTTTATTGAACTTAAAAGGGCTGTTGTGAACATTATGAATAGGGATGAGTGCTGTTTTGCCTGGGCCATAACGTCAGCTTTGTTTCCAGCAGCCATGATGCGGGCACAGGTTACTTCATACCCCCATTTCTCAACAGTGTTAAATTTTACAGGTATGAATTTTCCAGTTAAATTGCGCGATATTTCAAAATTTGAGGAATTAAATAATATTTCAGTCAACGTATATGGATTAGAGTCGCGGTTTGAAAATAATGAAATTAAATACGAAGTTGTCGGTCCGTTAAGATATGCACCAAAGAAACTACAAAAACATGTAAATTTGTTGCTTATTACTAAAGATTGTAATGTTAAAGATGATGGTGTAGGTGACAGTGAACATGTTTGTGACGACAACTGTGTTAAAAACCACTACTGCTGGATAACTGATTTGTCTCGCTTAGTTTCCAGTCAAATTTCCAAACATCACGATAAATTATACTTTTGCGATGGCTGCCTTATTCACTTTATTTCACCATCAACTTTAATGTTACACCAACAAAATGATTGTAAGCATATCTTTACGCTGACACCTTCAACAGATGTAAAAGTCGATAAATTTGGTAAAAGTGTTCCGGAAAATATTTTAAAATTTGAGGGTATTGAGAAGCAAATGAGAGTTCCATTTGTTGTTTATGCGGATTTTGAATCTGTTCTAAAACCCGTTGAAACAGTAGAACCAAACCCCCAAAAATCTTACACAGTTGAAAATCTAAAGCATGAACCTTATTCTTTTGCCTACCTTATTAAATGTTCTTTTGATGATTCTATTTCGAAATTTGAGCTATACCGTGGAGACGATGCAGCGAAAGTTTTCGTTGATCGTATCGAAACCGATTTAAGACACCTTTACAACACATATTTAAAAGATATCGTTCCTATGGCTAAATTGACGCGTGAGGAGAGAGAGGATTTTGAAAATGCTACCATTTGTAGTATTTGCGAAATGCCATTCCAAGACGTTAAAGAGAAAGTTAAAGACCATTGCCATATAACGGGTAAAAAAAGATTTGGTGCTGCACATTCCGTTTGTAATTTAAATTATAAAATACCCAATTTCATCCCCATAATATTTCATAATTTAAGTGGTTATGATAGTCACATGTTCATCAAGGAATTATGCAGATATGGGGATAAAATTGATGTTATAGCTCAAAGTAAGGAGAAATATATATCATTTACAAAGAGCATTTACATGCACGATTATGTCGATCAAAAAACGGGTCAAACAAAAAGAAAAAATTTAAAGCTCCGCTTTATTGATAGCTTTAAATTTTTATCGACATCGTTGGAGAATTTAGGTAATGGTCTTAGCAATGATGAGTTTAGGGAAACCCGTAAATATTTTGTCAATAACAAGGAATTTAACTTAATGCGACAGAAAGGGGTTTTTCCTTATAGTTACGTTGATAATATTGAAAAGATGAATAACCCAAATCTTCCAACGAAAAATCAGTTTTATGACCAATTACGCGGAGAACACATCAGCGACGAATGCTATGATAGAGCAAGAGAAGTATGGCGAGTGTTTAAGTGTAAAAATTTGGGTGAATATTCCGATTTGTATTTAAAATCAGACGTTCTATTGTTATGTGATGTTTTCGAACAGTTTCGCGATACATGCTTAAAAGTTTATAAATTAGATTCTGCGCAATACTACACTTTACCAAGTTTAAGTTTTGACTGTATGTTGCGCATGACTAAGGTAGAGTTAGAGCTTTTGACCGATATAGACAAGGTTCATTTTTTTCAAAAAGGTATTCGCGGTGGTATAAGTCAGTGTACAGAAAGAAAACATATTGCCAATAATTCTCATTTACCAAACTTTGACCCAACTCAACCATCCTCTTATATCACTTACTTAGATGCGACAAATTTGTACGGTCATAGTATGTCCCAAGCATTACCATTTGGCGGTTTTAGATGGTTATCTGAACGCGAAATTTTAGATCTAAATATTATGAATATAGATGATAATAGCCCACAAGGCTACGTTTTGGAAGTGGATGTGCATTATCCAGAAGAATTGCATGATACACATTCAGATCTTCCATTTTTGGTCGAAAACATCGTACCACCAACGGAGACAGCAAAGTTACCAAAATTAATTCCGAATTTAAATGATAAAAAAAAGTATATTGTTCATTACAGAACCCTAAAACAAGCCATTAACAACGGCCTTATGGTAATGCGGACCCACAGAATTTTGAAATTTAATCAATCAACGTGGCTTAAAACATATATTGATTTTAATACTAGTTTACGCAACTCTGCAAAATCAAAATTTGGTAAAGATTTGTTTAAACTAATTATTAATGCGATTTTCGGTAAAACCATGGAAAACGTTGAAAAACGAAAAGATATTAAACTAATAACTCATTGGGACAATGCTAGAGGGAAAGTTGGGGCTAGAGCATTAATTGCTCGACCTAACTTCAATAGTCGATCAATATTTTCAAAAGATTTTGTTGCTATTCACATGGATAAATTAAAAATTATTTACAACAAACCAATATATATTGGGTTTTCCATTTTAGACATTTCAAAAACAGTCATTTATGATTTTTTTTACAATTTTATTAAAAAAAAGTTTGGTAATGATGCTTCTTTACTGTACACCGACACGGATTCGCTAATATTAAAAGTATTTTGTGATGACTTTTATCGCGTGATAGCCGAAAATCCTGAGAGATTCGATACTTCAAATTTTCCTGAAAACAATGAATTTAATATTACAAAAAGTATTTCGGTGCCGGGTAAGATGAAAGATGAATTTCCATGTGACCCGATAATTGGTTTTTATGGTACCGGAGCCAAGGCTTACTATGTGAAGTCTAAGAATGCGGAATTAAAAAAGGCAAAAGGTATAAAAAAATCAGTTATCGAAAAGGAACTTCATCTAGAAGATTATCGAAAAGTTGTGGAACAGGGCGGTTTAATTTTTAGAAAAATGAAAACTTTTCGCAGTGTGTTACATGATGTATACACACAAGTAATAAATAAAATCGCCCTGTCCCACAACGACGATAAACGTTATGTTATTCCGTTAACAACAAAAACTCTACCTTGGGGTCACGCCGACATTGACTTTTATAATTCAGATCCGGAAAGTAATTTAGAAAATTTACTGCGTGTCATTGAGGCATTTAAATAATAAACTGGAAAATTCATACCTTATATAACGTAATATTAAGCAGCTCATTTATTTGTATTATTGGTTCAGATTTTATTTTATATTTACAAATTGTTAATATTTATACAATAACATTTTTACATAATATGTTATATTAAAGAACTAAAAATAAAAAATACATAATAAAACACAACGTTGCAGCAAACAATTTAGTTTTATTTAATATATATACAAAATTAATTGGACAATTTATTATACACTTCTTTCAACACCCATCTTCTTCTCTCCATATCTGATTGTCTTACTGGACGGGGATGTTGGTACATCTGCATACCACAAACAGCACATCGAATTATTTGTATTCTAAGAAAGTCAACATAACTAATACGGCTGTTATGATGCCAATACAAATCGTTTCGTTTACACCTTACACATATAGCGTGAAACCCCTTTTGCGGTTGTTCATACTTGTTTGATGAAAAGTTTGGTTCTTGGTCGATTGGCAGCATAATGTCTACGATGTTTGTAATGAAATGGTAAAGAAATATCTAATAATTCCGTGCTAAATGTCTGCATCTATATACAGAATTTGTAACCTTAAAAATTACTTCGAGGACACATTTCAGCCCTGACAATATAATGTGCATAATACACCTATTCACGTAAACCTTGAAACCAAATATATATATTTTAAAGAAAAGTCTAATATAACACAAGGTTATATCTGAACCTTGAGAACATTGCATTTACAAGGATGTATTATACCCTTGAAAGAGAGACAGAAGAGACTAAAGATATTAATAAAACCAAAATTTGCCGTAAAAACATTGTTTTATTAAATATTATCCCAATAGCATTGTAACCTTTAAAATTACATCGAGGACACATTTTAACCTTGGAAATATATTGTGTAAAATACATTGGTTCACATAAGTCTTGAAAATAAATACATACTTCAAGAAAAATATATTATAACACAAGGACGGATCTGAACCTTGAGAGGGAGTTGTATTGTAAGAGAGAGAGAACAGGGGTGGGGGTGGGTATGTAGTGGGGAGGTGCGCATAAAAGAATATACACCAGTCCTATTTCTTCAGTATAAATTTTCAAGTCGTTCGAGTAGTTTGTGTTAAGTCAGTTTATTAAAATGAGTTTACCGAGTTTAGATGTGAGCGATATGTTTGGGAAGAATACCCAAGAAGAGTTAAATAGAGAATGTGAAGATGTGTGGGCTGATGAGGACCTAGACCGGCTAGCGTCCGAAGCAATTGACAAGCTATTGGAGGGCGGGTTTAAACAGCAAGAACCCAAAGTAAATATTGTAAGCGATATAGTGGTAAAGGAAGCGAAGGTTCCCAGCAAACTCCATACGTTGCTTACGTTGCCATCGGGGGATGTAACAAAGGAGGCCAAGACGTTTTATGCGAGTAAGCGAACTAGGCAAGAGATGGTGGAGCCACAGCCAACAACATCGTCTGGCAGCAGCTGCAAGAGGAAGAAATTTACATTTCGAAAACCAGCGAAATGCGCAGTGTTGCCAGACTGGCTAGAAAAGAAAAAAAACAGTCAAATAAAACCAATAGTTGCGGAACCTTCAATTCCTAAACGACTACCATCGCCGGCATCCATGGAGCGTCCGCTGTCTCCAATTATCTGCAAGTCAGGTAGACGAGCGGGTAAGGGCCGGTCGAAAAAAATATTTGAGGATGTAACGCCAGTATCATCACCCGCAGCATCGCCATCGCCGCCGCAGCCGCCATCAAATACACCGGAGTGGTTGATGGCCTACAGCCAGGAGCAGGAGCGGGAGGCCATAAAAACAATTGTTAATGTGCGGAATATGTGGAAGGACAAGATAGTGTGCGGTGAAAAAGAAGTGGTGGACATTGAAACTAAAATAAGACAGTTACAGGAACAGTTAGGTTTAGTTAAAAAGAATATTAGCAAGTATAAAAATAAATTAGATTTGTATAATAGTAATGTTTAGTAGGTCTCCTTTCGTTCGTCAGATCCCAGCTCTACTGATGAGCCACGATATGGCGAAACGCATCTAGGGATGGATCTGATGAAACAAAAGGAAATTCTTTTTCTGAAATGTTTATTAGGTTAGAATTAGCTTAGTTTATGCTTTATAAAATAGAGAGTGTAAATATATATGATATGACATGTCTTGTATAATATGGCTGTAATAAAAAAAAAATATTACTATTAAATATATCTTTTATTATTTTTATATTGTTTTATTTAAAATACTCCTCAATATTGAGCATTCATTGGTGAAAGACATTTCTAGTCTATTGGACTGAAAAGAAACGGGATAATTTACTGTATATTAGGTATCTACTGCGAATTATAACTTCCTTAATATTACTCTGATGAAAAAAAACCTAAGAATAAAATAGTAATGAATTCTTATTGACTATAAACAGAAAAAAAAATTTTAAAAAAAAGCAACTTTAGGGTTTTTATTTTTTTATTTTTTTTTTATAAGTCCGTTAATGTAAGTCGGACAAAAAAAAAGTTCAAACAAAAGATTAACGAATTTTGATGAAGCATACAAATAAAAAAAAATTTTCAAAAAAAAAATGATAAATAAAAAAGTTGAACAGTTACTGTATATTAGGTATCTACTGCGAACTATAACTTCCTTAATATTACTCTGATGGAAAAAAACCTAAGAATAAAATAGTAATGAATTCTTATTGACTATAAACAGAAAAAAAATTTTTTTAAAAAAAGCAACTTTAGGGTTTTTATTTTTTTATTTTTTTTTATAAGTCCGTTAATGTAAGTCGGACAAAAAAAAAGTTCAAACAAAAGATTAACGAATTTTGATGAAGCATACAAATAAAAAAAAAAAATTTAAAAAAAATGATAAATAAAAAAGTCGAACAGGTCAAATATGCGGTTTTTCATAGAAGGAGGGGGCGGGGAAACTCGGGAGCATGCGCAAACGATTTTGGAACCCCTCCGGCGTTAAAGGGGGAGGGCCGGGGGAGGGGCTGGACTTATAAAAAAAAAAAAAAAAAAAAAAAAAAAAAAAAAAAAAACCGTGTATATCGACCCTTCCCAATCATGTCCACACCATTTCCCCACTCTCAGACTGCATAGATACGAGATTTATCAACTTTTTACTTCATTTTTTGATCATAAACTTTTTTATTTTTTAACCGATTTTATTTCTTTTTTCACTAAAATGTTCTTCAGAAAATTCTAACAAGTTTTGACTCCAATGTTTTTTTTGTCAGCCGTATAATAAGGGAGCTATGAATTTTTAAAGTTGCCAATTACGTTAAACACCTAACTTAGTCATTTGCCGTTTTTCAGTTTTTCACATTTTTAACTTTTGAAAAATGCTATCCCATGTAATTTGATGTGCAAATCAACTTTCCTTTATAACTTTTTTCGATATTTCCATTACTTTAGCAATAATTTAATTTAATCATAAACTTTTTTATTTTTTAACCGATTTTATTTCTTTTTTCACTAAAATGTTCTTCAGAAAATTCTAACAAGTTTTGACTCCAATGTTTTTTTTGTCAGACGTATAATAAGGGAGCTATGAATTTTTAAAGTTGCCAATTACGTTAAACACCTAACTTAGTCATTTGCCGTTTTTCAGTTTTTCACATTTTTAACTTTTGAAAAATGCTATCCCATGTAATTTGATGTGCTAATCAACTTTCCTTTATAACTTTTTTCGATATTTCCATTACTTTAGCAATAATTTAATTTAATCATAAACTTTTTTATTTTTTAACCGATTTTATTTCTTTTTTCACTAAAATGTTCTTCAGAAAATTCTAACAAGTTTTGACTCCAATGTTTTTTTTGTCAGACGTATAATAAGGGAGCTATGAATTTTTAAAGTTGCCAATTACGTTAAACACCTAAGTTTGTCATTTGCCGTTTTTCAGTTTTTCACATTTTTAACTTTTGAAAAATGCTATCCCATGTAATTTGATGTGCTAATCAACTTTCCTTTATAACTTTTTTCGATATTTCCATTACTTTAGCAATAATTTACGATTTTATTACTCTTTTCTTTTAAATAAATTTTACAAATTTTATGTCGGGAATGAATTGTTGATTTTCATACGAATCTTTTATGTTCTATAAAATTTTTTTGTAAAGTTACTAATATTGCTTAAAATTTATTATTTTAATTTCATATTAAGAACGAGCACATTTTCTGTCTAAGAGTGCTTGTAGGTATATATAAATAGCTAAAAATTTCGCTAAGTGTTTTTTTAAACCTAAAGGGCCAAATAAAAAAAAAATTTTCTCCAAGCATTTTTAACACATTTGACCTTTGGTTCGTAGCGTTCGTCATCGTTAGAAAATGTTTATCAAAACTTGTAAATTATATATTTAGCTAAACTACAATGAATTTGTGCCCCCGAGGGGGCGGTCAGGGTTCGTAGCGGTCGTCATCGTTAGTGAGCGAGGGGAGAATGCCTTACGGAGTTGTTGAATCCGCAGGCCCCTCGCTCACGTCGTCCTCATAGTCCCACCATGAGCTTGAGTCAGCGGGACCGCTGAAATCGTCAGCGGCGTTGCCAACTTCCCAATCAGTCGAGGAATCTGGCTCGACCGGTGAATCGTCATCCGCTTCGGCAGCAGCTGGCTCATTAGGTTCAAATTCTACCCACTCACCATCAGCTTGGTTTAGCTGATCCCATAGCCCCGGACTCATGGGTCGGAAACGCTCTGTTTCGTCGCTATAGACGGATAAACCTCGGGATGGTGGTCTTTCATCAGCCATGATGAGTATAAAGAAATATTTTTATTGTGTTATTAAGTTCCTACATTTAGGTGGAACGTCGGCTGGTTATTACACCTAACGCCATCTATTAAAACTTTTTTCTGTGTGTAAACTTTTATTTCACAAAATATCTTTCGTATTAAAATCGATTTATTTAATAGTACCCTCAGCGCCATCTATTGATAAAAATATATAATAAATAAATCGATTTTAATACCACAAAAAATATTTTGTGAAATAAAAGTTTACACACAAAAAAGTTTTAATAGATGGCGTTAGGTGTAATAACCAGCCGACGTTCCACCTAAATGTAGGAACTTAATAACACAATAAAAATATTTCTTCACTCTCTTCGATATGTCGTCCTACCGTTGCAACAAGTGTCGCTTGATGACGAACTCTAGCAGAGACGAGAAAATAGCGAAGTATTGGGAGGATTGGGGCGTCAAAAACGCAAAAAAGCCGGTACTTGCAGTACTACCGACTCCCAGGCCGCCACCAGAACCTGAGCCGGTGGTGGTAATGACTGAACCGATAGAGGTGGTGGAGGAACCACCGTGGCAGCTTGGCCCTGAGGAGAGAGATGCTCTCCTCAGAGAAATGGAAGAGCGTCGGGAACAACGACGGCAACGACGCCCGGCGCCGCATAGGCGTCCTGCGCCGCGATCGGTCCAGGTGGCGAGAGGACACCAACCACTCTAGGTTTCTCCTTTCCATCACCAAAAATCAGCCCTTTTCAGGGCTACAAAATACTTTCATTGTAGTTAGATGGTCACCAAGTATGTGACAATATATTTTCTTCAAGAATACATTTCTTGTTTGAAAATTATGTCACTCGGGATGTATTAGCAAAGAATGTATGATTTTTGTAATTCTAAATGAGCGTTTTGATCATATCATGTTTTTTCTTACGGCTAGGTAAAGACCACATATTTTTACTATGTTCTCTCTTGCCAAAGGAAAGGGAATGGGGTTTGGTAAAATAAAAGATGGTCAAAAAGAATTTTTTACATTCACCGCGACAGCTTATTATGTATTTACCAGAGTAACATAATTCTTCTTAGCCAAGAAAGGTTTTCTTAACCAAGAACAACTATGTCACTCTGTGACATACAACTAATCTACATAAAAGTCTTTTGTGGTCCTAAGTAGGACCGGGGGTGGCAGTTGTCCTACAATGGACCAGGGAATGTCTGGGTTCGTAGCGGTCGGTAGGGAAGGCCGATATATTGTATTATCTGCAATATAATTTACTGAATTCTATTGCAGATAATGCAAGAGTCTTGGTGAAAGACTGTAAAAAGTCTTTCGCGACACAAAACACAGCGTGAATGACTTCGCGCGTTGCGTATCATCGCAGTCGTAAGATGACTTTGAATGAAATCTACGTTCATCAAACCACCAAAGCTCGTTATGTGGCAATGCATACATAATGAGACGTGCTCGCCCCATTTCACATATGACTGCACAATGCAGAACCGCGGCCTTAACCTACGTCGCCGGCGTACCCTTCTTTGTTGGACCTGTGAAGCAGGCATGTCATCGTCAGAACTGTTCGTCGAATATCCCTGATCTGAATTAGACGACATCGTAAAGTAGAATGAATTTTTCACCCATCATCCCCCGATTAAATACAAGTTTTCGACCTTCACCACCACCACCAACACTACAAATTCTCTCTCTCTCGAATCCTTGCAACCGTTGACCCTGAGCGTTGTAGCCTTGAAAATACTTTCTATGCATAGTAACATGAATAAAACACAGAGTATCTAGTTTACCAGTTTATTTTTACTATTACATAAATAATAATTAATACATTGACTTATTGCTAACAGAGCCATTTAGTATATTGTAGCTAAAATATGCATCGTGAATAACTAATGCATACACTTTAGTGTCTTTTGGAAATTTGCTTTTGCGTGTTTCAAACTCCAACTTCACGTCCACAGTAGATGATTTCAACGCCTCTGCTTGATGATTACAATCTATGATGAATACAGGATTTTTGATATATTCGGAAAAACTCATCATCGGGTCATTAAGTTCTCGTTGATAGTAGCTCATTTGGAAATTTTCGTAACTGTAATATGCTGGCGCATATAGTTTTTTCGTAAAATCCAAATTCCATCTTTCATAAGGAAATACTGTCGAGTTAAGGTAGAGTCGAATGTCACTGATATCGGCTGTAGTAAATTCAGTGGCATTCTTTTCTCTATTGTCAGAAAAAGTGCTTGTCTGGAATCCAATAATCAAATATCTCGGCCTTTCCAAGCTCGCACTTGTTCTTAAGGCCCACACGTCGGATGATGTTTGTCGCAAAGCAGGTAATTCGTAAAGATCCCATTTGCGATATGCCATTGGAATGTTTACATTACTTCCACCTTTATTGATACGGGACAATATTTTCAATTTTTGTCGGTCATCTGGAATAATATGACGGATTTTCCACTCAATCTTTTCAATAGTAATATCAGCATCAACTTCACCAATGTAGCAGTTGGAAAAAGTGCGGGCGATAATTAAAATCAACTCTTGCTTAATATTAAATATGCCCTTCGAATAATCTTCAGCAAATCCCATCAGATATTTTAGAGGTAGCTTTCCAGAGAACACTTTACTTGTAGAATCAAATATACCTTGGTTTTTTTCATCCAAACCCCATCCACAGGCCATAAGACTTTTTTGTTGGGTTGCACCCAATGATGCCATAGTTTTCAACGTTGAAGTAATTCCAGGTTTTCGAACAACAGCAACTTGTTCCCCAGCCATTTCATAACGTATTTCGTCGAAGAGGAAAGCGATTGCATTATTTGATAAATAACAGTGTTTAGTAACATCACTAGATTTGAAAGTTCCTTCGATGTATATGTAGCTGTCTGATATATCCAAAATAATGTCTTGAAAGTGCACTGGAATGCGAATTTCATCAGAGTTACTAAACGTCGGAGAACCATACGGCTTATATGTGTGCTCTTGTAAGCTGACAATGGAATTATCAAAAATGGGTTCGGTAAAAACCTCAATTTTGTCACTGGTACTGGCCATATTTTAATTTCGTACTCTTAAACCAATGGATTGTAGAAATTTACGGTCTTTTGCAGAGAGCTGCTTACGAGATAAACGTCTTTTCAATCTAACGTCTGGATTGTGAATGATCTTGGTCTGTGTAATATGTTTTCTTTTATGTTGTGCAGTTGAAGCTTGAGTGTTGGACAGCATATTCAGTGGACGATTGAAGCAAAAACCCATATTTATAATATTTTTTTCAATTCCACTTTAACTATAATTTTTTCACCTTGAAAATTTATCAGATCACCGTTATCATCCAAGATGCGTAGAGTAATGTTGTCTATTGACTGACGTCCCTCGGGCATTATCGGCATATAAATAATATTTTGAGGTTCTTTTGAAATTTTGTAACCTGGCTCAACATCAACATCGAATTCGAATAATGTGTGGCTTTGTCTTGAGTTCAAATATGCTCCTGAAGTTATGTTACAATCCACCCTTATAATACGCACTTTCATTATGTCCACATTACTAGTTGATTTATGTAGTTTTCCACTTTTTAACACAACCGGTCCAAAGCCTAATAATCCACCAATAGTGTTTTTTCCTCTGAAATCAATGTTGAGCGACGACTTGAGTTCACATTTTAATGTATTATTGTTGGCCTCCAATGAAAATAATATATCACATTTGTCTTGTTTGCAGGATTGCTTTAAACTTGTGTGCATCGCTTTGGAAATTTCATTAATTTCGTAAGCTCCTGGTGGAATCCATAATTGTATTGGTTTTTGACCATCATTTTTCATGTATGCAAACAAATTGTTACTTTCATCAACGTTAAAAATTGAATTATAAGTGTAAAATCCCAACAATGCAAGACCATACTTATGCGTTGAATTCAATTCGATGGGTGGATAAAAATCCGCACTTATAACACTTCTGTGTCCTGTTAGCGTGAATGTGTAAGACATGACTGCTATCGAAGCATAGTATGCGGGCTTATTTATTGTTGTTTACAGCAATTAATTGGGTTTAGACTATGCATCAATCCATCTTTAGCTGTTTCATATGTTATTTTTACATCCTTGATTTTACAATAACAACAAAATAACTTTTTTGGTGTTGGTCCATCTCCTTCATCCACATCTGATTTATTTTCGTTGTTATAATGTTCGTTACAGTATTGATATTTTAACAATTCTTTGTCACTTTTCATATGTTCAGGTAACTTATTCCAAACGAGTGCGATTTCATCTGAGGCTAACGCAATCATCACTTCCTTTGGCATATTTTCTAACTGTCTTGCTGACATGTTTCTCAGCCCACCTACTTGACTATATGCTTTAAGCGACAATAGCATTTTTGTGTAGTTATCACGATCCACTTTTGGTGTCACACACGCTGCTGCCATTGTATTTTTTTTTTTAATTTTGAGAGAGAAACTTCAAACACAAATGTCCACACCAGACTGTACCGAATTCTTGTTGGCGGTCATATGTATAGTAGATTTTCCTTGATGCTTCGGATCCCCGTTGTAGATAGCGCACCAATTCGGTAGGTGGTGGTAAATCACCAAAGCTATCAAAATATTTTACATTTATATTTTTTTTTCTATATGCTACCCAATGCGTCCCGCCTCCCAATATACTATCCAAATTAATAATTGCAGCTTCATAACGTTTGGGTCCTCGCACTGGCAGTGAATCTCTCATATAAACCCCTCTAAAATGTGGTATTTTCATCTTTGCAGCAAACTTTTCTATATCAATATTGGATAGTGGTCTTCGAGGCAGGGATTCAATTAGTTTTTTGATTTTCCATTGCTATTGCTTAGAAATAATCCCATACCTGTACGATATGGCTTAAGAAACAAACCATTTCCTTTTGAACACAAACGCAAGGTAGCACCGGTTTTTTCTGTGCCTGCATTTTTTACTGTCTTTAAAGCACGCACAATACCAGCTGCTCCACCAGCTAAGGAACCCAAAGCTGATAGCCCTGCAAATATCGGTATTAGAGGTAATATCCCACCAGTTTTGGGGATTGGTATAATTCTAGGGGTGCGAATTTTTCGTTTACCACCAGCTGCTTTTAAGGATTTACGTGCAGCTGTAATAGCTATTTTTGATGTTTTCATAAGATTTTTTTCAAGGCTCTTCTTTTCTCCAGATTTCATTAATTGCGATCGAATTGGTTGTCTAATAGCTGATCCAAATGCTTTCTTGGGTTTTTGTTGATGACGACGACGACGACGCTTATTGCCCCTCTTTTTTCCTTTGGAAACCTTTGAACGGCGTTTATTTTGTTTAATCGATGGCACTCCCATACCAAAACGTTGTTTTGCTTTCATGATGTTCGTTACTAACCAAGCTGCAGCCTTTTCCCGTAAACTAGCCTCCTTAGATTTTACTCTTTTCCAAGCACTTTGTTCGAGTTCGTAATCGGCTTGGTGTCGTGCACTTAAATCCTCACTGTTATGCAAATATGCTAAATCGTGTTTTTTGCAAGCAGCATCTAATGGATTAATTCCCTGATCACCACGTTGAACACGTTTTATTACTTTGGTCCCAGGTCCACAATACTGATAACCGGGTATATGTAACTCAATTGGTAACCTATTAATTGCTGAATTAACAATACCAGCTCCAGTCTTACTTGATAACCGATAGCGACCACTTCGCTTGACTGATGACATCTAAATGATTGCATACGTGAAAATCACTATAAAATATAGTTAAAATGAGAATTGTCAAGCTTAAGCAAAAACTACCAGTTGATAATCTTGATGTCAAGGTTGGGTCAGGACACGATCAGAAATGTTTAAGAAGACATGGACCGCTGCTTCCATCATCTATACGTG
Organism: Polydrusus cervinus; assembly: GCA_935413205.1. Taxonomy (NCBI): domain Eukaryota; kingdom Metazoa; phylum Arthropoda; class Insecta; order Coleoptera; family Curculionidae; genus Polydrusus; species Polydrusus cervinus. Next base: position 17,553,383 of record OW284514.1, on the reverse strand, counting down.
GGTTGCTAATTGGACCGTCGAATTGTGGAAAAACCAATGTTATGATATCGCTGTTAACACACCCGTTGGGATTGCGTTTTGAAAATGTGTATATTTTCTCAAAGTCGCTGTATCAACCCAAATATGAGTATTTGAGAAAAATCCTATCACCAATTAAAGGTCTTGGCTACTACACTTTCAGCGATGGAAATAATATAGTGCAACCGTCAGATGCAAAGCCAAACTCTGTATTTATTTTTGATGATGTCATGTGTGAAAAACAGGATGTTATAAGATCATATTTTAGTATGGGACGACACAAAAATGTGGATGCTTTTTACTTAGCCCAAACATATTCACGTGTTCCAAAACAACTTGTACGTGATAATGCAAACTTCATTATAATGTTTAAACAGGACGAGCTGAATATGCGACACATATTTTCTGATCATGTTTCACCTGATCTAACGTTTCCCCAATTTCAAGACATGTGTTCTAAATGTTGGGACAATAAGTATGGTTTTTTAGTTATCGATAAAGATAGTGATGTTAATTCGGGAAGATATCGCAAGGGATTTGATAGCTATATATATTTATAGAAATAGCAATAAACCCTCATTCCATCATTGTCCGTTAATTTGAAGACACCATGAGTGAAGAAATCGATTTAAAACGTAAACTGGTTGAAACAACCAATGCTGTAAAGAAAAAATTTAAGCAAATCAAAGCAGCTAAATCTCAATATCATGTCGATTTAGAAAAGTTTTATGAACCGATTACTAAACCGTTGACATCAATATCAAATGCAGTGAAGCAGAAACAACAACAACAACCACAAAAACAGTCACTAAAACAACAGCAACCGCATCCGCAGCAGCAGAAACAGTCACCACAGCCAACATTAACCCAAAAATCAATTTCTACAAGTAAACCTGGAAGTCGTTACGGTTTAAAAACAACAATGGATAATGCAGATATATCAATTAATCCAAATACAGAAATATTTGATGAATTACTCATGGCGCCAGTTGAAACATCTACCCCAAAACATAAATTGTATGAGTCGTCAGTATTTGCAACACCATCTCCATCAAGGCAATCCACACCAACATCTAATGAAACTAGTTCTATTGAGAGGACATCTTTTAAAAGTATTCGCACCTATCTAACAGGGTTACAAAGGCATCCATCCTATTATGACAACATTTACGGTGTTCATTATGACTCAAAAACAAAAACAAATAAAGACAAAACATATATCGGAAATGTCGAAGTACGTTTCTCCAATGGGAACATTAGTTTATATAAAAAGGAGAGAAATATTGCTATATTTAATGGAACAAAAGAGCTTTATGATTTGATTTTCCTAAAATCACCACCACTACTGGGCCATGAAGACGATTTGAATAAAGACACTCTGCAAACATACAAAGATATTTTGGATATGACAAATGCAGCATACAATCATTACGACAAAAGTAATGGTTTACGGGAAACTCGATGGCCAAAATATAGACAAATTATAAAACCGCTAATGCAGGGAACTAAACTTGGTGCTGGAGTGCGACAAAAGAAAAAATCTAAAATTTACTTGCCAGTAAATAAGACATTATCTTCAAAGTCATCTCAATATGTCTATTGGAATAAACCCAGTGAGTTGGTGGATCGATTACGATTATTGTGGAGTTCAAAAGTAGCAGGACATACTGGGCATGATAATGAAATTATGTCAATTATTGAGGAGCTTCGAGAGGAAGGAATTATATATTAAGTAATTGCAATCAGTTATATTGATCAGTGATGAATGAGACATACTATACTATGGATCCTAGCCCCGAAAAGCTTAAAATTGTAAATGAACTACATCGAAATGCAAGAAAAAACTTCGCCAGAAGACACACCATAATAAAAGGGTATAAGGATTTGTGGCAAATTGATTTGGCAGAAATGCAACAATATGCTAATGAAAACGACGGTTATCGTTATATTGTCGTCTGCATAAATTGTTATTCAAAATTTGTGTACACGAGAGCTGTTAAAAATAAGACCGGTGTTGAAGTTACTAATGCAATGAAAAGCATTATTGAAGAGGCTTCATTTACTCCAACTAATTTACAAAGCGATCAAGGAAAAGAGTTTTACAATAGCAACTTTCAAGCTCTTATGAGAAAATATAACATAAACCATTATTCTACCTATAGCACGAAGAAAGCAGCCATTGTAGAACGTGTTATACGAACTTTAAAAAACAAGTTATATAAGCAATTTTCAGCAAGAGGATCGTACAGATGGTTACAAATTTTACCATCTATAACGAAAGCCTATAACAACGCCAAACATCGTACGATTGGAATGAAACCGAAAGATGTGAAAGAAAATACACAAATTAATGCATACAATTATTTGAAAATTGTTCCGAAGAAAAGAAAATATCGTTTGGGTGATATTGTTCGCATTAGCAAGTATAAGAGCATATTTGATAAAGGATATACCCCCTCATGGTCAACTGAACTATTTAAAATATCCAAAGTTAATGTAACTAACCCACCAACATACCTATTGAAGTCGTTAGAAGAAGGTCAACCGATTAAAGGGTGTTTTTACGAACCAGAATTGCAAAAAACAAATAGTCCAGGTGTTTATTTAGTGGAAAAAATTCTAAGAAAACGTAAGAAAAATCACACTGATCAATTGTTTGTAAAATGGTTAGGATTTTCAAACCAAGCTAACTCTTGGATAGATAAGTCTGATATTGTATAAAAAATATTTAAATATATTGTGTAACACTAGTAAAAAATAAACATATAATTTGCAAAATTGTATTTTATTTTATATGTACTATAGAAATAAAATATATCAGGAACGATTTGTAACTGATAATATTTAAAATAAAAAACAGATATAAAAGTAATATATTTTTTATTATATAATAATATTTTTACAAGAAGAACAAAAAAGAAAAATATTAATAAGTTAACCTAGGGGTTATAACCAAATTGGCGAAGCTCATCCTTGTATAAACATATACTGCGGATACGTTGTTCCTCCTCCTCATCATCAGTGTGATCACTATCGCTATCCCAAAATTCCTCGTCTGATGTGTCGAGCGGAGCATCGCAAAATTCGTCAGTTGATGGCTCGAGTGAAGCATTCGGTATTACAGGTGTTGATGGTGAATGATCTTGTTGCTGGTGTTGTTGTTGTTGTTCTTGTTCTTGCCGCTCTTGTTCTGGTCTTGCTGGAGATTGTTCTTCCTGCTGTTTCGGAGGAAACTCCTTTTCACACCAATCACAAAAACCCCTTTTTCCTCCGATAATTTCGAAATGTTCACAGTTGACACACATTTGACGTCCATTTACAGAAAATGGATAGACCAGCGTTGTTTGTGATTTAGAAGTCATTTTTGAGCAAAATTTATTAATCTCGATGTATGAATGGTAGAAGTAAACTGAGTTATCGGATTTTGGGTTCTAGTTTTTATACAATACAGATGTCCCTCACTTATGACCTTTCTTTTTTGAGTGATCTTTATCTAATACCAAGTGGATGGGCATCTTTGTCTGACTCTTCTCAAGGTTATCAACTCGATGTTCAAGAGCTGCCAGAAGCTTATTATTTTTTTCTTCAAAATCTTCTTGCTTTCTATCAAAGAGCCCAAAGAAATCTTTATTGATTATATCAAAAAGCTGTTTTCGTGATTTGTACAGTTCTTCAAAAACATATAGTCGAGTTGCTGCATCATTATCTTTAGTTGGTTGAGCAACATTTGATAAACATTTTCCTTCGATATCATATTGTCCGTCAGAGGTTAGTTTAAAACCATTACCTGGTATACCGCGGAGTAGTTGAACTTTTTCATTCACTCTTTGACGACCAAATTTGTCGATTGTGTTGTTAACACGACCCATTTTTATTTTCAATTAAGTCATTTTTCTTATGATATCCGCTTATATATGTTGAGAAAAAACAAACAATAATTTTGCTACATACAATTTATTTACAATTTTATATTTTTAAACATTACAATAAATTGGTTAAAAACATTTGGGGCACCAATCATTGATTACTGTTACATTACTACCACCGCCACCACAACACGCATACGAGAAAATGTATTCTTTGTCTTTTTCATCTTCTTCGTCTTCTTTAGTTTCTTCTTCTTCTTTTCTTCCTCCAAAACTAGAATCCTCATCCTCGTCGTCGTCGTCGTCGTCATCGTCGTCGGTGTCGTCATCGGCGATTAAACCATAATTTAGCAATATTTCTTTGGAAATATGTGGTATTTTGATAAAGAACTCTTCCAGTCGTTCAAGGTACATACCGGAACAAATTTCATCTAAACCAATGGACCCATATAGGAATTGTTCGCAAAGATGAGCTCCAACTCGAAAACGAATTGCATCCATCATGTTTTTCTTGTACTCCGTTAAACTCAAACCCAAACCGGGTTTGTCATGTGTTGAGTCATCTAGAGCATCTTGAGCCATTTTTCGTAATTTCAACGATAGTTCAGTAAAATATGCATCTTGGGCAACTCTGACCGTATCTTTATCGTCACACATCTTAAATAGATAATATTTTAAGCGATTGTGGAGGTGCTTCAAGTGTACAACTATTTTTTTACATATTCAAGCAATAAGTACTTAACTAATATGATAAACAATATAAAAAAATTAAAAAAATAAAAAGTTTATTCCAAAGTCCCAAAATTAATTAATGCTCGTGCATTACCCCCAGAAGTAACATTTGAACTTAGCCCCAAATATGTTAAAGTATATTTATTATCAGACATATTTATGCCCTCTATAATATCCTCGGTAAAAGTTTCAGCTACACGTTTTGGTAAAAATGTTTGAAATATCACATTGTTTAGCGAATCAAATAGTGTGACAACAATACTTTTACCAAAGCGTGTTGTCGCTGGAATCATTTTTTTAATGGTGTAAACTTTTCCCACATCCAAAGTTGAAAGTCTTTTACGTTCAGGAAACTCCATTTCTTTGTTTATCATATTATTAATTTCACTCAAGGTCTGCTGTGAAATGCTCATTATTGAAATATGTAATAAAATAATTTAAAATACCTTCAATAGACACTGTTGGAATACACACCACAAACGAAATATTACTATTCACCACTTTTTAAGGTAACAGTTTATGGGCTGCTATGCTTGTGTGACTATGAATACCTTGCTAACTGAACCATCTTTTATTGGAGTTTTCAAGGTCGATGAAATAAAAAAATTAATGGCAGGGGGAGTAACCACTTCATGGGAAAAACATACCATCATGGTCAAGGTCATAAATAAACACCTGCAAACGTACATGGTCAAGGTCATCAATATAACAAGTGACCTCGAATATGGTCAAGGTCATAAATAAACACCTGCAAACGTACATGGTCAAGGTCATATGACATCACACAAAAAAAACACCTGCACCCATTCAAGGTCAAGGTCAAATAAACACCTGCCCACCTTTGCGGTCAAGGTCAATGGAAGGAGTGGGGGGAGAAGGTCATTTCCCATTTCTACACTACTAACATAACCTTAAAAATTTTAGTAAAAATGGATTTTTTTCTAGAAATCTTATAATTTCGTCTGTTTTATCGGGTTATCTTTATGTTCCACCATTTAAGGAAGAATTACCAGTTAATTTACTATGTTTGTTGCGTATTATAAAAGTTTTAAGATCAATTGGGGTTGGATCCCCGTTCAAAATATATCGGAAAATATCCCCGTGCACAAATATTTATAATAATATATTATTTATATGGAAAAAATAACCAAGGTTAGTAAGAAAACGTTCATTTGGTAGATATACATACATATAGTACATTTTATGCAAAGCTTGTAGTAATTGTCTAGAAATGAGTAAAAATAAAGAGATTTTTGAAATAAGAAAGTGCGTCTGTGCGCAAATCTTTAGTTCGGTCAGAAAATAACAATAATTTGGTAAAAATATGTTTTGGTATTAATTTTGTTATTATACCTTTAATTTTTGCACCGTTTCATGTACTCTTTAGGAAAATGTTGTGTAAACATGGACTCTGGGATAAATGTTTTGATTTAAAATTAAAAAGAACAAATTTCATCTGACAGATTTGCATATTTTTGAAGCATATTGTTAACCTAACTTCTCTCAGCTGTCAAAAAACGAATTTACAACATGTAAATTTGGCTTCTCTGTAATTAGGGAATCCAAACCACGTGATTCAGTATGGCGGTTGGATGGCAAAAAGCATTGAGTCACCCGTTAAATGCCACCAGCAACATTATTTTTATGGTCACGTGCACCAATTACAAAGCAGTATTTTCCAGCCAGCCGCCATTTGGACACATCGTTGGATTGCCTAATTGACTACTGTAATTTGTCAGTTTCATAACCTAACTAGGATGGATATGAAATTTTGCTGCACAGTTAACTGAAATAGCCTACTTTACTCGCCACTTAAGTGTAAAGGAAACAGAAAATTTCCATGTGGGATTAGAAAAAAATATTACACTATTAGTTGTGTAAGAAATTTCCGTAGATTTTATGTAATAGTGTAGAGTATGTATATAGTATGTAATAGTACACAAGTTCTTGTAAAAGTACACTTTAAATAAGGTAAATATTGGTTGTAAAATTAACTCATTTTTTAGAAATGCATGAAAAATGTATTTCAAACCACCTGAAGTGAAACTTTACTATTGGTAGCATATCACCAACTACAGACCGGTTTCGAACTCTATTGTTCTCATCATTACATGGTTTATGGTATCAACGTTTTTGGGTTGTATATCGACCTTAGGGGCATCTCTTAGTAGTCTCACACCAAAAACCCACAAAATTATTACTTCAAAAAATGTCTTCATTATAAATTCTGTAAAAAATAAAGAACCGTAATTTTGCATGACAACTAGCGAAAAAATATTTTTACAGGGATATGATTTGCCGGAAATAAGTTCACAATATTGAAACACCATCCCGGTCTCTAGGGGATTATTGAAAGACTCCTTTTTTCAGTTTTATTCAAAGAAAATCATTCTATTTTAAATAAATTTAGAAGCAATTATTGATTTAATCATAGAAATCCCAACAAACTGAAAAAATTTCCATACTTTTTAAATTCCCACACCTACCAAGTATCGTTTTACCAAGTCGTAAATTTCTTGCTGTAAGATTTTTTTATTAAAGGATTTTCAAAAGGATAAAACAAAATTTATAACCTGGCGTCCTGTCATCGCGATATTGTCTTCTTTCTTAAATAGCCAGTTATCTGTCATCAGATGTTAAAGGGTCCTTTTAAGCGGATCTTCGGCTCAGTGTAAGATGATGCCGTTGTTGAGTATAGATTATTTTTAACATTATATAATATTAAATTTAAAGAATTAAGGAAAGCCTGTAAGTTTTGAAAACGGTTGGACTTGATTTATTATTATTTTAAACTATATTTAATTGTAAAACAGTGCTTAAATACGTCATCAAGAAATACTCATTAAGTGGACCAGGCCGCGCTAAAATTTGGAGTGTTAATAAAAGTTCTTTTTGGCTCGAATTATGAAAAACTAAGCAAAAAATAGCGTTTTTTTTCACCAATGGAACGGTGATATCTATGTGAGTGTGAGAAAGTTATTTTCATGCAGAAAGAAATTTTAAAGACCAAGGTATAATCCCCCTAAATATAACTACCAAAGTTCATTGTTTTGTAAAAAAATAATAAAAATTATTACTTTTTAATATAAATAACTTTTTTTTATACACTTTTTTCATCTTCGTTCGCTTCCAGGGCCATACCCGAGGGGACATACAGCATAACGTGGGTTCCCAACCACGATTCTCGGTCATGCGATACCCCCCAAGGGCTATCAACCCTTGGTTTCTTACTATTGCATGACCTACCGATTGGGGAGTGTGTATCTTCTTCCGCACCCCACGAGAAGTCCGATCTCATCCGGCCTAAAACGTGAATGGGGTGGGTTGGAAGATGGTACATTTAACACTCTTTCCTGCATTCTTAAACTTACTACATCTTAGACCTACATTTTTTACTCTGCATATGCTCACTCTGAGTATCGAACTCGGACCGCCACGGTCGAATGCCAGTTACTCACCTCTGAGCCACTATCGCGTTTAAAAATTAAGATTAATATTAAAAATGTTTCTGAAATAAACAAAGGTTTACAAGAATCTCTAGATCTTGTTTTATAAATATACCTAAAAGATATTTTTTGCTAAATGAAAATAGAATGACGATGATATAAAAACCTAAAGTAGACCTAGAGCTAACATTTTACTTAATTTTTCTACAAATGATTATTTATAATTGAGAGAAAAAGTTCTGAAGAGTCTGCATCTGATCTATTTTTATGAATATTAATATGGATTAGGTGTTGGCTATTTTTATATATTAGGGATATTAGTTTAAATTAAATATATGATTTATCAAATCATTTTCATTTACTCTTTTTGCATATAAATAGTATATTACATAACAAGTGATGAAAGTGATACTTTTCAAATGCGGAGATATTTAGCACGAGGCGTTAGCCGAGTGCGGAAATTCTCCGAGTTTTAAAATAATCACTTTCACACGAGTAATGTACACTATTTTTCCTACGACCACAAAGAATTATTAAAAAAACCTTTGATTTGTAAAAAAAATATTTAAACTCTAGAGCTGAAAAAAAATATTTCAACTCTAGAGTGGAAATTTAAGGCACACTATTTAATTTAAACATATGATGCCAATTTAATAGATCGAAAGGTCACAGGTTCAAATCCTATCAGGAGTACTTGACTTTTCTTTATAAAAACATTAAATAAATTATAAAACTATTTTGAATTGAAATCTTAGTTCTTGAATGTTTTTTTTTATTTAATCAAGGAAAGATGCATTAAACATAAATTAAAAAAATTCACCCAACAAGGAAGATTTCAATTCAAAATAATTCTATAAATTATTTAATGTTTTCATAAAAAAAAAGTCAAGTGCTCCTGATGGGATTTGAACCTGTGATCTTTCGATCCGTACGCCATGGCTCTAGTGTCTACGCTATGGCGACCCATAAACATTTCCTGATTAAGTTTAATATATGACATTCTTCAGCGGGGCTTGTTTTGACTGGTAATAGATTTTCCAGTATATTCTTAACTTTTTTATGATTTCAGATGGCGTATTTTCACACTCTAATTCTAAATCACTCGACAAATACGTGATAAATAAACTAAACTGCTTTCTAAAATTTGTTCTTTTTAATAAATAGGTGTGGTCTGTCAAATTGGCATCATATGCTTAAATTAAATAGTGTGCCTTGTATTTCCACTCTAGAGTGGAAATATTTTCTTTCAACACGCGTGTGATATTCGGCTCTTTCGAGCCAAGTTACCCGTCCTTTTTTTCTCATTTTCATAGGTGGTCGTAGGAAAAAGTTAATTAATTTTTTTTTTAGTTAAATAAAATCAGAAGCATCAAAGATTGCGACATTCAAGGGCAGATTTGTGAAGTGACTATGCATGATATATTTTTAAAAAGCACTTTAAATCGTGTAATAATTTAAAATATGGCAAAAAAGCCAGTATGGTGATTTTTTCGCTTATATTTAATGGCAAAGGAGAAAATGCCCTATAATGTACAATCATTACAATTTTTTATAAACATTAGGTGTATTATATGCTACAATAGGTGCAAGGTACATCATTTAACCGTAAAACTCATGTGGGAAATTCCACACTAAAGTGCTATTTTAGAGAGATTTTTTTTTAATAAACCAGTTTAAATGAGTTAGAATAATAAAGGATGGGACGTCCAGATGTTACCTGAATAGACTTTTTCACTAAATTTGAATTTTGACTGTATCGTATAGAGCAAGAAATATTAAAAAATTTTACGGTTTGAGTTGGGCATCTCGGGACAGCCTTCATTCGACGAGCTCCAATCTAACTGATCTCTCGAAACTAGTATTGTGTTTCTAATATGTTATTTTCTCTCTATTTAAGATATTATTATTGGTTGCACGACGAAATAAAAGAATAAATACTATCTACTAAGTAACTTATTCAGTATTCACCTGAAGACGACTGGAGATACTTACCAGTTAAAACGTTGTGATTCAAAACAAATAAAAACAATGCAAGCCAAGAGGAACTGGAGGTCCTGGCAAAAGTAAACAGAGTAATACTGCAGTGGGTACCAGGCCACGAAGGTATTACAGGAAACGAAGGCTCCGAAAATATATTCATTAGTCCAGAACCGGCAATCGGAGTACCAAAGTGCACAGCACGAGATGCTATAAAGCAATGGATCAAGAATGAACACAAAATCCACTGGAGCAATAGACAGGGATTAGACCATAGCAAAAGCTTCATTGGGGATCCAGACCCAAGACTTAGGAAACAGTTGCGGTAAATGAACAGGAATCAGCTGAGAATCATTACAGCAATTCTGACAGGTCACATGGCTGTCAAGAACCATCTGCACAGAATGCAACTGTACAATGAAGACCTTGACTGAAGATTATGCGGACAAGACAGAGAAACTGTACAGCACATAGTTTGCCATTGCGAGTCACTGGATTGGAAGAGGTAACAAATATTCGGGCAACCAAAACTGGAACCAGAGGACATTCTTACCCTCTCCCCAGTTGACCTACACAAACTAGTGCAAGGAACTGGAATCATGGTGTAACAATCAAACAGGATGAGCCCAATAAGACAAACTTGACCTAAGTTCATCCGGGGCACAGACGGGACCTCGGAAGAAAAAAAATTCCAAAACTCTACTGGCGAACTAGCTGTAAAGAAAACAAAAAATATATATGTTGGAGTAAAACAAATATTGTAAAAGTGTTTTTTTCAAAAATGGAGGACATATTATTCTCATCTTAGCTCGGATTAACCCATATAAGCATTTTCCAAGATATCACCAATATAAAAGTTGAATAAAAAGTTCTTTGATGCACGCAGCAATGCCATACGTAATTAACCATACTTGTTGTTATAACTTTATAATAAAGTATAAAATTAACCGCAAGAAGTAAAAAAAAATAATATGTAATGATGAAACTGAAGTATCGAGGTCATTTTTAATAAATGTTTCTGACTGTATAAAAACATATTAATACAGCTGCCATAATAAGTATTAAAACAGTAATTAATATAGAGATATATATTAAGTCAGAGGCAGAGGCAGAGAAAGAACAGTTAATTTATCAGGTATGCTTTAATTTCTCCCTTTTCGTTATTGGAATTTGCCAATTGACGTTGCAGAATGTAAGCATTTCACTTTTTATAACTCTAACAATACATAAATGACTTATCAGTATTGTTGAATTGGAACTATGAGTACTGAATGTGAATTGTCTTATGGATTTCTTTTACAGTGACGGATTAGCTACATAAACCTTTCAGTCGTAGTTATTAAAGAGTTTTAAATTTAAAAAAACATCATTAAAAATACTCGTACCAATATAACAATTAAGTCAACTACATTTTCCCTTAGACGTCCATTGATCTTATTCTGGCAGGCGAGAATATTTTCTAAACTACAATGATTAGAAAGATGAAATTCGGTATGTTTATGAGATGTAGAGCTATGACGCAAATAAATAAATAAAAAAATATTAATTAATTTTAATAGAAAATTTTTAAAAATTATTAAAAAATTTGAAAAATTAAGATTGACTTACCGTGGCAAGAATGTCGTACACGTTTTTCATTTTAATTTTTAGTCCTAATTACCTCCAAAAGTATCAGCTGATGAAACTTGATAAAAGTGTGTGCTCCAAGGAAGCATCTTGGATCTCACCCTTTATCTATTTAATATATGTAATCTTGACTACATGCAAATAATACTATAATTAGTTCGTATAGCTGCTATAAGTATTCTGCGACTAAATGAACACAACTAGTTAAACGAAATCATCCACGGATACAGCAGTATACTATCCAACTGATTATACTGTCCCAATAACAGCCTACCAAAAGGGATATTCTCTTCTCATTTCCACTGGGGAAAAGTGGACAAAACAACAGTTAATAACAAAAACAAATCACTCAATCTTTATAGACGTATCAAAAATAAACGTTAGGGTAGGAGCTGAGGACGAGGAAGAAAGCATTTAATATTATTTGTGTGAATGTCCTGGCCTCGCAAGAAAAAGCTTTAATATTTTGAGTAAACCATTCTTTAATAGAAGGTAAAAATAAGAACACAAAGTCTTCCTCCACTGATTTATTATGGAAATATTTTAAACAACTTCTCTACATGTTTCGAATGCAGAAGCATTCATCTTCAGGAGAAAAATTAAAAGAAGAAAAGACCAGTAGATATCACCCTAACTGAGCAACACAATTATAGGTTCGGTATTCTTAGAGTCTTCTTCCTCACACTTACATTCACTTCTTCTCCATATTTTTTCTCTAATGACTAGCTAATAGTCTTTTTTTGCTTAATGATCATTCCCTCTCACTTCAATCTTATCTTTCGACAGTTCTTTCACACCAAGATGTTAAATCTTTCATTCTACCTTTAAAGTTTTCACAGTGCCTTAAGCCTTAAACCCATATACTTTTCTTATTCACAATGCAATGTGTGTATCGGTTTCCTCTTCGTTCCACTCATTTTATACCGAACCTATAATTGTGTTGCTCAGTTAGGGTGATATCTACTGGTCTTTTCTTCTTTTAATTTTTCTCCTGAAGATGAATGCTTCTGCATTCGAAACATGTAGAGAAGTTGTTTAAAATATTTCTTTAATATATCAGTGGAGGAAGACTTTGTGTTCTTATTTTTACCTTCTATATTCCCACTCCACTTTAAGTATGGACTATTTCTTCAAGTTGCATTCTTTAATAGTCTGCAGGAAGTAACCAACTTACAGCTAGGTCGACTAGCCAGGTTTATCAATAGTAGTGGCTGGTTTGAATGAGTTTTCAAGATTTTTCTGCGATGTATGTTGCGCTAACCATCAGAGATCTGATGAAGGTGGTATTATAACGGATCTCATAGGATTACGTGATACTCCTTGGACAGTATTAAAGGTATGTTAGTCTAGCCTAACCTAGACTGTAGCGTGGGGTGCGATATTCAAGTGAGAAAGCGCTATTTTGAGGTAACACTTTGCGAAAATACGTCGCGGTCCTTTGCGGTTAGAGTGTCTTTTGACATTTTTGTGAAAGTTGTTAAGTTCACAAAGTTCCAGAGGATTTTTAAACTATTGCTCGTAGTGACAGGAATAAATCACGCGAACAAAATAACTTTTCAACCGACTCAATTCTTTTCTCTAAACTAATTTCTGATGTAAGTCCTCCTGTAGACATAAAATTCCTTTTTTTTTTCAAAGGCAAACACTGAATACCATCTTTACATATCAAGTAAACAAAAATTATTAGAAATATTAGAAAACCAATTTTTCGAAATTAATAAACAGAGCGATGCATTTTTTACTCCATCATAAAATCAAAAGTTACTAAATATGTTTAAAGCAAAAGGCGAAGAGCACATTCTCTACCAGTAAAAGTTACGACACAAAACCCATAAATCCGCAGTTAAGCCGTGCCGAAGATGCGAGCGGAACAACGATAAAGCCTGACAAAGCCAAGGCGAGAGTTGGTAGACCCGAGACGAATGATCAAATCTTGATATAAATCAGAAATATTTAGAAATAAATATGAAAACAGGGCAAACAGCGCTTTTATTGACCAGACGCTACTTAAATCAGACGTTTAAGCATCCAGAATTGTATTAACAAAATAGCAATCCAGAATTGTATTAACAAAATAGCAATCCAGAATTGTATTAACAAAATAGCAACCAGTATTTACATCACAACGCTTCAACTGGTACACTGAGGAAAATCGGTTAATTAAAGTATGTTACAGGTGATTTATTAATAACTATAACTAAAGCTTTAATTGGCACAGCTCTTTTTTTATTACTAGCAGTAAGATGATCTATCTGCTACAATTAAACTCATCTTTCTGAAGTATTTGTATTACTGTAAGCATATTTCTACATTATAGACCCAAAAAGGTTTAATTACTATCAGTATACGGGTTAATTAGGTTTCAAAAGACTACCGTAATGAAGGTGTTTAGTTGTAATAATTTATTTGATTAGTTATGATTATTAAAGTCTGTTGACAGTGTTTCGTTTAATAACGTCAGTAAATGACATTCGTACTATAACAAAACCTTGAATTATTATAATTAAAGCCTTTAATAACCATAACTAATGTCGGCGTTTAAAGTTTGTTTCTACTCAAACATCGGATATGATCGACAGTGTTCGATAGTCCGAAGAACGCATCATCGTTATCGGTTCGGTTTTCTGGCGTCGCGTTTTCACATATTTCATCAGGTATTCTGAGGGTACGGTTCGTCCTGCGTCTTCGTATTTGCGACAGTGTTTGTGTTGAAAACAAAATGCCGTACCTACAAATCAATTCTGTATGACTGGGGCCTAGAGGCTTTTTTAGAAGCATTTGAAGGTAAGAATTAAAAAAATTACTAAAATATTATTGTTGTGTTTTCTTTTTAAACCATTACCATAGAAAGATAATAAATATTATAACTAATATTTCAGAATTTTGGTCAGGTAATGACGCTCTGTCGAGGTTATGTCCGACTAGAATTCAGTTAATAGGTAAAATATAGCAGTGATAGGGCTAAAAAGGCATCAATTTTTTTATTTTTGCGCACTTCCAAGCTTAATTTTTGCATAGGTTAAGATTTTTTTCCTATTTAGGTTTTTTAATGCAATTCCTATAAATAACTTTTATTAATATAGTTTGATTTAGTAGTATTATTATATGTAAATTTTGTTGCTAAAGGGTGTTGAATTATTTTTGTTTAAGAGTTATTTTGCAATATCTCCTAGAGTACTTAGATATTAATTTAAATTTTGGTATGTGTTAATATTTCAGTTAAAACGTTACTCTATTGCTCTACCACTAATCACTAATAATGTATTTCAGGAACCCCCCCAGCAATCGATCGACTACATCAATGAGAAAAATGTTTGCCCAACAGGAGACACATTTCTTTAGACGCCTATGAACGTAACTGCTGTGCATTGCTGCATTGACCTACCATTAGATAGCCTATATAACCAGAATGGTCTTACTTGAAATGTTTTTTTAACCCAGGTGTTATTTTTAGCTTAAGTTAGGATTTATTTAGACCCTACAACGGGTCTATTTTTAAATTAAGTAATGTGTTTTCGTTATTGAATAATAAGTAACTATTTAATTAATAATAAACAAAAAATAAAAATATATATTGTTTTATTTTTCCTAATGATAGGAAAACAATTTTTCATAAAAACTACTTATTTTTTTACAGCCTTAGGAAGAAAAAATATAGATGAAGCAAATTAATACTGATAATAAATGATCAAAAAAAGAGAAAAATGGATTGGGCTACAATATTCCATATTCTTGTTATGATTGTTTACTATCAGTAATTGTTCTGTTTTTAGTTATATTACTTTTTTGTGTTTAAAATTCCCATTGTTGTAAAAAATGTAATATAATTAAAAACAGAAGAATTACCCATAGTAAACAAGAATATGGAATATTGTAGCCCATCCAGTTTTCTATTTTGATCATTTATTATCAGTATTTATTTGCTTTATCTATATTTTTTCTTTCTAAGGCTGTAAAAAAATAAGTAGTTTTTATTAAAATTTGTTATCCTATCAATGGCGAAGGAGCCAATAAAGGCACCTTAATTAAAGTTTTTTACTGCGATAATTAAATTTATTTTGCTACAGTAATTAAAGCTTAATTCTACAATAACTAACGGCGTTAGATACAGTAACATCACTACGTTATTAAGGGTATTAATGTCCTACATCTATGATAACTAAAGTACTTTAATAACCATCGCTGATGTTTAACAATGAGTTTGTATAGTGCCCGTTAATACGATATAATGTGGTAATTAAAGTGCTTTAATGATGGTAGCTAGCATCTTTAAGACTGTATATTAATGATAATTAAAGTACTTTAATTACAATAACTATAGCCACAGCAACTAAAGTCATTTACTGTAGCAGCTCAGGTAAAAGTAGAAAAACGACTTTAGTTATAACAGTTAATGACTGTAGCTGTCCCCCATTTAACTAAGATAATTTAGTTATGGTTATTAAAACTTTAATTATGGTCGATAGAATTTTCCCTCAGTGTAAGTATCTCCAGTCGTCTTCAGGTGATCAGAAGACGACTGGATCTTCAGGTTACCTGAAGACGAATGAAGATACTTACCAGTTAAAACGTTGTTATGTAAAATAAATAAAGACAATGCAAGTCCAAAATTTTTTATCTTTCAAACTGATAAAATCTTGAATCCTATCCTGTAAAAACATAATTGAAATACCTTGATATAAAGAATGTACCCTTATTAATATCACTGCTTCCATCTTAGGGGTACAAATTTCAATCCTAAAGTTCATTATAATGCATGATGCACCGTAAGTCACCGAGTCTAAACTGCTTCTATTCCTTTATTCAATGCCGACTGAGTTTCGAGGCCGTAATTGTCTCATTAAAGTCTTGATTGATACCAAAGTTTTAATTAAATTGGTTCTGTTTTTAAGATTTGCAAATTGCCAATTTACAAGTCAAATTTGTGTTTATCAAATTTTTTTTTGCTCCAATACTAGTAGAAAACTTGATAGTTTTAGCATTTAAATTGTTAAATCGCTGTTATAAAAGTATTTTTCATCGATAAAATTATAAATAGAAAACGCTTGGGAAATAATATGGTGATTTTTTTTTAATTTTTCGGACAAAGTCCATTTTAAATATTTTTAATTGAGTAAATTTCGGACTTATTAAATTTTAAAGAACTATGGAAATATTTTCAAGTTGCCTTTTTGACGCCATAGATTTAATAAAATCCGTGGTTTGCTTCCAATACATTTTTATTTATTTATTTTCTCAGTGATTGGCTTAAAAATAACAAAAAGTTATAAAGACGTTTTTTACATGCAACATTTCAACTCCAGTCGTATCTATTGATCTTATGTTCTTTAATTTATATTTTGAATCGTCTTAGTTTCTCAATAATATAAGATTGGACAGATTCGCAGGGGATCTAATAAACACAGTTTTTCCTGTCTTTTTGGCTTGTTGGTTTCATCTTAGTCAGATGGCTTGTTAAAGGGTCTCTCAAACTGAATACTGTATCGTTGCTCTAGTGTTCTTATTCTTCCAGATAATCCTTGACACCTTACACAAGAACCCAGGTTGTGCATGACTACACCCATATTAATTATGCATCAATGGACCTAGCTAGTATAAATAGAGATATCCCAGTAATGCGCTAGATTTAGTCGTTTTGTTATCTTAAATGAAATTACCTTTTAATTTTTACTGCAATAAATTGGGCGTCTTAAGCTTAGTAAGTTCCCAAATTTTCAAAATTGTATGTCTTCTAGTTGCTGAGATGAAACAGTATTTTCCAAATAATTAAATTACATTACGTCACTGGTAAAAATTTAAAAAAATCTTTTAGGTCAAAAAATGCTCCTTAATGATTAAGAGGTGTGTACAAAATTTCATAATAATATCTAAGAGTGATAAAATAATTATGATAAAAAAGTTATATTAAAAAAAAATGTTAACACCCTGTAGCTCAAAAATGAAGAGCTTTAAGATATAAGTTAATATTAACTTTTTTTCTTAAAATCACTCAAGGATTCACAACCTTAAGTATCGGCACTCAAATTAAAAAACACCCTGTATAAATATAATATTGCTGTGGAGAAGAATTTTAGAAATATTATCGGATGTTCTTAAAGAATGTTGAAAAAATGATGATTCCATTCTATAATTTTCACCAATTACTTTCTGCCTTTAGGTTATGCCATTGCACACGTCTGACCTTATAAACATCGGTATATTGAGTAAATTCTTTATCAATTTTGCAGAAAATCATATAAATTTTAAAATTAAATAAATATATTAATAATTATGTTGCAAAGAAGAACAATATGGTTGATGAACAAGCACGTTCTTTGCGAAACTTGTATTCACATAATAAGCGCTTGTACAGTAATAAAAATTAGTTCGGCTTGTCTTTTAAAAATGTTCCTTTATTCTTGATATATATTTCTCTTATAAATATGTATCGATTATTATCGATTATTTGCATGTCAGCGTGCAATGCTAAATTGCTACTTTATTCAAGACCGACGAAATAAAAATAAAATTATGTTCATTGCCATTTTATGTACATAAAATTCGAATATTAATATTATATATTAAAGGGTATATTAATTCAGCTTTCATCCAATCGATATGCATCCATAAAAGTAAATTTCGAGCCAATTATCTACACTTTTATTTCTGTATCGACAGGGAATAAACAATATGTAATAATAAATTTTTACTTTTAGGCATATCTTCACGTACTTTCAGTTTTATAATGAAGCTTTTAGCTTGAGGATTTAATTTAAGAGTAATAACAGTCACCTTGAAGAACAAGATATTTAGAGGTTTGAAGATATGGCTCCAAAGTTCCCCATATTCGACGATGGATATTCTGTAGATATATTTTTTATGTATATATTTTGTTTATGGTTAACCAGCTTCCTTAAGAACCGTTCTCTGCAACTGGCGATTGACGGGTTTCTCTCAGACACCTTCACCATCAATGCCGGTGTTCCTCAAGGGTCCATATTGTCGCCTACCCTCTTTTTACTGTATATTAACGACCTTCTAGTAAAAATCCAAAATCCAATTTATAGCTTTGCTGATGACAGCACACTTGTCTCATCTTTTACCTTGACTCCCCAAACATCCGCTGCCGACGCACATCTTCGCAGGCAGCATGAAGTATTGCGCCTCAACAATGACCTGGAAGAAATTTTGGCTTGGGGTGACAGTAACCAAGTCGAATTTAATGCTAAGAAAACCCAGGCAGCAGTCTTCTCCAAAAAGGTTAACATTGCAGAACCGGATATAGTCATGGCAGGACACGCAATTCCCCTGGCACCGTCTATTAATTTGCTGGGGGTCAATCTGGGAGGTAATATGTCTTGGCATGATCACGTTGCCGCAATTGCCAAGACAGCTGCACAGAAACTTGGTGTACTTTTCCGCACCAAAAGGTTGTATACACCTCATCAACTTTTGACACTCTACAAAGCCCAGATTCGACCATCATTAGAATATTGCTCTCATGTCTGGAGCTCTGCACCCAAGCACACCCTTCGGCTACTGGATTCCATTCAAAGAAGAGCCGTTCGTCTGATCGGCGACCCCGAGCTGACCAAGACCCTCGATAGCCTGGAGCATCGAAGACAGGTTGGTGATTTGGCTCTCTTTTACAGATATTTCCATGGCAGGTGGTCGACTGACATTGCCCACTTGATTCCACCTAGAGCAATGCAAAACAGAAATACACGGCGAACCACTGCCGCTCATCCATATGTTGTTCAGCTTAGTACTCCTCGAACTTCATTGTTCAAGAATTCTTTTATCTGGAGAACGTCATCTTTGTGGAATGATCTTCCTGAGGTCGTGTTTCCCAATGAATACAATCTTCAACGTTTCAAGACCAACGTTAATCGCTTTTTTCGCACTCGCACTCGCACTGCTTCCAGAGCGCCTTAAAGGATTTTTCCTACAGTGCAGGTGTTTTATCATAAAAAAAAATATCTGCGGAAAAGTTGCCTGCTGTAATTTTTTATTTTTTTTTTTATGATAAAACACCTGCACTGTAGGAAAAATCCTTTAAGGCGCTCTGGGAGCGGTGCGAGTGCGAAAAAAGCAATTAACGTTGAAGAAGAAAATTATATACCGGGTGGTGCATCGTGGTTGGAAACATAAGAATCCCCATTTAAGTTTTAGACTGTCCAAATATTTGCTCTTTTGTTGACTTTAGAGCGAGATTGTAGTACGAACTTTTTTAGAGTCTCTGTATGGTGTGTGCACATGCGGAGTTTGAACAATATTGGACGACCCGATCTTAACTTATTTGAATAGGATTGCGGTTGATTTTTCATTGGAATTCAACAGGCGATGCTACGGACATCAGCATTGATTGGAGTTGTCAACATGTGATTTGTCATTGTCAATTTTAATTTGCAAACGGTAGGCTTTTTAAAAATTGTACACTGGATTTAACTAATATTTTCAAACAAAATGAACGTTAACGAATAATTTTACTTACAATAAAACCTATTAAATAGTGAAAAAAATGATAACTAGTAAAAAATCTAATATTTTTAAATAACATTTGACAATAATAGATTACAGGTTGACAAGTCTAATCAATGCTGGTGTCTACAATATCACCTTGAATTCCAATGAAAAACAAATCGCAATCCTATTCAAATAAGTTGATCGGGTTGTCCAAAATTGTTCAAACTCCGCATGTGTGCATTCACCACATAGAGACCCTAAAAAAGTCTCCCTACAACCCCGCTCTAAAGTCAACAGGGGAGAAAATATTTAAGGAGTCTAAAAGTTGCATGAGATTTTCTATGTTTCCAACCACGATGCACCACCCGGTATGCCGGGTGTTGCATCGTCGAGCGGGACATAGGAAATCCCATGTAATTTTAAATGGGGTCAATTATTGGCTTCCTTAATTATTTTAGAGAAAAATTCTATTTAGGTTTATTAAAGAGCACTAAAACCCACATTTAAAAGAATAACTTTAGATATTTTTGATGAGCCCGTTTACGGGTCATCGCCGATTTTTTTTTAACTATTTCTCCTTTTTATGGCCCCGTATTTGCGGGCACCAGTCAAGGTAAAAGATGACTGTAAAATAAAGTTGTCATTTTGAAATGTGTGCTTTATTGTTATAAAATCTCGTACATCGAAAATATTAGCCATGAATTACACTTCTAAAGAAAAAATATTGATGATTAAATGGTATTATCAAGGAAATAGTTATCAAAATGTGTCAGACATGTTTGCTGCTCTGTATCCGAATAGACCGATACCTGCAAAATCTACAGTCGAAAGGACTATCAAGAAATTTAAGACAAAAGGCACTGTAATAAATAACTGCAGTTGTGAAGAAAGGCAGGAACAAAGAAGAGATGCAAGAAATGATAGGGACTTGCAAAGGCAGGAACAAAGAAGAGATGCAAGAAATGATAGGCATTTGCAAGTTTTATTGTGCGTGAAAGAAAATGATGGGAAGATCAGCACAAGGAAACTTGAGGATGACATAGGATTAGATCACACCACAGCGTTACGAGCTTTGAAACCACATAAATATTATTCATACAAATATGAAAAGCGCCAAGAGCTAAGAGATAGGGACGAAATACGACGACAGGAGTTTTGTTTTGGTATGATTGAAAGAGCAAACATGGATAGGGAATTTTTTAAAAACATTTGTTTCACTGACGAATGCACATTTACCTTAAACAATGAACCCAATGTTCAAAATTATCGATATTGGAGCAAAGAAAACCAACACAGGTTTGTCGAAACAAGGACGCAATATCCACATAAAGTTAATGTTTGGGCTGGGATTTTCGGAGAAAATTTTATTGGGCCATTATTTCTTACACGAAATTTAAATGCAGAATATTTTTTGGAACTACTTGAAGATCATATTTTACCTACTTTACATGATGCCGCCAGGGAAAATCAGGAAGTTTGGTACCAAATCGATAGCTGCCCGGCAGATAGTACCCTGGCTGTCCGGGAATATTTAAACCGTGCTTTTAATGGAAATGTTATTGGCTTAAATCATACAGTAAATTGGCCAGCCAGATCTCCTGATTTATCGCCAAATGATTTCTTTCTCTGGGGCCATTGAAAAAAACAGGATATACAAAGATAAAAAAATACCCAAATCTAGACGAGTTAAAAAATGCTATTTCTGCCGAATGCAATAGAATTTCAGTTTACCAACTAGCGAATGTAAGAAGAGAATTTTATGATCGCCTCGGTTATTGTCTAGCAGTCAATGGAGGAATATTTGAACATCTTCTTAAATCCTAAAGTTCAAACAATTTAATAGTACCTACCTAATAATTAGTAAAATATTGAAACATGTAAAATGTCATAATTAACCTTGCAATTGGATACTTTATTTTAGTTTTATTCAAATTAATTTGTACTCATAAATACACCCTTAATATTTTCGATGTACGAGTTTTTATAACAATAAAGCACACATTTCAAAATGACAACTTTATTTTACAGTCATCTTGTACCTTGACTGGTGCCCGCAAATACGGGGCCATAAAAAGAAGAAATAGTTAAAAAGAAATCGGCGATAACCCGTAAACGGGCTCATCAAAAATATCTAAAGTTATTCTTTTGAATGTGGGTTTTAGTGCTCTTTAATAAACCTAAATAGAATTTTTCTCTAAAATAATTAGGGAAGCCAATAATTGACCCCATTTAAAATTGCATGGGATTTCCTATGTCCCTCGACGATTCAACACCCGGTACTTTTAATATTTTAATGATTTCCGATCGCACAATAAGTTTGATTATTGGGAACTTTTTAGAATTTTTCTTAATTTTTAAATTAGTATTACTAATTTTTTTGAACTGCAATGAAATGACTGGACAGGTTGGTTAAAAAAAAACATTTAATTTGACATTGCACTTAAAAATATGTTAGAACTTTCCTACAATAAATCATTTTTTGAGAATAAAATTATATTTAAACGCATCGAGTAGCCTGCGACTAAAAAAAAAGAAAAATATACTAAGTGTCCCATTTAAAAATCGCAAGTTTATGTTACTTTCGATTAAACAAAACAAGGTTGAGTTACAAATACAGGTTTACGTCATATAGTATACATTCTTCAAAATTCATTTCATAATCTTTAAAAACAAAGTTGTAATGGCTAGCCACCTTCCGTTAATATCCAGTATGGTGTAAAAAATTAGCTAATAATCAAAATTTAAAAAATGATTGATAAATCATATATTAAATTTGTTATCCAGCAACAGTTAGGTACAACCTGAATTTGATTAACCCTTCGGTAAAGAGAAAGCAGAAAAACTTAAACTGAAGCTTATATTATGTTGTGATAATATTTATGATGCATAAACTATTCTCTGACACAAAATACCTGACTGTATCAAATTTATAGCTACCCAATAAAATTATGATTTCACACCTTATAATTTTTAATCTCATTAGCATTTTTCTAGGTGTAATCCTAGACACCTCTCTCACCTATCCAGCAGAGATCTCTTTTTGTATATTCGATTATAAATTATTCAGCGATTTATATTAATACAAATATATTCGGCTGTCAAAATTAAAACAAATACTGAATTAAGTAAATAAAATATTGTGATTTAAGGAGTGCCTTTAATGTAATAAAAATTAATAAAATATAAAAAACACTGTATTTGTTTAACCAGGCAGCAAAGTAGTAGATTGCCATCTGAGGCTGATAGTTTATAGCCAAACGCAGCCAATCTGTTTTGCTGCTAAGGTGACTAACTAATTTTTTCTAGGAGCGTGCGCAAACTTATACTTTGTATTTGATATGTCACTGAAAATGTTTTTGTAAATATAGCAAAGTAATACAAGTTTGATGTTGAGTTGCACAAAGATTTTTAACCAGAATTAACTAACCAGCAAGTTTCAATTAAAATAATCGATATTTTGAGACATCGATCTAACCTCCATCGATGTGAAAATATCAATGTTTTACTCCGATATATCGATGTTTTCAATATATTGAAAATCATCGTGCATCCCTAGGTACGATTTGAATGCAAAATAGTATACAAACTGTAAATTGTGATGTATTGATTCAGTTTTATCAATGAAATTGTTTAAAAAATGTTTAGCTTTATAAAGTCCTTCGGTGCAACAATCAATTCCGTCAAAATTTTCAAATTTTTATTCAAATATTTATCGTAAATGATTTTAGGAATTTTCATATCACTATAATTTTTTATTACATTTTTTCGACCTAAAATAAAACTAGGCTTTCTATCTACATCTAATAGGAAGGAAATATGTTTTTTTGATTTCCCAAAACTTTTAATACGTGACTTACCTGGTTATTTATCGAAAGAGAAGGCTTAATGAGCCTTAACTAGAACTCAGGAGCAGCCAAGCTGCCTACCTCTCATGTGTCGAATAAATCACCGACAACAATGAGCTAAGAAGTCTAGAGGATCAATATGATAACTGGACGTCGAACGTGTCACATTGCCAAGACCAGATCACTGATGAGCACCTAGAATCAGAAACAAGGATGACCTCACATTTCATTTTAAGTGAGGCAAGGAATGTTAACATTAAATTAAATAACAGGCGAGCCATGGTAGCCTTAAAACCCGACGGACGTACCTAACGGTAAACAATAGTTTATTGGTAGCTCTCCACGGCGCTGAGCGTCCGGGGTTTGCACGCTGTGCACCCCTTCGTCTATTACCCGCTGTCCCCTCACCTTGTCAGTGGGGAATGGCAGTTTAATGGGTCGTTTGACTCACTGCTAACAACGGTATGGCCTGTCTTCTTTCGTTAACATCTCAATCCTTTCGTTGTTTCGTCTTACTGGGACGCGTCTCTGATGAGTCCCATGGCTAGCCTGTCATTTAATTTGATGTTAACATTCCTTGCCTCACTTAAAATGAAATGTGAGATCATCCTTGTTTCTGATTCTAGGTGTTCATCAGATCTGGCTTGGCAATGTTATACGTCCGATATCCAGTTATCTTACCTGGTTATTGCACCGAAGGCTTCAATTATCACCGAACTGATAAAGACAACCCTTAAATAATAAAACTTAAAAAATATCTTTTTTATAATTAATTTAATATAATTTTTAAAAACCCCTTTCGGTCACTAGGCCATATAAAATAAATAAAGCAACATAAATATGCATGCGGCCAAAAGGTAAAACACTTTTTGGGTAGTGGTAATAAATTAGAGGCGTTAAGAAAGTTCTTAAAAGATTTATCGTCGAAGTTTTGCATAAAAATCCGGTGGTGTGGTGAAAAATGATACATTTTAGCGCCGATGAGATAAAATAATGCGTTGGAGAAATTTAGGTCTACTTTATAGTACATCCTTAATAAGATTAATATTTCAAGTAGGTTTAATTGTTTTTAATTAAAAAAAATCTATTATATTTATTATACAGGTTGTTTCAGTAAGGTTGGCCACCGGTATTGTCGTATTTAGGGAAGGGGCTGCCGGGCTACAGCCCCCCCCCCCCCTGAGCTCAGAAGCTCAGGGTCTATTAGCCTAATACCAAACTAAATTTTCGTGTTATCCCTTCAACTAATATTTTATATTCCGCTACATTTTAAAATTTTTTCAAAATTCACTATTATCAAGAGTTGAATTCTTCTACGTCTGGCAACAGTGTTTCTCGACCGTCATAGTGGTACTAACAACTAAGCTCGAGCTGTCCGCCAAGCCGGCTTTGAACCGTACTCGGGTTGCACTGTTAGTTTGTTAAAAACGACGTTTCTACTCACTCGCTTCAACGCCCAATTATTGTTTTAACTAGTTTTGTATAGATTTATCAGCTACACATTACTAAGTAGTTTGTGAGTTGTGTGACGAAAAATAATCCCAATTTCCGTAAGTAAAAAATGTGAATTTTATAGCTTTTAAATGTATGTTATACCTAGTATATTTATTTTTAACTGTCAGCGACAGTAAGAATTTATGAACCTAACCACGAACTTGGTTGGTCTCTATTCACTATTCTACTTGGTCCAGCAAAAACGATGCAATTAGACAGTATGGAAGAGATTATCGAAAATTAATTTTTATTGAGGAACCGCATTAAAACAAAAAATCAAAAACATTTTCGTCTAAATATCTAGACCTGAGTCATCATGTGTGATCGGAATTAATATGGCCATGAGAAAATCCTGAAAATAACTTTTAAGTTCGTTTGCGTTTCGCGGCAATGGGGCATAATAGAAAATTAAATATTAAATTTCTAAACTCCAAAAATTCCCACACCTTTGGTAACATCATTAGAAAGCTTAGACAATTCTAAATCAAGGCCAAGGGCTCATTGGTGTTTAGAGTGGGGAAAGCTATTGAAAGTGTAATGATTATAATAGATGTAACTTCTAAACGACTTTATTTCATATTAGTTAATTTAAGCTTTGTTTAGAAGAGCAAGGTAAGTACTTTTAATTGGCTTCTCTACTGGTACACGATAGTTCCTAATTAAATTGCTAGAGGGCTCAATTTGTAATAAAAGCAGTTTTTTTAAAATTTTATCCCGGAAACTTAAAAAATACGGTATAACTATGACATCATAATGGAAAAGTAGATTAAATTTGCAAAAAAGTGAAAATTGCAGTTGTTTTATTTCAGAGTTATAGCCAAAAGAATAATAATTGTTATCAGTCTAACTGGAGAAGTGAAGTTTTCATAGTTCCAAGGTCAAGCATGTCACTACAAAAACATAATTTTATATTTCATGATTATATAGGCTTGTCACTCATTAGTTCAATGGCCCCAAAATTATTTTAGAATTAATAACATAATCATGGAATACTTATAAAGGTCTACCCAAACCAAAGCTGAACTGCGAAAGCGGGAACGGAAACGAAATATGATTGTGGGACTTTATTTTACAGCGGGATATGCATGCGAACCGCCTCAATTGGTATGTGTACTTGCATATCATATATGCGTATTTACGACCTTTAAAAACAGGGGGGGGGCACGTTTTAGAGCTGCAGCACAACCGTCCAAAAAAATGGTTAAAATACGTTTCCTTTACTCTACTACAATTCTTTATTATGGTTTTATGCCTGTCTTTTTTCTTTATTAAGTTGAGCCCAATTTATAGCAATATCATTATTAACTTGCGTTAATACAACTAAATCGCTGAAGTGGGTAAATTAAAACTCTGCCGACATAGAAGGCCTCTTGGGAGGTGATAATGTGGTTAACAACTTGCGTATACATGGTGGCGTTTCCGATTGAAAATCTTCGAAACCACAATTACGAACACAAAAAGTAATCATAACAAAATAAAATCGTGGTTGTTCGCTCGTAGCGAGCGTCTTTTAAATGATCTGTGCAGGAGGGATTTTAAATTTATTAGAATGGTTGAGATTATAAATTTGTATTTCTAAAAATTAGCAATTATTTTTCCTCCCTGTTTTAAATTCCTTGACGAAGTTGACCGGATTTTTACAATTTGTTAAAGAAATTAACTAATTTTGAATTTATAAAACATGTTTTGTTTATGCATGCCTAAAATTATTAGAAATATTGACACAATTGCGGCTTAAGCTTAGTTCAGCATTGAACCAAGCTTAAACTTCATTTTGATAACTACTTTAAGTTCTTTTTAATTGTCAAATTGATGTTTGGTTTAACGTTGAACTAAACTTAAGCCGCAATTGTACAACCGGATCTTAACATTTATTTTTCCTGACCAAAGGAATATCTAGTTCGATCATTTTCATTTACAAATTCGTCAATTTTTGAACCAACTTTGAACATTTGTTTGAAGCGAGATTAAAAAAAAAAGATTTACAAGAATAGGCCGATTAGTATTGAAGATTTAAAGCCTTGTCTTAGAAAATAAATAATGTGAAATTTGATGAAATACTTTTTATTTTTTTATTCACACAAACAAGGTCACTCCTCAACAGACTGCTTGGAGCAGACCAATTATAGAGTGACACGGATTACAAAAAAAATTACAAAGTTCGGTAGAAGTACACAATAAGTTTAACTAAAGAAGAAAAGGCTATTTTGAACAATCAAATAATAAATTCAGAGACAAATTATAAAGCTAAAGATACGCGAGTGATAGCAATGCACTTCCTAATCAAAGGATAATATTTTAAGAAAGCATGAAAATTAAATTTCAAACCACCTGAAAGTGCCTTATACTACAAGGTTGTATTTTTTCTAACACAGTTATAATAGATAATTTTTTCTGATTTTTTTAAAGACACATAAGTTAGTAGTAAACAGGTCAATGCCGCTATCACTCGTTACAAGATCGTTGTATGTTCTCATGCAACGTATGAGAGGAGAGTTAGAGAGGTAATTAGTTGTAAAAGCAGGGACACTAAAAGTTAGCTTGTTCCGAAGTGTGTATGGGTTAGCGTTAAAAAGTACATAGTTTACGCAAAATTCAGAGTCGATGAAGTTATTTACTCTCTTATAAATAAAAAAAATATCAAAACACTGATGCCTTCTGGATCTCAGCGATTGCAAGCTAGAAAATAACAAATTCTCGTTATACGAGTAAAAGTGCCGTTGTCTATTGTAATGAAAATTAAGAGCATTGATGAACTTTTTTTGGACACTCTCAATTCGATCCATATATTTGTGATACATCGGGTTCCAACTGTTGACGAGTACTCTAGAGTACTTCTTACCATGCTGCAATATAAAGTAATTAACGATGCAGGGCTTTTAAAGCCTTCAGTACTTCCTAGGATAAATCCTAAAATGAGCAACGTTTGTTAGTTCTGGGTTACTTATGACCACTTATCCTTTCGAGCATTCGACCAACTTGCTCTTGGACCTACAGGTTAACGTGTGTTCTGAATCACGATCATCGGTCATGCGACACCCCCAAGGGCTATCAACCCTTGGTTTTTTGCCATTGCAGGACCTACCAATTGGGCATTGTGTACCTTCTTCCACACCCCAGGAGATGTCCGATCTCATCCGGCCTGGCGTAAATGAGGTGCGTTGGAAGATGATACTTTTTACAACATCTTACTGGAATTTAGAGACAGACTTAGCTATTCTATACTAATATAAGTAGTTTTTGTGTAAAGGTAAGACAAGCATAAGAAAAAACATTCTGTCTTTTATATAAGTGCCCAATCTGAAAAATAAAAAAAAGTCCTGAATTAGTATTTATACTTTCACGTACATAAAAAAAATTAAATTCACCTTGTAAAAAATGATTACGTTTATAATAACTCACTTATTTGATATTGAGCCAGATAATCGTTGAAATTGAAAAATAATTGCTGGCCCAACAAATTTATTATTTCAATTAAAGTATTTACCCAAATTACTGAACCCATTTTTAAGACAATTTTTAATTTAGCATTTTTTAATCCGGTATTAATCCTGTATATTGTGCACTTTCGTTAATGGATCTTCACGTCTTAAATAATATTGTAATTGGCGATGTCGATGTGTGTGGTCACTGAAATTTTTACCAAAAAAAAACGCATATTCATATTGAAATTTTTATATTATGCCATTACCCACTTTTTAGTAGTTCTTAGAATTACCTGTGGCACTCAGCTACACTTTATTAATATTTTCATGTATCATAGATTAATCTATGAAATCACATATTTAAGTTTGCATATTATTAACCTCTTTATTACGTGACTCTTATTCACGAAATTAGGTTTATGCATGTAAAATTTTTGTCCAATCACAAATATTTAAACTGATTACAAGGACAAAGCATTTAAACACCGATTAAATTCCTCTAAGCTTTTGATATCGGAATAATATACTTAACCAAGCATATACATATATATCAACAATTTTGTCACATGCGTTTAAGAAGACCTGATTTCTTTACAAACTTTTTTAAAATATAACTTATTTTTGTAATATTTATATATGCAAATTCTCAAAACAAAATATGTGTAAATAAAAGATCATGTAGCGCAAGCAGTGGCGGATCGTCAGGTGAAGTAGGCGAAGGGCTCTTCACCATAAAAAATAAAACCAGGAGGGAATTTTTTATTTATTTTTTTACCAATACAGCTACCATTTTAGCCCTTAAAAAAATAATTAAGTTCGAATTAATAATATTAGTTTAATCCGAATGTAGCTATGCATAATAGGGCCACGGTTAACTCCGATGGACAATAATTATAAACACTCGTGCATTTTGGCGCGCCCCAGTCGACCGTCTCCGTACCCTCTGTGAGCTCAGAGCAGCAAGAAGTGAATACCCAACGGCCAACATATGCTGTGATTTTCACCGTTGCTGTGGTTACGTGACGTCAGTCACGCGAGAGCATGTAACAATTTGCATTATGATGAAGGGCGATGAAAAAATAGATCAGTCGTATGCACCATTGTTTTAGCATTGGTTCGTCTAACCTTAACGTATTTATTTTGAGGCGAAAATATTCCAATTTCATCTTAAAATACCGTTTTGTAGAGGTTAGGAATCGGATAAATGTAGCAATGGTTCTTCTGAGACAATGTTTCTAAAATGAAAAAAAAGTTTTGGACTTGCATTGTCATTATTTTTATTTTAAGTCGCAACGTTTCAACTGGTAAATATCTCCAGTCGTCTAGTATTCACCCAAAACACTTTTATAATTTGGCATTGATTTCATTGCAAAAATTTTTATTTTCATCAAGTGCAGGTAGTACCACCCGGGTTTGAGTCAATTTATGGGTTTTGCCTATTGTTATTCATTCACAAACACTGAAAATGCTGTGACAAAGGCGTGCATTATGTACATAGTATTAGGTACACCTATTTTTTTAATAAACATAAAAAAATACAAAATACAAAAAATACATTACACAGAAATTAAATTATAAAAAATCATAATATTCTTCGTCATCTGAGGAACTCGTCATCTTCTCTTGATGTTATAATTAACGGGTCGACGCGTCGACGGTACGATCGATCAGGTGGTCAAGATCCCACATTTTCTCCTCTTTTTCTTTTCTCTGCTTTTCGCCCGTTCTCTTGGTGTCACTTCCGTAATGGTTTGATCAAACAGTAGGTTATTGTCTTTTATCTTGAATGTCGTGTTGTGTCTTGCTACAAATCCTTCTATAGGATTTAGTTCGCAACGATATGACGGTGTGCGCAGCACAGTTACACTATGTTTTTAAGCTATGTCTTGCATGGCATATTTTATAAAACGATGTTTGTGTAAATTTACTATAGCTAATAGTTCCTTCTTTATCAAATTATCTTCTTTTAACGGCAGTAGAGTTTTGGACTTGCATTGTCTTTATTTGTTTAGAATCACTACGTTTCAACTGGTAAGCATCTCCAGTCGTCTTCAGGTGAATACCCTGAATGAATACCACCTGAAGACGACTGGAGATGCTTACCAGTTGAAACGTAGTGATTCTAAACAAATAAAGACAATGCAAGTCCAAAACTCTACTGCCGTTCAAGAAACGTCATTGTCTCCAACCTTTATCTTCTTTTAATCTTATCATAAATAATTTAATGCACAAAATTTACCTGTGCCTATTGCTGACACCGAACTTGAGCCGAACTAGACAGAATTTCCCATTTTATTACTCTACACCTTTCTGACATAGACTATAGTTTTATTTTTTCTTTATTCATTTAAAAAATAAACCGAATTTTAAACGTCATGACTTCATCTTTAATAAGCGAACCACTTAGTTCGAAATTTATCCACTTAGAAAGAAACTCATCACTCTACAACAAACAATAGATAGCTATTAGGGAAGTATTGTAGGAGAAAAAAACAATTTAAAAAAAGTCCATTTAAAAACCCCATGAATATGCAAAAGGCCCTAAAAGTCTAAGAAATCACTTTTATTTTACCTTGGCATGCCCTTTATGCACAGTCTGTTGAATTTTTGATGCCATTTATCTCAAGAATTATGAGAGTGATAGATTTGGTTCATAATCTAGGTAGTTGAGTCGATTCCCCAAAGCCGCCTTGAAAGAGATCCGAGAGATTTCTTTGTTTATACTTAAGATACTTATTCTTTGACATAAAACCGGCGCCGACGGTGTATATTGTTTTGTTTTATGGTGTGATACACGTATCAGGGGTCCGAGATTTTCGTTCAGATTAGAAAATATCAGTTAACGAAGCATTTGGTAAATAAGACGGATATTGAGGTAATTACCTTAATAGCAAGTAATTTGTTATATTTGATTTTTATCGAAAAATGTTGCCGTATGTTTTCCCAGAGATCTATTTATAATCTTGATAGTTTATTCTCTTATTATCAGTAGTGGCGGCTGGCGCATAAGCGTAGCAGTGCTGCGGAGCTCAGTGGCGGCTTGTCAGGTGAAGTAGGTGAAGGGGCTCTTCACCAAAAATAAATAAAACCAGGAGGAAATTTTTTCGACAATATTAAATATTAATGTACCAATACAGCTACCATTTTAGCCCTTAAAAAATAATTATTTTTGTATTATTAATATTAATTTAATTCGAATGTAGCTATACATAATAGGGCTACGGTTAACTCAGATGGACAATAATTATAAACACTCGTGCATTTTGGCGCGCCCCAGTCGACCGTGTCTGTTAGCTTAAAGTAAGTGAAGACCGGCACGCCCAACATGTCTTTAATATTCACCGTTGCTATGATTACGTGACGTCAGTCACGCAAACAGCGTGTAACAATTTGCATTATGATGAAGAGCAATTTAAAAATAGAACCGTCGTATGCACCATTGTTTTAGCATTGGTTCGCCTAACCTTAAGGTATTTATTTTGAGACTTCGCGAAACTTACGGTTATAGATATCATTTTTACGTTATTTACTGTGTGATTAAAAAGTTTTGTTTTTATTTTTCAGTTAATTCAGTAGTGTACGTACCTACTTAGTTGTGTGTTTTAAAAATGAACCCGATTAATGACATAGTTTGTAATTTTATAGAAACTCCATTCAGTCGTTGGCCAGATGAGAATAAGAGAGACGTTTTGTTATACGGGTTTTCAGTCAATGTTTGTTTAAGTACCCGCACTATAACTAGCTCTTCACCATGTGTTAAGACTGAGAGCCGCCACTAGCAAAGCCCCCAGAAAACAAAGCTAAAAAAAACAAAAAACTGAATAATATTTTCGATAAACAAAAAGGAAATAACACTTGGCATTCGCGATTCGCCTTGTAAATGATAAAAAACTGCAAGTAAAGTCGACCAGTGGAATAAACTAGCGTCTCACGCTATAGCCAAGTTATTATTTATCTATTTATCTGGGCCACATGAGCGTGCTCTTCGAGCTTCTTGAAACCCTCGCG
This sequence comes from Polydrusus cervinus, assembly GCA_935413205.1. Lineage (NCBI taxonomy): Eukaryota > Metazoa > Arthropoda > Insecta > Coleoptera > Curculionidae > Polydrusus > Polydrusus cervinus. The sequence goes on along the minus strand of OW284514.1, from coordinate 17,520,501 downwards.
CGGTACTCCGCTCTCCCCATGCCTGTCTAAAATGCAATGCCGCGATTTAAGAGGAGAGTTCGCTGAATATAATCGATTGTTTGTATCAAATTTTTACGCGACATTCCAGCTAATAGCGCCTTCAAAAACAATAATATCGTGTGTCTGTTTAAAGGTTGGAGACAATGACGTTTCTTGAACGGCAGTAGAGTTTTGGACTTGCATTGTCTTTATTTGTTTAGAATCACTACGTTTCAACTGGTAAGCATCTCCAGTCGTCTTCAGGTGAATACTGAATAAGTATGGCAACTACAGCTCTATTTATACTAGGCAGGTGCTGTACTCAATACTAATACTCAATATTCCGTATGTCAAAGAAGTATCCGAGAAAATAAGAAGACTAGGACAACGATACAACATCAACACAGTATTCAGCTCTAGAGACACTTTAAGAAGCCACCTAACGAAGACGAAAGCAGCAAGCCAGAAAGACAAGAAAAATTGTGTCACCAGATCCCCTGCGAATGCGGCCAGTCTTACATTGGTGAGACACTAAGACCACTAGAAGTAAGGATTAAAGAACATAGAAATAACACCCAAAAAGGAGAGACCGAAAAATCAGGTGCAGCTGACCACGCCTGGACGCACGGCCATCATATCATGTGGACAAAAGCGGAAATCCTGCAAAAAGAACCGCACTGGAGGAAGAGGAAGTTTAAGGAAGCTGCGACCATACACCAAAATCCAGGTTGCTTTAGTAAGCCTTCATTAGATATGAGAAACGTCTGAAAACCCTTGTTAAGTAAATGTAATCTTAGAATAAGACCACCCAAGAGTTAGACGCATGATTCATCGAGCATGGCGTCATCGAGCATGACTCATCAAGCATGACTCATCCAGTTATGCATCATCACCTAGCAACACGCATGACTCCACCCACTAGTCATGCGTCACAGCACCTGCCTAGTATAAATAGAGCTGTAGTTACCATACTTATTCAGTATTCACCTGAAGACGACTGGAGATGCTTACCAGTTGAAACGTAGTGATTCTAAACAAATAAAGACAATGCAAGTCCAAAACTCTACTGCCGTTCAATAATATCGTACTTGCGTGTAATTCAGTTTTTGGGACAACAACAATTATTATTAACTGTATACTATGGAAGAGGTCTTAAATTAAAAACAATAGGATATTTGATTTTCTTTTTAAAATAACTGGGTAAAAAGGTATCATAAGTAGTATTATCCCATTTAAAAAAATTAATTTGTGTTATGTCTCACCTTATACAGGGGGTAAAAAAATGTCTGATGCCAAAATGTAACAAATACAAAACCTTAATCGACGTATTTTTCCTTTTTTAAAAATACTTTTTCCTAAACTTCTAGCGAATTTGTTCCAGTTAAAGTCCCCACTCTGTATATGTAAGGTATAATGTCCTCTATAAATGGTGAGTTTATTTGATATTATTATAAGTATTTTAAAAGTTATTTAACAAAATGTAAAATAATGTTTTTTCCCGAAAATCGATCGAAAATATTGACATGTTTGATAACATTTCTGAAAGAAAAGTCTATATTTCCTTACGCTTAGTCGTTGCTAGGCAATGGAAAATAACTGTTAGGAAATATTTATTATTGTACTGTAAGGAAATATTATTTCTGTACGGTTACTTGTAAACTAACATGTTAAGCTTGACAATTCAATATTACTGTGTTTCCATATTTACAACACAAATATTTCACAAATATTTATTGACATCCATTATTTTTGAACAAAGTTAATAATATTTATTTCAAAATTTTAACAAGTTGATTGTAATAAGTGATGTCCTTTCAATAATATAATTTTCGATTTACGGAAAAATAGTATGTATACCTCGTAGAAAAAGCTACATTCCCGGACTCCGTATTGTCAGTCTCGGCTTGCGCCTCGATATACAATCTTTACGGTCGTCCGGGAATGTTCAGCTTTTACTACTAGGTATACAATATACTATAATTTCCGAAATCCAAATTTTGGAATTTAATTTTTATAAGTTTTCTACATATTTATAGAAAACCCCATTACCATAAATCACAGTAACTTCAATAGACGCCAAAATAGTCCATAGCTTTTAAGGACCAACATGAGACCTATAATTACGGTGCAAATGAACAATACACTGCACGACAAAAGCTCGAGCTTGAATGAAATCCCTAAACCAAAGGCACGCGATTTTGTTCAGCCAAGAGGAAATAGGTGGAATTTCAAAATGCACTTTGGGGCCCCCTGGCCATTGTGCAACTTCCTACACACACGATGAGTGCGTTACTTATAGTACGAAATTATATAGGTTTTATATAACTGACACCGCGTTAAAATTAAATATGAAATAATATCTCGATGGATGATTATAATAATGTAAGGATATAATTTTGTTAAATTTACATTTGGAGGATGAACCAGGAAGATGTCGACTGATTGAGGACCCGTGTAGACACGCGTTGAAAAGCGATAATAGGAAATAAAAAATTGATATTTTGTAGGTTAGGTTATATGTTAAACATGTATGTAGAACTGGTGTTTATGTTATAAAAGTATGCGGTATCAAATTAGTTAATATAAAATGTTTTTCCCTAACACGACTAGCCACCGCACAGAGAGAACAGTATTGTGGTATCAAGAGAAACTCATTACATCAATGATAGACTGTATTTGCTATTCCTGAATAACTGTTATATTTGTTTTAATGTTTAACCTATTGTTGTTTCATAATAACGATTATCATTTATTTAACTATAAGATTTCATTTGTTTACATGAAAATGCCATTGGCTTTTCATGAAAGGATATATTTGGCATAAAAGCATTTATATTTAAACACCATTGGCTTTCAATAACAAGCTATGATTGTGTCAAAATAAGCTACAATGCTTTCAAATATTCATTATATTGTATGATTACTTTTATATTTTTAAATGAATATTATTTTAGACTGCTATAATATTAGTATCTGTTACACCTAAATAAAAGTATTGAGAGTTAATTAGTGAAATCCCCAACAGACAAGTAAATTTTCCATAACATAATGCACTAAAATAGAACTCGCTGATTTTTACAAAATAAATAAAGCAACAACGAATAGATAAATACTATAGGAGGCAAGGCAACAACGCGACGCAACGGCATCGGCAGCCAAAAGAGAAATATGTATTTCATGTGAAGAATTGGTGCCTACCATTTTATGATTGAATTAAACATAAGTACAATTGAAATAAAAGAAATTGAATTTATTTTAATTTGCCCCAGTTACTGATTGGAGAACCAATATAACAAGTACTACCGACTTTTGACAGAAAGTCGATTCAATTGTCCCTTAAACGTGGTATGAATATTCATAACTGTCAATAGCGATGTCGCTAGAAATCCATAGTTCTCTTTTTTAACATAGTTGCGATCCTGGTTAGTAATTGTAAGGAAATCAGCCGTAGAAAGCAAGATATAATTTTTTTATCAAAATAAGGAAATGAAATTCTATTATCAATAATTTAAATTTTAAAAAAATCAGCAAACAAATATTAAATAAACGCTTTTGACCACCTAAGATGCGTCCTAATCCATCCATATAATTGGCAAAGACACTAACAACGCAAAACAATCAAAGGCGGCGGGCTCCTGTTAAGATAAAACATTACTTTAAAAGGGAAGCCGTGCTATGTAAGACAAGAAGTCGGTGAAGGTCTCATAGGCAGTCGCCTACGAAGAATTTTTGGGCTATCAAAACGAGTCGATAAACCGATTCAGTTCTAAGATGGTTTTTTGTCCAATTATCTTTAGCTAACGAGGGACAAACTGTGGGTTAATTGTTGTTAATTCTTGAACGTGACAGTAAAATTTAAATAGTTTTACCGGGGGGTTCCTAGTATGTCTGCATGAAGGCTATTAAAACGTCTTTTCGTCTCTTCATCTCTTCCAAAAGATATTTATCTTTTTATAGAAGAAATGGTTTTCTTCCATGTTACTTTTATATTAGAATCTTAGGTGCAAAATTTATACCTATATACAGGGTGCCGTAGAGTAACTGGAGATTCTAGACATCAAACTAAGCCGATTAAGTCATATAAGTTTTTTCGAATTGTTACTCGTTCTAGAGATACAGGGTGTTGAAAGTAACAGTTTATTCTCGAAAATAAGCCATAATTTTAAGACGGTTTAATGAATTGAATTGAAGTTGGCAATATTATGTTTTTATGAGCAAGAAATAAGAATTTGTAGAAATTTTTAGTTTTAAACTAGAGGGCGCTAGTTGCTTACACTTGCTTCATAAATCTATGATTTTTTTTCTCACCTGTGATATTAGGTGTTTTTCAATTATAGTTTCTTAAAGAAGGGCATTTTCTGAGTCAAAAAGGTGTACTTGATTGATCTTAATATCTTTAACGGTATTCGAGATATTTCCCTTTAAACATCCCTAAGCATAAAAAAACATAGTACATAATTAAATTAATATTTTAATTATCAAAAAAAACTTATATGACATAATCGGCTTAGTTTGATATCTAGTATCACCAGTTACTCTACTGCCCATAAGTTATGGGACACCCTGTATACTGCTTCAGTTCATTCTTGAAAGCATAATATCTACACTATTTGTAAAAAGATTTATCCATATTGGTACTTACATTAGGTACCATTAATTTTGTGTGTATTTACTTTATGACACTGGTTTTAAAAAAATTACCAGCATCTCTATATTTTTTCTCAATTTTCGAAATTTAACATCTTATGTACAGAGTGAGTCAACGATGAAGTAAAGTTAATTTTCGCTTTTATCTTAGGAATTAGATTAAAATTCGAAATACATAAGTTGTAGAGATCATTGAGGTGCACATTTTAAAATTATGCCGGAGTATACGCGGTGTCCCATAAGAATGTTGCGAATATAACTTTCCCAATTTTACTCGCCTGCATGTTACATTTTTCAAAAAATTATTAGTAGTTTTTGAAATATTTGCAATAACTATTTGTATTTTGACACCCTGCATAAAAAACAATGAACAAATACTATATCCAGTTATACTACATTTATACATGTTAAATATATAATTTAAAAATAATCTCGATAACTTTATTGGTTTTTTAGTAAACATTCTTAATGCACAGTAATAATTACATTTTACATAAATATAACTTTGAATGATGTTAAATTCTCGGATGCTTTCGAATCTAAGGTATGTATTGCTTGTTATCACAAAAACAAATTGACAAAATGTGAATCAAAATAACAAAGTAGGTACAGCCAATTTTTTTTTAATTGGACAATTTAGAACGTAATTTAAGTCCCCACATGTCGATATCACTTTTACAAAAACTAAAGCCACGGAATGCACTGAAATATCCCAAAAATTTCTAAATTAGATCGGTCGATCGAAAGGGTTTTTATATCGTTTGAAGCGGAGAAGGTTTTCAAAGAAATCAATTATCTCTGGTGATTTTTTTAAGTGTTCTTTTGTCTGTAACCCTAATTGTTCCATTTTCGGTTTTCTTCGAGATCACCGTGGCAAGAGAATTAAGATTTGATCTGATTTGTGTCTTTGATTATTTGGTTTTTTCTGAATCCTGAAAAAAATTGCACTTAATTTACTAATACAGTTGGACGTAATAGAAATTATCTCCAGTAAAAATGTACATACCTTGTTTAAATCTGAAATATTAACATAATAAATATTTATTTTTAGAAGTAACCAACACATATTATAACTCCAAAATAAATACTAAATATTAGCACAAGTGAAAATAAAACTAAAAATTTACTAAGTCATTAATAGTTTATTATGATATTAGGAGAAAAAGAGTTACTTTATGTGCTGAGCGTAGTGAGTCAGACAATGTATGCGAAGCACATAAAGTATCTTATTCTCCAAATATCATATACTATTTTTTCTTCAAGCGTGCATCATATTATAAATTAAATAAAAGAAAACGAATTTTTAATGAAGATAACAAAATTGAATTTTTAATTTATTTCACAGTATATTCCCTTTTTGGTATCGTTATCATGGATACGTACTTATTTGGCATCTAGATATCAAAACAAATATTTCAATATAATGTATTTATACGCCTAGGAGTATAAGTACTTATACTCCTTGTCATATAAATGAAATTTAATGTCATTGAGATACGTCACATAAGTTATCACTTATAAAACGTTTGAAGAGAAAGAATATTATTTTAGTTTGCTAGTTAATATTCCTATAAATGCCCGCCCAGTCTGTTTCTAAAGTTCCTTCATTTTGTTTTAATCGAGTTTCTAGTTAATTTTGAAAAACATCTACTAAAAAAAATAATATAAAACCAAGAAAAAGTATTTGGTAACAAAAAAAAAATTAAATATAAAAAATTCAATTCCTTGAATTTCTGTGTTTTATGAAAAAAATTTTGCCGGTAGCGCTTTTTTACCAAATACCTACAAGCAAAATGTAAGATAACAAATAGGAAATGCTTGTTGCACTAATATTTTTATTGTAAAGTCAGTAACCAACTTACCTATTTTTTTTTTTTTTTTTTAAATGGGGAAACTCAAAAGTCTCAATCCTGCATTAATGCAGGATTGAGACTTTTGACTTTGAGTTTCCCCATTTTTTAAAAATTAAATAAAGTCTCTTTGAGAAATGGACTACTTCTTTGAATTACCTGTTTTTATTTGTTAGAGTGAAGTCTGGTGTTACATTCGCCATTTCATTTTTTGATCAATATTTCTTATCCTTCTCGCTTTATTCAAAAAGGGGCAAAATACCCGTCCTTGAGTAGCAATTATCTACTGTTTTGAACTAAAGAAATTTTGATTAATGAATTAATAAAAGCAAAAAACGAAAATTTGTGAAGTTTGTCCATTTTTCTTTTTCTGCTTTTATTATTTTATAAATTCAAAGTTTTTAACTTTAAATTGTAAGTAATTATGCTTTAAATGTCGGTATTAGGCCGATTTTTTGATAAAAGGAAAGTGTAACAAAGTATTGATCAAAAAACAAATAGCGAAAATGTCACTAGACCTCACTCTTAGTAGTTTTTTGTTATGTAGATAGAACACAATGTTTTTTTGAAGGACTTAAATTAAATGATTATTTATTCTTTTCTTTAATAAAAACTCCACCAATGCATCTGTGGAACATGAAAATATGTGTTGTTTTTTAAAACTTATAACAGTGTTCTAATAATTTTATGACAAGGAAAATGGCAGTAATTAATTTAAAATTATGAATATTTGCAGCTTAAACAAGTGCAAGAAATAAGTAAAATTCTTCATTTCTTGGCTGAATATTCCTTATTTTACCGAGGAAGAATTAATTTTAGAGCGTCTAATTACGTATTAAATCGGGGCTGTTAAAATATAAACGCATATTTTCGGGTTAGTTATCGCTAATTAGCAAATTTTCAAAATTCCTTTTCATAAAGGCCATTGAAATTTTATTGAGGAATAAAATTATACTCTTAACTGCCTTTTTTTGTGATTTGATCAAGAATAAGGTTTTAAGCACTCCTTTGATACGATTTAAATTTAATTAAACTTAACATAAGAAACATGTAGATATATTAAGTTATTTAAAATGCAATTTCAAAAATTTTGTAATTGGCTTCGTTGTGTTTTAGTTTTTGTTTTCTTCAGGTTAAAATTTCCTCTCGGAGATGTGAACGTGTAAATTTTGTTTGTTTTTTAAATAGGGACCTTAACCAAAATTAGTAATTTTTATTTTGTTTTTAATATACAGGGTGTCCGGTAACTTATGGGCGGTGGAGTAACTGGAGATACTAGACATCAAACTAAGCCGATTATGTCATATAAGTTTTTTTCGGATTGTCACTCGTTCTAGAGATACAGGGTGTTGAAAGTAAAAGTTTATTCTCGAAAATACGCCATAATTTTAAAACGGTTTAATGAATCGAATTGAAAGTTGGCAATATTATGTTTTTATGAGCAACAAATAAGAATTTGTAGACATTTTTAAGTTTCAAACTAGAGGGCGCTAGTTGCATACACTGGGCTTCATAAATCTATGATTTTTTTTCTTACCTGTGATATTAGGTATTTTTCAATTATAGTTTCTTAAAAAGGGCATTTTCTGAGTCAAAAATGTATACTTGATTGATCTTAAAATCTTTAACGGTTTTCGAGATATTTCCCTTTAAACATCCCAAAGCATAAAAAAACATAGTAAATAATTAAATTAACAAAAAAAAAACAAAAGTGACAATCCGAAAAAACTTATATGACATAATCGGCTTAGTTTGATCTCTAGTATCTCCAGTTACTCTACGGCCCATAAGTTACCGGACACCCCGTATATCTATCGATACCAAATAACTTTGTGTAGATGATTTAACTTGTAAAAGTATTTTTTGTACCAACTAAATGAAAAATATTACGCAACTACAGAATAGACTCTCTTTTACAATTTTTTAAATATTTTGCTTAACTAAAGTTAGTAATTTTTATTTTGTTTTCACTATATATTTAGTGATACCAAGTAATTCTGTTTAGATACTTTAACTTGTAAAAAAAATTTTTCTATCAACTTTAGTAAATCAGAAATATTACGCAACTATAGAATAGACTCTTTTTTATAATTTTTTAAATATTTGGCTTAACTAAAGTTAGTAATTTTTATTATATTTAAACAATATTTATATTCTTTACTCAAATATTATAATTTTATCTATTTGACAGTGACAAGCAAACGACAGTCTAATTTATATTTTAAAATTTGTAATAAACATTTCTATTAAATCTTTTTAAAAAAGGATTATAATGACAAAATGAAATAAAATATCAGACGATACACGTCCGTTAGGTGTTATTACAGCACTAGTTTATATTCCAGACTCGGCTCCTGTCGCCTCGTCCGTAAACCAACTTGTACTGTAATAAGTCACCTACCGGCCTTGTAACGTAAAATACTATTTGCATTCATTAATATTAAAAATTACAGAATTACTTTTTCTACTTTCCTCGATTAAAAAAATAGGCCCATACCCAGGGTTCAAGCTAAAGACTCTACCTCGGCTCGGCTCGTTAACCAAAACCAACCAACCCGGCAGGCCCGACAAGCCCGGAAAGCCCGAAAAACATTATTAAGGCTTGAAAATTATTTTACAAATATTTCTTTAAAAAATAGCACATGAACAATCCAAGCTGACCCGATAGGCCGTCTGGCCACAAATGTCCGGCGGGCCTGTGAGGCCCGTCAGGCACATCAGGCTTGGCAAGCTTGACAGGCCCGGAAAAAATTGCGAGGGCCCAAAAACCCGAATCTTAAATGATTAAAACCCGGCCCGCGCAGACCTCTACCCTACGGTCGAAAGTTTTACACCTTACCACTCAACCAATCGTACTTGCTACAGTACCATATCAATAAAGAGAGCTTAAACACAACATTGTTGGATACGTTAAGTTTCAGTTAACTATAGTATAGCCTATTTTTCCATACAGTAGATTGTAAAGAAGACAAGAAAGAAGTATATACATGTGGGAGTAAAAAAAATTTACTATACGATTTGAGTGGATTATTCATATCCATTCTTCAAACTACTATTTTTTACAAAAAAAGTTCCACTCGCCTCATCAAGACATTTCTCATGCAATGCAGGCAAGTGAGGCTGGACGGTGCCAATCTGATACGGATTTGATTGCCTACACGCGATACCGGTTTCAGGTTACTTCGAATATGTTAATGCTTACATGGGAATACGGCAGTTCCTTTCGGTATATTTTAAAAGTACCGGGCATTTATATTTTATTTTCGTATAAAGGTGGGAATTTTTGTTAATTTAAAAGTATTCCTAAACCAACAAGATTAGGTAATAGAACTACTTAGTTCAAGGGCGGATTTAGCATTAAGTCTAGGCGGGGGGATTATGCGTCCTAGAAGAATATATTTTCGGGGAGTAAAGGTGTCCAATTCGTTATTAAAAAACTATTTGCGCACTAATTGGATGAGAAAAAATTTACAAGAACTTAAAAAATTAATGAAATATATTTTTTTTAGGTATGTACAATCATTACAAAACGTATATTATTTTAACTCATGATACTCAGAGGCCGTGACGTAATGTGGTGACTAAGTAAACCCTAGAAATAGATGGTCATTTTTATTATATTGCCATGATTATGAATAAAAATTGTAGTACCCACATGACGACACAGTTTCTGAATATCACATTATCTTTAGTTTTTTGTATCATGATTTTTAACTAACATTCCACAAAACTGTAGGTTTGCCATGCTTAATATTATTTATAAAGAGTTTTGGTTTTCTGGTAAAAAAAAATGTTCTTGTAGAGTTTTCATGATTGTTTTATATAAACGGATCTCTAAGTGAACTAATTATTTAATTTCTCGTAAATTATTTTAATCTATTATAAATATTGCAAAGTTTAATTTATTTTAATTTTTAAAATATTTTTATTCATTAAAGTATATTGTTACATGTCAGGTACTACTAACTAATCTTATGATACAAAACTCTTATGGCACATAACTGTTCCATAACTTATGGGCCGTAGAGTAACTGGAAATACTAGACATCAAACTAAGCCGATTAAGTCATATAAGTTTTTTTTGATAAATAAAATATTAATTTAATTATGTTCTATGTTTTTTTATGCTTTGGGATGTTTAAAGGAAAATATCTCGAAAACCGTTAAAGATATTAAGATCAATCAAGTACACCTTTTTGACTTAGAAAATGCCCTTCTTTAAGAAACTATAATTGAAAATCACCTAATATCACAGGTAAGAAAAAAAATCATACATTTATGAAGCCCTGTGCCTTCTAGTTTGAAACTTAAAAATTTCTACAAATTCTTATTTCTTGCTCATAAAAACATAATATTGCCAACTTTCAATTCAATTTATTAACCCGTTTTAAAGTTATGGCTTATTTTCGAGAATAAACTTTTACCTTCAACACCCTGTATCTCTAGAACGAGTAACAATCCGAAAAAACTTATATGACTTAATCGGCTTAGTTTGATGTCTAGTATCTCCAGTTACTCTACAGCCCATAAGTAATGGGACACCCTGTATAACATTACGTCACATAAATAACACAACAAGGAGGTGGAGGTGGTGTTGGCTCGTGGTAGTAGCCCACTGGCTTCTACTCCTTTTGTTACGGACAGTTTCAGTAGTCTATTACTGCAATGAAGAAATTGGTTTTGAATAATACTTGAAAGTTTTTCAATGACTTTATCGCTAACTCAATGGAATTTGGGGTACGTTTGCTAAATAACTCATCCACATATTTTTAAAATTTAAAAACCAATCTGTTTGGAAGATTTGAACAGTCAATAAGGTCAGTAACCCATTTCGATGTTAAAAATAGGAATTATGTTAAACTTAAATTCCGCTAGGATTCATCTCAATTTTTGGGTTTCTTAGAAATATAGACCAGGTAGAAATCAGGGATATAAAGCTGCCACAGTTGTACTGAGTTTAGTACAAACCCCTTCTAAGTTATTTATTACTTAAAATTAATGAAAAGTCATATTATAGTAAGTATGATTTATTTTTAATTCCGGGCATTTAGATTCCCCTGCAAAAATATGTCTAAATGATCATAGTTTTATTTGATCTTCTTTTTCTTAAAAGATGGTCATATGTGTTATATCAACGACGCATGTACTTTACTATAGCCTGTTTATTTCCAACTGGCACTAAATTGAAAAATATAGATGTGTAAACTCGGCTTGAACATGGTCGTATTTAGAAAATTCTTGTCTTGTTTAAAATTGTGCAGCCGTATAGTATTATAAACTTGTAAAAACGACTTTATTCAGGCGAGTGTTCACGTGTATATGGTTCAATTTATTGCCAGTTGTAAATAAATAAACTATAGAGCAAAATTTAAATACAAATCTTATGTATTTATCATGCAGGAACCACATTTTACACATAATACTCAATAGTCTATTTGATGTTAAAATATGTACATCATCAGGTCCTAATGTGCCCATTTTTAAGCGTTTTAAAGATTTATTGAAAAATATTAATAAAATGAATTTTAAACCAGGAATTGACCCTATATTCTATCAAAAATAGTTTAGACAATGTTAACTTAAAATTTGTTAAGTAAACTTTACAATTACAACAACCAGAAGAAAATTATTGCGAATTACTAACAGAAATGTTTCGAGGAAATTTATCCGACTAGCTTCGTTTAACCCAGATATGCCCAACCATATTTTTTGTTTAAATTTAAGTTAATTTTTTGTTGATTTGGTTTCTATTGGCACATAATAACCTACAAAAAATGCTAAAAAAAATCTAAAGCTAGTGAGTCCAGCAATAATGGGCGTTCTTTTAAAAGGACAGTGGGCATATATATAGCCAGATTAAGTAATAATAAATTAGAGTAACCAAAAAACATTTTTTTATTTAGAACTAAATTTTACAGTATAGGTATTCTAAAAATTACTGTAAAATGTAATCACATTGGGTTTAAACACTATAAACAATTATGATCGTGTATGGTAAGATATAAAGCACCGGACATGCAGCATAACATTACATTTTCGACATTTCGTAGACACTCTTTTATGGCACACTCTGCATCTTGTCGGCCTATCCTGCTCTTCAATAAGATGATCTAATCTGTCATATCTTGACTCTACATTCTCCAAAGGTGAAGGTCTATTAAGCCTTTTATGTAAATTAAGCCCCCTATCTTCTCTGTTGCTTTCAATAAGCGACATGGCGACATTTCTTCGGAAGGCCAAGTGGTCTAGTTTTTTTCCTTGTTTTCTGTGAAGTTGCCATGAATTTTTTTCGGCAGCATCGAGCAAGTGTGTAATAAGTAGAAAATACCATTTCTTACCCCTAACTGCTATACGATATAAGCTAATATTTTAGTCGCTTCGGTCGACACCCCCCATATTGGTTTATATCCTCATAACGTTTTTTCGATATTAATTGATTACGAAGCTCGGAGAGTGGAATTCTATCTTCATCGTCATAATTTTGTTCAAAGAGTTTGGCTTCTGCTCGAAGTTGGAAAGGCGGCAAATTGTTCAAGTTGACGTCATCGTCGTCGCCCGAATCTTCATGGGTTAATATATCGCAGGAGTTTGTAGGCGGCATAATAGCAATGTCAATTGCTTTTTTGCTAACATCCTCTTTGTCATCTTCTAGTATCGAAAGAAGATCAGTAAGCGTTGCTCCCCTAAAATAAACGTTGCGTATTAGCCCACAGTCCTTCTAGAAGGACACCTATATTTACACCCAAGTGGAACTTACAATTCCCGCAAATTTTCAACATAACCTTATTATAATTACTTGTTGATCTAATTTATTTAATTTTAATAATCTATTGGCCGATTTTTGTTATGATTTATGAAATAAACTTACCCTGTTATCTTGAAGTCATTGTGAACATCCATTATCACTTTTCAAGAACTCCGTATATATCATTAAACACAAAAATAACACGGTATCTCATGAAAACCAAACAGTCTATGCTTTAATCTTGGCGAATGATACAGTGCAATCTTATAGAAACCATATGTATTATTATGTGGGCGGTTTAAAATGGTTTCTGTAAAGAGTACGTTTTAAAGGACAGTGGGCATATCTGGGTTAAGGCCCCCGGTGCATTTCACTGTGAAAGATGGATGTCAGAAGCAATTGATACATTAAAAATATTTTTATTTTTTGATAAATTTAAGCTAATAGTAGAAGAAAAGTCAAATTTGTCAGACATTATGTATTATTACGTAAAAGTTTATATCAAAGCATGTTTTACAGCACCGTTTGTGAAGAAAAGTTATTTACAATCGTTTCTGAGTAGATTTCTATGTGATTTCGTGACTTGTAAAAATTGTATAGGACCAATTTAATAGAGCTTTAGATTTTTTAAAATGATCCTGGGACTTAGAAATCTAATAATAGATATATCAAAAGTTTTGAAATAGCTAATAAAAGCAAATTTGTTAATGATTGAGCTGAACAAAGAATTAAGTTTATTAGTGGACAAATAAAAATAAACTAATTTATGTGAAGATTTAAAACCTTAATGTTGTTTCTTTTACGTATTTATTTAATATGGATCTTCATCAAGTAACGATCGACTCAATTACATATTTAGTGAACACTAATTTAATACAAAATGCAGAACCAAATCAATATTTATTGAAAGTTATTACGGACTATCGCCACCATTATTCTGACGTTAAAGAATCAACGGTAGTAAAACCATTCCAATAGTTTTTGTTATTAGTGTTAGAATTAAGTTTTTAAATATGCTGAAGGAATAAATAAATGTATATTATGATAAATATATAAGTTTATCACATTTACATTGAAAATTAATTGCTATAACATTATGTAATTCAGAATAATACAAATTTACCGAAAACCTTATTTTTATTACATTTTATGGCCTTGGAAATAAATATTGGCAGGTATTAAGACTTCATGAAATGGGACAGTCCTCCCACCAAACATATTATATTACAACAATATTCGGTGACATTGTTTAAAAGTAACTTTTGTTGCATTTTTAAAAGCACAGACTATTATATAACTGAAGAAAACATTATTTTTCTTATTTCAAATTGATGTTATTCAACATCACAAAGTTATAGGCCATAAATATAAATGTCCAGCACATATATTTATATGGTATCCACCCCGACACTATTGATGACACCCAGAGTTACGTGCTCTCGTGAAGAGCTATAATTTTGACAAAAGCATCTGGTTCTGGGGATCCAGTTTACCAGTAAGGACCATATGGCGTAAATTTTACGTAATTTTTAATATCATATAAAAACAAATATATCTAAAAAAAAAATATCACAAAAAATATAGCTTGTCACTTGTCATGAGTATTTCCACGTCACTCCCCAATATTTTTCAATTAATATTAAAACAATATAACATCAAAAGCATTGCACTGATATTGCTACAAAATTGTTGTAATATTGCGTGACATTGAATACCACTCTGTTATATCTGTTATAAACCTGAGATTTATTGTATATATATTGCAATGCCGTATGGCACAAGATACTTCCGAAGGCCACATTATGACAAAGTTATATATATATATATGAGTGCAATATTGAAGTAATGAAACGTTGTTTGATTAGTTAGGGGGTGATACCGAAAAAAATTAAAAGCTGAAAAAAATGGACCACTACAAGTAGGTAGAAAAAAGCTCTGCATAGAAGAGCTCTTTTATTACTACAACAGTAATATCTAGTACAAAACCAAAAATTTAGTACAATGTCATTTTCCCCAGGTACACGTTTTAAACTAGTCTACCCTACTGTTACATAATTTCATCTTTAGTTTGATACCGCCTTCTCTAAAGAATTCATTGAACCAATGTTGATATCAAACAATGTAACATCAAACATTTTATATAAATATAAAAAAAATTTAGGATCACAATTTTGTGCATGATATTTACTTAACCTTCAACATTTTTAACCCAAAAATAAATAATAGAAAAATCAATTTGGTTTAGCCGAAAAATTTTAATATTTTATGATATGCTGCAAAAAAAAGCGTGCACTAATGATTCTGCACCATAGTGCGCAAAGTATTGCATGTTCTCATTACCGGCACTGTGTGGAACACGTTATTAAACGTGACCATAGCCACTAAAGATAAATGATACTAATAAGGAATTGTCAAACTCGTTACCAGTCGACAATGAGTAAATATAATTTTCCGAAAATCGATCGGAAATATTGACATTTTTGATAATATTTCTGAAAGAAAAAGTCAATATTTCCTTAAACTTAAGTCGTTGCTAGGCAACGGAAAATGACTGTTAGGAAATATTTATTATTGTACTGTAAGGAAATATTATTTCTGTACGGCTACTTGTAAACTAAAATGTGTTAAGCTTGACAATTCAATATTACTGTGTTTCCATAGTTACAACACAAATATTTAATGGCATCCTTTATTTGTGAACAAAGTTAATAGAATTTGTTTCAAAATTTTAACAAGTTGATTGTAATAAGTTATGTCCTTTTAATAATTTTCGATTTATTAATTATTATTAAGCCACATTCCCGGACTTCGTATTGTCAGTCTCGGCTTTCGTCTCGACATACAATCTTTACGGTCGTCCTGGAATGTTCAGCTTTTCCTACTAGGTATACAATGTACTAATTTTTAAATGTTAGACAAAACTTTTGATGTTAGTTATTATTATATTATTGTTGTTAGTTTGTAAAGTATTTAAAATATGTATATTGTTAAATCTTATTTTAATGAAAAGAAGATCGTTAACATAATTTTATCATAACTAATTTTTATTCCTTAAACGTTTTTCCAACATATTATACCTCCACCTCATGAATGATTACATTAAATTTACATATTGAGGGTTGAACCAATAAAATGGTATATGTAAAGGCAGGTGCATTTAATATTATCCACGCGCCAAAGTAGTATATTAAGTGTCGATCTTATCAGGTTTTTCTTCACTAAATACAGGGCAGATGTGTATTTTTGTTTTTAGACTAGTTCGTTATAGGGCATTTAATTTATTCTGTTTTTTGTTACAACTTCATTACGCAGCGTCTCTTTAATTTCATTTTGTAATTATTTTTATGCGATTGAATTGAAATAATATTTAATTTGAATTTTATAATAAACTTACTTTGTTGTACCTAATTGAAATTAGTACATTGTTTTCATTGTATTATCTAGTTAAACTATAAAAATTAAATGACCAACGATAAAAATTAAAACAAACTTCCTAGTGTATGGTGCAAAGTGGGACTTTATCTTTTTTTCAGATAATAAGAAATTCAATATCTATAGAAAAATTCCCTGCCTGCAATAGTTTTTCATGCGTAATTTTTTATTTTAAATTTCTATAGTATAATCAAAAAAAATACAAGTTTATAAAAATATAAATTCATTTTATTTCAGTACGTTTTGCCATTATTTGTATTTACAAAATACAAAAATGTATCTATAACTCGATGACTTATTTTACAACTTAAAGCTAACAATGTTACAATAGGAAACTATTAAATAATCAGTACGAACAATTATAATGGTAAGATCAAACTTCACAATTATGTCTAACATTTTGATAAATTAACATCTAGTTCATAGAGCCAAAATTAAATTATTAATATTAAGTAAAACTTATTGCAAAAATTTAGGTCTTTTAAATAATTCTGTTAAAAACATTACACTATCTTTACCGCGTAGAGTTTTTTTTCTAAATATTTTAGGTGATGCCTTACAACTTGCCACAGAGAGTTTCTTAGGAAGTGTCTTCCATTTCTAAACTATATTATAATATAAACAATTTTTACAAACTATATACAATAACAATGACTAGAAAAACAGTGATAAACTCTTCAAAAAATAAATATCACTTCTCACTGGAATGAAAAAAGGCACTGGGAATTATTCTGGATGACTTTTGATTAGACGGTAAACTGGCCACTGGCACAACCTGAAAAAAAAAGAGAATAAATATTAGTTCAAGGTAAGAAAAAATAACCGTTATAACTTGTTTCAGATCAAGAAACTTGCATAAAAAATCCCTTAGAACAAATTAAGCATTTTCGCGCATTTTTCTTTGTAATGTCTCAGACGTTATTGTTCGACAGTATAAGAAACTAGTCTTTATTCCCGACCCCTGTCAAGTTGCATTGAAAAGAGTCTGTGGTACAAAAAAATGAACGGTATTTTGCTCAGGGATAAAAAGGAAATACTGGGGCCACTGCATTATACGTCAGGTAAACTTGAACAGGTATAAAAATTGGGGTGCAAGCATAAAAAGCTGTAGTTAATTTATTCCCCTGTTAAATCTGTACAATAATAACAAAATTAGATGGGCTTCTTCAATACTACTTTGCTATAAGAATTTATATTATGGAACATGCCTTGCTAAAACTATGATAATGTTAAAGGAACATCACCAGTTTAGCAATAGAAAAGACCTTTTCTATCAATAATCATGACGCAGGTAGAAAAAATAGGCTCAAAAACCTTTTGAATAAAAATTGTCACAGAATCTTCATGGCGTAAAAAATTTAAATCGATAGCACACGTGTGCTGGTGCAAAAACTTTAAAACCCATTTATTAAACTGATGTAAACGTTCATGGACTAGATAATGCAGCTTATGATAAGATAAAATTTGCTTTTCCACATAATATTACTCATGTTTATCAAGAAGATTAAAGTGTTATTATTACCCATGCCTGTATCGGCTTAAAAAGCACTTAAAGAAAAGACGGACCGACGAAATTATCTAATTAAAAACAATCATGAGTATGATCTTTTACTCGTAAAACGTAAAACAATTATTATTTTAAAAATTTCAATACTGACCTTTAAATGTTTTTAAAAATTATTCTTGTTGCCACGAAAATATTGCATCTAGAAGTTCTTCATCCTCCGGACTTTTGGGGTCGTAATTTTCGTAATTTTCTGTATGATGATATAGAGCGTTCGAGTACGCTGAGGTAGCGGAAAATGAGCTTTCTGAGCTATGTGAAGGGGTGGGCGATACTGAGGCATCTGAGCAAGCTGGTGTAGGTAACAAAATGTGAAACGAACTTTGGTATAGATGGCTTGAATCAGGAGAACTGGTGTAGAAACGCTGATCGTTTAGAGACTGGTGTCCACTGGAATTGCTCGCCAATTCATTTTCATTGTCATCCAGAAGTTGTTTCAGGCTTCTGATATATTCGACGGCCATTCGAAGAGTTTCAACTTTTGACAGTTTTTTTGAAGCACCACGTCCAGAGTTACTTTGAGGTGAAATAGCTTGGGATACATTTTGAGGAATATGAGACCTGAGAGTCGCAAATCCATTGTTTACTTGTTTGACACGATTTCTTTCCCTGGCATTTCTTCGTGCCACCGATGCAGGTTGCTGAGTCGGTGCACCATAAGGCATAAACTGTATTTTTCTTTTGCAGCGAAGATCATTGTTATTGTTTGACACTAAAACGGACCCTCTTTCAGGAGCTGGAGCTAAAGGTCTTTTCCCTGCAATAACTGACGTCTTCTGCGGTTGAGACGACACGATAACACAGTTCGACTGCGGCATAGAGTGTTGGATTACGTTGTACATATTTTTCTGCCCAAGAGTCATAGCCAGAGCCATAAATGAAAGTGAGTTTAAGCGCGACGCGTGAGAAAGTCAACAAAAGCACAAGAGAACTTAAAAAGCACGACAGCTTTAAGAGCGAACGGCTGAATGCTTTCGGCAGCCCTAGAGCTTGCGTTTTCTATCAGACCCTTCCCCTACCATTGGGTAGCCGATGCGCGCGCTTGGGGTAGTTGTACCGAAACGCGTGCCGTCATACAAGACGCGGGTCCGGAAAGAGCCGAAAATATCTCGCAGTACGGCCCGACTGGTGCTCCTTGCTGCCAATACAGATGCCGGCGTTGCACGAGACAAAATAATGTCTCGTGCGGAATGTTAATTTTGGCACCGGGACAGCTGCCAATGTCGCCGACGACGTCGCAAGTGATTTCCATTCGCACTTGCTAGGCTAAACAAGTTGACATGAAAAATGTTGAAAGTGTATAGCAGGCTTTACAGTTTTCAATGTCACTGTTTGCGAAATTAAAGTGTCACTTATAGTTTTTTGGATTTTCCTTAATTTTTTTATCTTCATTACTTTTAAACAGTTTGTTTTTGTTCATAACCAAATTAAAACTCGTTTTCCATGTAAACTCTCGGTCGCCACTATTGATTTATTTGATGTCAATTCAGATTTTAACATAGAAAAGTTTTTAATCAATTTTCAAAAGAAATAGTTATTAAGATCAAAAATTTATTATCAGTGAATTTAAATAATAAAAGATTGCCTCAAAGAAATGTGATTGGCAAAGAGTAAATAATTACAAGAAACTAATATTTAGTTACTAAAGTATTAACTACCATCGTTAAAAAAATATTGAACCATCATTCATAAAAAATAACATTATTTTTTGTTCGTTTTCTTATAACTAAAAATAAAATCAAAAATATGCTTTAGGCGTCTATGCTCACTTTTGGATATTATTCACTCGGGTTCTGTAACATTTTGTTAAAAATGGCTGATGCTCCTAAATTTATTTCAATCCTACATATATTTATCTATTGAGAGACAATGAAGTGATTTCTTGCATATTTTTGCTCTATTAATGACCGCAAAGCTTAGGGTTGCCAAACCTATACTATCAGTCAGACTGACAGTATTACTGACAATCCCAAATTATATCAATTCCATACATTTTCATACTTTTTTTGCTTTAAAATTTACGGGGAGTTAAAAAAATTAGCAAATATGATTAGTTAGTTAGTAGTTATTTGCATAATTATATGATTTATAATATTCGTAATTTTTCATTGCGTGCAGACGTTTTAATGAAAACTCTCTATCTTTGCAACAAAGTGTTTCTATACGAATAATTGTAATTAGTTTACAGATACATCATTGGATTACTGAGTTTATGTTATTTAATGATATTTTTTTGCTCTTACACAATCAGTATTAGTATTAGTTTATCAATACTGTTAGTCTTAATGATAATTACATAATAGAATACATAAATACAATTTAATAGGGATCAATCTAGTAACAAATAATATTACTTTAGTAATTTTATGATTGATATCATTCAGGACTGTCAGTAATACTGATTATGAAGGGTCTTCAAATACGGTCACAAGTAACTAACAAACAATTTTTTAATTTGGACGATTGGTTTATTTATTTTAATTGAAGATGACATTTTAATATATAAAGTTAAATTTTAGTTTTTTCTATATTACTATGTTTTCGTATTTAAACTAAAGCACTGAATATATAATAGTAGATTCTGTAACGAGGTTGGAATGAAAATTTGATCCGAACGCTAGCGTAGCGAGCGTGAGGAACCACGAACATCGAATTTTCATTCTAACCGAGTAGCAGACTGTATTTTCTCCACGATCAAAAATAGTATTCGCAATATTTGTAATTTCAGGTGGGGTATTATCCAGTTCCAAATCTGATTCATCCGATTTTTCACTCATATTTTGACTTGCACTAAAATTTGTCTGCTGACATTGACAGTTTCGAAATTCATAACAACCTAGGTCGTTTAGATATATTACAGAATATTCATTTCGTATCTTGTTATAGAATGAAAATACACGCAAAACGCATAAGAAGCAAGTGTTTCAGAATAAATATTCCAACTCAAGAACGAGAATTTTTACATTCTATTATCAAAAATGATTTTGGAATTATTGCATTCAGTAATGGTCGTGGAGAAATTAATATTCTGTACTAAAGTAAATATACCTTATTGTTCACATCATAAATATGTACTAATTTAAGTCCATAATAACTTTTAAGAATATTAAGTCCATCGTTATATTTTAGAACTCCCACGTGGAAAATGTCTATTTTCTTTATGATCAAGTGACTAGATAAATAGGCTATATCAGTTAACTGAACGAATATGATTTTATTTTCATGCTTGTTAGGATATAAAATGTAAAAGTAAATTTACTTATCGCCTTATGATACTTAAGCAGAAGTGAGGTTAATAATTTATTTCAAGAAGATACAATTCTGTTACATACCTAATGCTTTATCAAAATAAAGGTTTCTACTTATTTTTAATATTTAACGCACCCCCCCCCCCCCCAATGACCTTTAAACTTTTTTATGCGTAACAGAAATAGAAAAATAACTTCTTTGTGTCTCTTTGAAGGTCGGAGACAATGATGTTTCTTGACTGATAGAGGAGTTTTGAACTTGCATTGTCTTTATTTGTTTTATATCACAACGTTTCAACTGGTAAGTATCTCCAGTCGTTATCAGGTGAATACTGTATTTGTTATTAAGTATTCGGAATTTGAAAACTTTTAAAGCGGCATTAAAATCAGCCCCGAATTGCACAACTTTGCCCCCATTTAACATTTGTTGGCTGAGATAGGTAAACAAATCGCAACACCGTAACCTTTCAAATAAAATTCATTATTACATTAAAAAAATGTTTAAGAAAAACATGTTTTAGTTGTTTTATTGAATTCGGTTTTGTGAAGTAGGTACATTTTTATTTCTATTGCATTTTAAACTACTAAGTACTTCTACACGAAATCCTTGCCCCCAAATAAATTTGTAGTTACCTAAACCGTATAATTCAACGTTAACTTTTAACAAGAAAAGATATAAACTTGAAAGTTTTTCAGCCTAGAGCTAATAAAATCAGAAATTTAAAAGCCAAAGCATACTAATTTATAAGCAATAATTAAAAGACCAGGTACCATGCATCTTTAGGGTGGACGAGACTGGGTTAGAATTTTTACCTGCCCTTAAATATATAATTTAATTTTGAGTTTACACCATAGATGGCAGAAAATTATGCTTTACTGGAATATATTACTGTGGGTCAACGAAATAATCCATTTACATAGTGGTTGTTTTTGAATAGAAAGACTGAGAGGAATAAGGCTAATATGGAAATTACGTTACACTGTTACCACTATAGTCTATTTCAGAAAGGTGTAGAGTAATAAAATGGGAAATTCCGTCCAGTTTGGCTCAATTTCGGTGTCGGCCATAGGCGCCGGTAAATTTTGCGCATTAAATTAATTATGATAACTAACCAAAGAAAAAAAAAGGTTATTTGATAAAGAAGGGAGATACTATTAGCTATAGCAAATATACACAAACATCGTTTTGTAAAATATGTCATGGAAGATATAGCTGAAAAATATAGTGTAACTGAGCTGCGCACACCGCCATATTATTGCGAAGTAAATCCTATAGAACTTATTTGGGCGCAAGTAGAAGGATTCGTAGCAAGACACAACACGATATCCAAAATGAAAGACGTTAAGCTACTGTTTGATCAAGCCATTAAGGAAGTGACACCAAAGAACTGGCGAAAAACAGTCCATCATCTCATTAAAGCAGAGGAGAAAATGTGGTATTTTGACCACCTGATCGATTGGACCGTCGACCCGTTAATTATAACGTCAAGGGGAGGTGACAGTTTCTCAGGTGACGAAGAATATTATGATTTTTTATAATTTAATTTCTGTATGTATTTTTTGTATTTTCTATTTTTTTTTATAATGTTTAATAAAAAATAAGTGTAACTAATATTATTTACATAATGCACTCCTTTGTCACACCATTTTCAGTATGTTTGTAAATGGATAACAATAGACAAAACCCATAAATTGACCCAAACCCGGGTGGTACTACCTGCACTTAATGAAAATAAAGAATTTTGTAATGAAATCAATGCCAAATTATGAAAGTGGCTTAAATATTCGTTGAGTCACTCTGTAGTCCCTTTGCATACCTAATGAGCTTTTATTACTCTATACCTTTCTGAAATATATTATAACTTAAAGTTTCTACCCCTAACACTTCTTTATGAAGTTATACACTTTTTTTCCACTTTGACTACAATTTCTAAATAAAAATCAACCTTCGCATAGATTAATCAACCCTTTGATAGAAATCGAAAAAATTAACAATACAGGCATGAATCTCATCGCATCCAATTAAGGTAAACCTACCCCTTTGTTGTTAGAGGGTCACTATTAAGAAAATCTAATCATGATTACGTTATTTATAACGCGATTGCCGTGGCGATTCGGTTTATCTTTTGACCGCTATCTGGTTAGGGTAGGACTGAATTATTTAACCGGGGCCGGTCTACAATCTCGTTTCTAGCAATAATCCTTACTCGCAACTGTAATAATGCGGATACTGCTTTTTGTAATTAACTAACTATTACCGGGCTCTCTTGTCAATTTCTGATCTATGTCGAGCTTGGTATAATGCGCTATACTTTTAACTTTTCCTTCTAAAAGTCCTGTTTTATATAGAGATTAAGGTTTCAGACGCATATCGCTTTAGTCATTGATTTATGATGCAGTTTTAAAGGAAAACGAGTAAAAAGAATAATATTTTATAGTATTTTTCTATACTTGTCAGTTTCGTTTTTCATTTTAAGAGCTATTTTAAATCAACAAAAATATAACCCAATACAATTAAATATTTTTTCAACAAAATCAGAAAACAATTTAGGTATTTATTTTTAAAGGGAAACATTTTTCAATTTTAGTTGAAACATTTTTTATGGAAGAAGTGTGATAATTTATAATATAAAAAGTAGTTTAAGCGAGAAGCGAGAAATACGCCTCTGTAAAGGGATAAAATCAACCCATTCAAAGTATTTGGTTAAATGTCTTTTATTGAACACAACAAAATTAATGGTTATTGGAATTCCACCCAGTTTTAAAATTACTCTGTTATAATAATTTTGTATCCACTAGAAATCCTTTTTAATAATTAAGATGTTTATAGATTATCAAAAAATAAAAAGCAAACAGAAGTGGTCCATGATTGCTTTATTATTGCCTATTAATCTTAAAAGCCTATTTTTAAAACCAATTTTGTAGGATTTTGTCCACACCAACCACCACACATGTAGTATGATTTTACTGATAGATTTATAATAAATATTGGAAAGTGTTATTAAATAACACAAAAGAAAGATAAATCGTAAGTTATATTAATTTAACTTTTGAAAATAGATAATTTTAATAGATATTTCCTTGAATTTTGTTAGGATTTAAAAAGCGAATATATTTTATTGTTTCAATAATTTCAATTCCATGGATTTTACACATTTTTCAGTAACTCAATGGTAACAGCCACAATATTTAGGTATTTCCAAACTATCTTCAAAGTTACCAGCTTCATGCGAAATGATATACTGGGTCTCCCAAAAGTCCCGCATAAAATTAATATCAATTAAATGAAAAAGATCTAGGAAAAACGCTCGGACCCGTAAATTTTTTATTTTTAATTGTGCATTTTTTGACATAAAAAAATATTATACAGGGTGTCTCATAGAACTGTAGTCACGTATTTGACAATTTTTTTTAATGGAACACCCACCAATTTTTTGATTCCCCACAAAATTCTACGCTTCCAGTTTGGTTTTTTTGTAATCCGTTTCAAGGAAACCTGGAATTTAAAATGCGAAATTATAGTGCGTTCGGACCCACTTAAGGGGGATTTCTACTGTGATGGTTTTCAAAAAATGAAATTTTTTTCCAACGTTTTTCGACTCTCTATAGCCTCTAGAATAACCATGTGTAAACGTTTTTACCAAATCTACTCCAAAAAAAAGTTACATCCGATTTTATGATTGCCGGTCAGTTCTCACCACTAGCCGCTTTTGAGTTAAGCCGCGTTCTCAGAGTAACGTTCTGTCGCCAGCGACATCATCTCGACCAATTACGATCGTCAGGCCAGGCTCGCAAAGAGGCAGGAAGAATCAGCTTGTTTATCGTTTTTCGAGGAAGAGGAGAGTATAATCTACGGCCCTGGCTTCGCAGACTAAGTGACAGTGAGACTATTTTGTTGTGAGCCACCGTTGAAACTTTAAAGTTGTTTTTCTCGAAACCCTGTTTTTCGGGCTTGCGGAAAGTACTTCGGTATGTTCAAATTATCAGACTTTAATGATTTTGGTCTTAAAATGCGCAGAATACAAGTGGTTATAGCCCCCTCTAGAATCAAGTATTTTGCGATATTACAGAAAATGTTACGGCCCTTAAAATACAAAAAAAAATGGTAAATTTTCAAACAAAAATTTTTAATCCCGCGCCATTTTAACAGTTACTCGAGCTTTGACTTGATTCTAGTGGGGGCTATAACTACATGCTTACAATTAAATAATCTGGGTCAATTTTATTTTTGTCATGAATAGAAAAATTTATTTGAATTCCGCCAGCAAGTTAGGTTTTTTTTGAATGAGTAACTTCCGCACCCTGTAGCACCCTCAAGTTTTTCATTTTTTGAGGGTTGAAAATTTTTTTTTGGTACATCCTTTCTTTATTAAAAAGAATTGAAAACTTGTTTTCCTGCATTTGTCTTATTATCCCTAGAAAAAAATCGTAAAGAATCGATGAAAATAGAACCATCACAGTAGAAATCCCACTTAAAATATAAAACTGCAATAAACGTTAAATTTTTGAAATGCTCATAAATGCATTGAAGTCATGACATAAATATAAAAAATTATTTTTAAATTTAACATTTATCTTTGTAGACAGTGGCCATATTAAAATAAAATAATGTCATATTAAAAGTCAAGTAGCCGCATCGTAATACTTTCAACAAAGAAACAAAACTTTTCACGCTCATCAATCTTACATTTTAATCTTCAATAAATCTTTACTGAGTAAGGAGCTAGTTCCTTATCAAGAAGAAAGAGACATCGATATGGTTCTTGAATTTTTAACCAAATTACCTATTGAACCAGACGTAATCCATTAGCTACCATTGTCACTGCGTCATCATATACCATCTAACATATTGGATTACAACTACATAATACATCATCAAAATGGTATTAGAAGAACGCGGTGCTTAGTCAAGTGGTAAAGGACAAGGTATCTTTTTTAGTTGCCGACAGAAATTTTTTGAAAAGTCATTGCTGGTCACTTTTATATCTTGTGCTTTAGTTTTAAACAGAAAATTTATGGTTTCAACTTTTTAACAAACAAAATACTGTCTGTGACCGTGTGGTGAATTAAAGCTACGTAATAGTAGTTTATACACACCAGTGGATATGTCTATATCTAATGGGAAGTAAATTAATTGAGCACGACGCTGTAGGCGGAGTGCGATATGGACGAACTACTCGAGTAGAACAGTATTTTTTTTCTACTACCAAACTTACCAACCTTATGTTAAACATTTGTTAAAACTTTTGCAGGCTACCGCGAGCTTTGAAGTAACCACTATTGGATCCAAAGTTCGCCGTTTTGCGGTGTCGGCCAAATTATCATGTTAGAAATGAATAAAAGTATGCTCGGAACTTTAGTCGATGAAAGAAAGCAGTACCTATGCGACTAGTTATTTTTAGATTGGCGTCATGGACCTCTGGGGAAGTAAAATGGATAAACTAGTGCATACACTTGGTTCGGATCCCACGTCAATCTGTAGGTCCTGTCTGGCTGATATTACCCAGACGATAGGGGACAAAATGGGCCTTTTAGGTCTAAGTATACTGGCTACAAGGAAAAAAAAACTCGCTAATTTGTTTTTATTTTTCAAAACAAGCCGAAGTGGGGTCCTTCCCTATAATCAAATTTATCATATTATTTATCACTTCCTGAACTTGAATAAGACATATCACAATAATAAAATTCTTCCTAGAGTAACACAAACCATTAGAAACAATTAAAAATACGGTGGTGAAAAGCATATTTCGCACGAATAAAAAATTGCGAACGAGCCGCATAGCGGCGAGTGCGGTAATTACATGAGTACGTAATTGCCTTACAATACACAATACGTTCAATACTTTTTCTACGACCCTTACTAATAAAATAAGGTCGGTTTATAATTTATTAAGTATCGATTTAAACTTCCAATCTCAAATAATGACAATGTCACCGTCAAAAATTCAAAACGAAACATAGATAAATTTCACGATTTGAGTGGTTCAAGGCTAACTTGATTGTTATACTGAGCATCATAACGCACACTTGTGCGTTTTTATTCTTTACGCACTGTTGTGCGTAAGAATAGATTTACTCATACAGTGAACAAATTACTGTACGTAATAGTAGTTTATACAACAAGAGTGGATATGATGTCCATATCGCACGAGGAAGTAAATTGAGCACGACACCGTAGGCGGAGTGCTCAAACTTCCGAGGGCAATATGGACAATCCACTGGAGTTGAACAGCATATTTTTTCTACGACCTTATGCTAAAAAATGTAAAAAAAAAATGTTTGTAGGTTGCCGGGCTCGAACTTACGACCATTGGTTCTATAGTCCAACGCTCTAACGTCTGGACTATCGAAGCGTTTAGTTAATTATCAGAAAACCAATTGATAAATGATGCTAAATTAATTTTCTATGCACATTCAGCAGGTTGCATTATTGATAAATCTATTATAAATGCGTCTAGATTTTATTATATTGAACAAATTAATAACAAATTGCACCATATGCATTTAAATTATATAACTTAATGTCTTGAAAAAGAAGGCGTAGCCTTAGTTAAAATAATATACTGTGATTGGTTGGTACTTTTAAAAACAACATGTCAATTTGGCTTCTTGACTACTGTGATTGGGCAGTTTCATTACCTATCTAGGATGGATATGAGATTTTTCCACACAGTTAACTGAAATAGCCTACTTTACTCGCCACTTAAGTGTAAAGGAAACAGAAAATTTCCATGTGGGAGTAGAAAATAGTATATTACGTATTAAGTGTGGTAAAAAGCATATTAGGCACGAATAAAAAAGTTGCGCCGAGTGCGGTAATTACATGAGTGCGTAATTGCTTTACAACACGCAATACTTATTATACTTTTTCTACGACCCTTACTAATAAATTAAAGATCGGCTTATAATTATTGTGCGTAAAAATTGATTTACTTATAAAGTGAAGTGTATGGAAAACAATGTTTACTAATATGTATATAAGTAGAAAAAGTAATGGAACTACATCCATGCCTTAATTTAACGGAAAATTATTGACATATAATCGCGTTATGTCGTCCTAAATTAATTCTTGAAAATATTACACTTAAAATGCAAATTTTATCAGGACATCGAACGTGAAATCAGCTTTCATAAAAATTGTTTCTACCGAAGTAAAAAAGCAGTAAAACATCACTAAATTTAATTAGATTACTTTTTTGTACATTTTAAATTTCTTAATTATAAGTGAGCTAAAGACAAGACGCGAGCAGGTGATCGGCTCTTCTTTTCATGGTAAACGTTTACATTTTCGTTTCTACATGCGATTTCCCTGTAGATGGTTATTACATACGGGCTTATCCATTCATTTTTTTGGCAAGACATTTGAAAACAAGGAAAGATTTTTAAAAATATAATATACATCGGTTTCCTTTAAAAAAATGGCATTTTTCTTGTAACATCAAAAATACGATGCTCAATCGTTTTTCTTATTCTTGCATCTTAAAGAGCTGTAATAAGACTACTAGTTTGCAATTTTGTATCTTTAATAAAAACAAAGTTACAAATTAAGACAATTAATTTGGGTAACCCTGTATATTCCGTTATTAAAGGCACTCTTAAGGCCAAACAAATAAACACTGATTCAGAATAAAACATTTAAGGTGAACTTTTTTTAGTTTGGGACGATATAGATAACTTATTCATAAACGAACTTAAGAATTTCAATGGAAATCCAACATTTTAGAATTAAAAATAAAATATGTGTTATAATAATAGTATATTGTATACCTAGTAGGAAAGCTGAACATTCCCGGACGACTGTAAAGATTGTATGTCGAGGCGCAAGCCGAGACTGACAATACGGAGTCCGGGAATGTGACTTTTTCTACGACGTATACATATTATTTTTCCGTAAATCGAAAAGTATTAAAAGGATATAACTTATTACAATAAACTTGTTAAAATTTTAAAATAAATATTTTCCTACTACCACCTATGAAAATGAGAAAAAAAGCACGGTTAACTTGTCTCGAAAGCGCCGAATATCACACGCGTGTTGAAAGAAAATATTTCAACTCTAGAGTGGAAATAAATAGTACACTATTTAATTTAAGCATATGATGCCAATTTGACAGACCACACCTATTTATTAAAAAGAACAAATTTTAGAAAGCAGGTTAGTTTATTTATCACGTATTTGTCGAGTGATTCAGAATTAGAGTGTGAAAATATGCCATCTGAAATTATAAAAAAGTTAAGAATATTTATACTGGAAAATTTATTACCAGTCAAAACAAGCCCCGCTGGAGAAAATGTCATATATTAAACTTAAGCAGAAAATGTTTATGGGTCGCCATAGCCTAGAGACTAGAGCCATGACCTACGAATCGAAAGATCACAGGTTCAAATCCCATCAGGAGTACTTGACTTTTTTTATGAAAACATTAAATAATTTATAGAATTATTTTGAATTAAAATCTTCCTTGTTGGGTGAATTTTTTAAATTTATTTTTAATGCATCTTTCCTTGATTAAATAAAAAAAATCATTCAAGAAGGAAGATTTCTATTCAAAATAATTTTATAATTTATTTAATGTTTTTATAAAAAAAAGTCAAGTACTCCTGATGGAATTTAAACCTGTGACCTTTCGATCTATTAAATTGGCATCATATGTTTAAATTAAATAGTGTGCCTTGTATTTCCACTCTAGAGTTGAAATATTTTTTTCAGCTCTAGAGTTGAAATATTTTTTTCACAAATCAAAGGTTTTTTTAATAATTCTTTGTGGTCGTAGGAAAAATAGTGTACATTACTCGTGTGAAAGCGATTATTCTAAAAAAAAAAGTATCACTTTCATCACTTGTTATGTAATATACTATATTAACGTTGTTCACAAATAAAGGATGCCATTAAATATTGTGTTGTAACTATGGAAACACAGTAATATTGAATGATCAAGCTTAACACATTTTAGTTTACAAGTAGCCGTACAGAAATAATAGTTCCTTACAGTACAATAATAAATATTTCCTAACAGTTATTTTCCGTTGCCTAACAACGACTAAGTTCAAGGAAATATTGACTTTTTCTTTCAAAAATATTTACAAAAATGTCAATATTTCTTATCGATTTTCGGAAAAAAAATTGTAAACTGATGAAATGAAACTAATACAATAATTATTTTTAGTTTTTTTCTAATCCGCCAATATATTTAATCAAGACAGTACATTTGCACATGCCAGTTAATAGTGACTTCTCCCAGTATAATTTAAAATTAAAATAACAAAAGTACCAGCTTAAAAACTCCGTTATTGTAATATTACTCTTGGAAAGATTGAATAAATCAGCTGCATATCTTTAAATCAAAATACCGTAAATATAAACATTCTTCTGTTTACCCCAATTTTTTTTAAAGTATTTATTGAATAATTGTAAATATTACGTAAAGGCAGGACAACATATGGTTAAAAGGACCTTAATCATCCCAAAGTGCCAAATTACACGTCTTGATGATAACATTTTAGTGTAAAACACGTAATACAGTAAATAACTGTAAATGAAAAAAATTCAGCTACTGCATAAATTCATCTTATATTAACTTTAATTGATGTTTTAGTCCTCGTGGTTCCACTGAACGAGTTTTTGAACTGGAGTAGGTACCAGCGACACGCAAGTATTTCTAAATATAATTGACATAATTACTAGTAAAACACAAACAAAAAAGGTAAACGAAGATGAATGGACAAATGAAAAACTGGACACTTAATCGATGCTACCGGGCAAATCTCACAGCTAAAAACTACTTTTCGAGATCATTTTCTATCACTGCTGGATTGCCAGACACGCACGCAAATAAATAATCATAGGTGGCGAGGAGATTGACGTAATTTCTATTGTTTTTCCTGTTGTATTAAATACAATGGCATGTAATATTCTGGTGAAAGAAAGGGATAAACTATGATTGGTGATATTTTAATGATATTGGAAAAAATAATCTTCTCATAATCAAAGTTGTCTGGTGAAAAATACTATCAAGAATTAAGCTAAACACTTTAATTATTTTTTTTTTTCGAAAAAAATCGATATTTCTTTAGCTGCACACCTAATTTATGCCGTTTTGTCTCAAAAAAAATTACAGAACACATCTTTTGTAAGATACCTATGTACATTTTAAATTATTTATGTTATTAAGTGTAGCTACAATCAATTTAAACATTTAAATTTAACACTACATATACAACTTTATTGTAAATATGTCTTTAATTTGTATATAGTCGTAAGAATTGGGAACAAATTAAAAATCGAATTACAATATTATATCCTCAGGTTTCCCCAAAATATGTCGTTTATCGTACCTGCCCATAAAATGATATACTTTCTACGTAAGAAGGAACCATATAATTATTAAAAGAAATTGTCATACCCAAAGGTAAAATAAAAACAAACAACGCCAATTGGTAGCAATTATCTCGTAATGGGATAGTTTTCTGAAGAACGCACTGGTATCCATGAGATACCAATTTATTGTTATGGGATGTGTCTCGCCTAAGGCTTTTCAAAAAGTTTATTTGAAAACTTGGGCCTAAAATTGGTCAATAAGTCCTAAGTCAATTTTTTTAAAAATTATACTTACTTTCTTGTATATAACACGGGGTTGTCTGATAGCCAGTGTATAATCTAAGTATGTAGGTGACTTATTGTACCGTCTTTTGAATATATGATGTAAACAGTGAACAAACCCGAACACCTAATCCTACCGCGCTCTTTCACTTTTCGCATTTCATTGCTTGGTAAAACAATAATTCTATTTTTATTAAAAGCTTTTATTTAACTTGCAGTGTTAGTTAGTTTGTGATAATGTGTATGTGTGTTATAACCAAATCTTGCAAGCTAAATTAGAATCACTTCCTTTTATCCTACGGAGTTGAAATTTTTTATGTTGATTCAGTTCTGATGACAATGTATTTTTAATTAAAAAAATCCCTAACAAACCCAGACCTCCTCCCCTTATGCTACGGAGTTGAAATTTTTCATGATGATTCAGTTCTGATGACAATGCATTTTTAATTTAAAAAATCCCTAACAAACCCGGGCCTCTTCCTCCTATGCTACGGAGTTGAAATTTTTCATGGTAATTCAGTTCTGATGAAAATGCATTTTTAATTAAAAAAATCCCTAACAAACCCGGACCTCTTCCTCTTACGCTTCGGAGTTGAAATTTTTCATGATGATTCAGTTCTGATGACAATGCATTTTTAATTTAAAAAATCCCTAACAAACCCGGACCTCCTCTTATGCTACGGAGTTGAAATTTTACATGATGCTTTAGTTCCGATGATAATGCATTTGTATGAAAAAAAAAACGAACAAACCCGAACAATGACGCATTAATTAAAATTAACATACTAAGAAAAATATCCAACGAAAACTAAGAAAGAAATAGCTGCGGTGTCTCACTGGCAATCGACCGTGGCGGACCGGGTTCGATCACCGGAGTGGGCATATGCACAATAAAACAAGTATGTCCGAATTTTAGTAGGTTAGAATACAGGGAAGAGTGTAAAATGTATCATCTCCCAACCCACCCCATTCACGCCGGTAACCAGGCCGGATGAGATCGGATATTTTGTGGGGTGCGGAAGATGGTACATACTTTCCAATCAGTTGGTCATACAATGGCGCAAGAAACCGAGGGTTAGCCCTTGGTGGGGAGTATCACATGACTGAGGATCATTGTTCGGAATCCACCTTAAGCTCTAGGTTCCCTAGAAAAAAACCCTGGCAGCGAGCGAAGAGGTAAAAAGTCTAATTCGAAAGAAAGGCAAGGAATGACAAGAAAAAAATAAATAAACTAATAATTAAAAAAAGCTTATTTTTTTTTATGATAAAACACCTGCACTGTAGGAAAAATCCTTTAAGGCGCTCTGGGAGCGGTGCGAGTGCGAAAAAAGCGATTAACGTTGGTCTTGAGACGTTGAAGATTGTATTCAT
This sequence comes from Polydrusus cervinus, assembly GCA_935413205.1. NCBI lineage: Eukaryota > Metazoa > Arthropoda > Insecta > Coleoptera > Curculionidae > Polydrusus > Polydrusus cervinus. The sequence continues at coordinate 17,487,044 of OW284514.1, read as the reverse complement.
TGGAAAACACGACCTCAGGAAGATCATTCCACAAAGATGACGTTCTCCAGATGAAAGAATTCTTGAACAATGAAGTTCGAGGAGTACTAAGCTGAACAACATATTATGGATGAGCGGCAGTGGTTCGCGGTGTATTTCTGTTTTGCATTGCTCTAGGTGGAATCAAGTGGGCAATGTCAGTCGAACACCTGCCATGGAAATATCTGTAAAAGAGAGCCAAATCACCAACCTGTCTTCGATGCTCCAGGCTATCGAGGGTCTTGATCAGCTCGGGGTCGCCGATCAGACGAACGGCTCTCCTTTGAATGGAATCCAGTAGCCGAAGGGTGTGCTTGGGTGCAGAGATCCAGACATGAGAGCAATATTCTAATGATGGTCGAATCTGGGCTTTGTAGAGTGTCAAAAGTTGATGAGGTGTGTACAATCTTTTGGTGCGGAAAAGTACACCAAGTTTCTGTGCAGCTGCCTTGGCAATTGCGGCAACGTGATCATGCCAAGACATATTACCTCCCAGATTGACCCCCAGCAAATTAATAGACGGTGCCAGGGGAATTGCGTGTCCTGCCATGACTATATTCGGTTCTGCAATGTTAACCTTTTTGGAGAAGACTGCTGCCTGGGTTTTCTTAGCATTAAATTTGACTTGGTTACGGTCACCCCAAGCCAAAATTTCTTCCAGGTCACTGTTGAGGCGCAATACTTCATGCTGCCTGCGAAGATGTGCGTCGGCAGCGGATGTTTGGGGAGTCAAGGTAAAAGATGAGACAAGTGTGCTGTCATCAGCAAAGCTATAAATTGGATTTGGGTTTTCACTAGAAGGTCGTTAATATACAGTAAAAAGAGGGTAGGCGACAATATGGACCCTTGAGGAGAGAGAAACCCGTCAATCGCCACTTGCAGAGAACGGTTCTTAAGGAAGCTGGTTAACCATAAACAAAATCCATTAGGCGTACCGTAGGATCGCAATTTACTTAGAAGCCCATCGTGCCAAACACGATCAAAAGCCCTAGAGATGTCCAGTGCAACAGCCCGGGATTCTCCATGATGTTCGATGGTGTTGCTCCAAAAATGGGTGACATATGCCAGAAAGTCACCTGTTGATCTGGACTTACGAAAACCGTATTGATGGTCACTGATAATGTTAAGCCCTTCCAGATACTTTAGGAGTTGTTGGTTAATAGCTTTCTCCATTACTTTTGAAATTACTGAAAGCAATGCGACGGCTCTGTAATTGCTTGGCAGGGTCTTCTTACCTTTCTTTGGAATTGTAAGGTAGTTACTGAAAATCCATGTACTGTAGTTGGACTGGCAGGATCGCCATGTAAGGTAACTACTTGGTTCGATAAGAGAAAGTCATCAAGACGTGTATAAAATGTATATATTTTTATTCTATTTTACAAATCAGTCATAGTTACTTATATACTAAACTTAACCTTAAAATCGTAACCTTACCGCTAAGCTTAACCTATGATTATATAAATGTTATTGTTATATTTAAAATACAATAATATATTGTTACCTTTAATAGAGGGTTATACCCTCGACTATATCCTCGTTATTGATATCAGGGTTTGGTAACAATAATATTATACATACCATTAAATTGTACAATTAGGTAAAATAAGGTTAAGCCTTATTTTTACCCTACAGAATGGGCTAGACACGCGCCGACTTCCAGCAGGATGGAAATATTCCTTTTTTGTAGGATAAGTTGCAAAGTCTACAAAATACTGTTGTAAGTTCATGGGCGCATGACTTGAGAACAATGATAGGAATTTCGTCTGGACCAGAAGCATTATTGACGTCGAGTCCTTTAAGAATCCGTTTAACAAGACGCTGACGGAACACGATTTCAGACATTTGCGATTGAACATATTTATATTTAAATATGGCTAAAGAGACGAAACAAAACTTTGAAACAAATCAAATTAATCATTTTGTTATATTGATGCGAAGATAAATCTTGACACAGTATTTTTTTTTAATTCTGTCCAAAAATAACCGCAATTTAAAACGGCAAATGTTAGCCCTGTCTGATTCACTTAGGGTTAGTTATTTTTCACCTACTCTACACGTTTGTACTAATGCTTACTGATTACTAAGCCGACCATGTATTTTCAGCTGGAATACGCGATTATCCGAGGTCTAATGACAATTTTTATGATCGTATATTCGACACAAAGAATTTAGCTTCTTGCAACAATAAGCAAAAAATTTAAAAATTTATTGCACATCAACTTGATAAATTAAAGTATGCCCGGTATTGTAAATACCTTAAAATAAATGGTATAAAACAGAATTTTTTAAAAGTTACTCTACTTTTCGCCATTAAGGGGTAATAAAAGGCTGAATTAGTCAACTTCGTGAAGTAATTAATAATATGGAGTAAAATGCGGTTTAGCAGGTTTGCGGGATTATAACAAGTGGATTTGAAATTTTACGATCTCATACGCGACCTGTTCGAAGCTCTTTTTGCTAGATTGTAATAATCACATTCTGTAGGTTTATATTATGTACATAAAGTATTCAGTTTTTCGTTTACCATTTCTAGTTACTGGATAGCAATTTATTTTAATATTGTAGAAATTCCTGATTTGAATTTGCACTTTTACAAGTAAATTGTTCAATAAATAATAAAAAATTTATGTAAACTTACTTTGCATAAATCGTTGACTTAATTTAAAGAACAGAGCTGGCCAAGACATAAATATAGTTGTATTCCCGTTCCTATTAATTAACAATGCTTTTTAAGAGAGCCATTGCAAATTTTATTTATATGGATTTAAATTGCACTTTTTCTTTAACCAAATTGCGAAAAAACTAAACAAAATTTTAAATATCTGTTTTCACCAATGGAAAGGTGGTATGTATGTGGGTATGACAAAGTTATTATCATGAAGAAAAAAAAATCGTCGAAAAAGATATATGTAAGCCAATGAAATTCCTAAAAAAATGTAATCAAATTTCGATGACTTCCAGAAATTTCAGAAAAAGAAACGAAAAACTTGTTTTTATTTTATTTTATGATAAAATAAGTACTGATTATTTTAAAAAACCAAGAGCACTTTTTTAAGGCACTTTTCAAGATAGCAATTTTAATTGATCAATTTAAAAAAAATTTAGATACGTTTTTAAAGAAATTAAGTTGATCATCTAAAAAACGAACATCATATATGAAAAATAAAATTAGTTTAGCGCTTAGTTTTTTAAAATAATCAATATTTTGTCGTAAAGAAAATTTAAAAAAAAAATTCTTTTTTTTCGGACGCTCCGGAAGACATCGGAATTAAAAAAAAAATTTTTTTTTAAATAATTCAGAATTAAATTATGCAACTTTGCCTCCATTTAACCAAATCTCTATATCTTATAGTTAACGAGATAACAATGTTAATGTATCGAATTTGTAACGCCCTACATTCTCATTAAAGATTTTTGACTTGATATTTTGACTCCGCCTGTACCGACTAATACGAGCCGCCACTGAGTCGCACTATGCAATTGAAACGATAATTTCTTTTACCTACGACCACTACTGTAAATACTTAAAAACACACCGTTTCCGATCAATGTAAGATTCCCATTACGCACGGTAAAAAAATCGCACAGCTTGGTAAAAAAATCGCACAGTTTTCCTAGCAACCGCTTAGCAACGGTCAATACAAACAAACTTATTCAAAAACTGACATAATCGTAGATCAAATTTGTATGTGAGTAATATTATAAAGTGAAATTAGTTTGATTAGGTACATAAAAAATGTCGAGTGACAGTGAAATAGAAAATTTAACTCCACCCAATATTAGCGAAATTGCAGAAGCTGCTAAAAACAACTTGTTACCGGCGAAATCTGAATATCGATACAAATTTACTTACCAAAGATTTATGGAATGGAGATTAAAAAACGACGTTAAATCATTTTCCGAGAATGTAATGATGGCATATTTCCAAGAACTATCAAAAACGATGAAGCCTTCCTCACTTTGGTCATTTTACTCAATGTTAAAGGCCACAATTAATATAAATCACAATGTCGATATTGCAAACTACTCCAAATTACAAGCTCTTCTGAAGAGAAAATCGGACGGCTTTAAATCCAAAAAATCCAAGATTTTGACAAGCAAGAATATAAACGATTTTCTAGAAAACGCACCAGATGATAAACATTTGTTTATGAAGGTAATATATTGAGCTCAATATAATGTTAAATGTGTAAATTTATTTCAAATCGTCTTTTAGGTTGCTCTTATAATTGGTATAAGCGGTGCATGCAGGAAACAAGAGTTGCGTAATATAAAACCGTCAGATATCCAAGACACAGGGAAGAATCTAATTATTAATATTCCCGATTCAAAAACTAAACGGCAACGTTCTTTTGTGGTGTCAGAATATTTTTACCCAAAGGTTAAAAAATATATAAACATTCGCTCTGCAGTAAGTACAGCTCCAAATTTACCTTTTTTTCTAAACTATATAAACGGAAAATGTACCAAACAGTCTGTTAGTATTAACAAGTTAGGAAAGGTTCCAAAAGAAATAGCCAAATATCTGGGACTACCAGAAGCAGCGAATTATACAGGACACTGTTTTCGACGCTCGTCCGCGACTATTCTTGTTGACGCGGGTGGTGACTTATTAGATTTAAAAAGACACGGCGGATGGCAGTCCTCAGCCGTAGCTGAAGGGTATGTGGATAATTCCCTAAATAATCAAACTAACAATTCGTCTAAAATATTATCTGCAATAGCAAGTACTAGTAGTAGTACTAATAGTATTAATGAAAATTTCATTGAGGCAACTAATAATGTAAATCTTACTTATGCTTCAACAAGCAAAAGAAACTATATACCTTTTGTCTTCAATAATTGTTCTGTAACTATAAATAATTATTGTAATGAGAATAAATAATATTATAAAAAATAACATTTGTAAATTTAAATAATCATACTGTAGAATTATTACAATATATACCTTCTCGTAGATGTTATCACGTTCTTAAATTAATAATATTGTTACGAGTTAAGATGAAAAACTAAAACTAAATGATGTTGTGTGAATAAGTAGGTCGTAGGTAAAGTATGGTACGTAATACGTGTTGTAATGTAATTACGCACTCATAGAATTACGCACTCGCCGCTACGCGGCGTCGTGCGTAACTTTTCTATTTGTGCGTAAATTGCTTTTTACAACACTTATTACGTAATATACTATTTTTACCAGTGAGCGGTGGTAATATTACTCTTTCTAAAGGTATTTCTACATAAGGTGCAATTTAAAGCAAAATTGTCTAAAATCATGCGCCTTGATGACATTTTAATCAGCTGATGCAATTCTTCCCATTTAAAACTACCATTTACTTGCACTTGCAACTTGTAATTCCACCTTATGTAAAAAGGCTTTTAAAGTATATAATAACCCCCCTTGATGTGTGTTATTTTAACACCAATTTGGTTTATATCGAAATAGACCACGTCTGGTGTTAAAAATGTCGTGATATTATAAAGAGTGTAAAAGGCAGTGTGAAGCAAAACACAGTTAAAAATTAAAAGAGTGTGGGAATTGCACAATATATTTTAATTGAAAATAACTTGAAGTTTAAATTTTAACGAAGCGGCAAATATATCTAATAAAAATTCCTTCAAGCCAAAAAGGCTTATAAAAGATAAGCTTTGAATTAAGTTATTTTTCTTCAGATTGCCCAATTTTAATCGAACTTTATCCCTGTATGGCGATAAAAGACGAGTTTTGGCGAAAAATTAAAAGTCGAAAATCATTTGATGTTGGTTCATTTGAGATCATTTAAGAATATATACAGGGTCGATCTTCTTAACATTGAAATATTAACGTCCGTAGACTTTTGGACTTGCATTGTCTTTATTTGTTTTGAATCACTACGTTTCAACTGGTAAGCATTTCCAGTCATCTTCAGGTGAATACTCAGTATTGATTTAAAACAAATAAGACAATGCAAGTCCAAATCTCTACTGCCGTTCAAGAAACGTCATTGTCTTCAACCTTTAAACAGACATCGAAAAAGATATTGTTTTAGTTTGTTAATTTAATAAGTTGCTGTGCATATATGAATAGAAAAAGTGTAGCATATATTTAGGGAAAACTATTAATCCCTTTATAATTTAGAGAAGGAACCTGTCAAAGAACGAGTTTAAATTAAAAACAACTCAATGATATTAGATTTGCGTAATTTTTGTTATATCTCATACCAGGTGTTTTTAGTTATAGACAGTGGCGTGCAATGCTATTTTAATCAGGGTAGGCAAAAGACAAAAATTTACCTTCCATAGCATTTAAGCATCTAAATTTAAAATTTTGTCACAAAATGACTTGTTTTGAGTTTGTGGAAAGAACACTGACAGAAGAAGAATAAAACGGCATTATTTACGTAAGAATTATTTTAAAACATCGTCATAAAAATTGGTTTTGCGCTCCAGAGAGATTATTGTTAATAAGCGTGTCTCTTCCTGTGTGTTTCGTAAATAAGTATGAATTCTTTTTAATCCATAAAAGTATCGTTCTGCAGACGCGCTCCTAGCCGGAATAGTAACAATTAACGCCACCAAATTTATTTTTTTCCCGAAACGCGTTCTGTCTTGACGCGGACTGATAGATGAAGGAAAGTTGAAGGTTGTGATCTCTTTCTACCCTATTGTCTACCGGCTCTCTCGCTTGCTTCCACTCGTAGAAAAGCAGTGCTTAAATGCTTTTACATAGGATGCTAATGTACAGCGAGATCTTTGCTTTTAAAACGGTATTACGGAATGCGTATATAGGGATCTAGTTTACAATATAAATAAGCAAAGAATGCGTTCGTGGAATTAAAATAGAATACATTTTTCGGTAATATATTATTATTTATTATAATAATGTAGAGAAAAATGTCCAAAGTTGGATTACATGGATAAAAACTAATATATACAAAATTGTTTCTGTTTGTTTTATTGTTCCCAGGGTAGGCAATGCTTGTTTGCCTATATTATAGGCACGCCACTGGTTATAGATCCCAATTCTTGATATTTTATATAGAGTAATTTCTTTAGTTAGTACTTATTTAACTGGGTATTAAAACTTGTTTAAATAACTTTTTCGAATAATCAAAAAAAGTAGCTCTCACAAACGTATAGAAATCTTAATACGGCCCTATGCATCACTGACCATGTTTAATTCTTTTCTAATAAATAACGCAGTGTACCGGTCAATTAGTTGTCAACTAGTCACGTGGTGTTTATGTTATGGACATATTTTGTCACTTTTAATTGTTAAAATATGAAAAAACATAGCGTGGTAAAAAGCATGGGTAGTCATTGCATTTTGTTTCCACTCAAAATAGATTTAAACGATTTTTGGCCATCCACTCTGTAAAAAGTCATCAGGGTTTGCTCTTTTATGTACGTCGGAAAAATTATTTAAAAATATTGAGCTATTAAGTCGCTAAACGCATGTTATGAGTACCAAATGGTACATTACCATTCAAATTGTACCAACATTAAAGCTGCCATTTATATAAATCGTGCGGTTTATTGGTAGCAGTTTATATAGGTGACGTCTCAATATACAGTAAAATACCTTCGGGAGATATAAAGTTTTAAGAAAAATAAAATTTGAATCCAATTTATTTACGGAAAGATAAAACGGCAGGATTGTGCGGTTTTACGAGGCTGAAATATCTTATGAAAATTAAAATACTACCAACCGAGTTACACAAATAGCTATAAAATGAGGCAAAGAGTTAAAAAAAATATTATAACATAATATTTTCTTCTGTTTTGGCCGACGCGGCCATTGAAAGAAGTTTAATAACGTAAATAAGATTATAAACATGAAATTATCACTGACGGCATGTCATAATATTGTTAAAAATTTCATACATAATAGTTATATGGTAAATAATTTGTTAAGCTAAATGTCATCAATATACATAATTATTAAATTTATTACATTTATGCTTATGAGCTCTATTAGTCTATGTAATTATTATTGGTACACTAATAGTAGTTTGTGCAACAAGATTGGTTATGATGTCCATATCGCACGAGGAAGTAAATTGAGCACGACGCCGTAGGCGGAGTGCTCAAACTTCCGAGCGCAATATGGACAATCCACTCGAGTTGTACAGTATATTTTTTCTACGACTTAACTTCATGCTAAGAATTTTAAAAAATTATTTAAATTAGGCATCATAACTTGTCTTTTAAGTTGGCCATGAACTGTGAGAACGATAATAAGAAACAATTGAACAAAAATTCATTTTGATGGCAAACCCATTACACTGTAACATATTTTTCGATTTGGGTAAATTCTTATATTTAAACAAACTCACTTTTGAATATAAATATCTATCTTTCTCACATTCAGCTTTTTGCTGAATTGCACAGAAGAAAAAAAGGTTTGCCAGGTTTATTTCTGCTTGATTTAGAATTATAACTCCGAAAATACAACAAAATAGCTGTAGAATTCGTTTTAAACAGTTAATATGAATTTTTAACGTTCGCTATGGTCAAATTTTTCAAAATAATCGCCAATTTACAAACTAGAAACACTGTTAACGTGGAAAGAGAAGTGTCAACAGTGTAGAAATAACATAACCTTAAAAATTTTAGTGAAAAATGGATTTTTTTTCTAGAAATCTCGTAATTTCGTCTGTTTTATCAGTTTACCTTTAAGTTCCACCATTTAAGGAGGAATTACCAGTTAATTTTTTATGTTTGTTGCGTTTAATAAAAGTTTTAAGATCAATAATTGTGGTTGGATCCCCGTTCAAAATATATCGGAAAATATCCCCGTGCACAAATATTTATAATAATATTATTTATATGGAAAAAAATAACCAAGGTTATTAAGAAAACGTTCATTTAATAGGCATATAGTACATTTTATGCAAAGCTTGTAGTAATTGTCTAGAAATGAGTGGAAATAAAGATATTTTTGAAATAAGAAAGTGGGTCTATATAATTTAGTGTCATGAAAAAGAAGACGGAGCTTCAGTAAATATAATAAAGATTGGTCAGTACTTTTAAGAATGCCACAGAGAAATATAATTTTTACAACAATGTTGTCAACTAATGGGAAATTTCCGGATTCGTGAGAACAAAGCACAGAGGAATGATAGGTCGGTGTTGTCTCCTAAGGGAAAAGGGAAATTTTTACCCACAGTGTTATATTCGTAGGATATTCTTTAACATCACTTGTGGTTGTGATCTGCTAAAAAAAAGGCTTTTTCCGTATTGTGTGCATTCGTGGAATTTTTTTATAAAAATGGATAATTTTATTTTTGAAGGTTGCAACACTGTGCAGCACTCTAAAATTTTGCCGTACAGTTAAGTGGAATAGCCTACTTTTCTCGCCACTTAAGTGTAAAGGAAATAGCAAATAAATTCAAACAACCAAATTTATTCTAACTAGTAGTTGGGTGAAATTTTTACGAAATTTAATCTTGTTCCCAAAAATGTGTCGTCTGCGTCGCTTTTCTACCCCCCATCAGTCCGTTCTGGATCTGTCCCTGCTAAAATAATGGTCAATGCCTAGCTACAGCCCTGAGAACATGGCAACAAATGGATTATATTTAAAATAAAATCATTCCATTCGGCATTTATTAAAAAAATAACCGATTCGTAATGCTTAACAGAGTTCAGGCTTTAATATCCTAATAAAAACATCGGCTTAAAACAAAGGGCATTATCCACGAGAAATCATCGGCATCATTAAGTACTAATAAAATATTTATTAAAATGCTCAAACAAAATTAACACGGCTACCGCAATTTATTATCTTTCCGACGCCCAATATATTTTACTTTAAAATAAAAAAAATACTACATTGGGTTGGGTAGCCAAAGCAGTGCGGTACATTATTACAATTACCATTTTTTTTTATATTATTGGTAAAAAAGTACCAGTATTATGCCAATCTTTTACAACAACTAGAATTTCATACCCTAAATATGATTAATAATAAATTTATCGTCAAACAATTAAGAATTTCCACTTTTATTTTCTTAACTTTAACAAATTTAAATTCGGTAGTATGTTTCTTCACTCATTTTAATCATACTTTAAAATTCCATTAAAGTGATATTTCCTAATAATTGTTCTGTCTTCACTGTTTTATTTATTATAAATCCTGACGATGAATGTTATTACGTTCGAAACATATGTAGTTTTCTTTATTTAATTCTTATTAATATTTTGGTAATATTTTTATGGGAATTGGTGATATTTATTTAATATCTTCAAATTTATGTCTTTCTGCTATTATTATCAATCATTATTTTCAAAAACTGGCCATAATCTAAATATTTTGGACAATAAATATGTCACATGTCACATCATACACAATTTGGATTGGAAATACGGAAAATAATAATAAAAGTTTAATAATTATTATAGTTGTCATTTCTTGCCAATCTTTCGAATTAGGCTTTCTACCTCTTCGTTCGCTGCCAGGGCCATTCCCGAGGGGACCTACAGCTTAACGTGGGTTCTGAACCACGATCTTCGGTCATGCAACACTCTTCCCAAAGGGCTAAGTCTGCGTCATTGCATAACCTACCGATTGGGGAGTGTGTACCTTCTTCCGCACCCCAACGAGATATCCGATCTCATCCGGCCTGGTTACCGGCGTGAATGGGGTGGATTGGGAGATGATACATTTTACAGTCTTTTCTGCATTCTTAAACCTACTAAATTTCAGACATACTTTTTTTTAATATGCGTATGCTCACTCCGAGGATCGAACCCAGATCGCCACAATCGAATGCCAGTGACTCACCGCTGAGCCACCACCGCAGTTTAAATTATAGTTATTAAAAAATATATTTTTCTACTCCCACATGGAAATTTGCTGTTTCCTTTACACTTAAGTGGCGAGTAAAGTAGACTATTCCAGTTAACTGTGCGGGAATATATCATATCCATCCTAGATAGGTAATGAAACTGACCCAATCACAGTATATTATTTTTGCTGAGGCTCCGCCTTCTTTTTCAAGACATTAAATTATATAATTTAAATGCATATGGTACAATTCGTTATTAATTTGTTCAATATAATAAAATGTAGACGCATTTATAATAGATTTATCAATAATGCAACCTGATGAATGAACATAGAAAATTAATTTCATGTAACATCATTTATCAGTTGGTTTTCCGATAATTAACTAAACGCTTCGATAGTCCAGACGTTAGAGCGTTATACTATGGAACCAAGGGTCGTGAGTTCGAGCCTGGCAACCTACAAACTTTTTTTTATATTTTTTAGCATAAAATCGTAAAAAAAATATACTGTTCAACTCGAGTGGATGGTCCATATTGCCCTCGGAAGTTTGAGCACTCCGCCTACGGCGTCGTGCTCAATTTACTTCCTCGTGCGATATGGACATCATATCCACTCTTGTTGTACAAACTACTCTTTCCTACGACCACCTATGAAAATGACAAAAAATGAACGGTTAACTTGGCTCGAAAGCGCCAAATATCACATGCGTGATGAAAAAAAATATTTTAACACTAGTGTTAAAATACAAGGCAAACTATTTAATTTAAACATATGGTGCCAATTTAACAGACCACCCTATTTATTAAAAAGAACAAATTTTAGAAAGCAGTAATTGTAAAGTGTTTAACTTATTTTTCATGTATTTGTTGAGTGATTTAGAATTAGAGTGTGAAAATACGCCATCTGAAACTATAAAAAATGTTAATATTATACTGGAAAATCTATTACCAGAAAAAACAAAAAATATTTATCGGTATAGAGTATAGAGCTCTGGCCTACAGATCGCAAGGTCACAGGTTCAAATCCCGTCAGGAGTATTTGACTTTTTTTTATAAACTTCATTCTGGTTAATCTATAAGAAGTCAATCCAGGATTAGTTCTTCCAATGATATTATATAAAACATACAAATAAAGGAAAAGCCAATTGACAAACTATAAAACCAGATTTTAAGTGGAACATAATCCTATGCTGATTTCAATACTAGTGTTGATATTTTTTTTTTCAACACTAGTGTCGAAATATTTTTTTTACAAATCAAAGGCTTTTTTAATAATTCTTTGTGGTCGTAGAATCAATAGTGTACATTACTTGTGTGAAAGTGATTATTCTACAACTCGGAGAATTTCCGCACTCGGCTGACGCCTCGTGCTAAATATATTTTCGTTTAAAAAGTATCACTTTCATCACTTGTTATGTAATATACTATTTTATTGTAGTTTTTGATTTTCTTTTATAATTTCCTTACAATATAATAATAGGCAATATATTTTGTGTATAAATTACTGCGGTATATTGTGCCCCACCACTGTCCAATGCTATATAAACACAAAACACAAAGATTCTTTCTCACCCTTTATAATTATATATAAATGATAACACGCCTTTGCTAATTACGGTTCAAAGTACCCGCGTACCGGCAGCTCAGGCTCTCAAAAGAATCTCTTGATTAGGCTTGAAATTCGGAACCAATAAAAAATCCTTTGTTGAATTTGAACCGGCTATTGTCTACATATTTGGGCTAGTATCTTTTTTAATTATCCCTATTATTGAACGGTAGCTTGAGAATATGTGCAAAATAATAGACCCCCTATTATTTAAATGGCTGTCGACTGAAGTTCATTTTATTATCCAACTGGTAATTATTTTCATTATCTAAATAATAATTAATGTGTATAAAAAATACATTTAACAACTTGTTTAAATTAATATCTTCTTATATCTTGTTTAATTTTATTATTCAAAACTTCGTAAACTCTCTTTTTAGCAGTGACGGCTTTAGTTGGCTGGATTTGGTAACCGAGTTATTCTATCTAAACCGAGATATTCATGGTCCCCAATGTCCCCATTATACAGGGTGCTACAAATTGATGTGCGTACACGGGGATCTCGAAAACAGTAACGAAGATGGTTAAATTACGGCAAAGTTGCGTATTGTTGAGCCTTATAATTTGGTGAAAGAAAATTGCAAATATTCCGAATACCTTCGGAGATATCCGAATAAAACCGAAATTTTGAGTTTTGGTTTTTAATTTTTTGCGCCTTCATTTTTGACTTAGAAAAAATCAAAAAACACTTTCTCATAACCGTTCCTAATGTTCTATAAGATGGCGTTATTGGTTTTCAAATTCGACGTTTCGTTCTTTAGATACCAAATTTAAGTCATTTTTTTTAAATACGGACGTGGAATTTTAATAACAGCTTTAGGGACTTCTATACTAAATAGAGTAATTTTATTTTTTATTCGTATTTTATTTATTTTATTAATATAACATCTTGAGTCCTATGGTTTTAGACCTTGATAGATTGAAATACTGTAAAACAGAAAAAAGTAAGGCTCCCAAATGAAGAAAAGGTAACTGAAGTGTTAGTCTAGTTATGTTACTGTGATGAGCTTAGGTTTGTTTCAAGAACAATTTCAAATTTTTTTTACTGTCTGATGTTGCCAGTTTCAGGCGAAACGTGTAACAAAAATAAACAGACAGAAAAATATTTGAGGCCGAGGCTTTAGGTCTTTTTTCTTACAAAATATCAAGTATCAGACTTCTTTGAGTAGCTGGAATAACTTGAAAAAATGTGTTATTGAATAACAAAACGTCAAAATTTAAAAAACTTTAAATTTTATTAAATTTCTAAAGATTGAAAATCCCTAAAACGGTACTTAAAATTCCAAGTCCGTATTTAAAAAATGGACTTGAGGTTGGTATTTAAAGAAGGAAACGTCTAATTTTGAAAACTAATAACGCAATAGAGGACGGCTATGAAAAATTGTTTTTTATTTTTTCCCATGTCAAAAATAAAAACGCAAAAAATTAAAAACCAAAAACAGAAATTTCGGATTTTTTCGCATATCTCCGAAAGCATTCGAAATATTTACCATTTTATTTTACCAAATCATTAAGCCCCAAACTACGCAACTTTGCTTCAATCTAACCATCTTAGTCAATACAGAGTGCGGCTGGTACTTACCCTGGATAAATCTTTACTCTCTTGACAATCGATTGTTTTCAGCTGAAAATTTACAGAAATATTAGGAGCTTGTACGGAACTTCAATCCACAATACATTGTCAGCATGAAAAATATGTAGAAGCCTAAATACTAACTACAACTTCCTTTTAAGTTTTATTTGTATATCAACTAAGAGTTTAGTAGTTACCAAGGACCAGAAGAACACCTGAAACACTTTAATTATGTAAGTGTACCTCCATATTAATTTAAATATATTTACATAAATTATTGTAAAACTCAGTCGACTTTTTATCAATTTTTTTGCGATATGTTCTTAAATTAACAACAACAGCTTGGTGGTGATTAAATGCAGCATATTTTTACTTTATTATTCATGTCATCGGAATTAAGCGCCAATATCTATAGAAATTATAATAACTGGATAAATAATCCTTGTAATTTCACAAAAAGATCGACATACTTAATTGTCCACCCTCGAATTTAGTTAAATTAAGAATACAAAAGAACATCCAAAAATGGCCGCAATTTTTTTTTTTTTAATAAGAAGGTAAGTAGGGGGACAATATTATGGGAAAAAATTTAATATTATTATAAATGCCAAATAAAAATACATTCTAAAATAGGGTTTGAATTTGACAAGTATAAGCACGTATTTTGCATTGATCATTGTTTAATTTTGTATTTTTGCAAATGCCGTTCCCAATATGATAAATTGAGGTAAACAATGATGTCTGAATCAATGTGGAAGCGTCGGAAAACCTAACATCGCCCATGGCGACCTTATTATAATGAATAGTAACATTATATAACTTTTAGATAATATGCTGTCTTCTTTATATGATACATCATAGCCAACACCACCATCTTCCAGTTTTTATAAAGGTAATTACCATCACTTCTATATAACTATGTGTATTCTAGTTGTATAAATGAGGTTGCGGCAATCTTGGGGACCATTACTACAAGTATTATAAAATAGTAATGGAAACAGTTATATTACCTCTCGTATTAACTTGTTATATAATTTTAACTCATTGTAATCTTACAACCTTCTTATATACTTTTATTACCTTTATATAACCATTATATAACTTGATGTGACCATAAGTTGCGAAAAATGTTTATTAGGTCCCTCTCTCCTGCGATTTCTGCAGCGAAAAGTAACGTTCTTATAAATACATTATTATATTTGAATAGACTCTGCCTTTACTAGGTAAAACTCCATAATTTAAAATATGAAGAAAACACTAATAGTGTGTTTTCTTCATATTTTAAGTTATTATATTTTAAAAAAGATTATTTCGAGTAAAAAAAAAGTGAAATACAAAAATATCTTGTCGAGTTATAGCTGACATTTAAAGATAATCACATGCTAAACATTTAATAATAGAGCAATTTCTTCATCATTGCTTAATGAATTAAAAGCTAATGTATCATTTAGGTAACACCGTATTTGGTAAGAAGCATAGCATTAAGCGTCCGCTCCTAATGGTACCTAGTTCAGAATTTAATCACCCAATGCCGATAAATAAGAGTAGTGAAATGGCAGGCAGTACTTAGTTACTTTTATAAAATTTACAAGGTACCACGTCAGGATACTAAAGATACTTGTATAATGAATGTTGCGAGACAATAAATTTTCTATCTTTCTTTTTTTTTATTTTGAAATGTCAATGTAGGTATTAGTGCAGTCTGTAAGTAAGTGTACTAATGTATGTTTTATTATGCTCATTCCTTGTTCAAACGACGAAACCGTTTTCCATGGTTTCTGTGTCCGAATATTTGTTTTCGTTTTTTGAGAAATACGAACTATATTTAATTAAACTAAAAAAAATATTTTAGTTTATTTCAGAAAGGTGTTGAGTAATAAAATGGAAAATTTCGTAGAGTTCGGCTTAATTTCGGTGTCGGCCATGGGCGTAGATAAATTTTGTGCTTTAAATTATTTATGATAACTAACAAAAGAAAAAAAAGAAGATAATATGATAAAGAAGGAATTATATAGCAAATTTAGACAAATATCGTTTTATGAAATATGCCGTGGAAGATATAGCTGAAAAACACAGTGTAACTGTGCTGCGCACACCGCCATATCATTGCGAACTAAATCCTATAGAACTTATATAGGCGCAAGTAAACGGGTTTCACTACAAAACTTTATAAGCGAAAGCTAAAATAAACTCCTTTATGGCAGTATAAGGGATTACCGGAACTGACCGATTGTAAAAAATAAAAGTCTTTTTTATCTCTACCTTGTGGGCCAACACCAACCCCACCAGGGCATTTGCCTTGGTGCATGTCCTGGTCAGTAGTGATCAGTAGAACCAAAACAAAATACTATATTTGTGTATTATTGTGTATTTGTCATACCATCTATACAATTATATGTATTTATGTAGAATGAGATGACAACAACAAAAACTGTGTAATGAATAAGGAAGTTTTTAAAGTAAAAGTAAATGACGGTTCCTCAGATGACGAAGAACATTATTTTTTATAATTTAATTTCTGTATAATGTCTTTTTTATATATTGTTTTTTTTTTATAATGTTTAATAAAAATAGGTATACCTAATACTATGTACATAATACACAAACAAACAGGCAAACCCCATAAATTGACCCAAACCCGGGTGATACTACCTGCACTTGTTGAAAATAAAGAATTTTACAATGAAGTCAATTCGAAATTATGAAAGTGGCTTAAATATTCGTTGGGTCACTCCGTAGTCACTTTTTTTTGGGCTTTTAATACTCTACACCTTTTTAAAATAGACTATATCAGAGTCGACTGGAGGCTGGAAGGCTAAGGATTTCCTATATAGGAATAGAGGTACGATGCATAGACATGGGTTTACCAGTAGAAGAGGTAATGCTATTAAACCGCTACGATAGTTAGGATTTAAAGAATTAATCTGTACCTACATATAAAAATTTTTATTATTTGTTGTTCGCAATGCTAAATTTTTTATTATGTACCTGTCGGGTAGTTTTTTTTTTATGAATTACTTATATAGTTTCACATTTAACGATATACAAGTATTACAGGTGATCTAGTTTGAAGTTCATCGTTAAATTTTAGTAGTTTTTAATCTTATTTCTTATCTTAAACGTTTTAAGAATAAAACCCCATGGTAAGAAGTTTTAATGTTTTAAAATAAAAATTGGGTTTTAAACTTAAATATTACATTGGCCACATTTTTTTCAATTTTATTATTGAATCTTTATTACGAGCTATTACTCTGTGGGAGGAGAATTAAGATTAAAAACGCATTACATTTTGTAAATTATTTCACAGCGTTTTTAAATACTGCATTTTTTGGTATTGCTTAATTTATTTATCAGAATGTGTTTTAAGATTTGGAGGCCATTAAATGAAAATCCCGTTATTTTGCAGATATTTTAGTTATAAATTAAATTTGGCACTGAATTTAGGTACCTACCTACGACTTCTAGGATTAAAATTTTAAAATATTTTATACTAAAAAAATGTTTATTTTCTGATAGTCAATTTTTTTAGATATACCTAATCAAAAATTTATAAAAAAGCTGGAAAAAATGTTTAGCTTCCCATTTTTAACGAATTATTATAAATACACCTATAGTATATTTCTGAAAGGTGTAGAGTAATAAAATGGGAAATTTCGTCCAGTTTGGTTCAGGCGCAGGTAATTTTATGAATTGAATAATTATTTATGATAACTAACCAAAGAAAAATGAAAGAAGATAATTTGATAAAGAAGGAACTTTTAGGTATAGCACATTTACACAAACATCGTTTTATTAAATATGCCGTGGAAGATATAGCTGGAAAACATAGTGTAACTGTGATGCACACACCGCCATGTCATTGCGAACTAAATCCTATAGAATTTATAGGTATGGGCACAAGTGAAAGGATTTGTAGCAAGACACAACACGACACTCAAAATGAGAGGCGTTAAGCTACTGTTTGATCAAGCCATTAAGGAAGTGACACCAGAGAACTGTGTTTTTTGTATTTTTTTTTTATAATGTTTAATAAAAAATTAGTGTACCTAAAATTATGTACATAATGCACGCCTTTTTCACACCATTTTCAGTGTATGTGAATGGATAACAATAGGCTAAACTCATAAATTGACCCAAACCCGGATGGTACTACCTGCCCTTGATAAAAAGAATGAATTTTGCAATGAAATCAATGCCAAATTATGAAAATGATTTAAATATTCGTAGGGTCACTCTGTAATCTCTTTGCATACCTAATGAGCTTTTATTACCCTACACCTTTCTGAAATAGACTATATTATTTTAATCTCAAAGCTCCGTTAGGATGATACCTTCCATTTTGTTCCTAATTTCATGTATTCTCCTGAAGATGACTGCTTCTATGTTCGAAACATGTAGAGGGTGTCTATCTTGAAATAAACTTATTATTAATATAACAGTGGAGGAAGACTTTGAGTTTTTATTTCTTTCCTTCTAATATTGTTTTATATTGGTAAATGCGTAATAAACTGGGTAATATAAAAGCAGATGTTTCAATAGTAATTACAAAAGACAACAACGAAATGACTAATTCCTAAATTTTTGTTACTAAAAGCCTAAGCCTCGAGCAGTATTTTATTTATTTTTTTCAACCATAAATAATGATTTTGGTACAATCTAACTTGTAATAGCTGAATTAATTCAAATTAATTTAAATTTAAATCACCCATAAGTGATTTTTTTCTTTGACTACATGGATGGTACCGAAGGTAAATGATAGATAATCATACGGTAGAGCACCCAGAGTTAACGATGCTGTTGACAGGGCCATGTTATATATTGGGTGTTGTACTGATCATGGATGCAGAGGCGTAGACATTATTTATAAAACAAGTCAACTCTCTGAACTTTCTTAAATTTAGATTTTTCTTCTAAAATAGAACCATTTTTTTGTCGATCCTCTTTTAGAATACTTTTTGTAATGTTACATCAAACACATTGTTGGTTCCACTTTAAACAACATTAAATTTCCTTTTGTCTTAAGTCGATCCAAAAGATCAGCTTTTTTATAACAATATTACGTAATGCTTTCTTAAATGAAGGTGCCCTTATTGGTTTCTAATAAAAATAATTTTCCAGCCTGATATTTTCTACTACAGTATTGCCACTTCTCACATGTACCATGCGTTACTATTATGTAAATTGCATACCACGTGTTTATTTTAAAAGACTTTACTGTCAAAAAGCCATAATGCACAAAAGCAGCTTTTAATATCTTAAAACGAATTTTTCGGCTATTTCCCTTATTGCTCGACATTCTTATTCTTGCGAAAGTAGGCAACCAAAATTACATTTTAGCATACTAGCATACCAATAGCAAATTGGCTCTATGGTTTATAAAAAGTTAATTTTTAATAATAAATGTATCTTTTTTTTCTGTTATTATGCAAGTTTATGAAAGTGAAAAATTTAGATAAATTTGGGATTTTGTGTAAATATAAGAAATGGCTCAAATTGACAATTTATGTTCCAGTACCCATTTTTTTGCTAAAGAAATTAATTTTTCATTTTTCATCATTTCTTTTTTTAGCTATTAATATAACGAGATTATTATGCGATTTATATTTTACTAGGTGACGAGGCAATAGCCGAGTCACCCGCAATGTCCGAGACGGTGTTAAATCGCTAATAATCGAGTTGTATTCAAAGCTTTATCGTATCATTGACAACGGTGATGCGAAAATAAAAACAAGGTTTCATGTCATTTCATTTTGGCATTTCAAAAAGTCATCATTAAAATTATGCAAGATTTTGATATTCCTGACGATATATTAGCTGCAGCCAACATTATAAGGTTGGACTTGCTTCCGGACCAATCTAAAATCCATTATGAAAAAAAAAATCTGCAGTTTTGTGAGTGGCGAAACAAAGTACACGTTCAAGGTGCAGAAGAAACGGTATTGCTGGCGTTTGTCGCAAAACTCTCTAAGGAATACTCTGCTGCATCCTTATGGCCGAAATATTCAATGTTACAAGCGACTTTAGAACTGAAGGAAAGAGTGGAAATCGACAAATACGGCGCCTTAATACGTTTCATCAAGACGAAAAATGTTGGATATAGAGCAAAAAAATCAAAAATATTTACAAGAGAACAAGTCAACGAATTTGTGTGTTCTGCCTCAGACGAGAAGTTTTTAATGATGAAAGTGGCTTTTTTAATTGGAATTGGAGGAGCCTGTCGAATTAATGAATTAGCGAAGATGACCACGGAAGATGTTGACGTTTTAGAGGACAAATGAAAAATAGTTCTATTATTATTTGGTATCTAACGTATTATGCTTTCGTAACTAACGTATTAAATTATGGTAACTAATGTATTATAAGTAACTAAGGTGTTATGTAGGTTTTAGTACGTTTATGATGTTAATAATTATTAATAAAGATATATTATAAAGATGACTTAATCTTCAATGATACGATAAAAAATATATTATGTTTCAAAGAATCAGTTATTTCTCCGTGTACGGCACTGATCAGAAAACTCTGTTGACAGAGATATGTGATATATTGGGTGTTATTACTTACGATGGAAGTTAATAAGAGGCAGTTAAACATGTGTATATACTATATACTTTATAAGCGTTAAGTTGTTAATATATTTTTTTTTTATTTGCGGCAGTATCATACATCACGCGGTGATTTGGTTATAAGTCATATTTAGGTGCTGAAATACTTAATGGTTTTAATGCTGTAAAAAATGGCTACTGAAAGTGATACTGTTCGTGTTTCCAATTCATTAGGTCTCATTTAAACCAGTAAAGCATTTATTTTGTGGATTTACTGTAAATAATATGGATGTATTTTATTTTTTAGTTTAAATTGTTAGGAAAGTTACAATAGAAATTTATTAACAATATACCTGTAGTAATTTTAATTACGATTTTTTATACCAAAAATAACTGTATCCACGTATTATTGAAAAAGAAATTTTTTGTTCTCTTATAGGTACCTATGAAAGTATAAGAGTACCTTAAGCCAGAAACCTATAGTCTATTTTAGAAAGGTGTATAGAGTAATAAAAGCTCATTAGGTATGCAAAGGGACTACAGAGTGACCCAACGAATATTTAAGCCACTTTCATAATTTCGCATCGATTGCATTGCAAAATTCTTTATTTTCATCAAGTGCAGGTAGTACCACCCGAGTTTGGGTCAATTTATGGGTTTTGCCTATTGTTATCCATTCACAAACACTGTTAATGGTATGACAAAGGCGTGCATTATGTACCTACACAGTATTAGGTGAACTTATTTTTTATTAAACATTATAAAAAAAACTAAATACAAAAAATACATTAAATAGAAATTAAATTATAAAAAATCATAATATTCATCTAAGGAATTGTCATCTCCTCTTGACGCTATATTTAACGGGTCGACGGTTCGATCGATCGGGTGGTCAAGATCCCACATTTTCTCTTCTACTTTAATGATATGATGGACTGCTTTTTGCCAGTTTTCTGGTGTCACTTTCTTAATGGCTTGATCAAACAGTAGCTTAACGTCTTTCATTTTAAATGTCGTGTTGTGTCTTGGTACAAATGCTTTCACTTGCTCCCATATAAGTTCAATAGGATTTAGTTCGCAATAATATGGCAGTGTGCGCAGCACAGTTACACTTGGCTTAAAAATCACCGTTAAAATACTGAGAAATTTGCCAATAAAATAACACACTGTTGTGAAAAAACGATGATTTCGTCTACGTTAAGCTCTTTTCAAATAGGTCGTGACGTCAGCGGTCACAGCTCTCAGACTTGGAAATTCTTTTTTTAAAGATATTTCAATTTTTTCTGGTAGACACTCCCATTTGATGTTCACGCATATTATCTTTAATCATTGTACAAAGTACGCGTACAAAGCACGATTTTAAAGAAAAATGGTCTTCTAAATGAAATAAAACCAAAATTTAAAATAAATAAATGAAGAATAAACAGTCACCAACATAATACTATTTGCATTTTTTAACGTTAAAAGAATCATCCTGAAGCAGTTCATTCAGCAGGCACTTAGCGATTCTATCAACGACTGGACTGACAATTTTATTAATATGGGATGGAGCTTCAATGTAAACGTAAAAGCTCATCACTAAGTGTTTCTTTTTTTCGGTTCATTTAAATCTTAACTTTTAATTAAGTAACATTGCAGTGATCTTTCGATTGTGTGAATTTACTTGCTGATCTTTTGCTTTGCCTCACCTTCGCTTTTAATTTTTTAAATTCGTTTCGTTCGTCATATAGGTGTTCTAGTGTAATACGACGAAATAATTATTATGAACAATTTATCTTGTCATCTTCGTGAAATGAGTGTAGTTTTTTGTGTTTACTTCATAAATAGTTAGAACTAGATTAAAAATTCAAAAACAGAACATTATAAAATTTTGTTTTAGGTGTGCTGCGGCTGCGAAAATGGTCAGTTCTGTAGCTTGCGGTAGTTTCCGGACTAAGAAGAATACGAAACAGAAGGGATTGGATTTTCACTATAGTCTATTTCAGAAAGATGTAGGGTAATAAAACCTCATTAGGTATGCAAAGGGATTACAGAGTGTCCCAACGAATATTTTAGCCACTTTCATAATTTGGCATTGATTTCATTACAAAATTCTTTCTTTCATCAAGTTCAGGTAGTACCACTCGGGTTTAGGTCAATTTATGGGTTTTGCCTATTGTTATCCATTAACAAACACTGAAAATGATGTGACAAAGGCATGCATTGTGTATATAGTATTGGGTACACTTATTTTTTATTAAACAATATAAAAAAATACAAAAAATACATTATACAGAAATTATAAAAAATCATAATATTCTGCGTCATCTGAGGAACTGTCGTCTCCTCTTGACGTTATAATTAACCGGTCGACGGTAGGATCGATCAGGTGGTCAAGATCCCACAATTTATCTTCTTCTTTAATGACATAATGGACTGCTGCTTGCCAGTTCTCTGGTGTCACTTCCTTAATGGCTTGATCAAACAGTAGCTTAAAGTCTTTCATTTTGAATGTAGTGTTGTGCCTTGCTACAAATCCATTCCTTTGCGCCCATATAAGTTCTATAGGATTTAGTTCGTAATAACATGGCGATGTGGGCAGTACATGATTTTCAGCCATATCTTTCACGAAATATTTCATAAAACGATGTTTGTGTAAATTTGCTATAGCTAATAGTTCTTTCTTTATCAAATTATCTTATTTTTTTTCTTTGGTTAGTTATCATAAATAATTAAATGCACAAAATTTACTTGCGCCTATGGCCGACACCGTAATTGAGCAGACCTGGGGAAAGGGGAAACGTAAATAGTTTTGTCTGAAGGTGTACCTACCGAATAGTTTAGATTGATAGAAAAATATTAATAATTTATTTTGTACTTTTTGGAGGATTTCATCAATTCTATTCAAAAAACCAATTTTAAAAACTATTGTCACAAATGGTACATATTTCAGAATAATTTTGGTATAGAAAAAAAAATGAAATAGTTTATAGCACCTGCAAATTATTTTTAACCTACCTCTGTAAAAATGCTATTTAAACACCCTATTTAAATGCTAATATTTCGCATCTTTGACTTAGTTACTTAATTTACAGAAACTTAGCATAAAAAGTCGGCTTTCGCGTATTTACAAAGCAGACTTTTAGTGGCTATTTCGGAAACTGAACTTCGAGCTTTATGATAACATTTCAATTTTCTTACTTAAACTCTTAATTTTGTGACTGTTAAAATTATCTTCGCTGTTTCGAGATCAGTTCAATGTGGCATTTAATTTAAATAATTTTATGCTGAATG
Organism: Polydrusus cervinus; assembly: GCA_935413205.1. Taxonomy (NCBI): domain Eukaryota; kingdom Metazoa; phylum Arthropoda; class Insecta; order Coleoptera; family Curculionidae; genus Polydrusus; species Polydrusus cervinus. The sequence continues at coordinate 17,463,265 of OW284514.1, read as the reverse complement.
AATTTGCTCCAAAATTTTGTATTTTAACAGATAACAAACGTTGGTCGTTAAATAGATTTTGCAAAAAGCTAATCAAGTCAAAGGAAGGACGCATTTTATGATTCTAGGGCGCACTTTTCTATGGCTTAAAACTCATTGGTGTATAAATTTAAAGGAGTTTTAAAATAGTAATTTAAACAGTTAAGTACTTTTAGCGATTATTATTTTTTTAAACTTATATTCGAAGTCGATTTAGCATCCCTGAATAAAACGTCCAAATTCAAAATTTCAATGGGTTGACATATTTACTTTTATTACTTTTCAAAATTTTTTACATCTGAAATACGCGCGATAAGGAACAAATTACAAAATTACCAAAAATGTTGACTGTTTAATTGCTTCATCTAAAAAAATAGTATACATTAAAAGCAGTGGTATATAGTCTATTACAGAAAGGTTTAGAGTAATAAAATGGGAATTTCCGTCCAGTTCCGCTCAATTTCGGTGTCGGTAATAGGCGTAGGTAAATTTTGTGCATTAAATTATTTATGATAACTAACCAAAGAAAAAAAAGAAGATAAAATGATAAAGAAGGACGTATTAGCTATAGCAAATTTACACAAACATCATTTTATGAAACATAGTGTAACTGTGCTGCGCACATCGCCATATCGTTGCTAACTAAATCCTATAGAACTTATATGGGCGCAAGTGAAAGAATTTGTAGCAAGACACAACACGACATACAAAATGAAAGACGTTAAGCTACTGTTTGATCAAGCCATTAAGGAAGTGACACCAGAGAACTGGCGAAAAGAGTCCATCATATCATTAAAGAAGAGGAGAAAATATGGGATCTTGACCAGCTGATCGATCGGACCGTCAACCCGTTAATTATAACGTCAAGAGGAGATGACAGTTCCTTAGATGACGAAGAATATTATGAATTTTTATAATTCAATTTCTGTATAATGTATTTTCTGTATTTCGTATTTTATTTATAATGTTTAATAAAAAATAAATACACCCACATAATGCACGCCTTTGTCACACCATTTTTAGTATTTGTGAATGGATAACAATAGGCAAAACCTATAAATAGATCCAAACCCGGGTGGTACTATCTGCACTTGATAGAAATAAAGAATTTTGTAATTGAATCAATGCCAAATTATGAAAGTGGGTTACATATTCGTTGGGTCACTCTGTAGTCCCATTGCATACCTAATGAGCTTTTATTTCTCTACACCTTTCTGAAATAGACTATAATAATTTATTCTTGCATTGTGAAAAATTAGATAAGAGTCAAACAGGCGTAAATAAGAAAATTGGAATCAGTTTGCCATTTATGTTTTTTTTGTCACTAGTGTTTAATGAAATTATGCTTTTTCGATTATTTTCTAATTTGTCACATAGCAACGTTAATTTGATAATGGAAAATACACTACGCCACTCATTTTAACGTATAGTGTTTTTTCAAATGAAGCAGTTAAACAGTTAATATTTTTGGTAGTTGTAGTTGTTTATTTATTAACTCAATTTTCTTGATGAGCTTTGACGACACGTCATTTACTTTTAAATCGTGTCTTAATGTAACGGATTTTATTATCTTCGTTACCAGGATAAGCCTTATTGGCGTTAAAAAAGTATTAAATAACCATATAAGTGGTCACCCTCTCAGAAGGAAAAATCGTGTATAAAATTATGGAACCCCAGTGAAGAACTCACAGACCGTCTTGTAAATTAAGCATATCTTGATTGGTTCTGATATAAAACAAAAACTCCGCTGTCACAAATTTTCCGAGTCATCGGGTTCCACAATAATTTAATTACATCAAAGTAATTAATCAGTATACAGAGCATCTCACTTAACAAACTTTGTCAAGTAATCTTTTAATAATAACTTTCATAAATTAAAAATAAAATTTAATAAATTCAGATCATTAATTTAATCCTATTTAATTCAAATTTATTATAAGTACAGCCAATAAAAGAATTTCAATGAAATAGATCATCATAAGCTTATTACTAAAGGTGCAACGCTCAAGTTAAAATAGCAAAACGTTGGACCGGATGTGTAAGGACAAGAAGCATAAGAATCCCCCAAACTTTTGCGAACGGTACGAAATTTTTGCGAGCTGTCTACCATATGTTTGGTTTTATTAAATTGGAATGCAACTTACCTACAGAACAGAGTAACGTTGCGGATAACGTTCGGTATAGAACGTTCCTTTTCAAAATAGAGGTTCGCACAGCATCATAGCGTAGTTTTATAAGGATTTTGGGCAACACCTATTACATGTCAATGAGTACAACTTTTTGTTTCACTTTTTTAATTAAGATTTCAGTGAGCTTCAATAAATTAGTTTTCTCTGTATCCTATAATATCAAACACTGATTTAATTTTTCCCAAAAGTGTAAAATTTAGACTCGTTAAATAAACATTAAATTTGCTTCTAAATCAGTTTTTCTTTTGAAGAGACTATTTTTCTTATAATCTTACATCTAGTCGTGATCACTAATCATCATTATCCCCATATAATGTGAATGAAACCGTAAAATAGCCGACTTGATGAATGAATTATCGATTCGTTCTTGTTCTATTATAGATAGTAGCTTTTTTATTCGTAGGCGATCATACGTGTCTAATATCTAAAATAGGACAATATGTTAGGATCTAATGTGATGTACTAATGATGTTCTTGTTAGAAGAATTTGAAAGATACTTACCTGTTTTGGTTGGAGGGAATAGGGCGTTAAAAAATTGTATGTACCTACTTGATTTAATGGAATTCCTTGGCCAATTTTAAGTTGAAAGTTCATAATAATGTTTGTCAAGAAAACTATTCATTTTTAATGGTTAAAATTGTATCGAGGCATAACCATACCTACGTTACTGGTTAAGAAAAAAAAATTAAAGAATTTTTAGCAAACTGTTGTAGCTATATAATGTTGTGACACTGTATATCGAAAGTCAAACGTTTTGTGATAAACGTATATATGGCCTGCTTAATTTAAGATCGGCCAAGTAACCACCCTTTAAAATAAGTACATCCATACCTACTGTGTGAGACACGGTTTTGAAACTAACTAAAAAAAGCAGAAAAAAGTTTGCAATATTGTCGGCTGGCTTACTATTAAATACATACATATAGAAAAATTTACACAGAATGTCGGATATGGGTGGTGCCCTTAAGGATGGATTACTCATCTCATACTTCGCTGTGGTGCTAAGATATAGGTGTTTCGTCTGATAAGAATGGGTGCAGTGGAAAGATAGCGTGTAGAATAAGGACATGGACATTTCTAGTTTCGTAGGAGTTTGTAGATGAAAGTTGATAAAAATAATTATTTCAATTGGTTGGGATAAAGGGTTCCATTTTGAATAGTACATCCAGGAAAATCCCCTTTTTTATTAACTTGCAAAATTATTGCTAAGATAGCAAAAAGGAACCCCTTCTTCTATCTGGTAAGGGTTGCAAAACTTATAAAAGCTCGAAGGAACACTTCGACATTCGGAGAGTTGTAAAAAGTATTCAAGTGTAAGGGTAACCTCTGCCCGAATAACTACTCAAAGTCTAAATCTTGCAAGCAATAAAGAGTAGGTACTGCCCCAGAACCAGTATACTTTTCTTCAATTGCGTAAGTATTCTTTACGTTAAATTATTTAATTGTTTAAAACTGTATCCTTTTCATTTTTGGTCAGAGTTGCCTATTAAGAAGGAATTGTCTCTTTGAACTTGCCGGAGTAACACCTTCCTAAAGTAAGCAAAAAGGGACAGTTTATCTTCTTATTAGAGAACAACCTAAATTCATCATTTTATAATCTTATGTCGTAAAATTGTATTTTTTCTCATTATTATAATTTGTTATCGCTTTGCTGTTTATTAAATAAATCTCTTAAAAAATGTGTTGTTAAAAATAATTTAATGAAAATCTTACTGCCTGATGAAAAAATAGTTTGGAGATTAAAAAAATGTACAGAGCGCCGCTAGCCGAAGCTTTCGTGACGTCACGTAAACTTTAACCCGCTATTTCTCAGCAATGGTTAGTCGTAGAATGACGTGGTTTAAACCTTTATTCTTAGATTTTTTTGTGCTAAAACTTTAATTTTTGGCGCACATTCCCTTTAAGAATATTAATTAAATATAGCTTGTCATAATATTTAAAAATAAACTTTCATGCGAATTTAATAAGTGATGGAATTTAATTTTTCTATTTATCTATTTACTAAATTAATAATGTTGATAACGGTGGTGGCCAATAAATAACCTTTTTCTATTCCCACATTTAAATTTGATGTTTCCTTTACACTTAAGTGGCGGGTAAAGTAGGCTATTCCAGTTAACTGTGCGGCAAAATTTTATAACAATCAGATAGGTAATTAAACTGACCAATCACAGTAGTCAATTACAGAGAAGCCATTGTTGTTTTTCAAAATTACTGACCAATCACAGTATATTATTTTTACTGAGGCTCCGCCTTCTTTTTCAAGACACTAAATTATATAATTTAAATGCATATGGTAAAATTTGTTCAATATAATAAAATTTAGACGAATTTATAATAGATTTATCAATAATGCAACCTGCTGAATGTGCATAGAAAATTAATTTCATGTAGCATCATTTATCAGTTGGTTTTCCCATAATTAGCTTAACGTTTCGATAGTCGAGAGGTAGAGCGTTTGACTATGGAACCAATGGTCGTGAGTTCGAACCCGGCAACCTGAAAACTTTTTTTTACATTTTTTAGCATAAGATCAGCATCAGATAGCGCACCATAGGGGAACGTTAAATAATAAATAATTAATAATGGAATAATTAAAACATAAATCATAACCATCTAAGCTACACAGCTCAGTTGCCATTTTAATTTAAACTATGTAGGCAAAAATAAATTAGGCACACTATGACATCAAATTTTACACCTAATATTTTTTGTTTTATCGTTTTTTCGCCTAGGTTAAGTTTAAGGTCAAGGTCAAATTTTGATGACAGAAACCTAACAAGCAAAATGCAGTTTAGTTCATAGTTTTGCCAATTAATAATTATTTACCTACCAATAATCATCACCACATAAACATAAAATAGTAAAATTGCAATTTTGCTGTGACTTTTTTAATTACAGCAGACTACCGATTATCCGAAACCCGATTATGCGAACTCCGCATTATCCGAAACAACCCATGAACCGGATTATCCGAAATAATTCTTGCTATGCCTACGCATTATCCGAAATGTCTAAGAAATTAATCAAATCGACAGACTTTAAAATTAAAACAAGTATCAATTACCTCTTTCTTGAATTTATAAATATGAATACATACTAATGTATACATACATAAGTATTAGAATTTATGATGTATGTACAAGTACATCTATTAAAGTACCTACATAGATATAGTTACTTTTCCTATAGTAAATGATTTTCCTCAATCTCCACATTACCCAAAATTTAGATTATCCGAAATCGGTCCGATCCACATTATTTCGGATGATCGGGAGTCTACTGTACTTCAAACAGCTTTATTTTATTAATATTATTATTTTTTTATAAATTTGTTAAAATATCGCATAAGCCTTTATTTTTATAGCAGTTTTGCTTACATTAGTCCCCGATTTTTTAATTGGTTATTTTCCGTCGAAAATATGTTTTTGCAGTTTTTGCAGCCTTTATTTTTATAGCAGTTTTGCTTACATTAATCCCCGGTTTTTAATTGGTTATTTTCCGACGAAAATATGTTTTTGCAGTGGTTCACCCTTCAATGTCAAAGAAAATTTTACCTTGTTTGGTTGCGTTTGCATGAACCTCCTCCCTTCCTACCCCCATTAGCAGTGCCCTAGGACACTGTCAACGCTAATTTCTACTTTGAGTTTATGTACTTCCTTGGATCCCGTGTCGGAAATACACTCACCCACAAACAAAGTGACGAAACAGAAATGTACTTCTACTTTAAGGCAACATATCTTTTAAACGGTTTGTGGTACGGTTTTAAGGTTTTAACTGTCAGTTAGAAATATTTGTTGGAAAAAATGTTATTAGTTTTTATTATTTTTATTCAAATAAACAGGATAAAAATAAAAGCATGATTTTTTGCTAATTTTTGAAACGTCCTGTAGAGTGTTATGACAAACAAAACTCAACTAACAAGAAAATATTATTTAGGATTATCATTTAGCATCGTTTTGTTTTCTGAACCATGTTTCTATCTGTTCGATAACCTGATATTCAAACCGTTTAAAAGATGTTTCGCCTTACAATAGAGATTTATTTTCGTTTCGTCAGTTTTTTTGTGGGCGAGTGTATTTCAAATATTTCACAGATCAAAGTATTTATCTATAATGTTATAATTTTAAACTATTTCTAATATGCCAATTTACTATACTCGTAGATGTCTAAGTACAAATTATAGGCACCAAAATTGTTTATTAATAGGAACAGCTAAAACGTTTTTAAACCCCCTTATTAACTTTAAAAGCTTTTATCTTAAGTTCGTGATTCGCAGTAATTTTAGTAGTTTTTACAACTTTAAGGGTGCTAAAAAGCCGAGGAAAGGTGTTAGAACTGAGATGATTTGGTAATAAATAACATCTAAATTTAAGCCCTGATTGTTGGAAAATTGGCAGGCAATTATAATATTAAATTCTGGTTTATTTTATTATTGGGTACCTAAATGGCAAATTACTTCAAATTCCTGTTAAATCGTAAAATATTGGCGAAAAATGCATTGACTGAAAGACCCAGTAACAAAACAGATACCTAAAGCTGTTAGAGTCTATTTCAAAAAGGCGTAGAGTAATAAAATGGGAAATTCCGTCCAGTTCGGCTCAATTTCGGTGTCGGCCATAGGCGCCGGTAAATTTTGTGAATTAAATTATTTATGATAACTAACCAAAAATTTTATAAAATTAGGTTAACGGGTATCAAGATAAAAGAGTATTGTTTGTAATAATAAAATTTTAAGTAGTTGCGTAAGAGGATTAGGAAAGGTATATTTTCTGGCCTAAAGTAACCTCCTAATGGATCGGACCGTCGACCCGTTAATTATAACGTCAAGAGGAAATGAGTTCCTCAGATGACGAATAATATTATGATTTTTTATAATAATTCAGTATAATGTATTTTTTGTATTTTGTATTTTTTTAAAATGTTTAATAAAAAATAAGCGTACCTTATACTATACGGGGTGACAATTTGAAAACGAACAGCATTTAATATTGCCAAAATAATTACATTTTTTGAAAAAAAAAATTATGTATGTATTATATGTAGAATTTTATAAGGAACACAAAAATGGCAAAATAAATAGGGGTTACCATTTAAAATTTTAGGGGTAGGTGCCCTGGGGGTTCAAAGTAACACGACAACAAATGTCTTAAAAAATGTCCCCCTCGATATATAAATTGACGTGTTTCGCCAAATTTTCATACTATCATTGATAGAGGCAATATTAAATGCTGTTCGTTTTCAAATTAACACCCTGTATATATTATGCACGCCTTTGTCACACCAGTTTCAGTGTTTGGAAACGGACAACAGTAGGCAAAATCCATAAATTAACCCAAACCGGGGTGGTACTACCTGCACTTGATGAAAAAAAAGAATTTTGTAATGAAATCAATGCCAAATTATGAAAGTGGCTTAAATATTCGTTGGGTTACCCTATAGTCCCTTTGCATATCTAATAAGCTTTTATAACTCTACACTTTTCTGAAATAGACTATAACTTTTCCGTATTTAAAACAAATAAAGTTTTTTCTTTCATTTCGTCGGATCAATCGCTCAATATCATGGCTCATCAGTAGAGTTAGTATCTGATATTTATTTTAAAATGTTAACAAGTTGATTGTAATAACTTATGTCCTTTTAATAATTTTCGATTTACGGAAAAATAGTATGTATACCTCGTAGAATAGGCCACATTCCCGGACTCCATATTGTCAGTCTCGGCTTGCGCCTCGACATACAATATTTAAGGTCGTCCGGGAATGTTCAGATTTTCCTACTAGGTATACAATGTACTATATCTTGCCTATTTTACATGTTATTAATACCTGATACCGTATAAAATTATAGAAAATGCATTAAATGATATAGAAAAGAGACAAGGCTACTTCCAGTAGGATTGTGATGGACGAACTCAAGATAATTTAAATGTTTTGGAATAAGATTAATAGGAATAATTATTAAATGTCTTTTTCATTATCTTTGTAAGCATTTTATACCTTCTAAAAATATGCAAAACAACAAAACAGACGTAATCATTCTTATACATATTATAGAAAAATAAATTACACTAATACCCGTAATTGTACTTAAAAACCCTTAATATTAATCACTTTTTCTCAGATCTTCATAAATCTACCCATATAATTTAATTAACTTATCAGTAGTGCCAATTTATAAAATAAAAATTAATTTCACATCAGTTAACAGTTACACGATATCATATTAATAAAAATCATATTAAAATTGTCCCGTTTTAATATTAAAAAGATGACGACGACGCCTGGTGTCTGCATTTTTTCGATGTTTCCTGATTTGCATATAAGCCTTCGTTTTAGGTGCAATTTCGGCCGTATCATGGCATTAAAACTGGACCAATACAATTAGGTTATTAAAGGAGATTTGCTCTCTTATACATAGTTATATTCAGGGTCGTCGAAAATTTAGGAAGAAAGGGTTACAACTTAATTAAGAACCTTAAAAATGTTATAGTATTAATTGAATTGACTGTATTGGCGCTGCAAGGAGGGCAGGTGACCCGAAATAACTTGTTAAATATTATAATATTTTCTGTTTTCGGCCCACTATCCTTTTATTTGCCAGTTTAAAGCTTCGAAACATCAGGAAACTAAAATTTTGATATTTTGTTTTTTTTAATTTATCTGAATTATTTTAACCGCTACAAAAAAAAACAAGTACGAGTTTATGAAAGCAACTTTTTACCTTTATAATACCATGTTTTGAAAATTTGGATACAGCGTTTTATTTTAATGGAACTGTTATCAACTTTAGTTTTTTAAATACGAAACTGCATATTTTATTTTAATTTTTGAAATTTCTTTAAATCCTTAATTCAACCATGTATCACACTTAATAATTTTTAGACGTTTTGATATTATCTTTGCATCATCAGGAATTTGATAATTATTTTTAAATAAATACGGTCCTAGCATTTATTTAAGATATATTTGCCTACAGCAGGATATAAGTAATATATTATGTAGAAAAGAAATTTAAAGAGAAAAGACCAGCAACAACAAAAAGTAAAAAACTTCTTTATATTAGGTGTTCAAACAAGTGTCTTTCCTCTCGAATGCATTTTTGAGGAAGCCTCCGCAATCTAAATATCGCCAGTTGAACATAAAAAGGTGACTACTCACTACATCTGTCAACATAATTAAGCCAAACAATCAAGTATAATGTGTTCGTCATAGCCGTCATTGGTTTGTTTAGCTTTGTTATAGTTTATAGTAAATAATCTTAAATTTGAGATTTTTGTCAGTGTTGCTTGTGTCAAAAAAATATACTGTTCAACTCGAGTGGATTGTCCATATCACACTCGGAAGTTTTGAAATTTACTTATTACTTTACTTATGAAATATTAACACTATATCCACTCTTGTTGTAGAAATGATAATTAGAGAATCCAAACCACGTAATTTAATATAACGGTTGGAGGATGTAGGTTAAAAGGTTACTCTATTACTGTAATTTGTGGGTTATGTTTTTTTCACAGAAAACAAAACGTGTAGAACCTAAGAACCCTAATAAACTTTCAAGTGATAATAAGCCGCGTTTTGCGGTATATCGAACTAAGAAGAATGAAAAAGTAATAAACATCTTGATATCCTTGGGTATACAGGGTGTCCCGAAATTAGGTGACAATATTTTAAAGGGATAAAGTACATCCCAAAATAGGACTAAAATCCTCTATTAATATACCTTCAAAAACGCTTCGTTATGGGGCTAGAGCCCCCCGAATGGAAGCTATGATAAGCGTTTTTTTCACAATATCTCAGAAACTGATTGAAGTATCAAAACAAAATTTGATACATGTTTTACCCATGACAAGACGCAATAAACGGTTTGTTTAGTTTAGGTGTATTTCTTCCAGTGGCGTCCCACTGGGTAGGTAGTGAGGAGGATATTGCCCTAACTTTTTTATTTGTCGGATTTTTTAACGCCAGGTGCAATTTTCAAAAGCACTAAAGTCTTCTATTAAAAAAAGATACTCTTGCTTTATTTTGGTAGGATTTACCATTTTTCAGTAAAATCGATTTAAAAATTTTCGGTTTTTTACAAGCCGTTTAAAAGGCTAAGGTGTTTTTTGCATATCTCAGCAAACACTTGATATTAAAACATGAAATTTATTAGAAGTTCTACTAGCGACAAGGCATATTTATTAAAGGATGTAACATTAAAATATTTTTCCAGTGGTGTCGCACGGATTGGAGCCTAAAGTAAATATTACTATTTTTTTTTATTTGAGGGCGTTTCCTTTTATACCATTTTCAAATTCTCCGTGCCTCACAAAATATAACACGCAGTTCTAGATTTTGCATCCAACAAAATGGAAATCATTTCGAACATTTGCTTAAGAATTAGTTTCCCGTGTGGTTTCACAATTAAATTTGATTTGCAATTTGTTATTTTTTTTTGTTTTATTTTAAGTCTCTTATACAAATAAATATTTAAAAAACAAGGTCTAAAAATCTGTTGAAAACCTTATATTTTGTCAAACTACAATAATGGAAGGTTTTATTAACAAAAAATTTAAAAATTTTAAAAAATACATTAAAAATATGGAAGCCCCTCAAATTAAAAAAAAAAATGTAATATTTACTCTAGGCTCCACCCTGTGCGACGCCACTGGAAAATATTTTAATGTTACATCCTTTAATAAATATGCCTTGTCGCTAGTAGAACTTCTAATAAATTTCATGTTTTAATATCAAGTGTTTGCTGAGATATGCAAAAAACACCTTAGCCTTTTAAACGGCTTGTAAAAAACCGAAAATTTTTAAATCGATTTTACTCAAAAATGGTGAATCCTACAGAAATGAAGCAAGAGTATCTTTTTTCAATAGAAGACTTTAGTGCTTTTAAAAATTGCACCTGGCGTTAAAAAATCCGACAAATAAAAAAGTTAGGGCAATATTATTATTATTGTGTCTTGTCATGGGTAAAACATGTATCAAATTTTGTTTTGATACTTCATCAGTTCCTGAGATATTGTGAAAAAACCGCTTATCATAGCTTCCGTTCGGGGGGCTCTAGCCCCATAACGAAGGGTTTTTTAAGGTATATTAATAGAGGATTTTAGTCCTATTTTTGGATGTACTTTATCCCCTTAAAACAGGGGTTCCCAAACTGGGGGGCGGGCCCCCTGAGGGGGGGGGGGCGCTAAGCAGCATTAGAGGTGGCACGAGAGCTTTGAAAAACTGCAAAATTAATACAACTTGTATCTGTATAATGGAGGGGGAGGAAGGCGCGACCATTTTTTGATTCCCAAAAGGATAGAAAAAACTTTGGGAACCCCTGCCTTAAAATATTGTCACCTAATTTCGGGACACCCTGTATAAATATTTTTTATTTTACGAGTTTTCTGTAAATAATATTGAGTGGAAGTCATTTTACCAAAACAATTTCCTTAAAAAATTTAATAAGCCTTCAAATCTACAAACTAGACTTTATAAAACCAGAATAGAGCAAGTTTCCTAAGTAAAGTTGAAATACGACAAATACTTCTTTCATTTAAAAAACAATGAATTTTGGTTATTGTCAAAATACTCTCCACCGCTGGTTTTGCTCGCAATATAAAAAAATCGTATGAAAATCTCGTGGTTCGGCCTAATTAAGATTTGTGCTCACAGACGGGCAATGCGTTCATATAAGTTGTTGCTCTTTGACTTATCCCAATTATTGGGTATTAGGTGCTTATAATTTTTTAATAAAAAAAAAAGATTTAATATGTATGTACACATACGCACTATATCAACGAATCTGCTTGCATAAATCAACATCAACATGGGCTGAATATTAATATCGTGTGTGCACAGAAAATTGCATGTACTTAATTGTGTTTAAACATGTTTTAATAACAACTTGTACGTATTCGTATAAAACAATGTAAGCAGGTTGTTTGTAAAATCATTATTAAATTTTTTTTTGCCGATGTTTTTAATTTTATTTTAGGTTATTCCTTTTTCATTATTTTAATTCTTATTATTATGCATGAAATTAGGGCAAAGCATTAATATTTAAAAAAAAATACAATAATAATAAATTCTGTTAACACTTTTTTTTTCTTATAATTTTTTTCTCTTCGTTCGTTGCCAGGGCTATTTCCAAGAGGACCTATGGCTTATCATGGGTTTCGAACCACGATCCTCAGTTGTTGTAGGCGGAATGCTCAATTTACTTTCTCGTGCGATATGGACATCATAACCACTCTTTTTGTACAAACTACTATTTTCTACTCCCACATGGAAATTTGCTGTTTCCTTTACACTTAAGGGGCGGGTAAAGTTGGCTATTCCAGTTAACTGTGCGGAAATATATCATATCCATCCTAGTTAGGTTATGAAACTGATCAATCACAGTAGTCAATTACAGAGAAGCCAAATTTACATGTCGTAACTTCGTTTTCTGACAGTTGAGAGAAGTTAGGTTAACAATATGCTTCAAAAATATGCAAATCTGTCAGATGAAATTTGTTCTTTTTAAATGAAGATCAAAACATTTATCCCAGAGTCTATGTATACACAATATTTTCCCAAAGAGTACACGAAATGGTGCAAAAATAGAAGGTATAATATATTTCTACCAAATTATTATTTGTTGACCGAACTAAAGATTTGCACACAGACCCACTTTCTTATTTCAAAAATATCTTTATTTTCACTCATTTCTAGACAATTACTACAAGCTTTGCATAAAATGTACTATATACCCACCAAATGAACGTTTTCTTACTAACCTTGGTTATTTTTTCCATATAAATAATATATTATTATAATTATTTGTGCACGGGGATAGTTTCCGATATATTTTGAACGGGGATCCAACCCCAATTGATCTTAAAATTTTTATTATACGCAACAAACATAGAAAAAAACTGGTAATTCTTCCTTAAATGGTGGAACATAAAGATAACCCAATAAAACAGACGAAGTTATAAGACTTCTAAAAAAAAAATCCATTTTTAATTAAAATTTTTAAGGTTATGTTATTTCTACTTACACTATTGCCACTTTTCTTTCCACGTTAAGAGTGTTGGCAGTTTGTAAATTGGCGATTATTTTGAAAAATTTGACCATAGCGAACGTTAAAAATTCATATTAATCCACAAAATCCATTTTTAACTCTTTAAAACGAATTCTCCAACTATTTTGTTCTACTTTCGGAGTTATAATTTATACGCAAGCAGAAATAAACCCGACAAACCTTTTTTCTTCTGTGCAATTCCGTAAAATCAAAATACCTACGGTTAAGACAATAAATTTTTTTGTCTTTTATTCTGCAAAAAGCCGAATGTGAGAAAGATAGATTTATTCAAAAGTGAGTTTGTATAAATATAAGAACTTACCCAAATCGATAAATATGTTACAGTTTAATTTGGGTTTGTCATGAAAATAAATTTTTGTTCTATTGTTTCTTATTATCGTTCTCACAAGTTCATGGCCAACTTAAAAGACAAGTTATGATGCCTAATTTAAATAATTTTTTTAAATTCTTAGCATGAAGTTCGAAGGTTAAGTCGTAGAAAAAATATACAGTACAACTCGAGTGGATTGTCCATATTGCGTTCGGAAGTTTGAGCACTCCACCTACGGCGTCGTGCTCAATTTACTTTCTCGTGCGATATGGACATCATAACCACTCTTGTTGTACAAACTACTATTCCTTAAATTTCATAAATTGATAATAATTAATGGTGGTATTATTTAGTGTGCGCATAAGTAACAGAAGAAATAAATAATCAATTATAAATTCGTTTTTATCTTCTTGAAGGAAAACATTTCTCTATTATAGTACAAAAATTCTATAATTATTACTTGGCATAGCGACCTTGACAGCCCATCGGCAAGATTATGTGGGTACCCGTTGGGGTTTTTTTGCTATAGCAAGGATTGGAAAAAAACCCGGCTAGTCGACGTGTCTAAAATGCGGATAAAATTAAAATAAAAAGACAAGATGTCTACAAAAATCGTCGTACTCGTGCTACGGAGGATACGGGTGAATTGGATCCTAATCACTTCAGTAACGCATATCTTAAGTAACGTTAAATAAGAATTATTGGTGACATTTTGTCTACCAACAAAATTCCGCTAATTGAATTTTCAGGCGCTAAAATATCCGCACTGTCTGATACCTGAAACCGGATTCTCGATTCGCTGGAAATAATTATATTTACAGCTGAATATGAAAGAGGTTTTTACAAAATTGTTTGTGTAGATTCCGAGAAAATCACGTTTAAAATAGCGTTTAGATGGATTTTGTTGGTTGGCACAATGTCACTATTATCTAGTGATCATGATTCTTGGGATAGGTTAAAGTTCGTTGATATTTAACCAGAAGCAAAGTCCTAATATGACGTCTAAGATGACCAAATTAAGTGGTTAAGTAAACAAATATATAATTATTACTTTCTCATTGATGTGATTTCGAAACCAGGGACAATTTGATGTATTGGTAAGATGAAATGCATTCTTAGTTGCCAGCTCTCGTAAAAATAACAACGCTGAGCGATAAGTGATACGCTGTATAATTTGTTTTAAACTATTAAAAACGGCTTTTAACATTTTCGTAATGGTAAATTTTTTCAAAATAATATTCGCATTCTATAATTCTGTACACTTGATAAGAGAAGTATCATTACCGCCTACGAAATTGACAAAGACATGACAACAACATAAAAAGTTTTATTTTATTTTTTTCTACAAATCTAACAATTTTGTCTGTTTTATCTGGTTTTATGTAGATACCTACTTATCTTCATTTTTCACGATTTAAGGATGATTTATCAGTTAATTTTTCCATTTCTGTTGCATATAAAAAACGTTTTTAAGGTCGATTGAGGTGGAGACACCGTTGAAAATATCAGAAAATGGTAGACATATTGTGGTGGATAATTATTTACATCACAAAAAACTGACAAAGGTAAAAACTTTTTTTTTGATAAAGAATTGATACAAATTTTTAAAGGTTGTTGTATACATAGTATCTGGGATAAATGTCTTGATTCAAATAATGAATTATAATTCTGTCAGATCTACATCTTCTTGAAACAATATTCTTAACCTCACTTTTACCTTAAGTGTCTTAAAATAACGCATATAATTTTAATCGTAAATTGGGTATAATAATCTGACCACTGTGATTTGTCAGTTTTATATCCTAACCAGGATGGATATAAAATTATATGCTCTTTAAAGTGCCTCTTAATGTAAGTTTTTGACTTCTGAGCCTCCTTATCTAGCTAATTTCAACTAAACTGCTGGACAATTGCTTTCGAGCAAGAAAAATTTCGCCTAAATTTAACAGTTAATATTTTCTGAACTAGATATGATATCGACCTACGGTTTTGAATGGTTGATAGATTTATCCCTTGGGAAACAATTGTCAATGTTGGATTTGCTTTAACTGTCAGAAAATTGTATATACAGGGTGTTAAAGAAGACGATGATTTTTGCTCGAATTTTAATGGCGACAGTTAAAGAAAATCCAACTTTGACAATTATTGTTTCCTAAGGGATGAATCTATCAACCATTCAAAACCGTAGGTCGATATCATATCTGGTTCAGAAAATATTAACTGTTAAATTTTGGCGAAATTTTTCTTGCTCGAAAGCAATTGTCCAGCAGTTTATATACATTTTTTAGCTCCCCCCCCTGGAGCTGATGAGAGGCCAGCTGTAGGTACCCGAAATACGTTTACCAATTTTCGCTAAACCGTTTCTAGGGTAATAGAAATAAAATTCTGTGGAGATGACTGCAAGTTTACTGTACCTTTGAATATCATCATATCTGTATCCTATATTTTCACAGCTCCACTTTAAATCAATAGACTACTTTCATAAAATTATACCCGTTCTGTGAACTGATTGTATCCATGTGGGAGTACTGGGAGTAGAAATATTCATTAGCGTTACATATTATAGTTTCATGCGATAGGGGACCATTTATATATTGCAAATAGGTCGGCAGGTTAAACCTAGTCGCTTAAATTCCGGTAAAGTCATGCACGCGTGTTCGTTTATGGCAGATGAATAAGTGCGGAATTAAATTTTAATTAGTGGAAGACGAGAATTATGATCCTTATAATTAATTAAGTTTATTTATCTACTTTCATTTAGTATTATGAATTTTACAGTTCTGTAAATCGTTTTGTAAGGGCATCTATTACAGCACTAGTGCTGTAATAGATGCCTTTACAGCACTAGTGCTGTAATGAAAAAGAACAGTTTTTTTAAAATTTTGCTGTTAAATAAAACCACACTCTTTAGAAGAATGATTTTTAACAATTATAAAATTAATTACCAATTATTAATTAAAATATAACACTTTAACTTTGAACTTTTTGGCCTTGTAACCCTCTGAACTTGTTTTCAAAAATGCGATTAGTTGAGAAAATCTGCCTATATCTTAATTTTTCTTGACTGAAATCATAGTTCTCAACATTGAGTAGTGAGTCCATAGTGTAAATGGTTTCTGGGAGCGTTGCTTTACGGAAAAATAACCCAAAAGGATTTTTTCAGACACCTCCTTTATTTTGTTAGCTTTGCACCAATCTTCAAACTTCTGATACTCCAACTCATACCGCTTCTTGGATTTTGTCGGAACCAAACTTGAGATCGCTTCGTTTGCCGCTGCTTCTATATCAGAGGGTAAACTTCCATCAGAATCGCTCATTTTAAAAAACGCTTTTTATATTTTTGAATTTGTTTGACAAAGTTTCGACAGTAACCATGCGAAACAGTAACTATGCGAAAGGTAACATAAAAAACTTGATTAGTAAACTTAATAGCAGGTGCATTTTTACAGGTGCATTTTTGTTTTTAAAAATGCCTTTTGCCAAATATTTTTATTCATAGATGAAAGTAGATAAAATTTTGTACAATATTCTTGTTGTAAATTCATATTACTACACTCGATGTTTTATTAAACTCGGCTGACGCCTCGTTTGACAACCTTAACATCTCGTGTTGTAATATGAATCTTTACAACACTTATATCGTAAATAACTATAAATACATTGGTTGCTTTTAATAAGAACGCGGATTTATATTGTAAGATGCTGCTTACAGATGTATGAACCAATGCGGTTAAGTAGTATACTAGAAAATTGGAGAATTTTAAGATGTTCTTACCAAATTTGTTACTGCCTACTTAAGATGATGCGAATTATTTTATTTGTTTGACTCGTATGCTTTTTGATAAATAATACTCTTATTACAGACATTAGGGACAAAACTTTATATTTCTGATTTACATCTGTACAGCGTGACGGAACGCAGGTAACTCATAAGTTCCCAAAATAATATATATTTCATACTTTATATCTCTTTATTTATTTGTTTTAAAATAATATATTTAATTTTTAATGTTCCATCTTATACTTACTACAAAAAATAAAATAATACTCTTTACCTGGAAAAGTGACAAACATTTAAATAACTAGTTAAGTGGTGTTTTTAAAAAGGTTATTATTCTTGTTGAAGGAAAATTTATTCACGTTTATGCTTATTAATTACTCCAAAGTTAATTACCATTTTTATTACTCCCGTTTGTCAGTCATCTTTATGATGAGATTGAAATCTTATTATTTATACTTAATCATAACAGACATACTTAAATACGAGGGGTATGAAAATTACAAGTTTCAATTCCAATACTGTAGATTAAAAACCAAAATCGCTATGAAACATCAAACATGATCTTTTTTCTGAAAGAAGTAAAGAAAATGGCATGAAACCCGACGACGACACATCAAAATAGACCAGACCCTTTTATCACAAAAAGACGTCAAGACATATTATTTTTGATGGAGAACTATCAGTAGTGAATATCGATAGTTTTATAAAAACTATCGTTATCGTACTATCGATAGTTTTGATTTTACTATCGATAGTAAGGTAGTACTCAGTTGGTAAAGATTTTGAGGAACAGGAATAGTAATTTTAGGGCAATGAATAGATACTTTGACGGCGGCGGCCGTTTTTTTAGATATCACTGTTAATGGAAGAGCAAACATTTTTTTCTCAGAGAAAATAATTTTTTTCTTCTAAAAACGCATTTTTTGGGACTATCGATAGTTTTTCGCTTTTCCTATCGATATATTGAACCCTTCCTACTATGGATAGTTTGCCGCCACTACATAATATATAAACGATCCCTAGGTGCCTTACAAGTTCCAGAATGAAAAAGTTTAGAGATGTGCAAAATCGTTAAATAACAATAATAATTGCTACTGCTATTGTTATTTAAAAATAATAGGTTACTTTTATCGAGTTTATTTTAAAATTTTCTGTCGCTTAGTTTGTAAACTGTTATAACTGTAATAATACATTAACCGTTAACCCTTAACCGCTACCCTAGATAGCGTTCAAGTCAAAATGAGCAAGCATCGCTATGTCTTGCCTTGCGACAAATAAAACACTTCACATAAACGGGACAACAAGTATCATGATGATGATGATATGATGACAGCACACTTGTCTCATCTTTTACCTTGACTCCCCAAACATCCGCTGCCGACGCACATCTTCGCAGGCAGCATGAAGTTTTGCGCCTCAACAATGACCTGGAAGAAATTTTGGCTTGGGGTGACAGTAACCAAGTCGAATTTAATGCTAAGAAAACCCAGGCAGCAGTCTTCTCCAAAAAGGTTAACATTGCAGAACCGGATATAGTCATGGCAGGACACGCAATTCCCCTGGCACCGTCTATTAATTTGCTAGGGGTCAATCTGGGAGGTAATATGTCTTGGCATGATCACGTTGCCGCAATTGCCAAGACAGCTGCACAGAAACTTGGTGTACTTTTCCGCACCAAAAGGTTGTACACACCTCATCAACTTTTGACACTCTACAAAGCCCAGATTCGACCATCATTAGAATATTGCTCTCATGTCTGGAGCTCTGCACCCAAGCACACCCTTCGGCTACTGGATTCCATTCAAAGGAGAGCCGTTCGTCTGATCGGCGACCCCGAGCTGACCAAGACCCTCGATAGCCTGGAGCATCGAAGACAGGTTGGTGGTTTGGCTCTCTACAGATATTTCCATGGCAGGTGTTCGACTGACATTGCCCACTTGATTCCACCTAGAGCAATGCAAAACAGAAATACACGGCGAACCACTGCCGCTCATCCATATGTTGTTCAGCTTAGTACTCCTCGAACTTCATTGTTCAAGAATTCTTTCATCTGGAGAACGTCATCTTTGTGGAATGATCTTCCTGAAGTCGTGTTTCCCAATGAATATAATCTTCAACGTTTCAAGACCAACGTTAATCGCTTTTTTCGCACTCGTACCGCTCCCAGAGCGCCTTAAAGGATTTTTCCTACAGTGCAGGTGTTTTATCATAAAAAAAAAATATATAATCTGTTATTGATTTCTGGAAATAACAGCTGCGACCTGTTATTAAAAAATAATAGTTATAAAATATTATCGATAAGTAACCATTAAATCAATTACTACTTAAGTGATAGTCTGGAAACTATTGGTCTTCAGACTTGAAATTATATAAAATTATAATATTTTTACGTGTGAAAAAGTTCTTTTATGAATGAATGGTCTATTTTTCTATCGGTATTGACAAAAACCGTGTCCAATTATCTTCGTTAATAAGGAAGATACTACTAAAAACATTGACAACTTCACATCCTGTACTGTTACGTTTGATCTCAAGTCGTTTTCAAACCCAAAGCTTAACGGTAGCAATCTGACGACCATGCTAATGCATTTTATATGTAAATAAAAATTTCATGCCATTCAGTTATCAATTGTAGGAGTACTATGACAGAGGATTAAACATACAAATGGGAACAAATTATCTGACATTAACATTTATAAGCTAATTGGTCGAATGGCAAACATATTTAAAGAGGCAAAAAGACCGATTAGCCAGTAAGGAGCCGCGAAGTCAGATTCCTAAAGTCATTCAGTGTATGAAGAATTATTTAAATTGTGGATTGTATTTCGAATAATGTGCCGTCTTTCTTGTCTCATTTTAATTCTGCAGATTGTTGAATGTACGAGAGATGCTACAAGCGTATGATAATTTTACTGGTAAATTTATCTTTACAGGGTGGTAAAATAATCTAGAAAATTACAAATATTACAAAAATTTTTAATATAATTTTTTTTATATAATGTATACGAAAGAAAAAAAAGAAGATAATTTGATAAAGAATAAACAATGAATAGCAAATTTACACAAATTTCGTTTTATGAAATATGCTGTGGAAGATATAGCTGAAAAACATAGTGTTACTGTGCTGCACACACCGCTATTTTATTGCGAACTAAATCCTATAGAACCTATAAAGTAAAAGGATTTGTAGCAAGACACAATACGACATTAAAAATGAAAGACGTTGAGGCACTGTTTGATCAAGCTATTAAGGAAGTGACACCAGAGAACTGGCGAAAGCAGTCCATCATGTCATTAAAGAAGAGGAGAAAATGTGGGATCTTAACCATCTGATCGATCGGACCGTCGCGTCGACCCGTGAATTATAACGTCAAGAGGGGATGACAGTTCCTCAGATGGCGATGAATATTATGATTTTTTTATAATTTAATTTCTGTATCCTTAATGTATTTTTTGTATTATGTATTTTTTTTAGAATGTTTAATAAAAAAAATAGTCTACCTAAGACTATATACATAATGCACGCCTTTGTCACACCATTTTCAGTGTCAGTGAAAGAATAACAATAGGCAACACCCATAAATTGGCCCAAACCCGAGTGGTACTACCTGCACTTGATGAAAATAAAGAATTTTGCAATAAGATCAATGGCAAATTATGAAAGTGGTTTAAATATTCGTTGGGTCACTCTGTAGTCCCTTTGCATGCCTAAAAAGCTTTTATTACGCTACAACTTTCTAAAATAGACTATAATTCGAAATCGGTAACAAAACTTTTAAAGTTCACTCCAGTACGATGGGTCAACTCCACCTCGTTCAATTCCATTACGGTTTTATTTTAAAATTTTCTTTAAAATCAAGATTAACAGATCGTGTTATTTGTGGTTAGAAGTTTCGATTTGACAACCAACTTTTCCCCTTCAACCCCGTTCACCGAAGTAACCGACTATAAACTTTGGTGGACGTTGATAGGAATCACCAGAAATCCATTACGAATTAACAGTTAAGAATTTTTAACAGGTTAAAACTTTGAGGCGAGATTTTTCAAAAAAAAATTATTTGCTACTTAGACTGTTTTGCGGGGGGTGATTACTCCTCAGACTACCTTATTAATTCCCCCCCCCCCCCCTCAAATTTGCCCCTGCCGTAAGGTGTTTATGTTTTTAAATCATTTAAGGAACAATGATGTGTCCAAAAAGTTTGAATTCCATCTCTGAGATGCGGCAAAGGACGATAACGCCACTGGATGCAAATAAAAAGGCCTACTCTAGTTATAAGAAATATATTGCAAAGTATTTAAATATTAAATTATATTCTAGGTATTTTATCTGAGTATTGTTCTATGTCAATATTACTAACAGAACAATCACAATTATCCATTTTAAACAAAAATATCGAGTTAAAATCAAGTTTTCTTGGGTACCAATTTTGCCGACATGACAAAGTAAATCCGCTATCAAGTGATAACGGATGAGGACACGTACCAAATTGTTTTGCATATTTTTTAAATAAAGCTGTATTAAATCTGCATTACAGATTAATTTACATATGTTGTATCGATGTAATTGAAGGCTTTCTTCCGCTGGTCATAAAATAATTTCAGAAAAACTTCAATATAGTTTAAAACGTACCCCATAAATAATGTTTAATAGTAACGCGATATGACAATATTTTTAAAAGGTTACAAGTATGCCTGAAAGGATATTTTAAATTGTTCAGTATAAAATCAAAATAAAATGACTTATTATCCAATTTGCAACAAACCAATTTTATTTTATGTACAGAGTATCAAAAAGTTTGGGAAATTGCAAATATAAAAAAAAACTAGTTTTGACAGTGTTACATTTGTTTTAACTTTGCTGGTCATGGCTAACTAGAAAAAAAAATTTACGTCTTTTCACGAAATATTAAATAAAAATCGAAATATTGGTAAATTTAGAACTAGGTATGACCTCACAACAATAAAAGACACTTTAAAATGTCTATCAAATAAGCCTAATAAAAAAATAGGGGATGTTTTGAGTGAATAGTTATTGTATTTTAAAGTTTTCTATATTCGGTTGTCAACAGGAGATATCCGGTATAAAATTTTTAATACTTAAAGATTTGAGACAGCTTATATATCCCTAAACTTAGGAGTTTACAAGAAATTTTCTTTAAAGGTAATTTAGTAATATCATTTTTTTTCCAAAATTTTAAGAATTTTGCATTCTGTTTGCATTAAAAAACTAAATAAGGCATCATATTTATAATTTTGTGAGGAAAAATGCTAAATTATACCTATAGGGTGTTTCATTTAAAAAAATGAATCTTGTTATTGTCCTACTTTTCTAGACCTTCCTGTATATTTAAAAATAACTTTACAATATATATTTTTGTATACCTTACAATTTTTATTCAAAAAATTTTGATAGCTTTAATAGTAGAGACTTAATATTACATTTAGATAAAAACATATTAAAAGTTTTACAAAATAGAAAAATAAACGTGGCGAATATGACTTAATGGAGCACCCTATATATTGTATTATTTTCTAATTCTCCACTAAATTCTACGCTTATTTTGTATAAAATGTTATATGTCTAAATTTAATAGTAAGAAATTGACGTTTAAAATATGTCATTTGCAGACTTTATCAGGCTGTAACATTGGAAAGGTTCCTTTTTGAGAAAAATGGACTTCACCTCCCTATTTCAGTTTTTTTTCTTTATCTAAAAGTTACAACTTCCGGTTTAACATATTGAACCGTTAAAACCGGTTTTTTGGTTTAACATGGTAAATCGGAAGTTGGTTTCCTTGGATAAAGAATAAAAAGCTAAGGGAAGGTGAAAACCATTTTTCTCTAAGATCAACCGTTCCAATGGTACAGCCTGTCAAAGTCTGATAATGCCATATTTTTAACGTCAATATCTCAGAAACTATTAAATTTAGATTATATTTTATACAAAATAAGCGTAACATTTAGTGGGAAATTAGAAAATAATATTTACAATATAAAGGGTGTTCCATTTAAAAAAAATTTAAGGATATTCGCCTCGTTTTTTTTTTTGGGCGACCTCGTTTACTCCAGCATAATTTTAAAATGTGCACCTCAATGGTCTCTATAACTTTTGTATTTCGATATTATACTAATTCTTAAGATAAAGACTAAAATGAATTTTGCTCTATCGTTGACTCACCCTGTACATATGTTTAAAAACAAATTCTCTTATTTTAAAATTTTATTTTATTTTATTTTAAAATTTATTATAAACTAAGAATAAAATAGTAGAATTTAGTGTCCGTTAAAATATATAAACAAAAGAAGCTTAGCGGCAAGCGGACAGAGTAGTGCGTCTATCTTTTGCATTAAAGTACACAGGGACTCCAAAGGTAATGGAATCCCTGGGGCACAGGTAGACAATGACAGGCTGTTTCGTTCTTGTTAGAACTCATCAGAAAGTCATAACCCGTAAGCGACCCCCAGTAAAGCGAGCCTGTTCTTTCAAGGCGTTTTTAAGAAATTAAAACGCGATGAAAACCCAGTAACGCCATCATAAGGAATCAACTCAATGCAAAAGATATAGCCATCTAACGTGAAAACGTAGAAATATAAATAAATCTAAATAAATCAAGCACGGAACGGCCACTTCACCAGTATAGGAAACATTTTTCGTTTCTCCATACATCTCCATGCTTTGTGGATTCAGATCTAGATCGCGCTGCAGTCACCCACTGGTTTGCAGCACTATTCCGTAAATGCCGTGTGTAAGTATAAGTAAAATACTGTGTACTTTAATGCAAAAGATAGACGCACTACTCTGTCCGCTTGCCGCTAAGCTTCTTTTGTTTATATATTTTAACGGACACTAAATTCTACTATTTTACTTATACTTACACACGGCATTTACGGAATAGTGCTGCAAACCAGTGGGTGACTGCAGCGCGATCTAGATCTGAATCCACAAAGCGTGGAGATGTATGGAGAAACGAAAAATGTTTCCTATACTGGTGAAGTGGCCGTTCCGTGCTTGATTTATTTAGATTTATTTATATTTCTACGTTTTCACGTTAGATGGCTATATCTTTTGCATTGAGTTGATTCCTTATGATGGCGTTACTGGGTTTTCATCGCGTTTTAATTTCTTAAAAACGCCTTGAAAGAACAGGCTCGCTTTACTGGGGGGTCGCTTACGGGTTATGACTTTCTGATGAGTTCTATAACAAGAACGAAACATCCTGTCATTGTCTACCTGTGCCCCAGGGATTCTATTACCTTTGGCGTCCCTGTGTACTTTAATCCAAAAGATAGACGCACTACTCTGTTCGCTTGCCGCTAAGCTTCTTTTGTTTATAAACTAAGAATTTTAGAGTTAAATAGGTAATTGGTTTGAATGTCAGTCAGGTCAACAAGCGTGTCAATTCTGTATACTGCTGGAAAACGTATATAAACTTTCTTATCGGTCTCAAAAGCATATTTTAAGTACGACAATGTCTTTATTTACGTCTTTACGCAGTCCATAAATAATATCAAAGGTACTAAAAAGTTTTATTAAGGTTTAATCATGTATGAGATTTAATTAACGGTGTGAATGTAATGGAACGCTCAAAAAACTACATTGTGAAAAATATCTTTAAACGATTATGAAATTTAATGGACTATTATAGCTTTTAACCGTTTTTTTGCTACGCATTATAAGCGATATCGAGTTATAAAAACAAATTTACAATTAATATTTGTTGCAATTTTACATACTTATTACATAGAGAAAAAAGCAATATTAAAAGCTATTTATAGTGCAAAATTATAATTTAATTTATAAAATGAGATCACAAATTTATTTTATTGATTGCGCTCTGAAACACAAGTTTAGTACACCTAGTGCGTAGCTAAGACAGGTATACACATTGATGAACCTATCCTTAGCTAGTTGCTAAGTATTAACTAAAAAAAAGAATTTAATTTAGCCATGAATTTATGACTTGGTCAAACCTGTCAAAATACTGGATGTTTGAGTTTTCTTATTGTGCTTCCTGTAAGCGTAGCATTATCATAATAAATATTATGACCAATGTATAAACAGGGATTTAAAAATCGTATTTAGTGAAATAAATTAACTTTGATAAAAGAAGCGAGCGAAAAGAGTCTGCAAGTTCCCATTTTACTCTTTTATTTTTTGGATTCAAGTAATATTTGTGGCAAGGCTTAGGTGCCTGGCAAATAAACCATGGCGATCTTTTTGCCGTCCCCCAAATCTTCCCCCAACGACTTTAACCAACTGCGCCCTCGCCAAACGTTCCTGACCTCTTTATGAATCTCCTTCTAGGCGAGGGCAGTACTTTCCTTTTTTCGAAGAAACGCCAAGCCAAAGACTTCGTGCCTCATTCTTCCCAGAGCCTCACAAGTACCCAGGAAGTACAACAGTGTCTCCTCCTCTTCCTTGACCCAGGCCATATTGGGGCTTTCTCTACGCCATTCAACGCCATATGTTTTCTCAGCCGAAAGTGCTGTGTTAAAATTCCTATAAATGGGTTGAGGGACTGCTCTTGCTATGAAAGCTTGTTTGCATTCTTTGTTACGTAGAACGTTGTGTAGCGCTTTTTTAACGCAGCCTCTATCTATCGCTTAGAAATTCTCATTGCTGGTTTCGGGCCTTGATGGAATGTCTCAGCTCCGAACTTGGCTATCTCATCTGCTCTTTCATTGCCGCTTATCCCTTGGTATCATTAGATCCAGATTCTTTTCAACAAAGCGCTAGGGTTAATCCTGATGGATTCCATTAACTAATCTATTTTCCTATGCAGAAATGACAATGGAAAATTATTCCTTTGCCTTTTCTTGTTTTTGGTCTTGGAACGACTACACGCTAATTAACTGACCATTTTCACAACCGTCCTTATCAAATTTATGACACTAACACTTAAAATGTAATCTTATCTTTCAGGTTTTAAATTTGTACGTTCTAGGTCCTACAATTTATGAAATAAACACAAAAAACCACATTTATTGACTCGTCAACAATGACTTTTGAAAGTGATATTTCAAAATAGCTACTCATAGTTATTACCTTTGTAGCCCTAGTAATATAGAAATCGTATTAAACTTCTTACTTCCAGTCTTTACTGAAAGTTAAAAGCGGACGACTAATGATTTGATAAAAACATCAACAGTCAGTAAAAGCAGTAACCCCTTTTAATTTACACGAAAAGGCTACAAAACAATTATATTATGGCCTTAAAGGCCAAAGGCGGCTCGCGGTCTTAAAATAGGGGGAGGAGCTAGGTATAGTGCGGGTACTTAAACAAACATTGACTAATTTTACACTACTGAATTAACTGAAAAATAAAAACCAAAGTTTTTAATCACACAGTAAATCACGTAAAAACAATATCTATAACCGTAAGTCTCGCGAAGCGACAAAATAAATACCTTAAGGTTAGGCGAACCAATGCTAAAACAATGGTGCATCTGACTGATCGATTTTTAAATTGCGCTTCATCATAATGCAAATTGTTATATGCTGCTTGCGTGTCTGACGTCACGTAACCATAGCGACGGTGAATATCAAAGCCATGTAACGGACGCGGTCGGCTGGGGCGCGCCAAAATGCACGAGTGTTTATAATTATTGTTCATCGGAGTTAACCGAGGCCCTATTATGCATAGCTACATTCGGATTAAATTAATATTATTAACAGACCCGAACATAATTATTTTTTTAGAGCTAAAATGGTAGCTGTATTGGTACACTAATATTTAATATCCTACTTCACCTAACGAGCCGCCATTGTTAAGGGCATGCTGCCCTCCTAGAATCCGGGCAGATTATATATCCTTTTTCTTCTAAATAATAATGTGTATGCTACATGGAGAGAAATACAACATAGAAATTATAGTCTGATATGTCTTAATATAAGCTTTCAATCGGCCGCAACGGATTTTAGTTTTTTGCTTTGAAATAGGCTGAATAAGGAGCTCAGACATTAAATAAATTTTTATTTGTTGTAAATAATATTTATTTAAAAAAGTGTTGTTTTTAAACTATAAAAGCAACTATTCCAGAGTATTTTATTTATCGATTTTTGGTAGACTAATTATGATCGAACAATGTTAAGAGTTTGTAATAAAATCTCGTTGAAAATAAGGTAATAATATCGACTGTCTGGCGACTGAACATAGGAATCGCATGTATGTTAATGAAGACACTGCTACGAATAACACGACATTTCTGTTTAAATTGCTATATCATGCCTTGTATGTCGAGCTACACATTTTAAAGTAATTTTAATTTTATATACGCTTAAGACATCGCCGTCTAAAACATAAAAGTTACTGTCGGGTCCGTTATATCTTTAAAATTTCAGTTTTATAGTTCATAATAGCCGCTCTGTTTGTCCTTTATTATTATTTAATATTGCTATAAAATAAAGTGTATCAGATCCAGGACCGTAGTCAGAAAATAGCTCTAAGAGAATTGCAATTGAAAGTGCGTTATATTTTTATTTCCTGGTTAGCATGTCTTCGGCTTTAGCATCATAAATGACAGTAGTAGTGATCGGTAGAGTAGAACATCCTGCAAGCGATGACATATTGTCTAAATTTAATTTAAACATTACTTGAAAACAGCCATGGATTATCTAAAAAAACTTTGGCAACGAATTTTCAAAACCTTTTACTTAAGTTAAGTACTGGTCTAAACAAAACTTTTTATAGCTTATCGACTGGTCTAAAAACTATATTATGATATTTTTTGAGCATTTCTACTATTACTTTCCTGTGATACAACGTTAGAAAGAAAATGAAGAATTGGGTTTGTTATTTGAGAAAATCGAGAAATTCTAATTTATTTTTTTTTAAAAGCAGATGGCAAACAAACTAGCCCTAATGGATTTATCAAAGTTATAAATATTTTAGGAAACAAAGGAAAATAGATCTAAGCGGTAATTTTTAAAATAAATAACAATGTTAATTATGCCATTCAAATAAGATTTTTTAACAGAATTTTAGGCGTCGAACCTCAACGCGAGTAGCTAATTGCCATTTAAATTTTTTATGTTGACTTCTCATATTCCCGTATTCATAGTTTTTCCTTGAGGAAGCCCCGACACTTTCAAATGTCAAAACGGATTTTATAGATAAAAATTAGTCTTTAAGGATTCCTTTAGAAACTGTCAATATTGAGGAAGCTCCTGACGTACCTTAGGCTTCCTCAAAAAAAAAGGTTAGGAAACAAAATAAAAAGGTTAGAAGACGATTTTAAAAATAGTTGATTAAAAGTTGAAATTTGATTTTTGGTGAAGGTGTATCATTAGTTACGAGACAAAATGACGTTATGATGCTTTCCCTGTGGAACACTTGAGATTTTCCTTGAGATGTTTCTTGAGATTTTCCTTAAGTAAAATCTCAAGGTGTTTCTTAAAGAACGACTATAAATACGGGCATAACAAAGGTTTAAAGATTTAGAGAGTTAAAAGAAAAGAGTTAAAAATAATTTTATATTATAACTCGCTTACAATTTTATATTAACATTTTTCATGTATTTGAAATTGTAACGGAGCTATTATACTCATAGTATAAGAAAGCTTATTGTGCCAAATATCGAGAAAACAATAATACCACCCTGTATATTATTTTAATTTCTTTATTTAGGTATTATATTTCCAGATATGGGAATATCGCTTTCACTTAATTAATTAAATTAAAATCAAAATGAAGCTTTAAAAAGTGACAATTTTAAAGGAATTAAATACTGATTGACATATGGAATAAATTATTGAGCTTATTATGTTTTTGGTGGTGCCGTCGATTTGCGACAGCTGTCAAGTTAGCTTGACCATCGTTAATCAAAATAAAGAATGAGAAATTATTGTTTTTAGGTGTGAACTCTGTGAATAAAACAAATTTTTCGATACAAGTTATTTGGCTTCATTTTTTACTTTTTATTTTATTTTTTTAATTTCAAAGTATTTATACATTTTGGTTTATGTTGCTTGTCTTAGAATTTTCAGTAATGTCGATTATACCTTGGTCGGTTTCTACAACCACAAAAAAAAACAAGACGCGTCCACATTTCCTGTTATTGTGTCTTTATTACTTACTTATTTTTATAAGTTTGTTTGAGGGCTGGTATGCTTTAGAAGTATTCAACATGGACACTAGTTGTCGCTACGTGCTACATTCTTCTGACGGTTTACACCTTTTGCATTTTATATAGTACATTACTTTTTTATCAATTTCTTGAGCCATGATATTATGTCGGATATGGATTGGTATCCTTATGGATGAATTACTTATCTAATACTTGGCTGTGGTGTTAAGACTCTTAATGGGTGTTAAGTTTGATAAAAATAGGTGTAGTGAAAAGATACAGATATAGTGCATAGAACAGAGACAAGGACATTTCTAGTTTCATAGGAGGAGTCAGTAGACAATTGTTTATTAAAACAAATGTTGGTTGAAGAATGTGTTCCATTTTGAATTAATAGTATATTCAAGAATCTTCTCTCTTATCAAGGATTGCTAATAATACATGACACAGCAAAAGGGAACCCCTTCTCTACTTTGATAGGAGTTACAAAACACTATAAAAACTCAAAGGAACCCTTATTCAGTGGATTTATTTAAGTATTGAAGTGTAAGGGTAACCTTTGCCCGTTTGGTAGTCTTTCGTAATGATGTAAAACATAATGACAGAACCAAAACAGTTTTCATCCAATGAGTAAGTGGACTTTGTAATATTTATTTATGTATTAAAATATTTATTTCTCGTTTGGCCCGAGTTGACTTTAAAGTGGAGATTGTTTCTCTTGTACTTACTTGAAATAGTATCGTATGTAAGTTTTAAGGGAACAACGCTTCTTTTAGAATTTACTGATTTGATAACTTTATTTTTATTTCTTAAGACTTATACGTTGTTCACTATATTGTAATCGTAAATTGCATCACTTTAATAAAACTATCAAAATTCTTTGGTATTTTAGTAAATAAATAGCGCACAACAAATTACATAAATTAAAATCTATACTTTCAAGTCGTTTACCTTTTTGTTGCCCTACATTATGGTAAAATACGTGTTAGGATGGATTTAAAAAAGAATTTCTCTAAATAAAATTTTTGTTGTCGTGTATATAGGAAAACATCCTCAAACTATACTCCTGACACACAGTTCTTAGAAAATAATGTATCAATATGTTTTTATATTAAACAAAATTATATAAAATTCTTACAGCTAGTAATGTAAAACTAAATCGTCCATGTTTTGAAAAATCTGCAAGTTTATATGAAACCCTTTTTTTGCCTTTGGCGTCCCCTAGATACCTTAGTTTTAATAAAACTGTCTTACGCTGCAAGTATTTGTGCTACAATTGTTTCACCAGAAAGGTTGGTACTTTTTAGGATTTCTGATCAGTACAAACAAAAAAATTTAAAAATTATGTCATTGTTCCATCGAAAAAGCGATAAATAAAATCTGCACATTTTTTTTTTTCATTATTGGTCATCTACTTAGTCCTTCTTGTTGTAAGCTAATTTGTGAAAATGAGTCACGTTTTTTACTCAATTTACAGGTTAAACCATTGTTTTTACCGATCTTTTACCGTTTTGACTAAAAGCTATCACGTATTGTGAAATATTATGCGTAAATTGTATCAAATATTTCGAAAATATCCATCAAGGTGAAAATTTATTATGGCCTAAGGCAAAGATCATTATAAACTACTTAGGAACTCTTTAGCAAACGCCTTAAGCTATTTTTCCTAAAGAAAAATAACTAACTATAGTATTTATATCTCGTTTTGGAGTTAATAAGGTTATACAGGGTGTTAAACTTAAAATTTTGATATTGCTTTCTTGCAAAATGCTTGGAAATACTGAAACAATGACTCTATAGCACTGAGCAATGATAGAAACAAGATACATGCACGTAATATTACCCTTTAGTTACAAGAACGCTACATAAATAAAGTAAGATATGGCTGCCTGGCATAGACTTTTCTATAGATAGAACAATATGAGATTAGGGTCATTACCGCAAAAAAGATAAATAGAGTTTTACAATTAAAATGATTTTTAAACCTTTCGAAAAAATATATACAAAGATAGAACTTTCGATGGTAAACATCAATTCCCCTGTTTATAAAGTTTCCTTCTTTCTTCTCTTCATCCATTAATTTCACAATTGTTTTACATAATTTTTGTTAAATTCCGGTCAGAACTCAATTCTTTATTAAAAAAATTCAGCTGCTTGACAGCACATTCGCATTTTTTTAACTTAGTATACTTAGGCCAAAGAGATGACGTGTTGCAAAACAAAAAGTGTGTGGATAACGGTGACAGTAACCACCACCATTATGATAAAATAGGTTCGGAAATTCGGACTCTACAGATATTGGAGTCAGAGAAATATTTTTATTAAAAATAATTATCAATTTTTTTTTACTGTACTTACAATGAAATAATAAAAAAAATTTTTAGACTTTTCTTTGGCTTATATTGTTTTCTCCGATTTTTTTTTGCACAAAAATAACGTTCCCTTATCCTTGTAGACACCTTTTAATTGACAAAAAAAATATCCAGCAATTGTTTTTCCGAAATCTGTGTGTTTATTGGTTCTTGAGATAAAGTCAGCGTTATCGCTTATTTGAACACCCGGTACATACAAATAGAATTTATATTTCACACTCGTTTTATAATGTTATTCATACCTAATAAGAGAAGTGCGAGGTACCCTTTAATAAAGTATGAGTAAATATAAGGTTAAGTGTAAATTTCGTAATTTTTTTTCACCAAGGTGTGAATATTTGCTCTATAATTACTAAGGGCGGCGTTTGGTAGCTTTTTAATGAAATTTTATATAATTAATAAAACCAAGTAACTGGTTTACACGTTGTTTTTCTTAACAGTGATAATTTGTTATGTAAATTTCGTCGGAATATCTTGTGTTTCAATATTTGTGTGATCTTATTATATCAGCTGGTAATTACTTCAGCGCAAGTTTTTCGATAATTTTATACATTATCGTCGGTCCAAATTATAACCTATGTTATGATGGAACATCGGAGTCTTGCATGATCTTTATCGTGGTCGTTTGGTAAAAATGAAAATGTTATTGGGTAAAAATTGTTTTAGTGTAATTTCTCAGTTAAAAATAATTGGTGCTAACTGCACTTTCAAGTTAAAGAAGTAAATTACAGGTTTCAAGAAATGTTTACACGGTAGGCATATTTCCGTTTCCTATGAGGTTACGACTAGGGAGGGGTAAAATATTCCATTAATCAATTATTACATTTGTTTAAATCGATTAATCGCGATTTTTTCGATTATTCGATGGTTTTAATTACTATTCGATTGTTCGATTATTCGATAACACCATTTTTCTAAATTCAATTTATTAAGTGGTTAAATTAATAGATTATTAATCGATTGGTCGATAAAACAATTTTTTTAAATCGATTAGTCCCATTTTTTTAAGTTTCGATTTTTTAATTAGTTGGGTGTTTGGAATAATCGATTATTAATCAATTGGCCTGATTATTTAATAATCATATTTTTAAAGTCGATAAAACAATTATTTAAATTTGTTCAATAAGTTGATTAATAATTGATAGGTCGATTATTAATTAATTTATTAATTGCGTTTTTTCAATAAATCGATTTTTTCGATAAATCTATTTTATTAATTATTATTCGATTATTCGATAATACAATTTTTTTAAAGCGATTGATCAGTTATTTATCTTTTTTCAATTAATGGTTTATTAATCGATTGGTCAATTATTCGATTATATCATTTTTAAGATCGAATAATAGCGGTTTTTTCGATTAATTTATTATTTTAATTAATCGAATATTATCTGATTGACCGATTATTCGATACGATACGATTTTTTTTAATCGATGAGTCAGTCAATCCTATTAATTAATCGACTATCGAGTCAATTATTGGATTATACCATTTTTTAAATCGAGTAATAGCGATTTTTT
Organism: Polydrusus cervinus; assembly: GCA_935413205.1. Classification (NCBI taxonomy): domain Eukaryota; kingdom Metazoa; phylum Arthropoda; class Insecta; order Coleoptera; family Curculionidae; genus Polydrusus; species Polydrusus cervinus. Next base: position 17,429,940 of record OW284514.1, on the reverse strand, counting down.
GAATAATCGATTGGTCGATTATTTGGAAATACAATTTTTTTTAAATCGATTATTCAATTATTTCAATAATCGAATATAACATTTTTTTATACATAAAACCCAATCACCGTTACCTTACTAAACGAGTGCGTTATTGTAAAAGCTGTATTTATTTTATTCAGGAAAGAAAGAATATTTAGCTCCCAATAAAAAATTTAGCTATTTTTGTCAGTTATTGTGACGGAACACCACCATGACCCCTCCCCCCCCCCCCCCCCACGTGCCACGTCCGTAATGCCTGTCCTTAAAAATAACCATAATAACCGATATAACAAAAAGCAATTAAAACGCTAAAATAAAATTGAAAAAAATTTCGAAATCAATTACAGTCAGGTCGCTTACTTGGAATCATTCTGTATATTTATTAATCTAAAGGTACCTAATTCCCATTTATATAATATTAAAATATTAACCCTGAAAATTTGTCAACTGTCACCAAAAACAAAATAAGATGTTATCTCGGAATCAACATGACAAATCTCTACAACTTAATCAGTGAACCGTAACCGAATATTCTACAAATCTGTTAAAGTTAACACCTCTCTTCAACCCCATATTAATCATTTTTGTGTATCTTAAAAACAATCGCGGTGTAACACTGTTTCCTTAAACAGTTCTTTTGTCTCTATCCATCTTATTTTTCTATCATCTTTTGGATAGATAAAAATAATTTACTGAATTAATTAAATATTTTTTAAACCGATTTGTCGTCTAATGATGAGAAAAACTAGCATCTAGATTATATTTTCAATCTAATAACGAGAATCTGTAATCTAATATTTTCTATTCGAAAATAAACTGCTCCTAAAATTGAAAATGAAATAGACATAGTAATAGAATTGAAATAGTTTATTTTATTGGGTGCAACTGAACGTGCGTTTAAGGAAGCTGCCACCGCACATCAGAACCCAGTTTGTCCAATGACTTCCGACGTCATTGTTTTTTTTTTGTTGTCATTTTAACTTATATTTTTTTTTCATTTATGTGCCTTATATTTATTTATTCATAAAAATAGTTCTTTTAGGAGCTTTTATTATCGTTCTCTTGTGTTTTCGGTCAGTAGTTTATGATACGTATTTATTTATTATATAAAGTTCTAACTTTTAATGGTATGCCGAGAGAAACATTACGGCGGTGGCTAAAATCCTCTAAATGAAGATAACATTGGTTTTCTTTGGTAGACTTAAGTTTTTAATTCAAAACTTTCAACAACTTTTAAAAACCCGTATATCGGGATATTAGGCCCATCTATTATATTATTTATGAAATTTGGACTTTGTTTTCACCATATTTTATTGATTTGATTTGTACAAGTCACTGAGAATACTATAAGTAACTGTAATGACACCACGCACAAATAAACGCATTACTTCACCCATCCTAGTTTAGCTTCAACGCACCTAGCTAGTATAAATAGAGCTGTAGGTACTGTGCTTATTTAGTATTTATCTGAAGATGACTGAAGGTACTTACCAGTTGAAACGTTGTGATTTAAAAACAACTAGAGACAATGTAAGTTCAAAAATTATCTATCAATCAATCTATCATTGTCTCAGGACTTTAAACAGACATTATTCCAATCGTATCGAATTTCATTTCTCTAAATGGAATAGTGAAACAGCAATAATCAACAAGTCAAAAAATTACCCCTTAAGTTCTTTGAGCAGTGTATTAGCCCAGACATAAATTAAGTAATTAGGATGATCACTAAGACAATAGATGAGTTACCCTGTATACAAGTATACGTCATATGAAACAAGAGACATTTAATTAAAATGATAAATCTAATAATTATGTATCATTTTCGTCTTTATTTGTTTTCTCTATAGGTGGTCTGGCTATTAATTTTTGTCTCACAAAAGTTGGTGCATTCCTTCCTGAAGTAATTAGGGTGGATATGTCTAGAGACCTTGTTATAAAAAAATTCTAGGTAATTAAATACTTTGTTTTCTATGCCAAGGGTTAAAATTTGTATAAAATCAGTACAGCTGTAGTCTAATGTAGAGGGTATATTTATTATATTTTGACAGTTTTTGTAAACAAAAAGTTTGTCTCTTAATTTAAATTAAAATCATGGTTTCTCTCTAAATATAGGCTACCTATAAATTTACCAATTTTTCTTTTTATTTCTGTTGCGTATGCGTATAATAAAAGTTTTAAGGTCGATTGAGATTGGGGTCCCTTTGAAAATATCAGAAAATGGTAGAAAATCATGGTTGAAAAATTTATTACGTATTAAGGGGGATTTCTACTGTGGTGGTCCTATTTTCATCGTTTTTTTACTTTTTTTTCTGGGGATAATAAGACAAATGCAGAAAAACAAGTTTTCAATTCTTTTTATTAAAGATAAGATGTACCAAAAAAAATTTTTCACCCCCAAAAAATGAAAAACTTGAGGGTGCTACAGGATGCTGAAGTTACCCCCTCAAAAAAAAACGTAACTTGCTGGCGGAATTCAAATACATTTTTCTATTCATTACAAAAATAAAATTGACCCAGATTATTCAATTGTAAGCATGTAGTTATAGCCCCCACTAGAATCAAGTCAAAACTCGAGTAACTGTTAAAATGGCGCGAGATTTAAATTTTTTTTTGAAATTTACCTTTTTTTTTGTATTCACAGGGCCGTTACATTTTCTGTAATATCACAAAATACTTGATTCTAGAGGAGGCTATAACCACTTGTATTCTGAGCATTTTAAGACCAAAATCATTAAATTCTGATAATTTGAACATACCGAAATACTTTCCGCCAGCGCGAAAAACAGGGTTTCGAGAAAAACAACTTTAAAGTTTCAACGGTGGCTCACAACAAAATAGTCTCACTGTCCCTTAGTCTGCGATGCCTGGCCCGTAGATTACACTCTCCTCTTCCTCGAAAAACGATAAACGAGCTGATTATTCCAGCCTCTTTGCGAGCCTGGCCTGATTGGTCGAGATGATGTCGCTGGCGACAGAACGTAGCTCTGAGAACGCGGCTTAACTCAAAAGCGGCTAGTGGTGAGAACTGACCGGCAATCATAAAATTGGATGTAACTTTTTTTTGGCGAAGATTTGGTAAAAACGTTTACACACGGTTATTCTAGAGGCTATAGAGAGTCGAAAAACGTCGAAAAAATATTTAGATTTTTTGAAAACCATCACAATAAAAATAGTTTGGAAAAAATCATATTACGCACGAATGGAAAAATGGGTGCGTAATATGATGAATGAATATAAAACTATATCCGTTCATTTAACTGGTAATGGCCATGTATCCAGTTACTTGTTAAGGAAAGGGACAATATCCATGTGTGAGTAGGAAAATATTTTTATTATGATCAAAAAATAAAACCAAAAAAGACGTTGTGTTAATGATTTTGGATGGTAATCAATGACCGATTTTGGATTTAAGTTTTTTTTTTTTTGTTTAAAATACTCTTCTATTTAATATTTTATAATTTAACCTGTATTTTATCTATAAATTTTTGTTATTTTAGCAATATAATTTTGAAATTATTCATTTCAACGGTCAATGTTTCTTGATTTAATTTTAGTCACATTCTGCAGGTGAGAATCACAAATTTATAAAAAATCATCAAGGTTTTGGTGTTTTTAGTACTTTTGCACCTTTTCAAATTTATTTGTCTGGCCTTGCAGGAATTGATATATTTTAATATTATTAGGAAATTTCGGAAACGTGCAGGGTATTTAAAAGAAGTTTTATGTTTTACTCATGGTTTTAATGTATAAAAGTTTGGTTTTTTTGAATAGATAAATAATAGTTTAAAATGTCGTATAACGCTATCATGATTGTTTTTTAAATTAGTTCCGAGAAAAGAGTAAAAAATTATTTTTTTTTTTAAATACAATTTGTTTATTCCTTTAAAAAAAAATATTCTGTACCCCTCTCATGTGATCTAAAAGTCTTTTACTACAATATAATATAGAGATTCTCGACCTCGGAAGTCCTACTGTAGCTTTAGAGGCAAACAGAACAAAAAAGTGTTGGATAGTGTTATAGTCTATTTCAGAAAAGTGTAAAATAATAAAAGCTTATTATGTATGCAAAGGGACTACAGAGTGACCCAACGAATATTGAAGCCACTTTTATAATTTGGCATTTATTTCATTGCAATATTATTTAATTTCATCAAATGCAGGTAATACCAACCGGGTTTGGGTCAATTTATGGGTATTGCCTATTATTATCCATTTACAAACACATTCCTACAAAAAATACATTACCTATATAGAAATTAAATTATAAAAAATCACAATATTCTTCGTCATCTAAGGAACTGTTAACTTGACGTTATAATTAACAGGTCGATGGTCCGATCGATCAAGTGGTCAAGACCCACATTTTCTCCTCTACTTTAATGACATGATGAACTGCTGCTCGCCAGTTCTTTGGTCTCACTTCCTTAATGGCTTGATCAAACAGTAGGTTAACGTCTTTTATTTTGAATATCGTGTTATGTCTTGCTACAAATCCTTTCACTTACGCTCATATAGGTTCTATAGAATTTAGTTCACAATGATATGGAGGTATGCGCAGCACAGTTACACTATGTTTTTCAGCTATAACTTCCACGACATGTTTCATAAAACGATGTTTGTGTAAATTTGCTATAGCTAATAATTCCTTCTTTATCAAATTATCTTCTTTTTTCTTTAATTAGTTATCATAAATAATTTAATGCACAAAATTTACCTGCACCTATGTCTAGCACCGAAATTTAGCCGAACTGGACGGAATTTACCATTTTATTACTCTACGCCTTTCTTAAAGAGACTATAATTTTGATTTTTTCGTACAATCTTACACCAATACCACATTTGGCGGTGTTCAGGTAGACACACCGAAACCCTGCAAATGTTACCAATCCTATATTAGCAGGATACTAAGGCCCCTCGAAATAAGGATTAAAGAATACAGAAACAACGTACCATTGCAGGACCCTGTATACGATATCCTAAAAAAATAATCCAATCTCGCTTGTAACCTCTTAACTTCCTTCAAGTTTGTATTAAAAGCGATTATACAAAAAATAAACAAAACTTTTACTTAAAAAATTAGCAGGTTATTATCTGTACCTAAAAAATCTAAAGAAAAACATACAAGTAGAAACTGAAAATGATTTTAAATTGAAGCTCATCAAATTATCATCACAATAAAAACAATGGCATGCTAAACTTCCATAAGATACCATCAAATTAGCTGTCTTACATCTCTGCAAATATCAAGAAGTGGCCACTTACATATCACATTAGTAAATCCAAAACTAAATTAAATTAAAGCTAAGAATAAATGAACCTTTCAACTTCAATGGTTCCCGTGCTATTTAAAAGCAGCTTCCAAGATGCACTAATTGTAGGAGACTTAGGCGCGCTGAACTAACAAAACATAAAATTAAAAAGAATTTTTTTTTGAGTATAATTTTGTTAATTTACATATAATTAGGTGGGGCTATTTAAATTGCATAAATGTTTATAAATTACAGGAAGTTATTTACAAATTTAGATATAAATGATGCATCAGTTTAAATGTTGTAAAAAGCTTATAATTTTTTTTTTGTTCATGTACACCGACCTAACATACCGACATCAGTGGCGTAGCCAGAAAATATGCTCGGTGGGGGGCTGAGGGCGTAAGTAGGACATTTTTTTTTCTGGAGAAAGGGACATTCGGGGGCCACGCCCAAAGTTCGTTTAAGATTTACCTAACTACTAACAAATTTTATCAAAATTATTAAAATTAGTTTTTGTAAATGTTTTTTATTTACTTTTTTTTTGATTTTCCTAGCTGGCTATTAAAATATTAAAAAAAGAACATTTTTTATATTTGTGAAAAATATGAATATTGGTGTCAATCCAAAATTTTAACATAAGACGTATGTATGACACTAACCAGCGTTTTTCGGGCTCGGATTTTCATGATTAAAAATAAGATAAATATCGCTCTCCACGCCAAAATTGATGATTTTTTCAGAAATCATGTATTTTAGGAGCGTAGATTTAAGAGCAGTTTTTGGTGCAAATTCTTAGGTTTTGAAATACTCCTTAAGTGCCGTTTTGTATATTCATAATAAAGCATTCTCGTTTCTTCCCGAACTATTTTTTTATTATAAATCATTACACTTCTTCAATAAAAAATGTTTCAATTAAAATGTATACTTTAATTTTTTTCTTTAAAAATAAAGACCTACCAAATTGTTTTTTTTTGTTATAAAAATATTTTATTGCATTGGGTTATATTTTTGTTGATTTAAAATAGCTCTAAAAAGGGTAAACGGATCAGACAAGTATATAATAGAAAATTCAGTAAAATATTAGGTACTCTTTTTTGTAATCTAAGCCAGGAATACATTATTTAAAAATTTAAATTAAGAGTCCAAGCGTGAGACGAAAAATTAGGTTTCAATTAGACTTTTAGACCCCTAGCTCCTAGGCTAAGGGGGGGGGGGGGCTGCCGGGCTAAATACGCCACTGATCGAGATTGTAAAATTAACACTATTTAACTGACTAATAGCATTAATGAAACATGTTATTCAAAATCAAGAACACAGAGCGCTTCCTATTATTTTTGAAACATATATTAAAACTAAAGGGCACATTGAATATCAAAAATTAAAGAACCCCGGAACCAGTAATACAAACTCAAACCCAATTTTTGGAAACTAACCCCACCGCCGCCCATTTAGAATTTGAGACGGGCGCCGGCGTGTAAGGAAACAAACGTCGTTTGATATAAAGTTGATTATTAAGTTCAAACTATTGCAAATAGACCTATTAATATGATTTAAAATTAATTACATTCTAGTTCCTACTACTTTAAATTTTTTGTAAAAATGCAAGAAAAGGATATCATTAAACTGATTTAAGTCAATCAAAATATAATAAAATTGATTTTGGAGTACCTCAAGGTTCATATCTCGGCCTTTTATTATTTTTAATCTGGATAAATGACATATTTTGATTTTGAGATGTTTTTTGCTTATTTTAAATTTGCAAAAACTAGACTAGATGGATTATTTGTATTTGAATCTTTTATTAATTAACTAAAATGTATTTGAAACCTCATTTAACTTAAATTAATGCTCGAAATGAAATTTGTTCTTTACTAACTACGTATACTTCTCATTTTTACTATATAATTTATAAAATAATAAATCGTACAAGTTATCCTTATCATCTTAATTGATATCTTAAAAATTAAATGAGTAATTTATATAGGCTTTAAATAAAATAGTATTATGCCAGTGATAACGGTATCAAAATATTAATAAGTACTGTTTTAATTGAAGATGAATATTTCCTAAATGGTATAATTTAAGAGGCAGAGAAGATGAGTTTAATTTGTTAAGTTTTAACCATTTAAGGACACACCGACCAATGCTGCAGTTTATGTAGAATGGTACCAAATTTGGTACAGTTTGGTTCCATCGTTCTCTATGATCTACACCAAAACGGAATATTATGCTATATTTGATCTACAATACTAAATTATTATTTTAGTATTGTAGATTATTAAATGTAAAACATTAATTATATAACATATTTTGTTATAAAACAAAATTTCATCAATCAATGTTAATAATAAATAGTAGAGCTAATTTAATTTAATTATTTTAGTTAAGAACGGTGTGCCTGAGGAGAAAAACGCGAGAAACCATTTTTATGTAGAATTGATCAGTCTAATTAGAAATAATATCCACATTTCAGTAGCGTACCAATTTTTTCTAAAAAATAACAGAGGACATGTTTGCAGGGACGCCACTGGTGAGAAAAAATATTTTTTTTAACTAAAACATGTGGTTTTATGTCCTTTTAGCACATGCCAAAATTGAAAATATTACCTAAAGTACTTTCGAATATAGTACAAAAACGCGTTAATAAAAATTCAACACCCTGTAACAAAAAATTTAAGCCGTTTAGGACATATGTTTATATGAACTTTTCTTTATAAAATTACTTGAGGAACCACACTCTAAAATATAAGCACATCATTAAGGAATATCCTGTATAATCAAAAAATAATTTTTACCATTTTTTACTATGGATTATTTATTATTTGTTAATTTTGAATGTGATTTTAATTTTAGTTCAAAATCAACTATACTGCGGGGGAGGGGGGCGTAACATAGATTAAAGTAACTACACTCTTTTCCATTTATATGAAAGTTTTAATAATTTTTAGGGTAAAATTCCAAAATGTAGTTATTTAAAGGATGGTAGTAAAATTTAATTAATAAAAAGGTATAAAAAACATGTTCTTATTTTATCTTATCTATCTTTATTTATCTTATTGTATCTGTCTACCCTAAGTTTTACCTGAATTTTGGAGTTTGGTACATTTTATTATTAGCTTTTGGTACATTAACAAAATCAACACTGCAGGCTTACTTGTCCTGTTCCATATTAAATTTTAATTTTAAGGCTTTTAAGTAGATTTTTCGGTGAAATTTAAGTTTACTTATTAAGGATTATTTTTAAGCAGGTGGTAATAATTTACTGTCTTCATGCTACTTTATCAATAAATCTTTTGGCTTGAGTATGAAATTAAATTTTTGATAATTTCCAATCAAGTTCTGTAAAGAGCTGCACAAAATTAGCAAATGTAACGAATGGACCGAGTGGTAGCATAAGTCTTTGATCTTAGGTTTATAAATCAATTTTAGCAATAGACTGGGTAAACCTAGACAAATCTGAGCTATTTAAATCTGTAAAGAACGTATTTTAGTTGAAATTTTGACTTGAAAAATTTTAAATAGCACCAATCGGTCTAAACAGGGCTAATTTATAGTTTGACGGGGTTAAACCTTCCCAAGCCTCCATTCCTTCTAGTTGTGCGACTTGTTGTAGAGCGCTCAAACTAAACATCTTTGTACTAAGGTAAATTTATTTAAATTGGCTCCTGTTGATCTAAGGAATATGCGTTTTTGTAAAGACGTTTTACAAACACCCACCCTGTATAAAGAAAATAATGGTCCTTCTTTCCAGTAATAAAATACATTTTCGTGAAAGCGTTTCGAAATAGACATATTTCAATATTGATTAGAATTTCGAAATGACACTCTTTTAGGCACTAGTATCTAAATGTGACAGTTTTAGGCACTAGTGCCTAAAAGTAAAAATGAAACCTTAAAATCAATGACAATTATCTATTTATTATATATTATATGTTAAATATACAATTATGTAAACTGTTGAACTGAATTCTAGAGGCATCTAGCTTCTCTTCTGTAAGAGCAATGTAATTATTAGTAGTCGGAATGGATAAACTGTTAGTACTGATAATGCTAACTTCTGCTTCTGAGTGAACTTCTTTTATTTTTGTATTTGGCGTATCTTTCTGCCCTATGATTATTTTTGCTATTTCGTTTTTCTGTTCAATGGAATTTTCTATATAACCCTCGGCAACTGAGCTTGATCGCCAACCTCCATGACTCTTTAAAAGTGTTATGTCCGCTCCAGAATCTGCCAACATTGTTGCAGAGCTGCGTCGGAAGCAATGGCCAGTGTATTCATTGGTGCAACGTGGATAGCGCAGCTTCAGCAGCTTGTTCAATTTCCAAAGACTCGTCAATATCACTCATTTGAAGTAATTTTTTTCGAAAAACTTTGCGGGAAAAAAAGCAAAACGCAACGTTCGAATTTGACAACACACTTGACATTAAATAATGCATAAACAATGCCTTAGAAACAGATAGCCTGCCTACTTTTCAAAATGATTAAAAATACTAATAATAGCTTAAATTATCAAATTCTCCGCTTTCACAAAAAATCTTGTATATAATTCGTTACAAAACGATGTCTTTTAGCCACTAGACGTGTTGTCCAACAATATTTACCTAAAAGACAGTCATTTCGCAACTTATTGTATAAATAGCTATTTCCTACGACCACCTATGAAAATGAGAAAAAGAGCACGGTTAATTTGGCTAGAAAGCGCTGTATATCAAAGGCGTGTTAAAAAAAATATTTCAACACTAGTGTTAAAATATACATACACTTTTTAATTTAAATATATTGTGCCAATTTGACAGACCACCCCAATTTATTAAAAAGAACAAATTTTAGAAAGCAGTAATTGTAAGGTGTTTAACTTATTTATCATGTATTTTTACAGTGATTCAGAATTAAATTGTGAAAATACTCGATCTGAAATTATGAAACAATGTTAATAATATACTGGAAAATCTAATACCAGAAAAAACAAATGGCGCTGAAGAAAGTGTCATGTATTTAACAACAAATCTTTATTGGTATCGAAAGCATAGAGAATAGAGCTATAGCCTACAGATCGCAAGATCACAGGTTCAAATCTTATCAGGAGTATTTGACTTTTTTTTATAAAAACATTAAATAATTTATAGAATTATTTTTAATTGAAGTCTTCAGTGTTGGGTGGATTTTTTAAATTTATGTTTAATGCATCTTTCCTTAAAAAAATTTAAAATTTTTTATTCTGGTTAATCTAGAAATCAATCCAGGATTAGTTCTTTCTATGATATATAAAATATGAAAAAATGAAAAAGTTAAACTATAAATAGAGGAAAAGCCTATTGACAAACTATGAAACCAAATATGAAGTGGAATATAATATTAAGTATGCTAATTTCAACACTAGCGTTGAAATATTTTTTTTTCCCAAATCAAAGACTTCTTTAATAATTCTTTGTGGTCGTAGGAAAAATAGTGTACATTACTCGTGTGAAAGTAATTATTCTAAAACTCGGAGAATTTTCGTACTCGAATAACGCCTCGTGCTAAATATCTCCCCGTTTGAAAAGTATCAGTTTCATCACTTGTTATGTAATATACTATTTTATGATATATAAAAAAATTCTTGTCCAATCATAATGTACCTAGATTGCGTTAAAAAAATACCCAGAAATTTGGTACATTTTAAAAGTTATACGAAAGTGAACAAAGTTTGTTTATTCCAATCAGCCTAATTCTACAATCATTAGAAAACCCCGGAAATACCAAAGAAAAAAATTAAATTGAATGGATTCAACCTTGATCTTTCTTAATGAAACTGTATTTTATCAAGGTTGGTTTCGGGGCGGTCCTTGTGTCAAAAAATCAGGAACCGGGCGTATATTCTCCAAACGACAGTGGCATGGTCCATTTCATCGGTGTTTTTGCAAAGCAAAAGGTATCAAGCAGGTGATCCAATTAACGGTACCTGTAGTTACGGATCACCTGTAAAGCAGGCTCACACGCGCTCAACATCCAAAATTCCTCTGTCGATGTCCGCCGCTTATTTTTGCCAAACTGAATTAATTTATTGACCCCCTCATAAGATATGCAAGTTTAAAAGGTCTGTGCGATGGGTATTCATATTTTATAATACCATCTGCATCATCAGGTGTCCCCTTTTTTTGTTTAAGTTAATTATTGTTTTCTTGAGTGAGATTTGAGGTCAGCTCACTGCCCCCATGAACCCTGTATTAAAGACTTAACTGTCGATACCTACAATTTATTTACAAAAAACAATCCTTACATACAGGGTGTCCCGTAACTTATGGGCCGTAGAGTAACTGGAGATACTAGACATCAAACTAAGCCGATTATGTCATATAAGTTTTTTCGGATTGTTACTCGTTCTAGAGATACAGGGTGTTGAAAGTAAAAGTTTATTCTCGAAAATAAGCCATAATTTTTAAACGGTTTAATGAATCGAATTGAAAGTTGGCAATATTATGTTTTTATGAACAAGAAATAAGAATTTGTAGAAATTTTTAAGTTTCAAACTAAAGGGCGCTAGTTGCATACACTGGGCTTCATAAATATATGATTTTTTTTCTCTCCTGTGACATTAGGAGTTTTTCAATTATAGTTTCTTAAAAAGGGCATTTTCTGAGTCAAAAATGTGTACTTGATTGATCTTAATATCTTTAACGGTTTTCGAGATATTTCCGTTTAAACATCCTAAATCATAAAAAAACATAGTAAATAATTAAATTAACAAAAAAAAACCAAAGTGACAATCCGAAAAAACTTATATGACATAATCAGCTTAGTTTGACGTCTAGTATCTCCAGTTACTCTACGGCCCATAAGTTATAGGACGACCTGTAGTATGTCAAATTAATTTTGATGACTTTAATCAAAGCCGTCTGTGATCTACGTAGACCATTTACAATTATGTTGTCACACCATTTTCAGTGTTTGTGAATGGATAACATTAGACAAAACCCATAAATTGACCCAATACCGGGTGTTACTACCTGCACTAGATGAAAATAAAGAATTTTGCAATGAAATCAATGCCAAATTATAAAAGTGGCTTCAATATTCGTTGGGTCACTCTGTAGTCCCTTTGCATACATAATAAGCTTTTATTACTCTACACTTTTCTAAAATAGACTATCCAACACTTTTTTGTTGTGTATGCCTCTAAAGCTACAGCAGGACTCCCGAGGTCGAGAATCTCTATATTATATTGTAGTAAAAGACTTTTAGGTCACATGAGGGGGGTACAGAATAATTTTCTTTTAAAGGAATAAATAAATTATATTTTTGAAGAATAAAATCTGTCAAATTATAAAAGTGGCTTAAATATTCGTTGGGTCACTCTTTAGTCCCTTTGCATACCTAATAAGCTTTTATTACTCTACACCTTCTTGAAATAGACCATAGTTTTGGTTTTTTATTTTTTGCGACTAGATACCAACCTCAAGTCAGTTTTTTTAAATGCAGACCTGGAATTTTGTAACACTAAAAATTATATAATTTATATCTACTATATGGTACACTTTATTTTTAATTTATTCAATATAACAAAATACGTATCAGTAATAATTTTATCAATAATACAACCTGCTGAATGTGCATAGAAAATGAATTTCATGTAGCATTATGATTTAGTTGGTTTTACCTTAATTTCTAACATGATCATTTGGCCGAAACGACGAACTTTGGATCCAATAATCTTGGGTTCAAGGCCGGCAGCCTGTAAACTTTTTTTGATTTTTTAGCATAAGGTTCGTAAGTTTGATCGTAAAAAAATATACTGTTCAGCTCGAGTGGATTGTCCTTATCGCACTTTTAAGCACACCGCCTACGTCGTCGTGCCCCATTTATTTCCTCGTGAGATATAGACATCATTTCCACTCTTGTTGTACAAACTACTAGGTATTCTATGTCGTCCCGCCTATTTATTGCAAATCTGTTTTCATTCATTCTGTACCAACCCGACTCCAACCGAGCGTTCTTCAATAACAATTATCACGGTAAAATCAGAATACCAGAAGCATTCATTTATTCAACAAGGTTTCCCACCGTCTATAGTGCTAGACAACATCTCGTTACTACACCAAAGTACACAGACAGAAGAAAGTGAATTAACAAAAAAAATTTTACAGTAAGCTTGTCTAGTCGGCGCAACAGACTTAGAGCACGTGTGGCTTTAGATCGAAGACAGCTGTGCTTTCTGGCGCTTCGACAAAGCCGTTTCGATACATTATTAATGTTTATTAGCCAAAAGTAAAAGTGTTTTGTTGAATCCCGCCATAGTCGTTAGATAAGTTTTTTTGAATGAGGAGCTTTTGTTCCTGATTTCCTTTGATTTTTTTTTATTTGGACTGGTGCTGAGATTTTCGTTGATTTATTATTTTTTTGACGTCTGGATGATAATTGGATGAACAATGCGTGGGTGAATCAATAAAAAATGAATATATCACAGCTATCGAGCGATGCAAGTAAGAAGAGACAAAACATGTTGTACTATTCTACTATTATAAGGCGTGTCACGAAAGTTTGAAATAATTCAAAAACTATTCTACTTATATAAATATAGCTTATATATAGTTTAAAAAAATTAAACCTGATTTTACAGGGTGATTCCTAAGTTGATACTTCTTTTTTAGCTGTGTATAGAAGTCATTAAAATAAACAACATTTTCAAATACCTTTTTTCAAAAAACTTAAAATTAGGCGAGATACAGAAATAAAAAATCTAAGTGCGGGCCTGGTCATCAAAACATAGCCAGCTATACTTTATGTTGTTTGTCTTATCTCTTATTAGTCATGCAATATACGAGTCGGTGGTCAGTTATTTGGCAATTCGCTGCGATGTGTTTTTCTGAAACAAGTCCATTTTAAATTGGTGACACGTAAAAATGGTAAAATTTGAAAACGATGAACTAGTTGACATGGTGCTAATTTACGGTGAGTATCGTCAAAGTGCGGCTGCTGCTTCAAGATAATACGCAGAACGCTTTCCCTTGCAGGCTCATCCTACACCCAGAAGTTTTCTTAATGTTATTCAAGGGGCAAGTTAGGCAGGACCGTATTTGATCCATAGTGTAATAAGTGAATTTAAGTATTTTATTTTTGAGTTTTTTGACAAAATGTATTTAAAAATGTTGTTTATTTTAATGCCTTTTATACACAGCTAAAAAAGAAGTATCAACTTAGGATTCACCTTGTATAAAGACAGTAAATATTGTGAAATTTTACCATTATATATTACAGTGCATAAACCATATTTCTCAGTTTAAAGGGGGTTAGGTCTGAGGATCTTGGACGTCAATCAATTTTGTCTCTCCTCCCTATCTACTGATTTGGACCAGGATGAGCGGGGACGGCCTCCTATTGAATCCACATAGTTCTTCGGTTTGGCTAAAGAATTTCTAATTTAAATATAATGCGTAATAACTGAAATTCAACTTAAACTCGTGGTATTTTCATTAATAATGAACTTCTCCTAAAGTTGTTCTCTTCAATTCCTTATTCCAATTTACATTGTATTGTTGTTAATTTACTTAAGATTTGTTTTTCCATTTAATGTTAAAGAATAAATCCATCAAAGTGTTCATTCTGTGAATTTTTGAGACTAATTGATTTTTTTTAAATATACATATTTTAAATAAAAAAGTTTTTTTTAACCGTTTTGCCGTTTTTAACTATTTTTTTTTTCGAGCGCCCGTCTATATGCCGGATGTACAAAGTCCTGGATTCATGGATCATTATGCTCACCATGTTTGGTTGTTACACCCTCTCAGTGATCCCAGTTCCATGTACTAGTTTGTTTAGGTCAACTGGGGAGAGGGTAGTACTTATATTCTCTGATTCCAGTTTTGGTTGTCCAAGTATTTGTTTCCCTTCGGGTCTAGTGAAACTATATGTTTTATTGTTTCCCAGACTTGTCCGCATAATCTACAGTCTTCATTATACAGTTGCAATCTGTGCAGATGATTCATGACAACCATATGTCCTGTCAGAATTCCTGTAACAGTTCTCAGCTAATTCTTATTCATATGAAGCAGCTGTTTCGTTAGTCTCGGGTCTGGATCCCCAATGTTGTTCCAGTTGATATTGTGTCCACTCCTGATTTATTGCTTTATCGCATCTCGTACTGTGCACCGAGTACCGGTTCTGTACTTATGAGTTTTTTTTTTTTTTTTATGATAAAACACCTGCACTGTAGGAAAAATCCTTTAAGGCGCTCTGGGAGCGGTGCGAGTGCGAAAAAAGCGATTAACGTTGAGTGAATTTTCTGAGCATTTAGTTGCAAGTTTATCGGCTTTTTCGTTTCCTGCAACATCTTCGTGTCCTGGTACCAACTGCAGTGTTACTTTGTTTAGTTTTTCCAGGGCCTCCAATTCTCCTTGACATTCCCATATCACTTTTGAGGTTACCTTGTTGCATATTAGTAATCCTACTTAACTGTCAGAGTATTATATGGATGCGCTTATTGAGGTAAGCCCTCCTATTGTTTTCATACGCACACTGTAATATGGCATAAATTTGTGCTTGGAACACTGTAGGAGCCTTTCTCCCAGAGGATAAAATGCGTTTTTTCCCGGTCTCTGTATTCTAGCTTTATTGCCCTCTTTAGTTTTAGAGCCGTCTGCGAACCAGATTATTGCTCCAGGAGTAGTTTCTGGTGTTTTATTTTTCCATACGTTTCCTTAATCAATTACAACCTCATATGGTATGTCATAGCGAAACCTTGGATTTATGTAGTCTGATACATACATACAAGGTTTTATCAGCTTAAATGGTACTAAAACAATGGATGATATAGGTACATCCCAATGCAAATAAACTTAAAGTACCTAACATAAAAGTCGCGAGTATGTTCCTCAGTCACCGGCAAATTTACCTCTTTCAAGAACAGCAATAAAAATGAGAAACTGTCTCACATGCAACAACTTTTTATATATCCTTATTTCCTCCGTAATTAAATTCAATAGCCAAAAATACGTTGCATATGCGGCCTGCGTATCAAGGTACACGTACCACCGTGGACTCGTGTCTTCTGACCAATCAGATCGCGCGTACAGGCAACCTGGTGTTTTGTAAAAACCACCTGCCGCCGATGAACGCTTTTACCACCATCACAATCGAAAATATACCCGAAAATTCTATGAAATTACTCTTGCGCATCGTATTTACTTGTTGTTATGAGTGTTTTTATCTCGTTTTTATAAATATATTTTAACGATAGTAGTGTTTAAAAATTTGCTAAGAGGAAGCACGCAATGGAGTTTAAGATTCTCTTGCATAATGTTTACCCCACGGAAATATAGACGTTTTTTTATTACGCAACGAAAATTCCAAATCATTTTTATACAAAATTTAAATATCAATGATGTGCTACACTAAGTAAAATTGATCGACTTGTGCCATTTTTAAAACTAATTTATATTATGCCAAAAAATAATAGAAAAATTTTAAAAATATATTTTTTTTATGTGTTGGCATAAGCTAGAGTGCAAGTAATATTTTTTGAAAATAAAGTTTTTCTGCGATCGTCACAAACTGACATCCATGGTATGATATTTAAAGGCTGTGACATCTTAATTAAATTTATTTATTTATCTACTTTCATTTAGTAATATGAATTTTACAGTTTTGTAAATCGTTTTGTTGCACTAGTGCTGTAATGGAAAAAGAACGGTTTTATAAAAATTTTGCTGTTAAATAAAACCACACTTTTTAGAAGAATGATTTATTATTAACAATTATAAAATTAATTACCAATTATTAATTAAAATATATCTTGATTTCTCTTGACTGAAATCATAGTTCTCAACATTGAGTAGTGAGTCCATAGTGTAGATGGTTTCTAGGAGCGTTGCTTTACGGAAAAATAACCCAAAAGGATTTTCTCAGACACCTCCTTTATTTTGTTAGCTTTGCACCAATCTTTAAACTTCTGATACTCCAACTCATACCGCGCCTTGGATTTTGTCGCAACTAAACTTGAGATCGCTTCGTTTGCCGCTGCTGCTATATCAGAGGGTAAACTTCCATCAGAATCAATCATTTTGAAAAACGCTTTTTATATTTTTGAATTTGTTTGACAAAGTTTCGACAGTAACCATGCGAAGCAGTAAGTATGCGAGAGGTAACATAAAAAACTTGATTAGTAAACTTAATAGCAGGTGCATTTTTACAGGTGCATTTTTATTTTAAAAACTGCCTTTTGCCAAATATTTTTATTCATAGATGAAAGTAGATAAAATTTTGTACAATATTCTTGTTGTAAATTCATATTACTACACTCGAACTTTAACATCTCGTGTTGTAATATGAATCTTTACAACACTTATATCGTAAATAACTATTATTATACTTTTTTTTTATTTTTTCAAAAAAAAAACAGCTAATTTTATTTATTTCCAAACGTCTGACACAAACTTTAGAAACACATTTACTATAATGCAAATAAGGGTGTTTCATGATGAATGGAACTTGAGACGTTTATGGACTAAGGGTGGTACGTTTTCTTCAAAAATTTGGTTTAACAGATAAACAATCATGTTCTATGGTATTAAAATATTTTCAGCAATGCGGCATTGCCGCTTCTGCCCAAAACAGGTGGCAACATCGTTTTTTTGTTTAAATAGAACACCTTTTATAATATAATGTTTTCTAATTCCCTATACAATTTCACGTATATTTTAAATAAAATGATTTATGTCTAAATTAAATTGTTTTAGATATTGACGTTCAAAATATTCCATTGACAGGCTGTAGCACTGGAACGGTTTTTTATTCTCTATCTAAAAGTTACAACTTTCTAAACTCAAAGTTAGCATTTTTGGCTAGAAAATAAAAAACTAAGATAGGGAGGTAAAAACCATTTTTTCTCTTAGTTGTCAAATTCTGGGAATGGTATATTTTAAGCGTCAATATCTCAAAAACAATTGAATTTGGACATATGACATTTTTTACAAAATATCCATGGAATTGTTTAGGGAATTAGAAAATAATATAATATATAGGGTGTTCCATTTAAAATAACAATGTTACCACCTGTCTCGGTTAGAAGCGACAACGCCGCATTGATGAAAATATTTTAAAACGATAGATTATCTCAGTAACCCATTTTTCATAAACGTGTAACGTTCCATCCACCGTGAAACACCCTGTATATAATTATAAATAAATGAAAAAATTATTTTTTAACAATACCAATTGATTATTTTTGTTGTTTCAAACTAAAGTTGCCGGAATTTTTCCTGGCCGCTTTATGTGAAAAGCTGAAGCAATAAGTGCTAAAGTTGCTCATAAGTTTTTGAAGATTACAACACACACATATTTAAAAAAGCCTCAACAGGCGCATTAAATATAAACCTTTATTTTCTTGGTTGTGGTTTTTATACAACTAATAGTGTAATATTTTTACAGTATACAGGGTGTTCATTTGAAAACTTCATACCACGGATTTATCGAAAACCACTGATTAAAAGAAAAAACGCCGCGACACGTCAAAAGATGTGCCAAAGGGGACAACTTTTTAATCAAAAACTACTTCACCCCCTTTTACCCTCTGCCCCCCGGGGTCATCCCCTTAAAAATTTTAAATGACAAGGGGTATCAAGTAATAGCTTGTTTGAAAGGTATTTCAAAGTGCTTTATTTTGACGTTTGATTTTTTAAAATCGGTCGATTCGTTTTCTAGAAAATTTTAAAAATCTTTATTTATCTTAATTTGTTCAGATAGAAAACAATACACGAAAATTTCACTTTTTATTTCAATAAGTGTTCAAAAACCAACATAAACAGCAATTCGGAATATTATACGTGGCAGCAACCAAATAACAACGAGAATTTTTTTCCGCCTTCTTTATATCAACACAGATAACATGGGCGAACTGTATTTATTCTTATACCTGTTTAGTTTTTTATAGTTGCTAAGGAAAAGAAAGAATTTAATTTGCTGTCAATTACCTTTGTGACAACCTCGGGATAGTGAAAATTATTTTATTGATTCACATTCTACTTCCAAAATGGTTTACACACTAGCCGAAAGAGTAGAAATGATTCCAATTTATACGCATCATCGAAAGCTGCCATGATCTCCCACAACATGTTTTTGAAAATGTCCGTCAGGAATTTGAATATCGCCTATATCATTATTTGGCCAATAACGGGAAACATTTTGAACACTTATTGAAATAAAAAGTGATAATTAACAAATTAAGATAAATAAAGATTTTTGTAAGTTTCTCGAAAACGAATCGACCGATTTAAAAAAATCAAACGTCAAAATAAAGCCCATTGAAAGACCTTTCAAACAAGCTATTACTTGATACCCCTTGTCATTTAAAATTTTTAAGGGAATGACCCCGGGGGGCAGAGGGTAAAAGGGGGTGAAGTAGTTTTTGGTTAAAAAGTTGTCCCCTTTGGTACATCTTTTGACGTGTCTCGACGTTTTTCCTTTTAATCAGTGGTTTTCGATAAATCCGTGGTGGGAAGTTTTCAAATGAACACCCTGTATATTGTGGTAATAAATGGCCAATGATAAATAGGGTAACTATTTTAACAGTGTATAGCGATGATGGTGCTTTAAACAAATAAGTTAGACATACGATTGCTTTTGATAAAAATTCCGCTAATGAATAGCAAGTATATTCTACAATCTTAAAGATAAAAATTATTATAATATTATGCTTTAATTAAAATAGTACCTCGGGCATAAAATAACCTCTTTAGAAACAAATTTTCTCGTGATATCTACCCACGGCTCATTAAATTATTTACTTAAACAGACGGAAAAAAGTTTAAAACGCGACACTTTTCGAAGCAAAAAATTTACATACGATCTGTTCTCACATAAATTCATCAACTAGTGAGTGGTGAAAGATACATGGAATCTGTTGGCACTATGTTTTAAAACGTTTTATTTGTGTTCGTCAAGTTGTCACCGTGAATTTTGCGTCTTCTCTCAAGTGACGTTTCAATGTAATTCGGCGGAGCTATTTCATTCAGCGATTCATCGGCCATTTGCATTTTGAGATTATCGCTTTTCTACGTGGGAGATTTTCGGCTCAACAAAAGTACACATGCAAAATAGTTAGTCTTTTTAGTCGATCGTCTTTTATTTAAATCTGCTTCTGTTGATAGACGTGTCCGCTGTATTTCTGCCAACTTTTGGGCGCATTCAAATCGGAAAGGCCTATCAGTTTGTTTCAATCTAATTTACAATAAGATGGGAGGTTTTGCTCTCTTTTAGATTGAATTATGGCTGAAAAGATAACAAATTGATATTATTTCATTGTGGTTGAATGAAATATACCTTCTGGGCTTGGCGGTCTTTGGGACTTTAGGTATCTTCTCAAAAATGTCGTATATGGTACAATAATAAATCAGTTAAATCTAGCTATATAAAGAGATATGAAAACGTAACAGTTTAAATGTAATTTGTCCAAAGAGAGTTGCACGATGCCGTAGGCGGAGTGCTCAAACTTCCGGGCGCGATATAGACTCGAGCTGTACAGTATATTTTTTCTCCACGACCATTACTGAATGCAATAATTCCAAAATCATTTTTGATAA
This sequence comes from Polydrusus cervinus, assembly GCA_935413205.1. Classification (NCBI taxonomy): domain Eukaryota; kingdom Metazoa; phylum Arthropoda; class Insecta; order Coleoptera; family Curculionidae; genus Polydrusus; species Polydrusus cervinus. Next base: position 17,409,115 of record OW284514.1, on the reverse strand, counting down.
AAGAATGTAAAAATTCTCGCTCTTGAGTTGGAATATTTATTCTAAAACACTTGCTTCTTATGCGTTTTGCGTGTATTTTCATTCCATAACAAGATACGGAATAAATATTCTGTAATTGATCTAAACGACATAGGTTGCCATGAATTTCGAAACTGTCAATGTCAGCTGACAAATTTTAGTGCAAGTCAAAATTTGAGTGAAAAATCGGATGAATCAGATATGGAACTGGATAATACTCCACCTGAAATTACAAATATTGCGAACAGTATTTTTGGTCGTGGAGAAAATATAGTCTGCTACTCGGTTAGAATTAAAATTCGATACTCGTGGTTCCTCAAGCTCGCTACGCTCGCGTTCGGAATCTTCCACTCGGATCAAATTTTCATTCCAACCTCGTTACAGAATCTACTATTATTATTAGATGACAGGAAGACGATACGAATTAACGATATTATCTAATCTAATTACATAACTGATGTGACAACAGTGTTACTGGCAGAAATGATTTACTCACAATTAAAGTTGCCCAATCAAAAATTAAGCCAAGAAGACAGAGAAAAGAAACACAAATCTTAGATACATACACTAAAGGAAACAAAACAAACCAAATTCTTTAAAAATTATAAACATTTTATATTGGGTTCTTTTAAATTGACGATAAAAATAAATAATTTTTAACCACCAGTTACCATCATTATCCTATGAAATGGATAATATAGCGACGTATCTTTTACAAACTTGTCAATTAGTGCATTATATCCATTCGATATGAGAGATCGTTACGCCGAAGGACTTAAGAGTTAAACAGCAAATTTACATTTACCATAATGTTAAGTAAAATTTACATTCCCAATTATAAATCAAGCCCGCAAGAATCTACTTAAGGAATTAACTTCAATTATTTTCCAAAATGAGTAAAGATATAAATGTCACAGAGCTAACTATACAGTTAATTAAGTAATTCAACCTAAATATAATGCAAATTAGCGGTAAAGAAAGTGTTCCTGCTCCAATTTTAACATCTTTAATATAAACTTGTTACCGTAATCTTGTTTCAAAATGTCAGTGTGAAAAATATTGGTCATGCATCATTTTTCCTTAAAAAATGCATATGTCCGATAAATGGGCTCGATTTCAATACTTCTACACTTTAAAACAAGTGCGACCCATAAATTTAACTTATCAGCTATCAATAATTACAATTTTCATACAGGGTGGTCCACGAATACGGTTTGATGATGGAGATTGTAATTTTGATGGATCATTTGAAAATTATACTGAAATCAACATTACCAGTGAATTTTAAACAAAAGTTTTGATCGCCATGACCGACTTTACCAGATCCGGTTGAAATCAGTTTTAGTAAACATCGATTTTGATAGCAGTTTCAGCTATAAGAGCAGTGAGGCTAGAAAGGCAAAACCTGTATCGTAATATCATAAGTTACCCTGACATAGCTGGCAATAAAGTTGCCGATTAGCTTAAACGGGAGCAGACAATACTGTGGATAGGCCACTTTGAATAATTAAGAAGAAGAGGGATCTTATAGCCAAGTATCTTGTATAAAACAGATGGACATAGTTAATTGTTAATATTTGATAAATAGGAAGTCACAGCCTTACTACAATATAATCGGAAAGACGAGTTAATGATTGATTTAAATGTGTTGTTTTTTTCGTGGTAGGAGGAGTTGGCGGAAGAGCCAGTATACTTGGGCCTAGGTTAGGTTAGAGTGGTAGATCTTTGGTATTCCAAACAGTCTTACGTAGTCCATTGTGATACCACTCGTGTTCCGTAGAACCCACCTTGTTGTTGTTGTCCGATGACAACCGCAGTAATATTTATCAAGTTTTTCCGACTACGCTTCAATAGCTCTGCGATTCTCTTTTTATCGAATATGGGCCACAGTAACCTGAATGTGCTACATGTTATTAACTCTGTCCATCTGTTTTGTGCAAGCTGCTTGTCCGTCTAATCAATCTCCTCTTTGACTAATCCCAGTGGTCTGTTCACCGTATTGTCTGCTAGATCATCTGGCATGCCTAAACCCTCTCTCGCGAGCGCATCGGCAACCTCATTGCCATCTATATTGGAGTGTCCAGGAACTGCGCACAGAGTAACCTGATGTTGGTTACCAAGTATGCATAGATTGTTGTAGCATCACTTTAGGAGCTCTGATTTAACGCTGCTGGAACAGATTGCTTTTATCGCTGCCTGACTATCACTGAAGATAGTAATTGTCAGGGCTACTCCTAACCCAAGATGTTCTTGCAGGATATTGACCGCCTTCTATATTGCCAGTACTTCTGTTTGAAAATTACTACAATAGTTAGGAAGTCTATACGACTTCTGTACTTGTAGACTTTCGGAAAATACCCCGGCCTTCACAACAACGTCCATTTTTGAACCGTCTGTGAAGATTGAGTGATCTGTTTTCGTGAAATACTTACTGATTTTCCACACTTCCCTACTTGGAATGAGTATAGAATATCTCCTGTAAAAGCATGTTTTTGGGACAGATTAATCAGTCTAGTCTCGTGGATTATCCTCCGGGTATATCTGCTGTGTCCGTGGTTAATTTTTTTCTAGATACTTAGGCCTAAGAGACCCATTATATCCCTTATCACCTACAGCTTAGCGTGGGATCCGAACCACGTGTATGCACTAGTTTTACCTTCTTACTTCCCCAGAGGTCCATGGCGACCCTCTCGGTCTAGATATTGGGAATTACTTGTATTCATAGCTTACCATTGGAAATATAGCTTATACATAGTGAAAAAAATCCTAATTATACAACGTAAAAATAAACTGAATATTATGAAACTTTACCATAATTTTTTACAGTCTATGATTGATTATAGAGCCGCTTTCTAACTTTGTCACGTTACATCACTAAACATAGTTTGGAACTTTTTGTATAAATAAGAGTACATAGTCTTCCTCCTGTATAATAAAATTGATCTTTAACTTTAAAGATGAATAAATATCGCGAAAAATTACATTTCAATTTAAAGATAAAAAGAAAGTTATTACTATTAATATTTTCATAATTCCTTAACCAGATCAGTTGATCTTAATTGGATCAAAATACCACAGTTCCAAATTTTAATTATGTTCAAGTTGTAATTTTTGCAGTTTCTTTATTGATTTAACGAAATTATTTTTTGCTGACTCTATAGGAATGGGCAAAGAAAGACTCGTCAAAGGAGAAAGTAATCATGAATCTATAATTTAAGCGGATCTTAACTTTCAGGATTATTTGCAGAGTCAATCAATATTAAATAAGTTTGTCAAGACATTCACCCCATCAAACATTTTAAATTACAACAACTACAAGTGACAATCTTTAAAAGATACTTTTGTTACATTTTTAAAAGTATATAACTGAAATCGATATTATTTTTCTTATTTCAGATTGATATTATTAAGTTATATTTCCTTAACATCACAATGCGATAATCCATGAATATAAGTGTTTATCACATATATATGGCCACCCCGACACTATATTTTCCCTTTAAACTCTCAATAATTATAGTGAAACTACAGCTCTTTGTATTACCATTACGGAAGCAATTTTTTATATGACAAGTTCAAGAAAACATATTGGATATCAATAACTGTTATTAATGTATTAAAAATAAGTACTCGTATTTAATGTCTTGATACAACTTTGTTAAAAGTATAGGTTTACGTTAAAAGTGAAATTTCCACAGACGCGAGTCTGCATTTATTAAAAGTTGTCGCTTCTCGTCAGGTCCCCTGACTTTAGATGCAAAATATTATTTTGTATTATAAGTTTTCAAGGGTCCATGACTCTTATTGGTTGCATAAAGGGATCAAAAATTGTTTCAGGTTATCATAAAGTACCACCAGCAATATTAAGAGCCTTTCATACCATTGTGATACGAGGCATCGTTTTCTGGCTTGACTAATTGACAATTTAATATACAGATTTTACTAAGGGGTTTACAAGATCTTCTAGTTTGGCGGTTGATACCTTATTTTTTTTCAAAAAAAAAATTGAATATTTTCTTTAAAGTTTCAATTATATAGGTCTCAACTTATATCATTCGCCATGCAGAACACAAAAATAGAAATATTACTGCTATTCATGTTAACTTTTTATTTTCCATTAAAATGACAAACGATGCCCCGATATTATCTTAAAAATCTCCTCTGACGCCGCGCCACTTAATTTTCATGATATTAATTTTTATAATATTTTGTATACAGAAAAATACATTTTATTGCCATCGCCAGACATAGGTACAATATGCGCGATGTGATGGAAATGCACTATTTGTCTTTTATCATTTAAATTACTTATTATTTTAAAGAAATTCTATGAAAGTAAATTCGAAGAAACTGTATTATCTACTTCATGAGAAAAACTCTGAAGCTGACTTAAAAAATTTGAAGCTAATTTTGATATATTGTTTCTATAGTATATTTTTAAAAGGTGTAGAGTAATAAAAGCCTATTAGGTATGCAAACGGACTAGAGAGTGACCCAACGAATATTTAAGCCACTTTAATAATTTGGCATTGGTTTCATTGCAAAATTCTTTATTTTCATCATGTGCAAGTAGTACCACCCTGGTTTGGGTCAATTTATGGGTTTTGCCTATTGTTATCTATTCACAAAACACTGAAAATTGCGTGACAAAGGCGTGCATTAGTACATTTAAAAAAATATACAAACTACAAAAAATACATTATACAGAAATTAAATTATAAAAAATCATAATATACCTCGTCATCTGAGGAACTGTCATCTCCTCTTGACGTTATAATTAACGGGTCGACGGTCCCATCGATCAGGTGGTCAATATCCCACATTTTCTCCTCTTCTTTAATGACATGATGGACTGCTTCTCACCAGTTTTCTGGTGTCACTTCCTTAATGGCTTGGTCAAACAGTAGCTTAACGTCTTTCATTTTGAATGCTGTGTTGTGTCTTGCTTGCGCCCATAGAAGTTCTATAGGATTTAGTTGGCAATAAAATGGCAGTTTGCGCAGCATGTTTTTCAGCTATATCTTCCACGGAATATTTCATAAAACGATGTTTGTCTAAATACGCTATAGCTAATAGTTCCTTTTTTATCAAATTATCTTCTTTTTTTTTTCTTTGGTTAGTTATCATAAATAATTTAATACACAAAATTTACCTGCGCCTATGGCCGACACCAAAATTGAGTCGAACTGAACAGAATTTCCCATTTTATTACTCTACCTGCACCTTTCTGAAATAGACTATATATAATATTAAATAAAAGTAAGATGTAATGTAAATTCCTGATAATGGATTACTTAATAATATAATGTACTGTAAAATACTAAGCCAGAAAGTCCCATACCTTCGTTTTATTAAATTTCGCGAAACCGACATCAACAGTTAAAATCTCGTTTAAATAACTCGAGACAAGAACTGGCCATTATTACTCCGACGTTTGTTTTTGGTTTGTTAGTTCATTATTAAGAATTTATACACTACGACGACTACTTCTTTTTAAAACACGTTGTTAGGAAGCACAAACGCCATTAGAATTTTAAGTAGGCCTCAGAGAGAATCGTACATTCATTCATAAGTGCTTGTTCATTCAAGGCATCTCTAACCTTAATGTAATAGTATATTTTTTATGAGTTATGCTGCATAATTAAACAATTTATATTGTTTTTATGATTAAAAAAAGGGGGTTTTTGAACTGCTCGTACCAAGAAAGGAGGATGTATTAGAGAAATGTATAACAAGGGAGGAAATTTTCTACCTACCACCCAGTAATACTGTAAAAGTTTTCAATTCACGTAGTTTTTGTATGACCGACAACATTTTTAAGTTATTTAGTGGGTTGTTGTTTGTTGTTGTTAATTAAATGTTTCTATTTTACCGGGTGTCCCTTTATGGATGGCCACCGGCCGTATTTCGGAAACTACTGGGCATAGAAACTCAGGGAAAGAAAATCGTATTTAAAGTGGCTAAGAGAAAATCCTGGAAATAATTTTGAAGTTTCGCAGTTTGCCGCAAGAGGGCACAACTGAAAATCAAATATTAAAAATCTAAATTTCTCCGAAAGGTATACCTTTGGTAGTACCATTAGAAAGCTTAGACAATTCTTCATCATTTTGGGTTTAACGCTCATTGGCGTACCGACCTTGTTAAGAATGGGGGAGCTATTGAAAGTGTAATCATTTATTTTGCTGTAACTTCTAAACGACTTATCCGATATTAGTAAACTTAAGCTTATTTGGAAGAGAAAAAGAAGTACTTTTAATTGCCATATCCGCTGGTATACGATAGTTCCTAAAAAAATGTTGGGAGGCACAATTTGTATTATTAATAGTTTTTTTGATTTTATAACCAAAACTTAAATCATACGGTATAACTATGACATCATAATCGGAAAGCATATTAATTTGCAAGAAAAGCTGTGAAGATCCCAGTTTAATATCTTCGTTCGTTTCAGAGTTATTGCCAAAAAAATAACTTTTACCACTTTTATTGAAGAAGTAATCGTTTTCATAGAAAAATATTTTTAAACTTTATGATTGTGCAGGTTTGTTACTCATTATTTCATGGCCCAAAAACTACTTTAGAATTACTAATATATAATTAGAAAAAAATTTATAATTTAGGTATACCTAATTCTAATATGATGTTTAAAAAATTAATCTAGATAGCTATAAAATAAAATTGGCAGGTTTCCATGAAGAAAAATAAATTGAAATAGTTGCCAACTGATTCAATTTTTATCTCCTGTCAAAGCAAAACTCTGATACCTAGGTATCTAGAAAATACGGGTAATAACCACTTTTAACCTTTTCTTATTGACCAGTTGCGGCTCCTGATAGTCGATACCTACAGGTGGGGCCAAAATATCAAGTCAAAAATCTTTAATGAGAATGGTGTTACAAATTCGATGCATTAACATTGAAATCTCGGTAACTATAATAGATAACGGTTTGGTTAAATGAAGGTAAACTTGCATAATTTAATGCTGAATTATGCGTTAAAAAGAATTCCTATGACTTCCGGAGCATTCGAAAAAGAAAATGAAATAATGAATTTTTGTTTTAATTTTCTATATGACAAAATATTGATTATTTTGAAAAACCACCAAGAGCACTTGGTTTTAAGACAATTTTTTATGCTCTTCAAATAATTTTATTTTTCAGATACGACGTTCGTTTTTTAAATGTCTACCTATATCAACTTAATTTCTTTAAATACGAACCAACATTTTTTAAAATTTTTCGAATATCTCCGCAAGTCATCGAAATTTAAATAAACGTCTTTTTAACAAATTGTTTAGGATTAAAATATGCAACTTTGCCTCTATTTAACCAACTCTCTATCTCTTATATAGTTACAGAAATAGCAATGCTAATGCATCGTATTTGTAAAACCCTGTATAAAAAATCGATGATCAATCACTTTTGTTCTTGAAGTTGCCAATATTCTTTACAAAATGTTTTTCGGCAGACAACATACCTAAAGTCTTTCATTTTATTCATTTTAAAACTGATACACCTAAACCCGGAATCAGGAATATAATCCACTGACGGATTAACCTAAACCTAACCTACAAGCACAGACCCCGCCTACAAAAATAATGTATGTTAAATTGTGAAAACTATTTAAAAGAAAAATATTTTAAAATTAATATCTCGACAGGCACACATGTTTTAAAAACAGCTGCCATCTAGCAGCTAGTAGCGGTAGCAAAGCCAAAAGCATAAGTATATAGCCTAGTAGTGCCCTAACCCGATTGGGACTCTTCACTCTCGATAAAATAAAACGTCATATGAGGATCTGGCCAGGCCAGGTCGATTTCTCTACGCGCCAGTAAGAGAGGCCGATATATTCATTGGTGTTAGCCTCTCTCTTAACAGGTTTAACATCGTGCCAAATACCAAGTTGGCCGGAGCAGCTTGGCGTCAAGGAATTTTCGCGGCGTCAACCACAAATTAGGGAGTTTTTGCATAGTTAGGTGTTAATAGATATCAACGTCTTAAATTAAAAATTATTCACATTTACAAAAAGAATGAAGCCTAGGGAGACAAAGTAATCATAATTATAAATGAGAAATAAAGAGCTTGGGTACAGGTAGATAGGGCCATGGCACTGTGGCCCTACTGTACGAGCCGCCACTGTTATTGACACCTTTTGGACCTTCCGCAACTAATTTTACTTAATATTAATGACTGAAACAAAAGAAAAAACACCGATATTGTTAATTTTTAAGTTTTACTTTGCACCTTTTCTACCTTATATATGTGATTCAGAAATGAAAAATGGTTATTTTATTACGTTTATCTCTTTCGACCTGTCTCATGCTTTTAATGTCTGATAGAAAAACCAGGTCGGAATATATTTAATGGAAGATAAATTATTTTGACAAGTTCATTTTCACAATAATTACTAAAAATTAATTTAAAGTCGGAAGGCAATTTATTTATTGTTTTTGATGATGCTACGCACGCAATGCAGCTGCACTGAAATTTAGTGAAAATATATCATATGTTGCAAAATCTTGCTGAAGTACCTTTAATATATTTTTTATTCCGCTGGTTCGTCCAAGTGCCGACTGGTCGATTCTGCGGTTTGGTTGGGTTGATTTGGTCGATTCGTACCCTAGTTTGCTAGTTATATCCACTCAGTATATACAGCTCCTTGCACTAGTTTGTATTCTAAAGTAATAACGCAACGTAAACACGGTATGGTACCTCAGTGGTAGAGCTGTCGCATTTGGCCGCAAATGACCCGGGTTCGATCCCCGGTACGGGTGTACGCTTAATAAAAAAAAGTATACCCAATATTTTAGAGGTAAAAATGCAGTATGACACTGGTTGACTCCTGAATACGACCCATTGAGGGCGGATAGTCCTGCCTTTAGGGGATTGACGGATAAATCAGTGCATACGCGTGGTTCAGATCCCACATAAAAAACTTGAGGTTTTCCGTCTGGCTGATATTACCCAGACGTTAAGCAAAAGGGATACAATAAGTCATTCGGCTGCAGTATATTGACAACAGGTCAACCCTCGTTGAACCAACCAACCACCCAAGTAATATGTGTGTGGATGGCTGTGCCGGCTTGTGAATATTGAGTATGGGAGGACGCAGATTTAGGTAGATACGCAAAATTGAGGAAATGACTAAAATGCAGGATTCATATCGAAAACATCAGCTAGGAAAATTGGCTAAGATATATGATTCACGTGTATTAATTTTTTTAAGAGCATCTGAACAATATTTCTAAATCCTTCTTCAAAGTTACCAGCTCCATGCAAAATTGAGCTGCCGCAGAGAATTCGGTACCGAGCGCATCACATGAGGACAGGATTAGTAGGTATAAAAGTAGTAAGAGGGTTACAGGCAGTGTTGTCAAACCTCCCGAATTATCGGTAGATTTACCAAATTTATTTATTTTTTCCCGATGAATTAAACATCAATCAACATCATGAAATAATATTATCTTATTTTTAACAAGCGGTAGGGTCGGCGCGCGGCCACGCGTGATTATCCCGCACAATTGAAGGGTTATACTTCCAAAACAAACATTCATAAACGATCATTATTTGATATCAAATATCAACAGAACTTCCGAATATTCGTATATACACACATTTTATTCCGAATTTTGCAGAAACCTTGACTCATAGTGCAAAAATCCAAATACTACTGATACAAATCTTTTCTTGGCTCCTAAACGTTAGAAGGCTATATCTGAGTCAATGCGCTTTATTCTGGTTGACTAAAAACATTTAGATCATAAAATATATCAATTTTTTTCCAGAATTCTTCTCAGGGACTTGATCAGGGTGACAAGACTACTAAAACAAGTTGTTTTGACTTCAAACGCCAAGCGGTGATATATCTAAGTCAATTCGCTACATTGTGATTCTTGCTTAATGTTTGGATTATTTTACAATGATATTTCGAGTTCTTCTCATTCATGGTGCCCAAACTTTTGAAGATAACTTGTTTCTTGACTCTTTAAACGTCAGAGATTTGTCTAAGTCAGGGTACTGTTTAGATCATTTCACAAAGATGTTTGTAATTGGTATTCTGCAAAATTTCTTTTCCTAGACCTTGACTTAAGGTGCCACGGCTAGTGATGACGTCCGGGCAGTTTAAACTCCAAAAGAAAAATCTGAGTCAATGAGCTTATGCTTTGAAATAGTAAACTTTCATAAGCTTAAATATAATTATATAAATTATATTACTGATGGTCTGATGTAATTCCTACCCTATTATTAAACGCTATGAATACTGCTGTAACAAAAACTTCTCTATTTGCTTTAAAATCCATATGTGTGTGTATATTCCGCTTAGGGGGAGGGAGGAAAATAACGGTTAGATAAAGGGGATATACATATATTGCATGTTGCATGTGTGTGTGTTTCAAAATTCTAGGGTATGTAACGGTTCATGTAATGTGCAGGTAGCTGTAAAGATTTGAATTCACCCCCATATTTTGCAACGTGCTTTAAAATCTGTTTTAAAATCTAGGTCAACCATCCATTTTGCTGAAGATAAAGATAAACGTATAAGATTACAAGAAATGGGTTTGTAGTATAGCAGTTTTTAAACAATGCAAAATAAAGGTACATTTATTTTATAAAATAATTTTTATTTTATGCAAAATGTCCATAAAAAATACTTCTTTTGCTTGCTAAATGCTTCTACTGCAAATCAGATCAGTTTTTATTATGACATTATGCGATACACCGATTAGACAATTTTTTTTCGGGGACTAGCCGTTGCCGAATTATTAGCGTTTAAAGAATATTATATAATTTGGGAAATTATAGATCAAGATATTCTTATAGATACTATTTCGTTATTATCATCTATTATCGCTAAACAATATTATAACATAAAATAGCATATTTGATTATCATAGAAAGGTAATCAAAATTTCAAACGATTAACAAGTCTAGACAAGGAAAAAAAACTGCAGTTAGTAAATCTAGATTAATTTGAAGTCGTCTAATCGTTTCATCGCTATATAAACATTAATAAAAAAAGATGCCCTGGAGATGCTAATAATAATAATAATACAAACTGTTTACAGATGATGTCTTAATAAACTAAAAAAGTTAATATAGTGCCATGGAGATTTTCGTGTGTAGTCACGACTCGCGATAAAAAAAATAGTGCCGTAAGGCAGTGGCTGGCTTATTTAAATTAATGGCACTGCATTAGTTCACCATTCTGACCACAAACGGACGGTTCCCACAGTTTAAATTTGCCATGTGCTGTGTCCGTTGGAACAAATTGAATGGATCCGTTTAGTTATATATGGAAAGTGTCTTAGGTTGTAGAATTGTGTAATCAATCGCATCATATTCCAGAAGTTACCGTTGCGTTATTGTATTCTGAACCATGCGGCTGTCTTCGCGCACTCGAGATAAGATAGTCGACAGGGTGGAAGATGAATCAAACGATTGAGACCTAAATTTTATTCAGACGTGACACCAAAAAAAACTCAAAGGAAACACGGTTTTGTGTTTAAAACTATGTCCACAGTTAAAGTTGCCCCTATTCTACTCAAAATACTAGATAAAATATCACTGTAGGCGCAAGGACAGATTAAATTAAACTTTAACAGCAAAAATAGATTAACAATTTTTTTGAGTAAAAAACGAGAGCTTGATGGTCCATACATAATAGTTTGACGCCTTAAATTTTCAAACCTAACATTTTTATATATAAAAAAAAACATTTTTTAAATCCCCCAGAGGAAGAAGTTGTTTGGTGAAAGGTCAGGAGACCTAGCTGGCCAATTAGTTGTTGAGTTTGAACCGACAACATGCCCATTAAATTTTCGCGTACCACAAGCGAATTGTGGGCCGGGCAACCATCCATTTAGAAGCCAATCTCCTGATTTTCATCAGCGACTTCCTTCAGTGCGGGTCCAATTTAATTTTGAAGATCTAAATATGCTGGGCCTGTAAGATTTCGATCAATAAGAAATGGTCCGATGATGCAAGGTCCAACAATTCCTGCCATAACATTAACTTTCTGAGTGTGTTGAGATCGAGTGCATACAAGACAATGTTCATTTTGTAGGCCCCAGTAATGATAATTTTGTATATTCGGCTCATTATTTAATGTAAACGTGCATTCTGAGGAGCAAATATTTTGTAAAAAACATCTGTTGTTACTAGCTTGCTACTTTATATTTTAAAACAAAAAAGTAATCTTTGCTTTTCATCCCTTTCTAGCAGTTGTTGATGGTTTTAATACGTATATGAATGATATTGTCACGAAAGGGGGACAATAATATTTCATAAATCAATATATTTTCCATTTTAATCATTATTCGCGTTTAACACAGGCCATTCAACGCAACATGAAACCGGCGCCAAGTTTATTAAACAAATCTTAAAAAGTTGCAATTATGAAATGTTATACGTACATCCCGATCTAACAATTATTGTGGTGTCATCAAGTCGGCAGAAATAAGGTATACGACCTAAGCCCGTTGTCTCCCTAAAGTGGGAAAAATCGCTGACTTGATGGAACTACAAATCGTTGGTAGAAAAATATCGGAGGGCACTAGTGCTCCGGTCCGTGACATATTCAGTTCGTAAATTTGTGAAATTTGGTTGGTCCTCAAGACGCCAGCGATGAGCCTAAAATTTATGTAAGTATAATTTTATTTTCAACTGTTGGCAAAGGTTTAAATCCAGGTTTGAATTAATTTTGATTCTTTTTGTAAACCCTTCAGGTAATAATTATTTTTATCATTTTAATAAATTTGTTTTCAAAATAGCTTTGTTTTACTAATAGTCGCCAAGATCCCGTGTTACCCTTACGTCCCTCGTCGGGTGAAACCGGCGCCGGTTTCATGTTGCGTTAAATGGCCTGTGTTAAACGCGAATAATGATTAAAATGGAAAATATATTGATTTATGAAATATTATTAACCCCTTTCGTGACAATATTTATGCTTTTTCATAGTTCGCCCTACTATGGTGTGATGTGATGTTTTTCTACCCCGTGCCCGAGAGTTCTATTGCTGATATTTGTATTTTCTTCGAAGGGAAGTGAAATATTAAGATCTAAATCATTGTTTTCTTCAGCTCTAATCAGTTGTTTATTACAGTGGCTTTCGCCTCAAACTTAGTAATAACTTTTTGTATTGCCAACTTGGTAGGAATGGATCCATCAGGGAAATAAACGGAAAACATATCAGATACAATACTTAAGCTTTTCCCGCATAGTACCATTTTATCACAGTAACTTTTTCGTCTATTGTGTAACTCATAACAATGATTATTATTAAAATTATTACTAGTAAAAAATTTAATACAAATTACATTTGACAATGACAAATCACAAGTTGACAAGTCCAATCAATGCTGGTATCCGCAGCATCACCTGTTGAATTCCAGTGAAAACGCAACCGCAATCCTATTCAAATAAGTAAGGATCGGGTTGTCCAAAATTGTGTAATATCGGCATCTGCACTCGCCACACAGAGACCCTAAAAAAGTATCCCTACATTTCTACTCTAAAGTCAGAGTCCAGTCAGGTAGTCCTTGGAATTGTCGTGACGTCGGTAAGTAGTTTCAGGTATTTTTTACTAGAGTGTATTTTGTTTTATTTTGTTCTCAGTAAATAATGCAAGAATTTAAGAACTAAAACCGTAATAGTTATTTACGATATAAGTGTTGTAAAGATTCATATTACAACACGAGATGTTAAAGTTGTCAAACGAGGCGTCAGCTGAGTTTAATAAAACATCGAGTGTAGTAATATAAATTTACAACAAGAATATTGTACGAAATTTTATCTACTTTCATCTATGAATAAAAATATTTGGCAAAAGGCATTTTTAAAAATAAAAATGCCCCTGTAAAAATGCACCTGCTATTAAGTTTACTAATCAAGTTTTTTATGTTACCTTTCGCATAGTTACTGTTTCGCATGGTTACTGTCGAAACTTTGTCAAACAAATTCAAAAATATAAAATGCGTTTTTCAAAATGAGCGATTCTGATGGAAGTTTACCCTCTGAAATAGAAGCAGCGGCAAACGAAGCGATCTCAAGTTTAGTTCCGACAAAATCCAAGGCGCTGTATGAGTTGGAGTATCAGAAGTTTGAAGATTGGTGCAAAGCTAACAAAATAAAGGAGGTGTCTGAGAAAATCCTTTTGGGTTATTTTTCCGCAAAGCAACGCTCCCAGAAACCATCTACACTATGGACTCACTACTCAATGTTGAGAACTATGATTTCAGTCAAGAAAAATCAAGATATAAGCAGATTTTTTCCATTACATTTTATAGTACTAAATGAAAGTAGATAAAAGAAAAATTTTGCTCTATGCGATAGGGTCAAAATAAAAATTTTGCGAACAAGCCCATATACGGTCATCCGTACATTGGAAAATTAATTAAAAGTTTTCGTTCTTGTTTACAATAAAAAAAAATCAATCGGCACTTAAATTATTCTGTTATAGCTTTAAACGTGCTTACTGTACCCTACCAGGAATTATAAAATACAGAAAAGGTAGCAACACATATTGTACATCCTTTGTTTATTTATAAATATGTCCTAAAGCTTTTTGCCACGCGTCACCTAGACAGGTGCTCGGAAAGACCACCTGAACTTTTAGCCATATGCTACTAATGCATTGTCACTTGAAATGCCGACTGAATTTCAGTGTCCTTTCTTCCCTCAAACGGTGCTAAATAAGTGTAAATCTTCCCACAAAAGGGGTAAATAATGCTCAAAAATCATGAATGATCAAAGATTCTTGTGGGAAAAAGTCTTTTATGGACGATTAAAGACATAAAAATTGTAATCTCATTTTGTAAACGTTCAAAGTGTCCGACAATGTTTGGTTGTTTTGAATGAGATTTTTTTCATTGTTAGGAGTTGCTTGGAAATTTTGAGTTAGATATTGCCCAGTATTTGGTTTAAAAGTAATGCAAAATGCCACGGATAAGAGTTTTTAACTAACCTGCTTTGTTTGGTTTTATAGGTTTAACCTTTATACCGAAAGTTGGTAGTTTTAGATGGAAAATATAAAACTAAGAAAGGAATGTAATAGTTATTTACGATATAAGTGTTGTAAAGATTCATATTACAACACCAGATGTTAAAGTTGTCAAACGAGGCGTCAGCCGAGTTTAATAAAACATCGAGTGTAGTAATATGAATTAACAACAAGAATATTGTACAAAATTTTATCTACTTTCATCTATGAATAAAAATATTTGCCAAAAGGCATTTTTTAAAATAAAAATGCACCTGTAAAAATGCACCAGCTATTAAGTTTACTAATCAAGTTTTTTATGTTACTTTTCGCATAGTTACTGTTTCGCATGGTTACTGTCGAAACCTTGTCAAACAAATTCAAAAATATAAAAAGCGTTTTTCAAAATGAGCGATTCTGATGAAAGTTTACCCTCTGATATAGAAACAGCGACAAACGAAGCGATCTCAAGTTTAGTTCCGACAAAATCCAAGGCACGGTATGAGTTGGAGTATCAGAAGTTTGAAGATTGGTGCAAAGCTAACAAAATAAAGGAGGTGTCTGAGAAAATCCTTTTGGGTTATTTTTCCGTAAAGCAACGCTCCCAGAAACCATCTACACTATGGACTCACTACTCAATGTTGAGAACTATGATTTCAGTCAAGAAAAATCAAGATATAAGCAGATTTTCTCAACTAATCGCATTTTTGAAAAGAAGTTCAGAGGGTTACAAGGCCAAAAAGTCCAAAGTTTTCACAAAGGAAGACGTATGTAAGTTTCTTATTACTGCAGATGATGAAACATATTTACTTATGAAGGTTGTTATGATAATCGGCATTTATGGGGCTTGTCGGCGCGAAGAACTACCTAAGTTAATGTTGGATCATATTATAATTATTATGTAATTGGTAATTAATTTTATTATTGTTAATAATAAATTATTCTTCTAAAAAGTGTGATTTTATTTAACAGCAAAATTTTAATAAAACCGTTTTTCCATTACAGTACTAGTGCTGTAAATGCATCTTCTACTGCACTAGTGCTGTAATAGATGCCCTTACAAAACGATTTACAGAACTTTAAAATTCATGTTACTAAATGAAAGTAGATACAAATTGTTTTTTAAGATGTTATGATTTGGACGCTGGAGTCTGTGGACTGGAATAAATGTAATTTTTTTAAATGTCAACATCTCAAAAACTTATTCTTATTTATTAGTGCATCATGCAAAAAAAACCTAAAATTCAAAGCTCTAGTAACAGAGAAGATTGAAAATAATTTGTTGCGTATTAAGTGTGGTAAAAAGCATATTACCCACGAATGGAAAAATTGCGAACGAGCCGCGTGGCGGCGAGTGCTATAATTACATGAGTTCATAATCGCTGTAGAATACGCAATACGTACTATACTTTTTCTACGATTGTTACTTATAAATTAATGATCGGTAAAGTATCGATTTGAACTTTAAATCTCAATCTCAAATAATGGCAATGTCACTGTCAAATATCCAAAACTTAAAACACAAGATAGATAAATGTCACGATTTGAGTTGTTCATGGCTAACTTGATTGTTATACTTGGCATCATAACGTACAGTTGTTTAAAACATGTTTTTCTACTTCTATATTATTATTTTTTTTTTTTTTTACGGTTCGCCGACTACGTAGGCTATCTTGAACCGGTCATCGACCACAAATGTGATCTACCGACTGGGGAGTGTGAAACGGCACCTTCATCCTACGAGATATCCGATCTCATCCGGCCTGTCCGACGTGAATAGGATGGCTAGGTGTCGATTCATTTTACACTCTTCCCTGAGGCAAGAGCACGCCGTGTTCCCAAGCGGTCACCCGCCCAAGTACTAACCGCGCTCGACACAGCTTAACTTCGGTGATCTGCGGGAACCGGTGCTTAATATGTCGACAGGCCCTTGCTCACTTTTATATTAGTAAATATTGTTTTACGTACTGTTGACTCTATATGTAAATTCACTGTTATACGTACAACTGTGCGTAAAGAGTAAAAACGCACAACTGTGCTTTATAAAGCATAAAAAACACCTAACTGTGCGTCATGATACCTAGTATAACAATCAAATTAGCCTTGACTCAAATCGTGACATTTATCTATCTTGCGTTTTGAATATTTCACAGTGAGATCATTACTTAAGATTTGAAGTTCAAATCGATACTTTATAAATTATAAACCGATCTTTAATTTCTTAGTAAGGGTTATAGAAAAAGTATAGTACGTTTTGCGTATTGTAAAGCAATTACTCACTCTTGTAATTACCGCACTCGCCGCTATGCGATTTTTCCATTCGGTGCTTAATATGCTTTTTACCACACTTAATACGTAATATACTATTATTTTATATGCAATAAAGAATTTTAAAAGCTTATTAATAAAAAACATAATAACGATTAATAAAATTACTGATCGAGCTAACAGGTACCATAAGTTTAAAATAAGAGCAGCAATAATTTTAAACATTACGACGTGAATGGTGATATGAAATAATTTTATACATCAGCTTTAGGCATCTTTAATGTGGGTGGAAAGCTGTTCTTGAGATATTTGGTTCATTTTCATATGAAGTTAAAGTTAGATCATTTTTCTAATGAAATATAACGGATAAGGTATGAGTATTTTTTTTGTAACTGAAAAATGGACAAAAATGTAACCGGTTCGCGTCATAAGTGAGATTTTTTTAATATTAGCATCCGATCAAAATTTTTAAATTGGAGAGTGTCAGAAAATAGTACATTGTATACTTAGTAGAAAAAACTGAACAACATTCCCCGACGACCGTAAAGATTGTATGTCGAGGTGCAAGCCGAGACTGACAATACGGAGTCCGGGAATGTGGCTTTTTCTACGAGGTATACTTACTATTTTTTCGTAAATCGAAAATTATTAAAAGGACATAACTTATTACAATCAACTTGTTACAATTTTGAGATAAATATTATTCATAAATAAAGGATGCCATTAAATATTGGTGTTGTAACTATGGAAACAGTAATATTGAATTGTCAAGCTGTACAGAAATAATATTTCCTTACAGTACAATAATAAATATTTCCTAACAGTTATTTTCCATTGCCTAGCTACGACTAAGTTTAAGGAAATATTGACTTTTTCTTTCAGAAATGTTATTAAAAATGTCAATATTTCCGATCGATTTTCGGAAAATATTTATATTAAATACTTTTTTTAAATATTTTTTACAGTACAATGAATTTATAGGTTTTCATTAGCTTATATCTTTTCTTCGAATTTTTAACGCATAAAAATAACTTTCCCACATACATATTATGATACCAACTATTCCATTGATGAAAAAAACTCAAATAATTAGCTTCCTTTTTGTGCCAAGGAGTACTGCAATTTAACACGTCAAATTTTAGCACAGTTGGATCAATTTAAGTAGGAAATACCCATACATTTTATGAGGTTTATTTAAAATCGAACGGCCAAAAAAATTACGGGTTGGAAGTAAACGTGCAAAGAACCAATTTTATTTAAAGTTTTTCACATATCTAAGGCACATATATGTAGAAAATTAAAAAATAAGCACCTTTTTTTATTTACCATTTTTCAAAATTTTGGAAACGACGAGATATTTTTCCAATTTTTTAAAAATATATCAAATTTGGATGGTAAATCTTTAGTATTGTGATATTTTACATTACTTCTAAAGTTATTCAAATTTCCTTAAACTCTTTAATCGGAAAATTTTCGATATGACACTGTAAATGACAAAAAATTAACTTGATTCGAGTTTGTTTTGTCTTCGCACTTTGCCTTGAAAACCCGATGGTCGATTATAAGTTTTAAATGACAAAAAGGAATACAATATAAATTAAAAATAAATACTTCAAAACTCCCGAAAAATACCGGTTCCCACGAACAAGTCATCATTGTCATCAATATCGAATGACCACTTTTCATGAGAATTTGTAAAAGTTGGGATTTTCGACAATGTTTTTAATTTCTATTTCCTGAGACTATTGTTGTGACGTACAGGTGATGGTCAAAATTGTGGGTTATATTTGGTAAAGGTGTGACTACCATGAACACGAGGGTAATCAACCCCTTTTTATTTTTCGGATAATTGCTTTTATTTCGTATTTAAGTTTCAATAGTTCTTTTTATGTGACCTTAAAAGTGGTTTGCAAAATAATTACCTACATGATATCATATTTTTCTGTATTCAAAATATAAGTTTAAGTAAGTCGCTGGCCAAAAAATAATCACCTATTATGATTTCACCTAGTTTAATAAAAATATGCTCAACATTCCCGGACGATCGTAAAGATTGTATGTCGAGGCGCAAGCCGAGACTGCCAATACGGAGTCCAGGAATATCGCTTTTCTACAAGATATATATACTATTTTTCCGTAAATCGAAAATTTTTAAAAGGACATAACTTATTACAATCAACTTAAAATTTTGAAATATATATTATTAACTTTGTTCACAAATAAAGGATGCCATTAAATATTTGTGTTGTATCTATGAAACCACAGTAATATTGAATTTTCAAGCTTAACACATTTAAGTTTACAAGTAGCCGTGCAGAAATAATATTTCCTTACTGTACAATAATAAATATTTCCTAACAGTTATTTTCCATTGCCTAGCAACGACTAAGTGTAAGGAAATATTGACTTTCTCTTTCAGAAATGTTATCCAAAATGTCAATATTTCCGATTTATTTTCGTAAAACATATTTTTTTATGTTTTTAACAACACATTGCCCCTCCTTAAGCAGACAAAAAAAATATTTGCCCCCCCCCCCCCCACCACTGAAAATGTCTTTTTCTTTGGACGCCTGTAACTACAGGACAATTTCAAACATTATTATGGATAATGACTGCCATAGGTACCGCTATACCTACCTCTATATCATGACAAATTCACTTGCGTGGAGTCCTGTCTCTACTACTGTGCTTACGTCAGCACGAAGAACCTAACAATGCGACCATAATTTTTTATATTTTTAATCAGATTATATTAGGGTCAATAAAAATTCGTGGGAGTGAATTGTTAGGGTATTTTATAAATATTTTGTTCTGAAAAGAATACAATATCTCGATTTTAATCGAAAATTGTAACTGTAGCGATAATATTTCTCTGTTGTGATAGAGTCTGATACATTCTATAGAAAACAATATTAATTCCGGCAAAAAATATATGAATAGAATAAAAACGGTTTCGAGATTGTTAAGTTTAGATAGTTATAATAAAGAACTGCGTTTTTTGTTGAGTGTGAGTGGGAAGGGTTTATATAGTTTTCTATTGGCAAAGGTCTGGTTTCAAAAAATGAATTAAGGTAAAGTACCCAATTACATGCACTGTAGTAGTTTGTACAACAAGAGTGGATATTATATCTATATCTCACGAGAAAGTAACTTCCGAGTGCGATATGGACAATCCATCCGAGTTGAATAGTATATTTTTTCTACGACCAAACTTACGAACAGTTCGTCGTTTATGGTAAAAATGATCATGTTAGAAATTAAGATAAAACCAACTTCTTTTTTAGCTGTGTATAGAAGGCATTAAAATAAACAACTTTTTCAAAAAACTTAAAAATAGCCGAGTTACAGAAGTAAAAAATGTAAGTAAGCCTGGTAATCAAAACGTAGCCCTTTACTTTATATGGTTTTTCTCCATTTTTTCTATTGTTAGTCATGATTTTACAGATCGGCCGTAATTTATTTATTTTGGCATTTCGCTGCGCGGTGAGGTTTTCTGAAGCAAATTAATTTTAATAAATTGGTGAAAAAGGTAAAATTATGGTGCTAATTTATCGCGAGTGTCGTAAAAATGCGGATGTTTCTTCTCTACACCCAGAAGTTTTTTTAATGTTATTCAACGGGCAAGTTAGGCAGAACCGTATTTGATTTGTAGTGTAATAAATGAATGAATGTAAGTAATTTATTTTTGTGTTTTTTGAAAAAAGGTATTTGAAAATGTTATTTATTTTAAAGCCTTCTATACGCAGCTAAAAAAGAAGTATCACCTTAGGAATCACCCTGTAGATGCGTATATATTTTGTTATGTTGAAGAAATTAATAACATATTGTACCACATACATATAAATTATATAATTTAGTGTCTTGAAAAAGAAGGCGGAGCCTTAGCAACTACAATAAACTGTTATTGGTCAGAACTATATAAGAACACCACAGAGAAATCTAATTTTTATAACAACATTGTCAACTAATGGTAAGTTTCCGGATTAATGAGAACAAAGCACAGAGGAATGATAGGTCGGAGCTCTCTCACTAGGGAAAAGGGACAGTGTTATATTCGTAGAATATTCTATTGGATTACTTGTGGTTGTGATCTGCTGAAAAATTTTTTTAGGATTGTGTGCATTCGTGGAATATTTCTTTAAAAATAGGAAATTTTATTTTTGCAACACTGTGCAGGAGTGACAGTAATAAATATGAAATTTTGCGGTACAGATAACTGGAATATTCTACTTTTTAAGTGTAAAAGAAACAGCAAACGTCCATGTGGGAGTAGAAAAATAGTATATCGTATACTTAGTAGGAAAATCTGAACATTTCCGGACGACCGTAAATATTTTTTGTCGAAGCGCAAGCCGAGACTAACAATACGGAGTACGAGAATTTGGCTTTTTCTACGAGGTATACATACTATTTTTCCGTAAATCGAAAATTATTAAAGGGAAATAACTTATTATCATCAACAAATATTTGTGTTGTAACTATGGAAACACAGTAATATTGAATTGTCAAGCTTACCACATTTTAACTTGAAGAAATAGTCCATACTTAAAGTGGAGTGGGAATTTAGAAGGTAAAAAATAAGAACACAAAGGTCACAAAGTCTTCCTCTATTGTTATATTATAGAAATAGTTTAAGCAACTTCTCTACATGTTTCGAATGCAGAAGCATTCATCTTCAGGAGAAAAATTAAAAGAAGAAAAGACCAGTAGATATCACCCTAACTGAGCAACATAGTTGTAGGTTCGGTGTAAAAATGAGTGGAACGGTGAGGAAACCGATACACACATTGCATTGCTCACAATGCAATGTGCTCAGTTAGGGTGATATCTACTGGTCTTTTCTTCTTTTAATTTTTCTCCTGAAGATGAATGCTTTTGCATTCGAAACATGTAGAGAAGTTGCTTAAAATATTTCTATAATATAACAGTGGAGGAAGACTTTGTGTTCTTATTTTTTACCTTCTTACCACATTTTAGTTTACAAGTAGCCGTACGGAAATAATATTTCCTTACAGTACAATAATGAATATTTCCTAACAGTTATTTTCCGTTGCCTAGCAATGACTAAGTGTAAGGAAATATTGACTTTTTCTTTCAGAAATGTTATCAAAAATGTCAATGTTTCCGATCGAAAATAATTATTGCTGTATTTTATTATTTGAAATTTTGTCTTCACATTTTTAAATTGATATTTAATTTAAATATTTTGAATTGCGCGTCAATTTATATGAAGCTTATTCAATTCAATGTAAAAGGGTCGATTGGAGCCGCATTTATAAATAAACGTACGTGTATTTTAGTTGGTCCTGGTTACGTGATAGAAATAACAGATTTATTATATTTATTTTAGAATTTTTTAACCCTAAAGTCGACAACATAGTCTTCAGGACCAATTATAACTTTCCGGTTGACGAATCCGGCTGACAGTTCGCGATCGGTTATTTAATAATGATTTTTTTGTAATGACGAATAACTTATGCAATTGTTTTTGTTAAATCCTCGGGTTTAAAGCGAGTAGTTTTTGGTATAATATTTATAACTATTCAAGAGGTCCCACCCGCGACTTTGCCCGTGATGCACATTCGAATATTAAGCATAATATTGTCGTGGCGTAGGCAGAAATTTAGTTTGGGGGGCCGAAAAGAACCTGAAATCGATTAACTAGCGCTCCCTGGCTATGCTACTGATGATATCGTCCATGTTTTGTAAAAAGGGGCTATATAAAAAAAAACAATTTTATTTCAGACGACTAATATTAATTAAGATAAATAGCAGTAATATTTATATTTTTATCTTTTTTATGATTGATGATATAAGTTGAACCAATATAATTAAAACTTTAAAAAAAAAATTTTTTTTTGAAAAAACTAAGGTATCATTCGCAAAACAATAAGAAGAAATTTTTGTATTAAATTTTCAGTTAGACAAGCCAGGAAACGATGCCGCGTGTCACGCTTGTATGGAAGGCTCTTAAATTTTATAACATTACCACAGAAAATCGAAAATACTTTTAACAACAAAACATCGTTGCCTTGTTAGTTAACCCATTAACGCCCAGTGATACCGTTTGGTATCGCTAAATCAGCTATTACTAAGACATCGACCATTTTGTGGGTAGTAGTGGGATAATAATTCTGACGAGTGCGTTAGTTGCGGGAAGCATCTTCAGTTGTGTTTTAAGTCTTTGAGTACCGTTGCAGATATTTGTGAGTAAAAAAACACGTGTTATTTTATCGTCCATTTTACGTCAATAGAAAAATATGGGCATTCGCTTTGAGTAAGTATAGTTTTTCAGTGATAGTATATTTTTTCTTGAATACAAGTATTGATATTGACTAAGATATATATTTAAAGCCCTCTATAACGTATATCGTATTTTTAAAAATTCACCTGACTTTACAAAATGGGCGCAAAACATACTGATACCATATGGTATCACTGGGCGGTTACGCTATATATATTTTTTTTTTTTGACAGGCATGGACTTTCATTGTCTGAAGCTTTAGACATAGCATACGCTAATGACGATGCGGAAAATCAAATAGACGAAATATTTATCGAGCCCCCTGATCCCAATGTCGACACCAATGAAGATTCCGCTGACGAAGATGACGGAGGCATGCTAAATAACTTAACAGGTCGACAATTACGTTCACCTGTGGAAATAAAATTGACAAATAATACACGTTTAGGCAATAATTATGATGACTTTTCTGCAGAAAGTCCTAACCTTTCATCTTCAGCGCCAGCTAATCAATCAGTAACCGAATCATCTTCTGCATCGACCTCAAAAGATACGTGTTGTCCAGAATCAGAGAACAACGACTGGATTCGAAATCGTCTAGCTTAGAAACCAGATACTGTCTGGATTAAAGGCGACATTGAACCTAGAGCCCGCTCATTTCCAGTAAAAGATGACAAGCGGTTCGAACAAATGTCTTGTACAGACATTTTTGAGCTATTTTTTGTCAACGATATCATGGAGCAATAAACAATACATGGTTTCTGTATAGGAAGAATCACAACAAAACCTCCAACATAGAGTTTAGATGGGAGTTGGTCCAAGTATACTTAGCACGTTATGGTGTACCGGTAAAATCGGCAGGTCCTGCAAAAACGTCTGTTTCATGCACACTTCTGCCAGGTATTTGATATGACGGTATGCATCACTACGTTGCTTTATGTAATAGACGCCGTTGCGCTGGAAATAAATGCAAGAGTTTTGGTAGAACAATGTGTTCTAAGTGTGATGTAGGTCTTTGTGTAGTCTGTTTTGCCAATTATCACACAATGTAAAAATTTACTTTTACTAATTCCATAAATAAATATGTATTTTAAAATTGTAAGTATTTATATTTTACAGTATCATATGCGCCCAGTGATACCATATGGGAGCAGTAATTTTCCTAAAAACTGACGTATGACATTTTGTAAAATATATTTTTTTTGTGCATTCCTACTCATATTAACTCAGAAAAGTAAAAATATGTAAAATAACTAACAAAAATAATTCTGGGCGTTAATGGGTTAAGTGAATCTTACCTCGCTACAATGTCCCATATTAAATTGCTGTATGTATTAGTTAGTGTATATAATTGGCATAAAATGTTATAATTTTAAAAATTTACCATATTAAAAGTTTATATTAATCCACATGAGCCGTTTTAATTTTTTTTAACGATTCTTGCCGCTACATGCAACCAAGAATATACTTCAGCAGACGAACAGATCAAATTGGATGTGGTTTAGAAAAAGACACTCTTCAATTTTAATAATAAATATACCGCTTCTGTCTGTTATTCTGCAAAAGGCCAAATGTAAGAAAGATGATTTTCTGTAAATATTAAAAAAAAACACTAGTATTTAAAAAAATATTAACGCTAGTATTGAAATTAGCATACTTACCATTATGTTCCACTTAATATCTGGTTTCATAGTTTGTCAATAGGCTTTTCCTTTATTTGTAGTTTAACTTTTTTATTTTTTCATATTTTATATAGGTATCATAAGAAGAACTAATCCTGGATTGACTTCTAGATTAATCAAAACGAAAAATTTTAATTAATCAAGAAAAGATGCATTAAAAATAATATATTTAAAAAATCCACCCAGAAAGAAAAATTTCAATTCAAAATATGTCTATAAATTATTTTTATAAAAAGTCAAATACTCCTGGTGGAATTTGAACCTGTGACCTTGCGATCTGTAGGCTGGAGCTCTATTCTCTACGCCTACGCTATCGGTACCGATAAAGATTTTTTGTTTAATATATGACCTCGTATATGACTCTCTCTTCAGCGCGATTTTTTTTTCTTGTAATAGATTTTCCAATATATTATTAACATTTTTTATAATTTCACATGGCGTATTTTTACACTCCGACTTTCGACAAATAGATGATAAATAAGTTACACACTTTACAATTACGGCTTTCTAAAATTTGTTCGTTTTAATAAATAGAGGTGGTCTATCAAATTGGCACTATATGTTTAAATTAAATAGTGTGCCTTGTATTTCAACACTAGTGTTGAAATATTTTTTTTCAACACGCGTCTGGGATACGACGCTTTTTAGCCAAATTAACTCTCCTTTTATTCTTATTTTCATAGGTGGTGGACAAATCGTATTTAGACGGACAAGTCTCTACACACTATTCACGAATTGTCCGCGAATCACGGCTCGCGAATTACAAATCGGAAAACACGCATAGTCTGTAACTACCTTCATGTGGTAGTTTATATAAAACTCTAAGATAACGTCTACCGCTTCATCCTTCACGAAATTGTTACTGGTTATAGCACCAATCACGACACCTTCCTAATGAGGATGAATAATAAGAATTTAAAACCGAAAAAACTTCTTATTATAATTGGCGACTTGGCTAACTTCACGATGGGCAAGAAAATTTATACATACAAACGACATGCCTATAGAATGCAGAAAATGTTTGTTAATTGGATTACGATATCTTATTAAATATCTCATATCTTGTTTTGGGGTGCATGAAAAAGAACAGAACTCATCGTTATCGAAAACCATTTACAGAAATGTAACAGTACAATTTTGATTAAAGACATGTTTTCTTGGACGCGAATTTATTTATCACTTGCATAGGCGCAGTAAATTCGATATTTTTTGATTTAATAATGAAAAAAAATGTTTTACATTTATTATTTATCTCCATTGATCGTGGATGCATTGCCAAGAATATTACAAATTATATATTTTAGTAAATTACACGTCTATCATAATAGCTAAAATAGATAATGTTTGGATGTTATCCTCGGCAGTAGGTACCTATAGTTTGTTTCGTTATTTAGGAGAACTTGTGTCATAAATAATTGTAGCCTTTGTCACGTAATTATGTTATTATTTTGTCAATTAAATTAAATAATTGGAGATGTTATTTTACCTAATTCGAAACAGTGGCGATTCCAGAATTTTTGCTGAGGGGGGGGGGAGGGGGAACTAAAAAAAGTGACGTCTAGAAAAAACGAGCGCATTCCGGCTCTAAAAATATTTGAAGTGACTTCTAAGAAAATACTGATCCTTCCTTCATACGCCTTACAATTTTCAAGGCTCAAAGTAAACAAAACACTCATTTTGTGAGGATTTAAAAACTTGTTAAAGGATAATAATTTTTTTTTTGTGCAAAATATATTTTCTATTTCCACATGAATATTTGCTGTTTCCTTTACACTTCAGTGACGAGACAAGTAGGTTATTCCATATTGACTGTACGGCAAAATTTCATATTTATTACTGTCAGTACTACACAGTGTTGCAACTTTTAAAAATAAAATTTTCCATTTTTAAGAAAAACTTTTACCAATGCCCACAATACTAAAAAAGTATTTTTTAGCAGATCACAACGACACGTGATCCTAACGAATATCTTACGAATATAACACTGTGCCCAAAAATGTCCTGTTTTCCTTTTCTCCGATCTATCATTCCTCTGTGCTTTGGATCTTTATTTCTCACGAATCCGGAAATTTCCCATTAGTTGACAACATTGTTATAAAAATTAGATTCCTCTGTGGCGTCCTTATAGAGTACTGACCAATTACAGTTTATTGTATTTACTGAGGATCCGCCTTCTTTTTCAAGACACTATAACTTATATTTTCCATATCGCATTTGTAAGGTAGTTACTAAAAATCCATGTACTGTAGTTGTCTGGCAGGATCGCCATGTAAGGTAACTACTTGGTTCGATGAAGTAAAATACTTGTTTTACTGGTTAGGTATAAAAAGGGTATATTTGTTACTTGTAGTTACATTATATCTGACTATAATTGAACCTTATCTAACCTAATAGAAGCTTGAACGGCAGTAGAGTTTTGGACTTGCTTATCTAACTTAATCTAATATATTACAATCAGTCTTATTTATACTACGTACTAACCTTAAACTATTATAATAACCAATGGTTAAAAGGAATATTATGGTTATAAGTATTTAAGAGTGATTACCACATCACATCTGACAATGACTATAACCCCTGACTTAACCTTGTTATGGTGTTCAATGTTAAGCAGTAACTTATAACAACAATATTAAACAATTTAATAATAAAGGTAAATAATGGATTTGGTAATTCTACCATAATGTCCTTATTTTTACCGTACACATTCCGAAGTTTGTGCAGTCAGCTAACGGCGTCGTGCTCAAGTAACTTTCTCGTGAGATATAATCATCATAATATACACTCTTGTTGTATTAACCACTAATTATTTTATATCTTGCTATAGACGATAATGAGAATTTAATGAAACTGAAATAAAAATTAAAATAAATTTTAAAAACTTTAAAAGCATTGATTAATTCACATTAAAAATAAAATTATATTTTATAGTAAAATTTAACCAACTTACAATATATTTTATATCTAAATTGTACGCCTCTGAGTGGTACTGTAATTTAATGTTAAACATTTTTCTTAATGCTAAATTCAGAAATAACTAAATGATATACCTTCAATAATAATCAACATTATAAGGAAGTTTAAGGAAAGTTTTTCATTTAGGTAAATTATATTTTGGGATTGTAATATGTCTTAAAATTAAAAACGAGATGTGAATTTTTAAAGAGAAAAATTAGAGTGACTTCCTTTTATATAAGCCCGTGACACAGAAAATTAAAAATACACTGAGTTGCCTCAATGATGCAGAAATAAATAAAAAAACAAATATTTTCGACCATAAAATTTTACCAGTGCAAGAATAAGGTTAACTTTACTGATTATTAGATTTTTAATAATATTTAACTAACCAGCAAGTTTGACTCTGACATAATTAATATTGGTAATTTCTCGTTAATAACACAGAAGTCAAATGTACAGAACTAACTTCATTATTTCTTAATATTTAGTTTATTTAATTTTTTTATTTATCAATACAATAATATATTAATAGTAATAATTTAATATAGTTGTTAAAGAATTAAATTTTTATTGCCCTTTACACTCTTAAAAATAACATGGTATGGATTACTAAAATTTGGTTCTGACAAATATTTATTTTCGTGAAATCGGACTCAACCCAAAAATAAGTTTGTACAACCAAAAAAAATTGTCGTTATTGAACTGTTGAACTAATTAATAACATTAACCAACTCAACCTACAACTTTTAGTTGTCACAACGAAATTTTATATACGGATAACTAAATTTATATGGTGCTCCCGCTTTTAAAATTAGTGGTCACAACTAATGTGTAAATATGGAAAATTAAATATTTTTTTTCAAGGAAATATTGTTTTTGTTGAACGGCAGTAGAGTTTTGGACTTGCATTGTCTTTATTTGTTTAGAATCACTACGTTTCAACTGGTAAGCATCTCCAGTCGTCTTCAGGTGAATACTGAATAAGTACGGTAACTACAGCTCTATTTATACTAGGCAGGTGCTGTGACGCATGATTAGTGGGTGGGGTCATGCGTGTTGCTAGGTGATGACGCATAACTGGATGAGTCATGCTTGATGAGTCATGCTCGATGACGTCATGCTCGATGACGTCATGCTCGATGACGTCATGCGTCTAACTCTTGGGTGGTCTTATTCTAAGATTACATTTACTTAACAAGGGTTTCCAGACGTTTCTCATATCTAATGAAGGCTTACTAAAGCAACCTGGATTTTGGTGTATGGTCGCAGCTTCCTTAAACTTCCTCTTCCTCCAGTGCGGTTCTTTTTGCAGAATTTCCGCTTTTGTCCACATGATATGATGGCCGTGCGTCCAGGCGTGGTCAGCTGCACCTGATTTTTCGGTCTCTCCTTTTTGGGTGTTATTTCTATGTTCTTTAATCCTTACTTCTAGTGGTCTTAGTGTCTCACCAATGTAAGATTGGCCGCATTCGCAGGGAATCTGGTAGACACAATTTTTCTTGTCTTTCTGGCTTGCTGGTTTCGTCTTCGTTAGGTGGCTTCTTAAAGTGTCTCTAGAGCTGAATACTGTGTTGATGTTGTATCGTTGTCCTAGTCTTCTTATTTTCTCGGATACTCCTTTGACATACGGAATATTGAGTATTGGTTGTATCTCTTTCTCTGCTTTACGTGTGTTTGGCCGATTCTTGCGATTTTCCAATATTGTGTCAATCAATTTCATGGGGTAGCCATTCTTGTTGAGGTCGGTCTTGATGTGGTTAGTTTCTCTTTTGAGAGCTTCGTTTGAGTTGCAGAGAGTAATTGCTCTATCCACCAGATTTCTTACTATGCCATGTTTTGTGTTGTTTGAGTGGTTTGATGTATAATTGAGATATTGCCCTGTATGTGTAGGTTTTCTGTACACTGAGGTGAGGAAGGTGTTGCCATTTTTCTCTACGTTGACGTCTAGAAAAGGTAATTGGTTGTTCTCTTCTTTCTCCATGGTGAATTTAATTGTCGGTGCAAAGTTATTAATGTGATGTAAAAATTCTCTGAGTTCGTCCTCGTTTCCGTTCCAAATAATGAAGGTGTCATCCACATATCTTAGCCATATTTTTGGTTTCTTCTTTGCTTGTTTTATTGCTTCGGATTCAAACCATTCCATATAAATGTTGGCGATTATGGGCGAGAGAGATGAGCCCATTGGTAGTCCGTCTTCTTGGCTAAAGAATCTGTCTTTTTCCTAAAAATAAGAATTGTTAAGGCAGCATTCCAATAGTTCCATGTTGGCATTTGTAGGTAGCGGTGTTCTTTCTTGTAGGGTCAGGTCTTCCTCAAGTCTGCTCCTGATGACCTTAAGTGCGTCTTTTATAGGGACGTTGGTGTAAAGACTTTCGACGTCAAAGCTGACCAGTTGGTCTCCTGGTTGTACTTCCTTTTCTCCTATTATTTGTGCAAAGTGTTGCGAGTTCTTTACAAATGACGTACTGTTTCCTTGAAGTGGTTGGAGTAGGGGAAGTAAAAATTTACCTAGTTCATATGTAGGGGAGTTACGGGAGCTTGTAAGACCACCCAAGAGTTAGACGCATGACGTCATCGAGCATGACGTCATCGAGCATGACGTCATCGAGCATGACTCATCAAGCATGACTCATCCAGTTATGCGTCATCACCTAGCAACACGCATGACTCCACCCACTAGTCATGCGTCACAGCACCTGCCTAGTATAAATAGAGCTGTAGTTACCATACTTATTCAGTATTCACCTGAAGACGACTGGAGATGCTTACCAGTTGAAACGTAGTGATTCTAAACAAATAAAGACAATGCAAGTCCAAAACTCTACTGCCGTTCAAGAAACGTCATTGTCTCCAACCTTCAAACAGACACATTGTTTTTGTTAATGATGCAATCTACAAATATTGCCAAAGCAATCAGTTATTTGGGCCAAACTTGAAATTTTTATAGAGTAACAATTACGTATTTATGTAGTCACAACATTGTGTTTATCATCTTTTTTCTGTACTTTCTAATTGTAAGAAAGAAGTTGAATCATAAATAAGTAAATATTTTATATTTTTGTCATTGCAGTTGCACATTAGAAAGTTCGAATGAACTGCTTATAACGCATGTTTCATTTCTAAAAAAATGTCATATGTAATTTATACTTAGTAACGAAAAATATTCCTTTCTAGGTCCCCATTTAAATAAAAAAATGCCTTGGTATTACTACTATATTAGGTATGCGTAAACTAATTGGAATAAATTATCAGGGATATCATGGTGTCATTAAAAAAAATTATTTCCAATGTCCTTGTTCTCTCATGTTCTTTATAATACTTAGTTATGCAATACAAAACAGACACACTAGATTTTTAACTTATTTTACTCAACCTTTTGGGTTGATCAATTGCTTATAGAACTGAATTGTCCTTATTTAAATTTTCTTATCTGCAACTGCGATTATTAAAAAACAAAAAATATCCCCTGGACTTTTTATTTAAAATATACAGCTTTATGAAATTTGTTATACTTGGTCAGATTAAAAAGTCATCAAATATAGAAATGGAACACAAATTTTTAAGTTACTTTTCATCGGCTCACCTTGCCATGCTTTATAAAAATTCATTTAAACTTTCTAATGTACAACTGCAATGATAAAAAATAAAATGTGTACTTACTTATGATTTAACTTCCTTCTGCCAATAAGAACGTACACAAGAAAGACAATAAACACAAATAAATTACACCAAATATTGTCATATCCATTTTCCACACGGGCACGGCCATTAAAATGGCCAATTATTGCCTTAAAAACAGGCAAAAATGGACACGGAACCGCAAAAGCACCCTAACATAAACATAACCTCCTGACAGTCCTGGCTAGAATGATGTCACATGTCACCCACCGGGCAAGGGCGTCAAGTCTCTGTTGATGCCGTTAATTATAAATATGAAAAATAATATTACTTGAAAAGAAAAGTTAGTTCTGGTAACTAAGAATGTATCTTAATCAAAATTAACAAAATGATAGGGACTGCAAATTCATAATGTGTTATTACAATAAGCTTAATTGATAAATACAAGTTTGTAGGAACCTTGATGTAACATTTAAATAAGATATATACAGAGTAAAATTCAGCTAAACCAAATATTTTATTTCTGCCAACTAATATGAAAACAAGATATTTTCTTTGTTCTGATGGCATCATTTTTTGGTAAATATAACCAAGAAAAATCTTTTTTGTTTTTTTAACTAAAAATAGTTATTTTGGTAACGTAAACACGAGAACAAATAAAAATTAGTACCAAATACCAAGTTATTTTTAAGAGTGTATAATTAAAGTGGCAAATTCATCAATTGTTGCATAATGGGTACTATATTTTACTAAAGTATGCCTATACTGCCTACAGCGTCAGTTTCAAATGACAACTATTAAGCGTGGCAGATTTATTTGCAGAGAATTTTAATAAAACATTGAATTAAACGAATACGATACCATTAAAGTTTTAACTACTCTAACAAAACTAATTTAATTGTCTACGGCTCATCAATTTAATCCCAAATCTAAACAACCATCGCCATGTCAGACTGACAGCCGTGTCGAAAGGTTTGATGCCAGTGTAGCCTAAGGTAGCCACGAAAAAAACAGTTTCTGTGATTAAATACGAAAAGTCCATTCAAAACTGATGTTGGTTTAATAAGAAATCAGATACAATTATATGTATAGAGTGAGATGAAGTTATCAGCGACTTTAGTAGAAGTTTGTTTTAATTGAAGCTAGATTATTTAAAAATATTCAATTATAAAAGTCGTTTAAGTGGGCGGTAAAAAATTTTAATATCAAACAAATAAGTACCAAGAACTACCCCTTTTTAATGTTTTTTTGGAATAAGGCGAAGATGTTGAGACATGTAAGCTTTCGTTTATGTTCTCCATCTTTAAAAACTGGGGGAGATGTACGTTTGTACTTTTGTCCAGTATAATGCATGTTCCCAAAGTTTGTTATTCAAATCACATTCAAATAATATGCAAAGATTTTTTTAAAAGGAAAATAAGGTTTTTGATCAACTGTTGTAAGTTCTAATTGTATGCATTCAACCCAAAAACAGTCAATATTAAACGAATACATTATTTTGTCATCCTGTGGAATAATATAAGAACTATTAAATACATGCATTGCTAGTCACTGTTTAAAGGTTGGAGACAATGATGTTTCTTAAGTTATAGAACTTGGACTTGCATTGTCTTTATTTGTTTTAAATTACGTTTTAATTGGTATCTCCAGTTATCTTCAAGTAAATACTTGCGACTTAAAACAAATAAAAACAATGCAAGTTCCAAACTCAATTATCATTTATCAACACTTATTGTTAGGTACAGAAAACTTAGTAGAAAGGAAAAGATGCTGTGAATATACTACCTACTATAGTCTATTTCACAAAGGTGTAGAGTAATAAAATAGGAAACTCGGCCCAGTTCGGCTTAATTTCAGTGCGGCCATAGGCGTAGGTAAATTTTGTATATTAAATTGTTTATGATAACTAACCAAAGAAAACAAAAAAAGATAATTTGATAAAAAAGGAACTATTAGCTAAAGCAAATTTACACAAACATTGTTTTATGAAATATGCCGTGGAAGATATAGCTGAAAAACATTGTGTAACTGTGCTACGCACACCTCCATATCGTTGTGAACTAGATTCCATGGAACTTATATGGGCGCAAGTGTAAGGATTTGTAGCAAGACACAACATGACATTCAAAATGAAAGACGTTTAGCTACTGTTTGATCAAGCCATTAAGAAAGTGACACCAGAGAACTGGCGAAAAGCAGTCCATGTGATTAACGAAGTGGAGAAAATGTGGGATTTTAACCACCTGATCAATCGGCCCGTCGATCCATTAACTATAACCTCAAAAGGGGATGACAGTTTCTCAGATAACAAAGAATATTATGATTTTTTATAGTTTAATTTCTGTATAAAGCATTTTGTATTTTTTTATAACGTTTAATAAAAAATAAGTGTATGTACATAATCGCCTTTGTCACACCATTTTCAGTTATGCGAATGGATGCCAAGAGGCAAAACTCATAAATTGACCCAAACCCGGGTGGTACTATCTGCACTTGATGTAAATAAAGAATTTTGCAATGAAATCAATGCCAAATTATGAAAGTGCATACCTAATAAGCTTTTATTACTAAGTATCGAAACGTTGCGATTTAAAACAAATAGAAACAATACAATAATTCCAAAACTATTTTATATGACTCAACTACATCCTGTAAATAGTTTAATTCGAAAAAGTTCTGTTGGTCGACAGTACTCCGTACAAATAAAACTACTGCAATTATATCAATGCAAAAACTCGCCGTTCAGTTGTTTTTTACATGAGCCTGTCTGAGTAATCTGGTGGGTGTTAATCTTCTTTATGGTTTAAGGGCATATTTTTGCTGCTATTATTTTAGCGGCAGCCTCAGATACTGCTCTTGCATACCATAAACCACGCATATTTAATTAACCTTTTATGATTTCGCGTTTACCGATTTGATACACCCATTTAAAAATTAATGAAAGTAGTAGAATTAAATTATGAAAGTAAAAAACAACAGTGATTTTAATGGAAATGGACTGGTGGAGATGGTTCTAAGATCCATGGCAAATGCTACCCGAAAAGTGATTAAAAATTGAAAAAATTGGTATTTTTAAACAAGCCAATGGGTCCCAGCAGCCAGTGGCGTATTTAGGGAGGGGGGCCTAGGAGCTCGGGTCTAAAAGTATAATTGCAACCTTATTTTTCGTCTTACCCTTGAACTCTTAATTTAATTATTTAAATAATGTATTCTTGGCTTAGATTACAACGGTCTAGTAGGAAACTTTTTCTTTTAAAAGTCCTGTTTTATATCATAGAGATTAAGGTTTCGGACGCCTATCGTCTTAGTTATTGATTTATGATGCAATTTTAAAGAAAAACGAGTAAAAAGAATAATATGTTATAGTATTTATTATAAACTTGTCTGTTCCGTTTTCCCTTTTTTAGAGTTATTTTAAATCACCAAAAATATAACCCAATGCAATAAAATATTTTTACAACAAAAACAAAAAACAGTTAAGAATATATATTTAAAGAGAAAAATTAAATTAAAAATTTTAATTGAAACATTTTAGAAGAAGTGTGATAATTTATAATAAAAAAATAGTGCAGGAAGAAACAAGAATGCTTTATTATGAATATACAAAACGGCACTTAAGAAAGAGTATTTCAAAACCTAAGCACTTGCATCAAAAACTGCTCTTAGATCTACGCTCCTAAAATAAATGATTTCTGAAAAAATCAAAATTTTCGTGGTGAGCGATGTTTACTTTATTTAATCATAAAAAACCAAGCCCGAAAAACGCTGGTTTGGATTGATACCAATATTCATATTTTTCACAATTATAAAATACTTTTTTTGTTTTCAATTAAGACCCAGTTAGGAATATCAAAAAAAAAAATATTTTCAAAAACAAATTTAATCCAACCATACAGAGGGGTTGAGTTAATAATTTAATTTTCGAAATTTGATAGTAGTTAGGTGAATTTTAAACGAACTTAGGGCGTGGCCCCGATAATTTTTCGCCTGCGGCGCTTTTTCGCCTTCTTCACTAAATACAATATCATGAAATACATGTAGTCCCGACTGTCCCTCTCTCCAGAAAAAAAATATCCTACTTACACCCACTGAGCCTCCCCGAGCATATTTTCTGACTACGCCACTCTCAGCAGCTTTTAATACAAACTGAGGCGATATTTTTTTTTTATAATAACAGTGTAATTGGCTAATTCCGCATCGCTGATTTTTCCTACGACCACCTATGAAAATAAGAAAAAAGCACGTGTTAATATTTCAACACTAGTGTTGAAATACAAGGCACACTATTTAATTTAAACCTATGGTGCCAATTTGACAGACAACCCCTATTTATTAAAAAGAAAAAATTTAAGGAAACAGTAATAATTGTAAAGTGTTTAACTTATTTATCATTTATTTTTCGGGTGATTCAGAATTATAGTGTGAAAATACGCCACCTGAAATTATAGAAAATGTTAATAATATACTGGAAAATCTATTTCCAGAAAAAAACAAATCGCGCTGAAGAAAGTGTGATGTATTAAATAACAAATCTTTATTGGTATCCTAGCTGGCTCTTTATTTAAAAAAAACATTTTTTAGCGTAGAGAATAGAGCTCTCGCCTACAGATCACAAGGTCACAGGTTCAAATCCCATATATGACTTTTTTTATAAAAACATTAAAATAATTTATAGAATTATTTATTATTGAAATTTTCCTTGTTGGGTGTATTTTTTAAATTTATATTTAATGTATCTTTCCTTGATTAAATTTCATTCTGGTTAATTTAGAAGTCAATCCAGGATTAGTTTTTTCTATGAAAAAATAAAAAAGTTAAACTACAAGTAAAGGAAATTGACAAACTATGAAACTAGATATTAAGTGGAACATAATCCTAAGTATGCTAATTTCAACACTAGTGTTGATATTTTTTTCACAACTTAAAGGCTTTGTTAATAAGTCTTTGTGGTCGTAGGAAAAATAGTGTACATTACTCGTGTGAAAAAGATTATTCTAAAACTCGGAGAATTTTCGTACTCGGCTGACCCCTTGTGCTAAATATCTTCTCATTTAAAAAGTATCACTTTAATTACTTGCTATGTAATGTACTATTACGGTTAGAACCTATTTAGAATAAAATGAAAATGTTTCAAAATTAGTAAACATTTTCAGTTTTGTCCATAAACTTACAATATTCTTTATTTCATTAATAAAAAGAAATGCCCTTATGATACAGACTTTACGCTTACAATGTATATTTAGAGCGCTCTTGCTACTGCTTACTAACTCCCAATTTTTTTCAATTATGCATGGCTATCAAATGTTTTCTATTAACCAAGAATTTCGAATACAATTTGAAATTTCCGCCCAAAAATTAAATAAAAATTTATAAAGCAAACAGTGATGCGGCAAAAATACTGATCGATTGATTCTTGAGAAGTCCGTCTAAGACGCGTTGTGGCTAAAATTGGTTTAAATTGTTTCAAAGAAAAAAATTGCCAGAAAATTAGTTTTTAAAACCAAGTGTGTGTTTTGTATTCGTTTTATTACAATGGAACACCCTTCTGTGTTATTGAATCAACAGGTCTTATGATAATGCAATTTTTTAAAGTTTTTATAGTTTCACCGCACGATTAGAATTAATATCAAAAAATGAAAAATATTTCGTTTAGTTGGAAATATGACAAGTCAGTTTTTACCAGTCAAGATTTATTTATGGACATATTGGTTAAAATGCGCCGATTTCCGTTTCAATATTATGGGTCATTAAATATCTCATCGTTAATAACTTGTCATGTAGAAGGCTTAAGGTTGAGTCCAGCATGG
Source organism: Polydrusus cervinus (assembly GCA_935413205.1). NCBI lineage: Eukaryota > Metazoa > Arthropoda > Insecta > Coleoptera > Curculionidae > Polydrusus > Polydrusus cervinus. Next base: position 17,371,547 of record OW284514.1, on the reverse strand, counting down.
GCCGAAATTTTACGACCCGGTCTGTCAACCAAAACCGAATAGCCCGGCAGGCCCGATAAGTCCGGCAGACCCGGCAAGCCAGCAAGCCCTTCAGGCCCGACAGGCCCGAAAGACACGGCAGGCATAAAAAAAATTATTAGGGCTTGAAAATTATTTGACAAATATTTGTTTAAAAAAAAATCACATAAGCAAACCAAAGCTGATCCGAAAGACCGACTTGCTACAAAAGTCCACCAGGCCTGACAGGTCCGGCAAGCCCGACAGGTCCGTTATGCCCGTCAATCCCGACAGGCCCAGAAAAAGTTGTTACGGCCCGAAAACCCGAACCTTTATTGATTAAGTGGCCCGGCCCGAGAGTCACACTTTCGTTTGGTATCTGTATGTTATCTTAGTGAATTAGTCGTTACTACTGAGTCGTAGTCGCTCACAATTAGCGACCGTGGGAGAAAACGTACCTTTAAAAGTGTTTAAAGACTGAGATCACCTTACTATCTTAAAATATTAAATATCTTTTAAAAATCATTCGGATATTTTGAAATAAACGACGCAGAAACCGTCGGGGAGAACCAAAATCTGTCTTATATTATGTAATATTAAATATAATTTGTTTGGGAACAAAACTTCTAAAAATGAATATACACTATACAATAATAATATTTATAAACCAAAGTTTACTTTTTCTTGAATAATTAATGCATCTTTTTATTATGGATACAAAGCATTTTCATTTAAAATAGGACTTGTTCATTACTAAGTAGTAGTAAGCTGCTCTTTGATCCAATATAGATTTGGATCAATAATAAAGAAAATAAATATCTATTTTAAATCGTTGCAATGGTGCAGACGATCCTTCCACCCAAATAAGTCCAAAACACCCAGAAGCATCGTGAGGCATTACTCTCACGTAACAAACGACACACATTGCGCCGTCATTTGCATTGCAAATTAGGCTCAACAGGTGAAAAGCGAGGGTGGATCGGTTCAAAGCCACCGCGGGCTCAAGAAGTTTCTCTGAGGTAACCCCAAAAAGAAGTAAAAGATTCGAAGGAGAAATAAATAAAAGTAAAGGTGTTTTCATTGGTTTGGGACGTACTTTTAAATTAATCAATCGCCTCTTTCATTATTATCAAATTTAATAGGTTTGGTATTTACATTATTAATGTTGGGTTACACAAAAATGTTTAATAGAATTAACTAACCAGCAAGATTGACTGTGACATAACTGACATTGACAGGCATATGAACTCACATTCATAGGTGCCTGACTAGTTTGTAAATTAAAAATTAAGGTACCTGGGCCAGTATTGTGGGAAAATTATTTCTGCCAATATCATATGTCACAGTCAAACTTACTGATTAGTTAATTATTATTAAAATTCTTTGTGCAGTCCGACATAAGTGTATTTTACTAATAAAACTGTTGGTAAGGCAGACCATAATTTTTTCAAGCTCCTTTAAAACCAAAACCTACTGACATTTAACCAATTTTAAATCTGGAAATATGCGTGATAAACGACGTAGGTCCGATAAGAAATTGTTTGCGAGCACTGAGCATGCGCTTTGCTCGTTATCGATCGAAAAGCTGCAGAATGTAATTCTAATCATGTCGTTGTTTTTGATTACATACGAGTTATATTGGACTTTTAATTTTATTTTGATTAATTTATTGGATTAAAAGCTATAGTAAAAATACCCTGTATAGTCTATTTCAGAAAGGTGTAGAGTAATAAAATGGGAAATTCCGTCCAGTTCCGCTCAATATCGGTATTCACCATAGGCACAGGTAAATTTTTTGCAATAAATTATTATTGATAACTATCGAAAAAAAAGGAGATAATTTTAGCTTTAGCAAATTTACACACACATTGTTTTATGAAATATGCCGTAGAAAATATAGCTAAAAACATAGTGTAATTCTGCTGCGCAAAACGTCATATTATTGCGAACTAAATCCTATAGAACTTATATGGGCGCAAGTGAAAGGATTTGTAGCAAGACACAACACTAAATTGAAAATGAAAGACGTTGGGCTACTGTTTAATCAAGCCATAAAGGAAGTGACACAAGAGAACTGACGAAAAGCAGTCCATCATGTAATTAAAGAGAAGAAAATGTGGGATCTTAACCACCTGATCGATCGAACCTTCAGATCCTCAGATGACGAAGAATATTATGATTTTTTATAATTTATTTTCTGTATAATGTATTTTCTGTATTTTGTATTTCTTTTATAATGTTTAATAAAAAATAAGTGTACCTAATGCTATGTACATAATGCACTCCTTTGTAATACCATTTTCAATGTTTGTGAATTGATAACAATAGGCATAAATTGTTCCAAACCCGGGTGGTACTACCTGCACTTGGCGAAAATACAGAATTTTGCAATAAAATCAATACCATGAAAGTGGCTTAAATATTCGTTGGGTCATTTTATAGTCCCTTAGCATACCTAACGAGCTTTTATTAGTTTACACCTTTCTGAAATAGACTATAGGTTTGAAAAAGAGTAGTTAGTACTTAAAATTTCAGCCACTGTTAGCCATATTTATTAATGAATTTTTTAAAACTTTTTAATTTGGACTCTTTAGATATTGAGGACAGTACGAAAGTTATTTTCATTAGAAATATTTTAAGTATTTTTACCAATAGAATCAAATTAAATAATAATTTTAATGGCTCTATGTGGCCTATATTTTTTTACTCGATTTTTTTTTGCATGAAAAAAATTTTGACACGCCCACATAGATGCCATCTTTCCATTGTTGAAAATTCAAGATCTATGCTTAGTCGGGTCAAAAAGAGCCGCAAATTTTCATGGCATAATTTAACGAGGTCGAATGCACTTAATTAAAAAAAAAAGAAATAAATCACGAAACGTCAATAAATCAAAAAAAAATTAAGGAATATCCAAACTACTATCATTCCTGGACACAATGACGTTTCTTAAACAGCGGTAGAGCTTTGGACATACTGAGTATTCATCTGAAGACGACTGAAGATAATTGAAACGTTGTTATTCAAGACAAATAAATACAAGTCCAAAACTCTTATGCCGTTACTACCATTCCTCATTTTGTACCCCATAAAGAACAAAAATGCACGGTTTAAAACTAACTTAATTTTACTTTGCATTTTATCTTAAATATCTTCCACCCCCATACCACCCAGGAGCAAAGATATCAACAATAAAAAGCCTCCGCAAAAACGTTATTTTAATATTTCATATGTTGTTTCCGTAAACACTTTCTTTATATCTCTATATTTATAAATTTAAAACATAAATTCTGTAGGACAGGTAAAACTCCCACGCTGCGGGTCTGCTTTCTACTTTGGGTGACATAAAACCCTTTTTACCTATTTATAAAAGGGGTTGACAATTTACCGACCTTCACACACATTCATTTGGAAAAAGTTTTTAGTATGGAAGCTGATGTAGTATAAAAGAAAAATTAGCCTACTTACATTTTATATACTAAATTGTGTATTTAGAAGTAAGAGCAATACATTCCAGGACGACAATACAAAAATAACAAGCTTTAAAGTCTGAGAATGTGGTTTTATTACGAGATAAATTACATAATTACTATTTTTCCAAAAATTGCATCAACATAGTTATAAATTAAGGAATTTTTATTAATCCATAACATTTTATTCCTTACAATCTACTTTCTTATAAAATTACTTGACAATCATAACTTGTCTTATTTAAACAAGGAATCAAAATAAAGAAATCGGTATAAGAGGATTACTCTCCTGGCCTAGGACGGGACGGGAAAGTAACAATAAACCTGATGGTTTTACAGCAACGGAATGAAATACTATAATACGGTATTTAGAGACCTACAATTGAGCCAAAAATATTCTGTAACAATGTTAGAATGAAAATGCAATACGAGTGGAAAATTCCGACCGTGTGCTGAAGCGAGATTGAGAAACCTTGAGCATCGTTAATTTTGTTTTAAGTAGCAGATAGCAGTAGATACTTTCGTCGCGACCAAAAATTTCAAATAAATATTATTTTCCGAAAATTGATCGGAAATATTGATATTTTTGATAACATTTCTGAAAGAAAAAGTTAATATTTCCTTACACTTAGTCGTTGCCAGGCAACGGAAAATAACTGTTAGGAAGTATTATTTATTATTGTACTGTAAGGAATTATTATTTCTGTACGGCTACTTGTAAACTAAAATGTGTTAAGCTTGACAATTCAATATTACTGTGTTTCCATGGTTACAACACAAATATTTAATGGCATCCGTTATTTGTGAACAAAGTTAAAAATATTTATTTCAAAATTTTAACAAGTTGCTTGTAATAAGTTATGTCCTTTTAATAATTTTCGATTTACGGAAAAATAGTATGTATACTTCGTAGAAAAAGCCACATTCCCGGACTCCGTATTGTCAGTCTCGGCTTGCGCCTCGATATACAATCTTTACAGTCGTCCGGGAATGTTCAGCTTTTCCTACTAGGTAGGTATACAATGTATTATTTATAAAAAAATTTAGGAAGAACTTATCCTGTTCATGAAAAAGAGCTTCGTCATTTTGCTAAATTTATGTAATTCAAGCGTCTTTTCGTTAACTTTGATTAATAGATTTAATCTACAAATTATACAAATCATCAAATTTATATTAGTATCTCAACTAGCCAAAATTTGCAAACACTTTTAATTATTTTCCTTATCATAAACTTCTTAAAATAAAGTTATGTAGCCCTTTGCCGATTACTGAATCCTAGTAAAAATCATTTTAACCCATTTTGGAACTGTTTTTGCATTGTGTATTTTTGTTTTAGGTTTTCTTATGAGCGATTTCATTTTGGAGACATGATTTGGTCGTTGCTGTTCAGCTTGCCATTCAACTGACTGTGAGTACAATAGATCTTTATTGGAAATACGAATATTGCTGAAAAAACTTTAAGTACCTAGAGAATGAATGAAAAACCAGTAAACAAGAAACTCGATAGAAAGATTACGAAAAGGTACAAAACTCGAAGAATAACTGTGATATATGTACGTCTAATTTTTTAATAAAATTATTGCATGCTGCATTTCTGGAATTTTATTTTTCCTTTTTACAGACATTGATAAATAATTAAAAGGGATTATTTTAAAGTGGTATTTAAAGCCGAAAAGTTTATTCAGAATCCTACTATTTGGTTTTAATTACTTATAAAACTAATTTTGAATAGTTTTTTGGCTTACGCAGGCGGTTATAACCTGTTCTTTATTTTGATTTTAAATATTAAACCTCTGACTAAACCTATTCATTCAACCCCATTTATATAAATCTGTTCTCTAGCTTCACCAACTTTTAAAACAAATTAATAAAAAAATCTTTGACATGTAACAAGAACTACCACCATAGACAAGTCAAGGACATGCTGCTTCTGTTTAGTAAGAAGATTAATTGACTAAGGGTGGATTTTTCTGTTGTTTAAATGTCAACATGAGGGTTGTAGGAAAACTTAAGCGCATTAGAAACTTATCCTTTTTTTAAAGTTACAAATGTTACGATTTTAAGAGGTTTGATTGCGGTTAAGGCTATAGGTTCGGATTGTGGATTTTACGATGAATAAAAGAGAAATCATTAAAAGATAATCATTAATTAGTGTTGTTGTAAATATATCATACAAGTTTTATTCTGAAACTGACCTGTTTAGGTGACATCTAGCAGCTGAAATCAAGAACATACATATGGATGTATAACTTGTTAAATACTAGAACAACCTATTAAACTATATAATGTAATGGGTCGCCCGACAAAAAGTAGTTCTAGGTTTTGTATTTTTTCTGAACGAGGGGTATTATAAAGTTACGCGGCAGATGTTTACGTCTAATTGATATCATACCTACAATTTTATTATTTTAATCAAATTTCTTATAAGTTAAATTTAAAAATATAATAAAATTAAAATTTTTTGTAATGTAATCTTAACTTTTCCTCTTACAATCCTCTAAAAATGGTATTAAGATCAAACCGTAGTCGATTAGTCATCACGGACAAATAGTGCACTATTTATATTGTTCATACTGTACCTGTATCTGGCCATGACAATAAAATGTCTGTTTTTATAGATAAAATATTATATAGACGAATTTTACGCGAATTAAGTGGCGCGGCGTCAGTGGAAATATTTAATATAACATCGGGGCATCGTTTTCAATTTTAATGGAAAATAGTAAATTAACATGAATATCCGTAATAATTCTATTTTTATGCTCGGCCTGGCGGATGATATAATAACCTATAGAATTGAAATTTTTAATTTTTTTTTTAAAAGAAAATAAGGTTTCATTTGCTAAACTAGAAATGTTTATGCATCCCTTAATAAAATTTTTGTATTAAATTTTCAATTACCTAAGCCAGGAAACGATGCCGCGTTTCACGCGGGTAGGGAAGACTCTTAACATTTTGAAAAAAATATAGTTTTAGCTTAAATTTTTATTGTTATATCTACCAAATTTCAGTTGTTATTACAATATAATATGGTTTATTACAATATTTTATAGCAATAGCATGGAAGTAATTATATTTTAAATTAACTTTAACAAACCTAGTTAGTTAGAATTTTATACCTGTGAATTTTATTATAATGAGTAGTAGGTTTTCTTCCTGGTTTTATTGCTGTTTAGTTTTTGTTGTTGAATCAAACACTTTTTTTATCAACATATGTAATTACCTTTATAACACTGTAGGTAATATTACAGTCAAATGTTCAAATTCATACAGAAGGGCCTTGTTGACCAAATACAAATTAAACCTTGGCAGGCTTAAAAACATCAGAAACGGTATCACATCCTATGCGTACTATTATTTCCTCTTCCGTCTCTCGACATAAGACATGGCCCAATCGTCGTCTTGGCAATACTTAAATACCCTGCAATAATCTTCATCAATCAACAAGCCGCACGGGTAACTCTCGGGGTGAAATTAAAACCAATAGAAGCTAAGCGGCGGAATTAGAAAGAAAGTGGCTTTCGGGAAATTTTGTCTGCGAGTATTTGCACTCACGTAGGTAAACTAGATTATAAAAATATGAAGATAAATAACATTTTATGTATCAGTTTAAAATTTAATATTTAATTACGAAATTTGATCAGTCATAACATTTAACGTTGGTTAATGTTAATGTTTGGGCGGGAATTGTTAGAAATAAGGTAGTCGGGCCATTTTTTTTATTTTAACCTTTCTGGAGACAAAGCTCTAGCCACCCCATTTCCAAAGAACGACGTCGATGTCCAAACCGGTAACGGGTTACGCCAAACAACGTTGTATGTAATAAGCATTAAGGGAGTGCGAGTATTCGTCTAAAGTCACTTCGCTTCTCGGCATTTACGTCGAGGCCTTGAGTCAGGCTTTGGCCCATTTACGTGGGATGTCTGGGTTTACTAAGTTTATGATAACATTTTTCTATGTTGGTGTATAGGTAGACAAGAGGCCATAAAGTGCCATATGGATCACCCGATCCTAACCGCTATACTTTTTTTTTGGTGGGGCTTTGCTAGTTAGTTAACAAACCTTAGCCCGACTCTATAAATACGCTTAGGGAGTCTTTCAACGAGTGATACAAGAAATCTCTACACAAGTGGCACAAAATATACAACAAAATTTTTTTAGATTGATTGATGTAGTGCATTGGTGGAAGACATTTTCAACATCTCATAAAAGTTTTTTTATACCTTGTGGTTCGCCTATTTTTTTAAAATTAACAGTGCTATTATTTGTAAAACAGTTTTAGGTATTAGACATGCTTTCTCCAAAAAATGTCAAGGATTAATAACAGATTTTGTAAATTTAAAAATATACCACTTTTTCGTTTCACAATACATTAAACCACCACCAGAAGAAACTTAAAACAACTGCAAATGTTAAAAACCTGTTAATATCTATTCAAACCAAGAATATATATTTTTCTAATGACTAGTATACTGGTTTGCTATAAAACCTGTCAAGCCAATTAACTTATATTAAGATCAAATTCTTCTATTTAGCTTTTTTAAAAGCATAATTTTTGCAATCTCTATAGACATAATGTAATGACGAATAATAGACATTAACCGCTACCCGCAGTAAAAACCAAGTAACCCAGTGATAGTCGACATACCAGTCTGTAGCATTAATACCTACATATAGGTACATCTACCTACCGTTTTTTTCTTAAATAAAATATAGGGGCATAGTAAGTCGTGTCTAGCGGCAGATGCCTGGCTTTAAGAGCCATCAGGTAATTACAATTTTTCTAGGTGGTTCATTACGAAGTCTTTTGTTTTTTCATGACTGGGTCTGATGAGGATAACACTTAATTTCAAGCTGATTTATGATGAAATAAAATAATTTTTCAGTTATGTCAAAATAGTTTATTATTGTGTATTTTGGGAGTACCATACAATGCCGGACGACAATACATTGTTTGTTGAAGCGATAGCTGAGGCCTACAATCATAGATGTTCAGGATGTACTTTTTCTAGGACATCCACATACAATTTCCTTTAGTAATAGCATGAAACAAGCTATAGCAAACATTTCATAACATCACATCCATCAACAAATGAGGAGCAGACTTTCAAAAAGCCTTTGCATCCATTTGTTCTTTTTAGGTCTTATTGCCTTTTAGAAGTCTGTTTCACAAAGATGTTCACAACATTTTAAATATCTGAAGGTGACGTTTCTTAAACGGCAGTATTCACCTAAAGACGACTGGAGATAGTTACCAGTTGCGAGGTTGTGAATCAAAATAAATAAAGACAATCCAAGTCCAAAACTCTACTGCCGATCTTTAATATTGTGGCAACGGTTTTTAATATCATTAAGCAACTTGGCGTTGAAAACTCTTGGTTTAACCAGAAACATTTAAAGAGTATATTAGATAAATAGGCTAATACCGACCCAACTCTAGTTTAATCGTCGTTTGTTCTCATTTAAATTCAGCTTCTGTACCTAATCTAACTACTAAAAAGTCAACCCAAAAAACCTTAGTGTATAGATCCTTTTACATTCAGGTCATGATTTTTTTACGAGCATCCGTCAAATTCAATCTAGTTTTAAGGGTTCTTACAAAAGTTTCTTAACGGTCGATTAAAAAACAAGTATGGAGTGTCTGTTTAAAGGTTGGATACAATGACGTTTCTTGAACGGCAGTAGAGTTTTGGACTTGCATTGTCTTTATTTGTTTAGAATCACTACGTTTCAACTGGTAAGTATCTCCAGTCGTCTTCAGGTGAATACTGTAGTATTCACGACTGGAGATACTTATCAGTTGAAACGTAGTATGGAGTGTTTCTCTTTGTGTCAATTATATACCACCCTGCATAATGAGTTTTTGTTTTTTTTTTAACTCTAGGCTAGCTTGGATCTAAGTTACTTGATCACATATACGATTAAATTAATTTTGAAATACTTTTGTGCTAGAATTTTCAACAAAGAAGATATTATATTTCTTGTTGTACTTTTCAATAATATAGTACCTAATCATATGTTTGACGAGCCGTCAATGCCGGTATAACGTCCTCAAGGTCGTTCTGTGGCTTCATTTTACCGCCTATCTGGGTATCTGGGACCTGAATTCTAGGAGAATCCGCACGAGCCAACCACCTAGTGCAGGTATTTTTAGACCATGCGGGCGCCCTGACGCGACGTTAAGTACAGCGACCATCTTCAATAATGGCTAATATCCGTTTTATTTTATCACTCACATTTCTTTCTTGTAAATGGATAAACTTTATAATTATGTATAAAAAAAGTTCAATTAATTTACGCGTTTTTTATCCTGCGCTGCTGTAGTTTTCAATGTAAAGCTTAAAACAATTGGTACCGTTCAATGATAATTAATTATGTTCATTATTATTTTTATTGAATTTAAAGTGGAAAGAAGTCCCTGTTTTTTTTGTTACAAAATAATATTAAACTACTCAAGATCAGTGGCGTAGCCAGAAAATATGCTCGGGGGTGCTCAGTGGGCGTAAGTAGGACATTTTTTTCTGGAGAAAGAGACAGTCCGGGACTACATGTATTGTATGATATTGTACTACTTAGTGAAGAAGGCGGAAAAGCGGCACAGGCGAAAAATTTTCGAAGCCACGCCCAAAGTTCGATTAAAATTCATCTAGCTACTATCAAATTTCGAAAATTAAATTCTTACCTTCCCCCCTCTGCATGGTTGGAATAAATTTGTTTTTGTAAATGTTTTTTTTTACGTTTTTTTTTGATATTCCTAGCTGGTTCTACAGGGTCCTGCACCTCACCTCCCGTCTTCTATAGCACATTTATTAATTAAGTTAGGATTTTGATACTTTGCAAACTTTACCTGTATCCTAGGGCGCATTTCAGGAAAATATTTTTGTATATACAGGGTGTTCCAAAAACGTGTGACGTCATAAGGATATATTTTTTTAGATTACATGATATTAATATTCTTACTTACTTGGATGCCCCTTATAGTTGACTACATACCCCCAAAATTTTAATGATATCGGTTTAGTATTATAGGCAAAAAAAACTAAAAACTAAAATAAATCAGTTTTGCACCACTGGTTTTAAAAATTAATAAAAAATAAAAATAATGCCTCGTTAATAAAATTTTACAAAGATACTTAATAAGTAAGGTCGAACAGTCTCGTTAACCAAGTTTGATTAATACGAATTGTACAGGGTGTCCAAAGTTTAGTGTCAAACTTTGCAAACTTTAAATCAATTTATTTTTCTTATTTCAAATTGTAACCCCTGTATATTATTATGTCATTCGATGCAGATTTGAAAATTAAACATTTGTTCTAATTACAACCCTATCGCAACTTCTAACACATTAAGACTTATTTACATAAAACTCGTTTTATCAACCTTTCCACCAGTCATTATTATAAATAAATATCGAAGATGGCTTTGAAAAACAATTTATTTGTATTAACGTTTACTAAAGTGACAAAAAATAATTTTTTTCGCATACTCCTAATATGAAAATCATATCTACACGCTCTTCTTGGTTGTATTTCATCAAAAAAGAAATAATATAGCTTAAATAATTAATAATAATCTAACAATACTAGAAACTAAAGTCAAAATGGACTTTTGTCGTTTTAATAAACTTTTATACCAATAAATTGTTTTGCAAAGCCATCTTCGATATTTATTTATAATAATGACTGGTGGAATACTTGATAAAATGAGTTTTTTTGCAAATAAGTCTTGATGCGTCAGAAATTCCGATAGGATTGCAATTAGAACAAATGTTTGATTTTTAATTCTGCATCGAATGACATAATAATATACAGGAGTTACAATTTGAAATAAGAAAAATAAATTGATTTAAAGTTTACAAAGTTTGATACTAAACTTTGGATACCCTGTACAATTCTTATTAATGAAACTTTATTAACGAGACTGTTCGACCTTATTTATTAAGTACCTATGTATAGTATAATTAACGAGGCATTATTTTTATTTTTTATTCATTTTGAAAACCAGTGGTATTAGTTTTTATTTTTTTTCGCCTATAATACTGAACCGATTTCATTAAAATTTTAGGGGTATGAAGGCAACTATAAGATGCATCCAAATAAGTAAAAATATTTATGGCATGTAATCTAAAAATATATATCCTAATGACGTCACACTTTTTTGGAACACCCTGTATAAACAAAAATATTTTCCTGAAATGCGCCCTAGGATACAGATAAAGCCTGTAAAATATTAAAATCCTAAGTTAATTAATAAGTGAGCTATAGAAGACGGGAGGTGAGGCGCAGGACCCTGTATATTAAAAAAAACATTTTTTATATTTTTGTGAAAAATATGAATGTCAATCCAAAATTTTAACATAAGACGTATGTATTACCCTAACCAGAGTTTTTTGGGCTCGATTTTTCATTATTAAAAATAAAGTAAATATCGCATTTTTTCCGAAATCATGTATTTTAGGAGCATAGATGAGCAGTTTTTGGTGCAAATGCTTAGGGTTTAAATACTCCTGCTTAAGTGCCGTTTTGTATATTTATAATGAAGCATTCTCGTTTCTTCCCGCACAATTTTTTTTATTATAAATTATGACACTTCTTCCATAAAAATGTTTTTTAGAAGGAAAAGTTTAAAAACTAAACGTTTCCTACAATACCTTTGTAATCTAAGCCAAGAGTACAATATTTAAAGATGTAAACTCCAAGCGTGAAACAAAAAATTAGGTTGCAATTAGACTTTTAGACCAGTGCTCCTAGGTTAGGGGGGGACAGCCCGGCAGCCACCCCCCCCCCCTCTAAATACGCAACTGCTCAAGCTATTCATAAAATCTCCGTGTAGTAGTACTGCCTTACTCTTATAATAAATAGTAAACACCGTATACCTACTTATATATAGTTTAAAGAAATTATCAAACTACCTATAATGTTACTTTTTAATTTTGCTCAATTGGTTCGATAAAATCTTCTAGACAGAATTTGCTAAAGTTCTTTGGTACCTCTTTGTATCATCATTGCTTTGTAAACTGCCGAAACCATATACCGAAGGCTGTACCTAAGTACCTTTTTATTTTCTACACAAACTTAATTTTGGATGTTATTCTTTTCAATAGAAACTAAGCATTGTTTCAACATTTTAAAGTTAGCTGCAAGATGTAATATTCTTAAGAAAAGGGATAGTAAAAATTGAAGGTATTAATGTAAATATATTTTGTTAAATTATATTTCCTTAATTAGTAAAATATCCATAACTATTAAAAAAAGTTCCATTCTCGATCATTTATTATTTATAATCAGTTTATATAAGTGGTAAATTTATAGGTTGAAGACAATGACGTGTATTGAACGGCAGTAGAGTTTTAGACTCGCATTGTCTTTATTTGTTTTGAATCACTACGTTTCAACTGGTAAGCATCTCTAGTCGTCTTCATGTGAATACTAGTATTTATTTCAAAACAAATAAAGACGATGCAAGTCCAAAACTCTTCTGCCGTTCTGGTAAATTTATTATGTTTACTGATGATACCACAATACTATGGCATAATAAATATCTTATTGAAATTGAATTAAATTATAATTAAAAAATGGTATGACTCTAACCTACTTCATAAACCAACCTAATATTATAATTTTTATAATCAAATAATGAGCATCATCAAATTTCTTAATTTAAAATATATAGAAGAATTATATCAAAAATTAGCTTCAGGTAGTTATGATTTGTAATTTCATAAATTCTTTTTAAACCTAGGTTTAAACCAATTTTAAAATCGTATAAATGTCAGCAATTGACGATTCATAATGTGAGATTATCAGCAAAGTTCAATTTAAGAGTATTCAACCTGGTGGTAACTTGCTATGTTATGTTACATTATATTAAGTTATGACCAGGTAAATCTCTTTTAACTCGAACTTTGCTGTCAATTACACATAATAAAATTACCATTTTTGACATTTCTTTGATCTAAACTTAACCTCGCCTCGGTTTAAATCGGCAAAAGAACATTATGATTTAAACCGAGGTCCAGTTTAAATCGAGGAGATGTAAAAAATGATAATTTTATAATTTGGGGTTGACAGCAGCTCGAATTAAAAATAATTTACTTGATCATAACTTAATATAATGTAACATAACATAACAAGTTATGACCAAGGTTGGAGACAATGACGTTTCTTGAACGGCAATAGAGGTTTGGACTTGCATTGTCTTTATTTGTTTAGAATCACTACGTTTCAACTGGTAAGCATCTCCAGTCGTCTTCAGGTGAATACAGTATTCGCTTGAAGACGACTGAAGATGCTTACCAGTTGAAACGTAGTGATTCTAAACAAATAAAGACAATACAAGTCTAAAACTCTACTGCCGTTCAAGTTATGACCAGATACAGGTTGATTACTCGGAAACTTTGCTGTCAATTCAACATTATAAATCGACCCTTTCTGACATTCCAACGATTTTAAGAATTATTCTTCGGTTAAAACCTAGGTTTAAATCTAGGTTAAAACTTAGGTTTAAGAGGTCTTTATAAAATAGGACCTTAGGGTACTTTGTAATAAAATAGATAATAGAGTTCTTTGAAATATTTATTTTGCTTTATTATCCTTTTTGAGAAATGGCATTTTTTTCTATAGAAATTTAGCTACATCTAGAGATTCTTCTAAAACGTTCTTTATCTGACCTAAAATTTTAACACTAACTTCAGTTTCTATTTTAAAAACACTTTATTTGATATATAAAAAACAGAATATTATTAATACACCAACTTAAAATAAAAGTCAATATTTTAATATATTTTTTTTTACTTTCCCATGAATATTTACTGTTTCCTTTCCACTAAAGTGATTGTATAAGTGGGCTATTCCGCGTAATTGAACAGATATAATTTCATATCCATCCTAGTTAGGATATGAAACAGAAGTAATCAAATTTAAATTGAATCAATACATTTATCTCAGAGCCTATGCATACACCAATTTTTCCTAAAAAGTGCACGAAAAATAACGAATATGTATTTATTCTCCAGAAGGGACATGATAAAGTGGGGTTAGGAACTAGGAAGATAGGGCTTTTTGTTCCTAACCCCATTTTAGTGCACGAAAAGGTGCGAAAAGTGAAGATATAAAACCAAAATGTATCTTTACCGAACTATTGTTATTTTCTGGCCGAACTAAAGATTTTTGCACAAATGCACTTTCATATTTAAAAAATCTCCAGTTTTTCATTTATTTCTAGATAATAACTACAAGATTTAATGCATGAAATTTACATACGCATCTACAAAATTAAGATTTACCTCATTCAAATTTTTGTTATATTATGTTTGATTGAAAAATATCTTTTCCTACGACCACCTATGAAAATGAGAAAAAAGCACGATTAACTTGGCTAGAAAGCGCCGAATATCACACGCTTGTTGAAAGAAAATATTTCATCTCTAGAGTGGAAATACATGGCACACTATTTGATTTGAACATATGGTGCCAATTTAACAGACCACACCTATTTATTAAAAAGAATAAATTTTAGAAAGCAGTTTATTGTCTAACTGATTTATCATGTATTTGTCGAGCGATTAGAGTGTGAAAATACGCCATCTGAAATTATAAGAAAGTTAAGAATATACTAGAAAATCTATTACCAGTCAAAACAAGCCCCGCTGAAGAACATGTCATATTTTAAACAAAAAATGTTTATGTGTAGCCATAGCCTAGGGCCTAGAGACTAGAGCTATGGCCTACAGATCGAAAGATCACAGGTTCAAATCCCATTAGGATACAATTATTTTGAATTGAAATCATCCTTGTTAGGTGGATTTTTTAAATTTATGTTTAATGCATCTTTCCTTGATTAAATTTTAAAAATTCATCCAACAAGGAAGATTTCAATTCAAAATACCTAATTCTATAAATTATTTAATGTATTTATAAAAAAAAGTCAAATACTCCTGATGGGATTTGAACCTGTGACCTTTCGATCTGTAGACCATTGCTCTAGTCTCTACGCTATGGCTACCAATAAACATTTTTTGTTTAATATAATATAAGATATTTTCTTCAGCGCGGCTTGTTTTGAATGGACATAGATTTTTCATTATATTATTAATATTTTTTATAATTTCAGATGAAGTATTTTCACAATCTAATTTGAAATCACTCGACAAATACATGATAAATAAGTTAAACACTAACCTGCTTTCTAAAATTTGTTCTTTTTAATAAATAGGGGTGGTGTGTCAAATTGGCATCATATGTTTAAATTAAATAATGTGCCTTGTATTTCCACTCTAGAGTTGAAATATTTTTTTTCAACTCTAGAGTTGAAATATTTTTTTTACAAATCAAAGGTTTTTTTAATAATTCTTTGTGGTCGTAGGAAAAATAGTGTACACAAAGTGATTATTCTAAAACTCGGAGAATTTCCGCACTCGGCTGACGCCTCGTGCTAAATATCTCCTCGTTTGAAAAGTATCACTTGTTATGTAATATACTATTAAAAATGTTCTTTTTTATATTAAAGCATATTTTCTATAAGTCCTCTCTACTCCCAAACTGCCTAGAGCTCCCTTAAGACCTACGTTGTAATTTTATTAAAGACGTCTTTATGTAGAACCACATGTGATTAAATATTAAATACCCAAAATCCGGATGCACTTTAGCAATACCATTAAAACGTACCTGAATTTGCGTAATACTCTTAGACTTTTCTTCCTGTCCAGTAACCAAAAGTTCACTTGTTCAAAAGCAAATCTTATTTACTAACAATAGACCTAAAATGCGGTTACCGAAAAATTTCGGTAATCTCCTAAATAAATACAAAGCCATGTAGCAATAGCCACAAGATCGGTTTTGTAATTACCCACAATGCGTTATTTTTCTAAAGAGATTGAACGCTTTGTGGTGAAATGTAATTTTTCTGCTCTAGAGATTAAAAAGATATCCATGCAAAATAATTCGTTTTTTATACTTATTAAGTAAACTTGAAAACTGATTCGTTTTTCGACCAGTGGAAAGACCTCACGCTAACGCCTAGTGAATATTTATCTGCGCCATTTGATTATGCTCTGCGAGCTGCTTAATACACACGCGCAGTACTCCGCTTTCCCATGTGCATCTAAAAAACTAAGCAGTGATTTAACTGAAGAGTTTGCTGTATTTAGTGCAGCACGGCAGCGCGAGCGCGGTATTGTCCAAGGTTGTTTTTTTTTTACTCGACTGTCGTTGGTCCGTGTGTTCTGTATTTTGTGTATAGATGATAATAGTATATTACGTAATAAGTGTTGTAAAAAGCAATTTACGCACAAATAGAAAAGTTACGCACGACGCCGCGTAGCGGCGAGTGCGTAATTCTATGAGTGCGTAATTGCATTACAACACGTATAACGTACCATACTTTACCTACGACCTACTTATTCACACAACATCATTTAGTTTTAGTTTTTCATCTTAACTGGTAACAATATTATTAATTTAAGAACGTGATAACATCAACGAGAAGGTATATATTGTAATAATTCTACAGTATGATTATTTAAATTTACAAATGTTATTTTTTATAATATTATTTATTCTCATTACAATAATTATTTATAGTTACAGAACAATTATTGAAGACAAAAGGTATATCGTTTCTTTTGCTTGTTGAAGCATAAGTAATATTTACATTATTAGTTGCCTCAATGAAATTTTCATTAATACTATTAGTACTACTACTAGTACTTGCTATTGCAGATGATATTTTAGACGAATTGTTAGTTTGATTATTTAGGGAATTATCCACATACCCTTCAGCTACGGCTGAGGACTGCCATCCGCCGTGTCTTTTTAAATCTAATAAGTCACCACCCGCGTCAACAAGAATAGTCGCGGACGAGCGTCGAAAACAGTGTCCTGTATAGTTCGCTGCTTCTGGTAGTCCCAGATATTTGGCTATTTCTTTTGGAACCTTTCCTAACTTGTTAATACCAACAGACTGTTTGGTACATTTTCCGTTTATATAGTTTAGAAAAAAAGGTAAATTTGGAGCTGTACTTACTGCAGAGCGAATGTTTATATATTTTTTAACCTTTGGGTAAAAATATTCTGACACCACAAAAGAACGTTGCCGTTTAGTTTTTGAATCGGGAATATTAATAATTAGATTCTTCCCTGTGTCTTGGATATCTGACGGTTTTATATTACGCAACTCTTGTTTCCTGCATGTACCGCTTATACCAATTATAAGAGCAACCTAAAAGACGATTTGAAATAAATTTACACATTTAACATTATATTGAGCTCAATATATTACCTTCATAAACAAATGTTTATCATCTGGTGCGTTTTCTAGAAAATCATTTATATTCTTGCTTGTCAAAATCTTGGATTTTTTGGATTTAAAGCCGTCCGATTTTCTCTTCAGAAGAGCTTGTAATTTGGAGTAGTTTGCAATATCGACATTGTGATTTATATTAATTGTGGCCTTTAACATTGAGTAAAATGACCAAAGTGAGGAAGGCTTCATCGTTTTTGATAGTTCTTGGAAATATGCCATCATTACATTCTCGGAAAATGATTTAACGTCGTTTTTTAATCTCCATTCCATAAATCTTTGGTAAGTAAATTTGTATCGATATTCAGATTTCGCCGGTAACAAGTTGTTTTTAGCAGCTTCTGCAATTTCGCTAATATTGGGTGGAGTTAAATTTTCTATTTCACTGTCACTCGACATTTTTTATGTACCTAATCAAACTAATTTCACTTTATAATATTACTCACATACAAATTTGATCTACGATTATGTCAGTTTTTGAATAAGTTTGTTTGTATTGACCGTTGCTAAGCGGTTGCTAGGAAAACTCTGCGATTTTTTTACCAAGCTGTGCGATTTTTTTACCGTGCGTAATGGGAATCTTACATTGATCGGAAACGGTGTGTTTTTAAGTATTTACAGTAGTGGTCGTAGGTAATAATTATTTACAGTATACTATGGAAGTGGTCTTTAATTTAATTAACGTAAAGAAATTTTTTAATCACTCATACGAAGAAAAGATCGAGTTAAAAGGAAAAGGTAGACCATTACCAGATATTATTAAACAATCTGGTGTAAGTAGATGGAAAAGTTACACACTTAAATCTAATACAGACATTTATTTAAACAATTTTATTCGAAGAAGATTTAATTTATAAAAAAAATAGGGTTTTTTTTGCAAAAATTGCATAACTTCCTAAAATTTGTACTAGGAGCCGCCACTGCTATACAGGGTGATTCCTAAGTTGATACTTCATTTTTAGCTGTGCATAGATTGTTGAAGCAAGTGTGCATAGATTGTTCCGGCATCGCTTTACGAGCTTTGATTTAACGCTGCTGCAACAGATTGCCTTAATCGCCACCTGACTATCACTGAAGATGGTGATTAACGAGGCTACTCCCAAGCCAAGGTGTTCTTGCAGGATATTGACCGCCTTCTCTACTGCCAGCACTTCTGCTTGAAAAATACTAGGCATCAACTTAGGAATCGCCCTGTATAAGGAGGGGTTAAAGCTTAGATTATCAATTTTAGTTTGTTGCTCATTGTTGTAGCAGTAGCAGCTCGCGGCCTAGAGCCTAGACATAAGATAATTTTTTAAATATCGGAATCGGTATTCCTGAAGTTATTTTCTAGAAATTTACAAAAGTACAAATATTGGGTCCCTAAAAAAGTTGTTCAACATTAAAATGAGAAGTGCGATTTGTCACATATTTGGTCATGTATTGTGTCACCTCTCCATTACTGCTTGTAAACTTTTTTATGAATGAGATGAATGTGTAATGAACGAAATTTGAATCTAACATGCCGAAGAAACACAAAACTTGGACACTAAATTTTTTGATAATACAAAAAAACGGAAATTTTCAGTATATTATGCATATTTAATCCCTCAAATAATTAAAAAAACATTCTGTTATTATTTACTATTAACGGCATCAGGTTTAACTTCCTCCTAATTAACTTCATTCATTTCGCCAAAAGTTCAGTTATTATTAAGTAAATCTTAATTTTGTCAAGTAATTAAAATTTAACGGGTTCAAGGTGTAAACAGGCAACTTTACACTTTTATGTGTGACCACTTAAAATGTGAATGCGATGTGCTAATTAAATTATACGCTAGGAAGTGTGTGGTCTGCGACTTTTTGGCACTTCGGCTGATTCTTTTATTGTTATTGCACCTTAACATCCGGCTTGGGAAGACAAGATTGGTAGCGGTCGTTTTGATGTTTTATTTCCTTAAACATAAAATGTTTAAGGGTCCTTAAAAAATGTATCGTTATGTTAAGAATTATTATACAAAATAATGCAGAAGATATACAAGAAACTAGGTAGTTATAGACTTCAAATTTCGTTAATTTACTTATATCATAATATAATTGTATAATACACAGAGAAAACAGTATATCAAAGAGAAACTAAATAAATCAATAAATATATATATTTGCTCTTCCTGAATAACTGGTCTATTTGTTTTATTACTTAACCTATTGTTATTTTATAATAACGGTTATCATTTATTTAACTATAAGATCTTATTGGTTTATATGAAAATGCCATTGATTTTTAATGAAAGGATATATTTGGCATAAAAGCATTTATATTTAAACACTATTGGCTTTCAATAACAAGCTATGATTGTGGCAAAACAAGCTACAATGCGTTCAAATATTTATTATATTGTAGGATTACTTTTATAGTTGTTTATAGTTTTAGTTCTTGAAATCCCCAGCAGGATCTTAATTCTTGGTTCATGGGAGTAGATTTTCCCATGGGATTATACAATTTCTCATATGAAAATGTCGATCTCGTTTTTTTAAACACATTTCGTAGGAAAAGTTTCCAATAACACCACTGGAACTTCCACCGCTTCAAGAAGTACACCTTCCATAACACAATGCACTGATATAGAACTCGCTTATTCTTATAAAATAAACAAAGCAACAACGCATAGAAAAATACTATAGGAGGTAAGGCAACGACACGACGGGAGCCAAAAGAGAAATATGTCCTACAAAGATCTTATTGCTTTATTATTTAAAAAAACGATGATCCACCAAAAATACGTTCTTTTTCATATACTTCGGTATCGCTAATTTGAAATGGAAAATTTAAGAGTTTTATTAAGCGTAAAAGTACCTTTATAAAGAGGTATCACTCGACCCCCTTTGGCCCCTTTCCTTTTAAATACATTTTCCTAGATCGTTAATTATTTAAAAAATATATTTTCCAAGATGCAAGAAAGGAAATATTGGGGACTAACATTTAAGATACTTATCTCCAAATATTTGCCACTTCAAAAATTCAATGCACAAATACGAAGATTATCCATTATCCGATTTGAGCAAAAATAAATCAATTCATATTTTGTTTACATGTCGCATACTACGATGGCTGCGTACAATAAGGCACTGTAACAGTGTTTGTCCATATTTCAAAGGATCTGCTCTGAATACCACAAATTCAATAACCCTTTCAGAATTCTAAAAATTCTTAAGTTGAAATGACAATGTCGTGGTCTTTCATTATTATTAAAAGTACTAATAATAGGGCGCAAGTATTGATTTTGATGTCCTTTATATATTTGCCTGATGTGTCAGTTGTAGGATCGCAGATTAAGTTTATTATATTTCCTGTTTAAGGGTACAAGCTCTCAGGGCGTAACAATTTATTTTTTGACGAGATTTTTGTTTTAAAATAAATATTTTAAATTTACCCAAAAATGAATCTCTAATGCCCGTATTCTCCGTAACGCTTCAAGCCGGCTTAAAATTTAATACAGCTTAAAATTGCTGATTTCGTATTCGCGGTCGCTATTTGGAGACTTAAGCTCTATTAACTTTAAGCCCTAAATATTGCAGGCTTAACCACGCGTCTGCACCGTATTTGACTTTTCTTTGCTCCTGTTTTGTAATATATATTCGTATTTTTCGAAGTTAAATATGGAAATAGAAAATGAAATATTTATTGAAAACGATAGAGATATTTTGGATGTTATAGATCTTGGATTTTCCAAAATAATCTATGAACGAGAAGTATATTATCAACATCATCTTGTAAAAGTAATTTTTGTGGGCGGTCCACCGCCAGTCAAAAAAATGTTCTTTTTCTCCTCTGCCACTTTTTTACGTAGCTCTTTCTTCTTATTACAGTATGTTTTTTTAGCTGATTAGCATCCCGATAATTATTAGAAGGATTTACCGCATTAAAGTCTTCCTCAACGAATTTCCACACTTCTTCCCGTTTTTTTACGGAAGCACGGTCGGTTTTTTTGTCCTCAAGAGTTATCGTATATTTGTCAGCGATTAATCTGAATATGTAAAATTACATCATCTTTTTTTCTCCATTTTAGCAGGAAAAGGAAAATTATGAAAGAAAGAAAATTTTATGTCAGTTGAAATTTGAAAATGTTTTGAAGGCTAAGGTTAAAAACCCACAACACAAAGTTAGTAACGGTAACACAAAGTAGGCGTAGATTGTCGTTCGTTGTTGCAGCCATTAACTCTTAAAAAAAGAAGAAAATAACCGCATTGTTGCCAGCTCAAAATAAGGCTTAATTAAGTAACCAAAAATATTCTACGGTGCTTATCAAATTTAATTTAAGCCAGCTTTAAAATTTAACACAGCTTAAATTAAGTCCGCTTTATGAAAAAATGAAGAATACGGGCATTAGGCTATTAATTGGTTAACATAACAAGTTATGAAGGTTGGAGACAATGACGTTTTTTGAAGGGCAGTAGAATTTTGGATTTGCATTCTCTTTATTTGCTTTGAATCACTACTTTTCAACTGTAAGCATCTCTCTTCAGGTGAACACGTTGAATATCAACAATGCTTTAACCAGTCTATACTGCTGTACCGCAGTAGATAACTTGGAAACGGATTGACATATATTAACATGAATCTTAGACAGAAATGATTAATAGGAGTTTTTATATGACGTTGACAGTCCTGACCTTGATCCAATAGAGTGGTCACTGGTTTATTTTTAAAAAAATAAGCTTGATGCAATAAGGGCCACTAAGCGTTATAGAGTAGTAGATTCAGTAACGAGGTTGAAATAAAAATTTGTTCCGAGTGGAAGATTCCGAACGCGAGCGTAGCGTGCGTGAGGAACCACGAGTATCGAATTTTCATTCTAACCGAGTAGCAGACTATATTTTCTTCACGACCAAAAATACTATTCCCAATATTTGTAATTTCAGGTGGAGTACTATCCAGTTCCATATATGATTCATCCGATTTTTCACTCATATTTTGCATTACACTAAAATTTGTCTGCTGACATTGACAGTTTCGAAATTCATGGCAACCTATGTCGTTTAGATCAATTACAGAATATTCATTCCGTATCTTGTTATGGAATGAAAATACACGCAAAACGCATAAGAAGCAAGTGTTTTAGAATAAATATTCCAACTCAAGAGCGAGAATTTCTACATTCTATTATCAAAAATGATTTTGGAATTATTGCATTCAGTAATGGTTGTGGAGAAAAAAAAATTATATTTAAACAAATACAAAGAAAACGTTAGGTAAACAAAAATCATATTTCTGACTTTATTTTGTGTGCCATATCTAAAATAAGGATGAATGCATAAACCTGGACTTTCATCGCACTTGGGGCATTGGTATCTAGTCCTGCTTCGTATGTTATTTTTAGAAACAACTAATGTAAGCACTACATAGCCAATATAGTGGCCATGGTGGGCGGAATGTTTCCCAAATCCTTTCTGTGTTCCATAAAACTAAACCAAACCTTGTATTTTGTACTGAGGAAATTCAGTACTCGTTTAAAATACTTTAAAATGCTGGCCACTATAGTGGCCGCGGTACATTTTTACAACATTTTGTGTCCATTATAGTGGCCGGTCGTATTCGACGTGTTAAGGCAAGCATTGGGTGCAATTGCAAGAAAAAAATGCCTGAAAGCATGCGCTTTGTCGGTGTTTTAAACAACTGATGCGGGTTTTAAATGGCAAAACCTGCATCAGCTGATTAAAACGTCGTCGAAGCGCATGCTTCCAGGCCATTTTTCTTGCAATTGCATCCAATGTAAAAAGCCCTTTAAGATGACTGGAGATGCTTACCAGTTGAAACTTAATGATTCAAAACAAATAAAGACAAGGCAAGTCCAAAACTCTACTGCCGTTCATAACAAGTTATGACCAGATTGATTACTCTTTATTGAACTTTGCTGTTAATCCCACATTATAAATCGACCCTTTCTGACATTTCTACGATTTTAGAATTATTCTTCGGGTTAAACCAAGTTTTAAACTTAGGATTAAGAAGACTTTATAAAATTGGACCTTTAAGCAAAGACTGTCCACAAAGTCGAATTTTTTTTGAATTCATTAATAAATAAAATTTCTGATGATGCGGACTTTATCGGTGACCCTGTACATAATAAATACCGATTTTTTTTTAGGGAAGTGAAATAAGAAAACTAAATTACCTTACCTAATTAGGTTAACAAGATTTTTAAACATATTTGATTCATGTATACGTGTTATTTTCTTAAAATAAAGTTCTCTTCTCATAACTTTCAACCTTTTTCCCATAAAAATGTTTTACTGGAAGCTCCCAGCGTGATCCGCAATTGATCATAGCCTACTATAGCGTACACAGATTTATAAACAGCATTAATAAAGTTGTACATCAGTACCGCAATGGTGCCACTACAGAGAACCACTTGTACTAAAAACCTTAACACGTAACAAATTTGTATTTTATTCATGAATCTTTCTTAAAGGTATTTGATACCCACCGTTAAACAGCGGGTTCCTTTTGAACTTTACAGTCACTTGTGAAACTCCTGGTTGTTTATAATTTTTTATTTATATTGTTTTCTTTTATATTATCGGTAATTATTTTTTTAATTTTATGCGTTTCTTAGTACGTTACGCATAAGTGGACAAGGATGTATTTATATCGGAATTAGTTATATTATTAAAAACAGCAGGAGAAAGTTATTTTCATGCTGAAAAAAATCGAGGAAAAAGATATAAGCCAATGAAAACCCTAAAAAATATCTAAATTTAACTCTATTCTAAAAAATATTGAAAATTACTTTTTTTAATAAAAATAACTTTCTCACATTCTCCAATATTCGTAGAGTCCAAATTTAAAACGTTTTTAAAAATACATTAATAAGCATGGACAGGATTACCATTGCGAGCCACTAGATCGGAAGAGGCAGCGACTACTCGGGTAACTAGAACTGAAACCAGAGGACATCCTGATCATCTTCCCAGTTAACCTACACAAACCAGTGCAAGGTACTGGGGACATCAAGTGGATGTGACAATCAAACAAGGTGAGTTCAATGCGCCAAACCTGACCTAAGTGCATCCGGAACATGGACGGGCTCTCGAAAAAAAAATGGGCAAGATTTGCTTCAAGAGAACGCAATGTTTTAATATACAGGGTGATTGTCTAAAGGTTGGAGACAATGACGTTTCTTGAACGGCAGTAGAATTTTGGACTTGCATTGTCTTTATTTGTTTAGAATCACTACGTTTCAACTGGTAAGCATCTCCAGTCGTCTTCAGGTGAATACGTACATGACGACACTTACCGTTAATTAGCACCATATCTACTAGTTCATTGTTTTCACATTATACCATTTTGACATGTCACCAATTTAACACTAACTTGCATCAGA
Source organism: Polydrusus cervinus (assembly GCA_935413205.1). Classification (NCBI taxonomy): domain Eukaryota; kingdom Metazoa; phylum Arthropoda; class Insecta; order Coleoptera; family Curculionidae; genus Polydrusus; species Polydrusus cervinus. The sequence goes on along the minus strand of OW284514.1, from coordinate 17,346,418 downwards.
AAAACACACCGCAGGGGATTGCCAAATAACACACCGACCCGTAAATTGCATGACTAATAAGACATAAGACAAACAACATAGAGTATAGCAGGCTACGTTTTGATGACCAGGCCCGCAATTAGATTTTTTACTTCTGTATCTCGCATATTTTAAAGTTTTAAAAAAAAAGGTATTTGAAAATGTTGTTTATTTTATTGCCTTCTATACACAGCTAAAAAAAACTTAGGAATTACCCTGTATATAAATATAATTTCGCATGAAGTTGGTAACTTTGGAGAAGAATTTAGAAATATTGTTCAAATCCACTTATTGGTAAAACCTGAAGGAGTTTCGATATTTTTAACTTCGGGAAGGCAATTTTCAAATCAGAATTAAAAGAAAACATCGTCTGTCGGCTTATTCAAAAGCACTTTGTTTAAATTTTACCTTTTTAAATTTAAATAAACACTATTAACAACAAAGTAATAATTGTATTAGGTTATGGATTCTTCATACAATACTCTAGACTGTCAGATTATAGTCCACCGGAAAAAAGGTTTTGAATTTTAAGTTTGACAAAAGCCTTTATAATACCCTCTCTGAATGTGACACTATCGCCTCAGATATATCTTATCATGCCAGATTCTATATGGGCATATCTACGACATATATTATGAATGAAACTATGAAACAGAAACATAATGCATTTCTTACGCTTCTCTAGATTTTCTATAATATTTAAGCGAAAAAAGTATAGATTATCGAGAAGGGTTAACGTGAATAAATCAAGGGTTGACCATTTTATTTGCATGGATTGTCAAAGGGTGCCGCTTTGTTGACAATGGGACAAAATTTTGATGTTTTTACCTGTGGAATCGATTAAAAGTTATAGGAAAAATACTTAAAAAACTTTACTAATTTTGAAACATTTTCATTCCATTCTAAATACATTCTAATCGTTATGGTATCTTACATAACAAGTGATTAAAGTGATACTTTTCAAACGAGGAGATATTTTTTAGCACGAGGCGTCAGCCAAGTGCGGAAATTCTTCGAGTTTTAGAATAATCACTTTCACACGAGTAATGTACACTTTTATTCGTACGACCACAATGCATTATTAAAAAAGCTTTTGATTTGTGAAAAAAATATTTCAACACTGGTGTCTGTGACAGAATATATAGCTTAGCTATATATTCTGTGCTAGTGTCGAAAAAAAAATATCAACACTAGTGTTGAAATTAGTAAGCTTAGGCTTATGGTTCACTTAATACCTATCTGATTTCATAGTCGGTCAATAGGCATTTCCTTTATTTGTAGTTTAACTTTTTCATTATTTCATATTTTATATATCATAGGAAGAACTAATCCTGGATTGACTTCTAGATTAACCAGAATGAAAAAATTTAAATTTAATCAAGGAAAAGAAAAAGAGGCATACATGCAACATAAACATAAATTTAAAAAATCCACCCAACAAGGAAGATTTTAATTCAAAATAATTCTATAAATTATTTAATGTTTTTATAAAATACAGTCAAATACTCCTGATGGGATTTGAACTTGTGACCTTGCGATCTGTATGCTAGAGCTCTACTCTCTACGCTATCGCTACCGATAAAGATTTGTTGATATAATACTCTTATCAGCGCGATTTATTTTTTCTGGTAATAAATTTTCCAGTATATTATTAAAATTTTTCATAATTTCAGATGGCGTATTTTTACACTATAATTGTGAATCACTAGACTAATACATGATAAATAAGTTAAACACTTTACAATTACTGCTTTCTAAAATTTGTTCTTTTTAATAAATAGGGGTTGTCTGTCAAAATGGATATTTCAACACTAGTTTTGAAATCTTTTTTTCCAACATGCGTGTGATATATGGCGTTTTCTAGCCAAATTAACCGTGTTTTTTTTCTCATATTCATAGATGGTCGTAGGAAAAAGGATTTTACAAGACAATTACTCGAAACCTCTTACCTGGCCTATAAAGGTATCTGCTTTAAGAATACAGGGTGTACCAAATTCGAGGGTAACCATTGAAATCTCGGAAACTGTAAGAGATACGAACAAGTTTCAATTGTGGCAAAGTTGTAAAATTTGGTGCAAAATCACATATTTTAAAAATTGATGCAATTCCTAGTACTTCTGAAGATGTGTGGAAAAATTGTGAAAATTTGAAAATTGGTTTTTAATTTTGCTAACTTAATTTACAGAGAAATTATGAAATAAATTGCCCTTTCATATTGTCACTTTTTCTTCTCTCCAGTATAGTTTTTGAATCCGACATCTGCATTATCACTTTAATTTTTTTTAATTCTCACCTGGATGTTTTACTTCGAATTAATATTTTCGAGCATCTCGGAAAAGAGCTTCTAAATATTTTGCGGTAGTTCTTTATAAGTTTGTTTTATGGATTGCTTTTAATGCTGGCAAAGATTTATTATTCGCTTCCTAACACAATATTAATAGCCTTTTAGTAGTTATTTTTATTGTTAATCTACGGTAATTTATTAAAAAACCTTTTTTTTTAGTATGAATACACCAAATAACCATATATAGCTATGTTTGATAATGTAATCTATCGTCGAAACGTTCAATAACATGTACGATACATAACTGTTTCTAAAATAACGAGCTCTTTCGAAATTCGATGTATAAAACATCCATCAGGTCCGTATTTAAAAAAATTAAGTTGATAATTGGTACAAGAAATTGAAACGTCGTATTTAAAAATTAATAATGCCATTGGGTAGAGAGAAAAAGTAGAAATAAAAAGAGTAATTTATTCATGATTTCGGTTTAAATAAAGTTAAGAAAAAATTTTTTTAAACGACGTTACTTGTTCCAAGAGATCTCTCCAGTAGTATAAGAAATGTCCTCTATTTTTAAAATACATTATTGCACCAAGTTGTGCAACTAACATTGTTTTTCAGATCTAAATGATCACCTTTGAATTTGGGACACCCTTTACACTTGTACTAAAATATTAAATTGATCTTGATATCAACTAATAAACAAACTGCACCCTACATTCTTTGATGTTTTTGCTTCTGATAATAAAAGGGTACTAAGTAAGTAATGTTAAAAGGGTGTTTTTTAATCTTTGGCCTAATTTCTTTGGCTCCTGACAAACGTGCTCTTTTACCCAACTTAGTTATCTTTTCACACGAAAAAAGTATATTTAAATCCACTTCAAAACTCCTAAAGAAGTGTTGAAAGTGTAAATAATCCTAAATAAAATTGTAGCAGATAAAAAATATATAATAAATTAACTAGTGGTAACACACCGATAGTAGAAATAGGAAAATCCTACAACCATAATTTGTTAGCAGGTTTTTTATCTTTGTTCTTTTAAAATAAATACTTTAAAGTGGGAAAAACTTTATTAGTCTAAAAGCTTTTGACGAGTGGTAAAAGATTTAGGTACTCCAGTGGATTAATAATAAAGATAATATGCTTTTTTATTTAACAAATGTTATCATATTTATTGTTCTTTAACAAATTGGTAGTTTCAATCAAGGATAGAATATAAGAGGGAAACTACAAGAAATGCCGTTTTAATATTGAATATCAATATCCCAACTTCTTACAATACAAAATTAAGGAACATACATCGCTCAATAGTGTTTAAATACTAAGTTAAGCCATTATAAGTAAACAATTTAGCGATTTTTGTGGCAGATTTTGACAAAAGAAATTAATAAAAAGATATATGTTTGAATGAATGAAAATTGGGTATAGGTTGACGTAGAATATATTGCCGAATATTTTATTAAAACAAAATTGAAAATTCACCTGAAAACGTAATAAACGACCCATTTTTTTCTTCCATAGCTTGGTACTACAAGATATTAAAATATGAACAAAATCTAGCCGTTTGTTTTCAAAATTCAAAAAATTAGTAAATTTTTTTTTGGATTTACATAATTTTTTATTATTAGTATTTATTTAATCCGTCTTTAATTTATTCAACATCCTGTACATATTTTATTTCTATATAAGTGAAAGAAAACTTAAGGCCTACTTTTCCACCAATAAAAAAAATTAAAAAGTTGATAGTTTTTAAGAAACAAGTGAAAGTTCCAGACAATGCATAAAATCGCAAAGTAAGAAGTTGCCAACTTTAAAAGGCCATAACTCAAAAACTAGTCATAGGATTGGATTATGGCCATGGATACTTTTAATCAGGACGTCAAGATCTAGATAATACCAAAAATTCAGAAAAATTAGCCGAAAGCCATTTCCCATAAGCTTTGTGCGGGGTCCGTTACAGTGTAATTAATTGGACTTCTTTCATATCTCTTAAGTTATAATAATTTGACCACTGTGATTGGTCAATTTCATACCCTAACAAGGATGGTTATAACATCATATCCGTTTAGTTCAGTTAACTGGTATGTCCGATTTATCCAGACACTTAAATGTAAAAGAAACAGACAATATCTATGAAGGTGTAGAGAAAAACATTTCTTAAAACCATATATATCGTTGATGACACTTATCAATTTTAATGCTTGACGTAATCCAGGTTGGGTTAAAGGTATCCTTTCTTAACTTTTAGATTGTCATTTAGACACAACGTAAAAGGTGTTGTATTTCTAATCGCCCCATTATTGATAGAGTCTATTGCATATGGCCAATTACTTTTAGCACCACATTTGAAATAACATATTTAAGATCCAATTCGTGTAGGATAGAAAATGTCTTAGTAACTAAAGTTTCTCGGCCTGTTCTCTTGAGTTCTTATTCTTTCCCCAATTTTCCTTTCATGCGCCAATATTTTGAAGTAGTTATTAACAAATGAATACACCTTAGAGGATCTACAATACCATTTATTTTTACTTACCGATGGTGTTAAAGAGTTTCCTTGAAGCAGTTTGTCCTATGAGTTTTTTATTGATGATCAAATCAGATATGACACTTACAACTAAAGTTAGCAATAAATGGACCAAATAAGGCAAAGCAGACAGCATACTATTCTAAAAATTATCATTATTATTATTATTATTATTACATAGATATTTTAGGTGTTTATTATCACACGATAATATATATCGATGTATTTGTTCTAATACTTACATCTTTAATGTTAAAATTCATTACGTGATTCATGTACGTTGGTATCTGACTAAGTAGAATCCAAAATCCAAAAATCCAACCCGATTGAGCACAGAGCAGGGCCCATACTGGTACAGACGAAAATATTGCTTTCCAAGGAACCTTGTGGGACTATAATAGATCAGTATAAAAACGGAATAAATTATGGCCCAAGAATTTAGAAGATTCTATCTACTATGTATTGTAAATAATTAATAATTTTGTATGCGGCTAAATAAGGAAGAAAACTCACTACAATATACAATATTAAATAAAAGCACGTAATTCAATTAAGTATAGTATATAAACTTACATGTTTTTTATCTGTATGACCTAAACTCTGTTCAATATAATACTTTTCCGCTTTACTTATGGATGGGTGTTCTGATGGGCTATTGTATCCAAAGAAACCATAAAGAATACACCAGAGAAGACCTGATATTCCATATAAATAGAATACCATTGGCCAGCCATATGGGCTTGCTGCAATCACTCCAGTTATAAGTAAACCAACCACTGTTCCAGATGGTACAGCTAAAAGGTTTTAGAGTACATTGCTGTTGTTTATTTTACATTATATCATATATATTGTTTTTCTTAACTAACAACTTGTATACCATTTGATCCACCTAACCTTCCTTTATACTAATAGGGTTTTCTTTCTGAGATTCCCTAGCAAAAGCAATACATACCACTAAAAGCTAAATTTGCCAACCTAGCTCTTTCCTCTTGAGGAACCCATTGACTTAATAAGTGGGTCATAGATGGAAAAATAAATCCTTGACAAAATCCTTGAATAGCTCTTATGGCCATCAGCCCTATTTCTCCTAATTGAGCTGCAGCATAAGGAGTGAACACTGTTAGGATGGATTGAATCCCTATAATGGTAATGAGAATCCACTTGGCTCCAAATCTATTTGCTGCGTACCCGGCAAAAATTTGGGGCCATATGTAGCCCCAGAAAAATGCTGAGAGGATGGCGCCTTTTTGAGTCCATTTTGGATATGTCTAAAATTAATGTGCACAAAATCGTCCAATCTAATTCCAGTTATTATCGTTATCGAATTTGGAATAGAACAACCCCTTTTTTTTGTGAAACCGCTTTTCACATTTCTAAGAAAAATATATCTAACTTTATTAAGTCTGAATGTTTTTTGGGTGAGTTCCCCCAATTATACCACACTCAAGATTAGTTATCCTACTACGCTATGTAATCTATCTGTATGCATTTCTCTTAATTATCCGGTCAAATTAAACATTCGAAGAGACATAAATTTACAACAAGCTGAAAATTAGTAAAAATGTTCAAAATACAATTATAAATAAAATTTGTAAGTTCCCCATCATTCCCGTGTATGGAAAAAATTTGACTCGAGGTCAAAGGTCAAAAAAACGAGTTTTTCGCGATTTATAGCAAAACGGTAAGTTTTATCATAAAAGTACTTCAGAGAAAAATTGTAGATCATAAAATTATCTATAAAAAATGTTTCAATACTTTTTTCTATGAGCCACTGTTTCTGAGATATGATGATGTTGATTTCTTACAAATACTTACAAGAAGTCTCGGTTCATTTTAATGTTGACAGAAAAGTTTAGTGCTGAAAATGTATTGGTAAAACAAGCTAATAATGATGCTGATTTATTGATTATTGAAACAGCAATAGAGCAATTCAATTTGACAAATACAACTATTGTTGTTGGTAAAGATGTAGACTTACTGGTATTACTCACTGCTCGAACTCCCACTGAAAAAACTATTTTCTTCTTAAAACCAGGAAAAGCTCAACATCAATCGGAAATATATTCATCAAAAAGTTTATCTACTTTTGCAAAGTGTCAAAATCATGTACTATTTTTACACGCAATAACTGCGATACGACATCTGCATTTTACAGGAGGGGTAAATGTTCAAAAAACAAGATTTAGTTCAATGTGCTGAAGTTACATAACAAGAAGTTATCACTAATGGCAATCGCTTTCTTCTTTCAATGTACGGAGCTCCTAAAATAACTACATGCTTTAGATAAGTATCGATATGGACGTTTTGTTAAAAATACTAAAAATAAAAACCGGTACAATTAGCTTGTCTTCCTCAATCCTCAGCTGCTGCTCATCAACATCTTCGGGTATATTACCAAGTTTAAGTGTGACTTGGTTATCAGCAAGACCCTACAGACTGGGCTTGAAAGTTGGTCAACAATACATTAGATCCAGTTCAAACTTTACTCCCACCTGCGCAGGAGAAATTGCTAAACACAATTTTGTGCAACTGCAAAAAGGGATGCAGTGCTAAATGTGGTTGCAAAAAAGTTGGACTGTTTTTTTCTCTGGCATGTACAAATTGTCAAGGCCGGTCGTGCTCTAATGTTGAATCACCAACAATTGAGGATTCGTTTGATTCCAACGAGGTGACTTGCCAAACATCGCTATTGACGCAATTTACTTGCAACCAGAATGAAGATGAAGTAGAAGAAGAAGAAATACAAGAAGAAGAACAAGGAGAAAATCAAGAAGAAGAACAAGAAGAATAATTTGAAAGTTACGAGTCAGACGAATAAACTTCACTACTTTTTTTTAATCATCGCTTTTATTTTTTCCAATCTTTACTAATTTCCGTTATTTTGCAATAGTTTCAAATTAAACAGGATCACAACTGACTTGTGGAGTAGGCCTACTTGGGAAACCACGTTAAAAAAAACGCTAAGTACACTACCTCATAGGTGGCGTGGAAACGTGTGCATATTATGACGATTACAACGTTTTGAATCGTTATAACTCAGAAACGGTGGTTCATAGAAAAAAAAGTGTTAAGACATTTCTCTGAAGTACTTTTATGATAAAACTTACCGTTTTGCTATAAATCACGAAAACTCATTTTTTTGACCTTAGACCTTGAGTCCAATTTTTTCCATACACGGGAATGATGGGGAACTTACACATTTTATTTATAATTGTATTTTGAACATTTTTACTGATTTTCAGCTTGTTGTAAATTTATGTACCTTCACTCTAATTTTTTGGTGTAATTTGACGGGATAATAACCCTCCCCAGGCCTGTACCATAGAAGGGTTGCGGGTAATTTTCAATGAGAGGGAATTGTTCGAAAGCTCAAAATGAAGATTAACTCAAAAAAATTTGGGACATTCTTTATACCTATATAAATAAACTAATTGGCTTACTTACTGGTATATCTGGATATTTACTTGCTGCAGGATCTGTCATTGCCACAATCGCTACCGATAATATAACTCTCGTTCCATAAGCAATAAACAGCATGATAAAATTCCAAAAACATTGCCAATGGCGGGCACCAATTGTTGGTACTAAAAACCACCCAATACAAGACTTTTAGGTATTATATTCAACTCGTAGGAAAAACTCATATTATAAAAGATTATTTGTTGTAATATTTTATTGAAAAACATGTAAATGCAGCAGAATATAAAACAAAGAAATAGTAACAATATTCAAAAAAAGATAAGTATTCAATGCTATCACAAAGATTAAATTGTGTCAACCTTGAAACAAACTTTTGCATAAAACCAAATTGTTAAATTAAAAAGTATATCACATATTCTCATTAGGCAAGGGCCTGTCGACATATTAAGCACCGGTTCCCGCAGATCACCGAAGTCAAGCGGTGTCGAGCGCGGTTAGTACTTGGGCGGGTGACCGCTTGGGAACACGGCGTGCTTTTGCCTCAGGGAAGAGTGTAAAATGAATCGACACCTAGCCATCCTATTCACGCCGGACAGGCCGGATGAGATCGGATATCTCGTAGGATGAAGGTGCCGTTTCACACTCCCCAGTCGGTAGATCACATTTGTGGTCGATGACCGGTTCAAGATGGCCTACGTAGTCGGCGAACCGTAAAAAAAAAAAAAACATATTCTCATTAATTTAACATAGAAACAGGCATGCAGACCATAAAACATCGGTATGGTGTAATTAATTTCTAAATTCCATTCATTATTAAAATATACTCATTTAATAAAAAACAGTACACAAAAATATGCACTACCTTGTTCTAGCTCTTCCACTTGAAACGTCTCTCCATATTTGTTATTTTTAATTGTTGAATAATATATGTCCTTTCTGGTACTTGTAACCCCTGCTTTACTCATAGTTTTATTGTGAAAAGAAAGATAAAGTTCAAATAAGATCACTTATTACTAGTTAATATTCTGTCACTGATTGCTTTCGCAGTAATTATGTTACTTTATAATATAATAATAAAAATAAATAGAAAAATAATGTATCCTGAATCAAAATCTATATAAACCTTTGTAAATATAGTACGTATTTAGATTTGTAGTCCGTGTGCTTAAGCAATACCTATTTATTACCAAATATTGTTAGGCAATATATATTATTAAAATAAATATGAAGTATTTTAACAAAAACTTTGATTTACTGTTATAAATGTGACTTTTTATAGGTTTATTGTATAAATAAAAAAAAAAGTGAGGTTATATGACGCAACAGCTTCTACAAACTAGTGAGGCTGCTGTTCTCTGAGGCCTAATTCACCAGTGTAAGAGAACGATATCAATTCCATCCATCAAATAATGATCATTCACTTCCCCGTTAGTGTCACAGAGAGAGAAATCGGTATTTTCGAACACAAGGGAAGTGATGGGGACAAACGTCACATACTTCTTTCTCTCTCTTTCTTTGAGCCAAGGTTAGGTTAGGTTAGAGTGGCTGACCTTTGGTTCAGACCAAACAGTCTCACGTAGTCCTATTAAGTTCGTTGTGATACCACATGTGTTCCGTAGAACCCACCTTCATCAGATCTCTGATGATTAGTGCGACGTACACCGCAGAAGGATTTTATCAACTTATTCAAACCAGCCATTACTGTTCAGAAATCTGCTCAGTCGTCCAAGTTGTAAGTTTCTTAGTTCCTCCAGAGGCTATCGAAAAATGGTTCACTCAGATCAGTGAACCATCTTCTTGCGAGGCCAGGGCATTCACATAGAAAATGTTGAATACTTTTTTCCTCTTCCTCATCTCTGTATTTTCTGCAGAAGTCGTTAGTGGATATTTGCATACGTTCGGCCAAGCCTAAACTTTATTTGTACATACAACTTCAACAGGAATTTAAAGCTTGATTCAACTATAAACTAAGATTAAGCCGTAATTGTTAAACCAGGCGTCAGAGTTCTTAATTTATTTCTTTGAATTGTTCGCAAAACTAGATTTTAGGATATTTATTGTAAAAATAAAATGTATACCTTAACAATGGCTTGCAGAAATAACAATGTAATTAACAAATTGAGTATAAATAAAAGTAGTGTACATACTATATGAAAAATGCGGAGCTGTGTGTTAGTTTATATGACATATTAAACGAAGGACTAAAATATTTACTAGGTACAAGGGTATTCTAAAATAAAACCCATTATTTTGAATATCGGAATCCGGGTATGATATATGAAGGAACTAAACCCAATGAAATTGGAAATGCAGAAGAAGAAATTCCTTTTATTTCGTCAGATCTATCTCTAGACGCGTTTCGCCATATCATGGCTCATCAGTAGGGCTAGGATCCGACGAAAGAAAGGAGAATTCAAAGCTGCTTATGCAGCACTTGGTGGGACACACCGGTAAGATGTGACACGGAGCGCCATCTGTGTCGTTGTTTGACACTCTTGAGCATACCAGCACCTCTAACAAACTTATAAAAATAAGTAAAAAATGTTAAGAGGGAATCACCTCTAAAGATATTCGTCACAATTACAGGAGTCCCGCTAGGCAGCGCTAACTCGCATCGGTTTATTAAACCGAAAACAATAAGTGCAGAAGAAGAAGAAATTCCTTTCATTTCGTCAAATCCATTCCTAGACGCGTTTCGCCATATCATGGCGCATCAGTAGGGCTAGGATCAGACGAAAGAAAGGAGAACTCAAAGCTGGTTATGCAGCTGATAAAATTTTAAATGTTTTGGTATTAAAGTTTTACAAATTCTAGAATAAAACTTTTTTTACTAAATCATTAACAATAATAATTATTAACGCTATTGTTTCTCCTTGTCCTCTTTTTTATCCTCATCGTCATTCCAAGGTTGTCTCTCGGCAGATGCAAAAAGAACATAAATAATTCCTGTTACTATTGAAAAGCCTGCAGCCAAAAAAAATATTATTTTCCATTGTTCTGGATCATTCTAAAAAAATAAGAGTACCTCAACAAACTACAAAATAATGAAAACATAAAAAATACTAGTTTTTAAATAACACTATTCTAAGATCAGAACTAAGATTCAGAGAAACGTTTAGTAAAAGCAAATATATTCTCATTTAAAGCATATGCATTAATAACTAATAGCTTTTAACATTTACTGATTTTTGCTGGATTATTAGGTAAGGAAAAATTCAAAATTTAGGAATTTAATATTTAGTGAAAGGGGGGGAGGTCGATTGTAAGGCGTTTTTCAATGAAATGAAAGGTATTTTTTTTTTGTATTCAGCGTAATTTATTTTCTATTGCCTAGCGCTTTCGGCCTACTGAAAGGCCATCTTTAGGGCTTAGGTTCTACAAGAAGAACATATAAAGGTAAAAAACATTACTTATAGGACAAAGTATTGGTAATATAAGAATAAAACATTTCTTTAAAAAATTTTTTTAAAAAAGGTAAAGCTGAAAATACTCACTCGTCAAATTTTGTCCAGGAAACAAGAAACATTTTCAAAATGAAAAGAAAATTTATAAAAAATTTTCAATGTGTTGGTTTCGATTTTTAACAACAAATGCCTGGATGACATTTGACACCGGCACCGATATGTAGACGACTGTTTCACTATTATTCCCGGTAACAATCATAATGTTAACCAAATTCTAAATATTCCTAATACCTTACATAACAACATTCAATTCACAGTTGAAATAGAAGAAAATAATAATTTTTTAGATCTAAATATCTACAAACTAAATAATAAGTTACATTTTAAAATACACAAAAAAGATACCCAAACTGACCACTCAATTCTGTCTAATTCAAACCATCCCTTAAATCACAACATGGCGGCCTTTAACTGCTATATCAATTGATCCCTCAATATCCCTTTGTCGCAGAATGATTATAGAGAAGAAATTAACACCATCAAACAAATAGCAGCTAACAACGGCTATTCACATGAAATTGTCGATAAAATTACAGCAGAATACAATCAAAAAAAGATCAAAAAGCTGCATATAATCCTCCGAATAATATTTTACCTAAAAATACGTTTTCCTATCTTATAAAGGCCCAATATCCAATCAGATTGCCAAAGTGCTAAATCGGAACATAAAAAACACAATAGTATCCTTTAAAACAAAAAATAACCTCCAATCCCACCAAGTGAAAAATAAAGATAATATCCCACACCTTGGAAAAAGCGGAGTTTACAGATTAACATGCGGCAGTTGCCCAGCTCTATACATAGGAAAAACCGTAAGAAGGCTAGAAACAAGAATAAAAGAACACGTCAACCGACCAGGTACCTCAGTATTTGGACACCACCTCAAGTTCAAGAATCATAATTTTTCACCAACATAAAACAGCAAAATCCTACATCAATTTAATCAGAAAAACTTCAGAAAGTTGGACTATCTTGAAGTCCTAGAAATTCATAGACATTCAATCAATAACCCTGATTCATGTTTGAATTTAAGACTCAATATAATTAATAATAGAAATCCCTTCTTTAGACTTTTTCCACAATAATTCATCCTTCAAAACCTACGCCTATGTATTTTAGGCTCCTCCCATTTTTATTAGCTCTCAATCGGTTTTTCACATGCAGATATCATATCCTAAAAATCAAGCACCATGTTATGCCCCGGATGAGTTGATGAGTTATCGACAATGATTTGGTACTTAGTCACTGTGAAGTATTTATTTTATTTTATTTAACTCGTAATATTCGTATCATTATTTAACCATTTGTTTGTCGTCCTCACAATCATAATCGTTCTAAGGCTGAGATTCTCCCTACCACTTTACATCATGCTGTCAAATGTCATCCAGGCATTTGTTGTTAAAAATCGAAACCAACACATTGGAAATTTTTTATAAATTTTCTTTTCATTTTGAAAATGTTTCTTGTTTCCTGGACAAAATTTGACTAGTGAGTATTCTCAGCTTTACCTCTTTTAAAAAATTTTTTTAAAGAAATGTTTTATTCTTATATTACCAATACTTTGTCCTATAAGTAATGTTTTTTACCTTTATATGTTCTTCTTGTAGAACCTAAGCCCTTCCAGTAGGCCGAAAGCGCTAGGCAATAGAAAATAAGTTACGCTGAATACAAAAAAACATACCTTTCATTTCATTTAATATTTAGAACAAAAGTTTTTTACTTTCAATATTAATTGATAATTTTGTGAATAATTAAATGTGTTCCTACAGCGCAAGCGCGAAAAATACCACGTACGTTAACATAGGCTTTTGCCGATTTTAATGAGCTGAGTCTCCTAATTTACCTGATCTTTAACAAAAATTTGAACTAATATAGGTGCCCACATAGAAAATATATTAGCCCCTGCATTGCATAGGCCCATGATGGTACCAGAGTGATTTGACGTTAAATCCATGGGATTCAAAACAAAACCAAGACCACTAGCGGCGCCACCACTGACTGCAATTATTAATAATATTACTGCCTTACTAGGTTCATCATTTTTTGTATAGGCGAGTATAATCAGGGCTGCTGCTGGAACAAAAGCACCTGAAAAAAATAAAAGCATTATAATAAAAATTTTAGGATTGTTTTTTATTCTAAATATACCGGGTGTCCTTTATGGATGGTCACCTGCCGTATCTCAGAAACTACTAGGCATAAAAACTCAGGAAAAAAATTGTAATTAAAGTGGCTATATATATGTGGAAATAATTTTCCGCATTTTGCCACAAGAGGGCACAATTATAAATTAAATATTGAAATTCTAAACTTCTCCGAAAATTCCCTCGTTGCGTTAGGGTATACCTTTAGTAACATCATTAGAAAGCTTAGACAATTCTGCATCATTTTGGTTTAAGCCTCATTGGCGTACCGACCTTGATAAGAGTGAGGGAAGGATAATTTACTTAACAGATCATAAATAATTTAAAAAAAGGCTACAAACGGTATGTCTTACAGTGGCGGATTTAAAGGGGGGCGAAGGCAGTTCTGGTAATTTGAAATAAATTATCTCTAAATGGTGTATATATTAACTTGTTAATGTCAGTGGTTTTGAAAATCTCTTAATACATCTTGAAATTCTTAAATCTTCTGTGACAGCTATTTTTTTTTATTTTTCGCCTCTTTCAGGACATTATTTTTTATTAAAAACTTTTGTATTATCGATAGAAAACTTTTCTATTCATGTTACTCTTGATAATCTTACATATATACCTACCTATAGTATTAAAGATTTTTCTTGAAGCAGTTTGTCCTATTATTTTCTTATTGATAATGTAATCTGAGATAAAACTTAGAATTAAGCTAAGAATCAATTGAACTAAATAGGGCAAAGACGACAGGATGCTGTTCTATAAAAAAATGATAATATTAGAACAAAAAGAAATCATTACTAATATTACATCCAATATAAACATTAATAACATTTTTCCAGCAGGTTACACAACAAAAATTATTCCTCGATTAGCTTAACGGTATAATTAGAGGCTGGCAAGACCAACTGCGTGTTTCCTAATTTTTTTTTTAAGAACTGGAAACTGATCGCCCTTAATTCTTGCCAAACTTTATAGTGATATTGCTCCAGTTGGCATTACCAGCCTTTGAATAAATTTTGTCTTTTCCATTGAGGTTAAACTAACTTATAGCGATGTAACTATTTATGCAACTCGCTGTTACTGTTCTACTTACATCTTTTATATTGAATTTCATAACGTGCTTCATGTAGGTTGGTATTTGACTAAGAAGGACCCAAAATCCAAATATAAAACCACATTGGGCGCAGAAGAGGGCCCATACTGGTACTGACGTCAATATGGCTTTCCAGGGTACTTTATGGGACTAAAATTGAAATTTATGGGTAAGAATAAGTCTTGATTGTTTCCACTTGCGTTCAATAAAATACACTCATAGAAATATGGCTGTTTAGTCATCTTTACCGATGATAAATAAATGTATTTAATGTTTTTATTTAGTTTGAACATATGAATATTAAAATGAGAACGACATACACAATTACTTGTTACATATAATTTAGAATAACTCTGCCTGGAGTATGTTAAAATGCAGAACCTACTTAGAGTAAGTTTAAGAAGTCTAAGATTAAATATATTAAAAAGCTTGTAATAATAAGAGTTTTCCTACGACCACCTATGAAAAAGAAAAAAAGCAGGGTTAATTTGGCTAGAAAGCGACAACACGCGCGTGTTGAAATATAAGGCACACTATTTAATTCGAATATATGGTACCAATTTGACAGACCAACCCTATTTATTAAAAAGAACAAATTTTAGAAAGCAGTAATTGTAAAGTGTTTAACTTATTTATCATGTATTTGTCGAGTGATTCACAATTACAGTGTGAAAAAACGCCATCTGAAATTATGAAAAATGTTAATAATATACTGGAAAATCAATTACCAGAAAAAACAAATCGCGCTGAAGAGAGTGGCATGTATTAAACAACAAATCTCTATTGGTAGCGATAGCGTAGAGAATAGAGCTCTAGCCTACAGATCACAAGGTCAGAGGTTTAAACCCCATCAGGAGTATTTAACTTTTTTTTTATAAAAACATTAAATAATTTATAGAATTATTATATTGAATTGAAATATTCCTTCTTGGGTGGATTTTTTAAATTTATGTTTATTGCATTTTTCCTTGATTAAAATTAAAATTTTTCATTCTGATTAATCTAGAAGTCAATCCAGGATTAGTTCTTCCTATAATGTATAAATTATGAAAAAGTTAAACTACAAATAAAGGAAAAGCCTATTGACCAACTATGAAACCAGATATTAAGTGAAACATAATCCTAAGTATGCTAATTTCAACACTAGTGTTGATATTTTTTTTTCAACGCTAGTGTTGAAATATTTTTTTCACAAATCAAAGGCTTTTTTAATAATCCTTTGTGGTCGTAAGAAAAACTGTACATTACTCTTTGAAAGTGATTATTCTAAAACTCGAAGAATTTCCGCACGCGGCTGACGCCTCGTTCCAAATATATCCTCGTTTGAAAAGTATATTATATATTTCATCACTTGTTATGTAATATACCATTACAAACAACTTACAGATTTTTCATCTATATGTCCTAAACTCTTTTCAATATAATATTTTTCTGCAGTATTTATGGTTGGGTGATCTGCCGGCCTATTGTATCCTAAGAAACTATATAGAAGACACCAAAGAAGGCCTGAAACCCCATATAAATAAAATACCATTGGCCAACCATATGGTCCTGCTGCAATAACTCCAGTTATGAGTAGGGCTAGCACCGTTCCAGATGGTACAGCTGAAATGTGTTGATAAAAAAAGTTGATAAAATAAAAGTTTACTGTATTTTTGTGATAGTAGAAATAATATTCAATATATTTGTAGCAAAGAGAATATTGTTAATCATACAAGTAAAATTAAATTATTTGCTTTTTAGCGGCTTTTTGGATAACCATTTTATAAAATTACTACATACTATTATGGTTAAGTTTCACAACCTGCTATTGTGTATAATATACAGGATGCCTAATATGTCTGGAGTATTGTAGATATTTCAAAAGTATTCAATATATTCATTGAAAATTGGACATTCATATAATAGTTAACACAGACACATCAAGGAAAGACGAAATCATTTTTATAATTAAACGTGTTTGATGGATTTACGTCGGGTTGTAGAAAGATTTTTAACCACAATTAACTAATTAGGAAGTTTGACTGTGACAGAAATAATTTTCTCACAGTCATACTGGCCCCGCCCGGTTACCTTAATTTTTGATTTACTAATTCGCCACCTGTGATTGTGAGTAAATTATGTTTGTTAATATCATTCATGTCATAATCAGTCTTGCTGATTAGTGTTTAAAAAATTTCATGCACCAAAGATTATTGTCCAAAAGGACATGCAAATAAAAATTTCAGGGGACACATACAAATTTACCAAAAGCTACTATGTTAGACGTTCAAAATATTTGCCGTTATTAGCTAGGCAATAGCCAAACATATCTCTAAATTTCCATAAGGCCAGTGGCATAGCTAGAAGGCATTGGGCCCCAGAGCAAAAAATTATAATCATTTAAGTTAATATACATTTTCCTGCTATGCTTAATCTCGTTCCAATCATTTTTGTGGCATTATTTAAATTTTCTTAATATCTCGCACTGCCCCGATTTGCCCTACCATAGCTCTACCACTGCATATTTATAAACTGTACAGGGTCCTGCGCCTCACCTCCCGTCTTCTCTAGCTCACTTATTAATTTAGTTAGGATTTTGATATTTTGCTGACTTTATCTGTATCCTAGGGCGCATTTCAGAAAAATATTTTTGTTTATACAGGGTGTTCCAAAAAAGTGTGACGTCATAAGGATATGTTTTTTTAGATTACATGCCATATATTTTCTTACTTATTTGGATGCATCTTGTAGTTGCCTACATACCACTAAAATTTTAATGAAATTGGTTCAGTATTATAGGCGAAAAAAAAATAAAAACTAAAAAAAAAATCACTGGTTTTAAAAATTAATAAAAAATAAAAATAATGCCTTGTTATTAAAACTCTACAAAGGTACTTAATATATAAGGTCCTAAAATCTCGTTAACCAAGTTTGATTAATACGAATTGAACAGGGTGTCCAAAATTTAGTGTCAAACTTTGCAAACTTTAAAGCAATTTATATTTCTTATTTCAAATTGGAACCCCTCTAAATTATTATGTCATTCGATGCAGAATTAAAATTCAAACATTTTTTCTAATTACAACCCTATCGCAATTTCTAACGCATTAAGACTTATTTACAGAAAACTCGTTTTATCAACCTTTTCACCAGTCATTATTATATATTAAATATCAAAGGTGGCTTTGAAAAACAATTTATTGATATTAAAGTTTATTGAAGTGACCAAAGCCCATTTTGACTCTAGTTATTTTATAGTTTCAAATATTGTTAGATTAGTACTAATTATTTAAGCTATATTATTTTTTGTGATGGAATACAACCAAGGAGAGCTCGTAGATATGATTTTCATATTAGGAGCATACTAAAAGAATTTTTATTTGTCCTTTTAGTAAACTTTAATATCAATAAATTGTTTTTCAAAGCCACCTTTGATATTTATTACATAATAATGACTGGTGGAATAGTTGATAAAATGAGTTTTCTGCAAATAAGTCTTAATGCGTACGAAATTGCGATAGGGTTGTAATTAGAACAAATATTTGAATTTTAATTCTGCATCGAATGATATAATAATATACAAGGGTTCTAATTTGAAATAAGAAAAATAAATTACTTTAAAGTTTGCAAAGTTTGACACTAAACTTTGGACACCCTGTACAATTCGTATTAATCAAACTTTGTTAACGAAACTTGACCTTATTTATTAAGTACCTTTGTATAATTTTATTAACGAGACATTATTTTTAATTTTTATTAATTTTTAAAACCAGGTGCAAAACTGTTTTTTTTTAGTTTTATTTTTTTTTCGCCCATGATACTGAACCGATTTCATTAAAATTTTAGGGGTATGTAGGCAACTACAAGATGTATCCAAATAAGTAAGAAAATATATGGCATGTAATCTAAAAAAACATTTCCTTATGACGTCACACTTTTTTGGAACACCCTGTAAAAACAAAAATATTTTCCTGAAATGCACCCTAGGATACAGGTAAAGCTTGCAAAACGTCATAATCCTAACTTAATTAATAAGTGAGCTAGAGAAGATGGGAGGTAAGGCGCAGAACCCTGTAGAAGACGGGAGGTGAGGCGCAGAACCCTGTATATTTTAAATTATACTTCAAATAAAAGTTGAAATTGATAAGGTCTGGTAATCTGACGGGCCACTTAATTTCGCCTCTATACCTAAATGTATGTACCGAAATTATATCAACAGTTTTTGAAATATTCCCAATGGTCTAGACTCTTTGACTCTTGTACTTGTCACAATTGTCTATTTTATAAATAGTAATTTACATGCTCAATAACTGATTCAATTAATAATTTTGATCAGTTTAAAATTATGCATGCATTCTACGCAGCAATACATACATCCGTAAGTTAGATTAGTCAACCTAGCTCTTTCTTCTTGAGGTACCCATTGACTCAATACATGTGACACAGTTGGAAAGAAAAATCCTTGACAGAAACCTTGAGTAGCCCTGGCAGCCATCAATCCTAACTCTCCAAACTGTGCTGCTATACATGGAATGAGGACTGATATGATTGATTGAATACTCATAGTGCCAATAAGAAACCATTTTGCTCCAAATCTGTTTGCTGCGTAACCGGCGAAAATTTGGGGCCATATGTAGCCCCAAAAGAATGCTGATAGGATGGCCCCTTTTTGAGTCCACATGGGATATGTCTAAAAATAATTTCATTATTGAGTATCTATGCTGGTTTTATTATGAGATTGAACATCGAAGGGGTCATGTTGCGAAGCTAAGCCATAGATGAATCGAATAAGGAGGGCTGAAGCGTCTGGTCGCGGAAACGATCATGGAGGATTTGGATGTTTGAGATTACTCTGTAGAGCTCAAAGGAGTAATATTACTCATATGGAATCCAATGAGTAATATTACTTATTTGAGCTCTAAGGAGTAATGTATATGTCGTTATACAAATTAGGTGGACGTACTCGCAATAAAAACGAATATACTTAGTTTATTATTTCAAATGTCCAATA
The DNA here is from genome assembly GCA_935413205.1 of Polydrusus cervinus. Lineage (NCBI taxonomy): Eukaryota > Metazoa > Arthropoda > Insecta > Coleoptera > Curculionidae > Polydrusus > Polydrusus cervinus. The sequence continues at coordinate 17,326,486 of OW284514.1, read as the reverse complement.
TTGTTAATTATATTACATTTAAACATGGAGAACTTACTGGAATATCTGGATTTGCACTTGTCATAGGGTCCGTCATCGCGACGATTGCTACAGACAATACAACTCTTGTTCCATATCCAAGGAACAACAAGATAAAATATAAAAAACACTGAATATGACGGGCACCAAAAACTGGTACTAAAAGAAAAATACAAGTTTATAATATAATGACAATGCAATAGTTGTGAAAATATTACTTTAAGGGATTACACAGACAAACACGTATTTGAAGCGCCGTGAACTCGTCACAATGGCAATCAAATAGAAGCTAACAAAAGTTTCTGTACGTGTTTAGCGAATACTTATTGGTCTGTGTGATCCTTGAGTCAATTTTGATTTCTAAAAAAAATGCATTTTTTTGTCAATAAAAAAATGTTGTTAGGCAATAGATAGTTTTATCTACAATTTTTGTTATATCTATAAAATTTCAGAAAATAAAATTGTTATCGTTATCGAGTCAACCAGTGTCATACTACATTCTTACCTCTTAAATCTTGGGTACACTTTTTTTTATTAAGCGTACACCCGTCCCGGGGATCGAACCCGGGTAACCTGCGGCCGAATGTGACCCAAGTAGGTTGATAATATAATTTTTTAAAACTTGCGGTCTGCAGGTGATGACATCCTACCAATATTATAGTCTCCTACATGTATTTTAATATCTAACTGTGTCTAATGTCTAATAGTCTAAAGATACATGATGATTTTCCTGCATTTTTCAACTATTCTGTGGGTGTGACACTAACAAACCAGGAACTGTTATATGAAATTAACCATTTTTACAAATTATATTTAAACCATTATTTGTAACCCATCAGTATTTTAGCTAAGTGATTTATAATTAAGGCTTGTTTCTAATTTTTTTTGGCCCAAAATTGTATACATTTACCTTTAAAGAATGTTCAATAAATATGCTTTAGTTCAATAATTTATAACTTAGGCTAGTTCATTACCTCATTAACTAGCGTATTTACTTACTAAATAATTTTAAATTCTGAACTAGTATAGTTTGATAATACTTATATAAGGATATTTTATTAACAGAAAATAGGAAATATAAAAAATTTTTTAAAAATTAAAAAAAAAATTGAAATTTGCTATGCAAGCGAAGCCATGTGTGTTTCGAAAATTTTTTTTAGTTGGCGATAGAATATTCTGGTTCCGTCATGCATACTAACGAAACTGTTTATTTTCATTGTAAAGCATTTCAGCATGATATGCAAAATATATTTCTAAACCTTGGTAAAATTATTACCATATTAAAGTTATTAGCAAATATATTAATCCAATTTACAATGAAAACTGACGATCAATTAAATAACTTTTGGAGATACCAAATATAATATTTGTAATGTAGACGTTTGTTATGATCTACTGGACAATCTAAGAAGTTTTTCATAGAAGATTCTGGTTCGTTAATGATTTCATGCAAAACTGCTGGTTTAATTTGCGATATAAAAAATGTCAGCATATTTTTCAAAATCTTTTTCTTAACCTTGGTAAATTTCATCAATTATATAACTTTTATATATTATTTATTATATACAAAATTTATTTTTTTTTATGATTTTAAATTTAAAATACCTAATCCTTATTAAATTATTGTTTCCAAAAAAAAATTATCTCAAATCCATCAAACAACTAAGTCCTGCTCTATTGAAAAAAAAACCGCGTAACAACAGATAAAAACGACACTGGAATAGGGATTGGAATAGTAATTTAACCAAAAAGTACATTAATAATGGCGATTAATGATCGAAATATTTTAACGCGTGAGCGTAGCGAACGCGTTAATGTTCGATATCATTAATCGCATTTTAATGTAAGAGTTGGTTACAATGTTTTTTCGTCGACCGTATTTTTTACTAAAGTGAAGAAAAACAGTTAACAACTTTTATTTTGCAATCCAGATTTCACAATTCTACAAATACTAATGACAGCGGACGACGTTTTGGATTAACTTTTTATTATTTTGTTGATTTGTTTGCATGGCTGCCTTTAATTTTAATTACCAAAATCGTGCATTTACAGAAAATCATGCATTAATAGGGGTCATTAATGAATGATTTTGGGAACGTTAATATCGGATGTAAATACACGGTCGACGGAAAACATTTTTAGATAGTTCTTTTAATTAAAACGACTAAAATATTTTTATTAAATTGTTGTTTCTTAAAAATCTGAAAACGATTATTTTACTAAAAATGAACAAGCGGTTATAATTTACGTAAAAATATTTTCCGGAAAAAACAGTTTTTCAAAAAAGGTAAAATGTTGAATTCCTAATATGATAAAAAAATGCATTACCTTTTTCTAACTCTTCTACTTCTAATGTTTCCTTATATTTATCATTTTTAACTACAGAGTAAGATATATCCTTTCTAGTAGAAGAAGCGTCTGCTTGTCCCATTTTTTTTTGTTCAAATAAAATAAAATTAAAACTAACACTAATAACTATCTGGATGAATATCACCCTTTGCTTGGAGAACGCTTTATTTTTATATTAAAATTGCTCACAATAAACAAATAGAGAAATGATTTCTCTATAGAAATCCTCATAAACCTAGGTAAATACTAGCATATACTATTTAAACTTTTTTTATATAGTCCATATGCTAACGCAATAGTTTCTAATAAATTGTACAGTCTAAGTCTTTTCCAGAGGTAATAATTATAAATAAAATATACAAATTACCTCATAGGTTTTCTTCTTCTATTTGTTTAAATCTTCTTATTATAATTAGATCATGATTATGAAGAAATTATAATGGTTTCAACATTTATGTGTTTAATATAATGTACAAGGTAAAACATGCAACCGTAATTTGACTAGATCAATGAAAAACAAATTTAGTATATTATTACATATTTAAAAAATCTGGAACAGTTAGTAGACAGAAAATAAAAAATATGTTTTAAGTAGCCAATAAGCATAAAAGAAAACTACCGGAAAGAAGAATACGAATTACTTTATAATAGCAAAAAAGTTAAAAAATATTTTTTTCCAAAAATCGATCGCAAATATTGACATTTTTGATAACATTTCCGAAAGAAAAAGTCAATATTTCCTTACACTTATTCGTTGCTAGGCAATGGAAAATAACTGTTAGAAAATATTTTTTATTGATCTGTAAGGAAATATTATTTATTTACAACCATGTATGTAATAATGACATTTCACCTATCTTTGAAAGGTGGAAAGTTGACGTTTCTTGACTTTTACTTTCCACCCGGGTGGAAAGTGCTCACTTTCCACCCGGGTGGAAAGTAAAATTGTTATTTTTTGTAATTTTATTAAAAATCGATATCTCAAAATAGTAAATTTTTTTTTTTTTTTAATTTTAATAAAAATCGATATCTCAAAATAATATACAAACACACCAACACACAACTCATTACACAAATTCAACAACAATAATTTTATTTTTTATTTCTTTAAATGAATTATACCTAAATGACATTTATAAAAAACAAAAAATTAACATGGTTTATGTTTTACTTATTTACATTAAATATTACATTGGCATTATTGTAGGCAGTCACAGATATGTTTAAACCTTGCTGAAATTCTTCTTTTGAAAGGTTTATTTCATGATTATTTGAAGTTAAAGTAGTGTTAGTAAAACTTGAACTTGGCTTTGAAATCAATTTTGCCGTATTAACCTGAGTAGAAACCGAACTGTCTATGTATCCCTCAGCTACTGTGCTAGATTTCCAGCCTCCTAACCGCTTTATTTGCATAAGATCGCCACCGTTATTTGCGAGCAAAGTAGCCGCTGTTCTTCTGAAACAGTGACCAGTAAAACCTTCAGTATTCAGCTTCAGAAAAGCTGCAATTTTTTTTGGAAACTGACTTAAAGTGTTGTGCCCAATACATTGTTTACTAATTTTTCCATATCTTATTTGCATAAAAAGCTTTCCATCCTGTATATTTTTCCGTAAAGTTATGTACTCCTTAAGTGGTGCAATCCATTTATTATCAGTTATCATAAATGATCGTGGCTGGTACGTTTTGCTATTTTGTATTTCAATCGCGACCTTTTCTTCTAAAAAGTGAACGTCTGTTGTTTTCATTTTGTATAATTCATCTGATCGGCAGGCGCCTGAGACACCAATAACCAATGCGACCTACAAATGTATAAAATAATAAGTTAATATAGAAATAGTCAACCTTTTAGCCTAAAATACCTTTTGAACAAGAAATTCCATAGGTGCTTGTTCCAAAAATGTTTCAATATTATCCATAGACAGTGTGGTCGATTTTTTCGGCTTGTATCCTTTGTTTTGCTTTTTTAAAAATGCTAATAGCTTTGCGTGTTTAGATATGTCTACTTTTTCCCTAATTGATAGAGTGGTCCTCAACATTGAATATATTGACCAAAGCGTTGATATTTTCTTTGTCTTGGCATTTTCACTAAAATAAGCTAGTAGCGCCGATTCAGAACCAGGATTTTGAACTTTGTTTCCAATACACCATTCTTTAAAACAGTTATATGCCTTGTCATATCTCGGGCGGCTTTTAGTTGGCAGAAGATATTCTTCTACTATTTTTGCTGCTTCTCGAATTTCTGGGGGAGTAGCAGCCAAATCAAATTCCTCATCTGAGAGCATTTTTTTGGTGTTTTGTAAAAACTTTGACACTAACGTTTTAAAAAAATAATATATTGTTTAGTGACATGGAAACCATATTCCAAAAATGATATTTGCCATCTTGATGTGTATTATTACCTACGTTATTTTATCACCTGCGGTTATTTGAAATTCTAAATGTCTGTCTACTTTTGCAATGGAAAAGTCAAAATGACATTTACCTTTTAATAATTATTTGAACTCAAAATAATAAGAAGTGGATGTTGGATGTGGTTGTAAATAAAATAGTATACAAACCTCGGTGAAAAGTTTCATTACTGTCTCTGAGATATAGTTTACCTCGACGCTTCGCGTCTCGGTAAACTATCTAATCTCTCGACAGTAATGAAACACTTTCCACCTCGGTACGTAATATACTATTCTGTACGGCTACTTGCAAACTAAAATGTGTTAAGCTTGACAATTCAATATTAATAATATATGTTTCCATAGTTAATGGCATCCTTTTTTGTGAACAAAGTTAGTAATATTTGTTTCAAACTTTTAACAAGTTGATTGTAATGAGTTATGTCCTTTTAATAATTTTCGATTTACGGAAAAATAGTATGTATGCCTCGTAGAAAAAGCCACATTCCCGGAATCCATATTGTCAGTCTTGGCTTGCGCCTCGGCACGATCTTTACGGTCGTCCGGGAATGTTCAGCTTTTCTTACTAGGTATATAATGTACTATTTCTGAAATCAAAAATATACCCTATTTTAATATTTTAATCCCTGGCAACCAGTCGGTTTACTTTAACTTTACGTCCTAGGTTGGAAAAGTAATTTTCTAGTACCGGTTCTTTTTCTGTATTTAGATTCAGTGTTTACTTCGTTTATTTGTACTTTATCTACAAGTTATAAGTTTTTAAATAAACATATATATGTCTTTTTAATTGGGCCTAAGCTATTTTTACACAGAATAAATTTAATTTTGAGAACTATTTATCGAACTTTTGTGAAAGACATAAAAATAATATAAGTAATTGCGAACATTCTTGATGGCTTCTTGCCTATAAACCGTCATAATTGCAGTCACAAGTCCAAGGAATTTATAAATTTTGAAACTCATGTTATTTATTTTGTTAAGGGATTTTTGTCGCTGTTACTGTTTAATAAAATTATTGTCATTTCATTGAGCATGAAAATAATGCTTGCTGTGGGGCTTCTGCCTCGTTGCTTGGTTGACTGGTCGAAAGAAGATATTGTGTCGCAACCTTTTTGCATTATCGGTGCAGGTTAGGTTAGAGTGGAAGACCTTTGGTTCTGACCAAACAGTCTCACGTAGTCCTATTAGGTCCGTTGTGATACCACACGTGTTCCATAGAACCAATTTTTAGATCAATGATGGTTAGTGTGGCATACACCGCAAAAGGATTTTAACAACTCATTCAAACCAGCTACTACTATTCAGAAACCTGCTCAATGAAACCAGCTGTAAGTTGCTTAGTTCCTTCAGGCTACTGAGAATGGTTGACCCAGGGCAGTGAACCTTCTTCTTGCGAGGCCAGGGCATTCACACAGAAAATGTTGAATACTTTCATCCTCTTCCTCAGTAGGAAAAAGTGAATATTACTTTAATAGAAGAATATATTAGATACTATTAAGAAAGATAAGAAGTAATTTATTAAGGAATAAATAGATAGGCAGTTCGTTGAGAATTAAGCTTATTAAAAACTTTATATTCTACTAGGTCTTGATGACATTGTTTATGAATTGTTGATTACCATAATTTACTAGGACTCCACACAAACGTTATTAGACATAAATATACGCAACTTAAAAATGCAATTCTTTAATTTTTTTATTTTAAGAACAATAATCATAGCCTACAAAGCCTAAATATCTATTATTTAAACAACAGTAACTAAAGCGTACATAGAACAAAATTAGTTTTTTTTTGCGCCTGTCATTTTGACATTTTCAATTTCAAATAAGTTCCAGTAATATTAGTTTTATACTAACAGCGGTTATTTTGACATTATTTTATGTTTAATAATAACATTTATAAATGTTGTTATAGTGAGAAGTTAAGCAACATGTTCCCATATCACAGTCCATTTTAATGTAAAACAAAATAAAGGAAAAAATATTTAAAAAAAATTCTTCAGGTACTAATTTCCAACTTTAGAAGTACTTGTAAGTGCCGGTCTGCGATATGCAGTGTTTACATATCGTCGACGTTCGGCGATATGTATATGGCTCCATTCTAAAAAAAATGTATGAGGATTGCCGTCGCTGGAAATTTTTTTGTTTTATATTCGAGTTACGAGAGCATATATATGTATTTGAAAAAAGCTATTAAAGATCAAATTTATTTTTAGGATCTTTTAATGATTATGATACATTTTATATTATAGCGAGTAGTGATCCCTATACCACAGGTAGAACAAGTAGCAGTCTCTACGGCGGTATTCCAAATATTCTGTACTTGTAGCATTTTTGGTGATTCGAATATTCTGGTGGCCGCACTTATTTTACTACTCTAAGATTCCTCAATATTATAGCTGTCTGCTACAATTGACGATCGCTATTCCTCATGTCACATAAAATTTCCATACTCAAATTTGTTTCTAGCAATGCCGATGCGAGGCCCGAGGGTAGAATAGTTGTCGGCGCATAATTTTAGGTTCTTCAGTCCGAGATATTTTGCAACAATACTTTGGACACCGGCAATTTTGTGAAGTCCAACTGGTTACACGGTGTATTTATTTTCAATAAATATACATTTCCCATTTTTCCTGGCATTTTACTCTTTATATTTACAAGTTAAATTCCAAATTTTAAACAACATTTTTGTTTCACTTGCTGAATATTTAATAAAATATTTTAATTAATAAAAAATGCTTCTATTACTTTTGGTCCTTTTTAATATTTGGTATTGAATTTAATATAGTAAAAATCTTATAGAGCATAATAAATTTGTAAGTAAAAAGGAACAATTTGTAATTTTTACTTTTTTAAAAGGTACATTACAAATAGGAAACACACGTTAAAATATAAAATAAAGTAAGTTTCTATGTGGAGTACTACAGAGTGTTATTTTTGGGACCAACATAATAAACTTGAATTCTATTTCAAAATTACCTCAACAAATTAAACCGTTTGCTAAAGACACAACAATTATCTAGTATATACACGGTAAGTCATATTCTATCAGCCATACGAGCGTAAAAAATTTTTTTAGCTTGAGAGAACTCCGTATACTTTTAAAATAAGATTTTTTCTCACGGGGTTATTAATGATTAAATAGAAAATGTCCTGTTGGTTTATCATATATGTTTTTATATATTTAAATTATTTATTTTTTAATTTAGCAACAATATATTGACTTTCCAATATTCTGTAAATAATTCTAAACAACCTTTATTAACATAATTTTTCAAACACAATTACGGTTTTTTTTTAACTGAAAGTTAAATTTTAATCTAGATATAGATATAATCCATTTTATTCCACTGATGCTCTCTCGTTCTTACATCAAAGGAGGACCCTATTCTCGTGCGTTGACTGACCGCTGGCTCTAGTGGATGAAAACGGACAAGATATATTTAATATTTACAATTTTAATTTTTATATTTTTATTGTGCATTTTTTAACCATATGATATCGCCTTCCTTTTAAGTTATATTTTTTTATCTAAAACCAATTGATTTAAATTGACAAATTACTACTGCTTATCTCCAAAAGAATATAAAACTCAATAATTGTTCTAATATTTATTTCCTTGAAGGGTAAAAGCGTACGTTTACAAAAATATGTTATTGATGATGGGTTGCACAAAGATTTTTAACCACAATTAGCTAATCAGCAAATTTGACTGTAACATAAATGACATTGAGAGGTATTATTTACTCGCAATCAAAGGTGCCTGATAAGTAAATTAAAAATTAAGGCTACCGGGCCAGCATGATTGCCAAACTGTCAAGCTGGTTATTTAATTGTGGTTAAAAATCTTTATATAACCGGATATTGACATTAGACAAATAAAATACACATCATATAAATAATTTAGATACAGATTAGTAATAAATAGTATACATATTTTTAGACTTAACAACAATGCTAACTAAGCATCTAAATGATTTATGTATGCACAAAATGCATTAAAAAATATTTAATATAAATACTAGTAAATTGTACTAAAAATACCTTTTCACTTACAGTATAATAAACTATTAAGAACCTACACGCTCATGAGCTGGAATAATAATGAAAAAACTAGAAATATAGATTATACTTTAATAAATATTATATTAAAGCCATCTATTTTTTCGTTGTGACTTTTACTTGATAAAAATTAATTTAAAAAAAAAATTGAAAGTGTATAAATGTCCGCCGATATTAAAACTTGTTTTCGAAAAATGTAACATCAAAATTATAATTGGCATGTTTACAATAACTCGAAAAAATTTGTACTTTTGCTGTCTTACGAAAAGATAAAATATGAAACCATCGGCTGAATGTCTGGGATGTAAGTAGTTTATATCACAGATTGTATGAAGAACTAAAACATTTACTAGAAACTTATCAAAAAGGCAACCCAGTAGTAAAACTGTAATGAACTCTCTGAAATAATAACTGTACCTCATATTGTCATGCCTAAGATAAACTTATTTTTATTACTAAAATTCCAAAAAATGTTATGTCAGCACCCTAACAAATACATTTAAGTCATCTGACACAAGAAGGTTATATACAGGGTGTTACAAATTCGACATACCAGCATTGGAATCTCGGAAACCATAGGAGTAAGAGAAACGGTTAAATGGGGGCAAAGTTGTGCAATTTGGTGCTGATTATAATGCCGCTTTAAAAGTTTTCAAATTCCGAATACTTCCGATTTTATTCGAACAAAAAACGAATTTTTGCAAAATCATTTTTATTTTTTCCTGAACTCATTTGACTAGCTATTTAAAAATAAATGACACTTTGTCATTGCCACTTTTTTTCCTCTACAAAATTACGTTACTAAACTAAAGATCCGCCGTTTCGTCCCTAAGCGGCCATCAACTTTACTTTTTTAAATACGGACCTGGATTTTTTTTAAACGATTTTTAAACCCTCCTACCCTCAAAATGTAATGGCGATATTACTTTCTCATAGTGATAAATTGTCCTTGCTATTTTGCATTTGGTAGGATAAGGAGAAGATCGGTTAAAAGGGCTGTCGCCAAAATTGGAAGAAGAATCGATAGTAGAGGGAGATGGGGGTTTCACCATCAATTTACGCACACCCTTCTGCGCATGCCCAGGCAGTGCGCAGGCGCGTGTCATATGTCATACGTCATCTGTCATGTCACACTCTTGGGCGTGAGCTACTTGGGCATTAGCTACTTGGGCGTTAGCTACTTTGGCATTAGCTACTTGGGCGTTAGCTACTTGGGCAATAGTATTCATTATAGGCTCCGTGTTAAGGATGACATCATATTATGTTTAGGAAAAGATGGCGGCTGTCACCTGTCAATTAAGATCTGTCAAGGCCACCTGTCACTTGTCAAATGTCAAAATTGAAATCTAACACGCGGGTCGCATTCAGGGTGATGTCATAAGTCGTTTAGAGAAAACCCAAAGTCGATCGGTCAGCTGGTTTGGAAGATATAGTTTTTTGCGATTAGTGCCCTTATGCCTATCAGTGGAGTGCTGAAATTCTGGTTGTAGGTAGGGTCATATATATGCTATCTAACAGTGAAAGAATTTTTCAAATATCTCAACTAACAACAGAGATAGATGTATTAAACCATTAGGGCCTTAACACGATAAAGTCGTGCAAAGCATTGGTAATGTTTATTTCTTAGTAGGAATATACCTCGTATATTAATTATATTTACATATTACTGGATCACCAGTAAAATCACCAAAGTACCAAAACGGCACATTCAAAAATTCTAATTTTTTCAGTATTTGCATTAATAATCTTTACCTATACAACCTCATAATCAAAATAGTTCCAAGTATTCAAATTATTAGCAAAACCACTAAAGCTACCAAAACGACACATCCGATTTTTATAATTTTATTAAATATCTACATTATTAAACCATACCTATAGAACCCCGCAATAAAAAAATAAGGACATTTTGGAAATGCGCAGAAGCCAAAATCGGTGTTTCGGAGTTAAATACGAGGAAATATTATGCGCACATAGCGAAAAAAGTACCTTCGGTACTCCGGATGCCAAAGGGCACCTTTAAATGTATATTTGAAAAACACCCTATTAAGGTATTTTTAGGTGAAAAACAGAAAATACGATATAGACAGCGTTTATATTCATTAATATTATTAAACCTTTTAGCTATCTCATTCTTAGCCGCAAATATTTCTAAATATATTTAATACATCTAAATTAGATAGCAAGGACAACTTGTTATTGTGTTTACGGATCCAGTGACTGGATAATATTAAAGGTTAAGACATGTTTAATGTAATTATTATACAATAGAATGTGGTCAGTGATTAATATTCAATGTCATGTGCTAACACGCTGTTACGATTGCGTCATCTTTATTTCCTAGCAGCATAATATTCGCCTCATACCAGGAATCAATTAACTATTATTTAGCGAAATAAAACACACAAGTAATAAAAAATTATTTATTTAACCATATTACATACAGAGTTTTAGTAATTCTATATAAATTAATTGCTAGCAATAAGAAGCAGGTTACAGCTATAAATACAATTAAACTATAATTGCTGGGTGAGTCATCTAAATCCTCGGTTGATGTAGAGTTGTCACATTGGGGGTAAGTGGTGTTCTTGTATACGCTGATTAAAGTCTTCCAATCTGTCTCGCCAATAGTGTGATCTCGGAACAAGAGCTTAACCTTATAGCGAAGCAGTTCGTTAGCTGCTGATGGGACTGTTATGTAAGAGGCACGAGTAATTTTCTTATCAATCATCTCAAAAGGCATCTTTAACCATGTATTATTAGATGGAAAGCCATTGGTTTCAATCATTACTGACACGTTCCGAACGTTAAAAGGAGTGTATACGTAAAACACATTTTGCACCAGCGCCACCAGGAGTATATATGATGAACTTAACGCAGTCATGGTTGGAATATAAATGTAGGCAGAGGTATATAGGATCTATCAAACAGTAAAGGAATTTTTCAAATATCTCAACTAATAACAGAGCTAGATGCATTAAACCATTAGGGCCTTAATACGATAAAGTCGTGCAAAGAACTGACACTCTTTATTCCTTAGCGGATCAGCAAAATGAACCGTGGAACCACTAAATGAACCACTTAATGAATCGCGGAACCACTTAATGAACCGTAGAACCACTAAATAAACCACTAAATGAACCGCGGAACCACTAAATAAACCACTTAATGAATCGCGGAACCACTAAATGAACCACTTAATGAACCGTAGAACCACTAAATAAACCACTAAATAAACCGTAGAACCACTAAATGAACCACTTAATGAACCGTAGAACCACCAAATGAACCACTTAATGAACCATGGAACCACTAAATGATCCACTTAATGAACCGCGTAACCACTAAATGAACCACTTAATATGCATGCTCTACAAGTGTTCTATGCCTGCTCTATAAACGCTCTATGAACGCTCTATAGCTGTTCTATAAACGCTCTATGAACGCTCTATAGCTGCTCTATAAACGCTCTATAACTGTTCTATAGCTGCTCTATTGCTGCTCTATAAAAATAATTGCATTTGTTAATAAAGTTAGTTTAGTTTTTAACATCATTGCAATAGGATGTATGCACGCAAGATAAAGTATCTTCTCCTGGAAACGCCCAATGTTAAATATGGTATTCGAAAAGAGGGTTCTAATATGTTCATTGGTAGTAAGTCTGTTAAGGTAAAGGACAATACGCTTAGAATTGATACCAATGAATTTCCATTAACCGAAGGACTAGTTAATTTATTGACTACAAATCATCCTGTCGGGTATACAAATGAAGATCTGAGTAAATACAAAGAAATTCTACTTGAAACGAGTGCACACAAGCAAGGATTCTGTATAGATAAGAACGTTTTGTCATTAAACTGTTGGAAATATAAAAATATACTATCAAAATTATTTCCACCTAAAAGAAGCTATGTACATCAAAAACATGTTAAACAGAATGCACAAAGACCAAGTGCTACTCTGCAAAACATGAGTGTTAAGAGTGGTAGCCATAGTTCAGACGAAGAAGATGATGGGTGTAAAAAAGCTGAGTTAGATGGTTCCGCAAAACTAATAATGGAGTATGAAGATGTAAATCAGCTGGTTGACAGGCTTCGAAATTTAGAGGAATATAATATAAAGAATTGCTATAGTGGTGAAATAATGATAATTCTTAGAGAACTTGAAAGAATAGGTGTAATAGAATTTTATAAATAAATATATTATAAAATAACTGTGTTTTATTTGCTACTAAATAATTATTATCATAATTTATCATATTGCAAACGCAGTTTTATATATATAAATAGCATACAAAAGCACCATATTTGTTGTTGATTCCAGTTGCTAATTCGTGTTGCTAATCGAAGCATCTACTGCATTCTACAAGGGTATAACACAGTATGAACTGATAATTAATGTGTTAATATAGGGAAAACACCCTAGAAATCAGCTATTATAATAAATAGGTCGTCGCATATAGACAGGCAGCAGTAGTGGAAATATAGGTAAAGCAATAAAATAAAAGTACCAGCAGACTTGCTTTAACTCCCTAAAACAGTGTGATCTGATGTACAACGTAACCAGGATAAGCAGTTTTTCTACTACTCGTTATCTTTATCTCATACATGAATTAATTTTTATAAGGATCCCCTCTTTTTAAATAAAACCCAATGTCTATTATTTTAACTAAAAATATTTACTAACACCATGACCCTATTGTTTTTCTATACTTGATTCGACAGTTATTCACAGTAAAAATCAATTCTGCACTTACCCAAATCTTAATTATTGCCCTATAAACACATGTATGCCACCAATGTACTAATAAGAGATTATTTTATCAGAAATTGACTTTCGATTTACCACCATTGGCGACGAGCATTTATGTGTATTACGTATATACAGAGTGAATAGATATTTTATGTAGTATAAATTTAATTTAATTATTTCAATTTTTTCCTATTATTGATAATACATATTTATTGAAGAGTAAGCAAATAGCAATAGTGTGGTTCTGTGAATCATTAGAACCTTAATGACACATCTTTAGATGAACTCATAATAGTTGCCCCTGTAAACCTGGTTTATTTTTGGGGTCTAAGCAGTTCCCGTTTGCCTGATATAGCGTTTAATGTTTAACGTAATTTGTTCGATTACGTTCATCCCTTCATGAAAATCATTTTTTTAATAGTGTCCCTAGATCTTTAAGTTGCTTTAGTCTTTAAGTATATACATCAAACAGCGCAGACATGCCTAGAGACTGTGATTTGAGATGGGCGATACGGTGCAGAAGCTCTCATATCACGACCCGAATTTAAAAGCAGCACCATAATAAATGAAAACATGGTAATCATTGAATTGGCCAAAACACGGGTATTTTTTAATAAGCCGATATATGCGGGTATGTGTATTTTGGACTTGGCAAAAACAACAATTTATGATTTTCACTACAATTACATGCGCAAAACTTTTGGAGATCGCTGTAAAATTTTATACACTGACACGGATTCCCTGATTTACGGGATTAAACATCACAATATATACGAGATAATAAAAAAAGATTGTCGTGCGTTTTTTGATACATCAGACTATCCTGAAAATAATGTTTATGGCATTCCGAGAGTCAACAAAAAGGTTGTAGGAATGATGAAGGATGAGAATAACGACCACATCATGACACATTTTGTTGGTCTAAGATCTAAAATGTATGCAACCAAACTTCTTTACTCGCCCGAAGAAATCGCAGAGGAGAAATTAAAATTAGAGAACGCTAGTAGGGAGCGTGAAGAAATAGAGCGAGCGTTAGCGAACTTGGGTGTTACTAAAAAAATCAAGGGGGTTAAAAAGTCTGTAATTAAGAATAAAATTACCTTTGAAGACTATGTAGCGTGTCTGGGAACGTTTTCAGAAAAGTCTATATCACAGAAATTAATTAGGTCTAAACATCATGATCTCCACACAATTCGACAGACCAAAATCGGCCTCAGTCCTTATGATGATAAGCGTAAAATATTTAAAACATCCCCCCGATACGCTGCCGTGGGGGCATTATAGTATAATGGAAGAGAATTAGGTAGTCTACATTAGTTATTGGTAGTAGTATTATTGTTATATTTACGGTATTATTAATATTGCATTATTTCTACATTAAAGACATATATGTATTTATTAATCGACACCACAGATTTGTTTTTAAATAAACATGTTTACTGCTTAATTATTGTCTTATTTCACCCAAAAATAAAACACGATACTTGGTAGCAATAATTTATTGATAGTATTCATTATTAAGGTTGATCAATGTAATAACATGCCTTGAAAAGGAACGTATCAGCTTATCGGTCCATCGCAACAAATATTTGTCGGTCATGGCGTCTTCAAACTTGAGGCTCCGCTTCTCACCATTTCGATGAAACACTAGAGTATATTGCCCAATAATCATAAAAATATCCATCCAATGTGCGTTGAAACAATCCAAAGTACTTAAGAATTCTTCAAATGCACTATTTGAGAAATAAATCTTCCCATATCCAATAGTATCCAAAGTTACTTGTTTACGTTCTTCTTCTGTTGTATTAAATATAACGGTGACGTAATCATCAATCTCAAAGACTTTGCTTGGTTTGATTTTGTGCTGTACTCCATCATTCTGCTGACATCGAGAAGGAGATTTAAACACCTCATCCCAAGAGGATGATGAAGAGGAGGCCGCCATTGATAAGTATTAGAGGTTAAGTTTTAACAACTGTCTAACCAAAAATTTATGATCTTCGTAACACTTGATATCTTTTTTCAGCCTACGTATTTTTCGCAGATGTTCTTGGAGTTTAACTCTAAGATCGACTGCCTTTGCCATAAGCTAAAGACTAAATGACTAAATTACAACTTTAGCGCTAAATATTTCTTTCGTAAGGTATCACCCGTCTGAATAATTCTTTGCTTAACATCCTTACCGAGATTCTTTTAAATAAGAAGCCATAACAGATAAAACAGCTAAAATCAGGTAAAACCCCGATAAAAACAGCTAAAACCCCGCTTAAAAACAGCTAGCGGTTTTTAAAAAACAGCTGAAAACCACTAAAAAAACAGCCCTGTTTAAAAACAGCCCTGTTTAAAAACAACCCTGTTTAAAAACAGCTCTATTTAAAAACAGCCCTGTTTAAAAACAACCCTGTTTAAAAACAGCCCTGTTTAAAAACAGCCCTGTTTAAAAACAGCCCTGTTTAAAAACAGCTAAAACAGCCCTGTTGTGTTGTTGTTGTTGTTGATTCGATTTGTTAGGATATGTCTATGTTCAATGATGTGCTATGACTTAGGGAATTAAATACCTAATAAACATGCTACGATACCGACTATTATTAATATCATTATCTTTAACAATGACTAAGAATCCAGCATATCTTACCAAATATTCCGAACAAACACGTTTAAAAGTACCGAAGGACGTGCATGTATTAACATGCTCGCCGTAGGTTTATTTCAAGCGAAAATCATTCGGGCTGAATCAAATCAGTACCTTAGCATTATCAAGAGTCAGTTTTAAGTATTTTTCGATAAGTTTGTCGCAAATAGAATAAATTAATATCATTGCTATTATAACCATATGGAAGGCATAATAAATTTGATAATTCAGTATAACCATTACACTTCTAACATACGTATTTAACTGGGATTAGCATAACAACTATCGCTGTTTCTCTAAATATAAACTAAGGATAGAAGTATTCAGTTAAAACATTTATATAGAAATATTTAACTGAATTACTAGGCCAACAAAATTAATACAAATAATTTTATTTTTATATATTTATTTCAACATCATTCAAATAACAATATCTAAAATTATATAATACCTTTACATTATTCTGTGAACAATGCCACACACTTGAATCAGAATCGTGATTATAACATTCTGTTTTATTCATGAATGTGCTTAATTTAAGATTATCTTTATTAGGAATATTTACTATACAAGAATTAAAAACATCAAACTCTCTTAGAAAATTTGCTTTCATATCACCCTTTACCAAAATTCTTATATTATCAAATATATATGAAGCTATAATAGTGTCCAATATTTTTGGCATATCATTCAAATCAACATAACCAGCTTCCCAAAGCAGGCCATGATATTGGCCTTCTAAATAAACAACAGTTTTCAATTCTTCCGATTTTAAAAATTTCCGAGGGAAAGGAGGTTTAAAGAGATAAGTACTCAATCGTTCGCCATCATAGAATGACATCTCCTTTGGAATGAATACATTTGAAATATTATAACCTTGTATGTCAACACAAAGTACTTTGAGAACCATCTTTTAAAATCTATTATATTTTTAATATAATATTTATGCTTGAACCATCTATTACTTACTAAATGTTTAATAAGAACCCGAATGTCTTAATATATAAGGATTTATATCACGCAATCTTATCTCCCTCCCTCCTCCTCCTTTAATATAAGAATAAAATTTTAATTTACCATTGATCTAGAGAAACCATTAGTATAAACTAATCTTTTAAACCAATAATATATACAAAATCACATAATATAATAACTTTTTTAAACATCAACCCTCCCTAGGGTTTGTTTAAAAATTAAATAAAAATTGTTTCTCTACAAAAGTAATTTGTTTAATAACATAATCTGCTAATTTCGGGTTTATTCGGGTTTTGGACTTGTTTGGACCACTGCGGTTTTGCAGGTTTGTTTAAGCCACGTTTGGGTTTTTCGGAGTTGTGGGAAATACTTCTGTTTTACGGGTTTGTTTAAATCTCGATCGTTTTTTGGGTTTGTTCGGGCGCGCGTCCCAAACAAACCCAAAAAACGATCGAGATTTAAACAAACCCGTAAAACAGAAGTATTTCCCACAACTCCGAAAAACCCAAACGTGGCTTAAACAAACCTGCAAAACCGCAGTGGTCCAAACAAGTCCAAAACCCGAATAAACCCGAAATTAGCAGATTATGTTATTAAACAAATTACTTTTGTAGAGAAACAATTTTTATTTAATTTTTAAACAAACCCTAGGGAGGGTTGATGTTTAAAAAAGTTATTATATTATGTGATTTTGTATATATTATTGGTTTAAAAGATTAGTTTATACTAATGGTTTCTCTAGATCAATGGTAAATTAAAATTTTATTCTTATATTAAAGGAGGAGGAGGGAGGGAGATAAGATTGCGTGATATAAATCCTTATATATTAAGACATTCGGGTTCTTATTAAACATTTAGTAAGTAATAGATGGTTCAAGCATAAATATTATATTAAAAATATAATAGATTTTAAAAGATGGTTCTCAAAGTACTTTGTGTTGACATACAAGGTTATAATATTTCAAATGTATTCATTCCAAAGGAGATGTCATTCTATGATGGCGAACGATTGAGTACTTATCTCTTTAAACCTCCTTTCCCTCGGAAATTTTTAAAATCGGAAGAATTGAAAACTGTTGTTTATTTAGAAGGCCAATATCATGGCCTGCTTTGGGAAGCTGGTTATGTTGATTTGAATGATATACCAAAAATATTGGACACTATTATAGCTTCATATATATTTGATAATATAAGAATTTTGGTAAAGGGTGATATGAAAGCAAATTTTCTAAGAGAGTTTGATGTTTTTAATTCTTGTATAGTAAATATTCCTAATAAAGATAATCTTAAATTAAGCACATTCATGAATAAAACAGAATGTTATAATCACGATTCTGATTCAAGTGTGTGGCATTGTTCACAGAATAATGTAAAGGTATTATATAATTTTAGATATTGTTATTTGAATGATGTTGAAATAAATATATAAAAATAAAATTATTTGTATTAATTTTGTTGGCCTAGTAATTCAGTTAAATATTTCTATATAAATGTTTTAACTGAATACTTCTATCCTTAGTTTATATTTAGAGAAACAGCGATAGTTGTTATGCTAATCCCAGTTAAATACGTATGTTAGAAGTGTAATGGTTATACTGAATTATCAAATTTATTATGCCTTCCATATGGTTATAATAGCAATGATATTAATTTATTCTATTTGCGACAAACTTATCGAAAAATACTTAAAACTGACTCTTGATAATGCTAAGGTACTGATTTGATTCAGCCCGAATGATTTTCGCTTGAAATAAACCTACGGCGAGCATGTTAATACATGCACGTCCTTCGGTACTTTTAAACGTGTTTGTTCGGAATATTTGGTAAGATATGCTGGATTCTTAGTCATTGTTAAAGATAATGATATTAATAATAGTCGGTATCGTAGCATGTTTATTAGGTATTTAATTCCCTAAGTCATAGCACATCATTGAACATAGACATATCCTAACAAATCGAATCAACAACAACAACAACACAACAGGGCTGTTTTAGCTGTTTTTAAACAGGGCTGTTTTTAAACAGGGCTGTTTTTAAACAGGGCTGTTTTTAAACAGGGTTGTTTTTAAACAGGGCTGTTTTTAAATAGAGCTGTTTTTAAACAGGGTTGTTTTTAAACAGGGCTGTTTTTAAACAGGGCTGTTTTTTTAGTGGTTTTCAGCTGTTTTTTAAAAACCGCTAGCTGTTTTTAAGCGG
Source organism: Polydrusus cervinus (assembly GCA_935413205.1). Classification (NCBI taxonomy): domain Eukaryota; kingdom Metazoa; phylum Arthropoda; class Insecta; order Coleoptera; family Curculionidae; genus Polydrusus; species Polydrusus cervinus. The sequence goes on along the minus strand of OW284514.1, from coordinate 17,307,094 downwards.
GGTTTTAGCTGTTTTTATCGGGGTTTTACCTGATTTTAGCTGTTTTATCTGTTATGGCTTCTTATTTAAAAGAATCTCGGTAAGGATGTTAAGCAAAGAATTATTCAGACGGGTGATACCTTACGAAAGAAATATTTAGCGCTAAAGTTGTAATTTAGTCATTTAGTCTTTAGCTTATGGCAAAGGCAGTCGATCTTAGAGTTAAACTCCAAGAACATCTGCGAAAAATACGTAGGCTGAAAAAAGATATCAAGTGTTACGAAGATCATAAATTTTTGGTTAGACAGTTGTTAAAACTTAACCTCTAATACTTATCAATGGCGGCCTCCTCTTCATCATCCTCTTGGGATGAGGTGTTTAAATCTCCTTCTCGATGTCAGCAGAATGATGGAGTACAGCACAAAATCAAACCAAGCAAAGTCTTTGAGATTGATGATTACGTCACCGTTATATTTAATACAACAGAAGAAGAACGTAAACAAGTAACTTTGGATACTATTGGATATGGGAAGATTTATTTCTCAAATAGTGCATTTGAAGAATTCTTAAGTACTTTGGATTGTTTCAACGCACATTGGATGGATATTTTTATGATTATTGGGCAATATACTCTAGTGTTTCATCGAAATGGTGAGAAGCGGAGCCTCAAGTTTGAAGACGCCATGACCGACAAATATTTGTTGCGATGGACCGATAAGCTGATACGTTCCTTTTCAAGGCATGTTATTACATTGATCAACCTTAATAATGAATACTATCAATAAATTATTGCTACCAAGTATCGTGTTTTATTTTTGGGTGAAATAAGACAATAATTAAGCAGTAAACATGTTTATTTAAAAACAAATCTGTGGTGTCGATTAATAAATACATATATGTCTTTAATGTAGAAATAATGCAATATTAATAATACCGTAAATATAACAATAATACTACTACCAATAACTAATGTAGACTACCTAATTCTCTTCCATTATACTATAATGCCCCCACGGCAGCGTATCGGGGGGATGTTTTAAATATTTTACGCTTATCATCATAAGGACTGAGGCCGATTTTGGTCTGTCGAATTGTGTGGAGATCATGATGTTTAGACCTAATTAATTTCTGTGATATAGACTTTTCTGAAAACGTTCCCAGACACGCTACATAGTCTTCAAAGGTAATTTTATTCTTAATTACAGACTTTTTAACCCCCTTGATTTTTTTAGTAACACCCAAGTTCGCTAACGCTCGCTCTATTTCTTCACGCTCCCTACTAGCGTTCTCTAATTTTAATTTCTCCTCTGCGATTTCTTCGGGCGAGTAAAGAAGTTTGGTTGCATACATTTTAGATCTTAGACCAACAAAATGTGTCATGATGTGGTCGTTATTCTCATCCTTCATCATTCCTACAACCTTTTTGTTGACTCTCGGAATGCCATAAACATTATTTTCAGGATAGTCTGATGTATCAAAAAACGCACGACAATCTTTTTTTATTATCTCGTATATATTGTGATGTTTAATCCCGTAAATCAGGGAATCCGTGTCAGTGTATAAAATTTTACAGCGATCTCCAAAAGTTTTGCGCATGTAATTGTAGTGAAAATCATAAATTGTTGTTTTTGCCAAGTCCAAAATACACATACCCGCATATATCGGCTTATTAAAAAATACCCGTGTTTTGGCCAATTCAATGATTACCATGTTTTCATTTATTATGGTGCTGCTTTTAAATTCGGGTCGTGATATGAGAGCTTCTGCACCGTATCGCCCATCTCAAATCACAGTCTCTAGGCATGTCTGCGCTGTTTGATGTATATACTTAAAGACTAAAGCAACTTAAAGATCTAGGGACACTATTAAAAAAAATGATTTTCATGAAGGGATGAACGTAATCGAACAAATTACGTTAAACATTAAACGCTATATCAGGCAAACGGGAACTGCTTAGACCCCAAAAATAAACCAGGTTTACAGGGGCAACTATTATGAGTTCATCTAAAGATGTGTCATTAAGGTTCTAATGATTCACAGAACCACACTATTGCTATTTGCTTACTCTTCAATAAATATGTATTATCAATAATAGGAAAAAATTGAAATAATTAAATTAAATTTATACTACATAAAATATCTATTCACTCTGTATATACGTAATACACATAAATGCTCGTCGCCAATGGTGGTAAATCGAAAGTCAATTTCTGATAAAATAATCTCTTATTAGTACATTGGTGGCATACATGTGTTTATAGGGCAATAATTAAGATTTGGGTAAGTGCAGAATTGATTTTTACTGTGAATAACTGTCGAATCAAGTATAGAAACACAATAGGGTCATGGTGTTAGTAAATATTTTTAGTTAAAATAATAGACATTGGGTTTTATTTAAAAAGAGGGGATCCTTATAAAAATTAATTCATGTATGAGATAAAGATAACGAGTAGTAGAAAAACTGCTTATCCTGGTTACGTTGTACATCAGATCACACTGTTTTAGGGAGTTAAAGCAAGTCTGCTGGTACTTTTATTTTATTGCTTTACCTATATTTCCACTACTGCTGCCTGTCTATATGCGACGACCTATTTATTATAATAGCTGATTTCTAGGGTGTTTTCCCTATATTAACACATTAATTATCAGTTCATACTGTGTTATACCCTTGTAGAATGCAGTAGATGCTTCGATTAGCAACACGAATTAGCAACTGGAATCAACAACAAATATGGTGCTTTTGTATGCTATTTATATATATAAAACTGCGTTTGCAATATGATAAATTATGATAATAATTATTTAGTAGCAAATAAAACACAGTTATTTTATAATATATTTATTTATAAAATTCTATTACACCTATTCTTTCAAGTTCTCTAAGAATTATCATTATTTCACCACTATAGCAATTCTTTATATTATATTCCTCTAAATTTCGAAGCCTGTCAACCAGCTGATTTACATCTTCATACTCCATTATTAGTTTTGCGGAACCATCTAACTCAGCTTTTTTACACCCATCATCTTCTTCGTCTGAACTATGGCTACCACTCTTAACACTCATGTTTTGCAGAGTAGCACTTGGTCTTTGTGCATTCTGTTTAACATGTTTTTGATGTACATAGCTTCTTTTAGGTGGAAATAATTTTGATAGTATATTTTTATATTTCCAACAGTTTAATGACAAAACGTTCTTATCTATACAGAATCCTTGCTTGTGTGCACTCGTTTCAAGTAGAATTTCTTTGTATTTACTCAGATCTTCATTTGTATACCCGACAGGATGATTTGTAGTCAATAAATTAACTAGTCCTTCGGTTAATGGAAATTCATTGGTATCAATTCTAAGCGTATTGTCCTTTACCTTAACAGACTTACTACCAATGAACATATTAGAACCCTCTTTTCGAATACCATATTTAACATTGGGCGTTTCCAGGAGAAGATACTTTATCTTGCGTGCATACATCCTATTGCAATGATGTTAAAAACTAAACTAACTTTATTAACAAATGCAATTATTTTTATAGAGCAGCAATAGAGCAGCTATAGAACAGTTATAGAGCGTTTATAGAGCAGCTATAGAGCGTTCATAGAGCGTTTATAGAACAGCTATAGAGCGTTCATAGAGCGTTTATAGAGCAGGCATAGAACACTTGTAGAGCATGCATATTAAGTGGTTCATTTAGTGGTTACGCGGTTCATTAAGTGGATCATTTAGTGGTTCCATGGTTCATTAAGTGGTTCATTTGGTGGTTCTACGGTTCATTAAGTGGTTCATTTAGTGGTTCTACGGTTTATTTAGTGGTTTATTTAGTGGTTCTACGGTTCATTAAGTGGTTCATTTAGTGGTTCCGCGATTCATTAAGTGGTTTATTTAGTGGTTCCGCGGTTCATTTAGTGGTTTATTTAGTGGTTCTACGGTTCATTAAGTGGTTCCGCGATTCATTAAGTGGTTCATTTAGTGGTTCCACGGTTCATTTTGCTGATCCGCTAAGGAATAAAGAGTGTCAGTTCTTTGCACGACTTTATCGTATTAAGGCCCTAATGGTTTAATGCATCTAGCTCTGTTATTAGTTGAGATATTTGAAAAATTCCTTTACTGTTTGATAGATCCTATATACCTCTGCCTACATTTATATTCCAACCATGACTGCGTTAAGTTCATCATATATACTCCTGGTGGCGCTGGTGCAAAATGTGTTTTACGTATACACTCCTTTTAACGTTCGGAACGTGTCAGTAATGATTGAAACCAATGGCTTTCCATCTAATAATACATGGTTAAAGATGCCTTTTGAGATGATTGATAAGAAAATTACTCGTGCCTCTTACATAACAGTCCCATCAGCAGCTAACGAACTGCTTCGCTATAAGGTTAAGCTCTTGTTCCGAGATCACACTATTGGCGAGACAGATTGGAAGACTTTAATCAGCGTATACAAGAACACCACTTACCCCCAATGTGACAACTCTACATCAACCGAGGATTTAGATGACTCACCCAGCAATTATAGTTTAATTGTATTTATAGCTGTAACCTGCTTCTTATTGCTAGCAATTAATTTATATAGAATTACTAAAACTCTGTATGTAATATGGTTAAATAAATAATTTTTTATTACTTGTGTGTTTTATTTCGCTAAATAATAGTTAATTGATTCCTGGTATGAGGCGAATATTATGCTGCTAGGAAATAAAGATGACGCAATCGTAACAGCGTGTTAGCACATGACATTGAATATTAATCACTGACCACATTCTATTGTATAATAATTACATTAAACATGTCTTAACCTTTAATATTATCCAGTCACTGGATCCGTAAACACAATAACAAGTTGTCCTTGCTATCTAATTTAGATGTATTAAATATATTTAGAAATATTTGCGGCTAAGAATGAGATAGCTAAAAGGTTTAATAATATTAATGAATATAAACGCTGTCTATATCGTATTTTCTGTTTTTCACCTAAAAATACCTTAATAGGGTGTTTTTCAAATATACATTTAAAGGTGCCCTTTGGCATCCGGAGTACCGAAGGTACTTTTTTCGCTATGTGCGCATAATATTTCCTCGTATTTAACTCCGAAACACCGATTTTGGCTTCTGCGCATTTCCAAAATGTCCTTATTTTTTTATTGCGGGGTTCTATAGGTATGGTTTAATAATGTAGATATTTAATAAAATTATAAAAATCGGATGTGTCGTTTTGGTAGCTTTAGTGGTTTTGCTAATAATTTGAATACTTGGAACTATTTTGATTATGAGGTTGTATAGGTAAAGATTATTAATGCAAATACTGAAAAAATTAGAATTTTTGAATGTGCCGTTTTGGTACTTTGGTGATTTTACTGGTGATCCAGTAATATGTAAATATAATTAATATACGAGGTATATTCCTACTAAGAAATAAACATTACTAATGCTTTGCACGACTTTATCGTGTTAAGGCCCTAATGGTTTAATACATCTATCTCTGTTGTTAGTTGAGATATTTGAAAAATTCTTTCACTGTTAGATAGCATATATATGACCCTACCTACAACCAGAATTTCAGCACTCCACTGATAGGCATAAGGGCACTAATCGCAAAAAACTATATCTTCCAAACCAGCTGACCGATCGACTTTGGGTTTTCTCTAAACGACTTATGACATCACCCTGAATGCGACCCGCGTGTTAGATTTCAATTTTGACATTTGACAAGTGACAGGTGGCCTTGACAGATCTTAATTGACAGGTGACAGCCGCCATCTTTTCCTAAACATAATATGATGTCATCCTTAACACGGAGCCTATAATGAATACTATTGCCCAAGTAGCTAACGCCCAAGTAGCTAATGCCAAAGTAGCTAACGCCCAAGTAGCTAATGCCCAAGTAGCTCACGCCCAAGAGTGTGACATGACAGATGACGTATGACATATGACACGCGCCTGCGCACTGCCTGGGCATGCGCAGAAGGGTGTGCGTAAATTGATGGTGAAACCCCCATCTCCCTCTACTATCGATCGTTTTATTGAACAAAACGGCAATCTCTTTAAACATTTAAAAAATTAGGATCTATAATTTAGTAAATTTAGAATTAGAAAATTCTTATAAAATAAATTATATTACTTATGTATGAATGTTTTAAATAAAATAAAGTTTTTAATTAATATTATAATTTGTTGCCAGGACCAGACTGACAAGAAGTGTAAAAAATGTGAATTTAAAAAAATAAGCAAATACAATTCATTATTATAAAAAAATAATATCGCCATTACATTTTGAGGGTAGGAGGGTCTAAGAATCGGTTTAAAAAAATCCAGATCCGTATTTAAAAAAGTTAAGTTGGTGATGGCCGCTCGGATACGAAACGGCGGATCTTTAGTTTAGTAACGTCATTTTGTAGAGGAGAAAAAGTGGCAATGACAAAGTGTCATTTATTTTTAAATAGCTAGTCAAATGAGTTCAGGAATAAATAAACATGATTTTGCAAAATTTCGGGTTTTTTCGAATAAAATCAGAAGTACATATTCGGAATTTGAAAACTTTTAAAGCGACATTATAATAAGCACCGAATTGCACAACTTTGCCCCCATTTAACCGTTTCTCTTACTCCTATGGTTTCCGAGATTCCAATGCTGGTATGTCGAATTTGTAACACCCTGTATAGTTAGAAATAGCTCTTGGGATTTGGCTCTTGGTTTTTACTCAAAATTGCAAAATATCATTCATGTTACCTAATGGAACCTATTACCACCATAGAAAATGTTTTTGTTTTAAACTTAACCTATTTACATTTTAATTATATATTTATATTATTGTTGTTCTTTGTCCTCTTGTTTGTCTTTATCGTCATTCCAGGGCTGTCTTTCTGATGATCCAAAAATAATATAAATTAAAGCGGTTACTATGGAAGCGCCTGCTGATATAAAGAATATAATTTTCCATTGTTCGGGATCTTTCTAAAAGGAAGAATTTTAAAGGGGTTATTAATGGAAAGATATTGTGTTTTGGGTTAATAAAATTAAAAATTAAACTATTTTATTTACAAAACTTTTAAGTTTCTTACGGAAGAGAACTTTTAGAAAATGTGTCTTCCAAAAGCTCTGATAGCGAAATTTTGTTGTTGATAGAAGTGAAAATTGTAAATTGATAAAAGCAAAACATTTTGGGAATTAAAAATATTTAAAATTCAAAATTTCAAAAGTTTAAAATTTAAAATTTCAAAATTTCCAAATTTCCAAATTTCCAAATTTCAAAATTTCAAAATTTCAAAATTTCAAAATTTCAAAATTTCAAAATTTTAAAATTTCAAAATTTCAAAATTTCAAAGTTTAAAAACATTGGAATTTAAAAATGTTTCTAATGTGACTATATTTTTTAATAATAATATGTACCTGATCTTTCACCAACATCTGAACCATCAAAGGTGCCCAGAGCGAAAAAATGTTAGCCCCTGCATTGCATAGGCCCATAATGGTACCAGAATGGTTTGTTGTTAAATCCATGCAGTTTAAACCCCATCCCAGACCCCCAGCGGCACTAGTTCCAACTGCAATTATCAACAATATCACAGCCTTACTAGGTTCATCACTTTTTGTATAGGCGAGCATAATTAGAGCTGCTGCTGGAAGGAAAGAACCTAAAAGAAACACAAGCAGGTAAGAAGAATTGGTGGCTTTAGTGTGGCTATGCTACATTAATGTAGACACTGGATTACTCTGGATCTTATTAGCTGGGAAAGCATTAAAAGGGAATACATTTTGATTTGCTTGGTTTTTACGAAATTCTAAATATAATTTTTTTTTAAATATTCCTTAAGAATATCGGAATTGATGTCATTACTAACCTAATAATGTCATTATTGTAATACCTATATGATATATATCCATTTTAATAGTAGATTACCAGATTTCTGAGTGAGGCAATGAACTGACTAGGATTGATTGGTTGGCTTGGTTTAAGGTAATTTGTCTAGACACCACCCCATAACTTAATTTAAAAGTAAATACCTATATATAATGGAAATTTATGATCACTATAATATACAAGGTGATTTCCCGAGTTCATATTCAAATTTTTTTAACTGAATTAATAGGAGTCAGTAAAATGAACAACATTTACAAAATTAAGTAAAATTTAAGCTTTAACAAAATTATGAAAATCCTTGTCAGGTACTAAACATCGCGAATAAAGTCTATTGAAGTTTATTTTTCTAATTAATCATGCAGTGTACCGATGAGTTATTTATCAACTAGTCGCGTGGTGTTTATGTTATAGGAGTATTTTGTTACTTTAAATTGAAGAGTGGAAGTAACAAAGGTGATAAGTGCCAAAATTTTGGATTTTTGGTTATATCCATAGAATGATGTGAAGTACCACTCTTTACGTCCTTACAAAGGCAATAAGTGCCAATCCTTATGAAAAGCTGTATGTACTTATTCAAAGATGGCCCTGCCTTTAACTGCCTAGTCTATTTCCTAAGAAAGGTGACAAGTGCCGTTCGCCATTCAGCTCAGCAGCTTGTTTTTGTTCGCTGTAGTTATCAGTTCACTACGATGCACATTTTTTAGTGTTGATGTGTATTGCTTTAATTATTTATTTACCATGAAAAACTCTAATGAGAAAACACGTAGAAGTAGAGGTAGTGGACGTTTCGGTAAAGAATAAAAACAACTTAAGGAGTCAGGCAAAAAACTACAAATCAGCCAAGCAACGACGTATTAAAGAACAAAATGCAGCTATGGTAAAAACCAAGACAGCTTTACTACTACTTACTATTACTAGTTTTTTTTTAAAACTAAGGTTCCGTATTACTCTAAAACTAAATTTTGAATAAATATTTAAAAAATAATTAATATTGTTGATTTATTATGTTTTTTTAGGTTACCTATATTAAAATGTAAATGTTGGCACTTGTCACCTTTGTTGCTTCCACTCTTCAATTGTAAAATATAAATATTATTAAAGTAATAAATACGTGGAAAATGTGTTGCTTCTTTACGTTACCTACCTATGGTATTGAATACTTTTCTAGAGGTTGTTTGTCCTATAATTTTCTTGTTTACGATATAATCTGATACTACACTTAAACCTAAACTAAGTATTAATTGAGCTAAATATGGCAGAGACGACAGCATACTGTTCTAAAAAATAAAAAAAAATATTTGAAAAATTTTGTTTAAATAAAAGTTTTAAACAAAAATGCAATTACAATAATTAAAGATTGCTTGTATTCTGTTTTCAAAATTACTGTATCGACTTAACTAAAAATTATAATACTAATATTTATGTAATGATACTAAAAATAATTATTTAATTTAATACAGGCGGTGTCAAAATTTGTATTTTTTAAGTCGCTTTAATTCAAAGGAAGATGTTGATACTACTCGTTTCAGTAGATAATAGAATGTGCCACTTATCACCAGAACAAGAAATTTTAAGGTTTATTAAGCTTACATTAACAAATAACTCAAACTATTTTTATGACACATCCTGTTTGTTTATTTTAAATGCACTAATAATTGGTTTCTTCAGTAGGTGTAAAAGACAACCTCGATATTCTAGGTATGCGCTTGATTGTCTTTTAAACCAAAAAGTGGTGAACAAACTAATACACAGGTAAGGGCCTGTCGACATATTAAGCACCGGTTCCCGCAGATCACCGAAGTTAAGCTGTGTCGAGCGCGGTTAGTACTTGGGCGGGTGACCGCTTGGGAACACGGCGTGCTCTTGCCTCAGGGTAAAGTGTAAAATGAATCGACACCTAGCCATCCTATTCACGCCGGACAGGCCGGATGAGATCGGATATCTCGTAGGATGAAGGTGCCGTTTTACACTCCCCAGTCGGTAGACCACATTTGTGGTCGATGACCTCCGTAGTCGGCGAACCGTAAAAAAAAACTAATACACCTTTTTGTGACAAGAAATATTTAATTAATTTACTTACATCTTTGATTTTAAAGTTCATCACGTGATTCATATAAGTTGGTATCTGACTAAGCAGGATCCAAAATCCAAATACCCAACCACATTGAGCACTGAGAAGAGCATACACTGGCACCGATGTAAATATTGCTTTCCAGGGAACTTTATGAGACTAAAATTAAAATGTAATGAGTATAGGAATACCGTAGAACCGCGGCAGTGGCTCCATTGTGAGTTACTGGCATTCAACCGAGGCGGTCCAGGTTCGATCCCCGGAGTGGGCATACGCCTAATAAAAGAAGTATGCTCGGAACTTAAGTGGATAAAAGAATGCAGTATGCTATTAGTGAATTATAATATCGGGACCTAGAGAGAGAAGCGCCGAGGACCGAGGACCTCTGGGAAAGTAAAAGAGATAAACTAGTGATTACACGTGGTTCGGATTCTACGCTAAGCTGTAGGTCCCGTATGGCTAACATTACCCAGACGATAGGGGATACAATGGGCCTTACAGGCTGTTCCGCGAACCTCAGCAACAACAATAAAACATAGGAATACCGTTTGCTGTTTACCAATCTTTTTAAATACGTGCACAGCAATTTTTAAAATTAGTTATTAGGAATTGATGTTGATTTAGTTAAAATCTGGGGCAGGTAATACTATTAATAAATAGAAGATATTATGTATGATAGAAAAGTTTTGGACTTGCAAAGTGTTTTTAAATCACAACGTTTCAACTAGTAAGTATTTCCAGTCGTTTACAGCGTTATTAATACTAGCATAATATGTACTGAAGCATAATTGAGATGGGTGCAGTTATGCATTTAATTCGTGCGCGATCTTCTTCTAACATAACATTTACTTAACAAAAATTTCCAGGTATATCATTCAACAACCTGATTTTGGTGTATGGTGGCAGCCTCCTTGAACTTCCTCTTTTTCTAGTGTGGGTCTTTTTGCAGGATTTCGACTTCTGTGCAAACCTAGTTAGTATAAATAGAGCTGTAGTTACCATATCTTTTTAGTATATACCTAATCTGGCCTGATACTTACCAGTTGAACCGTTGTAATTTGGAACAATTAAAGACATGCAAGTTCAAAAATTCAAGAAACATCAATGTCTTAACCCTTGATACAGACCGAAGACTTCATATTTTGAGATTTTTTTTTAAATTTTGTATGCTGTATATACAACCATGTGCCTTGTAACTTTTTGTCACCAAATTTTTTTTTTTATCTGGAGGACGATTAAGAACTTACAGGCTTTTCATCGGTATGTCCTAAACTTTTTTCAATGTAATACTTTTCTGCTGGATTTATAGTTGGATGATCGGCTGGACTATTATATCCAACGAATCCAAATAAAACACACCACAGAAGTCCTAAAATTCCGTATAAATAGAATACCATTGGCCAACCATATGGGCTTGCAGCAATCACTCCTGTTATTAGCAGGGCAACCACTGTTCCAGACGGTACAGCTAAAATTATTATTACAATTTATAATAAATACATATATTGTATTATCTGTGATAGAAATTATATTTTCCGAAACTCGATCGGAAATATTGACATTTTTGATAACATTTTTGAAAGAAAAAGTCAATATTTCCTTACACTTAGTCGTTGCTAGGCAATGGCAAATAACTATTAGGAAATATTTATTATTGTACTGTAAGAAAATAATTTTTCTGTACGGCTACTTGTAAACTAAAGTGTGTTAATTAAGCTTGACAATTCTATATTACTGTGTTTCCATAGTTACAACACAAATATTTATTGGCATCTATTATTTGTGAACAAAGTTAATATTACTTATTTCAAGAATTTAACAAGTTGATTGTAATAAGTTATGTCCTTTTAATAATTTTCAATTTACGGAAAAAAAGGATGTATACCTCGTAGAAAAAGCCACATTTCCGGACTCCGTATTGTCAGTCTCGGCCTGCGCCTCGACATACAATATTTACGGTCGTCCGGGAATGTTCAGCTTTTCCTACTTGTAATATAAATTGGGTGTTTTTTTATTATATCTGGCCTATGACAGGAAAACTATAATATTTTCCTATAATATTTCTAGCAACGCGAGTGTCGTAGATCATCCTTGTAAAATATTATGCTAAAATACTAAACAAACGTTTGATATATTAAAATAATTAAATTTAAAATACCCAGTTCCTTAATTATAGGGTTGCACAAAGATTTTTAACCATAATTGACTTTCCAGGAAGTTTTACTGTAACTTAAATAACTGTTTACTCACAATCAAAGATGGCTGATTAGTTAATAAAAATTTAAGGTAACCGGGCCAGTATGATTGTGAAAAAATTATTTCTGTCAATGTTACGTCAGTCAGTCAAACTTGTTGGTTAGTTATTTTGTCTTTTTAAACACGCGGTTAAGCTAACCGAGAACGATTTTTCTTTATGCAACCCTCTGATGAGCTCACAAATGTCTCTCACTAATTCAATTTATAATTTCGAATCATTTGGAAAATGTGTATATCGCACAGAAATACTTACCCCCAAAAGCTACATTAGACATTCTAGCTCTTTCCTCCTGGGGAATCCATTGACTTAATACATGGGTCACAGTTGGAAAGAAAAATCCTTGACAAAATCCTTGGGAAGCTCTGACAGTCATTAATCCTATTTCTCCCAATTCTGCTGCAATATATGGGGTGAGTACTGAGAGAAATGACTGGAAACCCATTGTGGCAATAAGAAACCACTTGGCTCCAAATCTGTTTGCTGCATAACCCGCAAATATTTGAGGCCAAATGTAGCCCCAAAAGAAGGCTGAGAGGATTGCACCTTTTTGAGTCCATTTTGGATATGTCTAAAGGAATTTATTATTAATGAAATTTGAATGGAACCAATTATTAATATCTTTAAAATTGTATTGTTTCTTTATTATTTGGGTGAAATTTAGGAAAAACTGTATTCGTATTGTGGACTATACTTAATATATACTATATAACGTTTTTTTCAAAGTCAAAGTTCAAATCCGTTACGAAATCCGTATCTTTATAATGGATGTTGATTTTTTATTTCATTTTTTACACTCAAATTCCGAGTTGTAACTTGAAATGTCAAGTTGTCTCATGTTAAACCGGAAGTTGTTACTTTTAGATAGAGAATAAAACCTTAGATGCGTCATTTAAATTCCATGTTTTAAACGTGAATGTTTCAAAAACAATTCAATTTAGATTATATGACTTTTTTTCAAAATATATTCGCGGAATTTTATAGGGAACTAGAAAATAATAAATAGGGTTTTCCATTAAAAAAGAAGGTATTTTAGATAGGCCTTGACTATTTTGGACTTTGTATAATTTTAAATTGTAGATCTAATGCCTCTTTATAACTCTATTTTTTAAAAATATTTGAGTTGTTGAGATGCCATGGAATCCTGCGTTGAGAGCGACCCACCCTGTATCGAAATACAAGATTTGAGTTATATATCTCAATCTCAATTGTGTTTTACGGCAAGCAAAATAGCTATTTTATATGCATTATTTAAAGTAGGTTGAGGGACTTGAGCATACCGGGTGAAGATGACAAATAAATTATTAGGTATTTTCCGTAGTGTGAATAGAGTTGGAATCTATCCTAACTTTGATTAGAACACAAGTTGGGTAAGATGTTTAAATATGCGAACAACACGACAATATCCAAACCAACTCGTATCATTAAAAAGTTTTAAAAGGTTTGCCACTATTTAATACTATTTTATTATAAACACATGGTTAAGTTATTTAATAAATGTGGTAATATTGCATTAACAAAAAAGTTACCAATGGCGTTCCGTTTAGGGAAAAATAGAGGTTTAAAAAAAAACATTAACAATTGAGATACATAACTTAAATTTGTATTTGGACTAAGTACTTTTTTTGCAACACTCCTATATTTATTAATGTATTTTTCCTAATTAAGGTATTATACTCTTAAGGCGATTTAGAAAAAAATGGTATTTGCTCCCTTACTATTAACCGCTGGTAAAATCTGAAATATTCATTAAAAGTTTTAAGGCATGCATCAACTTTAATCAGAAAAAATGTTCTGGGTGATCGGTAATAAAAAAAATGTCCCTTATGTTACATAGTTTTTTAAACACACTGTATAAACATTGCAAAACTTACCGGTATATCTGGATTGTCACTCGCTTTGGGATCAGTCATTGCCACAATTGCAACAGACAACGTAACTCTTACTCCATATGCGATGAATAGCATTAGAAAATGTAATAAACACTGAACATGCCGAGCACCAATTACTGGTACTGAAAAAAAAAACTTAAAACTAAGAAACATAATATTTTCATAAAACAAGTCCAATACGGTCACCGTCAAAGTTGCTGGTGAGTTAATTATTGTTAAAAATCTTTATGCAAGCATTACTCTTCATTTTTACGTTTTAACAATTTAAAGTAATCTAAACACCACGCGACTAGTTGAAAACTAACTGACCAATACACTGCGTGTTTTATAAAAAAAAAGATATAAACAGACTTAATCAATGATGCATAGGACTGGAATTTAATAATTTGGTGAGAGGTTATATCTGGCATATTTTTGGATCATTTGAAAAATTTTATGTAAAAATTTGGTTTATTTTAATGACTTATATATCAAGAAAAAAGTATAAACTTACAGTAACTGCTTATGACCCTGTAAATTAGGTGAATCTTAACAAACTATATATAGAAGAGTTCAACGGGTTTAACCAAAATCTGTTCGTTTTAGGGCCACTTATATAGGTTTAGTTTAAATTATCAGTGACAGTTTAAGGTGAGTTAGTATAGTAGTATACAAGTGGTCCTTAGATAGATAAATAATCACCAAAATAGGAAATACACGGAAATAGTTTTCTTCCAGTGGACTTTTTCACTAAATTTTTATTTTAAAACATTTTTTTTTGTTACCATTATTTACCTTTTTCAAACTGATCCACTTGCGACGCTTCTTTATATTTCTCATTATGTACTGCAGAATAAGATATATCTTTTCTGGTATCAGACGTACTTGTTTTTCCCATTTTTTTTGTAATTTTTCTATTGTTACACAAATTATTACTTGAAGAATGACACCGTGTATGCTTGTACATTTTTATTATAACGACACAAAGTAAATAAAAGAAGAAAAGCTTTCTAAACAGAAATCCATATAAGCCTAAATAAATAAAGTGTTTAAATAAGTATTTTAATTTATAGTGCATGTGCGGACAAAAAAAATAATGTTCCTTCGGGTAAAATGAACTACTATAATACTAATAAAGAAAGAAATAAGAGCTCAAAGTAATCCTCTACTGTTATATTAATGAAAAACTTGTTTTAAAATCGAAATTCTCTACATGTTTCGGATGCAGAAGCATTCATCTTTAGGAGAACAAATCAATCAAAGTAGTAGTAGATATCATGTGTCTGTTTGAAAGTTGGAGACAATGATGTTTGTTTCTTGAATGATAGAATAGTTTGTCTTTAATTTGTTTTACATCACAACGTTTCAACTGGTAAGTATCTCCAGTCGTCTTCAGGTGAATACTAATTAAGTAAAGTAACTACAGCTCAATTTATACTAGCTAGATGTACTGGAGCATGACTGAGATGGGTGCAGTCATGCGTTTAATTCTTGTGCGGTATTTTAAGTTTACATCTACTTAACAAAGGTTTCCAGATATTTCTTATATCTAGTGAGGGCTTACTAAAACAATCTGGGTTCTGGTATATGGTAGCAGCTTCCTTGAACTTCCCCTTCCTCCAATGGTGTTCTTTGTGCAGGATTTGAGCTTCTGTCCACTTAATGTGATGACCGTGTGTCCAGGCATGGTCAGCTGCCCCTGATTTTTAAAGGAGAAACCGAAAAATCAGGGGCAGCTGACCATGCCTGGACACACGGTCATCACATTAAGTGGACAGAAGCTCGAATCCTGCACAAAGAACACCATTGGAGAAAGGGGAAGTTCAAGGAAGCTGCTACCATATACCAGAACCCAGATTGTTTTAGTAAGCCCTCACTAGATATAAGAAATATTTGGAAACCTTTGTTAAGTAGATGTAAACTTAAAATACCGCACAAGAATTAAACGCATGACTGTACCCATCTCAGTCATGCTCCAGTACTTCTAGCTAGTATAAATAGAGCTGTAGTTACTTTACTTATTTAGTATTCACCTGAAGACGACTGGAGATACTTACCAGTTGAAACGTTGTGATGTAAAACAAATTAAAGACAATGCAAGTCCAAAACTATTCTATCATTCAAGTAGATATCATCTTAACGGAGCCTTAGGATTATAATATTAGATAAAACAAAGATTTAATGAGTAGAACAGTGAGAAACTCATCATCAAGTCAAAATACACGTCGCACTGTGAAAAGGGAAACATATTATATAGCTTAGGGTGCTATAAGAATTTAAGTGTAGAATAAAAGGTTTAACAACCAGGTGTGAAAAAGAGAATTGTAAAGAGAAGGGAATAATAATTCTATTATTATTAAATTAAACTAAATACAAATCGTGTTCATAATTATGTTTTTAATTACACAAAGTACAACATTTCAAGAGAATTAACTATAAAATATATAAATGAGGAAAAATAATACTCAGTCTCAGTCAACCTTCACTAGGATATATTTCAAGGAAAAAATATTTATTTTACTCTCTACATGTTATGGACGTATAAACGTTCATCTTCAGGAGAAGCATAATTCATATTGAAAAAGTTATTAAGTTACTAAATTGTCAGTGACATCCTTATAGAGCTTTTAAGGAGATTAATTAAATACGAAATGTTGAAAAACTTCCATAGAAGTAGGAGAGAAAAACATACTACCAAGTTGTATAGATAAAGTTGGAATAACGGTTGATAATTTTTAAAAATTCAAAGTTACGAGGTGAGAACTTTTATGTGGAAATGATACTGAAAATAAAACGACTTTAGTGGTAAAGCATATATATTGTTAGACGGTGTAAGAAGAAAAATTACATGTGGTTATAGGGCAGATGTATGGTATGAAAATAAGTTGTGAAGGTTGAGAAAAATTTTATAAAAACGTGAAAGTTTTATGGAAAAGCATTGTGAAAATTTCTTTTGGAGGTACTACCTGAAGTGTTGAGTTGTAGATTAAGAAAAAAAAATTTTAAAAACACACTTTATAATACTTTAGTTACTACTTTAGTTACTTCCTCCAAAAATTTCAAAAAAAATTTCACAATGCTTTTTCCATAAACTTCATTATTTAAAAAAAAAATGTCTTAACCTACAACTCAACACTTCAGGTACTACCTCGAAAAGAAATTTTCACAATGCTTTTTCATAAAACTTTCACGTTTTTATAAAATTTTTCTCAACCTTCACAATTAATTTTCATACCATACATCTGCCCTATAACCACACGTAATTTTTTTTCTTACACCGTCTAACAATATATATGCTTCACCACTAAACTCGTTTTATTTTCAGTATCATTTCCACATAAAAGTTCTCACCTCGTAACTTTGAATTTTTAAAAATTATCAACCGTTATTCCAACTTTATCTAATCAACTTGGTAGTATGTTTTTCTCTCCTACTTTTATGGAAGTTTTTCAACATTTCGTATTTAATTAATCTCTTCAAAAGCTCTATAAGGATGTCAGTGACAATTTCCTAACTTAATGACTTTTTCAATATGAATTATGCTTCTCCTGAAAATTAACGTTTATACGTTCGAAACATGTAGAGAGTGAAATAAATATTTTTCCTTGAAATATATCCTACTGAAGGTTGACTTAGAGTATTATTTCCCCCCATTTAATTTGCAACTTCACTTTAAGTATGAACTACTTCTTCAAATTAAAAAATATATAATATAAGATACATATTTAAGAACTATGTCTAAAATGTAATAGTTAATTATTCATTATACTCTGGAGTATAACTATCCTTATTAACTTTATTATTTGAGTTCGGTGAATGACTAATTACTTAACAAGATTGGCAAAAGATAATTTTGTTTGAAAATCTTTGGCGAACATTTTTTTACAAAATTGACATATTTTCTAAAACTGTCTCTTCTAATCAAAGAAAATATTATTCGATTTGCGTCCGTGAAGTATGAAGATACTGTAGAAGATCTCCATATCACTTCGCCACATTCTGCTTGTAAATAACTATTCGATTTTGACTGCAAAAATTAAATCTCATGAAAATTTTACATTTTCTCACTTACCACGAGTTTCAACCGGAGAAGCCATATAAATATTTATAATAAGTTTGTACAATACTTAAAAAATACTGAGAAATTTAAGCATGTGGCACACTACTTTAATTAAAACCAAATTTAGAATGAGTTTGAAAGATCGTCAAAAAGCAATTACACAATTTGATATGGGTAAAAATGTATCTTAAGTACAGGAAACCATGAAGATTATTGCATTTCAATCATTGCATCCAAATATTTGAAACAAATTCCTGTTTTGGCTTTTAATTTGTGATTTGTGGTCCCGTCTCGTCTGGCGTTTTTTTAGTTTATGGTGTTGGTTGCCTATATGCTTTGTTTG
This sequence comes from Polydrusus cervinus, assembly GCA_935413205.1. Taxonomy (NCBI): domain Eukaryota; kingdom Metazoa; phylum Arthropoda; class Insecta; order Coleoptera; family Curculionidae; genus Polydrusus; species Polydrusus cervinus. Next base: position 17,288,654 of record OW284514.1, on the reverse strand, counting down.
AATGTTGTTTAAGTATTAATATAAAAATATTGCATATATATTTTTGTTAAAATTATATTTCTAGTACACCTACCTGACCTATAAACGTTTAATCCTGGGGAACATGTATATATTTTAAAACTCATTATAAATGTTATATTTTGGAATTTTTGCCGTTGTCATGTTCCTAAATAATCTTTTATATATTATTAAGTGTTATTTAAACATTTAAATAACTATTACGACTTGCGTAAATTTTAATTTAAATAAAATCATCAATGAATTGTTTAAAATTAAAAAATGTAATTGCATATTTCTATACAATTTTAAACCTCACCCGAGATTTCCAAAAGCACCTCGAATTTTTCCTGGCGTACTTAATGCATATGCATGAGCAATTTACACAGAGCATGAAGTTTTTTACAAGTTTTAATGTTGTGGTATTTAAAAACTAAGCCAAAACTTAAAAGCTCTGTAGCTCTGTAAAAAGCTTATGTAGCAACCAATTGAAATTTTGCTTCACTTTTACAAAAATATATATTTTTTTTTTTTTTTTTTTTTATGATAAAACACCTGCACTGTAGGAAAAATCCTTTAAGGCGCTCTGGGAGCGGTGCGAGTGCGAAAAAAGCGATTAACGTTGGTCTTGAAACGTTGAAGATTGTATTCATAGGGAAACACGACCTCAGGAAGATCATTCCACAAAGATGACGTTCTCCAGATGAAAGAATTCTTGAACAATGAAGTTCGAGGAGTACTAAGCTGAACAACATATGGATGAGCGGCAGCGGTTCGCCGTGTATTTCTGTTTTGCATTGCTCTAGGTGGAATCAAGTGGGCAATGTCAGTCGAACACCTGCCATGGAAATATCTGTAAAAGAGAGCCAAATCACCAACCTGTCTTCGATGCTCCAGGCTATCGAGGGTCTTGGTCAGCTCGGGGTCGCCGATCAGACGAACGGCTCTCCTTTGAATAGAATCCAGTAGACGAAGGGTGTGCTTGGGTGCAGAGCTCCAGACATGAGAGCAATATTCTAATGATGGTCGAATCTGGGCTTTGTAGAGTGTCAAAAGTTGATGAGGTGTGTACAACCTTTTGGTGCGGAAAAGTACACCAAGTTTATGTGCAGCTGTCTTGGCAATTGCGGCAACGTGATCATGCCAAGACATGTTACCTCCCAGATTGACCCCCAGCAAATTAATAGACGGTGCCAGGGGAATTGCGTGTCCTGCCATGACTATATCCGGTTCTGCAATGTTAACCTTTTTGGAGAAGACTGCTGCCTGGGTTTTCTTAGCATTAAATTCGACTTGGTTACTGTCACCCCAAGCCAAAATTTCTTTCAGGTCATTGTTGAGGCGCAATACTTCATGCTGCCTGCGAAGATGTGCGTCGGCAGCGGATGTTTGGGGAGTCAAGGTAAAAGATGAGACAAGTGTGCTGTCATCAGCAAAGCTATAAATTGGATTTTGGGTTTTCACTAAAAGGTCGTTAATATACAGTAAAAAGAGGGTAGGCGACAATATGGACCCTTGAGGAACACCGGCATTGATGGTGAAGGTGTCTGAGAGAAACCCGTCAATCGTCACTTGCAGAGAACGGTTCTTAAGGAAGCTGGTTAACCATAAACAAAATCCATTAGGCATACCGTAAGATCGCAATTTACTTTTTATACTATATATTTACAAAAATATGATACTATACACTTAAAAAAAAATTAGCGTTGGACTAGATTTATTATGAATTTCTGGTATTTTAATTCATTAAATAAATCAATTAAAGAAGGTAATATTTTTTATAAGCCTTTAATTTCCTACAATTTTTAAAATTCAATTTAAAAAAAGTGGCGTAGATATGCATACGAGGTGTTGTGTGGAATTGACGCATTATATTTAAACTCGTAAATCCTGATATGAAAATATGTTGCAAAAATGGTATATGACGTAACAAGCGATGAAAGTGATACTTTTTACACGAGGAGTTATTTAGCATGAGGTGTTGGCCGAGTGTAAAAATCCTTCCTGGTTTTAGAATATCACTTTTATACGAGGGATAAACACCATTTTTCCTACGACCATAGAGAAGTATCCTATGATTTGTATATTATATTTTGTACCACTGCCTTTAAAAAAATCGTTTAAAACAAATTAAAAAAAAAACATTTTTATAGGTAATTGTAAAACAAATATTTTTAAATGTAGTAAGTATATTCACCATTTGTTGTTTTTGCGTCACTACTAAAGGATGTCCTTGCACAAACCATATGGTGGCAATCAATATTGTTTTACGTTTCTTTCGAGAGGGTTATATTTTCCTTCTCGCTCGCTATCTAATGTCCTCCCCTTTAAGCCCACCCCCTCCCCCAAGAGACATTTTGAAACTACAAATTAAAGAGAAAACGTACAAGTCATTTGACGAGTTCTATTTTTGACAAACTACTTGCCACTGTACCGGGTGGTCAACTAAGAATGACCGCCGGCCATATCTCAGAAACTAGTAATCGTACAGCATCCGGGTAAATTTTTTTATGACAAAAGTGCCCAAGAGAAAATGCTAAAAATTATTTTTAAGTTCCGCATTTTGCCGCAAGAGGTCGTAATTGTAAATTAATTTTAAAAATTTTACATATCTCGGAAAATTCCACTTTAAGGTATATCTCCACCATTAAAAAGCTTGGACAATTATGCATCATTTTGGTCTTATGCTCATTGACGTACCGACTTTAATAAGAGGGGTGGAAGCTATTGAAAGTGTAATCGCTGTAACTTATAAAAGACTTATCCGATTTTAGCAAACTAAAGACTATTTGGAAGAGAAATGTATACACTTTCACCAATCGTATTTAGTTGCCCATAATAGTTCTCAAAAAAAATGCTAGAGGGCGCAATGTGCAATAATAACACATTTTTAAATTTTACTCCGAAAAAATAAATCATGAGGTATAATTATGATACCATAATCAAAAAGTAGATGAAATTTGGTAGAAAAAAGAATACAACAATTAAATTAAATTAGCTTTACTATTTATTATTATTAACATTTGATAATGCAAAATTTTATTTTATGAAAATTGTTGAAAATTACCACCTTCACGTAATGGGCTTGCTTCCGCCCATCTAATTTAATTTAATTATTTTAATTAAGAACGGTGTGCCTGAGAAGAAAAACGTAAAAGACCATTTTTATGCAGAATTGACCAGGCTAATCCGAAATAAAATCCACATGAAAAAATGTCAGTGGCGTACCATTTTTTTTCTAAAAGATATATAATCGCTTCTTTATTTAAAGTTGTAAAAATTATTCTATTGGCGATAACGCTGAAACGAACAGAGATATCGAGCTGCGGTTTTAATATTTACTCCAGCAAATTTCATCTACTTTTCGATTATGGTATCATAATTATACCGCATGATTTATTTTTTCGGAGTAAAATCAAAAAATGTGTTATTATTGCACTCTAGCATTTTTTTTGAGAACTATTATGGACAACTAAATACGATTGGTGAAAGTGCATACATTTCTCTTCCAAACAGTCTTTAGTTTGCTAAAATCGTATAAGTCGTTTATAAGTTACAGCGATTTAACTGATTACACTTACAACCCCCCCCCCCCCTTTTATTAAAGCCAGTACGCCAATGAGCATAAGACCAAAATGTTGGATAACTGTCCAAGCTTTTTAATGGTGTTATCAATATACCTTTATGTGGAATTTTCGGAGATATGTAAAATTTTAAAATTTACTTTTCAATTACGCCCTCTTGCGGCAAAATGCGGAACTTAAAAATAATTTCCAGCATTTTCTCTTGGGCACTTTTGTCATAAAAAAAATTTACCCGGATGCTGTACGATTACTAGTTTCTGAGATATGGCCGGCGGTCATTCTTAGTTGACCACCCGGTACAGTGGCGGATCTAGAATTTTGTTGAAGGGGGGGGGGACGACTAAAAAAAATTACTTCTAACCAAAAGAGCGTATCACGGCTCTAAAAATCTTCCTTCTCTTAAAAGTGACTTCTAAAAAAATTCTGATTTTTTACACGCCCTACAATTTTCAAGGCTCAAAGTAAAAACACCTATTTTGTAAGGCTCAGGGAGGAGGGGGACGGGCGAAACTGCCCTCGCCATTCCCTCCTCCCTTCTAAATCCGCGCCTGCTACTGTAGGTTACCTTTCTTTAAATTCTTTATTACCTTCTCAAAAATTCCATGAAAATTTTTTTTTCTAATTTCTTTTCCGCCAAGTCCTTAAATGTAGACCAAATTTGCTTTTTCTATTATCAAAAACAAGCAAATATACTCATAACCGTATGTAATGGAGTTGGAGTGAAATTTACACTCCTTTTTACTTAATTAAGAGCATCTAAATAGTTCTCAGTTCTTCTACAAGGTTACTTTATTAATATATATTAAATTAAACCAAAGTCATTGCGTTCCCTTGGCTCGAATCCTGACCATGTTTATTCATGGATTTTTTAAACTCTTTAAATTTGAAAAAATATTTGAGAGTCTCCGCAAGTTGTTTATCAAAAAAAAATCAATATTTTTTACACTACAATCAAGTTTTTAATTTTTTCCGCATGAAAATATCTTTATCAAGCCCACATAAATACTAACTGAAAAAAACTCTATACTTTGCTAAGGTTTTTTGTAATTTGAGCCAAGAAGAATAATAGCAATTTAATACGGCAAATTTTAATTAATAGTTCTGCTGAAATGTATTATTTTCTTGCTTGCGTAACAAACCCTTTTTTTCTTTACAAAACAAAACGAAATAAAATAACCTTAAGACAATAAACTTAAAAAATTAAATATTTTTTTTTTGAAAATCTTATAATTTGATCTATTTAATCTGGTTTTATATACTTATCTTCATTTTCCACCATTTATGGAAGATTTACCCGTTATTTTCTACATCTGTTGCGTAAACCAAAAGTTTTAATATCGATTGGGGTTAGGAATTGGGCAAAAAACATTAATTTTATATTATGCATTCAATTTTGTAATAATTTCCTAGAAATGAGTGGAAAACTAAAGATGTTTGAAAAGAGAAAGTACATTTGTGCACAAATCTTTAGTTTGGTCAGAAAATTCTTAACATTACTTCGGCAAAAATATGTTTTGGTTTAATATCTTCAATTTTCTCACCATTTCATGTACTCTTTGGGAAGAATTGGAGTAAGTATACACAAGCTCCGAAATAAAGGTTTTAATTCAAATATAAAAAATAACAACATTGATCTGACAGATTTGCTTTCTTAATTAAATTCTTAAACTAACTTTTATTAAGTGTCATAAAACGACGCTTAACATTTACAACTTTTAAATTTGGTTTCTTTTTAATTGATCACTGTGATTGGTCAGTTTCATATTGTAACTAGGATGGCTATGCAATTATATCCGTTCAATTAAATGAAATAGCTGACTTATCCCATCACTTTCGCGTAAAGGACACAGCAAATATCTACTTGGAGGTAGAAAAAATTACACTTTATTTGTTACTTATCGTATAAACTAATATCAAAGGCTAAAATTATGCACAACTTTGATCATAGGATCCAATTTGGTAAGACTTAAGTAGGTATGGAGTCTCCTAAGCCAGACAGACATCCAAAAAGTGGAGGGGCATAGACTGCACACCCCTCCACTTTTTGGATGTCTGTCTGGCTTAGGAGCCCCCATACCTACTACAGAAACTAATACTGAATAAAATAAATTGGCAAAGCAGACTATTTTTTTTTACGGTTCGCCGACTACGTAGGCCATCTTGAACCGGTCATCGACCACAAATGTGATCTACCGACTGGGGAGTGTGAAACGGCACCTTCATCCTACGAGATATCCGATCTCATCCGGCCTGTCCGGCGTGAATAGGATGGCTAGGTGTCGATTCATTTTACACTCTTCCCTGAGGCAAGAGCACCCCGTGTTCCCAAGCGGTCACCCGCCCAAGTACTAACCGCGCTCGACACCGCTTGACTTCGGTGATCTGCGGGAACCGGTGCTTAATATATCGACAGGCCCTTGCCCTAAGGCAGACTAAGTATCGCTTATAATATCACAGATTGGATGATTGAAGCAAATATTTACTAGGAAGTAGTTAGATATTACCAAATTTCCGTCACCCATTAAAAAGGTACAGTTTGGTTAAAATAGTTAAAATAATGACGTCGAAGTTTCTTTTAATTTAAGAAACTGAGAAATATTAAACCTTGTTAATTATTTATGATAAACGAATTTTTAATAGAGCAACGCTCATAAATACTTCCACAGGAAGTGTGTAATCATTTATGATAAGGGTTAATAATTTTTATTAAAACTTATTGTTTTTCTTTATCCTCCTTTTCGTCTTTATCGTCATCCCAAGGTTGTTTTTCAGAAGATCCAAAAAATATATATATAATCGCTGTTACCGTGGTAGCGCCTGCAGCGATAAAAAAGACCATTTTCCATTGTTCAGGATCGTTCTAAAATAACAAAGTTTTAGGGGTGCTACTAAAGCAATCATTTAATTCTGTGCGATTCAATCATATATTATAAGGTATTTTAAAGAAAATTAGACGTAAGGGGACCTTACATGATTGATAATATCATTACCGACATTTTGCCAACCAACAAAATACCACTAAACGATATTTTAAACGTGATTTTCTCGGAATCCGCACAAACAATTAAAAAAAAACCTGTTTCATATTCAGCGGCAAATATCATTCTTTCCAGCGTACTATCGAAAATCCTGTTTTATGCGTCAGGCAGTGCTGAGATTTTAGCGCCTGAAAAATCGATTAGCGAGATTTTCTTGGTTGGCAAACTGTTATTGGCAAAATTATAAATTCTTTGGCAATCAGTCTCAACATTTCCCTAACTAATATGATAAATATGATTGAGTCACAAGTCATAAAAAATGTAATTGAGGGGGTTAGAGGTAAAATGGTTCAAGTGCACATTTTATAACAAACGAGTTAAGTACATATTCCTATAGTTAAAAGCTATTTTTATTTGGTAGTGAAAAGATTCAAGTGCATTTCGTTAAACTATTGCCATCTGTTAGCCGGTAGAAAAACGTAATCAAAAATTCTTTCTGCACCTGTGGAAGTAAATGGATTCAAGTGCACTTGAACCGTTTTACCGCAAACCTAACCTAAACAGATACTACTATTAGGGAATCCAAACCACGTCATTCAATATGGCGGTTGGATGGCAAAAAGCATTGAGTCACCTGTTAAATGCCACCAGCAACATTATTTTTATGGTCACGTGTACCAATTACAAAGCAGTATTTGCCATCCAGCCGCCATTTTGATACTTCGTTGGATTGCCTAATTGTGTGATGATCCTTTGTAACCTACAGTGATTATTGTGGTGTGTTTAAAATTAGTTTATGACAATATTGATAGCGAGTCAAGTGAAAATGAATTTTTACACGTTACTCCTTTAAAAAATAATATAAATACTATTTAAAAAGTTTTATTTGACAGCTGTAAAAATTTGACACGTAAAGGTCTGTATTTTTTTGCTATTTTTTGCCTTGAAAATTGTCAAAATTTAGTGCCGTATCTTGTTTTCCGAAAAAATGAATCTCAATATGTCACCTGTCAAATTTTGACAGGTGAACGTCAAATATTTTTTCATCATTTTTCATCCGAGAGCCTTCGCATTCATATTCTACAATTTCAATTTTTTATCATTACAAATAAAAAAGTTTTATTTGACAGCTGTCAAAATTTGACAGATAAAGGTCTGGATTTTTTTGCCTCCAAAATTGTCAAAATACGATGCCGTAGTTTGTTCTGAAAAAAAATTTATCTCAACATTTTATTTATTATTATTTAAGATACTGTCAAATTTTGACAGGTAAACGTCAAATATTTTTTCATTATTTTCTTATTCACCATAAATAAAATTAAGTTCCGAAATTTCAAATTTTTTCGTTCATAAATAAAAGAATTTTATTTGACAGGTGTCAATTTTTGCCCAATAACAGATAATCATTTTTGAGTTAAATTTCATACTAAAAAGATTCCGAAGACGGTTGGGTGGTTTTTAACATAATTAAAAGCTCCTAGGACCCAACTATTTTTGTAAGCTGCACTTAAACCATTTTATCAGAAAAAAAAGTAAATGTTAATTCGGGTTCAAGTACATTTTTGCAAAATAAACAATATCTAAAGAAGGTTTACAAAATATCGATTTTCCAATATTATTTCAGAAATATAAATTAACTGATTCACTAAAAACATTATTTATATTAACTGCAATTTTGAAACACTAATAAACTTTAAAGCTAATTATCTCAGAACAATGAAAAATGCACATAAACTCTTTTACTTCGAACCCCCTCAATTGTTTAAAACAAATTACTGTTCACGTTACCTCATCTTTAACTAAAATCTGAACCATTAAAGGAGCCCATATAGACAAAATATTGGCTGATCCACTACTTATACCCATAAGAGTACCGGAATGGGTCGACGTTAAATCCATGCAATTTAAAGTCCATCCAGCACTATTGGCAGAACTACTTCCAACAGCAATTATTAACAGTATCACTGCTTTAGTGGGCTCATCACTTTTCGTGAAAGCCAGCATTATAAGTGCTGTTGCTGGAACAAAAGCAGCTAAAACAATAATTAAGAATGTAGTTTTTTTTTATTAGTTATAACTTTGATTATGGATGATGAAAGAGTTTTGAAGTTGCATTTTATTTATTTATTTTGAAATCACGACTTTTAACTGGTAAATTTATTTACAGGTGACAGTCACCTTGCAAGAAACATTATGGTGATAACTGGACATCGAACGTGTCACATTGCCAAGCCAGATCACTGATGAACACCCAGAATCAGAAACAAGGGTGACCTCACACTTCATTTTAAGTGAGGCAAGAAATGTTAACATCAAATTAAATGACAGGCTAGCCATGGTACCTTTAAACCCGATAGACGTACCTATCGGTAAACAATAGTTTATTGGTAGCTCTCCACGGCGCTGAGCGTCCGGGGTTTCCCCTTCGTCTATTAACCGCTGTCCCCTCACCTTGTCAGTGGGGAATGGCAGTTTAATGGGTCGTTTAACTCACTGCTAACAACGGTATGCCCTGTCTTCTTCCGTTAACACCTCAATCCCTTCGTTGTTTCGTCCTGCTGGGGCTCATCAGAGACGCGCGACCATCCTGAGGCCGCGGCCCGCAGGGAAGGGAAGGTCCGTGAGTGTGGAGACTGATACCTTCCATGACGATGATAAATAACGCCAGTTGTCAGACGATTGACCATCTATAGGCGCAGACATCAATTACTATTTTAATTTATAAGAAGTTTGGTTTATACGAATCAAACTAATTTCGATTGTAAACTCTAAACAAGTGATGTATAAATAAACTAGTTAGCTTATTAAACTTATTTTTATACAAAATATGTTTAAAACCACACCAGAATGATTTTATATCATTTGAAAAAGTCAGCATACCAAAGAATTAAATGAATTGGTCTCGTCACAGACACTCATAATAATCATACATAGACTTACGAAAATGTAGAACACACTTCGTTATTTTTGTCATTACTAGCTTGTCTCTTTAAATTAACTTCTGAACGATCATTTGTTGTAAAGTCTGAAGATTTTTTAAAGGCCGAAGTAACATTGTAATTAAAGCCTTTAATCTTTTCCACCACCGAGATTTTACTTTGACCTAACACTCTTTTAAGAAATTGTCCATCTTTGAAATGGAATGCTAAGTTAAAAGAAAAAAAATGAGAGACCTAAAGTTTCTTTCCACAAATATATCAAAAGGATAAAAATATATTAAAACTCTAGACGATTCGGACTTGGATCATGGAGAAGAGAATATAATACGTTAAAGTTAAATAGGTAGTATAATGAGGAAATTGAACTGAACAATTTTAATATTAATCTTGTGTTATTTGGATTTTAGTTTAAAGTGAAGAAGTGAACCCCATATTATGGAATATTTTATTTAAAATAGAAATTTGAATCAGTAAAAGACTATGTATTAACAAGATGGTAAGCATAATATCATTATTAAAATAATAATGGAATAGAAGAGCCTTCAATATACACCTAGACCTGGTATACATACCTATGGCAGTAAAGAGCTTTCTAGAAGCAGTTTGTCCTATTATTTTCTTGTTAATAATAAAATCAGATATCGTACTTAGAAATAAACTAAGTATTAACTGTGTAAAATAGGGCAAAGACGACAGCATACTATTCTAAAAATAAAGGTTATTAAAAAACTGGAGCTTTTGTAATTATATTTTAGAATGAATATAGTAGGAATGAGAGCAGGCAACAAACAACCCAATAAGTAAATACCATTGACTTTTAAAAATATTGATAGTTGGAATCTACATGGGTCAGATGATGTGTGTGTTTCTTCGAAAATGGTCTTATATACCATTAAGAATATGAAGAATTGAGAAATAAAATTGAGTTGTTGTTTGTTGTCTGTCCTCATTCTCACAACACTCATCCTATATCATCATTAAAAGCACTACACTTACAAAAACTATTGATATTTTAGTTTAAAAAAAAAATGAACTTAATTACTTACATCTTTAATATCAAAGTGCATTACATTATTCATATAAGTTGGTATCTGGCTAAGAAGAATCCAAAATACAAATATCCAACCACCTCCGGCACAGAGGAGAGCATATAACGGTGCCGATGTAAATATTGCTTTCCAAGGAACTTTATGGGACTAGAAATAAAAAGTGTATCGTGATAAAGAGTAAAGATTTACCTTTGCTTCGTTCCAATATCCACCATTCAGCTGACATATTGATGTCAGATAGGTATCAAAGGGAGGTTAAAATACTCACATTAAATTAAACCTACTTATGTTTTTTTTCGTTATGCTTGATCTACAGATATAGTTTCTGTAAGCAATTTAATTACAACTTACAGGCTTTTCATCCGTATGTCCTAAACTCTTTTCAATGTAATACTTTTCTGCAGGATTTATAGTTGGATGATCTGCCGGACTATTGTATCCGCAGAAACTAAAAAGTAGGCACCATAGAAGTCCCAAAGCTCCAAATAAATAAAACACCATTGGCCACCCATATGGACCTGCTGCAATCATTCCCGTTACGAGTAGGGCAAATACTGTTCCAGATGGTACAGCTAAAATTATTAATAATTTGTATGTTTATATATTTTCAAAATTATTTTTTAGGTATAGTTATAACAGTGGTTTCGTCAGAGACTTAAAAGTTCACGTTACGGAAACGTACATCAAGTAGCAATACTTACATCCAAACGCTACACTAGTTAACCTAGCCCTTTCTTCTTGAGGTACCCATCGACTTAATAAATGGGCCACAGTTGGAAAGAAAAACCCTTGACACAACCCTTGACTCGCTCTGACAGCCATTAATCCTATTTCCCCAAATTGGGCAGCAATGCAAGGAATGAGAACTGTTAATATTGATTGGAATGCCATAGTCGTAATAAGGAACCACTTGGCTCCAAATCTGTTTGCTGCATAACCGGCAAAAATTTGGGGCCATATGTAGCCCCAGAAGAATGCTGACAGGATGGCGCCCTTTTGGGTCCATTTAGGATACGTCTAAAATAATTTGATATGTAGTTTGTTTGAATACTAACTTCTTTTTAATATAAACGGTGAATTTTAAAAGTATTAAAATATATAAAAAATGCAAATATATTTCTGAACTTACAGGTATATCAGGATTCTCACTCGCTGAGGGATCTGTCATCGCAACAATTGCAACAGACAAAGTAACTCTTACCCCAAATCCAATAAACAACAAAAGAAAATACAAAAAACATTGCCAATGCCGGGCTCCAATATTTGGTACTGAAAAAAATGTATGTATAGAAAACGTGTGTTTAATTGAGAAAATAATAGAACAAAAGGAGACATAGAGAAAATAGGCTATTTCTTCCATATTAACATAAATGGTCATGATTAAAAAAAAAAGAAATGCAGATTATATTTAAATAAATTGTAACCTATTTCAAGATATTAACATGTAAATTATATGCAAAATAAATGGGGAGAAATAATACTCTAAGAGCGTTTTCACACGGCGCCATATATCGCGCGCGATAAATGGTCGCAATATTGCTTTACACCAAATTATGTGTTCTCTAATATCGCTTCTGTGTGAAAATGACTCATTAGAAAACACATAATTTGGTGTAAAAGCAATATTGCGACCATTTGTCGCGCGCGATATATGGTGCCGTGTGAAAACGCTCTAAGTCATCCTTCACTAAGATATATTTAATAAGAAACCTTTATTTTATTGTACTCTACATATTTTGAACGTAATAACGTTCATCTTCAGAAGAAGTATAGCTTATGTTGGAATAAATATTAGGAAGTTGTGAGTTACACTCTCATAGAGCTTTTGAGAAAGTTAATTTCAATATCATTCGACCTAACGTTTCTCTTTTCGTCACTTTGAAATACCCTTTCTCCCATCTTTATGTATAGAACTTGGTATTATGTTTTTCTCATCTACTTCTATGGCAGTTCTTTATCAGTTTTCTTTAATAAATTAACTTCCTGACAAGCTCTATGAGAATGTCGTTTATAATTTCCTAATATTTATTCCAACATAAGCTATACTTCTTCTGAAGATAAACGTGTATAAGTTCGAAATATGTAGAGTACAATAAAATAAAGGTTTCTTATTAAATATATCTTAGTGAAAGTTGACTTAGAGTATTATTTCTCCCCATTTAACTTGCTACTTCACTTCAAGTATGAACTACTTCTTCAAATTATGCAAAATAATTACACAATATTTACGGAAATATGTTCACAATTTACGATCACGATAACAGTTCTGTTTAAGCTAATATAATAGGTACAACTACATTTCGGAATTACTGATTCTGGTTGACCTCTCTTGTTTTATGAGCTTAGCGCATAGTAGGGTTGTACTTGAAACATAGATAAAAATATACGGTAAAAAGCACCTAGGATTCTAATATTGACCACTATTTTTTAATGTATAATAGATACCTTTTTGTAACTCGTCCAATGAAAACTTATCCTTATCTTTATCATTATTAACTGCGGAATAGGATATATCCGGTCGAGTAACAGAAGCGTCAGCTTTACCCATTTTTCGTTAAACTTCCATCAGAGTTAAAACTATCACTAATAACTACCTTAAAAGAAATCGCGGTTCCCTTTACCAATATTGAGCTTTTATAACAAAACGACGCACAGTCAATAAATAGTAATATTCTTTATGAATAAGAATTATATAAATCTATGTAAACACTGGTACCTATATAATATTTTACACATTTTAATAGTATGTGTGCTAAAGTGATAAAATATTTCTTTTCCCAAAAATCCTGATTTTTTAATGTGCCGTTCAAAACCAGATAAATAGGATAAATATACACGGTGGGGACTTTAAATGAAACGTTGCTTATAACGGCTCTGGGGATAAAATTTCTCTAAAATTCAAAAATACGTCCTCAAAGATATTTTATGGGACTCGCTTTTGTCATGTTGCTCTCTCGCTCTCTTGCTTTCTCGCTCTCTAACTCTGTCGCAGTCTTGGTCTCTCGCTGTCTTGGTCTCTTGCTGTCTCGCTCTTTCGCGGTTTTGTTTCCTGCGTCTCGTCTCTTTCGCCTCTACTTGCATCTTCAGCATGTATCACCATTTCATGTGAATAATAATTTATTAGTTTTTTTTTACATCAACTATGGACACTTTCTTGTCGATATATTTTTTGGTTTAGAAAACAATATAATATATTGCTAATAATAGATACAGGGGCAGTACCATTCTGAGCGCGTTATGAATTTGCATTTTATTTTGAATAGTGTGGGCTCCTTATATATAAAGTTTCTATTAAGTAATAAAAAAATTAAAAATTATGAATGTTTCCTTATCTACGGCATTTTTGCTGATGTCATTTTGTTCAATAATTGTTTTTTTATTTAAATTATGCTTACTAACTTTGTTGGGCTTCTGCTTTATTTACCTGGGCAAGATACAAACGATAATCGTATTATCAAAATAAGAAAAATATTGTGGTGCAATGTGTGCATTGCATTATTGCTATTATGTTTTATCGGAAAGCAACACAAAATGTAGGCTCTATTGTTTTAATAACAATATTTTGAATTAATATATAGAACATTTAATCATTAGGAAAAATATCTTTTCTACTTTAAAATGGAAATTAGCTGTTTCCTTTTCACTAAACTGATTGGAAAAGTGGGCTATTCCGGTTAACTAAACGGATATGATTTCATATCCATCCTAGTTAGGTTATGAAACTGACCAATCATAGTGATCAATTACAAAGAAACCAGAGTCGTTTTCTGATACTTGACAGAAGTGAGGTTAGAATACTTCAAAAATATGGAAATCTCTCTAATAAAATTTGTTCCTTTTTAATTTTATTTAAAACATTTATCCCAGAGTCTATGCATACACAATTTTTTCCTAAAGAGTGCACGCAATAGTGCGAAAATTGAAGGTATATTACCAAAATATCTTTCTACCGAACTACGTTATTTTCTAACCGAACCAAAGATGGGCGCGATGCACTTTTTTTTTAAATCCTTTTAAAAAATTCCATTATTAAGACTATTATCTTATTTTTAATTTTTGATAGTTTTAAGGTGGATGGTTTTTGTTTTCTCCAGAAAAAAAAGAGTTTCTTCGGGTTTTTTACGCAAGCAGGCAAATGAATTAGAGAAATAAACTGTCCATTTTTATAAATATATAACTTTTTTTATTTTTTTTTTTTTTACGGTTCGCCGACTACGTAGGCCATCTTGAACCGGTCATCGACCACAAATGTGATCTACCGACTGGGGAGTGTGAAACGGCACCTTCATCCTACGAGATATCCGATCTCATCCGGCCTGTCCGGCGTGAACAGGATGGCTAGGTGTCGATTCATTTTACACTCTTCCCCGAGGCAAGAGCACGCCGTGTTCCCAAGCGGTCACCCGCCCAAGTACTAACCGCGCTCGACACCGCTTAACTTCGGTGATCTGCGGGAACCGGTGCTTAATATGTCGACAGGCCCTTGCCCTAAATATATAACTTGTTGTCTGTTATTGTGCAAAAGGCCGAATATGAGAAAGATAGATATATTCAAAGTGATTTTGTGTAAATATAAGAAATAACCCTAATTCATAAATATGTTACAGTGTAAGTAATATGGTCCATGGATTTGCCAACGAAATAAACTGGCCTTCAATGGTTTTTATGATCTCTCTCAAGTTCACGGCAAACTAAAAGATATAGATAATGCCCGACTTAAATAAGAAAAATTTTTAGTATGAAGAATCGTAGAAAAAATATACTTTACAACTCGAGTGGATTGTCTATGTTGCGCTCAGAAGTTTGAATTAAAAAGTTTAAAATATTCTGCAACTAAAATCAAGAGTGGTATTACCCTCCAAATCATGAAGTGTAATGAATTATGTATAATAAAAAGTAGTATTATCGTAAAATGAAATAAGTAGTTATGAAATATTTATTTGCTAAAAGATTTAAATAACAAAGACTATTTATAGAAGGTTATCATTTCACAAATTTTTTTAATCTTATTTCGTAAGTAAAAATTGTAATATCATGTCATATTTAATAGTATATTACATACCAAGGTGGAAGATGCTACTGTTGAGATGATAAGCAATTAACCAAGACGCGAAAGGTTAAGTTTATTTCAAAACAGAAATAAAACTTTTTACCTACCGAGGCTTGTATACCACACAAATTTTTTTTTTTAATCAACCTATACCAATATATTTTATATGAAAATTTAATATGTCAACGCCTAAAAATAACCCCGAATTATTTAGTTAATGCTAATGATATGGAGGTTACTACTGTCCGTTAGGACCAACTTAAAGGTGCTGCATCATACCTATCGTTCAAAATGCCCGAATAAAAGGGCTATAGTATGTTTTAGAAAGGTGTAGAGTAATAAAATTGCCGCGTTTTTTATCACCGTACGATAGGCGACAAAAAACGTCTGCATACAGGAGGTTATTTGATTTTTAGTAAGGTTATAATTTGCAATATTTGATTTGTTTCATGTCATGAAAAATACTATTTTTCGCCGCGTATAACAAGCATTTCCGCACTAATCAGGAAACCTCCTAAATAATAAATTTAAGGAAATAAATGGATGTAAATTTATATGCTCAAATAATGAAAAATATATTCACTGTTAATTTGGAAAGCTTAAAATAAATTTAAAATTACATATTTGTTTTATTTTAAATTAAGACATAATAAATTGCGCTTTAAAAAAATATTGTGTGACACGTGTTATCGAAAGTGTTTGTGTTTATTAACCAAAGTTACGCTAAGATACTTTCTAGGAATTCAAGCCCATATCGCACACATTGCACAAACAATTATGTCCTAATTTGGACATTTAAAGTGACATTTTTGAAACTGACCGATGTTTTAAAATATTTCACTTTTTCTAACTAGTTACGATAAGTTTAGTTTTTCGAAACTGGTTTCGAAAAAACATCTTTTCTATTTTGCAATGACTGGCTAAAAATAATATTTAGCTATATTCTGTACCAATGATGGTAAAAATGCGCCTAGTTTAAACATTTTTAATAAAAGGAGTTATGTCGATTTATTAAATTAGCTATAACATTATTGTTATACTGGGTCTCCCAAAAGTCCCGCATAAAATTAATATCAATTAAAAGAAAAAGATCTGGAAAAACGCTCGGACCCGTGAATTTTTATTTTTAATTGTGCATTTTTTGACATAAAAAAATATTATACTCATAGAACTGTCGTCACGTCTTTGACAAATTTTCTTAATGGTACACCCCATATATTGCATTATTTTTTGATTCCCCACGCTTATGTTGTAAATGTTATATATCTAAATTCAATAGTTTTTGAGATATTGACGTTTAAAATATGGCATTTTTCACTTTGACACGCTGTAACATTGGAACGGAGCCTCTGCCGTGGTTTGCAACCATATAAGTGGTTTAGTATGGACTTAATAAGAGTAATGAAAAAAAAATAATAACATTAGAATGAATATGATACTACTAGTAATAAATTATGAGTACAACTGTTTTTATGATGTAACAGATCTTAATCTTTAGGCATATTTTTAGATATGCTAAATTCATTAAAATTTTAATTTTCATATCTTCTAAAGCAAATAGTGGATGAACAAAAGTTTACGAACAAAAAATTGTTTATTTTTCTAATTCCACCTGTATGATTTGTCAATTGTCAAGCCCTCTGTTAGTACATGGCTCAACTTAGCGGCAAATTTCGATGATATTTACAGTGGGTAAGTGGTATTGTTGTTTTATGCTAGATGGCGTATAGTCAGGAATATTCCCTAAATGTTATTAAGGGTATGGTCGGAATATCACCATCAACATACAGGATAATTCCTAAGTTGATACTTTTTTTAGCTGTGTATAAAAGGCATTAAAATAAACATCATTTTCAAATACCTTTTTTCAAAAAACTTAAAAATAGGCGAGATACAGAAGCATAAAATCTAAGTACGTGCCTGGTCATCAAAACGTAGCCCGCTATACTTTTGTTGTTATTCTTATCTCTTATTAGTATTAGTCATAAGGGTGGTATTGAGCAATCCGCTGCGGTGTGTTTTTCTAGAGCCAGTTAATTTTTAATTGGTGACAAGTGAAAATGGTAAAATTTGAAAACAATGAACTAAAAAATATGGTGCTAATTTAGAGTAAGTGTATTCAAAGTGCGGAGTTTGCCTAATGTTATTCAACGGACAAGTTAGGCAGAACCGTATTTGATCCATAGTGTAATAAATGAATGTAAGTTTAAAGGTTGGAGACAATGATGTTTCTTGAATGATAGAGGAGTTTTGGACTTGCATTGTCTTTATTTGTTTTACATACTGTGAATACAGTATTCACCTGAAGACGACTGGAGATACTTACCAGTTGAAACGTTGTGATGTAAAACAAATAAAGACAATGCAAGTGCAAAACTCTTCTATCATTAAATGAATGTAAGTAGCTTATTTTTGAGTTTTTTGAAAAAAGGTGTTTAAAAAGTTGTTTATTTTAATGCCTTCTATACACAGCTAAAAAAGAAGTTTGAACCTAGGAATCACCTTGTATAATACTAAACTGCATTTTGCTTGTTAGGTTACTGACATCAAAATAGGATATCTGAAAATACATTTTTCACATCGAATATAATTAAAATACACTTTTAATGATGAGTACAGTCTGTTAAACTGCCAAAAATATTATATTTAAATGCTAATGCTGTTTAGCTTAGACGTTTGACGATTTATACAATCATGAACATCCATACTGAAAGGCAAATTGAGCACCTGCCCCTCCCCAGCCGGTTTTATTTTAATTTTTTGATACTTACAGTAGTCACGGCCAGAAAGATTTGAGCACGTTTGGGACCTTTTTTTTTGGGGAGCCTCCTCCATAAAAGGCTTTTTTTTTAAGCCACACTAGGAAGGTGGCGGGGGGGGGGGGGGGGGGAATTGAGTACGCCAAGGAGCTTTTTTTCGAAGCCACTTTAAAAAGCAGAAGGGTTCTGAAGAAGACCAGGAACCTTTTTATCTTTGCGCCCTTAAATAACATTCTATGAACGACCTTGCATACAATTATATACGTTTAAAATTTTGAAAAAGATCCAAATAATCGTATCATATTTAAAATAACAAAAAGTTCATTATTTTAGTAACATTGAAAAACATCTGATGATGGTTACAAAAAAATATTTTTTGAAGTTTATCAATCTGTTCAGTGTATTTCATTTAAAAAGAAGCCGTTTAGTTTTGTCATTACTTTTCCTGTATATCTAATGTATTTCATCTTACTAGATTTTTATAGGCCCTTACACACATTATTTGTCTTTAACATTTTTAGCTAGCTTTTTAACATAAGAAAATAATCGACAGTTTTCATTATATTCAGCGATGGAAGATCAAAAATATAATTATTTTCGTTAGAAGAAAGTCAGCCTTATATCCTCCTTGGAATTTTCAGTCAATGTTTTAAAAAGCAAAATGCTAGCAATCTTACCCATACATACGTTGCCGTTGGTTGGTTGGTTTAAGGTGGGGGTCGGGCGTTCGGCCCAAGCTTCCTGCACTGCAGCCTAGTGGTTTATTATGCTTCCCTATCTTACTAAAAAAGATTTGTTTTATAAGGTCCAATAAGTTCCTACCAAGTTTGTCATGCGGGAGGTTATCCCCACATTGGATTCCTCCGAAGATTTTGAATCATCTTCGGATCAGTGCTTCGCAGTTATATATGATATGTGAGGCGATCTAGTCCTCTTCGCCGCAAAGTCTGCGTTCAATGGGACTATTGTAAATTCCTATTCGACGTAGGTGTTTTCTTAAGTGGCAGTATCCTATTGGCAGGCCAACTACTTGTTTTAGCTGGGTGCGCGTTAGAAGCAACATTCCAGTTGATAGCTTTTTGCAGGGTTTTCCCTACAAGTAGTATTACCTATAAAATTACCAGCAGGGTCAGATAATATATAATAATTATTGTTAATAATGTAAAATAGGATTAATTAATAATGTATATAATATTGTACATTATTAATTAATGTACATGTACATGTTATTATTTATTAAAAGCAACGTGTGAATTTAGTCGTTTTTGATTAAAAAAATTACAAACAAATTTTGATTAAAATAATAATGGTTTAAGTACTTAAATAATCTAAGCAAATGTACACATGAAGAAAATTGGACAATGAAAATACTGTAAACATAAATAAGTATAAAAGATAATAAAACGATGGTACTTTTTAAAAAATTAATTTGATAAAGAGATTAAAGTATTGGGTTGTTACGTTAGTGTTAGTGTCTATTGACAGTATCTTACATTAAAAATAATTCATAATTCAGACATACGGGATGACACTTTCAATTTCTAGAAAAGTTACAACTAAGACATATGCCAGTACAATCATACCATCACTTGTCCATTTCAAAAACGGGTTCTATATTGTAATATTATAATATTACCCCCATCCTCTCTCAAGCCAAATAAACAGACATCTACACTTCAAACGGAATAGAATCAACTTTTGAAAAATCACTTAAGAACAAACAGTAGTCGATGAGTGAATTAATGGTGCATTTTCACCACATCGCGCATATTGTACCTGTGTGTGGCAGTGGCGTAGCCAGGGGGGGCAGGGGGCGCCCCCCTCCTCCAAATCCAAAAAAAAAAGAAGATATAAAATATAATTGGGCAACATAAAAAATCTTTGACGGCAACGCTATCAATAAAATAACAAATCATTCTCCCAGTAACTACAGCTTTAGCAGAAAGAAGTTTTTCCACTTGAAAAAGATTAAAAACATATCTGAAAAACCATTCAGACGAAGAGCGTACAACAAGTTTAGCTTTAATAAGTATTCATCAAAAAATCCACATTAATATTATGTAATAATCAATATATTTTGTCAAAACAGGCGTGGAATTACGTTTTAGTTTTAGGCAAAAAAATATGTTGTTCTTTTAGTTTATGGTTAATTTTTGTTTTTTCAATAAATAAAAAATATATATTTGCCGTTCTGCCCTTCTTTCGAATTAGGCTTTTTTCCTCTTCGTTCGCTGCCAGGGCCATTCCCGAGGGGACCTACAGCTTACCGTGGGTTCCGAACCACGATCCTCAGTCATGCGACACCCTTCAAGAGCTATCAACCCTTGGTTTATTGCCATTGCATGACCTACCGATTGGGGAGTGTGTACCTTCTTCCGCACCCCACGAGATGTCCGATCTCATCCGGCCTGGTTACCGGCGTGAATGGAGTGGGTTGGGAGATGATACATTTTACACTCTTCCCTGCATTCTTAAATCCACTTAATTTCGGACATACTTATTTTATTGTACATATGCTCACTCCGGGAATCGAACCTGGGTCGCCGCGGTCGAATACCAGTAGCGCTACCTCTGAGCCACTTGCCACGGTCAGAAAAACAACTTATTTTTAATTTTTTTTTTTGCTCAATTATGCTTATTTCATGAAGAAGTTTTTGTTTAACAAGTATATATTATCTGTTTTATATTACCTATATTATTGTATTTGTATAACTCATTATAAGTTTCTTTAAATATAAGTATTTTTTTATTTTGAAATTTTTTTTTGATTGTCCAAAAAAAGGGTTTTTTGGGCGTGGCACCTAAAAAATGTTTAGCCTTCGGCGATTTGCCTGCGGCGCTAGTTCGTCGCTTTCCCTTCCCTTTTTATTACAGCAAACTTTTTGTGTCATTCGGTATATTACTTTGTTTGCGTTACTTACAAAAACAATAGGAAGACTGTATCTATCAAAATATGCTTTGAACAAGCGTATGCTATGTACACAATCAATTATACGTGATATAGGTACTATCAAAATTGAGATTTTATTGCCACAGAAGACACTGCTGCTGAATATACCTCTATAGAAATGGCTCTAATAGACAAAAAAACTGGAAATAAATGTGTTTATTCGATTGCAAATCCAGTAAGCGGTAAAAGTAATACTTTTAAGTTTACGGAAGCAGAATCAGGTAAAATTTTTAATTACATAAATATAACATAGAATTATTTAAAATTAAATAAACCAAAATGAAACCATTTTAGTGTATATGGCAATAATTTAGGTTATTGGCTAAAAACTTTTCAGTGTTTAGGAACACAAATTAAAGAAATGAACGTCAAATTTTATTGGAATAACTTTTAAAACAACTAAAATCAAATAATAAAAGTTAGATGTTGGAGATTGATCGTATTTTTGTCTCTCTCACCCTCTATAAATTTAAAACTACAAGTGAGTACGTGCGGTTCGACCACAATTATAAATCCAATATATTGCCAATGGTACACACACAGCCTTTCGTCAACTAGATCTTCCATGTATATCATCTGGGGGAATAGGAGCATGCGCTATATGTAGTATAAACAAAAACTTTTGACTATTTTTATTGTGGATACCATGACGCGCCCTATATGAGCAGGACCAGGTTAACAAAAGAGCCCCTGGGTATAGCGACAGCGATTATCTATCATTCCTCCGCGCCTTGGGCTCTTTGGTGATCAGGGCGTTATGATTATTTTCGTGTATTTATGTGTCATTTTTAAGTGTTATTGTTTTTATTTGCAAAAAAAATATTTAGGACAATTTATAAACGAATGTGGTTAATAGTATTTAATGTACCATGTTATAACCCTCATATAACGACCCTGTTCACTATTTACATACATAACCTACAAAATGATGTAAAATGCGCAAACTCTGTATTCTTTTTTTTTAGTCCTCCGTCTGATCACAAATATCAGAATTAAATGCAGAAATTAAAAATACATTTTCGAATCTATTTAAATATAAAAAATCAAAGTCAAATTTTTAAATTTTAAATTAATGGTTCTTTGAATATAAAAATTTACTGAAACAAAATAAGACACCTTAAGGCTTCGTTCATTGGTTTATTTAAGAATATTTTTAATTTAGTTTATTATCAGTAGAAACGTATTTATGTTAAAAGATTATTCAAAAAAACATATGAATGTAACGGATAAAAATTGAAATCTGAAGAAATAGAAGAATTAGATGAAATGGTTAACCTACTATCAACTAATATACTTGATTCTTGTACTCACGATGCCTTGCCCTCTCCCCTTAACCTCTCCTCGGACGGCCTTTTTTTACTCAAAGCCTCTTACAATCATTTTATTTTTAGTGTCTACTATTGGAACTCGTCATGTACAAGTATGTCTCTATTTTGTACTTGGTTTTGTAGCTTTCGCCTTTAGAGTTTCATTATCAGTTGGAATTGTAGCAATGACGACACCCACCGTTAGTAGCAATTCAAATATTCCTGTAAGTATCCTTTGTTTTTTAGTTGTTATAAAACAAATATCCACGTCAAAAGCCATCTAATATTTTAGCACCATTATTTTTTTAACCAAATTTTTTTTTTTAAATTTCTGATGATGATATTTTTAGGAAAGACATAACTCAAAATTTATGATTAGATTAGAGTGCCTAATTATTAGCCAATCCAACGATATGTCTTAATATTTGATACACGTGACCATAAAAATAACATTGCTGGTGTAATTTAACGGGTGCCTAATGCTGTTTGCCCACAAGCTGTGTCGAGCGCGGTTAGTACTTGGGCGGGTGACCGCTTGGGAATACGGCGTGCTCTTGCCTCAGGGAACAGTGTAAAATGAATCGACACCTAGCCATCCTATTCACGCCGGACAGGCCGGATGAGATCGGATATCTCGTAGGATGAAGGTGCCGTTTCACACTCCCCAGTCGGTAGATCACATTTGTGGTCGATGACCGGTTCAAGATGGCCTACGTAGTCAGCGAACCGTAAAAAAAAAAAAAAAAAAAAAAAAGATTAAATGTGATATATAAAAGGAAATTTAAAAAAATAATATAAGGTAAGGTGGGGTAAATGCGACCAGAAATTTTAATAGTGTAACTTTCTAGTAATATTAACAAATGGTTTATAATAGGGGCGATTGGAGATTTGGTAAGTAAGGACTCTTAAGGGTTGTAGTGAATACTAATCTGAAAAATTCTGAATATTGTGCTTTATTGAAAAGTAATTAATTTATTTTTTTTTATTTGCGAGTGATTGCATTTTCCCTGCGGCAACGGGAAAATGCAATCGGGTATAAAAATACTCATTTAGAATTAGTAAAATATAGTCGGGAAAGAGGAATACACTTTGAAGCATGTTTATAAATAAAAAAAAAATTGCACCAACGTTAATTATTTATTTCAAAAGAAATTGCAGAGCTATATAACTATTTTTATACATGAAAAAATAATACTGCTTATTCTATTTCGGAAATTAAGCCTGTTAAAAGCAAAATAAAAAAATGAAAAGTTCTTTTTGTTTTTGTAGGCGATTTCAAACTATAAATAATTATAAAAATGCAAATAAGCAAACATAATAAGTCATAATAAGCATAATAAGTCACGAAATTTACTTAAAAATATAATGTCCGCGTCTAATTATTTTGGGGTTACTCAGATATTCTAGAATCTCATTTTTGTATATTATCGACTTATCTTCTTTATCAGGAAAAACAAAGCAATTTTCTGGATATTTTTTGCCAACAGCCGACTTCATAAACGAGCATTCATAAACCTCATTATTTAAATCGATTACCTCTGTGATTACTGCCACAAAAGTTTGTTCACATTTTCTTGATTTTAGCAGAACTCTTAGATAACTTCCTACTTCAATTTTCTCGCACCTGACCTCTTTCTCAATGTCATCTATGATCGTCGTTTTTAACTTACTAAGCGGAATATTGTCTGAAATATCTGATTCTGGATCTATATCATCATCTGTGTCAATGTAGTGTGGTTCCTCATAATCTGAAACGTCGGAACTTGAATATTCATATTTTCTTTTTTTTTTCTTCTCTTTTATGTTCAGTCCACTAGTACTTGCAATATTCATGTCTTTATCCTCTGAATTTGGTTTCTTTATTTTCTTTTGTTTGCCCTCAAGAATTTCTTGCACTTGCTTAGATGTTATTACTTCCGCACCTGCAGCAACTTTTTTTCGAGGATTAATAATTTGTAGTTGGTCGACATTTCGATTGGACCGTATTGTTTCTAATAAAAGTTCTTGGAAGGTAGATACTTTTAAGGTAGCAATATCTTCGGGTTTTGCTTGATTTTCTGTATTACCAATTGTGAAAGCAGCAGTGACTTGTTGTTCATTTCTATTTTCGGTAGCGGTAGTTTCGGCTTGCCGTTTATGTTGTTGGTATCGTAGCCAGGAGTCGCGATCATACTTATCAGAGCTAACAACTTTTCTGTTAAACGGAATGATCCCCCCCTTTTTAAATCCATTTTTAATGACATCACTGTTAACAGCGATCCATATTTTTCCAAACAATACAGCAAATTCTTTCTTTGAAAGACGTTTTCCGGGATGTTTTCGCTGCCAAGAACACAACTTCTCGTCCCACGCTACCTTAACAGATTTAAAAACGGATAAATCTAGTGGCTGCAACAGATGGCTTGTATGAGCCGGCAACTTTAGAATGTGTATATTTTGTGTTTTTGCAAGAG
Organism: Polydrusus cervinus; assembly: GCA_935413205.1. Classification (NCBI taxonomy): domain Eukaryota; kingdom Metazoa; phylum Arthropoda; class Insecta; order Coleoptera; family Curculionidae; genus Polydrusus; species Polydrusus cervinus. Next base: position 17,263,588 of record OW284514.1, on the reverse strand, counting down.
CAATAACATCATTAGTGACATGTGTAGCATGGCCATCATATATCAACAAGACGGGTCTTTCCTGAGGTAATGCCGGTATCAGATTGTTTCTCAAGAAATTTAAAAATATTTCAGAGTTAATCCAGCCGTTTTTACTTGCAGCAAAAGTCATACCTGAACACTCATTTTCCCGAGTCTCGGGCAACCAATTACTCCATAGATTAAGCCCTTTAAAAATCACAAGCGGTGGTGCTTTGTCCCCTATTGCATTAACTGCTACCAAGCAAGTAAGATTCTCTTTACCACTTCCCCCAGTGGTCCGTGATGATGGTTTACCCTTTTCACCAACAACTTTAGTTTTACTTGGATCTGTGCACATGCTAGTCTCGTCAAGATTCCAGATGAGATGAGGCTTACCAAGTAAATCCAGGCTTGTAAGTAACGACCACAGTAAATCAAAGTACTCGCTAATAATGAAGGGATCAGTCTGTTTTTTTCGTACGTACTCAACAGACTGAGGCTTTTTTACTGATAAATGATGGCGAGTTCTAAATAAAATAAACCAATCCTTGCCAGGGCGACCATTCTTGAATGGACTTTGAATTTTATTCTTGTTAACATATTGTTGAATAACATCTAAGAGTTCTTTTCTTGACATGCCAAATCCGCTTTTTTCTAATGACTTTAAATACTCGACAAGCATGTCCTCGTCCTCTTGTTTTAGAGCTGTAGGGCGGCCTCCAGTCTGACTTTTTTTACCACGTCGACCAGATACATAGCTCTGTAGTGTGCTGTACGGGATCGAGTATTGGTCTGAGGCCATTCTTACACCTCTTATACCGGCTTTCACGTCACGAATGGCTGCTTCTAGTTGTTCTTTACTGTATCCTGTCCCTCTTTGGGTTTTTCGTATATAATTTCGAACCATCTGTAATAAGAATAAATTATTTATTTCAAGAAACTTATCGGGAAAGTGCAATATTTTGATTACACTTTACCGTTAATTTGTGATTGCACTTTCCCCATCCGAGATTTTAATGGGGTAAGTGCAATCATGCCAATAACCACGTAGTTAGTAAAACTATTGGTCCTGTGCTAATAAAACCGCAAATTAACAGTAACGATAGTCCATAATTACAACACAAATGGTTACTTACATTAATAATTTTCCAATGCCGAATAAATACGTCCACAGCGCTGGGCAAAAACAAGCTCGGTTTTCAGGTTAAAACAAAACATGCGTCCTCGCGGTCAACAACTGTAGCTGAGACGGTTTACATTTATGTCGAGTTATTAATATGATGAAGCTCTACTAGATGGCGTTACTAGTTCTGTCTGAATCTTTACTATTGAATAAATAGCTGAAATGATTGCATTTGCCCCAAAAATGCATTTACCCCACCTTACCTTATTTAATTTTTTTTAAATAAAAGGTTATGAAGTGAAGACGTAATGGAATTTTTAAAGGTAAATAACATTGCAAAATGATTCTACTACTCACCTTAGTTAGGGGGCAGTACGTTGTAGCACTGCAGAGGGAGAGTATCCCTTTACAAATAATAAAATAAGACAATCAAATGTTAAAAAAAAACAAACAATTACATTATTAAAATATATTTACGTCGATATCAGTTTGACGACGCCAAATGATGATAAATAAGGTCTAAAGGAGTACATGGTGCGCGGAAATTTATGAGTTGATCTAGTGGAATTTAATTAAATTCGACTGTTTGTTTTTTTAACATTTGATTGTCTTATTTTATTATTTGTAAAGGGATGCTCTCCCTCTGGAGTGCTACAACGTACTGCCCCCTGACTAAGGTGAGTAATAGAATCATTTTTCAACGTTATTTACCTTCAAAAATTCCATTACGTCTTCACTCCATAACCTTTTATTTACAATACCTCTGATTCCCATTTATTTTATAAAAAATTCCGTAACTTTGATTCTATTACTGACTTTTCAGGAAGCACTGATGTTGGCCCAATAAGCCGAAAGCGCTCTGCAAAAATTTTTAAATAAAAAACTTATGCACTTAAATACAAAAATTTGTTTACCCTTCCACTTTAAAAAAGTGCACACAGCCACTACAAACCTATTTTATAAAATAACTGTTTTTCTTTGTAAGATCTACCAAGTGGTTAAAACTTTTTTTATGGGTCAAAATATATAACATTTTAAATTTCCCTCTCTTTAGACATATCCTGAATGGAAAAGGAAAAATGTTATTCTTTCAGCATTTTTTTGGGGTTATGTCGTACTTCAGATGGTAGCAGCTTGGGCAGCAAAGAAGTATGGCGCCAAATGGTTTTTGATTGCTGCTATGTTTATTCAGTCAGTGTTAAGTAAGTTAAATAATGTAATAATTGTAAATTAATCATTAAACCGATTAAAATACACACAGTTTGTGAAATAGGTTTATGTTTTTAAAACGTTCGAGATACATACATTTTTTATAATAATAGTTATAATAGTTATAGTGACCGCCAGAAAGTTTGTATAGGAAGAAAAAGTCTGCTCATTTTTATCAAAATCAAAATAATATTCATCAAATCCGGTAAGAGTCCAAAAATTTTAAATTACCATAGAAATAAAATACCCTCATTTCTCACTTCAGAAAAAAATTGTATTAAAAAAAATTGTCTTAATTTCAAAGTTATACCGAAATATTAGGTGTCTCTTACTCAAAATTACATAGATTGACCACACCTACTAAAGCCTTTTTACATATATGAATTATCCCAATTTGTTTTTAAGATTAATCATTGTCAGCTTTAAGGGACACACTTTGTGTATTGAGAGATAATTTGATGGTAGTAAGTCTTTTGAAAACTTTAGTCGATTTGGGTAAGTTTAAAATTATTTTTAGGTATTTTAACGCCAATGACAGCGGCACACGTTGGTGAAGTTGGAATAATGGTCAGCAGAGCCATAGAAGGTCTTTGTCAAGGATTCATTTTCCCTGCTGGAACTCATCTTATCAGCCAGTGGGTGCCACCACAAGAAAGGTCCCGTTATGGATCTGTATTATTTACATGTAAGCTTCATGATTAAACTAAATTAAGTTGAATCAAGTATGACTTGAAAGGTGGGATTGATTGCACCCCATCTTCCCTCCATACCCCATCTTGCCTCGCTTTTCCCTGTAATAAATTCCGTCAAAAATATAAATGTGGAATTTATTAAATACTGATTATGAAATAATTAGAATTACATCATTGTTCTTCTTTTACAGCTGGCAAACTTGGCACATTATTTGCCATGGCAATAACAGGATTTATTGCAGCAAGTTCGTATGGATGGCCGTGGGTGTTTAGACTCATGGGAATCTTAGGTCTATTATGGTGTCTTCTTATGGCTATTTTTGGATACGATAGTCCCAGGCATCACCCCAAAATAAGTCAAGCTGAAAGATTGTATATCGAGGAGAGTATTGGACATGACGGCATGGTTAGTAACTTGTGAGAAGACAACAACAAATTTTTGCATACTCACATTTAAAAAAAATTTAATTTGTTTGGGTTCACTAAATATTGTTCTACTCCCACATTTATATTTTCGGCTTTTTTTACAGTCTAAGGAATGGATTCAGTTAGGTAACTGAACGGATTTAATTTCATATCCAGTCTTTTTAGAGTATAAAACTGGCCAATTATAGTGTGTATTTACTGAGGCTTCGTCGCTTTTAATAATGTGTTGTTGAATTACTTTATTACATTCTCTAGAACTTTTTGTCAAGTGGTAAGACCATAGGTCGTTGAACGTTTACTTTAAACAAAATTGTGCATAGTTACTGACCTTATGAGTAGATGCTGGATAGTTTTGTAAGGTTTACTATTTTATTTACTATTTATATTTGCAGATTCATAAAACTCCCTGGAAAGCCATGTTTACTTCAGTACCAGTATGGGCACTATTTGTAGCTCAAACTGGACAAACCTATTGTTTTTGGACGCTGTTGACTCAAATACCAACTTACATGAACTATGTTATAAAATTTGACATAAAACAGGTTAGTTTTAAAGTAATTAAATGTGTGTTATTAACAGTTTAAAGAATGGGAATTTAATTAGGTCACTCATTAAGTGTATAAAGAAAAATAAATTAAATATAAGTACCTCAAGCATAAGATAATTTACAGATGTTTTTTTCACTTCAGTTTATTATATTTGTATTTGTCTGTTAAGGTAAATGGGCTTAAACTATAAGAATATATCAATATTAAGGATAGAAGCTTTAATTAACTACTAAGGTATCTTTTAAATGGTAATTTTCATTTCCCACGACCACCTATGAAAATGAGAAAAAAATCACGGTTAATTTGGCTAGAAAGCGCCGGATATCACACTTGTGTTGCAAAAAAAATATTTCAATACTACAAGGCACACTATTTAATTTAAACATATGGGGCCAACCATATGATTTGCCTGGGTAGCGGTTTCCTAGATTTGGTGAATATAATGGCCTGTGTTTTTTGTGGGTTTAGGGTGATTTTCCATTTGGTCATCCATTTGGCTATTTCGTTTATGTGTCTTTGGAGTCTTACTGCTAATGGTGTTCATATATATTGCTGTGGTAACCATGGCTGTATCGTCGGCGAACAGAAACAGGTGGTTTTCGGGATCATGTGGAATGTCTGCCATGTAGATGTTGCACAGTTGGGGCGAGAGATGGGAGCCTTGACTCCTGCTAGAATATTTTGGGTGGCTGATCATCATTAAATAATACCCAACTGACATGGTCCAAAAAAGCCAAATATCTGGGTTTACACTTCGACTCCAAGCTTATCTGGAAGGAACACCTGGCCCAAACATTAACCAAAGCAAACAGGCCCCTACACCAGAACTATCCACTAATCCATAGAAATAGCAAGCTAAACACCCGCAACAAAGTTACCGTCTACAAACTATGCATAAGACCAGCACTACTGTATGCCGCCCCATCATGGTCAACATTCTGCATGACAGGGAAAAGCAAAATACAAACATATCAAAACAAATTGCTACGAATAATAACTAACGCACCATGGGTCGTACGTAATACAACATTACACAGATACCTTGAAATGGAAACGATCCAAGACCACAACACGAACACCAGCAACAATTACTTCAAAATAGCAGAACAAAGCCAGAACCCGCTAATCCGCCATTCCCACCAACCACAACACCAGGCAGGTCCATACAGGCTACCACGATAATGAGGGACCCAGGTTCAAACCCCTCGCACAACACGAAGATAATGTACTAGTTTTAAGCTAATGTTTTGTCAATAATTACGAGGAGTTATAGGCCTAGCCTCGCCTAAAATTTTAATCAATAAAGATCCTGGTCCAACCATATTTATTAAAAAGAACAAATTTTAGAAAGCAGGAATTATAAAGTGTTTAACTTATTTATCATGTATTTGTTGAGTGATTCAGAATTAGAGTGTGAAAATACGCCATCTAAAATTATAAAAAATGTTAATAATATACTGGAAAATCTATTACCATGGAAAAACAAATCGCGTTGAAGACAGTGTCATGTATTAAACAAAAAAAATTTATAGATAACGATAGTGTAGAAATAGAGCTCTAGCCTACAGATCGCAAGGTCACAGATTCAAATCCCATCAGGAGTACTTAACTTTTTTTTATGAAAACAGTAAATAATTTATAGAATTATTTTGAATTGAAATCTTTCTTGTTGGGTGAATTTTTAAATGTATGTTTAATGCATCTTTCCGTGCTTAAATTTAAAATTTTTCATTCTGGTTAATCTAGAAGTCAATCAAGGATTAGTTTTTTCTATGATATATAAAATATGAAAAAATGAAAAAGTTAAACTACAACTAAAGTAAAAGCATATTGACAAACTATGAAACCAGATATTAAGTGCAACATAATACTAAGTATACTTATTTCAACACCAGTGTTGATATTATTTTTCAACACTAGTGTTGAAAAATTCATTTCACAAATCAAAGGCTTTTTTAATAATTCTTTGTGGTCGTAGGAAAAATAGTGCGTATAAAAATTTGACTTGGCGATAGTGTCTAAAGATCGAAACGTCAATTTGGAAGCTAATAACATCATCTTGTAGAACAGTGGTTCCCAAACTTTTTTCTATGGTGCCCCCTTTTGGGAATCAAGAAATGGTCGCGCCTCCCTCCTCTCCATTATACAGATACAGTTCTTTTACTTCATTTATTTATTTAAAAACGTGACATTTAAACTCTAATCTAATGAAAAGGGTTGTGCTGCATTTCTTTACCAAGGTCCAAAATTCATGGTGCTATCTTTGCAAGTGCGCAACGGAGGTCACTAGCAATATCAAGCCGATTCCGTTGTTGTGTTTTAATTACCATTAAAACAGAAAATCCCTTTTCACATAAGTAGGTCGTCGAAAATGGTTTATAAAATTTTAAAGCCATTTCAGCGATTGATGGATAAATGGGAAGATATTTTATTTAAAAAGTAGTAATCGCCATATTTTCAAAGTTAAGTTTCGCCACTGAATCGTGTTTTAAATCGATTACTTGTTCTTGCAGTGTTCTGGAAGACTGTTTATATCAAAATTAAAAGGATTTGAACAAAGTTATGATCGTCATTTTCATGTAAATTATGATGGGTTATTATATTCGCTGAAATATTGCCTTGTAACTTTTTCAGAGCTCTCGCCCCTTTCCCCCCCCCTCTCCCCCCCCCCCCTCCCAATGCTGCTTCGCGCCCCTCAGTTTGGAAACCACTGTTGTAGAATAAGCTACTTTAAAAAAGTGTTTTTTGTTGTTCTATTCCATTTTATTCTCTTTGTAGAACGGTGTGATGTCATCAATACCTTACCTAGCAATGTTTGTATTTAGCTACATTTTTGGTACAATATCAGATACAATAATTAATAATGGATTAGTAAGCCGAGGAACTGCTCGAAAAATATTTAATTCAATAGGTAAGTTTTTACCATGTTGTTACCTACTGATTAAGGGCTTGTTGTGTAATTTATTTTGAGTGACGATTAAGAGGCTTCTCTCATTACTTACCGGACTAATCATAAAATGTACTTATTACATAAAGTTAAAACGAGCTTGTAACTCAATTTTTAACGTGTCAAAACTAAATTTTTTATGTAAAGTAAAATAACTTTTAATGTTAAAATCAGATTTAGTATTTTTTTTAAGGATGCTCTTAAATAATCATAGATCATAAATGTTGTAAATGTTCTATGGTATATGACACTACTGGATGATATGATCATGGATCTCTAACTTATGACTGTAATATTGTTTATGCCCCACTTGTAGAATACCTAAATCACCATTAACTATCATCATATCATCATAACACGGCTCATCAGGAAGAACAAATATAGAAAGAAATGTAATATTTAAGTAGAAAAGGGTGTAAACCGTCAGAAAGATGTAGCACGCGGCCACATCTAATATTAATGTTGAGAATTTTGAAATCGATGCTAGAGTCGTTACGTTTGGCATGCTTTTAATAATTATATATTTGGAATAAATAAAAGCATAAAGTCTTTCTTCACTGGTTTATTAAAGTATTAAAGTTAAAATGTAGTAGATGCTCTACATGTTTCGGGTGTAGTAACACCCATCATCAGGAATAAAATACAAAGAGAAAATTGTTATAAGTGAGAAGAACAAAGATAAATGGTAAATGGTAGTAACTTACAGTTCAACTTTTTTTCCTTTTGACCTCGTGTTAAATGAAAGACTAACAAAAAGAACTCCTGTTCTCTGGACCTTTTCCTAAGTTTTTTAAAAATTTTCTAATCACTTGGTTCCATCCATGTTGAAATTAATACCCACTAGGGTTCCGGTCCGTTTATTCGGACTTGTTCCCCTAACTCCCTCTATAATCGTAAACTAAAATTCATACAGTTTAATAATTGATACCCACCTCTAAGTAATCTTTCTAAAGAAGTTTAAATAAACAACTTTACTTTCTCCCCATGGTTTCCAGGATGAAAGTTATTGACCTATGAATCTCCATTTTTCTTTTATTTCTTACGTTTTTCTCTCTACCCAAACGGGCCCCCTCTTACCACTGTTACCTGTTGCCCATGGTCAGTGTCAAGACTTAACCTCTAATCTTCAAGCATACCAATCATTAACCCATTTCTCAATATTTTATCTTTCATGGCTCGATGAGAGCTCCATCGATGTTCACTACCATTTATCTTTGTTCCTCTCACTTTTAACAATTTTCTCTTTGTATTTTATTCCTGATGATGGGTGTTACTACACCCGAAACATGTAGACCATCTACTAAATTTTAACTGTAATACTTTAATAAACCAGTGGAGAAAGACTTCATGCTTTTATTTATTCCTATAAATTAACTCCACTTTAAGCATGGACTACTTCTTCAAAATTATTTATTTGTTTATTTAGGTTTTTTAGTGCCTGCTTGTGCTCTAGTAACTTTGGGTTTTACTAATGCAGATCAGAGTACACAAGCAATTGCGATGCTTATAATAGCCGTTGGTGTCAGCTCTGCATGCTTTTCCGGATATTCTATAAACCATATGGATTTATCACCCAATCATGCTGGAATGCTTATGGGTTTCATTAATGGGACAACTCAGATCGCTGGTATTGTCGCTCCTTTGGTGGTACAACAATTAGTAGTTGATGAGGTAAAAAATAACGGTGTATAGTAAATAAATTTAATAACAAGATAATTAATATAAATCCCTAAATACCCATATTTTACCAAAATCCACCATCCTTGATCCTTTAAGATCGGAATAATGGTGGATGGGGGGAGGTAATAATAAAAGGAGTAATTACAGTGCCTGCGAAAAAGTGTGCACCATATGAAAAAAAAAAGTATTTATGAAGTTTTAAAAAAATTATTTTTTTGTTTGTTTTCGCTTAATTAGAAACCAACAATTAGTCTAAAATATTTGACATATCGCATTTGCTTCAATATGTAAATATCACTTAAATTTTTAAACGTCGGAAAATTACATTATTTTTCCAAATATTAACAAATGTCATAAGAAATAGTTATTTTCCTAACAAGTGCGGAAAGTGATACTTTCCCGCACGCGACTGCAGTTGGAGTTCGGGCAAGCGGTCAAGGGCGGGAAAAACACTTTACGCATGAGTTAGGAACATTATTTTTTCTACCACCGTATATACAAAAATTATACCAACCCATTTTTTAAAAATTATTTTATTTCAACATACATATACATAACTTTAACTAAAAACTACTTATTATTATAAATATTAATATTATTTATATATAATATTTCTCCTTACACCATGTAACAAAATGGTCGTATTGCTTTTCATATCTTAGTCTGGATTTGGCAGGTAACAGCTCGGAATTAGTTTTACTTGCAGCCTTCAAAATGGCTTCGGGAAGTTCTTCGTCGGATGAATCCATTAATATTATTGCTTCGGATTCGGTTTAATGTGGTTTAATTTAGAAGATTGTATTCGGTCACTTTGAAGACGCTTTAAAGAACTTTGACGTTTTAGTAACAATAACACGCCTGGGTTATCATAGCAACTGATATCAAGCCCGGTGGCTTGATAGTTGTTTTGTGACAATACTTTAAAGAATGTACAGGGTTATATAAAAATATCTTCATTATTTTATATTTTCAAAAAATTAAAAATGCAAGAAAAGCTAGAAAAGATGTAGATTTTATTTGATGGATTATAACCTTCGAAGTAAAAAACTATCTAATAAGGTCAAAATTTGCATTATTTTACTTTCAAAACTAAAACGCGTGCGGGAAAATGGGTTAAAACGCACGGTCGTAGAAAAAAGTTATTTGCACTTATATAAACACTCTTACTTCAAAGTTTAGTGCAAAATTATATATTTCTTATATTTTGCCCAATAAAAACACTATTGTTTTTTCAGTGTACATTTTGGATAAAACCCGAAAACATTATACTAAATTAAAATAATTTCTATTTTTTTCTCTATTGTTAACATATTTAATCAATTCAATGAATAAATTACACAAAACTGAAATTTATTCAATTATTAATATCGGAGGATGCCTAAAATAGTAAATTCTTTCCAAGCTTATTTGTGAAATTATTAATGTTTTAAAATAAACATAAAATTTTTAGGAAAATCTTGGCGAAACAGAAAATTCTAAGCCCATAACTTAAAACGGGTGGTATTTCTAGCTTTTTAGCTCAATATAACTGAGGAATAAATACATTTTTAGTATACGAAAATGTGAAAATGGTCTAAGATTGTCCTCCAGTTTTCTTACCAACATCTTTAATTTTGTAAAATATACCTCATTCTAATTAGGCAAATAAATGTTTTTTCTTTTTTACATAATGCGATGGGTTTTTATCCTAAATTTGGGAGTATTGCACACTAAAAAAAAATGTATGGTGTTTTTATTGGGCAAAATATAAAAAAAATTAAATTTTAAAAACTTGACACTAAACATTAGATTTAGAATGGCAATGTAAATACAAATACCTTTTTTTATGACATTTATTGATAATGTAATTTTCTGACATTTGAAAATTTTAAATGACATTTACGGAGTGAAGCCAATGAGATATGTCAAATATTTTAGACTACATTTGGTATCTAATTAAGGAAAAACAATTTAGAAAATTATTTTTTTAAACTTATAAAAAACGAATAAAAAAAATCCATATGGTGCAGACTTTTCTGCGGACACTGTATATATTTTTTGTTCGTTTCTGTAGGATTTAGTTAAATAATTTAACATTGTACATAAAAATCAAAGCAAATAACAATAAATTTTTGACAAAGCTATTTTATTTTTAGGCAGATCCTTTACAATGGAGATACGTTTTTCTTATTGCAGCAGGATTATACGTAGTAACAGCTACTGTCTTTATCTTATTTGGATCTGCAACAGTACAGCGATGGAATAAGGAAGAAGACAAAGAAAAGGTCCATAAACTTTCCGATTTGTATTTATAAATAAAGATTTTACAGATACGTTTTTGATGCTTTTTTAATTTTTCCCAAGAGTTTTGGTTTTTGAACAAACCTGATAAATTTAAACAATATACGGTCTTGTGTGTCTGCGTTTTGCATTAAAATACAAAGAGAGGCCAAAACAATGACTTTTCTGAGGACAAGTAGACAATGACAGCTGAGTGTCGCTCTTATAAAGGCTCATCGGAAAGACATAACCTGATGCAGTTCTACAAAATATTTTATTATAAATAGCTCCAACACGAATTTTATTTATGTGCAGACTTTTACTGTATCATAGAGTGGTGTATTTCAGGAAAAAAAAAATTCCATATATAGGGTGGCCCAAAAAAGTGTGATAACAAAAAATTGTATTTTAACTGAAACACCCAGCTTTTTAAATATATAATAACTCAAAATGTTTACTATGGGTTTACATATATTTCCAAAAGCGTGAATCGTTCATTCAGAGAATTAATGGTAATGTCCAGAATATAATTGAATAAATTTATTTTAAAATTCTTCTCCTCTGTTAAGGGTTTATCGTCAACGTTTTCATCAAATTGCCGCTTTTTCTTTCTGGATTTAACTTCAGTTTTGACAGGAAAATCTTTACTACATTCAAGATTTCCTGCTATTTCATTGGCAGAAACTCTAAGTTGATCATAACTACGTTGCCTATAATTTTGAATTTTTGGTATATTTTCTAATAACATCCTTACACAATCTGACAAATTTATAGTTACAGATTGCAACAATTTTAAGACGCGTCCGCCGCCTCCTTACTGGTGCCGCCTGATGCTGCCGCATCGTATCACGTCACGGCCCTGTTTATGATCTATTACGTATTAATTTCGTCGTTTCTGATTAAAAAAATTACAAATATTTTTTTTTTAATAATAGTGGTTTAAGTAGGTACCTAAATACGCTGAGTAAATCTACAGTTGAAAATAATTGGACAATGAAAATACAGTAAACATAAATTATAAAAGATAACGACTGCAATATTAATTTGTTGAAGAGATTAAGGTATTAGGTTGTTACGCAAGTGTACGGACAGTATCATGCACTAAAAATAATTCAGACATACAGAATGACACTTTCAGTTTATACAAAGGTCACAACTCAGATATATACCAGTTTCCAGAACAATCATACAGTGGCGCAACCAGAAATAATGTTGGGGGGGGGTTAATCATTATTTATTAAGTATTTAAATAATAGCAGAAATTAAGATATCATAAATGTAATTTCTGAACCAGAACAAGCCATAAAAAGTTGTCAAGTATGCCGTCGAAACAATTCGTAATAAATAAATATTAACTTTTGACATACCGTTAGAAAGAAAAGAAAATTAAGAATTTTCTTATAATTATACAAAGAAAGCCGGGAAAGTCGATAAATTCTAATTTATTTTTTAAATGCAGGTTACAAATAAAATAGCCCTAAACAACAGTTTTAAGGTTTTCATGGCCAGTTCTTTAATACTTACCTTGTTTTACCAAAATTATTGGTATTCTATAAAACAAAGGAAAATTGACTTAGTAGATAATGTGTGATATTTTTATTAGAATTTAAGCATCAAATAAAAATGACAGGTTTCAAATTAAAAGTTTACTTTACGTTTTAACCGGACGTGGTTTGGAAAGTTTAAATTGACTAAAAAATGATAATTTACGCACTCCTATAATTTTTAAATCTCTATTTTCAGAATTACAGGCAAATTTTTGTGACTTTCTTGTACCACCTGGTATATTCTTTTGTTTACTTTATTTAAAAAAACAATAGGAAGACTATATGTATCAAAACATGCTTTTAATAAGCGTATACTACGTACACGTCAATTACACATAATATACTAAGTTTCAAAATTGAAAATTTATTGCCAGAGAAGACGTATTCTAAAAATACTTTTACAGAAATGGCTCCGATAGACAAGAAAACTGAAAATAAATGTGTTTATTCGATTGCAAATAAAGTAAGCGGTAAAAGTAACACTTTTAAGTTTACGGAAGCAGAAGCAGGTAAAATTTTTAATTACATAAATATAACATAGATTATTTAAAATAAAATAAACCAAAATTTAACCATTCTACCTTATATGGTAATAAATTAAGTTATTAGTTAAAAACTTGTCTATGTTTAGAAATACAAATTCTCAAAAAATATGTAAGCTTATTGAAGTATATAATAAAATAATTAAATTTACATGCCAGAGATGCATGATGTATTTTGGTCTCTATAAATTTAAAACTAAAATGTGAGTGGGGTTTGACGACATAGGTACCGGGTAGTGTGTCCGAATAGGACACATGGGATTTTTCATGTAAATTTCGGGGTGGTAAAATATTCGCTCCCGTATTTCTTTAGCCAAAAAAGTACTTAAACTTTTTATAGAATATAAAAAAAAAGTCCTTGTATAATTTAAAGTGTATTTTCATTAATTTAAGAGTTGTTTAACAAAATATATTTTTAAAATGGTAAACTAGGAAATACGGACCTGACACATTTACCTCAGTACACCAGCAAATAAAAGATTAAAAGTTTATCAAAGTCATTATATGTCAATGTTTATGTTAGAGGAACAAGTTTTTAATTAAATTACTTATTCTATAACTGTAATTTTTTTATTTTACATTATACAATAAATAACCAATAACCTAATGATAAATTTGCTATAATATTTAACGAAAATTAATTAATAATATTTCCAGTCGTAGGTTTTATTTTCATTAATGGTTAAGAAGATGTTCAAACAACCCTCCCTTAGCCCCCCAAACAATATTATAAACGAATATAAATCTCCCTTTTTACATTTTCCATTTGATAGGGCGAGATTTTATCACAAACTGTTGAAATTGAGTTTCTCAATTTGTGAAAATTCTCGTGCCGAACATTTTTATAAATTTCATCTGTATCCCATAGAAAAATAGCCCTTTAAAAAAGCTCTGTAATGGTTACAACGTTCCATCATTTGAAAAAGAAGTTTGATTTTTATTCTTCATCAACTTCTCGCAAATCTTGGTGTTTCTCTAAAACTCATAACGCAGTACTGGAATGTTTGCCTACCGGTTTTCCTAGCGTCCTAGTACTAAATATACCTTTATCTTCTTCGACATCAAGCAGTCTATTTAGGTCACTATTATCAACTTTCTATTCGGCATTATTATTTTTTAGTAAAGAAATTACAACACACAGTCTGCTCCACTAGTTTATTAAAAAAAAAATGATCAGAAAAGTTTTAATATTAAGCTGTACAGGTTTTCGAAAGTTATATTCTAAATCAAAACTTTCTTATTTTATTTTTACAAATTTTTTAATTTCAATTTATTTCATTACATCATGTAAATTAAATTAAGAAACCTTTTTTCTGTTTCACAGGTAAGAAATTAGTTTTCATTGGTTTATTTAAGAACATTTTTAAATCAGTTCTCCACATGTTTCGAATGTATAAATATTTATCATCAGGAAAAACGTATTTATGGTAAAATATTATCAAAAAAAAAAAAAAATTATAAGGATACAAATTGAAATCTGAAGAAATACAAGAATTAGATCAAATGATCACCTACTATACTTGCTTCTTGTACTCGTCTTCGGACGGCCTTATTGAGTAGCAATATATGATTGTCAGGAAATTTAATCATAGTCTATTACAACCATTTTTTTTTCAGTGTCTACTATTGGAACTCGTCATGTACAAATATGTCTCTATTTTATACTTGGTTTTGTAGCTTTCGCCTTTAGAGTTTCATTATCAGTTGGAATTGTAGCGATGACGACACCCTCCATTAATAGCAATTTAAACATTCCAGTAAGTGTAATTTGTTTTTTAGTTGGTAGGAAATAAATATCCACGTCAAAATCCAGTTAGTATTTTGGCACCAATACTTCTAACCAAGAAGGAATTCTTTATTATTTTTACCAACATAAAACTCTAAAACCTAAAATTATTTTTTTCTTTCTGATGATGATATTTTTAGAAATTTAGTTAGGTTGGTTTGCCTAATTTAGGTAATCCAACGATATGTCAAAAATGGTGGCTGTGGGCAAATACTGCCTTGTATTTGGTACATGTGATCATAAAAATCATATTGCTGGTGGCATTTAACGTGTGACTTAATACTTTTTGCCCACAACCCCCATAATAAATCACGTAGTTTAGATTTCCTAACATGTTTTTGTGACAATGGCATGAATTAAAATATAAAATTATTTACAATAAAGAAAATATAATATATTTATATTTCTTTGTAGCATCTACCAAGTGGATAGAACTTAAGAATCTCTCGCATTTTTTATGGCCACAATATATAATATTTTTAATTTCTCTCTCTTTAGACTTATCCTGAATGGAAAAGGAAAAATGTTATTCTTTCAGCATTTTTTTGGGGTTATCTGTTACTTCAGATGACAGCAGCTTGGGCAGCAAAAAAATATGGCGCCAAATGGTTTTTGATTGCTGCTTTGTTTATTCAGTCCGTGTTAAGTAAGTAATATCATGCATCTGTAAATTAATCATTAAATAGGTAAAAATTAAATGCACATAATCGGTCAAGTAGGTTTTTGCTTATCACATTTTCAAGTCGCATAATAATATGTTTTTCATAATAATAATTATAGTGACCGCCAGAAAGTCTGTATAAGAAGACACATTTCTACATATTTTTAAATCAAAATAATACTTATTAAATCGGGTGAAAGCCTAACGGTTTAGGGAGAACAGTCCAAAAGTTGAGATTACGGTACCTCATTTTTCACTTTAGTAAAAATGTTTATTTAAAAAAATAGTCTTAATTTCAAAGTTTTGCCGAAATATCAAGTGTCGCTTAATCAAATTTACAGAAATTAATTATCATTGCCAGCTTGAAGGGACACGCCCTGTATATTGAGAAATAATTTGATGTTAGTAAGTCTTTTGAAAACTTTAGTCGATTTGGGTAAGTTTAAAATTATTTTTAGGTATTTTAACTCCAATGACAGCAGCACACGTTGGTGAAGTTGGAATAATGGTCAGCAGAGCCATAGAAGGCCTTTGTCAAGGATTTATTTTCCCTGCTGGAACTCATCTTATAAGTCAGTGGGTGCCACCACAAGAAAGGTCCCGTTATGGATCTGTATTATTTACATGTAAGCTTAGAGATAAAAATAAATTAGGCTGAATCAAGTATGACTTGAAAGGTGGGCTTGGTTGTAACCCATCTTGCTTACTCTTCCCTGCAATAAATTCCGTCAAAACATGAATGTATAATTTATTAAATACTGATTATTAAATAATTAGAAATACATCATTGTTCTTCTTTTATAGCTGGCAAACTTGGCACATTATTTGCCATGGCAATAACAGGATATATTGCAGCAAGTTCGTATGGATGGCCGTGGGTGTTTAGACTCATGGGAATCTTAGGTCTATTATGGTGTCTTCTTATGGCTATTTTTGGATACGATAGTCCCAGGCATCACCCCAAAATAAGTCAAGCTGAAAGATTGTATATCGAGGAGAGTATTGGACATGATGGCATGGTTAGTGAGAAGACTTCTTAATTAGTTTAGGTGCACTAAATATTGTTCTACTCCCACATGTACATTTTCGGTTTTCTTTACAGTCTATGGACTGGAATCAGTTAACTGTACTGATTTAATTTCATATCCAGTCTTATTAGACTATAAAACTGACCAGTGTGTATTTACCAAGGCTTCGCTTTTATATTAATTGAATTACTTTTATTACATTCTCCAGCAAGAACTTTGGTCAAGTATAATAGTACGTCGTTGAACGTTTACTTAAAAAAAAATTGTCCGTAGTCACTGACCTTATGAGTGGATACTGGATAGTTTTGTAACGTTTACTATTGTATTAAAATTTACTATTTATATTTGTAGATTTATAAAACTCCATGGAAAGCCATGTTGACTTCAGTGCCAGTATGGGCATTATTTGTAGCTCAAACTGGATCAAGCTATTGTTTTTGGACGTTGTTAACTCAAATACCAACTTACATGAACTATGTTATGAAATTTGATATAAAACAGGTAAGTGTTAATGTAATCAAATGGGTATTATTAACAGTTTAAAAAATGTCGATTTAATTATATCACTTGTCTAAAAATGTAAAAAATGAAAACTAAATCAAAGATAAGTAATTCAAGCATAAGATAATTTATAGATGTATTCTTGAATTCAGTTTAGAAAATTTGTATTTGCCTTTTAGGCTAAATAAGTTTAAATAATGGCGATATATAAATATACAGGGTAGTTACTATTTAATTGACTAATATTATTAGTATCTTCTAAATGGTAATTTCCTTTATCTACTTTCATTTAGTAATATGAATTTTACAGTTCTGTAAATCGTTTTGTAAGGACATCTATTACCACGCTAGTGCTGTAATGAAAAAAACCGTTTTATTAAAATTTTGCTATTAAATAAAACCACACTTTTTAGAAGAAGATTTATTATTAACAATTATAAAATTATTAACCAATTATTAATTAAAATATATCTTGATTTTTCTTGACTGAAATCATAGTTCTCAACATTGAGTAGTGAGTCCATAGTGTAGATGGTTTCTGGGCGCGTTGCTTTACGGAAAAATAACCCGAAAGGATTTTCTCAGACACCTCCTTTATTTTGTTAGCTTTGCACCTCTTAAAACTTCTGATACTCCAACTCATACCGCGCCTTGGATTTTGTCGGAACTATACTTGAGATCGCTTCATTTGCCGCTGTTTCTATATCAGAGGGTAAACTTCCATCAGAATCGCTCATTTTGAAAAACGCTTTTTATATTTTTGAATTTGTTTGACAAAGTTTCGACAGTAACCATGCGAAACAGTCATTAAGCGAAAGGTAACATAAAAAACTTGATTAGTAAACTTAATAGCAGGTGCATTTTTACAGGTGCATTTTTATTTTTAAAAATGCCTTTTGCCAAATATTTTTATTTATAGATAAAAGTAGATAAAATTTTGTACAATATTCTTGTTGTAAATTCATATTCCTACACTCGATGTTTTATTAAACTCGGCAGACGCCTCGTTTGACAACTTTAACATCTCGTGTTGTAATATGATTCTTTACAACACTTATATCGTAAATAACTATTAATTGCCTTAAAAGTCTTTAAACCATCTTACTTCATTAAGTATTGTTCTGGTGAATCCTAATTCTAAACAGAATTTCATTGATATAGTAAATAACTTAAACGCGATAGCTTTCTTTAAGGTAATTTGCATATTTAAATCATGCTGAAAATAATTTCCAGGCTGTAATGATGTGTTATTTGATAAAGAAACATTAAAATTTAAAATACCTTTAAATTGTTTTACAATTGTAATGTTTAATGCTTAGAAGTTCCTAATTGCGTATGTGTAATTCTAGGTCCATATTAAAAAAATATTTGATTTGACGATGGTATCTTAAGATCAAAACGTATAAGTTGAAAGCTATTAACGCCATCTTTTGGAACATAAAAACTGATTTAATTTTTTTTAAACTCTTTTCTTTGTAGAACGGTGTAATATCATCAATGCCTTACCTAGCAATGTTTATATTAAGCTACATTTTTGGTTTCATATCGGATGCTATAATTAATAAAGGCATAGTAAGCCGAGGAACAGCTCGAAAAATATTTAATTCAATTGGTAAGAGCTTATTGAGTAATTTATTTTTAGTTATGAAATAAGAGTGTATGTATATCGTACTTACCGCACTAATAATGTAATGGACTCATTACATATAGTTAAGGCGAGCTGGTCACTCAATTTTTAACGAAAAGTTTCAAAACTTTTAAAAAAAGTGTTTATGTGAAAATATAAAATATGCCATTTGAATAATAATAAAATCAGAATTAGTATTTTTTTATTTAAGTATCGACCGCGCTAACACGCAGTATTAAGTTCTGCCCGAATTACAGAATTATTAAATTTTTTTTCTCCAATGGAATGCAAAAAAAAAATTCGAAGAAAAAGAGAATTTAAAGCCAATGAAAACCTTAAAAATAATTACCTACTAAAGTTTTCAAGTCCAAATTTAAAAAGTTTTTTAAAATACGTTAATAAACATGACCATGGTTCGGGCCAAGAGAACTCAATGTTTGTGATCTAATTTAATATTTATATAGATATTTTAGACATTAAGACCTTCGACTAGCGCTGCTAACCATGGAGAAGGAATAAATGGTAACATGCTCTTAAATGAACGGCAGTAGAGTTTTGAACTTGCATTATCTTTATTTGTTTAGAATCACTACGTTTCAACTGGTAAGCATCTCCAGTCGTCTTCAGGTGAATACAGTATTGGAGATGCTTACCAGTTGAAACGTAGTGATTCTAAACAAATAAAGACAATGCAAGTCCAAAACTCTACAGCCGTTCAAGAAACGTCATTGTCTCCAACCTTTAAACATGCTCTTAAATAGTAATAAATCATAAATATAGTACATGAAACATGTTCTACGGCATATTTCACCACTCCTGAGATTATCATGAATCTCTAACTTCTGACTACAATAATGTTCATGCCTCAAAATAAATCACTATTAACTATTCTAGATTTACGTCGAACCACTCAAACATCGCATTTCATCATTACACGGCTCATCAGGAAGAATAAAAACGGATAGCGGTGTACTGTTTAAGTGTTAAAATGTGTAAACCATCAGAAGGATGTAGCACGCGGAGACATCTAATGTTGATGTTGAAAGCTTTGATCGTGTCCAATATCGACACTAGATGTCTCTGCGTTTTACATGCCTTTGATAATTATTTTTTTCTTTAGGATCCTTAGTGCCTGCTTGTGCTCTGGTAACTTTAGGTTATACTAATGCGGATCGAAGTACACAAGCAATTGCGATGCTTATAATAGCAGTTGGAGTCAGCTCTGCATCCTTTTCAGGATATTCTATAAACCATATGGATTTAACACCAAATCATGCTGGAATGCTTATGGGTTTCATTAATGGGACATCCCAGATCGCTGGTATTCTCGCACCTTTAGTGGTACAACAATTAGTAGTAGATGAGGTAAAAAATAATGATGTAGAGTAAATAAATTTAATAACAAGATAATCAATATAAATCCATATTTTTAAAGCTCGGTGTAATTAGAAGTTGTGATTTTCTAAAAGAATTTACTATAGTCCAAGAAACTGCAGTCAATAATAATTCTAACCCATGGATAGCATATTTTTACTTAATTTACATTTTTATATATAAAATAAATACATTTTTATATATGTTTTTTTGAACAAAGCAAATAACAATAAATGTGTATTTGATAAAGCTATTTTATTTTTAGGCAGATCTTTTACAATGGAGATACGTTTTTCTTATTGCAGCAGGATTATACGTAGTAACAGCTACTGTCTTTGTCTTATTTGGGTCTGCAACAGTACAACGATGGAATAAGGAAGAAGACAAAGAAAATGTCGAAGAACTTCCCGAATTTTGTTTATAAATGTTAC
Organism: Polydrusus cervinus; assembly: GCA_935413205.1. Taxonomy (NCBI): domain Eukaryota; kingdom Metazoa; phylum Arthropoda; class Insecta; order Coleoptera; family Curculionidae; genus Polydrusus; species Polydrusus cervinus. Next base: position 17,243,207 of record OW284514.1, on the reverse strand, counting down.
AGATTTTATAGATACATTTTTATTGCTTTTTCAGTTGTTCCCCAGAGTTTTGGTTTTTGAACAAACCCGATAAATTTAAACATTGTACTCAAGAAAAATAATTAGCTGCTAGTGGATGGTGTTGTGTATCTGCGTTTTGCATTAAAGTACAAAGAGCCACCAAAATAATTAGCTTCCTGAGGCCAAATAGACAATGACAGCCGTTATAAAGACTCATCAGAAAGACATAACCTGATGCAATTCCACAGACTGGCATATCCGTAAATGTATTTCTGATATTGTTATGAATATTTTATTATAAAAATTCCTATTTTAATAAATTAAAAATGTAGTTTTTATACCCTTTTGTTGATTTTTCTTATTATTTTCAGTAATATTTATGTGGTTCAATGCTTTTTCATAAATCCTCTAAATCTACGCATGATTGGATGAACAAGATGTTTTTATGACAATAGATAGACGATAGAAAGAATCCAATGATCATGGTATTCGTTTATAATCAGATAGCATTCACCTCGAAATAGGTAAATTTGGCATATGAAATAAACAAAAATTAAATGATATTTAAAAACATAAAATGTACGCGTTCCGGTTATACTAAAATATTTGAATAGATTATGTATATTAATTTTACTCGTAGGTAGTGGAAATCAGCGTATTTAATAATATATTAGGTACCTAACATATAACTATTATGATTGAATTAAATTTAGGATTAAGTTTAGGATACTTATATGATTTTATATTAATTAAGGTGAATGTTATCATGCCTTTCTGTCAAATTGCAACACTTACAACCACATACAGTACAAAACAATCAAGATAGACGAAGAACTTTATTCATATTACTAAGAATTTCAAACACAAGTTTCCAAACAAGTTCCAAAAACTATTTATTTTATTCAAATGCACTTGAATACAAGAATTTGTCTTCCCTTTCATTTCAAAAAAATGCATACAGCCGCTACAAACCTACCTATTTTATTTATTTTATGTTTGTTTAAAGGTTGGAGATAATAATATATTCCTTAAATATGCTCGAAAACCATTTTAAAAAGCCACCTGACAAAGACGAAATCAACCCGCCCAAAAGATAGGAAAAACTGTCTACCAGATCCCTTGCGAATGTGGCCAATCCTATATTGGCGCGCCACTAAGACCACCAGGATCAAGGAACACAGAAATAATACGCTAAAGGGAGAGAGCGAAAAATCAGGTGCTGCTGACGATGCCTGGACGCACGGCCATCATATTATATAGTCAGAAGCCGAAATCCTGCGTAAATACCATAATGGAGGAAGAGAAAGTATAAAGTAGCTGTTAAAAGAATCCAGGTTGTTTTATTAAGCCCTTATTAGATATAAATAATATTTGGAAACCTTTGTCAAGTAAATAAAATCTTAAAATAACACTACGCATGGAGGAAACGCATGAGTGGACCCATCCCAGTTAAACTTGAGTGCACTTAGTATAAATAGAGCTGCTAAACTTATTTCGTGTTTACCTGAAGATGATTGAAGTCACTTATCAGTTGAAACGTTGTGATTAAAAAACAAATAAAAATTATGCAAGTCCAAATAAATGAGGATTTAATTATTTAAGATAGGACGACTAACAGCAGAGACTGCTGCAGTGGTAGGTAAGTTTCTGGCATTCTATCGCGGCGGTCCGAGTTCGATCCTCGGAGAGGGTTTACTTATAACAAAAAAAGTATGTTCAGAACTTTAGTGGATAAAAGAATGCAGTATGCCCTGAGTGATTCCTAATATCAAGACCGGGAGAGACACCATGGTTCTCTAGGGGCGTAAAAAGAATCACTAGTGCATACACGTGGTTTGGATCCCACGCTAAGCTGTAGATCCCGCCTAGCTGACATTACCCAGACGATGGGGGATGCTCTTCCGCCAGCTACAATTAAAAATAAGACTCACTGAGGAGATGAAGGGAACCGTAAAAAACTACTTTTATACGCGAGTTTATTTAGAAAACCCTTGCAAATTCCATTCAGGAATTAATACTTAGCATTTAAGCTCACGTTCTTATTGAGAATGATATCTGTCATTTTTATGCTTTATCCTTATTGATTTTAAAGTAATTTTAAAACTAATTTCTTGGTTTTTTGTATATGATTGTAATAAGCAAATATTTTATTTTATCTGATTTAACATAAAACTAATTTGTCAATAAATAAATATAAACGCATCTAACTACTTTTTAAATGCTGGTAGCCTAACAACGTTTCTCGAAACAGCCAGTATACGCCGCTACAGCGCTGAGGTTATCAGGGTATAGTCCTACTACTTAACAAATTAAACGTTAAAAAAGCCTAAGTTAAAAATATTTAACATTCTTTGGCAACAGCGTATCATTTTAGCGTAAAATCTAAAACAGTTTCATTCATAAACGTATAGCTCTCATGAGGAACCGTGTAAAAATGTGTCGGCTTGTTGTGATAAAATGAGAGTTCGATGTTAATCTAGCTTGGATTGTAGTTTATATAAGAATATTAACATATTGACCCAAAAATTAAACCTAGTCTGCATTATTATTAGAATCAGGCGATGATTGGTTTAACGTATCTATATTGTTTATTTTTCTTTAAAATAGTTTAATACAGTGGCGGCTCGTCAGGTGAAGTAGGTGAAGGGGTTCCTCACCAAAAAAAAATAATAAAACCAGGAGGTAAGTTTTTCGACAATTATAAATATTAATGTATCAATCCAGCTACCATTTTAGCCCTTAAAAAATAATTAGGTTTGAATTAATAATATTAATTCAATCCGAATGTAGCTATGCATAATAGGGCCACGGTTAACTCCGATGGACAATAACTATAAACACTTGTGCATTTTGGAGCGCCCTAGCGACCGTGTCCGTTAGCTCAAAGCAAGTGAAGACTCAACGTCCAACATGGCTTTGCTTTTCACCGTTGCTATGGTTACGTGATGTCAGTCACGCAAACAGCATGTATTAATTTGCATTATGATGAAGGGCAATTTAAAAATAGATCAGTCGTATGCATCATTATTTTAGTATTGGTTCGCCTAACCTTAAGGTATTTATTTTGAGGCTTTGCGACACTTACGGTTATAGTTAACATTTTTACATAATTTACTGTGTGATTAAAATATTTTGTTTTTGTTTTTATTTTTCAGTTAATTCAGTAATGTACGTACTTAGTTGTGTGTTTTAAAAATGAACCCAATTAATGACATAGTTTGTAATTTGTTGGAAACTTCATTCAGTCGTTGGACAGACGAGGATAAGAGAGACGTTGTGTTACGCGGGTTTTTAGTCAATGTTTGTGTAAGTACCCGCACTATACCTAGCTCTTCACCATCTTTTAGGACCGCGAGCCGCCACTGGTTTAATAACATAAACAATTGCAAACTACTAAGGATTATATTTGTTACCTGCTGGTCTTAGTTTTATAATCCTTGGTAAAGTTTATTGTCGAAAGTTAAAAGTATTATATTAATTAATAATTTATTTTGTGGGTTAAAAAATATACGATCAAATTTCCCCAGTTTCCCCCATAACGTTATGTAAATTTCCAATATGGTGAAGAATTTTGTGTTGTTTATTTTTCTCTTTTATATAAATTATATATTTTGTGGAAAATTTTAGTCACATAATCCTTTTCGTGAAATGACAACTGTAGAAAAACAATTTCCCAAAAAGTATGTTTATACACCAGTTAATGATAAGTTTAGAAGTGAAAGAGATAATTATTGTGCAAAATTTGAAGAATTCTGTGACGACTCAGGTTCGTATCTTAATACTTCGTTCGTTCCTTAAAATGTCCTGCTGTTTCTACAAACGACTTTAAACGATAATCTGACCGCAAAAACATACTTAGGACAATCAGGCGCATGCGTATCAAGCAAAATACATTCCAACCTCAAATTGACAATTTCTAGGAAGGGTTTTTAACTGTTTCAACTCAACTCCTTACCGTTCTTAAACTTATTTTATTTTTGTTCAATTTAATTAATTTAATACTTTTGCAATGAGTGATGAAGAAGATATCATATTCTTTCATGCTTATTCGCTTATTATTATTAACCAGCGAGAAAAGATTTGGAGCTAATGTTAAATAAAGCCATTATGTTTAAATTAAAAAAAAATTTAAAGTCATTATTATACACAGAGCAAAATCTATTAATTAAACAGAATTGTTAAGAATAGTCTTATACGAGTAGCAACATTTATAATAATCACTATTAAACTAACTAGTACTATAGTAAAAAGGTTAACTAACGAACAGCATACAGAATTGCTACCTCTTTATTTATACGGGCAATAAAACAAAATAATTATGAATATAAGCCCAGAATTGTAAGAATGTGTTTTAATAAAACATTCTTGTGTGTTGTGAGGTTATTATTAGGCTTTATTTGCGGTGGTGTACAATTATCAGTATTTTGTAACCTAAGAGCTGTGTTTATGATCTTACAGTTTTCGTTGTTTCTTGATTAGAAAGTGTTGAGGGTAAATACCCTTATTTGTTTGTTTTTTTAATTAAATAAATACCTTTAAAATGTTAACCTATTTTTATTATTTACTATTTTTTATATTATCGGTCATTTATCTATTTATTTTAAATTCTGGATATACGATTGCACATGTTTTAAAGTAATAAATAGCAGTAGTTACATGGTAAAATCAAAAAATGAAATTTGTTAATACCAATATATAAATATAGTAAAATATCATTTCTTTTTTAACTTCATTTTTTTTTGTCTTAAAACACACAATCATCCAAAATTTGGCTTGTTGCTTGGAGTTTGCGTAAAGTGATAAGTGATCGATAAATTTATAAAAAATTTATATTGGGAATGCGCAAGCGCAAAATTTGAATTCGCAAACAGTATAAAAACGTTTTATATTGGCAGCTAAACAATTTTATACCGGTTATAAAACTGGATTATACTATTTTTTAAATGTGTTTACTGGTTATAAAGCGTTTTATAGTCGCTATAGAATAAACCATTATGGGTATAATTCGTGTCATATAAACAGTATAATCGTTTTTAACTAATGTGTATACCAATAGAAGTACGTTTTATAGTCGCTATGGAACAAACCTTTATGGTTACCATCCATGTCATATAAACAGTATAACATATTTTATTTATCCTTATACACTGGTACTAGCAATATCTGGTGTATAACTGGTATTAGCTCGTATTGCTGTCCCAAATAGTATTAAATATTCTTATAATGGCCATAAGAATTCTTATAATGGTTATAATTCATTTTTCTCAGTGTAGGTTTGTATATAAAATCTCGTTACTTTCTTTTACAAAAAACTATCAAATTCCTGATGATGTAAAGATGACATCAAAACGTCTAAAAATTATTATGTGTGAAACGTGGTTGAATTTAGGGTTTAAATAAATTTTTTTAAAAATAAATGCAGGTCCGTATTTAAAAAATTAAAGTTGATAACAGTTCCACAAAAACGAAACATTGTACCGAAATTTTAAAAACACGGTAGTATAAAGCTAAAAAAGTTGCTAAAACAAAATTATATTTGTTTTTCTGTTGAGGTTTAAATAAGTCAAATTCAAAAAAAAAAACAATATTTTAGTTTTTTTCGAAAATTTCAAAAAGTAACAAATAAAGCTCAAATATTTTTTAACAATATTACTGGGCACAAAATTCTTGCCCCTATTTAACCGATGCTGTATCTCTTATCGTTTCCGAGATATCCATGATAAGCCACGAATTAGGAACACCCTGTATATCCTCAATGGCTTACATTTTTTGCTGCATGGTTTGCATTATTTTTAAAGTGTGAACTAAACTATTTTTAGGTCCTCTTATTGGAACTCGTCACGTACAAATATGTCTAATCTTTATAATCGGATTTGTTGCTTTTGCTTCGAAAGTTTGTATATCAATGGGAATTGTTGCTATGATGGATCCTTTAGCCAGTGGTAATGTGGAAATTCCGGTGAGTAATAAGTGGTAATTCACTAGAGGTAATGAGAACAGTTATGAGGGCTAGGGATAAAATCGGTTCCGGAGGGAGGGGCACATATTTTCTAACCAGGTTTTTTTAGGATTCGAGTTGCAAGTTAAAAATAAAACAATTTTGATATGTTTATACATAATACAATAATGTCGGGTGGCATAATAGTATATTATTTAACGAGCGTATAATGTAGGCCATAATAAAACGAGGGTGAAGTTTACGGCACGAGCCAAAGGCGAGTGTTGTAAATCATCCGAGTGTATTATGGTTTATTAGACGCGAGTCAAATACTATACTTTATCTACAACCATCCATTTATAAAGTTGAGTTCATATGGGAAACTTTCTTCGCTTTTTTATTTTTTGAAAAATGTTATCACGAAATATCAAGAATACAACTTTTTGAGGAAATAAAAGTAAACATGTTTGTCTTATGAATTCAGTTTTTTAGCTAATGTTTGGTTAAGAAAAGGAATGTATTATTATTATCAATTATTACTAAAGTTAAAACACGCACAAAATACAAGCGAAACTTTAACATTTACGTCAACACATATTTATATTGACATTTCTGGTTGCCATAGTAACGGGACGAAAGAGCAATGCGATGCGTCTCGGCCGCGTCCGACGCCTACTCCGACAAGTGAAATTATAGCACGGGGGTCTTCGAGAGATTTTGGTCAGATATTTCGCCGTACTGATTTTTAGCTATAATGGAATTAATTTTATGTTATAATGAAACCGAAACACTAGCGGTGAGTTGGAATACGGCTGATGTCTGATACGTCTTCGTATGTATTATATAAACCACAACACGCAATGGCGATTGTGGTTTTTAAAATTTACTATTAATTGTGGTTTCATAATTACACTTGTTGTTTTATGATAATTATACTTATTGTATTATGGATAGCATAATGCTCTTATTATCAGAAGTATTATGCACCTATTATTAAATGGTTGTAGATAAAGATTTTTAACAATAATTAACTAACCAGCAATTTTTACTGTGGCATAAATGACACTGGCAGAAATAGTTTTCTTACAACCAAGGTGGGGCTGAACCCCCCCCCCCCCCCCCTCTAAATACGCCACTGTTCAGTTAACATACTTACATAATAGGTAAAATTAATAAATCCTATTGACTTGTTTGCAGACCTACCCAGGATGGAAAAGAAAAAATGTAATTCTTTCAGCATTTTTTTGGGGATATGTAATGCCTCAAGTATTTGCAGCTTGGGCAGCTAAGAAGTACGGCGCAAAATGGTTTTTGGTCGGCACCATGTTTATTCAGTCAATTTTAAGTAAGTTTTTATTGTAGTGACGTCACTACATTTTATATTGAATAAAATGTAAACTAGTTTATTCCTTATTAAAAGCAGTCCGGTAATATGGGTCATTGATGATTGTTAAAACTCTAACTATGCAACCGCTTAAATATACGCACATTTAGTTTGTACTACTGCAAACTATTTGGTGATTATTTCTCTAAAACATGCTGTTTCCAAATAATGAGCTAAGTGTAACGTTACAAGTCATTATACGGAGTGTTTGGTACAATAAAGAAATAGATCAAAACAAGTTTAATCTGGTGTCTTTAAAGGTTGGAAACAATGATGTTTCTTAAATGATAGAACAGTTTTCGACTTGCATTATCTATGTTTCTTAACCCAACGGTTCTTTCAATTGATAAGTTTCTTTAGTCGTCTTCAGGTGAATACTAAATAAGTACTACATACCAGCTAGGTGTACTAAAGCATAACTAGGATGGGTGCAGGCAGTCATGCTTGCGCAATATTATTTTAAGATTACATTTCGTAGCTGCCATCAGAAGCCAGGTTGTTTTAGTAAGCCCTCATTTGATACAAAAGGTTTCTGAAGACCCTGGTTCAGTAATTGTAGTCTAAAAATAACATCACGCACGAGCTCAACGCATCACTGTACCCATCCCAGTTATGCTTCAGTATACCTAGCTAGTATGTAGTAGATACTTATTTAGTATTCACCTAAAGACGACTAAAAATACTTGAAATGTTGTGATGGAAAAAATACATCCACAGTCCAAAACCCTTCTATCATTCTAGTTTTATCTGTTATCAAAAAAGATAATATTTTTTAGGTGTTTTAACCTCATTGATAGCAGCAAACTTTGGCGAGATGGGAATAATTATCAGCAGAGCGGTCGAGGGTTTTTGTCAAGGGTTTGTTTTTCCTGCTTGCACCCATCTCTTAAGTCAGTGGGTGCCAACACAGGAAAGATCCCGTTATGGATCAGTATTATATACATGTAAGCTTAATACCATTTACACCTTAGCAAAGCAAACAAATGTAGAGGCTGTAGATAGTACGTTCTGTGGTTTGTTCAATACCAATAACTTCTTTGACGATGGAGTAGAAAACAAACAGTCCTCTGGACGCGCCAAAAAGGAACCGGCCATCTGAGGGTGATTTCTTTATGTTGATGACTAATAGTAGACCTTTAAGGGCACTATTATCAATTGAGTAGGCTGTTTTCCACCTGTAACCTTTTCTTTGGTTGATGTATCTACTTTTTCACATCAGAGATGGCCAATGGTCATGTTCATTAAGCAAGTTATAATTTTTTTTAATTTTTAGCTGGTAAACTAGGAACATTATTTTCAATGTATATAACAGGACTTATTGCAGCAAGCTCGTTTGGCTGGCCATGGGTTTTTAGACTCATGGGTGGTTTAGGTATATTATGGTGCATATTAATGTCCATTTTTGGACACGATAGTCCTAGGCAGCACCCCAAAATAAGTGAAACCGAAAGAATATTTATTGAGAAAAGTCTGGGATACGATGGTCGGGTAAGTAGTAAATGTGTTTCAAATTTACACCTTCGTATAATTTATTTATTTAATTTATATTTTTTTTTACAAAAATTGACACTTATTCTTGTGACTTTTGATACTATATTTTTTAGGTCCACAGAACACCCTGGAAAGCAATGGTTACTTCAAGGCCAGTGTGGGCTCTATTTTTAGCCCAAGCTGGAAAAGCTTATTGTTTCTGGACTTTATTAACTCAGACCCCGAGTTATCTGAACTACGTTGTGAAATACGATATAAAACAGGTAGATGATGCTGTATTTGACAAATTTAACTATGATTTTAATATTATAAATATAATGATTTGTTTGCCTTGCCTACTTTAAAAAATACTAATTATTTTTCAATAATAATTTTTAGCGTTTAGCTAAATTCTTTATTTGAAAAAATGGTCCGTACTTGGAGTGAATTAATATGTTAAACAGGAAGAAATAATATAATAAAAGTCATTTTCTACTATAATTTATTACAAAAATATTTAATATAAGTTTAAATGTTTTGAACATTCGCAAGACATTCTTTACTGGTGGATACTGCTTTTAAATAAACAACATTTTAACAAAGAAGCAGCCCTTCATAGTTATACAGAATGTACCTGAGAAATTTATTTATAACAAAGAAGTTCATAACTGTATCGCCCTGAGGATGACCTCGTGGAAATCGAAACGTAAGCAAAATACAACCTTTGAATTTCTGAGCTGTTTTACTGACCATTTTTCAACTGTTTCTACCCCTAAATATGAGTCAGTCGGGTCACTAATTTTACCAATTTAAAATGTATACATTTAAGTCTGATACCCATAGGTAGAGTGGGCGAGGAATTTGATTTTATGCTTAAAATATATCTTGTAGTGATTTCTTAAACTTTACGCTTCACAGAGTTCTTTCGGCGACTAAGTAATACTTCTTACCACTTTATCTGTAGGTTCGATAACAGTTTTCGTTCTTCATTACTACAAGATACTTTTTGATACTATTTTGTCCTCAACATTTGGTATTATGTTCCTCTCAACGCTACGAAACATCCCTATTATAATTATTTTCAACAATTTATATTTTTTCTGAAGATGAATGATTATACATTCGAAACATGTAAAGAACACTTATATTAAATATTTTTATAAAAATGTGATGTGTGATGACTTGGGTATTATTTCTTCCTATTTAAATCGTTTATGTTTACCTAAAACTAGTAAACTTTTTATTGTTTTTAGAATGGCATCATCTCTTCAATGCCTTACCTAGCTATGTTTGTTTTAAGCTATGTGTTTGCTTTTATATCAGATGCCATAGTTAATAAAGGAATTGTGAGTCGGGGTGTGGCCCGAAAAATATTTAATACTATAGGTAATTTTGATTATTCAATGTCTTATGAAACTATTTATAAGATATTAACTTAAAAAAATACATTCTAACAATGGGCACGCTGGAGAATTTAGGCGTGGGCTGGGGTTTCACTCCATTGTTTGTCACATATATCGCTATAATCTATATAATTTTTAAATTTCAGGTTTAGTAGTACCAGCTGGTACTCTAGTAGCTTTAGGTTATACCACATCAGAACAAAAGGTGCAAGCAATTGCACTGATAATAATATCCGTTGGAGTAGGTTCTGCCAGTTTCTCAGGATTCGGTATTAATCACATGGATCTAACGCCCAACCATGCAGGAATACTTATGGGTTTTTGCAATGGGGCGTCCCAAATTACTGGCATTGTTGCACCCTTAGTAGCACAGCTATTGGTTGTTGATGAGGTAAACAATGAGTTTTTTTGTCAAATTTTAATGGAATTAAAAACATTGGTGCCTATTCTTTTGCAATTTCATTAGTTAGGGTATTTTTTTTATTGAATACCTACGCTTCTTTATTAAAATCTGGCTTTTTACTTATTTTGTAATGCAGAATAACACCACGTGGCTTTGAAAACTTGCAAATATTTCCTTTTTAGTCATACCAATTGTCTTTTTTTTATATTTCAATTCAATTTTTAACTAACTAACATATCATATCCATACTAATTTTAGTATTCTTTTTAGACAGATCCTCTGCAATGGAGATACGTGTTTTTTATTTCCGCAGGAGTACTAGTAGTTACAGCAGTTATTTTTGTCATATTTGGATCTGCGGAAGTACAACGTTGGAATAAGGAAGAAGAGCCCAAATTCATCTAGTTGAAAAATAGACTACTTTGATCCGAAAGATGATTCTAGGATAGAATAGTTCATAATAATATTCTGCATAAAATTGAAGCTATCGCGTAATGAGGTCCTTTTATGTCAGTATAATACCATTGAAATTCTAATAATAGACAAAAGTCTCAGTACTTTCCTGATCTGGAATTTAAAACAGTGCAGCACTCTGTATAAATGTGCTGATATTATTATGAATATTGGTTTGTAAATAATTATGTTAAAGAATAAATGATATTTTTATACCTTTTTTGATTTTTGCGCCTCATATTATTAAATACCTTTCTGCTATGTGTTCCTGAATATTTCTTTTTTTGAATATTTAGAAGGATCTTACCTGGAGCGACATCTAGTATCGAAGCCCTTTAACTTATGAAAATAAGTAGATGTTGAGGGAAATCGCGTGTAAAGACACCCGTCACAATTACAGAAGTCCCTCTAAGTAGCGCTAGAACCCATACGGTTTAGTGGAACCGAAACCCATAAATACAGAAGAAGAGTTTCCTTTAATTTTGTCAAATTCAACTCCATAGGCGTTTCGCCATAATATGGCTCATCAGTAACGCTTTAAAGAAATAAATGAAGGTGTACGCAACTATTCAATAGTTAAACGGGTATAGCTATAGAAGGATGTTACCTAGAGCGACATATGGGCTGCTTAGCAGGAAACCTGTGGTTGTGATATGTGCCTTTACAGATAGTTCCTTTCAACATTTCACTTAACGGGCAGAAAACAATAAATCCAAAAAATGACGCCTGTAAACCGATAGTAAAGTTATAAACACTGGCTAGATGATGCTTTCTAAATAAAGAAGAGCTGATTTCAGAGATCTTGTGCGCATGATCATTTACGGGGACCTCGTTAAAGTATTATCGGTGAATCCATAAATTTTCTTTTTTCTGCATTACCAATAAGCTTTACGTATTTAAAGCCTCCTCCTCCACTAGTAAATTTGCCTTGTGTAAACTAGCGGAAAGTCTGAATTGAAGTAGAAAGTTAGTCTTTCCTCTAATTTACACAAGGCAAGCTTACTGGCTACAAGTCCGTTTTGCCATTAAACTTACCAAGTGTAAAGGCTAATTTGCCTATGATAATTTGTTACTCTACATCACTTAGTTCCCCTATAACTTGTTGGTTAAATTCAGAATATGGTGATTATTTTTTTTATAGTTATTTAGTTTCCATTTACTATAAATATTATTTTTGAGGCAAATTTTAGTGGTTTCATTTTAAACACGTATTCGTGACATGGCCCCTGTAGTTGGAAAACAATTTCCCAAACAATATAGTTATTCACCAGTTAATCAGCAACTGGCAAGTGATAAGAACAGTTTTAAAAAATATGTAGCGGAGAGTTGCAATTCAGGTTTGTATTACATTTACATTATTTTTTTTTTAATATTATGAAAGATATTTTATATATAAATTGCTGTTATGATGAATAATAGAAGTTTGTATTTGACAATACGGTCATACTTTAAAAGATTGATATTTTAAAAAGGGACAATGTTATATAAGTGGGTTTTAACATAAGCTCCTACCACGTTGGTCAGAGCTATTATTTTTTAATAAAATCAAATTTATACAGGGTGTTCCTTAATGACGTGCTAATATTTTAGGGTGTGATTCCTCAAGTCATTTTATGAAGAAAAGTTTAAATAAACATATGTCCTAAACGGCTTAAATTTTTTGCTACAGGGTGTTGAATTATTTTTTTTAATGTTTTTTTGTAATATCTCCGAAAGTACTTTAGATAATATTTTTAATTTTGGCATGTGCTAATAGGACATAAAACCACATCTTTTAGTAATAAAACTTATTTTTTTGTCCCACCAGTGGCGTCCCTGCAAACATTTAATCTGATATTTTTTAGAAAAAAAGTGGTACGCCACTGACATTTTTCACTGACATTTTTCCATGTGGTTATTATTTCTGATTAGCCTGGTCAATTCTGCATAAAAATGGTCTATTGCGTTTTTCTCCTCAGACACATCGTTCTTAATTAAAATAATTAAATTTACTATACTAGGTATTTATTATCATTAAAATTGATAATACAAAATTTGGTTTATAAAAATTGTTGAAAATGACCACCTTCATTATTTAGTAGGCATGCTTCCGCCCATCTAATTTAATTTAATTATTTTAGTTAAGAATGGTGTACCTGAGGAGAAAAACGCAAGAGACCATTTTTATGCAGAATTAACCAGGCTAATCAGAAATAATATCCACATGGAAAAATGTCGGTACCACTTTTTTTCTAAAAAATATCAGAGGAAATGTTTGCAGGGACGCCACTGGTGGGACAAAAAAATAACTTTTATAACTAAAACATGTGTTTTTATGTCCTATTAGTACGTGCCAAAATTGAAAATATTATCTAAAGTACTTTCGGAGATATTACAAAAAACGCATTAAAAAATAATAATTCAACACCCCGTAGCAAAAAATTTAAGCCGTTTAGGACATATATGCTTATACGAACTTTTATTCATAAAATAACTTTAGGAATAACACCCCAAAATATGAGCACATCATTAAGGAACACCATGTATATGATTACTTGGATTGTTGATTTTTTTTAGATGAACTGTACATAAATTCCTTTTATATTCAGGGCCCGCTATTGGAACTCGTCACGTACAAGTGTGTCTAATCTTCATACTTGGTTTTGTCACTTTTGCATCCAAAGTTTGCTTGTCAATGGGAATCGTTGCTATGACTGACCCTTCAGCTAGCCGTAATCCAGAAATCCCGGTAGGCGATAGAGTAGTAGATAACTAGTAAGAATAATAGTTACTATTTGCAACGTAGCGACACCATTTGCAGACCGATGTCTACATTACTGAGTGTAAAATGAAACCAAGTTTATATTTGGATAAAATGGCCAGTCGTATTTGGTCTTTTTACGTTTTAAAAAAGTGAGAACTATAAGTTTAATCATATTTGGACGAAGAAATTAGTAAAATAAAAGTAGACATAAATTGAAAAATGAGAATTGAAAATATACTTTTAATGTTTTGTCGAAGAAATAAATATAATTTTGGAAAACTTTATATATTTTTAGACGTATCCAGAATGGAAAAGAAAAAATGTAATTCTTTCAGCATTTTTTTGGGGATATATTGTACTGCAAATATTTTCAGCATGGGCAGCTAAAAAGTATGGTGCTAAATGGCTTTTGGTCGGTGCTATGGTAATTCAATCGGTTTTAGGTACGAATATGTACAGGGTGATTCATAAGTTAATATTTTTTTAACTGGTTTTAAAAGTCAATAAAGTAAACAAAATGTTCTTTGTTCAGATAATCCAAAAGTAAGCTAGATAATATTATAAGCTCTTAGAAAAGGATACTACGCATTGTTGAAAAAGGTTTTTTATGATTATTTTTCTAATCAATGGCGCAGTGAAACGGTCAGTTAGTTGTTATAAGAGTATTTTGTTACCTTTAATTGTTATAACGTATAAATGGAACATTTTGAGAGTAATAAACTGGTGAATTATATGTGGCTTATTTACTTACCGGAATATTTCGCTCCGTCACAATACAGCTGTTACATCGTGCAGAGCATTGTGTGGAATGGTGACAACTTTAAAGGGAACATTTAAGTTATACAGGACCGTAATAAACGTTTTTTGTAAAAACATAATGTAAGTTTTTTTTAGTGTTTTAAAAAAGTTATTTGAAAATTTTATTGGCTTGTATACCTACATAGTTAAAAAGAAGTATAAACGTAGATATAATAGGATGGAGTGAGAATATAAAATTTTCTAGAATAAAATGAAATATGTAGATACCTGGGAAAAGTTGGGGAGTGTTTCTTAAAACAACCCTAAAATCATTTTTATTCTAAAAATAGGAATCTAATGGAATTCCTGAGAAAAGTTTAGAAGTATTTTTCAAAACAAATGTAAAATATAGTTTTTCGGTGAGCTCAATGTTCAGACGTGCCCCATGATTTTTTAAAAATCGATATTTTCGTAAAAATCGCCTTTTTGCTTCAAACCTAATTTTTTCGATTTTATTACAAATTTTATGCTCGTAAAATTTCTAGTAAATATTTTTAACTTCATGAAACATTGCCTTAAGAATCTTTATACCTAGTTATTTTCTCATTACTTGAGTCACTGAGTAAAAACTTACAACTAGAAAATCAATATTTTGGACACTTTTTAGTTAACTAGCTCAGCATCTTTTAGCAGTTATTTTATTTCGTTCGAAAATTAAAGAAACAATATATGGTGTTACACCATACCTTTATTTAGTATTCACCTGAAGAAGACTGGAGATACATACCAGTTAAACGTAGTGATTCAAAACAGATAAAGACACAATTCAAGTCCAAAACTTTACTGCCGTTCAAAGCAAAATGTGTTTTAGGGGAAAAATTAGTTCCTTTCCTAATATTTTACTATGTTCCTTTTAGTAATTCTTTGCTAAGAGAGCAGTAAGCTAAAATGTATAAATAAAAAATTTCCATTTCAAAATAAGTGTTTTAAAAACTAAAGATCTAACTTTATTTTTAGGTATTTTAACTCCAACAACTGCCGCTAGCTTTGGTGAAATGGGAATAGTAGTCAGCAGAGCAATAGAAGGTCTCTGTCAAGGATTTGTTTATCCAGTCAGTACTCATATTTTAAGTCAGTGGGTACCACCACAAGAAAGATCCCGATTTGGTTCAGTATTATTTACTTGTAAGCTAAACCAATACTATTATAGTCTATTTCAGAAAGTTGTAAATTAATAAAAGTTCTTTAAGTATGCAAAGGGACTACAGAGTGACTCAACGAATATTTAAGCTACTTTCAGAATGTGGCGTTGATTGCAAAATTCTTTATTTTCATCAATTTATGAGTGTTCCCTATTGTTTTCCCATCACAAATACTGAAAATAGTGTGACAAAGGCGTGCATTCAGTACATAATATAAGGTACACTTATTTATTATTAAGCATTATAAAAAAAATTCAAAATACAAAAAATACATTATACAGAAATTAAATTACAAAAAATGTTAATATTGTTCGTCATCTGAGGAACTGTCATCTTCTCTTGACGTTATAATTAACGGGTCGACGGTCCGATCGATCAGGTGGTCAAGATCCAACATTTTCTCCTCTTGTTTAATGGCACGATGGACTGCTTTTCGCCAGTTCTCTGGTGTCACTTCCTTAATGGCTTGATCAAACAGTAGCTTAACGTCTTTCATTTTGAATGTCGTGTTGTGTCTTGCTACAAATCCTTTTACTTACTCCCATATAAGTTCTCTAGGATTTCATCATCATCATCATCATCAACCAGCCCTCTGTGTCCACTGTTGAACATAGGCCTCCCTAATCATTTTCCATTCCAATCGATTTTGTGCTGCTTGTATCCAGTTGTTGCGGGTCCTCTTGATATCGTCCGACCAACGCGTAGGCGGTCTTCCTTTACTTCGCCTGCCCGTTCTAGGTCTCCACTCAAGAAGCCTCTTTTCCCATCGGTCATCTCGCATCCGTGCAACGTGGCCAGCCCAGTTCCACTTAAGCTTCGCAATAGCTCCAACGACATCGCTGACACCAGTTCTTCTGCGCAAATCCTCGTTTCTTATGTGATCTTTTAAGGTCACACCAAGCATGGATCTCTCCATCTTCCTCTGGGTAACTCTAAGTTTCTTAGCTGTTGCTGTTGTTAGTGTTAGGGTTTCTGAGCCATATGTCATCACTGGCAGCACGCACTGATCGAAAACCCTTCTTTTTAGATTAACGGGAATGTCACTCTTAAAAACGTCTTTGAGTTTTCCAAAAGCTGCCCATGAGAGAGTGAGCCTTCTCTTTAGTTCACATGTCTGATTATCCCTTGAGATGCTGACCTCATGGCCAAGGTACACATATCTATCCACCATTTGAATCTCAGCACCTTCAATCTTCAAGCCACATCTGGGGACAATGTTTGTCATGAATTTTGTTTTTGACATGTTAATATTAAGGCCGACCTTTCCACATGCCTCCTGCAGGTCCTGCAACATCAGTCGCATTTCTTCTAGATTGTCTGAGAATAGCACTATATCATCTGCAAAACGTAAGTTGTTTAGGTTCTTGCCATCTCTAGGATTTAGTTCGCAATAATATGGCGGTGTGCGCAGCATAGTTATACTATGATTTTCAGCTATATTTTTTCTTCTTTATCAAATTATCTTCTTTTTTTTTTCTTTGGTTAGTTATCATAAATAATTGATTGCACAAAATTCACCTGCGCCTATGGCTAACACCGAAATTGAGCCGAACTGAACGAAATATCCAATTTTATTTCTCTACACCTTTTTGAAATATACTATAATACTTACATAGTTCGGTAGAATTCCGATCAGACTTAAAAGTATCGTTTTTGCTTCAAATGATGCACTACATCCTACAGAATTTAAAAATTGCCAGTCTTCCGTATTGTAAAAATGTCGAACAAATTAATTTCAAAATATTCCGTTTTTTATATTTATTTGCACCGCATCTTTTTCATTTTATTTTTAATTTCCAAACTTTCATGCTTAAAACATATAGGTATTATTCATAAAAAGTTACATTTAAGCTAGATTGTCTTGACGGTTCATTTAAAGATGACTTTTTAACCTATTTTTTTTTATATAGCTGGTAAGCTAGGGACCTTATTTTCATTATCTATAACAGCCCTTATTGCAGCCAGCTCATACGGATGGCCTTGGGTTTTTAGACTTATGGGTGGCTTAAGCCTTGTATGGTGCCTCCTAATGTCAATTTTTGGATATGATAGTCCTAAGGAACATCCAAAAATTACACAAGCTGAACGACTATATATTGAAGCAAGTCTAGAACAGGACGGCAGAGTAAGTAATAAGCGATACATTTAAAAACTACAGTTCAAGAAGGTCACAGTCACACTCTCTTATAATTTGTTTTTAAATTCGATTTATTATTTGTAATATTTGTCACGACACTCCCTTATAATTTGTTTTTAAATTTGATTTCTCATTTGTAATATTTGTCGCAACACTCTCTTATATGTAATTTGTTTTTAAATTTGATTTCTCATTTGTAATATTTGTCGCGACACTGTCTTATAATTTGTTTTTAAATTTGATTTCTCATTTGTAATATTTGTCGCGATACTCTCTTATAATTTGTTTTTAAATTTGATTTCTCATTTGTAATATTTGTCGCGATACTCTCTTATAATTTGTTTTTAAATTTGATTTCTCATTTGTAATATTTGTCGCAACACTCTCTTATATGTAATTTGTTTTTAAATTTGATTTCTCATTTGTAATATTTGTCGCGACACTGTCTTATAATTTGTTTTTAAATTTGATTTCTCATTTGTAATATTTGTCGCGATACTCTCTTATAATTTGTTTTTAAATTTGATTTCTCATTTGTAATATTTGTCGCGATACTCTCTTATAATTTGTTTTTAAATTTGATTTCTCATTTGTAATATTTGTCGCGATACTCTCTTATAATTTGTTTTTAAATTTCCCCGGACCCGTTGCGATCTTTCCACGTCTATATTTTAGATTCAAAGTTACGGTCAATGACTCATTTCTTTCATATCGAGAACAGCGAGTTATGCGAAATTAGAAGAAAAAAATCCATAAAAATAAATATTCTGCTCTACTAGAATTTAAAAAATACACTGAAATTATTTTCTCTAACCTTGTACAACTCTTTTCATAGGGAATTAAGAAATTTTATTTATATAAATTATTATAATCTAATAAGTTTTTCAATTAAAATTCCGATGTTGCCACCTGTTTCTGGCAGAAGCGGCAATGCCGCATTGCTGAAAATATTTCAAAACGACAGACGATAGTTGTTTATCTGAGCAACCAAATTTTGAAAAAAACGTATCACCCGTTTTCCATCAATGTATAACGTTCCACCCACCGGGAAACACCCTGTATAGATAACAAAAAATTTTGAAAATAATTTTCTTATATTAACACTTTTAACTTTTTTAGCATTACATTAATTTTTGAATTCATATTAAGTAGATGTTGTTTTGTAAAATTTGTAATCTGTTTATTACACCTTCATTTCATCCTCGTTAAACAAAATAGTAATATAGACAAAACAATGTTTTTCAGATACATAGAACTCCATGGAAAGCTATTTTCACTTCAATACCCGTATGGGCACTATTTGTAGCTCAAACTGGACAAACCTATTGTTTCTGGACGTTGTTAACTCAAATACCGACTTACATGAACTCTATTATAAAATATGATATAACAAAGGTAGGTACGAAATGGTTCTCACTACTTTCGCTTAGTTTAATTTAAACCAAAATCATTACCTACTGAGCAAAGAATGATTGAACACTGATCAGATCAGTCGTGCTTCGTATTTTTCAATAATAATCATAAATCAAGACAAAACTGCACCGGACATTTTAATTGTTATATTACCGATCATTGCCATTTTACGGTGTTTTTAGATACCATTTTAAATTAATTTAAAAACTAAAAACACTGATTTTTTTTAAAATAAAATTTAAAACAAAGAAAATTATTAAATAAAATAATAAGTACGATGCTTACGTTAGCATTGTAACGTTAAAATTCCTTTTTTATTAATATTTTTTATAACTTTTGTCAAATTAACGATACTACACGATCAGTATAACAGTATTACTGATATCAATTATAAAATGACTACAGTAAAATCCATCATTGTTAGATAAATAACTGTGTAGGGTCGCCAAAGAATTGATAGTAGATAGTATTTAAATGACAAAAACTATATAAACTTGAAATATTTATGAGCTAAACATTTCTTATATTTGTAGAATGGATTAATGTCATCAATGCCGTATCTAACAATGTTTATTCTAAGCTATGTTTTTGCATTTATATCAGACGCAATCATTAATAAGGGCGTAGTAGATCGTAGCACCGCTCGAAAAATATTTAATACTATCGGTAAGTGCCCTTGTATGACAAAATCTTATGTTCATTACTGTCAGGGTTGTAAACCTTTAAAAAATTTTTTTATTTTTTAAGAAATATTCCACTAATGCACACGCCTACGGCGTCGTGTTCAATTTACTTATTTTGAGATATAAATATCATATCCACTCTTGTTGTACAAACTACTATTTTGACCCACTGACTTTTGACATTCCTATTGTATTCTTGGAGAGTTTGTTCTCCTTCAGTAAAAATATCAAAATTTTTTTATGGATTGGGTTTGTGTGATAAATAAAACAATATCTAAGAAGTTGAAATGTTTTAAAATTTTAGGTTTTATAGTACCAGCTGGTGCCTTAGTAGCTTTAGGATTTACCACAATCGAACAAAAAACACAAGCAATAGTAATGTTGATAATAGCCGTTGGAACAAGCTCTTCAAGTTTCTCTGGTTTCGGTATAAACCATATGGATCTATCGCCCAATCATGCCGGGATACTTATGGGTTTCATTAATGGTACAACCCAGATTGCTGGAATCATTGGCCCTTTGGTTGTACAAATACTCGTTGTTAATGAGGTAAAAACTGATAAATTTCGCGTCACACAGTTTTTCGAAAACTTTGCTTAATGCACTGGAGCTTTTATCATGAAATTATTAACTTGAAACATTTAGTTTAAATTAAAATGGACTAGCTTATTTCTATATTGCTATATTATTATATAGAATATTTACTAGGTTTGTTTCAAATTTATGGAGACCCTACACTATTAGTCGGAATGACAGTCGTGAACGATATCAATCCTTCGTCATTCTTGCATCAGTGTTTTTCTCATAAAAATTTACACTAGTCCTACCATCATTCTTTAAAATTTGCTCTTACTCCATCCGTATTACTATCATTCTGACTGATAGTGTCTGGTCTGCATAATTAATATTTGTAATTTTATTTTAGTCTGACCCTTTACAATGGAGACAAGTCTTTTTTATTGCTGCAGGTATATACGTAGTAACATCAGCTATTTTTATCGTATTTGGATCAGCAAAAGTACAGTGGTGGAACAAAGAAGAAGACATAAACAAGGAATAAACTCTTCCAAATGAAATTAATTTGATTCTTTATTTAGAAGATTTGCCTACAAAGGATGTTTCTGTCGAAACGAAATTTCCTTTTTATGGGCAGTAATTAAATAAAAAATTATTTTATAAATATGAAAAATAGCACAATCTAATTTCTAAATTTTTTCGTAAGTAAAATAACATAATAAAGAACTATAATAAATATTTTACTTCATAAGAAAGTTTTTTAGTCGTACATATACACAACATACAACACATACGTTAGACATTTTATCTACTTTCATTTAGTAATATGAATTTTACAATGTAAATCGTTTTGTAAGGGCATCTATTATAGCACTAGTGCTGTAATAGATGCCTTTACAGCACTAGTGCTGTAATGGAAAAACGGTTTTATTAAAATTTTGCTGTTAAATAAAACCACACTTTTTAGAAGAATGATTTATTATTAACAATTATAAAGAAACTTACATACGTCTTCCTTTGTGAAAACTTTGGACTTTTTGGCCTTGTAACCCTCTGAACTTCTTTTCAAAAATGCGATTAGTTGAGAAAATCTGCTTATATCGTGATTTTTCTTGACTAAAATCATAGTTCTCAACATTGAGTAGTGAGTCCATAGTGTAGATGGTTTCTGGGAGCGTTGCTTTACGGAAAAATAATCCAAAAGGATTTTCTCAGACACCTCCTTTATTTTGTTAGCTTTGCACCGATCTTCAAACTTTTGTAACTCCAACTCATACCGCGCCTTGGATTTTGTTGGAACTAAACTTGAGATTGCTTCGTTTGCCGCTGCTTCTATATCAGAGGGTAAACTTCCATCAGAATCGCTCATTTTGAAAAACGCATTTTATATTTTTGAATTTGTTTGACAAAGTTTCGACAGTAACCATGCGAAACAGTAACTATGCGAAAGGTAACATAAAAAACTTGACTAGTAAACTTAACAGCAGGTGCATTTTTACAGGTGCATTTTTATTTTTAAAAATGCCTTTTGCCAAATATTTGTATTCATAGATGACAGTAGACAACAACAAACAAAACAACAAAGTTTGACAACTTTAACATCTCGTGTTGTAATATGAATCCTTACAACACTTATATCGTAAATAACCATTATCACAATCTTCTGTCGCCAAATAAAGCAATGTCAATTTAATTACAGAATATCCACCTTAGATAGTTTGTATATTCTTGTCAAATAATGTCAAAATTATTACAACTAAGTATTACGAGTAGCGACATCTAGTCAATGTTCGACATAGGACGAAACGCATCTGGGATGAAGTTTGATGAAGGAAATGAAACAAAACTCTTTTCATTTTAAGATTAAAAAATTTTGCAGTGTAGGGGACCAATTTTTTCCGTAATTTTAAAAATTTGAGGAGTTTATGAGTGTGTAATTCACTTCCGGTTTAAACGCAAGTAAAGTCAACTTTTAAATATTTAATGGACACCCCACATTTTTATTCGATGCTTAATTTCTATGAAAAATTCTTTTTTCAATGACATATCACACTGTATCATTTGTTTTAAAAATTGCTGTTTTCCAAAATGACCATACCTTTGATAAAAAGTAAGTAGTAAAGAGTAGCCCATGGAAACATCGAAATGGTTCATTTCAACTTGCTTTATAATATAAAATTGACTTGCTTGAGAAAAAGTGTGAAATTCAACTAGGTGACAATCTCCCGCATGACACACTTGGTAGAAACTTACTGGACCTTATAAAAGGAACAAATCTTTTCTGGAAAAATAGGGGTTCATAATAAGCCACTAGGTTGCAGTGCAAGAAGCTTGGGCCGAATGCCCGATCCCCACCTTTAACCAACCAACCAAGGTTAAAAATAACGAAAGTCTAAAATGTACACTTTCCGGTTTTAAAATGTATTTGAATAATTTATGCTTAATAATTATGATTCTAGTGGAAGGTAGAGTGTTTGTTCAAGGGCAATAATGTTATAATTTTATATTATTATATTTAAAAACGTTGTCACCGGTAATTTCCGCATCATGTGAGAATTTTTTTTATTAATGAATTTAGGAAAATTTCGATTTACTTATTTCTATAAAATTGTTAGAGGTGCTGGTATGCTCAAAAGTGTCTTAACAACGACACAGATGGCGCTTCGCGCCACATCTTACTGGTGTGTCCCACCAAGTGCTGCCTAAGTGGCTTCAAGTTCCCTCTAGAGATGGATCTGACGAAACGAAAGGAAAAATTTTCTTCTAGTTTATAAATCAAGCTTTAAGCGTAATGTTACCTGTCAAATTTGACATATTTTCAAAAAAATGGAAAACCGTTAGGTTACTTATATTCCAAAGAGTTAAAAAAAACTATACATAAATAGTTGTAAGTTTCTTAATTTTCCACTTATAATATATGGAATGCATTTTATTTTTGGATTTTTTTTCGAAAAAAATTAGGTAGGTAATATTAATTCAGTGATAAATAAAAACATTTAACATTATCAGTCTATTTTGTATAGATAAACTAAACCTGCTGCACACAAGATAAAACAATTCAAAGGGTACTGACGTAACATAACGGTCAACGCGTATTGTTCTAGATATAACCAGATGATCCAGTCATTAAGGAAAAGAACACAAAAAAACATTACTAACATAACAAAGATTAAATTTTAAATTTACCTCAATACTTAGACAATAGAAAAGCAAACGTAAATACTAAGTTTGATTGATAAGAACTTAATATGTATATAATTATTACGTAAATTTCCAAATATGGTGATTAAAATTAATATTATATATAGAAATTTTTCGGTCAAAGTTTCAGTAAGAATTTGTCTTCCTATAAAATGGCCGCAGTAGATAAGTATCAAAAACAATATGTTTATTCGCCTGTTAGTTCTCCGTTTAGTACTGACAGAAAAAATAGTGAAAAATTTTTAACAGAATGTTACGAATCAGGTTTGTACTTTCACTAGTTTTAAAGTTATTTCAATTTTCAGAAGCAATTATAATATAAAATGTATTTTTCCGAAAATCGATCGGAAATATTGACATTTTTGATAACATTTCTGAAAGAAAAAGTCAATATTTCCTTTCACTTAGTCGTTGCTAGGCAACTGAAAATAACTGTTAAGCTTGACAATTTAATATTACTGTGTTTCCATAGTTACAATACAAATATTTAATGGCATCCTTTATTTGTGAACAAAGTTAATAAAACTTATTTCAAAATTTTAACAAGTTGATTGTAATAAGTTATGTCTTTTAAATAATTTTCTATTTACGGAAAAATAGTATGAATACGTCGTAGAAAAAGCCACACACCCACACTTCGTATTGTCAGTCTCGGCTTGCGCCTCGACATACAATCTTTACGGTCGTCCGGGAATGTTTAGCTTTTCCTACTAGGAATACAATATACTATTCTTATGACTGGTCATATGCCTAATGGATCTTATCATTTTGAATGTACAGGCAACTTTATTCTGAGACAGAGTGTCTCGAATTTTGGAATCTGGGAAATTATAAGTACAATTTGATGATTAATAAAATATCTCTTAAAAATTGAAGAAATTTTCAGTAGGTACTTTTGGAAATACCTGGAAAAATCGAAATTTCGAAAATTTCTTTTTATTTTTATTAAAAAAAAACAATTAAAAAAATTCACTTTTTCATTGTCACTTTTTCTTCTCTACAAAATGACATGATAGAGCTTAAATATTATTTAAAGGTGGCTATAAGACAAAACAGTAGACACTAAACTATTATGGTAAATTTGTGTTGACATATGTGTTAGATATTTAAGTTATAGGTATTTTTTTCTTTATTTTTTAGTAAAAAATTATTAACCTTTAAAATAGAAAAATGTCCATAACGAAAATAAGATCACTTTTATTACAAATATAAAAATGTGCCAAGATCAAAAAGGCTCCTTTCATTAGGAGCGATTCGATATGTTATCCAAAAAAAGTATTTTTGCAGGGGCACACGTTTAGAATTTAGTAATTAGGTTGGGAACTCTGCCGTTTTAAAAACAAAACTTTTTCGCCTATTAAAAGTGACTTCTCAAAAAAGGTTCTACCATGGAATTAGTGGGACAATTAAAAAAATTAAGTTTATTATGGATCCAAAACACTGAAACGTCGGATTTAAAAACGTATATATCATGTTGTAGAGAAGAAAAACTATAAAACAATATGCAATTTATTTAATATTTATTCTTTAAAAAAAAAACATCGGATTTTCATAGTTTCATTTTTCATTAATCTTTACCTTTTATCTAGGTTACTTTTTAATAGTAATAATTTAAGACATATCGTGGGTTTGTATTCATGGCGTATCTTGAGGATTTTTTATATTACAATAGTTAGCTATGTGTGTTCAGTTCGGCTTAAATAACATTTCAATACACTATAACAAATATGACTAATTAAATTCTTTCTTTTTTAGCACCTATAATTGGCAAACGCCATGTACAAGTAGCTCTGCTATTTCTACTTGGTTTTGTAGCATTTTCCTTTCGAGTTTCTTTATCAATGGGAATTGTAGCTATGATGGATCCTAAAGTTAGTAGTAATCCAGATATTCCGGTAAGTTAATTTGTTTTTTGGGTTCCCCATGCCCAGAAGCAACAGCAACGAAAACATGTTTTTAATTTCAATAGTAATTATTTATACAATAATTAATAAGCCTAAACATCACTTTTGTATTGTTCAAATAGGATCATAAAATACACATACATTTTAAGCCTTCGATTACACATTTATTATGTAATTAGTTTCAACATTTTTTTAAATCTAAATTTAATTTCAGACTTATCCCCACTGGACAAAGAAAAATGTTGTCCTTTCATCGTTTTTTTGGGGATATGTTATGCTACAACTATTCTCAGCATATGTAGCTAAAAAGTATGGTCCCAAATGGTTTTTGGTTGGCGCTATGTTTGTACAGTCTGTTTTAAGTAAGCATTACGAGAATTTTATTGTTTAAAACTGAACCAAAATATATTTCAATCATCACCTAGAGACTGCATTATATTTTGTACTAGAAAATAGTATATTACATAACAAGTGATTAAAGTGATACTTTTCAGACGAGGAGATATTTAGCACGAGGCGTCAGCCAAGTGCGAAAATTCTCCGAGTTTTAGAATAATCACTTTCACACGAGTATACTAAGGATTATGTTCCACTTAATATCTGGTTTCATAGTTTGTCAATAGGCTTTTCCGTTATTTGTAGTTTAACTTTTGAATTTTTTCATATTTTACATAGGAAGACTTAATCCTAGATTGACTTCTAGATTAATCAGAATGAAAAATTTTAAATTTAATCAAGGAAAGATGTATTAAACATAAATTTGAAAAATCCACCCAACAAGAAAGATTTAAATTCAAAATAATGCTATAACTTATTTTATTTTTTATAAAAAAAAAGTCAAATACTCCTGACGGGATTTGAACCTGTGACCTTGCGATCTGTAGGCTAGAGCTCTATTCTCTACACTATGGGAACTAATAAGGATTTGTTGTTTAATACATGACACTCTCTTCAGCGCGATTTGTTTTTCTGGAAAGAAAATAATGAGAAACTACATAGATATGTTTTAAAAAATATGAAACACTTACCATGGCTTCAGTTGCATTACCAAATGACTTGACAATCTGCTTAAAGTCGTAAGGAACTTAGATTGGTGGATTTGAGGAATTATTTTTTGGTATTTGGTATTAATGCATCTACGTCTGAAAACCATTCTAAAATAGTTTTGCAATGGTCAATCTACAGAAAGCATTGACTCAGTACAGTCGCGAACAAAGAGTTGAAATTTTTGGAATGTCTCGCGTACCACCCTCAAGCTTTGGAAGTACACTTTTCTAACATTTTAGTAGCTATTGGTTTACTAGAGTCCGGTACACATACGGGTACTATATTATTTACAATTTACGTCTTATCAAGGCGCATTCATGTTTATTTTTTAATTGAGATTTGTAACTATTTCCAATCTCTTCAGAGATAGATAGTATGAAAGTAATATGCTTTAACTTGCTTAATTCCACTTGGGATAGTAGATACTTCAGAAGTACTAAAAAGATTGTCGATCTACTAAGAAAAGGAGTAAATTACATTTAACGAACATAAGTAAATCGAACATAAATTTAGATAGAGATAATATATTTTTTCAAAACATATTTCAATACAATCACGATACACACACACCTACACCCTCACAACGATATGCCGATTAGCAAGCTAAAATTAAACACCGCCACGTATGGCTCCATCATTACGTTACACCCGTTGCCAGGCCATCGTTAATTACTTCGATTCGTTCTGTGGCTGTTGTGTTTGAAGCACACTGATTGGCGCTGGTCTCTTGAACGTGGCGTTATACATGCCCATTGTGAATACAATCACAAAGGTGTTAACTTTGTAGCCTGTAATTCTATGTGGCCTGGCCAAAGACTCTTTGCTGTGGCGTAAAACTCAAAGCTCTATGCATCACAATTATTTAATAACAAGATATGACGCATTATAGCCGAATGAAAGTTAAAATATTATGTTTCTTCCTAATAAAAAATGTATTGTCCTACATTTAAACAAAAAATAATCCAGTCAGAAGAAGGAGAAAATATCCAGAAGCCACAGTATTTGAAATATTCTTAACACTATCTCAAAGCTGACAAATAGTACATGTTTTTTTTATTTAAATTATGTATAATATAATCTCAAAATACAAAAATAGGCATAGGAAACTCTGTAGCTGAACTGGTCATTGGCCATTTGGCTAATGTAAATTTAGTAATAATTATTGTAATTATAGTTGGACCATATAAAAATCTTTAAATTTAAAAAATAATGGTTTAATTTTTCAGGTATTTTAACACCAGTAACGGTAGCTTCTTTTGGTGAGAATGGACTGATGGTTAGCAGAGTCATAGAGGGTCTATGTCAAGGTTTTGTTTTTCCTTCTTGTACTCACCTTTTAAGTAAATGGATCCCACCACAAGAAAGATCTCGATTCGGTTCTGTAATATTTACATGTAAGTTGAGTTTATTTGATACATCGGAAGACTTTTACAGATAAAATAGGTAAGTAAAATAACTCTCTTATATTTATTTTACTGACTTACATCTAATAAAGTAATTTTTTATCTATATCTACCTAGGTATCTGATATAAATATTGAAATGACCACACATTTTTTCAAATTAACACTCTAAATTTTAGCTGGGAAACTTGGAACCCTATGTTCAACGTTTGCAACTGGTCTTATTGCCGCAAGTTGTTATGGGTGGCCATGGGCCTTCAGGGGCATAGGCTTTATGGGGCTTATGTGGTGTACCTTAATGGCTATTCTTGGGTATAACAGTCCTGGAGACCATCCCAGTATAAGTCAAGCTGAGAGGTTATATATTGAGGAAAGCCTGGGTCACGATAATAGAGTAAGTAGTGGATTGATTTAGATAATGAAATTAAAAGGTAACATTTGGATGATAAACAAATGATTTAATTTGTCATCTACTGAATGCCTCTAGTTCTAATTACTGGAAACAATAAACCAAATAAGCTAGTTAGAAAGTTGACAGGCGATATAATGTCCCATGTGGTATTTTAAAGAATAAGTATTGATACTATCATTTAAAGGTGTTCCTCAAGGGTCCATATTGTCGCCTACCCTCTTTTTACTGTATATTAACGACCTTCTAGTAAAAACCCAAAATCCAATTTATAGCTTTGCTGATGACAGCACACTTGTCTCATCTTTTACCTTGACTCCCCAAACATTCGCTGCCAACGCACATCTTCGCAGGCAGCATGAAGTTTTGCGCCTCAACAATAACCTGGAAGAAATTTTGGCTTGGGGTGACAGTAACCAAGTCGAATTTAATGCTAAGAAAACCCAGGCAGCAGTCTTCTCCAAAAAGGTTAACATTGCAGAACCGGATATAGTCATGGCAGGACACGCAATTCCCCTGGCAACGTCTATTAATTTGCTAGGGGTCAATCTGGGAGGTAATATGTCTTGGCATAATCACGTTGCCGTAATTGCCAAGACAGCTGCACAGAAACTTGGTGTACTTTTCCGCACCAAAAGGTTGTACACACCTCATCAACTTTTGACACTCTACAAAGCCCAGATTCGACCATCATTAGAATATTGCTCTCATGTCTGGAGCTCTGCACCCAAGCACACCCTTCGGCTACTGGATTCCATTCAAAGGAGAGCCGTTCGTCTGATCGGCGACCCCGAGCTGACCAAGACCCTCGATAGCCTGGAGCATCGAAGACAGGTTGGTGATTTGGCTCTCTTTTACAGATATTTCCATGGCAGTTGTTCGACTGACATTGCCCACTTTTTTCCACCTAGAGCAATGCAAAACAGAAATATACGGCGAACCACTGCCGCTCATCCATATGTTGTTCAGCTTAGTACTCCTCGAACTTCATTGTTCAAGAATTCTTTCATCTGGAGAACGTCATCTTTGTGGAATGATCTTCCTGAAGTCGTGTTTCCCAATGAATACAATCTTCAACGTTTCAAGACCAACGTTAATCGCTTTTTTCGCACTCGCACCGCTCCCAGAGCGCCTTAAAGGATTTTTCCTACAGTGCAGGTGTTTTATCATAAAAAAAAAAAAAAAAAAAAAAATACGTTAACATATTTATTGTATTCTATCTTTACTGTTTAAGACGTTTAGGATATTTAGGCAGGGTGTCAAAAAAGTTAGGAACGTTTTCTAATAAAGATGACAATTTAAGCGATATGTTTCCACATCATAATCCGCAGAAGTGTGATACAAAAGTAAACAATATAATAAACAATAGAATATTTAAAAATGAAAATGAAAACAGTAAAAAAATAATATAAAATTCTTTTAAAAATTGGTTTAGGTACCTACTTCTACCTTTAGAGTCACTGTAAGTGACGATTTGCAATATGTGGCTTTTACACATCGCTCCTTTTGGGCGATTTGTTTCTCAAATATGTCAACTCAAAAATTCATTACTACTTATTTGTGGCTTGGTACAAGAAGTGCATATGTCACTATTTTTCATTTTTGAGATAAATGTGCCCAAGTACTAATAAAAAATGTAAATTTTATGATGGCAAAATGTCGAAGCCCCTAGTATTATCTAAACCCCTTTTTACAAAATCATGAATGTTTATTTCATTTATTAAGTATTTAAAGGTTTGAACTTTTAAACTTTAAAATCAAATATTATAAATTTCACAAAAACTGACAGTTATATAAAAGAAGTGCGTCAATTTTTTAAGGAAATATTTCCAAATCAGTAAATAGCCAGAATCCTTGACCTCACCCTTTTGGACTTTTATTTTAGATTGTCTAGCTAACAATGGCTAGCATTTTCAGCATTTAAAAAAGTAGCGTTGTTTATGCAATTTTTTAATATTTCCCAGTGTTCTTGTTAATTTATTGAAACTTAGTTTTCTTGTGTAATTTTGAAGAATAAATCCATTTCGACAGTATTGAATTTGTCTTTTAAGGGACTATCCTCGGGACTATCTGATTATAAAATAATATACAGGAATTCAAAATAAATAGGTTAGTATTTTTGCTGACTGGCTCTTAAAATTACAGCAACAGTTTTCTCATTTCCTGATGTGCCGATTTTAACTATAGGAATGTGTTAATTTTCAAGAAATTATATTCAGACATTTTGAGAAATATTCGCAATATTACAAACTTTTTAAGACCTGATTGTAAATGATTTTAGCTGGCGATTTGGTTTAAACCAGTGCCATTAACGTAATACATACACACACAAATGATTTTACAAAAGAAAATTACCTAATGGAATAGAAATTATTGATGAATTTTAAAATGATTATTTAAAATTAATATGGTGCGTCTGCTTTTGCTACAATGTTGCTTTCACTTTTTTAGCATCATAGAACACCTTGGAAAGCAATAATGACTTCAAAACCAGTGTGGGCCCTGTTTGCAGCTCAGGGCGGTCAAAATTACGCTTTTTGGACTTTACTGACTCAAATGCCAAGTTATATGAACTATGTTATGAATTTCAATATGAAAGATGTACGTAGATTTATTAAGAGCATCCGATCCGATTTCTAAATTCTTCTCCAAGGCTATCAGCTCCATGTGAAATTAAATCTAAATACAGGGTGTCTCACGGTGACTGTCCATTAAGATATTTTGGGATTTAATACGATTTGAATCCTGCAAATTTAAATAACAACGGAGTCACTATCTCCAAATAAAATAACTTCTACCTTATGCAACTTCCGGTTATATCGGAAGTTGTCTCAAACCTACTTATTTTAAATGTAACACCCTGTATATTATATTATTTTCTAATTCTATAAAATTCCACGTATATCTTGTATGAAATGTCATATATTATGTATAATATCATTTATTTTTGAGATATTGACGTTTAAAATATGGTATTTTTTGACTTTTACAGGCTGTAACATTGGAACGGTTCATCTTAGAGAAAAATGGTTTTCCCTACCTAGTTTTTTATTTTTTTATTCTCTATCCAAAGAAACCAACCTCCGATTTACCATGTTAAACCAAAAAATCGGTTTTAACGGTTTAACATGGTAAATCGGAGGTTGGTTTCTTTGAATAGAGAATAAAAAACTAAGATACGGAGGTGAAAACCATTTTTCTCTAAAATGAACCGTTCCAATGTTACAGCCTGTCAAAGTAAAAAAATCCCATATTTTAAACGTCAATATCTCAAAAACTATTGGATTTAGACATATGACATTTACAACATAAACGTAGAATTTTGTGGGGAATCAGAAAATAATACATTATATAGGTTGTTCCATTAAAAAAAATTGACAAAGACGTAACGACAGTTCTATGAGACACCCTGTATAATATTTTTTTATATCAAAAAATGCACATTAAAAATAAAAGTTTACTGGTCCGAGCGTTTTTCCTAGATCTTTTTCCTTTAATTTATATTAATTTTATGCGGGACTTTTGGGAGACCCAGTATAGAGAATAATAAACTAAGACAGGGATGACCTATTTATTCGTATAACATACATGTTATCTATTTCTAGAACGGATTATGGTCAGCAATACCCTATTTAGCTATGTTTATCTTAAGCTACGTCTTTGGTTTTTCATCAGATGCTCTAATTAATCGAGGAATTGTTAGTCGAGGGTCAGCCCGAAAAATATTTAATTCAATCGGTAAGTAGCTCCTCTATGTAATTTTAAACAATTACATTTTTTAATTTATGAAAGCCGATTTAGACAACTGATTACTGTAAAGTTGACAATCATATGTACAGTATTTCTTGATTATTTTTAGGTTTTCTAATACCAGCAGTTGCTCTAGTAGCTTTGGGTTATACAAATTCCAACCAAGTCACTCAAGCAGTATCAATGTCAATAATAGCTATAGGCGTCAGTGCTGCTTGTTATTCTGGATTTGCCGTTAACCATATGGATTTATCCCCAAACCACGCTGGAATAGTTATGGGTTTACTCAATGGATTTGCACAGCTAACTGCCGTTGCTGCCCCTTTAGCTGTACAACTTTTTGTAACAGATGAGGTAAAATTTTTATTTTTTATAATTTTATACTAAAAAATCTTACAAATAAAAAAAGGCAATCTATTCTTGATTACTGAAAAGTAAACAGATTTTGTTCTATCAAATCTTTCCTCTATCAGAACTTTGCTATATTTGGCTCTTTAAAAAAATTAACTTTATATAATACAGGTTGAATCAACGCTGGAGTTAAGTTCATTTCCTCCTTTATCTTAAGATTAAGACAAAAATTCGAAATGCAAAAGTTGTAGAAAGTGCACATTTTAAAATTATATTGGAGTATACGGGGTGGCCCAAAAAAACGTGACGAATATAACTTAGGTTTTTTTTTAAATGGAACATATTGTATTATTTTCTAATTAATACTTCTACGCTTGTTTTGTAAAAAATGTTATACAGGGTGGCCCATTTGTCTGACAAAGTAATATACCGTCTCTACTATTAAAGATATCAAAAAAAAGTTTCTATAAAAGTTGTGAGGTATAAAAAAATATATGTTCTAAAATTATTTTTAAACATACAGGATGGTCCAAAAAAGTAGGACAACAAAAAGATACATTTTTTTAAATGGAACACCCTATATATTTTAGCATTTTTTGTTTCCTTACAAAATTGTCCATATGACGCCATATTTAGTTTTTTAATTTTTTGCAACGTTGCCAAACAAAATGCAAAATTCTTAAAATTTTGGAAAAAACATGATAGTAAAAAATTACCTATATGTCTCAATAAGAGTATCGAAAATCGAAAATTTCTTGTAAGCTCTTAAGTTTAGGGATAGATAAACTGTCTTAAATCTTTAAGTTCCGAAAATTTTGTACAGGGTGTTTTCTGTTGACATCCAAATATACAAAATTTTTAAATACAATAACTCTGTTTTTTCAAATGAAACACCCTATATTTATTAGGCTCGTCTGATAGATATTGTAAGTATCTTTTATTATTGTTAAGTCATACCTATACCTAAATTTACTAGTTTTGGCAATATTTCGATTTTTATTTAAATTTTGGTGAAAAAAACTATAGTTTTTATTTTTCTAGTAAGCCATGACTAGCAAAGTCAAAACAAATGTAATTGAATATATTGCCATATTTATAATTATTATATTTATATTTATAATGTTTGTGAACTTATTTTCAATATCAATTTGCGTAATAAAAACAAAATTTTATTAAACTAAATAAATACGTAATTAACCATGGTTATCAATTTATTTTAATATTGGATAATATTTAATTACATTTGTTTTTAGTTTGCTGGTCATGGCTTACTAGAAAAATAAAGATTATAGTTTTTTCACCAAAACTTAAATGAAAATCGAAATATTGCCAAAACTACTAAATTTAGGTATAGGTGTGACTTAATAATAATAAAAGATACTTACAATATCTATCAGACGAGCCTAATAAATATAGGGTGTTTCATTTGAAAAAACAGAGTTATTGTATTTAAAAATTTTGTATATTTGGATGTCAACAGAAAACACCCTGTACAAAATTTTTGGTACTTAAAGATTTAAGACAGTTTATCTATCCCTAAACTTAAGAGATTACAAAAAATTTTCGATTTTCGATACTCTTATTGAGAAATATAGGTAATTTTTTAAATCATGTTTTTTCCAAAATTTTAAGAATTTTGCATTTTGTTTGGCAACGTTGCAAAAAATTAAAAAACTAAATATGGCGTCATATGGACAATTTTCTAAGGAAACAAAAAATGCTAAAATATATAGGGTGTTCTATTTAAAAAAATGTATATTTTTATTTTCCTACTTTTTTGGACCGTCCTGTATGTTTAAAAATAATTTTAGAACATTTATTTTTTCACAACTTTTATAAAAACTTTTTTTTGATATCTTTAATAGTAGAGACGGTATATTACTTTGTCAGACAAATGGGCCACCCTGTATGTCTAAAACTAATAGTTTCTGAGATGTTGACGTTTAAAATATGGAATTTTCAGACTTTGCCAGGCTGTAACCATGGAACAGTTCATCTTAGAGGAAAATGGTTTTTACCTTATCTTAATTTTTATTCTCTATCAAAAAGTAACAACATGTTCTACTGTTAAAACCAGTTTTTTGGTTTATCATGGTAAATCGGAAGTTGGTTTCTTTGAATAGAGAATAAAATACGAATATAGAGAGGTGAAAATAACCGTTCCATGGTCTGTCAAAGTCTGAAAATGCCATATTTTAAACGTCAATATCTCCAAAAACTAGTGAATTATGACATTTACAAAATAAGCGAGCAAAATAAACTTTCATAAAATTGAATCTCCCTCGTATGCATTACTATTTTTTTCAGTTTTAATGAGCGTTTTTTGTATAAGGGGAGGCAGAAGCTTTTATTAAGAATACAATTTCCTGTGAAATCAATAAAAAAGTTGTTCATATGAAGCCAGGATTCTGCCGGTCACTGTATATATTGAAATTTACGTGTCTGTCAGATCTGATCTAGTCTTGTAATGTGTCAAATTTTTGTTATATAGGTACTCGTTGAGGAAATAATTATTAAATTTGTAAAGTTTGTTTTGTATTTTTTCTTTGTCTTCACTCAATTTATACATTATATGGTATTTTTCTTACAGACTGATCCAACCCAATGGAGAACTGTGTTTTTGATATCCGCAGGGACTTATGTGATACCGGGAATTATTTTTATAATATTTGGTTCTGGAAAAGTTCAGTGGTGGAATAAGGAAGAGGAAGTAGAAGTTGATACGAACAAGAAATAGAAAATATTAGAATAAATTTCTACTTTTCTGTATTTTTAAAAAGAAAAAATACATGAAATATTATAGTTGTACCCAATATTTGGGACATATTACTTGTATGATATACACATTGTTTTAAATGTTCATAATAATTATATATTGATGGTTCCTTACTTAATTTATAATTAATAAATAAACTTGTAATTCTTGTTTTGACTATATATTTATCGATACCAAGTAACTCTATTTAGATGCTTTAACTTGTAAAAATTTGTTTTCTACCAACTTTAGTAAATGAGAAATATTACGCAACTATAGACTCTCTTTTATAATTTTTTTAATATTTTGCTTAACCAAAGTTAGTAATTTTTATTTTATTTAAACTATTTTTATATTCTGTACTCAAATATTATAATTTTATCTATTTGACAGTGACAAGCAAACGACAGTCGCATTTATATTTTAAAATTTATAATAAACATTTCTATTAAATCTTTTTAAAAAGGATTATAATGACAAAATGAAATAAAATATCATACGATACACGTCCGTTAGGTGTTATTACAGCACTCTCCTACGTCGCCTCGTCCGTTAACCAACTCGTACTGTAATAAGTCACCTACCGGCTTTGTAACGTAAAATACTAGTATTTCTTTGCGGCAGCCTTTTGCGACAAGTTCCCTCTCTTCATTCTCTCTAACCAGATACGTTCAAGCAAAATTCGCTTTAAAACAGGTGGTATCAAAGTAACCTCAAAACATGTCCAAGAAACCTTGAAAGTCAAAGTAGCCTCGGTTTACGGTAGGTCTGCAAAAGGTTGAATTTGATATTAGTTCTATAAAACTTAAATAGGCTTCTTGAACAAATAAATTTAAAGAACTCTACGATAAACCAAATAGTAGAATTATATTAAAATACCAAAAGCTTAACGTTTTGAAACCCTTAAACAATAGAAGTCAAGTGTAAATACTTATAACTACTGATAAGCACTAAAAAAATATCTACTGAGCCTAGGTTCATTGTGATGGTTAAGTAAAGCTTCCAAAGAAAGATATCATTTTCTGTAATATAGAATTAATGTTTAAACAAACACACAACAAATTTATGGAAAGAAATCGTTTTCCTGTTTAAAAGGTTCGATAGAATGGCTACGCCTACAAGTGATACAAAGCATCAAAAACAATATGTATATTCAGCAGTCAATCAACAGTTGGAAAGTGAAACCTTTGTGAAAGAATGTATCGATTCAGGTTTGTATTCTTCTAGCAAGTATCTTTGTGTGGGCATTGTAAATAAATCAAATTTAAGTGAATTCGAACGCGTTTTAATTGCCGCGTTAGATTACGATATTTCTTGGCAATAATTACAAAAAATAAAAATAAATGGACTCTTTCACTATTCTAATATTTGATAGCGGTGACGTATCCAGCATATGTTCTTGGGGGGGGGGGGGGGGGGGGGCATTGTGCTTACTAAAAATGGGTTAAAAATACTTTTGATCGTCATTTGTTGGTCGTTGGTACTACGATTCGCCAAATTACCAATTTCTGTATAATAATACAATCAGTTTAATCCAAATAATTATTTAATAGCTTTTAACAAAGTTAAACCAAAATTAGAAACCATAAAAAGTAAAAAAGTGTTTCATAATAAATTTAAACAGTTAAAAATAACAAATAAATGATGATACAGTAAAAATAAACCAATACTAAATACTACCAACAACTTTGGAATGAACAGGAACTAATAATTTATTTAAAAAGGGAAAAATCAAATCCAAGTTGAAAAAAAAGAACAAAAAAGACCAAATTCAAACATAGAGTAGAGGAAATTATTTGTTTTTAATTTCAAAATGTTTATTTTTCTTGTTTTTTTCTGCAGTTCTGCGAGAACTTCTTCTGATGATACCGAAATAGACGGATAAATGTATAAAAGTGATAATCAATTAAGTCGGTTTTCGCTGGTTGTATTGCGTAGGTACGATTTTAGAAGTTTGAAACTGAAAACAGAAGTAAAACCATGTACCGCGTATTCCACAACAGCCGTCGAGGCTCTGAAAGCGCTGCTCATTTTAACCCTGTGATTCCTGGAACTCTATACAAGGTCTGTTCAAAAATCATGTGTAAGTATTTATTGCAAATGGAATATTTTTTTAGAGTACTCTTAGGGTGTGTTCCGTTTGTCTTACTCTTTAACAACATTGTTCTGGGAGGGGCAATTGCCCCCTTTGCCCCCCCCCCCCCCCTGGATACGCCACTGGTTGATAGTTTTGGAATTTTAAATGTTAAGTCGGTGCTAAAATAGGAGTTTACCATCAATAAGGCGATATCTAAGTCATACCATGAATTTTTTTGCATATCATTGAAAACATACACAATTTTCACAGATTTTAAAAACGTAAAACCGGCGTGATTACTCGAAGACGTCGATCCGATAAACATTTACAGTGAGCATCGTTACTGATCTGTCACTTGTCACGTCGGTATTTTTGTTTCAATCCTACTTATATTCGAATTATTGTGGAATTTTGACTTGTTCTTGTTTAAAATAACTGAAAAATAAAATCAACAAATAACTTAGGTTAGACTTTTTTTAAATGTCATTTCATTAACTTGGTTCTCTGTCAATAATTTCGGTGTTGCCACATATGAAACCTTTTACGCTAGTTAAATAATATATTTTGTTTCTAGAACTTTAATAACTTATTTTAAGACAAAATATACATTTTGGAAATATTTTTTTTTCTAAATTTTAAGTTTGTTTTTAATAATTATTTCTATAGGATTACTTTTAGACTTTGCCATATTATTATAATAATATGCACCTTCACGATCTCTACAACTTTTGTACTTCGAATTATTATCTAATTCTTAAGATAAAGGAGGAAAAGGACTTTAGTCTAAGCGATGAGTCACTGACAGTAATTTGGGACCTGAAGTATAACCAAAAATCTTTAATATCCTTAAGTAGCTGAATAGTTATGATTTTCAAAATTTTGTATTTTAAAAATGAAAATAACAATCATACAAATTGGTAAATTTTTAATATTTAACCACTGAAGTTACTCTAACATTATCGTTTATTTATCTACATTTTCAATAAACTATTAAAATCATCTTGTTTCGTTGATACAGTTAGCAATCGTTCTGTGCAGTATGGATAGAGAACAGCGATTACAAGGGAATCCCCTTTTTTTCAAAACCATCATTTAATTTTAGCTCCTGTAATTGGCGCTCGCCATGTACAAGTAAGCCTATACTTCATGCTTGGGTTTGTAGCATTTTCTTTTCGGGTTGCCTTGGCAGTTGGAATTGTAGCCATGACAGATCCTTCAATTAGTAGCAACCCAGATATTGTGGTAAGTACGATACAGTGACTGGTATAAGAGTATTCATTTGTAACTTTTTTAACTAAGTACCTGCTTTGTCATAATTTTTACATACACCATAACAGTTCAGTGGTTGGATTATCTGCATTCAACCGTGGCGGTCCAAGTTCGATCCTCGGAGTGGGCATTCGCATAGTAAAAAGAGTATGTCGGAGATTTTAGTGGGCATGTATGTAAAGTACCATCTCTCAACCCACCTCACGGCCGGATGAGAACCGATACTTACGATTTACATAATACAAATATGACTTAATATAATATTCAGACTTTATAACGTCATCCTGTGAGTGAGTAACACAAGAAACAGATGGTCATTTTCTTTATGTTTCCATGGATATTAGTAGAAATTTTACTTGCGAGATGACGTTACAGCTTCTGAGTATCATATATTTAGTTCTTTCAGCATGCCCGGTCTAACTATTTGTGAAATAAACACAAAAAAGCGCACTTATTGAACAAAGATGCTAACATAAATGTCAATTTATCAACCATAACATTTTAAAGTGGTATTTCGAAATTGCTATGATGTTATTTTGGTCGTAGCCTTAGCGATATGAAAATAGTCCTTTCTTTTGGTCATTTATTCACAGGAATATACCCTTTTTTGAATGTTTCTTAGTGTAACTTAAAGGTGTTTTACCACTTATAAGCCCTAGGAGGGTTTATAAGTATATTTTCAAAAAATAGCAACAATTATTTCAAAAATAATAATTTATCTTTTAGACATGTTTGTTTCGTATTTATTTATATTATTTTAGAGTATTTTGGATATATTTGTTTAGTAATTTTAATTCTAGACCTATCCAAATTGGAAAAGGAAGAATGTTATATTGTCAGCATTTTTTTGGGGATATGTCCTTCCTCAGTTACTTGCTGCCTGGACAGCTAAGAAATATGGAGCAAAATGGTTTTTATTTTGTAGTATTTTTCTACAGTCGATCCTAAGTAAGTAGTACTAAGAATTATATTATTCAACCTTAATGTATTAATTATCCATAGACTTAAATATATAATGTTTCTTATATCTGAAATTCAAATTATCTGACAAAAAGTGATTTTATAATATTTTTAGTAAACAACTTTTTTTGTGGTTTTGTTATTTCTTTCAGGCATTTTAGCGCCATTTACGGCAGCTACGTTTGGTGAGAAAGGGATGATGGCTAGCAGAGCCTTGGAAGGTTTTTGTCAAGGTTTTGTTATTCCTTCTTGTACCCACCTTTTAAGTCAATGGGTGCCACCACAAGAAAGATCACGATTTGGCTCAGTGATATTTACATGTAAGTTTAGTTTAAATTAACAGAGTTTCTCAGGAAATTTTGCAACTTTTGTAAATTTTTATTTGTATTATTCAATTCTCTTAAAAATCATTTAAAAACTTTACTAACATCTCTATTTCAAATAAATATTTTCCTGTTACTTTGTCAGATCTATTCCCAGACGTGTTTCTCGTAGCTCATCAGTGAGCTTGGATTCGAAGAAAGAAAGGAAGACACTAACACTAAACTGCTTATACACTTATTGCTGAATTCCACCAGCAAGATGTTGCATAGAGCGACATCTAGTTCTGTTGTTAGACATCCTTAAATTATTACTAAAAGAAATGTTTTTCTAGCTGGAAATCTCAATTTCTTGGTAGACGCATTAACTACTGAGATATCGTTTTTTTTACCGACATTGTCAAATTATAAATTTTTATATTAGTAAACAGGTTGGAATCTTCGGAGATTGCAAACCAAAGCCGATTAATTACTATCATAAAATTGCATTCCCAATTATTGTATAAAATGTCCAAGTAATTATTAAATATAGACCAAAAACTTACATTGTTTAATTTTAGCTGGAAAACTCGGTACATTATGTGCAATGTTCGCTACCGGTATGATTGCTGCAAGTTCCTATGGTTGGCCTTGGGCATTTAGGTCCTTGGGTTGCATAGGTCTTTGCTGGTGTCTGCTTATGGCTATTTTTGGATATAATACTCCCAAAGATCATCCTAGGATAAGTCAGGCAGAAAGGATATATATTGAAAAAAGTTTAGGCAGCGATAATAAAGTAAGTAGTTAACATCAAGATCACAATAAGGTATAAGTTTTTTGCAAGACTGATAATATATTTCAACAGTTTCAAGGTGGAAGGGATTTTTTTTATAGAGTTGTAAATTCTATAAGTAGCAACTATGACAAAGATCTAAGCATTTACAAAACGGGTATATACAAGAGTCTAAAAAAGTTTCAAATTATCAAAATGACAATAGAGAATAATACTAATCCATAGCAGAACATTGAAATATCTTTGAGACGTAACATAAAATAAAGAGAAAACGATATCGTGTTGAAGCGGGAAAAATGTTGATGAAACCGAAAGTAGAAGCGAGAATATCGTAGCTGTCTAGCTTTTTAGTAAAATTTTAGAACAATGTACCTAACCTTCGATATCAATCAAATAAAAAAGTTATTAAAGAATAAAAAAGTAAATGTGTTTCTGAGATTTACTTTTTATCTTCGATAGAAATAAATAGGTAAAGATAAATTTCAAGTGATTCATCAGAAATAAAAGAGTTTACTGTAGGTATTTTTAGACAGATGGAGTAACAATGGCCGTACTATAAATTAAGATGAAAAGGGAATTGCAACCAAAAGAAATTACTTTAAAGTTAAAATAAATATTATCTGTATCATTGACAAAATTACGAGGCAATTTTGAAAACCGATCGAAAAAGATAGCTGATCAAGACATTTTATTGAATATAATAATTATCACGCGGGATAATTGTATTTTCCTTTGAAATGAGAAAATACGAAACGTTTGGCCATATTTGCATGACTTTAATTAAATAGATCTAATTCTGCAGGGCTCAGATTCACTTAGTCACTAAAGCTTAGTTCTAATGGTTAACCATGCAGAGTGTAGAACCCACATTGCTTTATTAAAATAAATAGCAGTTAAAACGGCTATTTATTTTTATAAGGCAATGTAGGGTTCTACACAAGGGTTAAAAACTATTATAAAAATATAATATATTATTCCTTAATTTAAGCACCATAAAACTCCCTGGAAAGCCATAATTAGCTCTCCAAAAGTATGGGCATTATTACTGGCACAAACAGGACAAACCTATGCTTTTTGGACATCGCTAACTCAAATGCCAAGTTATTTAAATTATGTTATGAAATTTGATATAAAAAAGGTAAGTTTGTTTTGTTAGGTTTTTAACTGTAAGCAATATTATAATAATATTTTTTATATATCTTATTTGAGTTGAGTTACACTCTTGGTGAAACGAAACCTCCATTATATGGAAAATAAAATAGTGTTACTTGTAAAACATAAAAAGTAAACAATGTTTTATTTTCAATATAGTTAGGGATAGAAGAAGGGTTCTGCGCCAAGTTATCCCTAGCTTCTGCGCATGCGCCGGCAATGCGCAGGCGTGTGCCATATGTCATAGGTGGTTTTGAACAGTGTGGTTTAAAATATGGGTGGTTTTTACAAGGGTAATTTAAAACAGGGGTATTTTTTAACAGGGTGGTGGAAAACCAGTGTCGTTTGTAAACCACTCTGTTAAAAACCACTCTTGTTTGTAAACCACCCTATTAAAAACCACCCCTGTTTTAAACCACCCTGTTAAAAACCACCTATAGCATATGGCACATGCCTGCGCATTTCCGGCGCAGGCGCAGAAGCTAGATATACCTTGGCGCAGAACCCCTCTTCTATCCCTACTCATATAATTAATATTTTTATGATGAAATTTGGATTTATCTTCTATTCTTTAAATACAATGATATAGTTAAAGATTTTTTTATTTTTAGAATGGTCTCTGGTCATCCATGCCTTATCTCGCTATGTTTATTTTGAGCTATGTATTCGGTTTTATATCAGATGCTCTAATTAACAGAGATATTGTTAGTCGTACCATAGCCAGAAAAATCTTTAACTCAATTGGTAAGTCTTCTATATTTAAAAAAAAACTGTGAGGATTCAGCAGTGCGATGCGGGGCGGCGGTAGCGGCATAACAAGAATCTTCCTTGTCCAACCCCGCTCACATGACTCAAGCTCGTTTTTCGAACGTCTTTTCATTAAACTCCATAATAAATAATAACAAACCTTCAAGACTACTGGAACTGACTGTGTTATGACCAATTGAAAGTCAAGTTATTATTTAGCAATAGTTAAAAATAGTCCACACAGGCGTTGTTTTTGCGTGTGTCCCAGGTACCTTGGTAATACAATACAGGGTGATTCCTAAGTTGATACATCTTTTTTAGCTGCGTATAGAAGGCATTAAAATAAACCACATTTTCAAATATCTTTTTTCAAAAAACTAAAAATAAAATACTTACATTCATTTATTACACTACGAATCAAATACGGTTCTGCCTAACTTGCCCGTTGAATAACATTAAGAAAACTTCTCGGTGTAGGATAAGCCCGACAGGGAAAGCGTTCTGCGTATAATCTCGAAGGAACATCGGCACTTTTACGACACCCACAGTAAATTAACACCATATTTATTAGTTTATTATTGTTTTTAATTTTCACGTATCACACACACAGCGTATTGCTCATAACTAATACTAGTAAGAGATAAAAAAAATAACAGAAACTATAGCTGTCTATGTTTTTATGAACAGGCCCGCGCTTAGATTTTTTACTTTTCTATCTCGCCTATTTTTGAGTTTTTTGAAAAAAGGTATTTGAAAAAGTTGTTTATTATATTGCCTTATATACGCAGCTAAAAAAGAAGTATCAACTTAGCAATCACCCTGTATAATGTAAATACCATTTTACCAATAAATATACCTATCAAATAATAAGGATTGGTTTGAGTAGTCCATTACTTTGTAATAATGTATATAAATAAAAACAATATCAGTACTTTAATTTGTTATAATATTACTGTATTTAATAAACTGACACTCATATTGTCTCTGGAAATAATAAAGAATGTTTAAAAGTAACAAATGGTAGACAACGGCTCTTTTCTGCCTAGTGTCTCCTGCTCTCAGCTTATCAACATTACCACAGATTTTCTGATTTTCGACTTTTTTTTTTAGGTTTTTTCTTACCAGCTGCGGCACTAATATGCCTAGGTTTCACAAAATCCGATCAAGCATCGCAAGCAATAGCCATATCTATAATAGGCATAGGTTTAAGTTCTGCTTGTTACTCTGGATACGCAGTTAACCATATGGACTTATCGCCAAACCACGCTGGAATGATCATGGGTTTAATAAATGGTTTGGCACAAATTAATGGAGCTCTAGCACCTTTGGTGGCACAATATGTAGTGACTGATCCGGTTAGTTCAATTTCTATTTTTTATATGCGACCTGTAGTAGTAAATATGTAGCTTGGTGTAGCTACAAGAAGAAATATTTCTTAAAATAAAATAAAAGTTTGTGCAGCAAAAGTGAATATGATTTATCATTGCGGGTAAAAACACTTGGAGAAATAAATTTACTTTCATCCGCTGAAATAATATAGGTAACATAATGTCAAGTTGCAGGTAGGTAAGTTTCGATTTATTGTCATTAACTTGTTAGATAATATAATATCTTATTGTCATCAATAGCTTCTTATACGATCCGCGTAAATTCTAACCTAGCTTTAAGACAGGTACAATAAAAACAAGTTTTTAAAATTTAGCTTTTTTCCAATAAAAGCCGTTTATACAGAGTGTTCCTTAATGACGTTCTAATATTTTAGGGTGTGATTCCTTAAGACATTTTATGAAGAAAAGTTCATATAAACATATGGCCTAAACGGCTTAAATTTTTTGCTACAGGGTGTTAAATTTTTATTTTTTTAATACGTTTTTTACAATATCTCCGAAAGTACTTTAAATAATATTCTTAATTTTGGCATGTGATAAAAGGACATAAAACCACATGTGTTTGTTATAAAAGTTTTTTTTTGTCCCACCAGAGGCGTCCGTGCAAATATGTCCTATGATATTTTTTAGAAACATAGTGATACGCCACTGATATTTCTCCATGTGGATGTTATTTCTGATTAGCCTGGTCATCTCTACATAAAAATGGTCTCTTGCGTTTTTCTCCTCAGGCCCACCTTTCCTTATTAAAATAATTAAATTAAATTAGCTCTACTATTTATTGTTAACATTGATAATGCAAAATTTTGTTTTATACAAATTGTCGTATAATTCACCACAGCGAAAAAAATGCAATGGATTCAATTAAACACTAAAAATCGAAGAAATAATACAATGGGGTTGTTATAAACGTCAGCAACTTACTTTTTGTCAATAATTATTTTATGAAAA
Organism: Polydrusus cervinus; assembly: GCA_935413205.1. Lineage (NCBI taxonomy): Eukaryota > Metazoa > Arthropoda > Insecta > Coleoptera > Curculionidae > Polydrusus > Polydrusus cervinus. The sequence goes on along the minus strand of OW284514.1, from coordinate 17,198,269 downwards.
TTATGTTTCTAGGAAGGTCACCATTTCAGGATAATTGGATTTATGTAATCAAAAATTATTCGTCAATACTGCAAAATGAAGCTAATTTTATTTAATTATTTTAATTAAGAACGGTGTGCCTAAGGAGAAAAACGCAAGAGACCATTTCTATGTAAAATTGACCGGGCTACTCAAAAATAATATCCACATGAAGAAATATCAGTGGCGTATTACTTTTTTTCTAAAATATTTTAGAGCACATGTTTGCAGGGCCGCCACTGGTGGGACAAAAAAATAACATATGGTTATGTCCTTTTCTCACATACCAAAATTGAAAATATTATTTAAAATACTTTCGGAGATATTGCAAAAAACGTATTAAAAAAATTAAAATTCAACACCTTGTAGCAAAAATTTTAAGTCGTTTAGGACATGTTTATATGAACTTTTCTTCACCCTAAAATATTAGCATGTCATTAAGGAACACCCTGTATATTTTGTGTCCATATTGTGCTATAAAAATTGAACTTACCGGCGGCTTCATGCTTAATTTCCTTCCTCGAGCGATATGGAAATCATACTATTCACTCTTGTTGTTAAAACTACTATTATTGATGTCTGATCGTTATAATATCATTTTAGACTGATCCTTTACAATGGAGAAGCATATTCCTAATCGCATCAGTAGCATATATAATACCAGGAATTATTTTTGTAATTTTTGGTTCTGCGAAAGTGCAGAAATGGAATAAAGAAGAAAATGCAGAAGAAAAATAAACTTTAAAATCATATATTTTAAAACTCTGTTTCTCATATAACAGATTTTCATATTTAACTTTTATTCCAACGTCGAAAAATAATATGTTCAAAGAGTTATGCCATCGATTAATTTATATGACCACTGTTGAAAACATGAATATGATTTTATCATAATTGAGTTAAATTATTTCTTATCATAAGTGGTTTTTTAATAAAAATGTTTTAACTTTAGTAATACATAAGTATTAATTATACAGAGTGATTCCTAAGTTAATTTTTTTTTTACTGAGAACATCATTAAAATAATTGTTAAACTGTTTCTGCCTTTACTTGGTGGAATTCCATGATTAATTTCAATGGGAAACGAAAAAACAAACTTTTTACTATAATTCCACTATATTTGAAACTACCGTGTAGCGAGACTAGTCGAATAAATAAAATTTCTTAAAATTTTCAAATATACTGGAATTATAGTAAAAAGTTTCTTTACTTTCCCATTGAAATTAAATATTAAAATAAATAAAATTTTCAAGTAATACAAAAATAAGCAAGATATAACGTCGTATTCCGGAGAAAATCGCGTAACTTCATTTAATGAAATTTTACAGTGGTATCTAACAGATGGCACTAAAATACCATTTTAATAAAAATGTGGAGTTATGTGATTTTCTCCGGAATACCACGACGTCGTATTCCGAGAAAATCACGTAACTTCACATTTTTATTAAAATGGTATTTTAGGGCCATCTGTAAGATACCACTGTAAAATTTCATTAGATGGAGTTAGGCGATTTTCTCCGGTATACGACGATAAGCAGAGACGGATCCTGAGCCTAACAAAATGGTTTTTTTTACTTTGATCCTTGAAAATTGAAGGTAGTATGAAGGGTTCGTATTTTTTTAGAAGGAAATATCCAAAGTGACTTTTACCTTCTTAGGTGTCTTTTTTTTAGTCCCTCCCCCCTCTTAGCGAAACCCTTGATCCGCCACAGGACATAAACTATCACAAGACTATAAAAACCCTAATCCAGTTGTATTTTTCACTGATGAAGCCTTTTTAGGTAATATTTATTTAGGTATCACGCAGTGTACCAGTCAGTTAGTTGTCAACTAGTCGCTTGGTGTCCAGGTCCATAATTACTCTTAGTGACTCATCGCTTTCATATCGACACCAGCGAGTCATTCGAAATAATAGAAAAAAAATCCATGAAAAGAAATAAACTGGAATTGTTGTGTTGTGTAACTTCGTACAACTTGCTGCACTCTATATGAAAGCGCTGTATCACTGGCAGCCATTTTTAGGCTTTTTAGGGTATAGTAGAGTGGATAACATGTTGCCTATATACGGGGAGGGTTGACAAAGCGCGACTGCTGATATTGCGTTATGAATATCACGCTCCGTAATGTAATATTTCTGTTTTTGAGTTTTTTGAAAAAAGTAATTTGAAAATGTTCTTTATTCTAATGACGTTAAAAAAGAAGTATGAACTTATGAATCACTTTGTATACTGCACATTGTTTTAAATGTAGCAAATTATATTATATAATCGTTAAATTACAATATGTGTTTTACAATGTTAGTTTAAGAGTGTTCATTACAGCCTGTAAAATAAACATGGACAGGATTCGGTTCAAGAGAATGCAATGTTTTTATATTATATAATATATGTATAGATATAATTTAGCATGAAGCTGGTAACTTTGGAGAAAAATTTAGAAATATTGTTCTTATCCACTTAAATAAAAGATCCTGTATATTTTTGAAGTGTTTAATAGTCTCCAAAAAGATTTTTTAGCGATATAAAGTTTGATGGATGGTAAAAAAATAAAATTAATCATTACTACTTTGAAAATTAGAAAGGCTAGTAATAAATAGAGTTATCAAATTTTCATTCGAAAGCATTTAAAAACTAGAACCTAAGATTGTAGGTTTAAAAGTGAGTCATCTGATTCAAATTGAGTCCCCTCCAAGACGTAGTTTGGGGCCCTCTGCGCATAGCATAATAATTAAGTGCTGTCGGGGCAGGGATGAGGGCATACTATAACGTTCCAAGTTCAATCCTCGGAGTGGACCCGCATTATAAAAAAGTATGACCTATTTTTAATAGGTTTAAGAATGCAGGGAAGAGTGTAAAATGTATCATCTTCCAATCCACCCCATTCACGCCGGTAACCAGGCCGGATGAGATCGGATATCTCGTGGGGTGCGGAAGAAGGTACATGCACACTCCCCAATTGGTAAGTGATGCAATGACACAAGATTCCAAGGGTTGACAGCCCTTGGGGAGTGTCGCATGACTTGGTTCGGAACCCACGTTAAGCTGTAGGTTTCCTCGGGAATGGCCCTGGCAGCGAATGAAGAAGTAAAAAGCCTAAATCTACAAGACAAATGCCACCGTCTAAAAATTATATTGAATAAACCAAATACGATTTTTTTATTGGTAACAAAACGAAAATAAAATATTGACGTCAAAGAAGGAAAACGTTCATGTAAGTACAAAATTACGTACGATTTGTGAAGTACATACATTTTGGCATTTGATAATATATTTTGTTTGCCCGTATGGATATAATTTGTAATAATAATAGTAATAAACCTCACGCAAATAGTCTCAATTTCTTATCTTTTAGACAATCTAATCTGTTTACCCATAGTTGTTGCTTTTGTTATAACTTGAGATTTTAAGATATTTTAATGGATGCCAAGAAAAAAAATAAAAAATTGTCATGAAAATTTTAATTATTCCTCATCAATTTCACAGAGTGGCGAAAATTTGAGATTTTCGCCTAGTATCGCCTATAAGTTTATAAAGTTGGCTCAAACCAAGGTTCAGTTGAAATCGAGGAAATATAATAGATGGTAATTGTATAATGTGGAATTAAAAGGAAAGTTCAAGTCAAGAGTGATCAACATGGTCATAACTTGTTATGCCATATTACATTATATTAAGTTGTGACAAGATAAATCACTTTTAACTCGAACTTTACTTTTAATCTCTCAGTATAGAATGACCATCTTTGACATTTCGTCCATTTAAACTGGACCTCGGTTGCAAAGTGTGGCCTCGCACCAGGCTAGGTCAAATCAAAAAATGTACCTACAAAAGAAAAACTGAATTCTATTATTCCTTCTCAAATTGTTGCATTTCTTTACGATAACTTCAAAATTTTTAACCAATACTTAGTGCGCATTTTTATAATTATTGTGCCAAATTTTATCAAATTCACACCTTTTTAAAAAACTTGAAAGCTATTGATTTGTTTGAGGCTTACAGTAGTATAACAGCTCATTTGATCAGATAGAAAAATTTGGGTCTGCGGTAGGCTTACACATCCAGTAACCTGTTGCATCAGGCGCCAAATACCCTATCTACGGCACTAATCAAGTAAGCTAAGTAAGACAGACTTACATAAAACACTATAAATGAACAATAAACAAAAACCGCGGCAATGACTCAGAGGTAGAGCTACTGGCATTCGACCGCGGCGACCCGTGTTCGATTCCCGGAGTACAATAAAAAAAATATGTCCGAAATTAAGTGGAATTAAGAAAGCAGGGAAGAGTGTAAAAGGTATCATCTCCCAACCCACCCCATTTACGCCGATAACCAGGCCGGATGAGATCGGACATCTCATGGGGTGCGGAAGAAGGTACACACTCCCCAATCGGTAGGTCATGCAATGGCAATAAACGAAGGGTTGATAGCCCTTGGGGGGTGTCGCATGATTGGGGATCGTGGTTCGGAACCCACGTTAAACTGTAGGTCCCCTCGGGAATGGCCCTGGCAGCGAACGAAGAGAAAAAAAGCCTAATTCGAAAGAAGGGCAGAACGGCAACAATGAACAATATGGTACCCAAAACAAATTTAATATAGTTTTTTAATTCTGTTTATATGACGTCTTACCTCTTACATAAGGTAAGGTTTATTTGAACAAACGTGCATATTTTAAATAGTGTATTTATATTGTTATGATAACGATCAAAAATATAACAAAGGAAGACAATAAAATAAAAATCTAGTATTTATATATATTTAGTCTTAACTAGAAAATACAAAAAGAACTTTCGGAAAATAACTCCATATTATTACTATATATTTTAACTGGTAAAATGGTACAACACGATAGTAAAGGTGAATATGTATATTCATCAGTAAATCAAAATGTTAAAAAAATTGAAAAAGAAATATTGGACGAAGACTCTGCTGTAAAAGGTACATATATTTTTTAATTACTTTCAATTCTAGTTCCCTATAAAATAAAGATTTCGGGGTTACATATTATATACCTAATGACATATATATATAGATAATGATGAAATGATACATAGATAATGATAAACTACAGTTTGCAGCAAAAATGTTGCAGCAAATGTTCATGGATAATAAAAAGAAAATTATGTTTTGTGACTTGACTTCATATCGGCTCTAAATATACAGATTACGTTAGAGCTACGGTATGATGACCAATTATATATACCGGGTGTCCCATTATGGATGACCACCATATCATAGTTATACCGTATGATTTGAGTTTTCGGGATAAAATTTAAAAAACTATCACAAATTACGCTCTCTAGCTATTTTATTAGGAACTATCGTGTACCAATAGATACGACAATTAAAAGTACTTGCCTTTCTCTTCTAAACAAGCTTAAGTTTACTAAAATCAGTGAAGTCATTTAGAAGTTACAGCAAATTAAATGATTACACTTTCAATAGCTTCCCTTACTCTTATGAAGGTCGGTACGCCAATGAGGCTTAAACCAGAATGATGCAGAATTGTCTAAGCTTTCTAATGATATTACCAAAGGTATACTCTTATTGGAGCAATTTTCGGAGAAATTTAGAATTTCAATATTTAATTTTCAATTGTGCTCACGCGGCAAAGTGCAGAACTTAGAAATTATTTCCAGGATTTTCTCTTAACCTCTTTAAATACAATCTTTTTTCTGGGTTTTTTGCCCAGTAGTTTCCGAGATACAGCCGGTGGCCATCTATAATGGGACACCCGGTATAAATAAGGTTTTAGCTTTAGTTAAAAATAAGCTTATAGCTTTGGAAGGAAAAAAATAAGAATGCAAAGTCTACCTCCACCATTATATTAATGAGAAGCTTAACTTAAGATAGAAATTCTCTACATGTTTTAAATGCAGAAGCATTTATCTTCAGAAAAACAAATGAAATTAAGAAGAAAATTGTAGATATCATCATAACGGAGCTTTAGATATCTACCATTTTCTTCTTAATTTCATTTATTCTCCTTAAGATGAATGCTTCTGCATTCGAAAATTGTATAGAATTTGTTAAAATAAACTTCTCATTGGAGGAAGATATTTAGTTCTTATTTCTTTCCTTCTAAATATCCACTCCACTTCAAGTACGGACTACTTCTTCAACTTATAGCTTAGGTTAATTAAAAGAATAATTTTTAGACTATGGATTGGGGATTCGTCATTTGCAAGTCATACTATATTTTTTTCTTGGAGTTGTTGCCTTCGGGTTTCGAGTCAGCTTATCTGTAGGGATTGTAGCAATGACAGATCCTTCTGTCAGTAAAAATCCTGATGTTCCGGTAAGTTATTCATACTAATTAATAAGATATTCCAATCTTAGCGAAAAACTAAAGATTTATTTCATTTTCAGTCACCGAACGTGTTTGTTTATGTTAAAATTAATTTTTCTAGACTTATCCTGAATGGAAAGACAAAAATGTAATTCTTTCTGCTTTTTTCTGGGGATACATTTTGCCACAAGTATTTGCAGCATATGTAGCCAAAAAATATGGAGCCAAATGGTTTTTAATTGCGACAATGTCTCTTCAGTCCATTCTTAGTAAGTATTTTAAAGTTAAACATATTAACGAAACATCTAATAATTATAAGACTTTCGCTAATGCATTAAAAAAGAACAGTTTAAGATATCAATTTTACTATTTAGTCTTCTTTAAAAAAATAAACAAATAATATTTCTACAGGTATTCTTATGCCTGTTACCGCTGCCCACCTTGGACCAAAGGGTGTAATGTTTAGCAGAGCCATTCAAGGTTTTTGTCAAGGATTTATTTTTCCTTCTTGTGCGCATTTTTTAAGTCAATGGACTCCTCCACAAGAGAGATCTCGCTTTGGATCAATAATATATACAGGTAATTAAATTGCATCAACAATCTCTGACAACAATTTGACGTTACGATTGACAGTATAACTCATGGAAATAGTAGTTTGTACAACAAGAGTGGATATATGATGTCCATATCGCACGAGGAAGTAAATTGAGTACGACGCCGTAGGCGAAGTGCTCAAACTTCCGAGGGCAATATGGACAATCCACTCGAGTTGTACAGTATATTTTTTCTACGACTTAACTTCCTAACTTCATGCTAAGAATTTTTAAAAATTATTTAAATTAGGCATCATAACTTGTCTTTTAAGTTGGCCACGAACTTGTGAGAACGATAATTAGAAACAATTGAACAAAAATTATTTTGATGGCAAACCCATGGACCAAATTACACTGTAACATATTTACCGATTTGGGTAAGTTCATATATTTATACAAACTCACTTTTGAATATATCTATCTTTCTCACATTCGGCTTTTTGCAGAATAATAGACAAAAAGCGATATATGTATTAATAAACACGAACAATTTATTTTCTCAACCGTGGGTATTTTGATTTTACTGAATTGCACCGAAGAAAAAAAGGTTTGTCGGGTTTATTTCTGCTTGCGTATAAATTATAACTCCGAAAGCACAACAAAATAGCTGTAGAATTCGTTTTAAACAGTTAAAAATGGATTTTGTGCATTAATATGAATTTTTAACGTTCGGTATGGTTAAATTTTACAAAATAATCGCCAATTTACAAACTAGCAACACTGTTAACGTGGAAAGAAAAGTGGTCATAGTGTAAGTAGAAATAACATAACCTTAAAAATTTTAATTAAAAAATGGATTTTTTTTCTAGAAATCTTATAATTTCGTCTATTTTATCGTGTTATCTTTATGTTTCACCATTTAAGGAAGAATTACCAGTTAATTTTCTATGTTTGTTGCGTATAATAAAAGTTTTAAGATCAATTGGGGTTGGGTCCCCGTTCAAAATATATCGGAAAATATCCCCGTGCACAAATATTTATAATAATATATTATTTATATGGAAAAAAATAATCAAGGTTAGTAAGAAAACGTTCATTTGGTAGGTATATAGTACATTTTATGCAAAGCTTGTAGTAATTGTCTAGAAATGAGTGGAAATAAAGATATTTTTGAAATAAGAAAGTGCATCTGTGCGCAAATCTTTAGTTCGGTCAGAAAATAACAATAATTTGGTAGAAATATATTTTGGTATTAATTTTGTTATTATACCTTCAATTTTTGCACCATTTCGTGTACTCTTTAGGAACATATTGTGTATGGGATAAATGTTTTGATTTAAATTTAAAAAGAACAAATTTCGTGTGACAGATTTGCATATTTTTGAAGCATATTGTTAACCTAACTTCTCTCAACTGTCAGGAAACGAATTTACGACATGTTAATTTGGCTTCTCTGTAATTGACTGTGATTGGTCAGTTTCATAACCTAACTAGGATTGTTATGAAATTTTGCCGCACAATTAACTGGAATAACCTACTTTACCCGCCACTTAAGTGTAAAGGAAACAGCAAATTTCCATGTGGGAATAGAAAATAGTATATTACAGCCTATTCCCGCCACTGATACTGAAAGTTTTTTATTCCGAATAAATCATTTTGCTGTTAAATTGGTACCAACTGTTTAAATTAAATGATAACATTAAAAAGTACCATAGTTGTTTGAAGAAAAAGACAGCATTCTACTCAATCATCCTAGAGGGCTATGAAAATGGCATTTCAACACACGTATTGAAAAATGTTTTCAATACTTGGATGATCTAAAGTGCTTTTTAACTAAGTAAACCGTGTTTTTTTCTCATTTTCATAAGTGTACGTCGGAAAGTGTATATATGTTTATTGAGGATGTGGTGAAAAATGACAAATTTTTAATCTAATTTTTTTAGCTGGAAAAGGTGGCACTGTAGTCGCAATGCTAATAACAGGACTTATAGCGTCAAGTTGGTATGGATGGCCAGTTGCATTTTATTTCTTCGGATTCTGGGGATTTTTGTGGTGTGTCTTAATGGCTATTTTTGGGTATGATAGTCCTAGACAAGATCCTAGAATAAGTCAGGCTGAGAAATCATTTATTGAAAAAAGTCTGGGATTTACAGAAGAAAAGGTTAGTAAAACTTTATTCTTTTACGACAAATAGCTTTTGTCTAAACTAAAACCAAAATATTGGATAATTTTAAATGATTTTAAATAGAAAATAGTTTTTCGATGTTTCCCTGCTATAAATATATAAAATGTTTTAGCATCATAAAACGCCCTGGTCAAAAATTATAACTTCTGTTCCTGTCTGGGCCTTATTTGTCGTTCAAACTGGTAACAATTACTGTTTTTGGACTTTGCTTACTCAAATACCAACCTACATGAATTACGTGATGGCATTTGATATGAAACATGTAAGTAGAAAAGTACACATACCGTCAAATATTCTGAACCGATTTTTATTCATTAATCAAATATGTTTTTTTGCATGGTATGGCTAAATATCGTGGGTCATAACTAACGTGACCATTTATTTTTCTCCTCAAAACGTGACCCTGCAAAATCTGTTTGGTTTGTTAAAGAAAAGCACAACATAATTGAAAAATTTATTTTTAAGCATCATTATAATAGGCGGCTTAATTAAGTTTGGTATTTCTCAGATGAAGACATTTTTTTTTAATATATTAGGTGACGAATTTAGAAAAGAATAGTATTCTTGACAGGCTTTATTCACATTCACCTTCATAATCAACATCGCTTTAAGGACTGATACTTGCAATTGAGTTTTATATACAGGGTGATTCACGTTGAGTGGCCTATTAGAAGATCTCGGAAACGAGTAACCCTATCTTTTTAAAAATTTGACAGCAGGCATAATTTGTTTTGAGCTTTTAAAACATTATATTTTGACGTTTTTATTACTTCCGGTTATACCGGAAGTTAACGCCAACTTTGCAATTTTAAATGAAATACCCTGTATATTTTAGCATTTTTGTATACCTTCTTAAAATCTAAATAACTTTTGTTAATAATAATCTATTCCTATCTCTAACCGTTTTTGAGATATGAATTATAAAAGGATTTTTTTTGTGTAAAAACGCTCCGAGAAGAAAGTTTAGTAACTCTAAAACTAATAAAGGTAAACATTTAAAATTTTCTAAGCTTTCAAGTTATACATAGATCTTTAATTTAAATTACTTAGGTTTCACGTTTTTTATACAGGGAGTTCTTAAAATTGTGCCAATATTTCCATTTAAATAAATGTGCATAAGTCAATTTTTCCAAATGGAACACCTTATTTTTTGGCTTTCTAACGCGTAGAGAATTAAATTTCCTATCTAAATGCCTAGTATGTTACAATCCACATTTTTAGTCGTTTTGGAATTATGAGCAATTTAAATAAAAAATCTTAAAATTTCTTTTTGTGTTAACGCGACATTATTTTTAAAAAGAAGGCTTCGTTTGGGATTTTCGTTTGACTTTGAGTTTTGTTACCATTTGTTATTAACTGCCTATGTTCGTTGCTTAGCTATTTCTCATTCAAAGCCAAACGAAATTCCCATTTTGTTCCATTTGCAAAAATTGACTTATGCACATTTATTTAAATGAAAACATTGGCACAATTTTAAGAACTCCCTGTATAAAAAACGTGAAACCTAAGTAATTTAAACTAAAGATCTATGTATTACTTGAAAGCTTAGAAAATTTTAAATGTTTACCTTTATTAGTTTCATAGTTACTAAACTTTCTTCTCGGAGCGTTTTTACACAAAAAAATCCTTTTATAATTCATATCTCAAAAACGGTTAGTGATAGGAATAGATTATTATTAACAAAAGTTATTTAGATTTTAAGAAAGTAATCAAAAATGCTAAAATATACAGGGTATTTCATTTGAAATAGCAAAGTTGGCATTAGCTTCCGGTATAACCGGAAGTAATAAAAACGTCAAAATATAATGTTTTAAAAGCCCAAAACCAATTATGCCTGCTATCAAGAAAGATGGGGTTACTCGTTTCCGAGATCTTCTAATAGGCCACTCAACGTGAATCACCCTGTATACCAACTTGGCCCACTTGCCGAAAACGGGACATTTTGGCGTCCCGAAGCTTTTTTTGGGGACAATGGGACTGAGTGTCAAATAACGGAACTGTCCCGTTCAAAACGGGACGTATGGTCACGTTAGTCATAACCCACATTACGCTGTAGGTTTTCTTCGGAATGACCCTGGTAATGAACGAAGAGTTAAAAGCTTAATTAGAAAGAAAGGCAAATCATAAAATCTGTAACAATTTTTAATTCAATCAAAATAACAATAACAGGTATTGTTCACTAATGTAAGTTAGGTAATTTCGTGGCGATGTATTTTTATCAACATTCCCAATAAACTTTTAGAATAGTTTTTGGTCTGCAATGCCATACCTTACACTTTGGATCCTAAGTTTCTTTTTTGGTGCTGCATCAGACTACATTATTAATCATGGTTATGTCACACGAGGATGTGCAAGAAAAATATTTAATTCAATAGGTGAGCATAATGGAGTATTGAAAAATATGCCAATGCCCTTAAGAGTCCACTTCTAGAACTTGACACCTTCTGTCTCGGCACGGGTTGTAACATCAAATAATCAAATGTGTTCAGGGTGTTACAAATTCGATATACCAGCATTGCAATCTCGGAAACCATAGAAGTTAGAGAAACAGTTAAATAGGGGCAAAGTTGTGCAATTCGGTGCTGATTTTAATGCCGCTTTAAAAGTTTTAAAATTCCGAATACTAATTTTATTAAAAAAACAACCGAAATTTTGCAAAATCGTTTTTATTTTTTCCTGAGCTCATTTGACTAGCTATTTAAAAATAAATGACACTTTGTCATTGCCAATTTTTTCTCCTTTACAAAATGACGTTAATAAACTAAAGATCCGATGTTTTGTCTCCGAGCGGCCATCACCAACTTTACTTTTTTAAATTCGGACCTGGATTTTTTTAAACCGATTTTTAAACCCTCCTACCCTCAAAATGTAATGGCGATATTACTTCCTCATAATGACGAATTGTCCTTGCTTATTTTTATAAATTCATATTTCTTACACTTCTTCAGTCTGTCCGGTCCTAGCAACGAATTACAATATTAATTAAAAACCTATTCATAAGTACATTATAAGTAATATAATTTATTTTATAAGAACTTTCTAATAATTCTAAATTTACTAATTATAAATCCTAATTTTCTAAATGTTCAAAGAGATTGCCGTTTTGCTCAATACAACGATCGATTTGCAACCTGGATGTGTTCTTTCAGTTCTTCTATGGTATCTACATCATTTTTATAAATAATATTTTTTAAAGCCCCCCATTAAAAATCGGTTAAAAAAATCCAGGTCCGTATTTAAAAAAGTAAAGTTGGTGATGACCACTCAGAGCCGAAACGGCGGATCTTTAGTTTAGTAACGTCTGTTTGTAGAGAAGAAAAAGTGGCAATGACAAAGTGTCATTTATTTTTAAATAGTTAGTCAAATGAGCTCAGGAAAAAATAAAAACGATTTTGCAAAATTCCGTTTTTTTGCGAATAAAATCGGAAGTATTCGGAATTTGAAAACTTTTAAAGCGGCATTATAATCAGCACCGAGTTGCACAACTTTGCCCCCATTTAACCGTTTCTCTAACTCCTATGATTTCCGAGATTCCAATGCTGGTATGTCGAATTTGTAACACCCTGTATTAACAGACTACTTGTATTTTAGGTCTAATGATACCAGCAGTCGCTCTAGTAACTCTGAGTTTTACAAATTCAGATCAAACCACACAAGCGATCGTGCTTTTAATTATAGCGGTTGGGTTTAACTCCGCCTGTTTTTCTGGATTTGCTGTAAATCACACAGATTTAGCACCGAACCATTCTGGAACTCTGATGGGCTTACTTAATGGAGTTTCTCAGATAATGGGAATAATAGCCCCATTAATGGTTCAGTTATTGGTTAAAAACGAGGTAAGTATCGAAGTATGAATTAGAGTTAACTAGGCAACATTCCACGTTTAAAGTTTTACGGATTAAAATAAAAAAACTAGTGCATCTTTAATTGCCTAATGTCTTCTAAGAAATATAGTTCTCGATAAGGTTAACTTAACCGCGTATTAAAAAGATAAAATTTAATCAGAGGCTGGCAAGGCCAACATCGTATTTGCGCGAAATGATCTGTAGCGGAACCACGAACAATCGCTTTCAAGTCGGATCGACAAGGAGAAGTCGACGACACTCTTGTCGAAGCGATCGAAAATTCGTACCACAGTCAATCGCTTTACCGAAATCGTCATCTATTCGAATGTTACCGCTCTGTCGATAAAGACTTATAATCCATTCTAAAAACATTCCCTATGTTTCCTAGGTTATGATTAAAGGCCAATTATTTACAGAAAAAAAGAAGAATAAAATAGGTTATATTTTTGTTTGTTTTCGCCCCTGTATGGTCGTTTTTAAATATTTGGAGAGTTTCAATCGTTTATTATTTTGTGATTTATTATAGTTTATTAATCAAAATGTTACCAGTAAATATTTTAATGGACCGCGAGAGACATAGGTTACGTCTACGACGTTTTAATTTGCAGAGGATGCGAATGTGGGACTCATTTAATCCTTTTACTGTGGACGATGTGGAATTTAGACGAAGATACCGACTTACTAAGCCACAGGCACAAATGCTGGTGGATATGCCCCACATGAGGAATATTCCGCGAAGGGGTGCATTGTCTCCACGGACAAGAATATTTGCGGTACTGCAATTTTTCGCTACTGGCAGTTACCAGAGGCTCATGGGGCAAATCGTAGATATTTCAGTACAAAGCCAACATTCGAGGTCAAACTGCATGAAATTTCTTCCATCATAACAAATAATTTGGGTTTATTCATCACATCAATATTTCTACTTACCGTGTGTGAAAGAATGGCAAATAATTTTTAAAAAATTTTGCCGTAAAAAACAACATAAACAAACCCAAACAAAGCTAATTTTGAGGTTAGATTACTCATCCACAAGCTTTAGCGGGATTCACTTGTCAGTCGCTTTGTGGTGATTCGATTAAATCGATATATTTCCGTTAAACGATTGTCGGTGATAGCGATTTTGTAGATTAACCTTGAGTCAGGGTGAGACAAAGAGAGACGTAAGGGAAAATTGTCGACAAACTGTCGATTACGATTGTCTGTGGTTCCACTGCTGATATTTTACAATAACTGGCATCTGACAGAGCACTGACAGCGACCATCTTTTGCAAAATCTAAGTCAATTTTGCGCAAACACGCAGTAGGCCTTGACAGCCTCTGATTAAATTTTGTCCTTTTAATACCCGGTTAAGCAATCCACTGTTATATAAATAGTCCATGTTCTCAGAGGATTGAGATATAGGTTGAGAAATGCATAGTCTTTTCCACAATATTTTATAGAGAAGATCGTAAGTGTTTCTTAAAAAATGCTTTCTTACAAACATACATTGCAAATAAAATGTTGACACAGACTTATAAATATCTTTTAACAGATAACAAGTTTAAAACATATTTACAGTAGCTTTTATTTGGCATGTAGTGGTTGGTTGGTGTATTCTTTTACTAACACAACAGATTTAAAATTTGAGTTAGAATATTACAGCAGACATTTGATTGCTTTAAAATACAGTTTTCTAGTGAGTACGTAATTTTACATTGTTTAAATTAAAGTAATATTAGTATAACTATTTTTACTTTGAAAGTTAGAAAAAGTATGTGTTTTGGCCAAATATTTTCTTCCGATTGGGCACTGCAATAGCTAGCTGCATACACCTGAAGATAGCTGGAGATACTTATCAGTTGATGAAAAAATAAATATAGACACCACAATAATTCAAAGCTTTATTTGTTTTTTTTTCCGAAGTAAAAGTTTAGGCATAAAAACTAATACCCAACTATTTTAGACGTTTCAAAACTTGTTTTTTATTATTTTAGAAAGATCCTTTACAGTGGCGGTACGTATTCATCCTAGCAGCTGGAATAAATGTAATTGTTGCCGTAATTTACAACTTTTTTGGGTCCGGTGAAATCCAGCATTGGAATACGCCTGAAGAAGATGAAGAAGATAAATCATAATCATTCGTTAAGAAGGAGAATTAGAAAGATATTACTGAAATATTTGTCTAAACAAGTGGCTAAATTTTATCCAGAAAGTGAATTCTCCATTCCTCCGGTTGTGTGTATCTAAGTGATATTCAGTTTTATGAATATAATTTTTCGTAAAAATGTATATAAATTAAATTACAAGTACTTTGTTAGGCATATAGTATTATTATAGTAACTGTGATGTGAAATATATTTTTATAATATACACATTTTAAAATGACTTTTTAATTTTAAAATTCAACGTTTTTAGCAGTAGCGGGTCGAGGTCTTAAAAAATGGTGAAGAGCTAGGTATAGTGCAAGTACTTAAACAAACATTGACTAAAAACCCGTGTAACAATACGTCTCTCTTATCCTCATCTGTCCAACGACTGCATGGAATTTCCAACAAATTACAAACTATGTCATTTTTAAAATACACAACTAAGTAGGTACGTACACTACTGAATTAACTGAAAAATAAAAACAAAACTTTTTAATCACACAGTAAATCACGTAAAAACGATATCTATAACCGTAAGTTTCGCGAAGCCTCAAAATAAATACCTTATATTAATTCAAACATAATTATTTTTTAAGGGCTAAAATGGTAGCTCTATTGGTAAATTAATATTTAATATTGTCCAAAAACTTTTTTTCTATTTTTCCTGTTGAGCCCAGCCTCTTCACCTACTTTACCTGACGAGCCGCCACTGGCCAATAAGGAGGAAACAGCCGTCATTGTCTACCTGTGCCCCAGGGAACACAAAGTTTTGGCGTCCCTGTGTATCTATGATACTACAATAGGTTGTGTTTTGTGTATATGATATTGATAAAATAAACATTATTTTAAAAATTATTATAATTTTAACTTATTTATCGTAATTTTTCCATACTTTATCTTCAAGCCACACGTCAAATCACACAAACTGATCAATGACCTAATTCACAACAAGGAAAAAAACATCTGCGGCCTACATTTTATTCAACTGGTGCAATTAAAGTATTACATTTTCTTGCAACACCTGTTGCACAACCCATGCGTTTCTAACAAAAGTGCGCCAATTCGATCGACGCGTGCGTTTTGTTTACTTTTGTTTCCTAGGGTAAAGGGATTTTCGGACAAAAGGTAACGGTGGTGTCAGATTGCGAGATGGCATATGGCACATGCCGATTTCTAATCTGTATGATAGGGTAAACTTGAACAATATAATAAAAGAACGAAGAAGTGAATGGATTTTTTGGCAATATAGCTAAATACTTTTTAAATTTTTATATACTTTCTGCACGCGTATTTTTTTAAGAAAAAAATGTAGCTTTCTACATTTGTTACTAATAAAATTGTGACTCCAAGCAATGAAGAAATCTTTATATACTATGCAGCCCTAGAGTCGTAGACCGTTTTTACTTTTTTTTTTTGAATTGGGTTTGTAAAACAAATTCACTATTTTTCTAAATATCGATTTATATTTATCACAGATTTTCTTTTTTTTCTTCACATTCGTTCCATGGTTGGATGTTAGCAGATCCAAATATTACAAAGACACTCGCCGTTACTATGTTTATCGTGGCAGTAATTAGAAATACCATTCTCCATTGCAACTGATTATCCTAAAATATTAGATAAATTTTTAATTTTTTTGAGAACATTTTATTAATTTTTTTATCACTGTCGTTTTAGGGCCAGGTTTGAATTTTCAAATAAAGAGATAAAATAATATCGTCTTGGTCCACTAGCTTATCACTAGTAATATATGCTGGACAATACTAATTTTCTATCGGTTTAAACATCATATTACTTACCTCTTCTGTCACCAAAAAATGTACCACCAAAGGCGCAATAATTCCTGTAACTTGTGAGAATCCATTGCAGAATCCCATTAAAGTTCCTGCATGATTTGGTGACAGATCCATATGATTTAAAAACCATCCTGAAAAAACTGCTGCATTTGAGCCGACGGCAATAATTAATAGAATTACTGCTTGTGCAGGTTGGTCGGAATTCGTAAATCCAAGCGTTATTAAAGCCATTGCAGGAACAACTAAACCTAGAAGCAAAAGAAAATAGTTATAAAAATGTATTGCTTAGCTTTAAGAGTCCATTTATTCTTTAAATTATATTTTGTGTTATTATCATTTTTGTAAAAAATAAAATTTAATTGATTAAGTAGTTGTTGGTAATTCTTCTATTAAGATTATATTTTCTTCTTCCTTTTACACCAAAAATATAGCATTGACATAGACGTATTTTTATTTGACCACATTTTTGTAAATTACAAATTGTAGCAAATCACATAAAATATAAAACACCGTTGAGGGATGCTTCTAACTACATAATATTGTATTTATGTAAACACATATGTTTGTATAAGAAAGAATAAACAAACTTTGTAAGTTCGTGAATTAACAACATCAAAGTATTCTTTCACTGAGTAGAAAGCATGTAACATTGTAAAGCTCTATTTTGAGGGAATTATTTACAGATTTAGTAAGTCTATACCTGTTTGGTCTTGCCCTTGCTGACTGGTGATCTAGAAGTGCCCTTAAATTTCTTATTACAAAAATTGCAGATGACAATTTGCTCCGCGGAGCCTCGATATGAGGAGTCCAACTAAGAGTGTCGTCGACTATTAAACCCAGCATCCTCACACTCCGACCCTCCACAACGTCACTATTTAAAACTATTTTTTTAACCTTGTAGGTAAAGTAAGCGCCACAAATATAACATTGTTTTTACATTTTTTTTCTGTAAGAAGAACAAAAAATGCGCCCTCGGACTGATCCTCCCGAATGATATTAACTCCATCTATGACTAAAATTATCCTTACACGATCAGTATTAGTACCGTCATTCCCTTATTATTATTACAAAATAATTAAATTATTATTGTGAAATATCTTAACGAATGGTTTTACTTAGATCATTTTATGGTTGACATCTGGTCGTGTACGAATAAAATGATAGATTCTTGGATCTTCATATTTTGTACATACAAATAAAGCAATGATTTCTTATATTATAATATTTTCTGCTTAATTAGTAGAATACAAATTATTTTCCTAATACAAATTTTCTTACAGAAATTAATAATTCTTAAAATAGTTCAATCGCAAATGTCTGAAATCGTGTTCCGTCAGCGTCTTATTAAACGGATTCTTAAAGGACTCGACGTCAATAAAGCTTCTGGTCCAGACGAAATTCCTATCATTGTTCTCAAGACATGCGCCGATGAACTTACACCAGTATTTTGTAGACTTTTCAACTGATCCTACAAAAAAGGAATATTTCCATCCTGCTGGAAGTCGGCGCGTGTCCAGCCTATTCCAAAAAAAGGTAAAAAGACCCTGCCAAGCAACTACCGATCCGTCGCATTGCTTTCAGTAATTTCAAAAGTAATGGAGAAAGCTATTAACCAACAACTCCTAAAGTATCTGGAAGGGCTTAACATTATCAGCGACCATCAATACGGTTTTCGTAAGTCCAGATCAACAGGTGACCTTCTGGCATATGTCACCCATCTTTGGAACAACACCATCGAACATCATGGAGAATCCCGGGCTGTTGCACTGGACATCTCTAGGGCTTTTGATCGTGTTTGGCACGATGGGCTTCTAAGTAAATTGCGATCCTACGGTATGCCTAATGGATTTTGTTTATGGTTAACCAGCTTCCTTAAGAACCGTTCTCTGCAAGTGGCGATTGACGGGTTTCTCTCAGACACCTTCACCATCAATGCCGGTGTTCCTCAAGGGTCCATATTGTCGCCTACCCTCTTTTTACTGTATATTAACGACCTTCTAGTAAAAACCCAAAATCCAATTTATAGCTTTGCTGATGACGGCACACTTGTCTCATCTTTTACCTTGACTCCCCAAACATCCGCTGCCGACGCACATCTTCGCAGGCAGCATGAAGTTTTGCGCCTCAACAATGACCTGGAAGAAATTTTGGCTTGGGGTGACAGTAACCAAGTCGAATTTAATGCTAAGAAAACCCAGGCAGCAGTCTTCTCCAAAAAGGTTAACATTGCAGAACCGGATATAGTCATGGCAGGACACGCAATTCCCCTGGCACCGTCTATTAATTTGCTAGGGGTCAATCTGGGAGGTAATATGTCTTGGCATGATCACGTTGCCGTAATTGCCAAGGCAGCTGCACAGAAACTTGGTGTACTTTTCCGCACCAAAAGGTTGTACACACCTCATCAACTTTTGACACTCTACAAAGCCCAGATTCGACCATCATTAGAATATTGCTCTCATGTCTGGAGCTCTGCACCCAAGCACACCCTTCGGCTACTGGATTCCATTCAAAGGAGAGCCGTTCGTCTGATCGGCGACCCCGAGCTGACCAAGACCCTCGATAGCCTGGAGCATCGAAGACAGGTTGGTGATTTGGCTCTCTTTTACAGATATTTCCATGGCAGGTGTTCGACTGACATTGCCCACTTGATTCCACCTAGAGCAATGCAAAACAGAGATACACGGCGAACCACTGCCGCTCATCCATATGTTGTTCAGCTTAGTACTCCTCGAACTTCATTGTTCAAGAATTCTTTCATCTGGAGAACGTCATCTTTGTGGAATGATCTTCCTGAAGTCGTGTTTCCCAATGAATACAATCTTCAACGTTTCAAGACCAACGTTAATCGCTTTTTTCGCACTCGCACCGCTCCCAGAGCGCCTTAAAGGATTTTTCCTACTTACAGTGCAGGTGTTTTATCATAAAAAAAAAAAAAAAAGTTGCGATAATGGCTTGTAATATACAGGGTTGCCCAGAAGTCCGGAATAAAATTATTATAGCCTTAACCTGTACCTTTTTAGAGAAACATGTTGTGACATTATGAACTAGTAAAATTAATTTAGGTGTTTATGATTTATCGTTTCAGATTATTTAAATAGATTTTTTTTTAAAACTTTTAGCAGTCGTCATTTTGAAATAGATTGACAGAATCGCGCCAAAATTTATGAGCATACTGTAGATATTAGCTTTCAAATGATGTATCACAAGTTGTTAGTTTCTGTTTAAAAAACAGATCGATGTCGTCATATCTTTGACAAATGTCTATAAAAAAAACAACAACGTCAAAATATGAGCATATATAAAACTAAGTTGACGTGTCCGAGCGTTTTCCTCAAGAGTTACAGGTTAAAGCCATATTAATTTTATTTCGGACTTCTGGGCAGCCCTGTATTAAGTAAATAGTAAAATAATAGACTATATAAATTTTTTACTTATTACTTTTTGTTACAATTTTAATTGCGAGAGTAGAGGCAGGCCCGGACCGGGGGGGGGGGGGCAGTTCCCCCCCATGAGCTTCACAAAATTGATGTTTTGTTTATTTTGAGCCTTAAAAATTGTAGGGCGAATGAAGGGTCATTATTTTTTTAGCAGTATATATTTTGAGAGTAGGAAGTTTTTTAAAGCCGGGATACGGTTTTTCTTTTAGAAGTCACTTTTTTTAGTCGCCCCTCAGAAAAATCCTGGATCCGACACTGAGTAGAAAGTAGCTGGTTTAGACCCTATTACGATTTCTTACCATCTCTTTGTAAAAAGATTTATAGTTAAGACCGGGGCGAAACCCTATCGGCGCGTCAACTTCAAGCGATTAGAAATACTATCCATTGGTTGAATTTTGCATGAGGATTAATTTCTAACTGTTTAAGCCAATGGGGAGCGAAAAACGGGCTCTCAGGGCCTCATTAAACATTCTTTATTAGAGTGGGTTTCCTTGTAGTCCACGTTAATGGGAACATCGCTTCCTTTGTTATAGTTTTTGCTGGTGTTTTTTATAAAAGACGGAAATATAAACAAAAATGTAATTTTTGTAAAGGCTACTCTACCATTAATTTTTTATATCTCACCTATTGAGTTAAATAGTTTTCTGGAAGATGTCCGACTTAAAATTCCATTGTTCACAATTGCATCAGATGAAACCCCAACCACAAAACTCAGAAGCCAAAGAGCCAAATATGGTAAAGATGACAATAAACTATTCTAAAAAATAAAAGAATATTTTGTTTGGGATAAAACATTGAAAAATTATATTTTCAAATTATTATTTTCAACAAATCTAAATCATTTATATGTTAAACAACACCAGTTTAAAAAGTGTTTGATTGATGACATTTTAAAATAATTTCAAATATGTCTTTACAGGGATACGCCGCTGTTTACCAGAAACATGTCGGCCATGATGAAATACCATCCCGACCTCTAGGTGATTGTTAATAGACTCCTCTCTTTGAATCTTTCTTTTATAAAATAAATTGTTATTGACGATTATCGGATTAGTTAATTAATTAAAATCTTTCTGCAACCCCCCCCCCCCCCATAATGTGTTTTTTAAATTTGTGATTGGTAAAGGAAAGTTAAATTTACTTACCTTTTTTATATTAAAGTGCATTACGTAATTCATATATGATGGTATCTGCGTTAATAAAGTCCAAAAGCAGTAATTGTGTCCAACTTGTGTGATAAATAACGCCCATAACGGCACTGTAGTAAATATTGCTTTCCATGGTGTTGGATATTGCTAATAAAAAATAACGTCAATAAAGATTCAATCAAATATACTCAACAACTCAAAAATACTCCATGCGGTTGAAGTAACTAACACGTGTTTCAATGAACAGTTATACAAAAGGTTATATTTATATGTTATTTTAAAATAGATACACAGAAAATCCATATTATTCAATCTAACATTAGGTAAGTATATATTTTTAAATTAGACAATCTGTATTTTATATAATTTTAGAGTTCCAAAAACCAAATCAAGTGTATTAATAAAAATTTAAAAGTTAATATATGAGCAAATCGTTATTTTGCAACCAATTTAAACCTTTATAACCATTTCCGATTTAACCGGAAATTATATCAACATTTAAATTTTAAAAGGAAATCAGTCATTTTTATTCGATGCTTAAATTCTATACAAAATTCTATTTTTAATAATATATCACACATCATTTGTTTTAAAAATAAACATTGAAGTAGTAGATTCTGTAACGAGGTTGGAATGAAAATTTGATCCGAGTAAAAGATTCCGAACGCGAGCGTAAGGAACCACGAGTATCGAATTTTCATTCTAACCGAGTAGCCGACTATATTTTCTCCACGACCAAGAATACTATTCGCAATAAAATAGTGGAATTTAGTGTCCGTTAAAATATATAAAGAAAAGAAGCTTGGCGGCAAGCGGACAGAGTAGTGCGTCTATCTTTTGCATTAAAGTACACAGGGACTCCAAAGGTAATGGAATCCCTGGGGCACAGGCTGTTTTGTTCTTCAGAAAGCCATAACCCGTAAGCGATCCACAGTACAGCGAGCTTGTTCTTTCAAGGCGTTTTTAAGAAATAAAAACGCGATGAAAACCCAGTAACGTCATCATAAGAAATCAACTCAATGCAAAAGACAGCCATCTAACGTAAAAACGTAGAAATATAAATAAATCAAGCACGGAACGGCCACTTCACCAATATAGGAAACATTTTTTCGCTTCTCTATATACTATTCGCAATATTTGTAATTTCAGAATATTTATTTCGTATCTTGTTATAGAATGAAAATACACGCAAAACGCATAAGATGCAAGTGTTTCAGAATAAATATTCCAACTCAAGAGCGAGAATTTTTACATTCTATTATCAAAAATGATTCTGGAATTATTGCGTTCAGTAATGGTCGTGGAGAAACAATTTTTCTTTATTCCCTTTATTAAATCAGTGTCATATTTTTAAATTGTGAAAATAGTAACAGAATCATGTGGGGTTGCACAAAGAATTTGAATAATAATTAACTATCCAGCAAGTTTGACTGTGAAATACATGACATTGGCAGAAACAATTTCCTCACAATCATACTGGCCCAGTTACCTTAATTTTTAATTTATTAATCAAGTACCTTTGATTATGAGTTTATAATGCCTGTTATTGTCGGTTATGTCACAGTTACACTTGCTGGTTAGATAATGCTGGTTAAAATTCTATGTGCAACACAATGTAAGAGTCATATTCTTCCTTAAATTACATATTATGTCGTAACAAAATTAACATAATGCATTCCATAGTGTATGGGTAATATCAAATAATTATCATTGATTATATTGATAGTAACAAAATGAAAGTCAGACCTTCTAAAATTGTGTGTATAATAACAATTACTATGATTATGTTAAACGATAAGATAAATAAATACACCTCGCCACAATTTATGATTTTTTTTTTAGGGATGTATTTTGTGGCGTAGATGATGAATATAGAAAATAAGTTTTTTTTCTGTTTCGGCTGAAGAAGGATAAATGTAGTTACTTAAAAAAAATAATAGTGATCAAGAAGAACTAACGGGCTTCATTTTATATCTAAAATCTAACCTCCACAAAACGCTTATTTTGAAATGGTAATTAAAAAAAACTAACCATTTCCAAAAAAACACATTAGTCTAAGCCTCAAAATATATCGTTTCTAAAAAATTATCAATTTTGGCGTGCACAATGAGCGTTTACTAGATATTTACCAAAATTTCTTACTTTTTTCTCATCTGTGTGTCCCAAACTTTCCTCAATATAAAACTTCTCAGCATCGCTAATTGTCGGATGCTCCGATGGATTGTTATACCCAAATACAAACCACAAAATACACCAAGCAAAGCCTAGACCTCCATTAAGGTAGAAAACTATCGGCCACCCAAACCAAGTTGCTGATATGAAACCAGTTACAAATATTCCCACTATTGTACCACATGGTCCAGCTAAAATACCATTTTTTGTAAATAAATATGTACTTTGGCCTTTATGCCAAGCTCGTCAAGCACATCCTTAATAAGCCGATGGATTTTAATCATGACGAATAATAGAAAATATGCCATTGCTTCTATATTCTTTATCTCTTGTCTACAATTTGACGTCCCAATCGAACAATCAACGATTAACATTTACTGGTTGAGTAATGCGCTCTTTTAAATTCAGCGAAACGATCAGGAAACGATACAACCTTCTCAATCGGCAAGAGTTAATAGCCCTTGATTTGTACGTAGTATGATTGAGAATCGTGGTTTAAAGTACACGATGGGCTGTAAGTCTTGGCTCTGACGTGAACGAAGAGAAAAAATGGAAATTTAAAAAATTGATGATTTTGAAATAAAAAATAATTTTTCATCTTACCTCCATATACAAATGTTCCCAACCTAGACCTTTCTTCCGTGGGAGCCCACTGACTTAATAACTGGGAAAACGAGGGATATATAAAACCTTGGCAAAATCCCTGAAGGGCTCTGTTTATCATGACTCCTTTGGAGCCAAATTCTGCAGCGGTGTAAGGTATTAAAGTACCTAAAATAACATATGTATATAAAAATGTAAGCTAGCGAGAAAACATGAATGGAATACATCAAACTAACAACAAAAATAAGTACAGTCGTGTTCATAAAAAAGTAGGACAAGTTTTGAGTTATGTAAACCTGCCTATAGTGCGCCACATTTCAAAAAAAAGTAGTACAACAAGTATGTTGATTTTTAAGGTGGAATCTAGTTCCTCCAAGACTGTTTTCAACCTCAGTCAACTAAATTAGGTACATTATAAAATATGGTTTATTAAAAAAGACAAATATATTAACAAGTTAATATTTAGTCATGGCTCCATTTCGCCCTAAAATTTCATTTAGTCTATTAGGAATGGAGGAATAAAGGTTTCTTATCAAATCACTGAGTTCATCCCATGTTTCTTATAAAAAACTTATTAGCTCGTTTTTGTTGGCTGGTCTGAAGTTTACCTCGTAAATTTTTTTGGTCAATATACTCCGCACATTCTCCATTATATTTATGTCGGGACTTTTTGAAGGCAACAATAGAGTTTCTATATTGTTCTGTTGAAATCATTCTTTCACCATTCCTGCGTTGTGAACTGGGCAGTTGTCTTGTTGAAGTATGAAATTATGAGTAGGAAAATGTTCTAAAACACTAGGCAGCATAACATTTTCCAAAATGTTTCTGTAACTGAGCGCTGTAAACCTTTCTTCAATTACCCAGCAAACTCCCAGACCTTGATAGCTGAGCCAAGCCCACACATTTACTGAAAATCTTCCAGATCTCTTCGAGTTATTGGTGTATTTTTCATCAAATCTAGTTCCGCGAGGTGTATATACTCTAATGTGGCCATTGAATGACGATTGGAAAACTTTCTCATCAGTAAAGATTCACTGTTCCAATCTTCTCGCAAGATATTATTAAGTGCGAAGATAATTCTAGCTTGTTTATGTTCTTGCCTTAAAATATTTTTTTTTACAGCAACATAATTTTTTAAGGGTAATTTCTTTATTCTTCGACATGCTGTGGATCTTGAGGCTGGAAAATCTGTTTCTGCCATAGCTTTTACCGCTACCGTAAATGGATTTTCTTCTAAAAAATGCACGAGAGCGTTATCTTCTTCTTGGGTCGTAGCCCTTGGCCTTCCCGTCGGCTTTTTATTATCTAATGTTCCATGTATCTCCCATCGATGTTTTATTTTCTGAACTGTGTTTTTATTTACATGCATTACTTGTGCGACGTCTCTCACAGGCATACCATCTTGCACATAGGCAATAACTTGTGCCTTTTGAACTGTGTTCAGCTGTGGCATTTTATTTGTCTCAAAATCACGTTAAATAAGTTGACACAAAATAACGGATGTCTCCCTGACACTGACTGCCAGTCATTGTCAGGGAGACATCTGATGACGATTTCGAAGACCAGTTTACATTATACTAAAACATGTGTATTATAGATTTATGAACACAACTGTACATTAAATACGTACAATTTGTATTGTACCTATTTCTGTTCCTGGCTTGTAGACGACGGTTGATACCCGTCGTACGAGTACCAAGAAAATGTGATTGTATTATAGGTGTGTAACCTTGTCTTTTCCTATAATTTTATCACGGTTTAGTAGTCCAACAATCAATAACTACTAACTCCAAATGTCATTTCTGACAGTTTAGGTAAAGCATTCGTGCTAAAGCTTGCTGTTTGCGACGGTGCATCATATGGAATAAAGGCGTAAGTAGGTATTACTTGCTGCTGTTATATCATGAATAAATTAATTAAAGTGTTAATCAACATCACATCCAAAACAGTTTTTTTTTTTAATTTAATAACTCTTTTCACAAGATACCTATGTTGCTTACTCTCATCACCTACCTAAAATTGACTGAATGCAAAAAGTGGAGAATAAAAACCATTTTGCTCCATATTTGGAAGCTGCCCAACCTGCAAACATTTGAGGAATTGGGTATCCCCAGAAAAATGCTGATAAAATTACATTTTTATCTTTCCATTCTGGATAAGTCTAAAAAATATATAAAATGTTTTTTACTATTTTTATAGATTTACTGAATTCAGTTACTACACTGAAAAAAGGTCAATGTATTAACAATAAACATTTATATGCACGAAAAATGTACTTAATCATTAAATTAAATGTAATTTAACATTTTAAATAATTTACTTAACTTACCGGAATATCAGGATTACTGGAAGTTTTTGGATCAGTCATTGCAACTATTCCAACTGAGAGACTAACTCGAAAAAAAAATGCAACAAAACCCAACAAAGACAACAAAAGCACTTGTAAATGCCGAATTCCAATTTTTTGGACTAAAAATAAATAAAAAATAGGCAATATAGAAAAGCTCTGTTTAATAATTCAAAAAATTATCATAACAAATATTAACTTGTGATATTTATCTTAAAACTGATCGTTTATTACACGCTTTAAAAAGTAAAATAGCCATAACATCTTTATACATGTTGGTAGAGTGCAGTAAACTCTAAATTAATAAGGAAAAATTTAAAAAGTGTCTTACCTGACATAACTTGCATTTTTTATTTATTGGAATGCCCTGTATATTTTAAAATAGTAATTTTATATTCAACCCAAAATTCTAAATATATTTCATGTCATGAAAATGTCAAAATGCATTATTTTTTTGGATATTTGACATATTGACATACGAGTTAAATTTTAAAAATATACAAATCTGCTTAAAATGTTTAAGTTAGACCTTCAAAATCGTGGAATTTCAAAATAATTTGATCGACGCGGATTATAACAAATTAAATTTCAAAATAACGTTTACTATGAGACATTATTAAAAGAAGCACTTTTCCAAAAGAAACCAGACACAGGAATATCAAGAATAAACTAAAAAAAATCAAACATTCATATTAAACTTAGACAAGTGTTAGTGGTCATCGACCCTTGACGTTATAATTAACAGGTCGACGGTCTAGCTTAACGTCTTTCATTTTAAATGTCGTGTTGTGTCTTGCTCTAAATCCTTTCACTTGCGCCCATTTAAGTTCTATGGGATTTAGTTTATAATGATATGGCGATGTGCGCAGCACAGTTACACTATGTTTTTCAGCTATATCTTCCACAGCATATTTATTAAAACGATGTTTGTGTAAATTTGTTCCTTCTTTATCAAATCATCTTTTTTTTTATTTGGTTAGTTATCTTCAATAATTTAATGCACAATATAAAAAGCATCAACTTAGGAATCACCCTGTATATACTAAAGCATCCCTTTTTTTATAAATCGGATCCGATCAAATTAAATCTATTTGTTATTACCAAATAAAAAAAACGTTTTTTGGGTTAATTTAGCATAATAACATGTAATCCCTTTAAAAGTCTTGATTCTAGTTATTACCAGTAAAACTGGTTATAAATTCACATGCAATACCTATAAATTTATTCCCTTATCAAAAATTAGATAACTGTGTGCATATGTGTATAATATATTATAGGATTTTTGTGTTTCAATTGAATAATTAGCAAAAAATTGGATAATTTTGATAAGATTTTTATTCAAACTGTGACGTGCTAAATGTTTTAAAATAGAACTACAAAAAGTCAACTTTATTTATAAGCGTGTGCATTCTTAAAGCTATACCCAGGCAGGGGCCTGTCGACATATTAAGCACCGGTTCCCGCAGATCACCGAAGTTAAGCTGTGTCGAGCGCGGTTAGTACTTGGGCGGGTGACCGCTTATGAACAAGGCGTGCTCTTGCCTCAGGGAAGAGTGTAAAATGAATCGACACCTAGCCATCCTATTCACGCCGGACAGGCCGGATGAGATAGGATATCTCGTAGGATGAAGGTGCCGTTTCACACTCCCCAGTCGGTAGATCACATTTGTGGTCGATGACCGGTTGGCCTACGTAGTCGGCGAACCGTAAAAAAAAAATAAATAAAGCTATACCGATAAGAAGAAAAATATTGACAAAAAAAACAATTAAATTTATATAAGCAAAGAAAAAATATGTCGGTATTTTTAAATAAAACCTAATGAACGAAGTGGAAAAAAACTAATTAGAAAGAAAAGCAAGTCATAAAATCTGGAACAATTAGTTTTAATTCCGTATTATTAAGCCATAATTAAAACACCAGTATTTCTAGCAATGACGTTTTAAATCAATATTTTATATTGTCAAAATAACATTAACGGGTATTGTTTACTAATGTAAAGTAGGTAATTTAGTGGCGATGTAATTTTATCAACATTCCTAATAAATTTTTAGAATAGTTTTTGGTCTGCAATGCCATACATAACATTTTGGATCCTCAGTTTCTTTTATGGTGCTGCATCAGACTACATTATTCATGGTTATGTAACACGAGGATGTGCAAGAAAAATATTTAATTTGATAGGTGAGCATAATGGAGTATTGAAAAATATACCCATGCCCTAAAGAGTCCACTTTTAGAACTTGACTCCTTCGGTCTCTTAATGGCACGGGTTGGAACATCAAATAGCATAAATATTAACAGATTACTTGTATTTTAGGTCTAATGATACCAACAGTCGCCCTAGTAACTTTGGGTTTTACAAATTCAGATCAAAGCACACAAGCGATTGTGCTTTTATTTATAACGGTTGGGTTTAACTCTGGATTTTTTCGCAATATAGTTAAATATTTTTTAAAATAATATGTAGGTACTTGCTGCACACATTAAAAAAAATGTACCTTTCTACAGTCTTTATATACTATGCAGCTCTAGAGTCGTAGACAGTTTTGATCATTTTTTGTAATTGGGTTTGAAAAATAAAATCCCTTTTTCTAAATATCTATTTATATTTATCACGCTTTTTCTTTTTTTTCTTTACTTTCGTTCCAGGGTTGGATGTTAGCAGTTCCAAATATTGCAAATACACTCGCCGTTACAATGTTTATCGTGGCAGTAACTAGGAATACCATTCTCCATTGTAACTGATTATTCTAAAATATTTAATAAATTTTAAATTTTTTTTGGAACATGTTTTAAATTTTTTACTGCCGTTTTAGAGACAGCCTTGAATTTTCAAATGAAGAGATAAAATAATATCGTTTTGGTCTACTAGCTTATCACTAGCAATAGATGCTGGACAATACTAATTTTCTATCGGTTTAAACACTCATATTAGTTACCTCTTCTGTCACCAAAAACTGTACCACCAAAGGCGCAATAATTCCTGTAACTTGTGAAAATCCATTGCAGAATCCCATTAAAGTTCCTGCATGATTTGGTGACAGATCCATATGATTTAAACCCCATCCTGAAAAAACTGCTGAATTTGTGCCGACGGCAATAATTAATAGAATTACTGCTTGTGTAGCTTGGTCGGAATTGGTGAATCCAAGAGTTATTAAAGCTATTGCAGGAACAACTAAACCTAGAAGCAAAAAGAAAACAGTTATAAGAATGTATTGCTCAGTTTAAACAGCTCATTTATTCTTTAATAATTATTTAGTTTTATTATTATTTTGGTAAAAAATAGAAATTAATTGTGTAAGTATTAATTCTCCTATTAAGACAATTTTTTCCTCTTCCTTTTATAACAAAAATATAGCATTGTTATTTGAAGCTATTTTTTTTAATACAACTTAACTATTACAATCTTTTCTTTTTTAGTTGAAATATGCAATGTCGAGAGTCTCTCTTCATGTAAAATATTATGTTGATTTCGCTGATGATGAAGGTTTATGCCTTCGAAACATGTTCGATATGACAATGAGGTTTTTCGGAATAGAAAACCTTCTAATAAACTAGTGGAGCAGACTGTGTGTAATTTTTTTTTCCCTCACTTATAATATTTTCTTATTAAAAATTTTCTTATAGAAATTAATAAATATCATTCTTAAAATCGTAGCGACGACAATGGCCTGTAATATACATATTAAGTAAATAGTAAAATAATAGGCTATATGAATTTTTGAGCGATCTAAAATACTATCCATTGGTTGAATTTTTTGTGACGATTAATTTCTAACTGATTAAGGCAATGGGGAGCGGAAAACGGGCTCTCAGGGCCAGTGCACGTTGACTCTTTAAATTCTT
This sequence comes from Polydrusus cervinus, assembly GCA_935413205.1. Lineage (NCBI taxonomy): Eukaryota > Metazoa > Arthropoda > Insecta > Coleoptera > Curculionidae > Polydrusus > Polydrusus cervinus. The sequence continues at coordinate 17,167,917 of OW284514.1, read as the reverse complement.
CGTATAGAAACATTGCTTGCTTTGTTATATTTCTTGCTGGTGTTTTTACAGAAGACGAAAATATAATCAAGAATGCTATTTTTGTGATGGCTACTCTACCATTAATTTTTTATAGCTCACCTATTGAGTTAAATAATTTTCTGGAAACTGTTCGACTTAAAATTCCATTGTTTACAATTGCATCAGATGAAAACCCAACCACAAAACTTAGGAGCCAAAGAGCCAAGTATGGTAAAGATGACAATAAACTATTCTAGAAAATAAAAGCCAATTTTGTTTGTGAATAAAACGTTCAAAAATTATATTTTTAAATTATTATATTTAAATCTAAACCATTTATCAAGAAGTAGTCCATACTTAAAGTGGAGTGGAAATTTAGAAGGAAAGAAATAAGAACACAAAGTCTTTAATATAAAAGTGGAGGAAGACTTTGTGTTCTTATTTCTTTCCTTCTAAACCATTTATTTTTAAAAAAATATCAGTTTTTCTAGTTTGTGAAGAAATTTTCAAATCACTTACCTCTTTTATATTAAAGTGCATTACGTAATTCATATATGATGGTATCTGCGTTAATAAAGTCCAAAAGCAATAATTGTTCCCAAATTGTGTAATAAATAATGCCCATAATGGCAGTGATGTAAATATTGCTTTCCATGGTGTTGAATGATGCTAATAAAAAATAATGTCAATAAAGATTCAAATAATATACTCAACAACTCAAAAATACTCCTTACGGTTGGTGTTACTACCACGTGTTTTAAAAAACAGTTATACGAAAGGGCATATCTATATATTATTTTAAAATACACAGAATATCCATATTATTCAATCTCAAATTCGGTATATAATTTTAAATTAAATAATCTGTATTTTATATAATTCCAGTTCCAAAAACCAAATCAAGTGAATTAATAAAAATTTCAGAAGTTAATATAGAGCAAATTGATATTTTACAACCAGGTAAACCTTTATAACTATTTCCGGTTCAAGTGGAAATGATATCAACATTTTTTAAAAGGAAATCAGTCATTTTTATTCGATGCTTAAATTCTATACTAAACTCTATTTTCAATCATTTGTTTTAAAAATAGACATCGAAAACAATGTTTCTTTATTCCTATTATTAAATAAGTGTCAGATTCTTAAATTGTGCACTTACTAACAGTCATGTGGGGTTGCACAAAGAATTTGAATAATAATCAACTATCCAGTAAATTTGACTGTGAAATACACGACATTAGCAGAAATAATTTTCTTACAACTATACAACTATACTGGCCCGGTTATTTTAATTTTATATTTAATAATCAGGCACCTTTGATTTTGAGTTTATAATGCCTGTTAATGTCAGTTATGTCACAGTCAAACTTGCTGGTTAGCTAATGCTGGTTAAAACTCTTTGTGCAACTCAACGTAAGAGTCATATTCTTCTTTAAATCGCATATTATGTTATAACAAAATTAACGTAATGCATTCCAAAGTGTCTGGGTACTATCAAAATAATTATCATTGTATTGGTAGTAACAAAATGATAGTCAGACCTTCTAAAATTGTGTGTATAAGCTTTTAAAAAGGCAATTAAAAAAACTAACCATTTCCGAAAAAACCGATTAGTCTAAGCCTCAAAATACATCGTTTCTAAAAATTTATCAATTTTGGCGTGCTCAGGGAGTGTTTAATAGATATTAACCAAAATTCCTTCTCTCATATATTCTAATTAGGTATATATAGGTACGTTATTCTCATCACTTACTTTTTTTTCATCTGTGTGTCCCAAACTTTCCTCAATATAAAACTTCTCAGCATCGCTAATTGTCGGATGCTCGGACGGGCTGTTATACCCAAATACGAACCACAAAATACACCATGCAACGCCTAAACCTCCATTAAGGTAGAAAACTATCGGCCACCCATACCAAGTTGCTGATATGAAACCAGTTACAAACATTCCCAGTATTGTACCACATGGTCCAGCTAAAATACCATTTAAAAAAAATAAATATGTACTTTGGCATTTGTCAAGCTCGTCAAGCACATCCTTAATAAGCCGATGGATTTTAATCATGACGAATAACAGAAAATATGCCATTGCTCCTATAGTCTTTATCTCTTGTCTACAATTTAACGTCAAAATCGAATGATTAACATTTACTGGTTGAGTTATGCGCTCTATTAAATTCAGTGAAACGATCAGGAAACGATACACACTTTTCAATTGGCATGAAACCAAGAGTTAATTATTTATTGTTATTGTTAATTGATTTGTACGTAGTAATGTTGAGAATCGTGGTTCAAAGTACACGTTGTGCTGTAAGTCTTGGCTCTGACGTCAACGAAGAGAAACATGGAAATTAAAAAAATTGATGATTTTAAAATTTAAAAAAATCATCTTACCGGCATATACAATTGTTCCCAACCTAGACCTTTCTTCCGTTGGAGCCCACTGGCTTAATAACTGGGCAAACGAGGGATATATAAAACCCTGGCAAAATCCCTGAAGGGCTCTGTTTATCATGACTCCTTTGGAGCCAAATTCTGCAGCGGTGTAAGGTATTAAAGTACCTAAAATAAAATGTATAGTTGATGGTATATAAAAATGTAAGCTAGCGAGGAAACATGAATGGATTACATCAAACTAACAACAAAAATAAGTACATTAAATACGTACAATTCGTACAGTGGTACCTATTTTTGTTCCTGGCTTTTAGACGACGAGTACCAAGAAAATGTGATTTTATTATAGGTGTGTAAACTTGTCTAATCAACATCACATCCGAAATAGTTTTTTATTTATTTAACAACTGTTTTCACAAGTTTCCTATGTTGCTTACTATCATCACCTACCTAAAATTGACTGAATGCAAAAAGTAGTGAATAAAAACCATTTTGCTCCATATCTGGAAGCTGCCCAACCTGCAAACATTTGAGGAATTATGTATCCCCAGAAAAATGCTGATAAAATTACATTTTTGTCTTTCCATTCTGGATAAGTCTAAAAAATATATAAAATGTGTTTCATTATTTTTATAGATTTACCAAATTTAGTTACTATACTGAAAAAAGGTCATTGTTTTTACAATAAACATTTACATACACAAAAAATGCTATTAGTTATTAAATTAAATGTAATTTTGATAATTCAACTTTCTACATAATTTACTTAACTTACCGGTATATCAGGATTATTGGAAGTTTTTGGATCAGTCATGGCAACTATTCCAACTGATAGTGTAACTCGAAAAAAGAATGCAACAAAAGCCAACAAAAAGTACAAAAGCACTTGTAAATGCCGGATTCCAATTTTTGGGACTAAAAGTAAATAATAAATGGGCAATATAAAAAAGCTCTGTTCAATAATTCGAAAAATTATCATAATAAATAGTAACTAGTGACATTTATCCTAAAACTTACGGTTTCTTATAGGCTTAAAAACGTAAAATAGCTATAACATCTCTATACATGTAGGTAGAGTGCAGTAATTTTTAAATAAGTAAAGAAAAATTTAAAAAATGTCTTACCTTATACGTTATATTTTAAAATAGTAATTTTATATTCAACCCAAAATTATAATTATATTTCATGTCACAAAAATGTCAAAATGCATTGTTTTTTTAGATATTGTACATATATTTGAAATATTGACATTCGAGTTAAATTTTAAAAATATACAAATCTGATTAAAATGTTTAAGTTTGACCTTCCAAATAGCAGAATACAATCCAACAATTTCGAAATAGTTGGATTGACAGCGGATTTTTTTCAAAAAAACGTTTACTATGAGACATTATTAAAAGAATCACTTTTAGGGATAATAATTCAATTTACGATATTAAAATGGAAGTTGGATAAATTAACTTTAAGTGCGGCTCCGAAATTTTTTCGCCTGCAGTGCTTTTTGACTGAAAAAAATATCGATCTAGAGTCTAGTTTCCAAACCGCCCTTAATCTCCAAATATGTAGTTTAAAAGCGCTCTCCATTAAATGAGATTATGACAAAAACTCTTCACTTATATTATTTAGATTTATCACAAAGAAATGTATAAATTGCCAGAAAAATCTTACATGAAGGAGTTTTTAAATGCAGAATGTTTTTATTGATAAAATTAATTTACCTGGATCTGTACATTTTTTGTCAAATTTATTTTCAATTTCAAATTTATGAATTAGTTCATTATTTACTGCAGAATATTCATATTGGCTTCTGGATCTATCATCTGACGCCGTCATTTTGTAACCGAAATATTGTTCTCACGACCAAAACTTTTCTTAACAAGATTACATTTTTAACTGAAATTTTCCAAACCCCAATTGTCTATAAAACTGTCTAAAAACTTATCAAGAGCAGGAGATTTTCATTTGTTTGGTTAAGATTTCTCTTAAACCCTTGTATTTACATAATTACAAAAATAGACGTCTTGAAGTATTTTAATGTCTGTCTTCCTAATATTATAATACCTACAATTTACACTATAATTACATTTTTTAATATAATATTTATTTAAATTTAAAAGCTTCACTCTGTACGGTACGTACGTACCGTGACCTTAAATACGCTAGGTTATGGTAATAAAAATAAGGTTGGGGATAATGAGTAGCATATAATGTAGCAACATATTTACAGAAGTAGAAATCCGATGGTGTTAAATCCGGAGATCTAGGTGGCAAAGCGATTGGACCATGCTTTATTATAATATGGGGGGGGGGGGGCTTACCGAGATCAGAAGTACTGAAGACTGTAGAGTATGTCTATATATCGAAGTAGGTTCAGTGGTTCATGTTGCAGAAAATTTAAATAAAATTGCATACTTATGGTCAAATATTTTATAAGGTAATAATTTATCCCGTCACATCGCTAAAGCCTCGGAAGTACTGAATTTATAACTTGCTTCTGTTTCTGCTTTAAACATAAAAAATCGGCAGATATTTTTTGAAAAGCATTTTCCTAGCTATGCAGGTTTGCACATTTATATTACAAGGTGATATACTGTATCTACTATTAAAGATAACAAAAAGAAGTTTTTATAAAAGTTATGAAGTATAAAAAAATATATGTTCTAAAATTATTTTTAAATCTATAATAATTAACGGATCGACGCGACGGTCCAATCAATCAGGTGGTCAAGATCCCACAATTTCTCCTCATCTTTAATGACATGATGGACTGCTTTTCGCCAGTTCGCTGGTGTTACTTCCTTTATGGCTCAGTCAAACAGTAGCTTAACGTCTTTTATTTTGAAGGTCGTGTTGTGTCTTGCTACAAATCCTTTCACTTGCGCCTATATAAGTTCAATAGGATTTAGTTCGCAATGATGATATGACGGTGTGCACAGCACAGTAACACTATGTTTTTCAGCTATATATTCCTCGGCATAATATTTTATTAAACGATGTTTGTGTTAATTTGCTATGATAAAAGTACCCTCTTTATCAAATTATTTTCTTTTTTTTTCTTTGATTAGTTATTATTAACAATAATTTAATGCACAAAATGTACCTGCGCCTATGGCCGACACCGAAATTGAGCCGAACTGGACGCAATTTCCCATTTTATTACTCTGAAATAGACTATAGTAAAAATTACCTAAAATGCTTATGCTCTTCCTTATTATATAATATCCTACCAGTGATATAAAGCTTTAATTTTTTATAAATCGGGTCCGATTAAATTGAATCCATTTGTTGCTACCAAATAAAAAAACACTGTTTTGGGTTAATTTATCATAACATGTAATCCCTTTAAATGTCATTATTCTAGTTATCACCAGTAAAACAGGCAAGGGCCTGTCGACATATTAAGCACCGGTTCCCGCAGATCACCGAAGTTAAGCTGTGTCGAGCGCGGTTAGTACTTGGGCGGGTGACCGCTTGGGAACACGGCGTGCTCTTGCCTCAGGGAAGAGTGTAAAATGAATCGACACCTAGCCATCCTATTCACGCCGGACAGGCCGGATGAGATCGGATATCTCGTAGGATGAAGGTACCTTTCACACTCCCCAGTCGGTAGACCACATTTGTGATCGATGACCGGTTCAAGATGGCCTCCGTAGTCGGCGAACCGTAAAAAAAAACACCAGTAAAACGGGTTATAAATTCACATACAAAATACTTTTATATTTTATACATTTATCAAAAACTAGATAACTCTGTGCATATATGTGTATAATATATTATGGGATTTTTGTATTTCAATTGAATAATTCGCAAAAAATTGGGTAGTTTTGATAAGATTGTAATTCAAACTGTGACGTACTAAATGTTTTAAAATAGAAATACAAAAGTCAACTTTATTTATAAGCGTGTGCATTCTTAAAGCTAAACCGATAAGAAGAAACATATTGACAAAAAAAAACAAAACGCAAACAATTAAATTTATATAAGCACATACATTGTGAACTGGTGGAATGTCAGTATTTTTTAAATATCTAACTAAAATATTTTATATTAGGTACCAAAAAGCCAATATAATATTTGTCATACCCGATCAGTGTAAATTCGACCAGTGGAATAACCTCAGCTCACGCTGTCGCAGAGTTATTATTTATCTGGGCCGTACGAACTCTACACCTTTCTGAAACAGACTATAGATTAATTTCCATACCCCTTCTCAAACAAACAATATCCCAAGCTCGTTCCACTTGAATTACCATACGAATACCCATGTGCCACCCTTATTGTGTAAACTCTCTAGACCGTGAACCTCTTCCAAATTTAAGTAACCCTTACGCAAAATGTGCCAATAATGGTACGGGTCAAAATGGGCCCTTTGAAATTCAATCCGATCTTCTATTTTTGTTGTATTATGTATGTTTGCAAAAGTTTTTGAATAAAATTAAAAATGCTTACGGTCAAGTAGGCTCTTTTTAAATAAAAATATACCTGCAAATTGCGTCAAAGGGTTCGAAGTTGTGAAGAAATCCGATTATTTTTACACGAGAGAGTACCGTAGATAAAGTCCTTTGGTTATGCAGTTGAACTAGGTCGTAATATAGTTGGTTATGGACTCTTATATTTCGCCATCAGTGGCGTTCTAAGATGACAGTCTACCAGTAGCTTGCATACAATATAGGCACAAAAGCATTGCCTACCCTAGGAACAACAAAACAAACAGAAACAATTTATTTTTTATTCGTGTAATCCCACTTTTGCAATTTATCTCTACATTAATATAATAATATAGGACCGAAAAATGAATCCTGTATCATTTCTACGAATGTATTATTTGCTTATTATATCGTAAACTATTGTATAAACATTCCGTAAAACAGTTCTTAAAGCAAAGATATCGCTGTACATTAGCGTCTTATGCAAAAGCAAAAGCACTGCTTTTGTACGAGTGGCAGAAAGCGAGAGAGCCGGTAGGCAGTAGGGTAGAAAGAGATGTAACAAATGAATCCGTCTCAACCTTCGACCGTCTTTCATGTATCAACCCGCGCCAAGAAAGCACGCGTTTGGTAAATGTATTGGTGCCAATCTTCAAGTTTTACCGTTGTTTGGAAAATACTTCGCTTTCTCAATTTAAAATAATATGAAACACGCCTCTATAAGTTTTATTATTAATTAGTTTAGTTAAGATATTTTTAATGGGATAACGGATAAGGTATCGTAAAATAAGAAGCACTTTTGTAACAATTCAAATAATTTTTGCTGATAGTAATAATATTGAATAATCAGGATGCTTATCATATTTCAGAAAATAATTGACTTCGTTTTTGATAACATTGTTTCAATCGGATGGATGAAAATTTTTTAATTATATTTGTGTTCGCGGCCTTTTGCTAGGCTTCACGCCGTCGGTTTTAAAAAAAAATATAGAGGCGTTAATTGTTACTATTCCGGCTGGCAGCACGTTTGCAGAACGATCCTTTTCTGGATTATAAATAATTCATACCTATTTACGAAACACACAGGGAGAGACACGCTTAAGTGAATTAACAATAATGTCTCAGGAGAGCGATCCTTTGCAGGGTTTAAAATGCAATACCAATTTTTTATGAAGATGTTTTAAAAGAATTTTTACTTAAAGACCTCCGGCGTCGTGTTGAACTAATTTAGAAATAATGTCGTTTTATTCTTCTTCTGCCACAGTGTTCATTCCTCAAACTCAAAAACAAGACATTTTGTGACAAAATTTGAAATTTAGAAGCTCGAATGCTACAGAAGGTATATTTTTGTCTTAAATGCAATTTTTGCCTACCCTGGTTAAAACAGCTTTGCACGCCACTGCAGTCTGCCCCCCTCAAGAGACACAGTAGGGTAGGGAACCCGTAAACTTGGCATTAGGTGCATTTAGAGTACAGGAGCTTTCATAGAAGGAAGTCAGTTTTTTCTACATATTTATTTTAGCCGGAAGTAAGAACATGCAAACATTACCTTTATTATCCCATGAGACATAGTTTTAATTACCCATCTACTTCAGTAGTTTACACATACAAATATTTGTCATTCAATTAAGGTCGGTCCATTTTAAAGTGTTCTAGTTTTAAAACCTAAGAAGATAAATAAACCCCAAGAGTATTTAAGTTAAATAGAAAACCCAGGCAAACCCAAACGGTACGTTTAGCTTTCAGCTATGAGAAGATATTTTATTAACAGAAAAATATTTTTTCCTACTCCTTACTAAGTAAGAGAGATAAGAACTCCTTACTGACACTGATTTGGCAGCGGTACTTAACTAAGTTACTTCCTTAGGGAGGTAAACATGTGCTAACCTCCCTAGGAAAGTAAGTAAATAGACTAACGTAGGTAGGTAAATAAAAAATACACATTTTATTTTAGACTTTGAATTTAAATATTTAAAGAACAACGGATCAGTGCAAACGTGTGGCAACCGTTTTTGGAGACGAACTAATGTTTGTCTCCGTTTTCGATCGATTTCAGACACAAGATATTGTATTATTTTATGCAATAAAAGACGGCGCGCCCGAAGTCGCGTCGGTTCTTACGTAGCGAATAAATTATAAGTGCGCCTATATATTTTGCTTTCTTTAAATTTTGAAATTCAAAGTTTCAGTTTAACATTTATAGTACAACTTGAAAAATTTGATGACACCTCTTCTAGCTGATTCGATATTTAATTTTTTGTATTACCATTAGGCTGTGAAAGGCAGTAGAGTTTTGGAGTTGCACTGTGACTGGAGATGCTTACCAGTTGAAACATAATGATTCAACACGAGTAAAGACAATAATGTAAGTCCAAAACTCTACTGCCGTTCAAGAAACGTCATTGTCTTCAACCATTAATTAGTCACCATTAAGCTTTGTTACAGAGTTTGTCGAAGTGCTAGGAAGAACAATGACAGAGGAATCGCTGTTATTCTGTAAATCATTTTGTTTGCCATCTTGTTTTTGTTGTAGCCTATCGGCAACATAGCCTTTAGTGACATAGCCTTTTGCAACCGTCTGCGACTTCCCACCCCCGTGTCTTTTTAGAACTAGAATAATACTGGTCCAGTATTAGCTAATGATGTTCCGAACATTCTTCTGACAAAGTGACCGGTGTAGGCTTATTTTTGTGGAAATAGCTGAAGTGTTCTTCCCACAGACAAATATTTGTAATGGTAAACTTTCTAGACATTTCATTTTTGGAATCAGATATTTTTACGTATGCCTAAATTTACCATTTCTGGACATTTTCCACACTCAGGTCACATAATTCTTGAGAACGACATATCCCAGGCCCCAACAATCCCGACTATTATTATCACCTTCATTAATTAAAAGACGTCCACGTTCGGCCTCTGTCAAAAATTTGTCTATTTATTTTCGCGTGCAAACACAGAACTTCTTTGGCTTATGGCAATAATTATCTCTTTTCAGAGAAACCTATCATAACATACAAAAATGTACATTTATTTTTTACTATGCAGGGTACTAAATTCCTGCTTCCACCCCTTTATTTTCAAGGGAAGTTGTTTAGCTTTACCCTATGGATGCCCTTGTCCTCCATGCTTTTAAACACCTTAAACGTTACGTGTATTTGTAACATCAACAACGACAAACGCAAATAAGGCTTAATTACTTTTTAGATTACAACATTTGATGCATTTCTCACGGTCAAATTTTCAATTTAATTTTTAAGGGTGTTTGTCAAAATTTCTCGCAACCCTTGCATCCTGCTTCATTAAGCTTATTTCAGGAATAATGTTCGTTTCCTTTTTACAATTTAAATAGTTTATCATATAATTTAATCAGAAAATTGTATGGGCAAAATGACGGGAAATAGTGCCTAAAAGGAACAGAAAAACGCAGTTGCAAAATATGCTAATTATTATTAGTGGTTTATAAATAAAAAAAAATGGACAAAAATGCAATTAATACTTTTCTAAAAATTTCTGTAAATTTTCTATAGTCTATTTTAGAAAGGTGTAGAGGAATAAAAGCTTATTACGTATGCAAAGGGACCACAGAGTGACCCAACAAATATTTAAGCCACTTTCATAATTTGGCATTGATTTCATTTTAAAATTCCTTACTTTCATCAAGTGCAGGTAGTACCACCCGAGTTTCGGTCAATTTATAGGTTATGCCTATTCTTATCCATTCAAAAACACTGAAAATGGTGTGAGAAAGGCGCGCATTATGTACATCGTATTATGTACACTATTTTTTTATTAAAGATTATAAAAAAAATACAAAATACTAAAAATACATTGCACAGAACTTAAATTATAAAAAATCATAATATTCGTCCTCATCTGAGGAACTATCATCTCTTGACGTTATAAATAACGGGTCGACGGTCCGATCGATCAGGTGGTCAAGATCCCACATTTTCTCCTCTTCTTTAATGACGGACTGCTTTTCGTCATAGTTCTCTGGGGTCACTTCCTTACTGGCTTGATCAAACAGTAGCTTAACGTCTTTCATTTTGAATATCGTGTTGTGTCCTGCTACAAATCCTTTCAATTGCGCCCATATAAGTTCTACAGGATTATAATTTTCACGGCATATTTCATAAAACGATGTTTGTGTAAATTTGCTATAGCTTATAGTTCCTTCTTTATTAAATTACCTTCTTTTTTTTTCTTTGGTTATAGTGTTATCATAAATAATATAATTCACAAAACTTACGTGCAGCTATGGTCGACACCCAAATTGAGCCGAACTGGACGGAATCTCCCATTTTATTACTCTATACCTTTCTGAAATAGACTATAGTTTGTAAATCATTCAAAAAAACAATTATTTATCATAATATTATTGAACAACGGAATTATTATTATTATTTAAGCCAATAAGTACAGTATGTAAATTTACTCCAAATCGATTTAAACCAGATTACCATTCATTATTTCTCCGGATATGCCCAGTCACACCCTGCGTAAAGATTAACCACAAACCTAAGTTTAATTTTTATAATTTATTAATCCAGATGAATCTATTAAGGGTTGCAAAAAGTCAGGTAAAAAATCATAATAAAAAAGGTTAGTGAGCAGGTCTAAAAGAGGACATTAAGAGCGTTTTCACACGGCACCATATATCGCGAGCGACAAATGGTCGCAATATTGCTTTTACACCAAATTATGTGTTTTCTAATGAGCCAGTTTTCACACACAAGCGATATTAGAGAACACATAATTTGGTGTAAAGCAATATTGCGACCATTTATCGCTCGCGATATATGGTGCCGTGTGAAAACGCTCTTACAATACAGAAAACCGGAACATCTATTTCCTAATTCTTTTATGCATTAAAACTATACAAAGTACTGAATGGCATAGAAATAAAGTTTTTAATATTATACAAAGTGTTGGAGATGATTTTTATATTAATGTTGCAGACTCTTAAACTTTATTACCTTAAAGGTATATTATTAAAGAGGTTTACGTTATATTTGTCTGAAAGATCTCAAGTTATCGGTTAATACCTAGTAAGAAATCAAATAATAATTAATTTGATTGTGGAGTACTTCGAGGTCCAGTTATCGGTCCATTACTATTTTTAATCTAAACTGCTGACCATTTGTTTTCGAGCAAGAAAAATTTCGCCTAACTTTAATAGTTAATATTTTCTGAACCAGATAGGATATCGACCTCCGGTATTTAATGGTTGATAGATTTATCCCTTAGGAAACAATAGCCAATGTTGGATGTTCTTAAACCGTCAGAAAATTTTATATACAGGGTGTTAAAAAATACGATGGTTTTTGCTCCAAGTTCAATGGCATGTAACTTTCACAATAATATTATTAAATTTTATTAGCGTAGGTCAATTGAATCACTGGTTCATAGCAAAGAAAGTGATCTGTCAAATTTTTGATATCTGCTATATTTTAGGAGATACCGATTTTTTTTGAAAAACTGCTTTTTTCAACTTTTTGGTAGCTATAAATCCCACTGTGCGTTGTATCGGGCCAACTTTGCAAGTAATTATTTTAACTTATTTAAAGCTTTTTTATAATCAGTAACAACAATTGTACCTAAATGTTGTGATGTGCAGTGGCGGACCTATAATCACTTATATGTCTATGGTTTATGAGTATCTCACAATTTCTCGTGATTGTTTTGTATTAGAAAGTACTCGCCCCTAGATTAGGCAATGGCACTACAGGTATACTATAAATGTGTCTACAAAATTTGAAAAAAGAAAATTTTTTAATGTAATTTTTGAAAAAATGTATTTATTAATTTCTTTTTAACACAACACTATTCCTAAAATTAAACTTACATTAAAAGGGAAGCTTTTTATAAGGTAAAATAATCACTTGCAAAGTTTGCACGATACAATGCACAGTAGGATCTATAGCTACTAAAATGTTTTAAAATGGCAAGGGTTTTCACAAAAATCGGTATCTCTTAAAATATATCAGATACCAAAAATTTGACAAATTGCTCTTTTTGCTATAAACCAGTGATTCAATTAACGTAGGTACAGTGATAAAATTTAAAAATATTATAATGAAAGTTACATGCTATAAAAGTTGGAGCAAAAATCATCGTATTTTTTAACACCCTGTATAAAAAATTTTCTGACAGTTTAAGAAAATCTAACATTGGCAATTGTTTTCTAAGGGATAAATCTATCAACCATTAAAAACTGGAAGCCGATATCATATCTGGTTCAGATAATATTAATATTTTTTTTGCTCGAAGGCAAATGACCAACAGTTATACAGGGTGTCCGGTAACTTATGGGCCGTAGAGTAACTGAAGATACTAGACATCAAACTAAGCCGATTATGTCATATAGGTTTTTTCGGATTGTTACTCGTTCTAGAGATACAGGGTGTTGAAAGTAAAAGTTTATTCTCGAAAATAAGCCATTATTTTAAAACGATCTAATGAATCGAATTGAAAGTTAGCAATATTATGTTTTTATGAGCAAGAAATAAGAATTTGTAGAAATTTTTAAGTTTGAAACTAGAGGGCGCTAGTTGCATACACTGGGCTTCATTAATCTATGATTTTTTTTCTTACCTGTGATATTAGGTGTTTTTCAATTGTAGTTTCTTAAAGAAGGGCATTTTCTGAGTCAAAAAGGTGTACTAGATTGATCTTAATATCTTTAACGGTTTTCGAGATATTTCCCTTTAAACATCTCAAAGCATAAAAAAACATAGTACCTACATAATTAAATTAATAATACATTAATTATATACACCCTGTATCTCTAGAATAAGTAACAATCGGAAAAAATTATATGACTTAATCGGCTTAGTTTGATGTCTAGTATCTAGTATAAGTTTTTTTTTGATAATTAAAATAATAATTTAATTATGTACTATGTTTCTTTATGCTTTGGGATGTTTAAAGGGAAATATCTCGAAAACCGTTAAATATATTAAGATCAATCAAGTACAACTTTTTGACTCAGAAAATGCCCTTTTTTAAGAAACTATAATTGAAAAACACCTAATATCACAGGTAAGAAATAAAATTCTAGATTTATGAAGCCCAGTGTATGCAACTAGCGCCCTCTAGTTTCAAACTTAAAAATTTCTACAAATTCTTATTTCTTGCTCACAAAAACATAACATTGCCAACTTTCAATTCGATTCATTAAACCGTTTTAAAATTATGGCTTAATTTCGACTTTCAACACCCTGTATCTCTAGAACGAGTAACAATCCGAAAAAACTTATATGGCTTAATCGGCTTAGTTTGATATCTAGTATCTCCAGTTACTCTACGGCCCATAAGTTACCGGACACCCTGTATAAATGAGCTAACGTCAGTTTTCTTAAATAGTAAATTTACTATATTAGCAGATAATACAACAATATTGTATTGAATTTATTAAAATATTTAATAAAAGATAGGTGTGACTACAACCTACTTTATTAATATATAGATTAATATAAAATCATTGAGTGATAGAACACTTGCATTGTCTTTATTTATTTTAAATCACGACGTTTCAACTTGTAATTATCTTCAGTCATCTTCAGGCGAATATTAAATAAGTACCGTAACTACAGCTCCAGGTGCTCCGAAGCATACTTGAGGCGGGTGCCATGCGCCAACACAAAAACATGGATTTATTAATATAAAGTAAATGTTGCTATGAAATAAAACCTTATTATTTCTGTTGCTGCCAACAAGTTTACACGAAAGAAACGGTTTTTCCTTGTACTTGCTCTTAAAATAAAGCCGTGCAAATTTACACCTTCACGAAAAGAAAGCCGAAACCAGTAATTATTTTTTTAATAGTTCTATGGTAATTTCTTAGCGGGTACACATCAATGTATAACGTACGACGTAACTAATAGCAGATAATGAATACATGTGTGCATTAATATTACGCCTAAGAGCACTGTTTTGAGCTCCTTAACATTTTTTAGGTATGTAGGAGGATTGGGACGTTCCAGTGGACCTCAAATAATCTTGAGAGATAAAAATATATTTATTATACAATGTGGTTGTAGAGGAGAAGTTTTACATAAGGCAAATTATTCAGATCTGAGAGATTAATATTTTTCAGTATTTACCTGAAGACGACTGGAGATACTTACCAGTTGAAACGTTGTGATGTAAAAACAAATAAAGACAATGCAAGTACAAAACTCTTCTACCATTCATTAATATTTTTGTTACAAATATAAATTCGGTGTTCATGGATAGCTAAAGGCTCATAACGTATTTTTCCGAAAATCGATAGGAAATATGGACATTTTTGATACTATTTTTTAAAGAAAGAGTCAATATTTCCTTACACTTAGTCGTTGCTAGGCAACGGAAAATAGCTCTTAGGAAATATTTATTATTGTACTGTAAGGAAATATTATTTCTGTACGGCTACTTGTAAACTAAAATGTGTTAAGCTTGACAACTCAATATTACTGTTTTTCCATAGTTACAACACAAATATTTAATGGCATCCTTTATTTGTGAACAAAGTTAATAATATTTATTTCAAAATTTTAACAAGTTGCTTGTATAAAGTTATGTTCTTTTAATAATTTTCGATTTACGGAAAAATAATAATAATAATAATAATAATAATAATAATAATAATAATAATAATAATAAACAATTTATTACTAACCAGAAGTGTACACTGTAAATGCAAATACTTCGTAACAAGAAATATGGTTAATAAAAGGCCTTTATTTGCAGACATCTGGTATTATAAAATAATACCAGATACTGGTTAAGCCTTAACTTAAATATCACCTAATATAACTTAAATACTTTAAATTAAAATATTAGATTCATAGCAATTTAAATAATACATAACATATATACAATTAATATAATGAAAAATTGGCAAAATAACAAAATATTAGTTAATTAAAGAAAAACCCCTTCAGTGCAAAATCTTACTGACTCAATAGCAAACGGTTCTTATATTTATTTTTAAATACATTAGCCGAACTGTCAACATCACTGGCATCCAAAGAATTGACGCAAGAAGCAAAATTATACACAAAGGATCTCTTAAACGCCTCCTTTCTGTGCCGAGGAATAATAACGATATTATTCCTTCGTAGATTTAAATTGTGAATATCATTTCTAAAAATAATCTTGCGGAATAGATACGAAGGAGATTTAGTTTTCAATATTTTGAGGCAAAAAGAAGCAAAGTGTAGCCTTCGTATGTGTACCTCGCAGAAAAAGCCATATTCCCGGGCTGCGTATTGTCGGCTTGCGCCTCGACATACAATCTTTACGGTCGTCCAGGAATTTTCAACTTTTCCTACTAGGTACACAATATACTATTAATAGATTATTTCTACTCCCACATGGATATTTACACTTAAGTGACGAGGAAAGTAAGCTATTCCAGTTAGGTAACTTAAGCGCAAATTTTTATATGCTTACTGTTCAGTGCTGTATAGTGTTGCGACCTTTAAAAATTACATTTCCCAATTTAAAAAAAAATTCCAATACTGAAAAAGTATTTTTTTTGTTGATCACAACCACAAAAGTGATCCTAAAGAATTTCTTACGACTATAACACTGTGCGTAAAAATTTCTCTTTCCCTTTTAGAGACAGTGTCGACCTATCAGTACTTCATTCCCAAGAATCCGGAAATTTCCCAATAGTTGACAACATTGTTATAAAAATTTGATTTCTCTATAGTGTTTTTAAAAGTACTGGTCAATTACAGTTTCTTGTATTTACTGAGGCTCCGCCTTCGTTTTCAAGACAGTAAATCATATAATTTATAAGTATATGAAAGAATATGTTATTATTTTGTTCAATATAACAAAACATATACACATCTATGATAATCGTTTTATCAATAATGCAACCTGCTGAATGTTCATAGAAAATTAATTTAATGTAGCATTATTATTGAGTTAGTTTTATCCTAATTTCTAATATGAGAATCTGGCGAAGCGACATAACATCTAACTTTGGATCCAATGGTCGTGAGTTCAAGCCCGACAGCCTGCAAATTTTTTAAAATTTTATAGCATTAGGTTCGTAAGTTTGGTAGTAGAAAAAATATACTGTTCGACTCGAGTGGATTGTTGTGAGTTTACTTCCTCGTGAGATATAGACATCATATCTACTCTATATAAAGTATAAACTAGTATCATCTACGACTCATAGGATAAGAGCGTGTTGCGTCATTCATTTTACCTTATTTGAGTTAGATTATAGGAGCTATTGCAGCACTAGTTATGAAATGAGCTCATATTTTAATAAAAGCGGGGGAACTTAAAAACACCTAAATCCTATATATACCTTGTTAGCTGTGTATAGAAGCCATTAAAATAAACTACATTTTCAAATACCATTTTTCAAAAAACTCAATAATAAAATACTTTCATTCATTTATTACCCTATGGATCAAATACGGTCCTGCCTAACTTGCCCGTTGAATAACATTAAGAAAACTTCTGGATGTAGGATGAGCCCGCAAGGGAAAGCGTTCTGAGTATAATCTCGAAGCAGCAGCCGCACTTTGACGACACTCACCGTAAATTAGAATCATATCTACTAGTTAACTAATTTATTGTTTTCAAATTTTACCATTTTTACGTGTCATCAATTGAAAATTAACTTGCCTCAGAGAAACACTCCCCAGCAGATTGCCAAATAAATAACTGACCACCGACTCGTAAGTTGCATGACTAATAAGCTATAAGACAAACAACATAAAGTATAGCAGGCTACGTTTTGATGATCAGGCCCGCACTTAGATTTTTACTTCTGTATCTCGCCTATTTTTAAGTTTTTTGAAAAAAGGTATTTGAAAATGTTGTTTATTTGAATGCCTTCTATACATACCTAAAAAAGAAGTATCAACTTAGGAATCACCCTGTATATGTTCCAGTGTATATTAAGATATTAAATTTTAAAATGTTTTAAAATATAATCAATATCATGTATTTTTGAAAACGGTTGCCGTTCTGCCCTTCTTTCGAATTAGGCTTTTTTCCTCTTCGTTCGCTGCCAGGGCCATTCCCGAGCGGACCTACAGTTTAACGTGGGTTCCGAACCACGATCCTCAGTCATGCGACACCCCCAAGGGCTATTAACCCTTGGTTTATTGCCATTGTATGACCTACCAATTGGGGAGTGTGTACCTTCTTCCGCACCCCACGAGATGTCCGATCTCATCCGGCCTGGTTACAGGCGTGAATGGGGTGGGTTGGGAGATGATACCTTTTACACTCTTCCCTGCATTCTTAAATCCACTAAATTTCGGACATACTTTTTTTAATATACGTATGCCCACTCCGGGAATCGAACCCGGGTCGCCGCGGTCGAATGCCAGTAGCTCTACCTCTGAGCCACAGCCGCGGTTTGTAAACGGTTATTACAGTGTATAAGAAAATTTCGATGATAATTATCTCAGTAGTATTATTCTTTTTTTTATTCTAATATTTAATATATTACATATTAAATCTTATTGTAAGTTACAATTTCTAAAGACTTTTTTCGATAACGTTTTTTTCCTGAATTTAAAGCTTATTTTGCTTTTGATTTTTGGGCAAAGATTTGTTTGGTACCGCTGACCACGTTGACTTCTCATTGATTTACAACTGGCCGCTTATTATGTGGTAAAGCACAGCTTAAAATTTAACTGCTGCGAGAGGCGTGTTATTAAATACTGTACGATATTTTAATATTTTATCCTGCAGGGCAGATGGATACCTCAAACCAAAGTGTGTCAGGAGGTGTTGATGTGTGATCTTCACTCTGTTATTAGAAATACTTTTTTGTTTCTGTTTGTGTCTTGTTATAAAAGCGAAATTTTAAGTATCTTTCCTACTAAATGGGTATATTGCGGTCACTTCATTGTTTTTATTTTTTTCTCTTGATCTCGTTTCTCACCTACCCACACTTTTCATGAGATATTTAATGAGAGTTATTAGAGTCTATTTCAGAAAGGTGTACAGTAATAAAATGAGAAATTTCGTCCAGTTCGGCTCAATTTCGGTGTCGGCCATAGGCGCAGGTAAATTTTGTGCATTAAATTATTTATGATAACTAACCAAAGAAAAAAAAGAATTTAATTTGATAAAGAAGGAACTATTAGCTATAGCAAATTTACACAAACATCGTTTTATGAAATATGCCTTGGAAGATATAGCTGAAATACATTGTGTAACTGTGCTGTGCACACCGCCATATTATTGCGAACTAAATTCTATAGAACTTATATGGGCGCAAGTGAAAGGATTTTGTAGCAAGACACAACACGACATTCAAAATGAAAGGCGTTAAGCTACTGTTTGATCCAGCCATTATGGAAGTGACACCAGAGAAGTGGCGAGCAGCAGTCCATCATGTCATTAAAGAAGAGGAGAAAATGTAGGATCTATCTGATCGATCGGACCGTCGACCCGTTAATTATAACGTCAAGAGGAGATGACAGTTCCTCAGATGACGAAGAATATTATGATTTTTTATAATTTAATTTCTGTATAATGATTTTTTGTATTTATTTTTATATTGTTTAATAAAAAATAAGTGTACCTAATACTATGTACATAATGCACGCCTTTGTCACACCATTTTCAGTGTTTGTGAATGAATAACAGTAGGCATAACCCATAAATTGACCCAAACCCGGATGGTACTATCTGTACTTGATGAAAATAAAGAATTCTGCAATGAAAACAATACTAAATTATAAAAGTGGCTTAAATATCTGTTGGGTCACTCTGTAGTCCCTTTGCATACCTAATGAGCTTTTATTACTCTACACCTTTCTGAAATAGACTGTATTAAATAAATCTTGCTATTTAAAATTTAAATGCTGAGGCTGATAGGGGTAGGATGATAAAATTGGAAAGATGAGAAATAAATTAAGAATTGTCTCCAGAATGCAAAGAGC
This sequence comes from Polydrusus cervinus, assembly GCA_935413205.1. Classification (NCBI taxonomy): domain Eukaryota; kingdom Metazoa; phylum Arthropoda; class Insecta; order Coleoptera; family Curculionidae; genus Polydrusus; species Polydrusus cervinus. Next base: position 17,148,182 of record OW284514.1, on the reverse strand, counting down.
AAAATATTGAATTTTACTCCTCAAATCTTTTATTGTTGAGATTAATGGCCAGCGGGCTAAATACCAGTAGTACCCTGTATATATTTTAAAAATATCAGTAAAATCTAAAGATCTGTTGCATGAAACAAAGTTTAAGGCTAGGTCTTTCTTTATTTTTAAACTGAGATATCTAGTACTTTTAAATTTGGGGAACTTTAATGACAGCATAGGGCCAAAAATATGTTTTTCTACTCCCACATGGAAATTTGCTGTTTCCTTAACACTTAAGTAGCGAGTAAAGTAGGCTTTTCGAGTTAACTGTGCGGCAAAATTTCATATCCATCCTAGTTAGGTTATGAAACTGACCACATCACAGTAGTCAATTACAGAGAAGCCAAATTTACATGTTGTAAATTCGTTTTCTGACAGTTAAGAGACGTGAGGTTAAAAATATGCTTCAAAAATATGCAAATCTGGCAGATAAAATTTGATCTTTTTGAATTTAAATCAAAACATTTATCCCAGAGTCTATGTGTATAAACAATATTTTCCTAAAGAGTACACGAAATGGTGCAAAAATAGAAAGTATAATAACAAAATTAATAACAAAATATATTTCTACCAAATTATTGTTATTTTCTGCCGAACTAAAGACTTGCACAAAGACGCACTTTCTTATTTCAAAAATATCTTTATTTCCACTCATTTCTAGACAATTACTACAAGCTTTACATAAAATGTACTATATACCTACCAAATGAACGTTTTCTTACTAACCTTGGTAATTTTTTTTCACATAAATAATATCTATTATTATAAATATTTGTGCACGGGGATATTTTCCGGTATATTTTGAACGGGGATCGAACCCCAATTGATCTTAAAACTTTTATTATATACAACAAACATAGAAAATTAACTGGTAATTCTTCCTTAAATAGTGGAACATAAAGATAACCCGATAAAACAGACGAAATTATAAGATTTCTAGAAAAAAAAAACATTTTTTACTAACATTTTTAAGGTTATGTTATTTCTACTTACACTATTGCCACTTCTCGTCTTCTCTTTCTACGTTAACAGTGTTGCTAGTTTGTAAATTGGCGATTATTTTGAAAAATTTGACCATAGCGAACGTTAAAAATTCATATTAATGCACAAAATCCATTTGAAACGAATTCTACAGCTATTTTGAGTTATAATTCTTTACACAAGCAGAAATAAACCCGAAAACCCTATTTTTCTTCTGTGCATTTCAGTAAAACAATTATTGATCAAATTACCTGGTTGACAAAATAAATTGTTCGTTTTTATTAATACATATCGCCTTTTGTCTGTTAATCTGCAAAAAGTTGAATGTGAGAAAGATTGATATATTCAAAAGTGAGTTTGTGTAAATATACCTAAGAACTTACTAAAATCGATAAATTAGTTACAGTGTAATTTGGTCCATGGGTTTGCCATCAAAATGAATATTTGTTCAATTGTTTCTTATTACCGTTCTCACAAGTTCATGGCCAACTTAAAAGACAAGTTATAATGCCTAATTTAAATAATTTTTTAAAATTCTTAGCATAAAGTTCGGAAGTTAAGTCGAAGAAAAAATATACTATACAACTCGAGTGGATTGTCCATATTGCGCTCGGAAGTTTGAGCACTCCGCCTACGGCGTCGTGATCAATTTACTTCCTCGTGCGATATGGACATCATATCCACTCTTGTTGTACAAACTGCTATTCTTTTTCATCGGGCAATACATTCTTAAATAATAATACTAGTATCCATTAAAGGTTAATAATTTAAAATTAAACCTATTATCTTCCAATACGAAGACACCAATATATGAATACCAGTCGTCAATTCCTTAATTATGACAAATGCATTTCTAAAATTACAGATTAAAAATTAACACGGCTTATCTTCCATTTTTCGGATTATTATTTAACTCGTTCACAAGAGAACAGAAATTGTAGCTCATCACTCTCGCGCAGTAAAACCAGTAGGGATGCAAGCCACCCATTGACTACCTTTCATAGTTTTTTTAGAACCTTCTGTTTTTTGATCTGATATGAACAATGGCATTGTATACTTAGCGGTGTGGTTTTTAATGGAAAGTATTAGACTTTTGGTCATTTTATACTGTCAGGGGGTCCCGAGTTGAACAACTTCATTACGAAAATGATTTAGATTGTAATTGACATTGTTATAACTCAATTATAATTTGATTTGTGCTGTGATTTTGAAAGGTAGAATTTTAAATTAGGTTCATTATAAAAAAATTAAAGGGAAAAAAATGTTGATTTAATTGTATAATAATACTTGTTTACATGGTTTAGATTCTTTTAGAAATAAGGGTGCTAAATACTGAAAATATTTTTATCTACTTTCATTTAGTAATATGAATTTTACAGTTCTGTAAGTCGTTTTGTAAGGGCATCTATTACAGCACTAGTGCTGTAATGAAAAAAAAACGGTTTTATTAAAATATTGCTGTTAAAAAAAAACACACTTTTTAGAAGAATGATTTATTATTAACAATTATAAAATTAATTACCAATTATTAATTAAAATATAACACTTATGCCGGGTTGCACAAAGAATTTTGATAATAATCATTTAACCGGAAAGTTTGACTGTGACATAAATGACTTTGACAGGCATTATATACTCACATTCAATGGTGCGTGATTAATAAATTAAAAATTAAGGTAACCGGGCCAGTATGATTGTGAGAAAATTATTTCTGTCAATGTTACGTCTGTCACAGTCAAACTTGCCGGTTAAATAATTATTATTAAAATTCTTTGTGCAACCCGACATTAGGGTTTATTATAAACAATAATACACTTTTTACAGTTAGAAATTTATATACCAGAAGTGGATGTGATGGAGCCCTTTACGTTCGAATTTCCAATCATTAAATTCATGTCTGACCCCATGATCTTCTTTGCTATTTGTTTCTTATTTTCTAAAGAGTTCTCAACGTAGCCTTCTGCCGTAGAAGAGGATTTCCAGCCCCCATGACGCTTTAACATCTGCATATCTGCACCACCATCAACTAGAATGGTGGCTGAGGACCTCCTAAAACATTGTCCACTGTATCATTCGGAATTATTCAATCCAAGTTTTGTTGCAATCTTTTTTGGTATACTTCCAAAACTATTAATTCCGACAGGCTGGGAGGTGCATTTTCCTTTTCCGTAGAATACAAAAAACCGCCTGTGAGTTGCATTAAGAGGACGAAGTTTAGCATACTTTCGAAAAATACTTAAACAGTTGACACCTGTCACATTTCATTTTGTTATAACAAATTCTCGCATAATTTTGGTTTTGGAGAATGGAATCACAATTTTTATATACAAATCATTGTATTCAATATGATCCAACGTTAACTAGTTCTTCGCGCCGACAAGCCCCAAAAATGCCGATTATCATAACAACCTTCATAAGTAAATATGTTTCATCATTTGCAGTACTAAGAAACTTACATACGTCTTCCTTTGTGAAAACTTTGGACTTTGTAACCCTCTGAACTTCTTTTCAAAAATGCGATTTTGAGAAAATCTGCTTATATCTTGATTTTTCTTGACTGAAATCATAGTTCTTATCATTGAGAAGTGAGTCCATAGTGTAGATGGTTTCTGGGAGCGTTGCTTTACGGAAAAATAACCCAAAAGGATTTTCTCAGACACCTCCTTTATTTTGTTAGCTTTGCACCAATCTTCAAACTTCTGATACTCCAACTCATACCGCGCCTTGGATTTTGTCGGAACTAAACTTGAGATCGCTTCGTTTGCCGCTGCTTCTATATCAGAGGGTAAACTTCCATCAGAATCGCTCATTTTGAAAAACGCTTTTTATATTTTTGAATTTGTTTGACAAAGTTTCGACAGTAACCATGCGAAACAGTAACTATGCGAAAGGTAACATAAAAAACTTGATAAGTAAACTTAATAGCAGGTACATTTTTATTTTTTAAAATGTCTTTTGCCAAATATTTGTATTCATAGATGAAAGTAGATAAAATCTTGTACAATATTCTTGTTGTAAATTCATATTACTACACTCGATGTTTTATTAAACTCGGCTGACGCATAGTTTGACAACTTTAACATCTCGTGTTGTAATATGAATCTTTACAACACTTATAACGTAAATAACTATTAAAAATCAATCACGTCATATTATCAAAGGATTTGCTAAATTAATTTTTTTTTAAATGGCCCAACCAAAAAATAAAAATGGCAATACTCTATCTCAGAGTTAGATAATTGTAAGTTTCTATCTTAAAAGATCATTTACTTATTTTTATTAATTAAATGACACGTTCTCTTCTTCAATATATCAGAATCGACATATATGTCGACATCGTTCTCAATATCTTAACTACTTGACATATCCGGACAAAGAGGATGATGATTGTGATAGAGTTTCTGAATGTGGAATTGATTTTGTAACAGATGGAACGTTAGCATAAACTATTTGTATGTTTATTTTTAAAATTAAAGCTTGCAGTCTGTGGCACAGGAAAGTAACAGCCGTTTTCGTGGTTTGATGGCCATAGTACTGCCCGTCCAAATTACTGATATATATGATTTTTGACACAATACTTTTTATTACCATTTTACCTGCGGTAGTAAAGGGTAGCTGGTTGCCAGACTCTATTACGGTTTTATGCTATTCCTTATTAAAGTGATATACAGATAAGAGCAAACCGATGCCGTATCAGCGCGTCGACTTCAAGCGATCGAAAATACTGTCCATTGATTAAATTTTGCATGATGGTTAATTGGTAACTGATTAAACCAATAAGGAGCGGAAAATGGGCTCTAGGGGTCAATAAAATGTTCATTATAGTGGGCTTTCTTATCAACTCTTTAAATTCTTCGTACGGAAAAATCGCTTCCTTTGTTATATTTTGTCCTGGTGTTTTTTACCAAAGCCGGAAATATAAACAAGAATGGTATATTTGTGGAGGTTACTTTAACTCGATTTGAAAAGTATGTTAACTTCTGCGAAAGCTGTTTCTTACTCTGGCTGATTTGAAGGCACAAAATGAAGAAGCTTTACCAGTAATATATTTACATTATTACTACCTCATATACGTAAACAAAAGGAGAAGCATTAGGTCTTTTACAAAAGTTTTTTTAGTGGAGATTAGTTTTTATAATTAATTATTATTCTGTATAATATAAGTATTTTTTATTTTTCTGATCGTTACAAACAATTAGCTAAGGTTTGTTTTTTTCTACATTTGGTAGTATCATATCAATTTTTAAAAAATGTATAATTATTGCTTCCATTTAAAAACGGCACGCTTTACCCAAATCGACTACCTTTTTACTTCTTTTGTGTAAAATGCAAACTCCACACACCCCTTTTAACAAACATTCCTTTCACCACTTTTGTTGACCCAAAAACCTACCGAAAAGGTACCCGGCGGCGCCATAAGACTAGGCGGGGTGTCCCGAAAAACGATCCTTGCTCCAAAAATTATATCAAAACAGAGTTTTTAAGCCATTTGTTACAAAGGACTCAAACTGTGATTTCTAAATAATTTGGATTAGTTTCGGTAATACTTAATATGTTTAATCAGTGCTGTTGATGGGTTTAATTATTTTTTAAATTTCGTGTTTATATTGTCAGCGGCAGAGCGGTTCATAAAATTATCTCCCTACGGTGATCCATATGAATTTTTTTTTATGTCATAAAATAGAAATCGTAAATTATGTTAAAGAATTTGTTGACGATATTCGAAGAATACGGTGAAAAATTGTTGGTAAATTTATATTATTGACGAAATACCTATATAATCACAATAAAGCCAGCCACAGACAACGCGCATTTGTCAACGTTTCTCAATACAAAAATGTACTTGTGTGTCAACGTGTCTATGTCATTAAACCTAGCAACTCAAACAAATAAAGAAATATTATCTAAGTTCTTTTAAAGCACTTTTTTTCGAGAACTCGTCCTTGTGCCGGATGCACTTAGGTCAGGTTTGGTGGCCCATTATGCTCACCCTATTTGGTTGTTACACCCACTAAGTGATCCTAGTTCCTTGCACGAGTTTGTGTAAGTTAATTGGAGAGAGGGTAAGGATGTCCTCTAGTTTCAGTTTTGGTTGCCCGAGTATTTGTTACCTCTTTCGATCTAGTGACTCGGAATAGAAAACTATGGGCTGTCCAGTTTCTCTGGTTTGTCCGCATAATCTGCAGTTAAGGTATTCATTGTACAGTTGCATTCTGTGAAGATGGCAGCCATATGTCCTATTCTGTAATGATTCTCAACTGATTCCTGTTTATTTGAGGCAGCTGTTTCGTAAGTCTTGTGTCTAGATCCTTAATGAAGTTTTTGCTGTGGTGTTATCCCTGTCTGTTGCTCTAGTGGTTTTTGTGTTCACTCCTGATCCCTCGGTTTGTGGCATTTCGTACTATGCACCTTGGTACTCAGAGTGGCGGTTCTGGACCACTGAATGTATTTTCTGAGCCTTTCTTTGCAAGTTCAACGACATTACCATTTCCTGTAATACCTTTTTTTCCTGGTACCTACCCACTGCAATATTACTTTGTTTACTTTTGCCAGGGCGTCCAGTTTCGCTTGACATTCCCATACCAGTCTTGAGGTTACCTTGTTGCATATTAACGATCTAAAGGCTGCTTGACTGTCAACATATGGATACGTTTATTGAGGCAAGCCCTCCTATTTGTTTTTATACGCATACTGTAATATGACATAGATTTCTGCTTGGAACACTGTCGGATAAAACGCATTTTTACTCCATGTATCCCCACTCCGGTACCCTCTTTGATTTGTAGCTGGTCTGTGTACCAGATTATTGCCTCAGAAGTAGTTTTTGGTAATTTGTTTTTCCATACGTTTCGTTCATCAATGACCAACTCATATAGTATTTTCTAAATCACTTGCTTTTGCAGTAAATGGCAAAACCAGGCAAAAAATGGTGTTAAGAACCTTCCATACCAGCGTGAAACGCGACATCATTACCTGGCTTATTTAGTAGAAAATGTAATACAAGAATGTTACTAAGGGGTCCACGAGAACTTCTAGTTTGGCGGATGATATATTTTCAAAAAAAAAATTGAAAATGTATTCATATCAATTTCTTAGTTTCCATTAAAATTACAAAGATATGATCTTAAAAATCTCCACTGACGCCGCGGTACTTAATTCTCGTAAAATTCGTGTTTATAAAATTTTGTATAAAAACAAAGAAATGTTATTGCCATCGCCAGACGCAGGTAAAATATACGCGATGTGAAGAAAATGCACAATTTGTTCTTGATGACTCATTGACTACTGTTCCATCAAATGATGTATTTTATCCGGAATTTCTTTTCTACTTATTTAAAATACGTGTCTATAAAGTCTTGATAGAAAAAAAAATGTTTTCGCCAATAAAGGTTAAAATAAAACCAGAGACCCTGTACATATGCAAGGTGTCATTGAAGCGACGAAGGTATCAGAATTTCGCATATAAATAACACGAAAAAGTAAATTGGGCAGATGTTTTTCGCACTACACATTGCCACCACGGCCGCTGTAGAAAGTAGTACTTTTGGTACACACATTTTTAACGTCTTAGGATTTTTTATCCTCGTGTTATTTTAATGATTAATTGTGGGTATGTTAATTTGTTTTCGGAAATATTGGGGACAGAAATGTTGGATAAAAATCACACTGTAATTTTGGTATTTTAATATCAAAAGTGCATTATCGTTTAAGTAGTTAACACTGCCCCAATTTCGAATAAAAATCCTTTTTTCGAAAATTCCTGAGTATTCTGATACAAGTTAAAATTAGATATACCGGGTTAGTGAAAAGTACCGGAACGCTTAAATATCTTCAAAATCCTCAAAGCTACGCTTGAAAAATTCGGCATTTACTACTACTACAAGTTAAAATAGTTTTTAAGCCATGAAGAATACTGCCCCAGAACTAGTTTACTTTGCTTCGCTTGGCACCGGCGTCCACCAAATGTCGCGTCTTAAAATGACAGGCGACTGGGTTGTGTAGCTTAGATGGTTTTGATTTATGTTTTAATTACTTTATAAATAATTATTTATTATTTGTGCCCTTATCGCTATCGAATCACTGAAATACTAAGGATTTTTTAAGACATTTATTTAATGAATAGTAAAGACATAATCATAATGTGAATAAAATGCAATGTTACGTAATAAGATTATAAATTGGTAAATTTAGATAGTTATTTAATAAGAAGAGAAACTGTCTCTTTTTGACTTACTTTAGAAAGGTGTTATTTTTTTTTAGTTTAAAGAAACAATTTGTTCTTAATAGACAACTTTGACCAAAATAAGAAGAATACAATTTAACAATTAAATGTAAGGAACACTTACGCAATCGAAGCAAAGTAAACTGGTTCTGGGGCAGTATTCTTCATGGCTTGAAAACTATTTTAACTTTAAGTAGTTATTTGGGCAGAGGTTACCCTTACACTTGAATACTTTTTACAACTCTCCGAGTAAGTGTTCCTTCGAGCTTTTTATTAGTTTTGCAACCCTTACCAGCCGGAAGAAGGGGTTCTTTTTTGCTATGTCAGCAATTTATTAAAGAGGGGATTTTCCCCTGGATGGACTATTCAAAATGGAACCCTTTATCCCAACCAATACAAACAATTATGTTTATCAAATTTCCTCTAAAAACTCCTCCTACAAAACTAGGAATGTCCATGTTTTTGTTCTACACACTATTTTTCCACTACACCTATTCTTATCAGCAGACTTAACACCTATTAAGTGTCTTAGCACCACAGCGAAGTATGAACTGATTTATTCATCCTTAAGGGTGCCAATCCACATCCGACATTATCAATGCTCCTTATATTTTTACTGCAATACATTGGGCGTCTCAAACTTAGCAAGTTCCAAATTTTCCAAATTTCATCTCTAGTAGTTACTGAGATATAACATAGCATTTTCAAAAAAAAAATTAAATTACTTTATTATTTTAGAATAAACATTGAGCTTGTCGGAAACGCCCAAAAATATGTATACCTTATGAACAGGCGCTGCTTCATATTTTCGGGGTGTCCGATAAGTTTAATGCTCAATCTAAAATAATAAAATAATATAATTAATTTTTTTTTAAGTGCTTTATTGTCATATCTCAGCAACTAGTAGAGATTAAAATTTAAAAATTTTGGAACTTACTAAGCTTGAGATGCCCAATTCATTGCAATAAAAATGTAAGGGACATTCCGGTTAAGATAACAAAACGAAGTGTAACTCAAAACGGGAAATCTGGCAACAGTGCCGATATAATTGTTCAATTCCGCATGCCCAAAAATCAAAAAATGCTAAATTTTGTAATCACCGCTTTAGGGATTTTGAAGATTTCGGGTAGTTTCTACTAACCCGGTATACCCACGGTTCAATAGATTTCACCGATTTAATTAATTTATCAAATAATCATCATAACGAGTCGTATAAAAATAATCATCAATTATTGTGGAGTAAACTTTGAGTTTGTTTTCGAGAAGGTTTTAGATTTATAAAGACTCCAGAAAATTACTACATTAGTAATACTTTCTTGTATGTCATATAAAGGGTTACCCTTTACACACCAAACATCTGCTCAAGGTGTGAGTTGTAGGAGTCGAAAAACATTTGCCACTTCTCGAAAATTTTGGCACATGTTGCAAGGGTCACGTTTCTTCATGTGTAAATAAAGGGTACGTTTTATATCTTAAAATTAAATCTGGATTTTAAAATTTATTGTGCTGTAATTTAAATGACAAGAATAGGCTTTTTACCTCTTCGTTCGTTGCCAGGGCCATTCTCGAGAGGCCGTACTACAGCTTAACGTGAGCACCGAACCACGATCTACAGTCACGGGACACCCCCCCCCCCCCCAGGGCTATCAACCGTAGGTTTGAATTGAATGACCTACTGATTGGGAAGTGTGTACCTTCTTCTTCACCCCACGAGATATCCGATCTCATCCGGCCTGGTTACCCGGCGTGAATAGAGTGGTGATGATACATTTTATACTCTTCCGTGCATTCTTAAATCTATAAAAAAAATTGGAACATGGTTTTTTTTTATTGTACGCCACCGTCGAATGTCAGTAACTAACCACTGAGCCACCGCTATAGTAACTTGTATAATTTATTTACGCAGAGGAAAAAACATCGCTTTTTTGTAGTTCCGTCCAATGACGATAGAGCAAGATAAATTGCATTATTTTTTATAATAACTGGACGATAAGACCTAAAATGTAAACCTCCATCAGGTTTCACGAGTTTGTGAATGAAACCATTGGGAAATATGAGCAAATTTTGACTCTAGAATAATACACTGCCAAAATTATCCTTTTATTTGTACCCATTGTGGAGTTACCAGATGTCTCAAGCGCCATAGCGGTAACCATTGGCTGTATGTTTTTTTTTATGTGAAATCAGAAATAGTAAAATTAAACCTGGGTTTCTCAGCTGACTGGGTGCCAGAATTTGTTTCTTGTTAGAAGAAACTCTTCCAATATATTTTTGAAATTCTAATAGAGCAGAATATTTATTTTCATGAATTTTTTTTTCTGTTTTCGTACAACCCGCTGCTTTTGATATAAAAGAGTCACTTACAGTAATTTTGGACCTGGATTATAACTAAGAAACCTATTTTCGTAATCATATCGACGTCGTCGACGAAGAGAAAGCAACTATGATCTGTGGTATCAATTAAAAAAAAGGAACAATGGCGTCGGTTTTCAATTCATTCATGAACTATTTATTTGGGCAGGAGAATTATTATGCGACGAGAAAACGGTGCAGTAGTAATTTTACAGATTATCTAAAGCAGTATTTAAGTTCTCTTTGAGAGACGTGTGATTGTTGATTCCTCCTAGATAGCGATGCCAAGTGTTCACTTCTTATTTATTGAAACGCGATTTCGCATTCTATGGAATTGTATTAGGTTATGGCGTTTCGATGAGTTTTAATACGGTCGAAATGGTCGCCATTGTCTACCTGCACCAGAAGACCGATTATTTTGATATCTCTGTGTACTTTAATGCAACAAACACAAAACTTCTACTACTATAGCTAATGATATAAATAATTAAAACTATGCTTTTTTGAAAATAATAAAGAAAAATTTAGAAAAAAATATCATAAAATCAAGTTATGTGAATATAATATCAAAGTTCTAGTAAAAAATGTTAACACCGCAACGGTATATTTTTAAAAGAATCTAAATTGAAAAGCGTACCTTTTGAACTTGAGAGATCGGCTGTAAAAAACTAACGGGATATGATATCCAGTTCTAGTTTGCGCAGAAATATAACTAAAAGATTTTTTTTGCTATCCAGGAGGGGAGCAAGTGCACCTTGTCCCCTACCCCTTCGGACGATCATGATAATAAAAAACCTGTTGGCAGAATCTTTCGTTTTTTAAAGCAATAACAGAATAAACTCGAGAAACATCGCAAGGAAACACAAGCAAACCCTATAATCATCGCAAATTGTACATTTTAAATAAATACTGGGTCTCCCAAAAGTCCCGCATAAAATTTATATCAATTAAAGGAAAAGATCTAGGAAAAACGCTCGGGCCCATAAATTTTTATTTTTAATTATGAATTTTTCGACATAAAAAAATATTATACAGGGTGTCTCATAGAACACCCTATATATTGTATTATTTTCTGATTCCCCACAAAATTCTACGCTTATGTTATAGCGGATAGAGAATAAAAAACTAAGATAGGGAGGTGAAAACCATTTTTCTCTAAGATGAACCGTTCCAATGTTACAGCCTGTCAAAGTCAAAAAATGCCATATTTTAAACGTCAATATCTCAAAAACTATTGAATTTAGACACATGACATTTACAACATAAGCTTAGAATTTTGTGGGGAATCAGAAAATAATATAGGGTGTTCCATTAAAAAAAATGTCAAAGACGTGACGACAGTTCTATGAGACACCCTGTATAATATTTTTTTATGTCAAAAAATGCACAATTAAAAATAAAACTTTACTAGTTCGAGCGTTTTTCCTGGATCTTTTTCCTTTAAATGATATTAATTTTATGCGGGACTTTTGGGAGAACCAGTATATGCTTCATAGCAGCCTCTTGTAATTGTCATGTTTTCCTATTTTTTACACTCAGTTTAATTTGTGTTAATTTTTCACTATTACTCCGTGCAATGTGCATATATTTACTCTACCTGTTTCCTTTTAAAGATATTCCACATAAATATTGAATTCTACCTTTGTAATTAAGTTCCCTTTTCAATACTTCTAGGACATCCTGCCGTTTGACAAATAATATAAATAAGTCGCGAATAGAACGGAAAACTTTTTGCATCTGCCCTCAATAATAACCCTTTACCTTTTACCTGGAGATGCAACATCTGCATTTTGTCTAAAAATTTGATATTTCTTTCAGTTTCCCCATTTTAACGATTCGTAAACTGATCAAAAATAGAAATGTTAATGGTTACATTTTGCAAGCCAACCAAATCACGCTAATTGATTTTTCAGGCCGTAAAATCTTCGCACTGACTGATACCTGAAACCGAATTCTCAATTCGCTGGAAATAATTATTTATTGTAATTGCCGCTGAATATGAAACAGGTTTTTATAAAATTGTTTGTGTGGATTCCGAGAAAATCACGTTTGAAATAGCGTTTAGAGGGATTTTGTTGGTTTTCAAAATGTCACAATTATTTGCATTTCCTTATTTAAAGCGAAAACTAAGCTTATGCAATCTAGTAATGGTAAAGTTCTTGTTTTATTATAGTATAAGAAGGATTATTCTCTATCTAAAATTTATAACTTCCGGCTTAACATGTTAAACCGTAAAACCATTTTTTTATTTAACATATTAAACTGGAAGTTGTAGTGTTTTCTTTATTTCGAATTGATATGGAAAACAATAGTATTTTACGTTACGAGGCCGGTGGGTGACTTATTACAGTACGAGTTGGTTTACGGACGAGGCGACGTAGGAGCCGAGTCTGGAATATAAACGAGTGCTGTAATAACACCTAACGGACGTGTATCGTATGATATTTTATTTCATTTTGTCATGATAATCCTTTTTTTAAAAGATTTAATAGAAATGTTTATTACAAATTTTAAAATATTATTGGCAATATTAAAACACATAAACTTAAATTGTAACTGTCTATTGCTTGTCACTGTCAAATAGATAAAATTATAATATTTGAGTAAAGAATATAAATATAGTTTAAATAAAATAAAAATTACTAACTTTAGTTAATCAAAATATTTAAAAAATTATAAAAGAGGGTCTATTCTATAGTTGCGTAATATTTTTCATTTACTATAGTTGGAAGAAAAAAAAAATTTACAAGTTAAATCATCTAAATAGAGTTTCTTGGTATCGATAAATATATAGTCAAAACAAAATAAAAATTACTAACTTTAGTTTACCAAAATATTTAAAAAATTGTAAAAGAGAGCCTATTTTGTAGTTGCGTAACATTTTTCATTTACTAAAGTTGGTAGTTAGTACAATATGTGTACTTGAACATTTTGTTTCCCATAATTTTAAGTGACAACTTGTTAAAAATCCAAAGTAAAAAGTCATTATTTCTACCGGCTGCAAATGAGTACATGGTAAGTTGATTTACTGGACAAAATGAAATAAAAAAACGAAGAGAATAAGTTTAAGATTAAATATAGAACGAATGAGCGAAAAATGTGAATCCTACAAAGGGTTCAAAGTGGAAAAATTAAAATAATAACTGATCATGATACAATCTTAGGCATTAGTTCCAAAAGGTAGGTTGGTATCTTACAATTAAAAAAACAATAAATTATTTAACTTGGGTATTCTATTTTTTTTTTAATATGACTGGTGAAGAGTTTCCTTTCAGATAATGACCAATATTATATACTATGTAGAAAATTATATTGACGTATCTTTTAGTTTAGTGTCGTAGTAGCGAGGTGGGCACTAAAAGACCAAGAGACCGAAAAATGCATTCTTCTTTGCTTATTAGTGGACAATTTTTGAAATTTGGTCAAAGGGCCATTTAAATTTGTTGGCACTTTAGTAATACAGTATATTCAATAATATATTATGGTATGGCCCAATCGAAATAATATTTCCATCTGTGCTAATGTTTACCATTGCGTGGGTGGATATTTATTTTGGTAACCGAAAAAACGTTATGTAAACCTTTTATCAATGATTACCTTATATTAACTATCCTCATGATTGTGAATTAACTTTTTATTATCGGAAAGTAGTCATTGATATTGTAAGAGTTAAGGAAAAGAAATAGATCAATCCCTATCCTATAACCTAGATAAGTATTTTTTCTATTCTTACATGGAAATTTGCATTTTTCCCTTACAATAAAGTGATTGGAAAAGTGGGCTATTATGATTAACTGAACGGATATGATTTCATATCCATACTAGTTAGGATATGAAACTGACCAATCACAGTGGCCAATTACAAAGAAATAAAATTTACATGTTGTAAATGTAACGAGTTGTTTTCTGATACTTGGCAGACGTGGGGTTAAGAATATACTTCAAACATATTCTAATCGGTCAGATGAAATTTGTTCGTTTTTAATTTAAATCAAAACATTTATGCCCGAGTCCATGCATTTATATTTTTTTCCTAAAAAGTGCATGAAATGGTGCGAAAGTTGAAGGTATAATACCAAAATTATTTTCTTCTGTGTATTTCAGCAGAACAATTTAATCAAACGAGTTATAATGGAGAAATTAAATTGTTCATTTTTATTAATAAATATATCGCTTTTTAGCTTATGCTGTAAAAGACCGAATATGAGAAAGATAGATATAGGGGAAAGGAGGGCAAGATGACGACAGTAAGCATATATTTTTATTTTCTTCGTCATACTTCGCCCTAAAACTTTGTTTCGTATTTTAGAGCATTCAGGATAATTTTAGTTCCCAACAGGTTGCTTCTTATCATGCTATCTTCTCTGTAAATTTTTTTTTGGTAAGTTTAAAATTTTATGACAAATTCATCATCTTTCCCTCATCTATGGGTAAGATGACGAAAGCATGCGGGTAAGATGCCGAGGATTATTGAATAAAAGAAAAACAGTAGGTAGAAAGATATATTAGTTATTGTCACAAAAGTCGCAAATATATGCTTTGCGCTTCGCTTCTGCGGATGTTAGTCCTGAGCATGCTGCATGAACCCATTAACGACAGAGGGAACCGGCGTACCAAATTTAATTTTTTTCAGAATCGTTACAAATTAAACAAATTTCTTCTTGTTCCTCCACATTATCGTCATCTTCTCCCATGTAATTTACTGATATGAAGGAGTCAGCGGATTCCCCATCATCATGATCGTCAAACCTCACTTTTCTGACATGTTTGCCTTTTTTGATCTGCTTTTTCTTTATTTCAACTTTCTTTCTTTTATATATTCTCTTCTCTTCTTCGATTAATTTCATTTTTCTTCTCGTTAGTTTTTCTTTCATTCTCTTTTTCTTCTAATGCACTTTTAACAGGGGTACTCGTTATATTATGAAGAGTAGGTAGCTTCTTCCTCTGTCTCTTTTATTTATAAGTAGCAATAGGCAAGTTAGGTAGACAATTCAATGATTCTGCATTAGACGGCCCTGGTAGTGAAATATCTAAGACATTAGAGGAAGTATTTTGAGATGTTCCTCCTACTGCAGTAAATATTTGCTGAAAGAGCATTAGTGACATCTGGTAGTTCCGGTACATCATGGTCTAAGTTTTCGTCGACATTCTTGGAAGGTTTGTCTGTGGTCATTGCGGGTTCGAAGTCAGAATCATTAAATATTTGAGAATTAAGTGGGACTAATCCAGTTGCTCTGAAAGATTGTACGGCATTTTTTATTGTGGCTACCTTATCGTAAGCCACATTAAATAATGCCGCCACATCCTTCGGTCGGGTAAGATGACGAATTCGCCATGTTGCCTACTTAGCGAATTCGTCATCTTAGCCGACCAGGAAATTTTGAATCGAGTTTTGTATTAACGAACAAAGAGATATTATTTCACGAAAACTTAATGAGCTATGGATAAACAATACCATAACATTGAAGAAAATACTTACCGATTGAAAATAAGATTCAACACAAACGCTATAAAGCTTATTTCATCTTACAGTAATATTATAATGACATAACCATTAAACACAAATGGCGAAATATCGTCAACAAAGTAAGTCAGATTTTGATGTTAATATATAGGCAACTTACGAAGCACACCTACTACACTCGGCAATCAACCAAGTGGCGCTATCTAATTACAATAATCGGAATTTTCCAATTCGTCATCTTACCCGATTCGCCATCTTATCCCCCTTTCCCCTATTCAAAGTGATTTTGTGTAAATATAAGAAATAACCCAAATCGATAAATATGTTACAGTGTAATTTGGTCCATGGAAAGGAATTTTTCTTCAATTGTTTTTTATTATCTTTCACACAAGGTTACGGGCCACTTAAGAGACAAGTTATGATGCCTAATTAAATTTTTTTAAAATTTTTATTATGATGATCGGAAGTTGAGTCGTAGAAAAAATATACTATACAACTCAAGTGGATTATCCATAATGCGCTCGGAAGTTTTTAGATATTTTTTTTAACAACAGAACTGTAATAGGAGAAATTAAAAATATAATTTTGAAACAAATATAGTTACCGACGCGACGGTAGTCAGTTGTTGGTCTCTAATTTAGCTTCTCCGATGCCACTTTGTATTAATTTTGATCTTCTTTTCTAGATGATGCAGAAGCAAACAACTTCGGTTCATCTACCTTAAAAAATAAACAAAACCAACAAATAATTCGCGTGTCGGGAACACGCGCACCATTTTCTAAAATGGTTTAGGTAATGTATGGCCATTATGTGAGAACATGGAGTTTTTAATTTCTTGTACGCGGTGCTCTATTATTATGCAAATCGTTTCTAATACGTACATAATCATATATGATCGTAACTTTGTTTAATATTACCTTATAAATATTAAGAAGAAATATTGGAAAAATTAAGTCTCGAAAAATTTCGATTTAATATTTTTCAGGATTATGATTGAGTATAGGAAAAATAACCAGAGAACTCGTTTTTCAACAATTGACATCCAGATACAGGTGACCGGCCAGCTGATCAGGATCTTAAAAATTTACCCAGATTTTGGTATAGACGTATTCAGGTCGTCATCAGTTTGTGATATTTTA
This sequence comes from Polydrusus cervinus, assembly GCA_935413205.1. Lineage (NCBI taxonomy): Eukaryota > Metazoa > Arthropoda > Insecta > Coleoptera > Curculionidae > Polydrusus > Polydrusus cervinus. The sequence continues at coordinate 17,130,994 of OW284514.1, read as the reverse complement.
TTTAACGTAGTTTTAAACAATGTTTAGATCGGTTTTAATGTAAGACTTTATAACTTTGGACATTAAATTAACCGTTTCATTTAGTATTTAATTCTTGGAGTCATTATTAAATTGGCGGTTCAATTGAAATTCAAACTTAAGGATTAAATACTTAAATAAAAAGTATAAATATTTTTCAAAGATAAGTCAAAATTCCTCAAAAATGTAATGAAATTACTTAAACAAAAAAACTGATAAGACAATGACAAGATGTAGCAGTTTTCCAATCAATAACAATTTCCTTTAGATCTGCTAGATCAATGTCCTGGTAACTTTACAATGCTCAATTTCGGTGTCGGCCATAGGCACAGGTAAATTTTATGCCTTAAATTATTTATAAATAAAATAGTGGAATTTAGTGTCCGTTAAAATATATAAACAGAAGCTTTACCGCTAAGCTTCTCTTCATTTAAATTATTTATGACAACTAATCAAAGAAAAAAAAGAAGGTAATTTGAAAAGAAGGAATATTAGCTATAGCAAATTTACACAAATATCGTTTTTAAACTATGCCGTGGTAGATATAGCTGAAAACATAGTGTAACTGGGCTGCGCACATCGACATATTATTGCGAACTAAATCAAATAGAACTTATATGGGCGCAAGTGAAAGAATATGGAAAACGACATTCAAATGAAAGACGTTAAGTTTGACCAAGCCATTAAGGAAGTGACACCAAATAACTGGAGAAAAGCAGTCCATCACGTCCTTAAAGAATAGTAGAAAATGTGGGATTTTGACCACCTGATCGATCGGACCATCAACCCGTTAATTATAACGTCAAGAGGAGATGACTGAGTTCCTCAGACAACTAAAAATATTATTATTTTTTGTATTTTGTATTTTTTTATAATATTTAACAAAGAGTAAGTGTACCTAATACTATGTACATAATGCACGCTTGTCACGCCATTTTGTGAATGGATAACAATAGGCAAAACCCATAAATTGACCCAAAATTGAACAAACCCAAACCCGGGGGTACTATCTCCACTTGATAAAAATAAATAATTTTTCAATGAAATCAATGCCAAATTATGAAAGTGGCCTAAATATTCGTTGGGTCACTCTGTAGTCCCTTTGCATACCTAATAAGCTCTTATTACTATACACCTATCTGAAATAAACTAAAGCACATTTTTTTTAGATTCAGACTTAATTATCGTGCCTCTTTTGAGGTTTAAAGATGGTTGCATTAAGCAAGTTTTTAATTAGCTCAAAAAAATTAATAATGAATAACAACCTCGACCTGACCATTTTAGGGGCAAAACTAAAATTGTGATAATGATTTAAATAGTACTTAAAATTTCCGTTAGATGGTCGTGTGCATTTAAATTTTTAACAACAAGGAAAGCGATATTACTGCTATACTACAAGAAAAGACAGATATTGAATATAAAATACGTTGCGAAAACAAAAACTAATTTAACGGTTTGTCACTACCAACTTTACAGCCTTTTCACATTACGAAAATTGAATAATTTTATGTATTATTAACGGTAAAATAATTAGGTAACTACTTCTTATGGTTTTTCTTTTAGAAGAAAAAAGTCAGAATATTTACACTTATAGCGTTTAAAAAAAATTGGCACAAGATCAAAAAAATCGGCTCTATTTTTATGATTAACGTCATGCGTTTCCTCTAAAATGCCTGATTCGATTACCAGGGCCGTAGGTAGAGGGGGGCTGGCCGAAACGAGAATGCTTTATTATGAATATACAAAACGGCACTTAAGAAAGAGTATTTCAAAACCTAAGAATTTACACCAAAAACTGCTCCTAGATTTACTCTCCAAATATACATGATTTTTGAAAAATCATCAATTTTGGCGTGGAGAGCAATATTTAGTTATTTTTTATTATGAAAAATCGAGCCCGAAAATCGCGTGTTATGTTAAAATTTTGGAGTGACAACAATATTCATATTGTTTACAAATATAAAAAATGTATTTTTTTAATAAAGAGCCAGCTAGGAAAATCAAAAAAAAAAAAACATTTACAAAAACAAATTTTAATAATTTTGATGAAATTTGTTAGTATCTAGTTCGGTGAATTTTAAACGAACTTTGGGCGTGGCCCCGAAAATGTTTCGCCTGCGGCGCTTTTCCGTCTTCTTTCCTGGGTACAATAACATGAAATACATGTAGTTCCAACTTTTGTGACTGGCTATATGGCTGATTAGCCAAATGCCCAATATTAAAGAAAAAAAAATGTAGTCCCTTTCTCCAGAAAAAAATGTCCTACTTACGCCCATTCAACCCCCCCCCCCCCCCCCCCGTCCTCGAGCATATTTCTACGCCACTGCATATAATGAATATAATACATGCATATGAATGAAGCATGTCGGATGTCGGTCGTTCTAAACTGTAAAAAATTCTACAGCGTCCCTTAAAAATCAAATATCATTATATTTCAACGTGAGAATATGGGCCCTGGTAAGGAATCGAATAGCCCTACCAAAAATTTGGTTCTGGCTACGGGCCTGTCGATTACTAATATTAAAAACGAATAAAAAACATAGAACATTAAAGATTCATTACCGCAAGTAAAATAAACCCACTGTTTCGTGTCCGCTGTCACTAAAATTCATCGAAACTTGACATAGGTACGATTTGCTTTAATTTAAATATATCGAAATACTTCTTTTGACTGTGTTTCTCATCTAGCGAGTTTTTAGATGTACCTTCCTATACTATAATTTGTGATAGTATAATTGGAACAACTTTAAGAATTATTTTCTTCCAAACAAAGCCCTAATTTTAAAAGCTATCACAAGACAACGTTTGAACCCTCAACTATTCATTGGTACCAAAGTTACACTTGTTTAATCAAATTTTAGGGGTGTTATTTGGTGAGAGCCGAATTCCTACAACTAATATTAAAATATTTATCTTCTTGTTTGTTAATGGCACAAACGTCAAATATACAAAAATTACTTCAGTATTTTGAAAACTTTTGGTATTAAATAATCATGTACTTTCGCCGGCGTGATCGCTTCCATTGCTTGCGAAGAAAAACAATGTTAGTCGATACGTTGACATGCTAATTCCCTACGATGGACTGTTTCGATGCTATGCGTGGTGTATGTGTATCGAATAAATGCGATTATTTTTTTAGCGAAGGTCAGGAGAATAACATACGTTTATAAGAAATGTGAAAAATTCCTTTTTTAATTCAAATCTCACCGCAATCATATTTTTGATGAGGACTGTATCAATAAGAGAGCACCAAAATAACGTACATGCAATTTTTACTCATCCTATAGCGTGAACTTTGCATATAAATAACTCGTAGAACATTGAAAAGAGATAAATAACGCTAATAAGTTTAAAACGAAACACTCAATTGAAAAAATCCAATAAACTACCAGGATTTACCCTGAAGGTGCCAACAAATCAGTGCATGCGAAGCAGTGAAGAAATTTATTTGTTTCTATCCGGTCAGAATAATAAGGATAATATTAGTTTAAGGAAAGGTAAAATGGCTAAATGGCGACTAAAACCAGCTAGAGGTTCAGATTTTGCCCAGCGATTGTAAAAGGATTAATTCTCTTTAAAACATTAATGATCTCTTGATTAACTTTTAAACTTACTTGACTATTTAAAATAAATGTTGCTTCATCAGAAAAAAGTATCGAAGCTAAATCAATTTGTCGGTTGCCCAATGCGATGCGGTCATCATAACTTTGCAAAATTCTATCTAAGTCACCTTTCAATAACTCTTGTACTGGTTGTACTTTGAATGGTTTTGTCCCAGTAAATTTTGTAATCTTTAACACCGTTTTATGATCGATATTGTGGTCACAAGATAATTGCCTTGCTTGTGTAATTGGGTTTTCTTGATGGGTCAATAGGATATCCAATTTAGTTTCATGTGATACTTCTTCGAAGAACATGTCTTACTTGACCCAATCTCGAAATTGTTTTTCAATTTTGCTGACTGTACTTCGCGACAGAGGTAGCAAATCGGAATGACTTTTATAAAATAATGCAGCAACGTCTTATTGACTTGGTTTAATTTCTGCGAACCCATCCATCATCAATATTTTAATTTTAAACGTTTCAGTCAAATACATTTTTACAATTTTTAAATTAATACATTAAAAATTTTAAACAACTGGTCAAAACTGGATGTTTTACCAAGGAAACAAAGTAAATGGCATACGAATGGGCCTGTCCAAACTGAGGCACATTAAGATATTAAATCCCCATAGCCGCTATAAGCAGCGTTCCATTTAAAATCATCACCATATCTATAGTCTATTTCAGAAAGGTAAAGAAATAAAATGATAAATTCCTTCCAGTTCGGCTTAATTTCGGTGTCGACCCTAGGCGCAGGTAAATTTTGTGCATTAAATTATGATATGATAACTTTTTAAAGAAAAAAAAGATAATTTGATAAAGAAGGAACTATTAGCTATAGCAAATTTACACAAACATCGTTTTATGAAATATGCCGTGGAAGATATAACTAAAAAACATAGTGTAACTGTGCTGCGCACACCGCCATATCATTGCGAACTAAATCCCATAGAACTTATATGGACGCGAGTGAAAGGATTTGTAGCAAGACACAACACGACATTGAAAATGAAAGACGTTAAGCTACTGTTTGATCAAGTCATTAAGGAAGTGACACCCGAGAACTGGCGAAAAGCAGTCCAGCATGTCATTAAAGAAGAGGAGAAAATGTGGGATCTTGACCACCTGATCGATCGGACCGTCGACCTGTTAACGATAACTTAAAGAGATGATAGTTCCTCACATAAGGAAGAATATTATGATTTTTTTATAATTTAATTTCTGTATAATGTATTTTTTAATATTTAATTTTAAAAAAAGGTGTACCTTCTGTGTACATTATAATGCACGCCTTTGTCACACCATTTCAGTGTTTGTGAATGGATAACAATAGGTAAAATCCATAAATTGACCCAAACCCGGGTGGTACTTACTACCCGCACTTGATGAAAATAAAGAATTTTGCAATGAAATCAATGCCAAATTATAAAAGTGGCATAAATATTCATTGGGTCACTCTGTAGTCCCTTTGCATACCTAATGAACTTTTATTACTTTACACCTTTTTAAAATAGACTATAAATATAATTTTGCATGAAGCTGGTAACTTTGGAGAAGAATTTAGAAATATTGTTCGGATACAGTTAATCCAGCACCGACTTAACATTTTAAATACCAAAACTCTCAAATTTTACGGGGGGGGGGGGGGGGGGCAGGACCCCCCAACATTTCTGAAAAAAACTATAAAATTCATGCCACTGATAAAAATTCCTGGTGCTTTATTATTTACATAATTTGATACAATTTGAGCATGATCCTAAAAAATTTTGGGCTGTGGCGTTATTTGCTTGCGAAAACTACCAAAAATTGTGGCTGCGCCCAATGGCGTATATAAGGGGGGGCTGCATTTTCATCTCACGCATGGACTCTTAATTTAAATCTTTAAATAATGTATTCTTGGCTTAGATTACAAAGGTCTTGTAGGAAACGTTTAGCTTTTAAACTTTTCCTTCTAAAAGTCCTGTTTTATATAGAGATTAAGGTTTCACACGAATATCGTTTTAGTTATTGATTTTTGATGCAATTTTAAAGGAAAACGAGTAAAAAGAATAATATTTTATAGAATTTTTCTATTATATACTTGTCTGTTCCGTTTTCCCTTTTTAGAGCTATTTTAAATCAACAAAAGTATAACCCAATGCAATAAAATATTTTTACAACAAAATCATTTAGGTATTTATTTCTTAAGAGAAAAATTAAGGTAAACATTTCAATTGAAACATTTTTTATGGAAGAAGTGTGATAATTTATAATAAAAAAATAGTGCGGGATGAAATGAGAATGCTTTATTAGGAATATAAATATACGGCACTGAAGAAGGAGTATCTAAGCATTTACACCAAAAACTGCTCTCAGACCTACGCTCCTAAAATACATGATTTCTGAAAATATCATCAATTTTGGCGTGGTGAGCGATATATATTTTTTTTAATCATGAAAAACCGAGCCCGGAAAACGCTGGTTAGAGTCATACATACGTCTTATGTTAAAATTTTGGATTGACACCAATATTCATATTTTTCACAATTATAAAAAATGTTTTTTCTTAAATAAAGAGCCAGCTATGAATATCAAAAAAAAAACATTAAAAAAAAATTAATCCAACCATGCAGAGGGGGAGAGGTAATAATTTAATTTTCGAAATTTGATAGTAGTTAGGTGAATTTTAAACGACGAGAAATATTTCACACCCTTGAAAGGATAACGACACTTTAATGAACTGCAGAAATTACAGTATTTTTCTACTTCCTAACACGCCCTCTCTTTCAATTCTAACACCTCCATACAATGACACATCAACACCAATAGTTTTATAATTGAACTATCGCACGACCTCCATATAATTTTTTATAGATTTTTAGCCAAAGAGATGATTTACTGCCCATTAGACTCAACTTTTTTCCTTTCATCGGTGTATTAGCACCACTAGTGATCAAATTCACTCTAATTCGCACTATTCGTCTACTTAAAGCCAGACTACCTCATTATAGGCTCATAAAGCTAATTTTTGTGCAAAACTTTGTGGTTTTCGAAGCGCGATGCCTCAACAAGGTTTAAAGTATAGGTTTGGTCGGCTCGTTAACAGGGCGCCTTGTCTAGTTAGCAGTCTGATTTGTAAGAGTAAAAAGGAAAGAGATAGAGACACATTTCAAGTTTTAAGAAAGGTCAAAGGAATCGAAGGAAATTTCGGTCGTTTAGATTTTTTAAAATTACAACTACAATAATTATTATAACACACACAGGTAACTAAAAAAAAAAATACAACTATTATTAAGTTAAAATTTGATATAGTCTATTTCAGAAAGGTGTGGAGTAATAAAAGCTCATTAGTTATGCAAAGTGACTACAGAGTGACCCAACAAATATTTAAGCCACTTTCATAATTTGGTATTGATTTAATTGCAAAATTATTTCTTTTCGTTAAGTGCCGGTAGTACCATTCGGGTGTGGGTCAATTTATTTGCCTATTATTATTTATTCACAAACACTGAAAATGGTGTGACAAAGACGTGCATTATGTGGATAGTATTAGATAAACTTATTTTTTATTAAACGTTCTAAAAAAATTAAACCATAAAAAATCATGATATGCTTCGTCATATGAGGAACTGTCATCTCCTCTTAACGTTATAATTAATGAATCAACGGTCCGATCGATCAGGTGGTCAAGATCTCACATTTTCTCCTCTTCTTTAATGATATGATGGACTACTTTTCACTTTCTTAATCACTTAATCAAATAGTAGCCCAAAGTCTTTCAGTTTGAATATGGTGTTGTGTCTGGCTACAGATCCTTTCACTTGCCGCCGTATAAGTTCTATAGGGTTTAGTTCACAATGATATGGCGGCGTGCGCAGCACAGTTACATTATGTTTTTCAGCTATATCTTCCACGGCATATTTCATAAAACCATGCTTGTGTAAATTTGTTATAGCTAAAAGTTCCTTCTTTATCAAATTATCTTCTTCTTCTTTTTCTCTTGTTAGTTATCATAAATAATCTATTGCATAACCTACGCCTATGGCCGACACCGAAATTAAGCCGAACTAGACGGAATTTCCCATTTTATTACTCTCTACCTTTCTGAAATAGACTATAATAGTGATTTATATAACAAGAGTGGATATGATCGAACACGACGCCGTAGGCGGAGTGCTCTAACTTCTGAGTGCGATATGGACAATCCACTCGAGCTGAACAGTATATTTTTTCTACGACCAAACTTACAAACTTTCTCACGACCTACGACCATTGGAACTAAAGTTCGCCGTTTTGCCGTTACAACCCAATTCTCAAAATTTTGGTTAAAACCAACTCAATAATAATGCGACATGAAATTAATTTTCTATGCACATTCAGCAGGTTGCACTATTGATAAAACTATTATAAAAGCGTATAAATTTTGTTATATTGAACAAATTATTAATATATTGTACCATATACAAAATATACATATAATTTATAGTGTCTTGAAAAAGAAAGTGAAGTCTCAGTAAATACAATAAATTAAAATTTAATTTTGAAAAATACATTTTTTTTTGAAAATTTTAACTTTTCTACATCGATTTCAAGTCGCAATATTAAAACGTTACAGTGTGTCCAAAAAATTATGCAACATGTGGGAAACTAAGACATAAATTGAATTTTAACGCTTGTCTATAATAGCAATATCAGCATGTTTGAATTTGTTCAGTAACTTCCATAATATCCTGTATACAACTTTTGATCCACTTTGTAAAAATGGTACTATACCGAATTAAAGCTGCCACCATCCAAACAAAACAAACGAAAACCGTCCCGCCAACTTATGATTTAGTATGCGAACAAGTGATTATCGCTACAACGCCTCCAACGCTGCAGGCGCCGCCAATTGTTTAAAACAAACATCACTGTTGTTACTCGTTATTTTAATATCTCGTTCTGTTCCTTTTGAACTGCCCCCGGTTACCGTTCGGTGAATAATGTGCGATTTATCTACGTGTTCTTTCATTTATATACAGGGTGACCTAACTAGAAAAAAAAATCATATTTGTGTTGTTAATTTTTTATAACTTAGACTCGCGTCAGTGTCCATAGTTGCTACTCTTCGGTTATTAGATGAAATTACGGGACTCTTACACCCGTATTCACCAACAACTATTTTTTCACCACAGTCGGTTAAGATTCTTGTCAGTCTGTTAAATTCTATTCTCGTATTCACCATTGGGTTTTAAGCCTTATCAGAGAGTTAACATTAACAGTGAAATTTTGAGCTGATAAGAAATAACAAGCTGTTAAGTTTTAAAATTATTGTTAGATTTATAACAACTTGATAAACACATGACAAATAATAACAATTATTAATAGGTTTTTCGTTTAAAAATTAATTCAGACTATTGAATACATTTTCCACGTTTACTATAGACTCGTCAGAAACCGATGATGAGGAAATCGTACGAGAAAGGAACGTAAAAGTGCGTAACAATGTATTTGAAGAAATAGACGATATTGAATTCAAAAACGGTTTAGAAGAAATAAAAACACATTTTAGCAATTGGCGAATTGGTTAGATGGAGTAGTTGAACCAGTAAATTATAGATATCAACCTGTTTCAAGAATATATTAAATACTAATTTGTTTAAGATATTATGTTACAGGATCATTTCAAATAAATATCGGGGATTTCCGATTTTAATGTACTTTTGTTCCAATGAAATTAGAGTTCTTCTCCCGCCTAGTATAATTACGGGATGTCTTCCTATATCCTGTTTTGTCCATCATTAAATTTTACTACTGAATCCGTAAAATTTAATTTATTAGTGTAAAGTGACGTAAAGAACGGATTTGATTGATAAAACGATATTTCAGAAGATATGAGGTTGGAATATTTTACTCTGAAGTTAGTTATAAACTAGAATTGTTAGCTCAGACGTACGTACATCAATCTAACTCTCTGTTTGTTAATATAGCGTCCCTGATTTATGGTGAATTCGATATTTCATTAACACACTGTTAATCCTTATACCGATGTTAACTATCAGACTGTTAAGTTAAAGATGGTGAATACGGCTGTTAAAAAAGGTTACATTTATGTACACAATTTTTATAAGAATAACCCCCCAAAAAATTATTTTTAAAAAATATCCATGCAGTGACGCTATTTAAAAAATTCTTGAATTTTCACGCGACTTTCACACCGAAATTTATAAGTTAAAAACATTTATTATGATCTAATGAAAAATTGTAAGAAGACATTTTTTTTTTCCTGCCTATATTGTAAACAACGCATGTTGGCCCTGTTTTGAAGGACGTAAGTAACAATTACCAAAAAGGTATCAATTGCCATTGACGACGGGTTGTAAGTCAACTTACCACCCTTGGGTGGTAATAATTTATGAAATATAAAAACAATGATTTATAAAAATTGAGTAATCTTAAGTGATATGAATAATAATAATAATAGTACAATTATTAACTTTATTTACAAAATTTGGATAAATTTTTTCTCGTTTTTTCTCAATTTGTATGAAATGTTTTGACTCCATAATTTCTCCATCTCTTACCAAGTTTTCTGTTACTCTTGAAGTACTGCAAGAGACTTCTGGCTTCGTTATATTGTATAAAATTGTATTTGCAACTCTCTTTTTATTGTTGACGCTCTCTGCTACATAACTTTCCTCAAGAGTTGCAGATTTCCATCCGCCATGTCGGTTGAGAGCTAAGACATCAACTCCAGTATTCGCTAATAAAGTGGCCGAAATTCTTCTAAGGGAGTGTCTAGTATACTCATTAAAGTCCTGAAGGTTTAGAAAGTTAGCAATTTTACTTGGAATTGAAGAAATAGAGCTTTTCCCGACAGGCTGGTTTAACCACTTTCCATTTTGATATCGCATAAAGAAGCGAGGATTAAAATTCGTCATGAGGGATCTTATATCAATGTAATTTCGAACGATTTTGAAATAACAAACCTTCTCATCATCACTTTTTTTTTCACTATAAATTTACGTGCCATTCCATTTTTGGAATCAGGAATATGACTTCATGCCTTAATTCAAATTGTCCATTTTCACTGCAGTTCGCTAGAACGGCACACTTGAGCAATTCCCATTATCGTTACAACCTTCATCATTAAATAAATATCATCGGGGGGCTTCAAACAGGAATTTATTTACATCTTCCCTGTCAAACATTTTTTGGGTTTATATTCGTCATTTTTTCTTTTTAAGAATTTAGGATACTTGAAAATATGTTTTCCACTATGAAAAGGGTGGACCTCAGCATGAAATGTTCACACTATAAGCTTGATGGAGACTTTAATACAGCAGATTTTTCGTGAAAGTACGCCAAAAGCACGGTTTCTGAAACTGCAGTGGAAGTTTCTGTTTGGCACCATTTCTTGAAGTATTGATACGTTGCCTTATACCCCTTCCTTCATTTTTCTGGCAGCAGCGACAGACAAGCGATATTTGTTGATTCTTTGATATCCATTTGGCTGTTATACAATTTCTCTCAATTTTTGATAATAAACTATCAGCTTAACGTTGTTGATAAAATAACAATACTTATGATGCTATAGAAACCGGTCAAAGCTGCCCATAATTTCATGCGAAAAGTATCGAATTAAAGTATTAAAAATTCAAGAATAAATTCTGCGGGGAGAAGAAAGAACTTTATTGCCTGAATTCACTGAGCCTCCTTGTATGTTAAACGTTTGATTTAGATACCGTTTTCTCTCTCTTTACGAAGCTAGGAAGCAGAAAGGGTAATAAGGATGGGGCATTTTTTTTTGATTAATCGCCTACCAAGCAAAAATTAATACGCGCTTTCAATAGGCCGCGTGATGAAGAAATAATCGGTTGTTTTTTTGCTTGTGTTGTGCAAATATTGGTTTTCGTGAGCAATGAGCATTTTAAAGATTCGGATCGCCACGTTCTCTATATTTAGTAATTTATTGTTGGATTGTTGTTTCTTTATTTCTTAATTTAGAAGCAGTAATTCTCAGGAGAAGTTATTGAGCGAACGGTTTTTTTTTTAATATAGTGCTGGGAACCACAATTATACCTATACTTATTACCAGGGCCTATTTTTGGTTATAGGGGGCCCTAGGCCCGTTACGTAATCAGGGGCCCCTCATCATGGGCGCCCATAGAGCCAATTTCAGGCAAAGAGCCAAAAAACGTTGCCGCTGTATGCGATATTAAAATTTTCTCCTAATAAAAGTGACATAAAATTTTCAGGATTCAGGGGGCACCGCCCCCCCCCCCCCCTCCCTCTATGGGTCATAGAAAAAATATACTCGATACAACTCGAGTGGATTGTCCATATCGCGCTATAGTCTATTTCAGAAAGGTGTAGAGAATTTTTTTTTACTTTTATGTTGGCATTTGGCTATTTAGCCATACAGCCATTCACAAAGTAGAGAAGAAGAAGAAACTTTTTCTTTAAACAATACCCGCTTTACGTCACTGGGGTCTGTCATAAAGCGAGAGTAATAAAATGGAAAACTCCGTCCAGTTCGGCTGAATTTCGGTGTCGGCCATAGGCGCAGGTAAATTTTGTGCATTTAATTATTTATGATAACTAACCAAAGAAAAATATAGATAATTTGATTAAGAAGGAACTATTAGCTATAGCAAATTTACTCAAACATCGTTTTATGAAATATGCTGTGGAAGATATAGAAAAAATAGTGTAACTGTACTGCGTACACTGCCATTTCATTGCGAACTAAATCCTATAGAACTTATATGGGCACAAGTGAAAGGATTTGTAGCAAGACACAACACGACATTCAAAATAAAAGACGTTTTTACTTTTGATCAAGCCATTAAGGAAGTGACACCAGGGAACTGGCGAAAATCAGTCCATCATGTCATTAAAGAAGAGGAGAAATTGTGGGATATTGACCACCTGATCGATCGGACCGTCGACCTGTTAATTATAATGTGAAGAGGAGATGGCAGTTCCTCAGATGACCAAGAATATTATGATTTTTATAATTTAATTTCTGTATAATGTATTTTTTGTATTTTGTATTTTTTTATGTTTAATAAAAAAATAAGTGTACCTAATACTATGTAGATAATGCACGCCTTTGTCACACGATTTTCAGTGTAACAATAGGAATAACCCATAAATTGACCCAAATCCGTGTAGTACTACCTGCACTTGATGAAAATACAGAATTTTGAAATGAAATCAATGCCAAATTATGACAGTAGCTTAAATATTCGTTGGGTCACTCTGTAATCCCTTTGCATACCTAATAAGCTTTTATTACTCTACATCTTTCTGAAATAGACTATAGTAAGTTTAAGCACTCCGCCTACGACGTCGTGTCAAGGTTGTTATTTTTACATTTTAAATAATTCGAAAAAATCGTCCATTTTCTCAAAGGGACCAAAGTAACAACATAAATAGAAAGACAAAAATCACAAAGTCATGGTCTCAATCATGTAATAAAATCAACTAAGGTGACATGTTTCGCTCTTTACGGAGCATCATGTAATAAAATCAACTAAGGTGACATGTTTCGCTCTTTACGGAGCATCATGTAATAAAATCAACTAAAGTGACATGTTTCGCTCTTTACGGAGCATCATCAGACCTTCATTAAAACCAATAAATGAAATAACACATTAAAAACAAGACGAGTACCATGTTAAAACAAACAGGTTACGAAGGTAAGGTAAGAAGGTAATGAAGGTCTGATGATGCTCCGTAAAGAGCGAAACATGTCACCTTAGTTGATTTTATTACATGATTGAGACCATGACTTTGTGATTTTTGTCTTTCTATTTATATTTTAAATAATCATAGGCAAGTCTTACAATAAAAGGTGCTTTATAAACAATGAATTGTAAACTCGGGGAAAAATTATTTTTATGAATGAAATGCTTGAGCTCTAATTGATAGTCGATAAGAAATGTTTCATTAAAGGCAATAATTTTTTATTTACGACTCCGCATTTATTCATTTCTGATGCACATCAAGCGATTTAGCGCTTAACCAGGTGTAAAACCATATTAATCGGCTTCTTTTTACCGGTAGTCAGTACCTTATATTCAAACCCAAAATATACTTATTGCTATTAAAATTATGACTTAATATCCCATATTTTTCGTCTTATTACCGCACCTCTTTAATAAAACTCACATAAAAATTATTTCCGGCACTTAGGAGAAGATCAGGTAACCGCCACCCTTCAGTAGCCATTACAAATGTAATTTAAGGAAATTACCCTAATTTTAATATTACTTTAAAAAGGGTTTATTTCGTTAAAAAATATAATGTTAATTTTTTTGTCCAATTTTCGTTCGAGATCGGTGGATTTCATGTTTGAAAATGTGATTTTTTTAACAATGCTTTTGGAATACGAGAGCCGACTTAATTATTTCCAGAACGAAATCTTTTTTGTTTTTAACAGTCAAACTTGAAAATAATGTAGCAGGGCATGGGCATTCATAAGTGAAGGAGGGGGGTGGGGGGTGGCAAAATGAGGCAGTAGCCCACAAATCTTCTTCGTTATTGGCGTATAAGGCCCCTTATCTACTAATATTGTTCATTCTCCCCCTAGTCTGGTATATAATTATAGATGGAGTTCAAAGTCCCTTTCAACCAAAAACATCTTGTCCAAAATTTAGTATTTTGTGGGTGACATGCTTTAAATATGTAGTTTAAATAAAAAGTAAAGCAAAGCCTTAAATAGGTTACGTAAAGCATAAACTATGTGGCGTAAAAAGCATCAACTATGTAGCATGAAAGCATTCTATTGATTATTTCGTTATTTTTAAGACAAGTTTTTCTATAATTCTAAAAAGCTGATAAACAGCGTCGTCAAGGGGTTGACAAAGATGTGGAATGGAGTAGTTGTGTATTTGGTTAGAAATGAATACATTTTTTTAGAGAGACTGTTACCGTTACATCCCAAAAGCACATGATTTAGGTTTCCTATTTCCCCGCAGTTATAAAGGGGGTTGTCCTTTAATTTGATTTTAAATATATGCGCGACTGTCAGACACTGAGCTGATCTCATTCTGCATAGTAGAGTGGCGTATAGTACCTACTCCTTTTATGCTGCTTGTTCTTTTGTATAATATGTTTTGCCAATTTTTTCAAAGTGAGGTTTTAGTGTCCTTAAGGAGATCTGTGTAGTGAAGCTTATTGTTAATCAAAGTATTTCCTTCTCTTCCTTCTAGAGCTAGTTTATCATATGCTCTTTCATTACCTCTTAGGCCGGTATGGTTAGGTATCCATATGAAATCTATTTTGGTACCTTCTCCCTCGGCCTGCTGTATACCTTGTCTAGTTAAAAGAGTGTTGTAGTCATTTTTTGCTTGTATTCCAGCCCTCTCTAATTTTTGTAATCCACTTTTCGAGTCTGAGACGATTGGGAGATTGTTTATAGAATTGCCATTCTAATAGCCATGATCTCGACTGAGCAGATGCTGGTGTTGTTATTTATTCTAGCTTTGATCTCTAACCCAAGATCAGCACTATATGCTCCTATTTCAACCTTGTCCGTTTTTGGGTCGACCGATGCGTCCGTAAAGAATGTGCTGTAGTTTCTGTACTTTTCCTGTCTGATGTCTTCAAATATTTGTTGGGTGTGCGGTCTAAACTTCGGTATGTAAAACATTGGTTTGCATATAGTAAGTGTGACAAATTAGTCAGACGTTGCCAATCAACAAAACTCCGCTATTCGAATTTTTAATCGCTAATATCTCGGCATTCACTAACTCTTGAAATCTAAATTTTGGTTCGCTAGAAGAATGATATTTGTCGCTAAATATGAAATATTATTTTACCAAATTATTTGTGTTGTTTCAGAGAAGTTCGCGTTTGAAATATCCCTTAGCGGGATTTTGATAGCCGGCAAAACTGGATTATTTATTGGGGCAAGCTATATTTCAAATATCATTTTAAAAAGCTCTAAAGAAATATTTGTTAGGACGTTACAAAGTTGCATTATTAAACGTTTGGCAACAGCCATAAAATTTTACATAAAGACTTTTAAAATAGAGCTCTAAAATCGGATCAATTTAAACATGTGCAAACATATTTATTGATTAGTTCGAAAAGTCGTAAAATCTCATTCTACTTTTAAAATTTCAAATATTTTATTGCTATTTAATCCTTGTTAATTTTGTACTCGTGATTTTGGTGCAACATTTCGCTTTAGATGACTAGCACGGTTTTTAAAATCCCATTCAGCGTATTCGCATAAAAATGAAATACAAGAAGCACCACCGAAACACAATGAAGTGAAGTATAATATAAAACCTAATTCTTTTTAACTATAGTGGGAAAATAATAAAATTGGCGAGGAACTGACCACTGGAACCAGTTTTTGGATAGCAGTGGCGTAAAGCATTTTTAGTAAATTCATTTTTAAATTGTATTTTCACTTACTCTAATGTCGATTAATGAAAAACAATTTTTTTCGCCGATGCATGAAATCTTGGTATCTATCTGAGTGTAGGAGAGTTTTTTTCATGCGGTCATAATGTACGTTGAGGATTTTATAGGTTTCAATTAGATCTCCCCTAGTTCTTCGATCTTTCAGTGTTTTAATTTTTAGGTGGGTTATTTTGGTCTCATAAGTTTGTTCTTGTAATCTGATGGGCAGTTTTGTAATTTTTCTCTGCACTCTCTCAAGCAAGTCAATGTCCTTAACATAGTATGGATTCCATATCTGCCGTCATAACGAATAAGTCGTAGATTTTTAGATATCTAGTTAAATATACTACCGTTATCAGTAGAAAACGCTCTATATTTCTGTCTAGATTTTGTGGCAGTATGTTGATGGGAAGTGTATTTTCTTATTAGTAAAGAGGGCAGTATGGACTTCGTTTGCACTATTAAACTAAAAAATAATGCAGTATATCGTTGACTTACTGCTGCTTTCTTTAGTATTTTGTTATTGCTAAGTAAAACAGCAGAACGGTAATGCTATGCTGTGCTTTAATGAAGTAAACGTCTCGTTCCATAAATAGTAAGAGATAGGATTAACAGCAGTATAGTGAGTTGCTGCCCTCTTTCATATGAGGAAACATCCGGTTAACTCTGATAGCTAAAGAATAGAGCAGTATATATTATTTACTGCATTCTTTTATAGGAAAATATAGCATTCCAAATCCGTAATTACTAAGCCAGAGAGCAGTAACATTAGTAAAACTTGGCATCTAATCGATATACTGTTCTTTTTCTTAGTTGACTGAAATCGGACGAGTAGCCTTTACTAAAATAAAGAAGCATACTTTGACAACTTACTGCTCTCTTGCGGCGTATTCTAGACGAATCGGTATAGGTCGATTGATGTCAGTCATCATAAGATATTATTTCAACTTTTCGTACTTTTCTTTTACATGGACGGGATGATAAACATATTGTTTTATGCTCGTCCCAAAATAAAAATTGGGCGCTACCTTTTTGGTACAATTTATTAATAGTGTCAAGATTATGGCTGAAACTGTAATGCTTAAATATTTTGAACCCGAACATACTTTTATGTCCGCGGACAGCTTTTATCATTTAGTGAAGATGTCCTTAACAAAGAAAAAAAAGTCTACGATTTTGATGATTTTGTGGAAAGTGTTTAAAACTGCGGCAAGAACGTTGAAATTAAAGTTTTGGATGTTGTTAATTTGATGACAAATCATCACAACATAAACTGAGAAGTTTTAGCCAAGGGTGTTTTTAAAGAATATTGTTTCTATTCAGGCGAAGTGGGTCCTTTGACTTATATATTATAAAACTTGTCAAAAGGACGAGGGTTATAAAGCTCTAAACTTCTTACAGCAAAAATGTTTAAAAATAAAAAACATTCCTAAACCTCCCCAAAAAAGTTCACCAAGAGGTATAACTGAACATAGGAAACAAGAAATAATTTAGAAATTGTGTCCATTAATGCTGCCGAATCATAGATTATATTGGGAAAACTTACCTAACAATAATACTTCCAGAAATTTGGCCTTGAACGATGATGAAGTTAACCCACAAAATGATTTTTACCTAACTACCTAAGTACCTTCTACCTTATATTTTTTTTCTTGTAAAATTCTACCTCTATTATTTTTTTCTTGTAAAATTAATCTTTGTTTATTAAAGTAATAAAAACCATTAATATTCCTAATGAGCCTTATATTATTATGTCTTATTATCTTCACAAAATAATTAATAGCAGTAAGTGAATATAAGTTTATTATTACAAAATATTTCTTTTCACTAAGCAAGACCACAGCATAATTGGTGTTTACTGTTCTTTTATGTGGCATATAAAAAAATATTATATTTGTAAATTTTTTTTTTTTTTTTTTTATGATAAAACACCTGCACTGTAGGAAAAATCCTTTAAGGCGCTCTGGGAGCGGTGCGAGTGCGAAAAAAGCGATTAACGTTGGTCTTGAAACGTTGAAGATTGTATTCATTGGGAAACACGACTTCAGGAAGATCATTCCACAAAGATGACGTTCTCCAGATGAAAGAATTCTTGAACAATGAAGTTCGAGGAGTACTAAGCTGACCAACATATGGATGAGCGGCAGCGGTTCGCCGTGTATTTCTGTTTTGCATTGCTCTAGGTGGAATCAAGTGGGCAATGTCAGTCGAACACCTGCCATGGAAATATCTGTAAAAGAGAGCCAAATCACCAACCTGTCTTCGATGCTCCAGGCTATCGATGGTCTTGGTCAGCTCGGGGTCGCCGATCAGACGAACGGCTCTCCTTTGAATGGAATCCAGTAGCCGAAGGGTGTGCTTGGGTGCAGAGCTCCAGACATGAGAGCAATATTCTAATGATGGTCGAATCTGGGCTTTGTAGATTAAGTTAACAGTATAGTGGTATATAACTACGGAAAAGAGCAGTATGTCTAATACTTACTGCATTCTATCGTAGCGAATCTACTAATTACATAATCATTATGCTAGTCTAAAAGGCATTTTAATCAATTTTTTTCAAATACCTGGAAAACTCCCCTATTTATATATCACATTTTATAAAGTACCTAATTAGCTTCCCAATGAGTCATAAAAAGTAAGTTTATAACTTTCTATTTTAAAACAGACAACAAAAGTTTATTCACTACCTTAAAAGGCAGTTTTCTCAAAAGTAACTTTTGTCGACTTACTACTCTTTAAATTATGACGGCAGAATTATGCTTTGGGCGTATTCAATTTTGCCTATATGAAGTACTGTGCATTTGACATCTTATTGTCCACATTTTAACGGTTGTCAGGCCATCTTATAGTTAGTTAAGCTGCAGTAGTGGATATGTGCAGTGTCATCTGCAAAGGTCATTAGTCCATGGTAGAGGTCGCTCAGATACATAATAAATAGCAAGAGGCCCAGGACTCATATCTTTAAAAGTTCCATGTAAGCATGCGCACAAGCCCTGTGCAATCATCGGTTTCTTTTTTAGAAAGCGTTTTATATCAGCGTTTAGAATCGGTATATTTCTTTGTTTACTTTTTACATTAAGGTATATTTACACTGACAAATCTATTTTGCGTTTTTAATATTATACGGATTTATTGTCCTTTAACAAAAAAGCAAAAAATCTACTCTACGCCCATGGGAAACGCGAGAGATTAAAAACATCACGATTTATTCTCCCCAGAGAAACATAAGTTGGGCTTTTCTAAACTGACCATCTAAAAGGTATTATTTGAGAGCGGCGTGTGGCGAACGTACTTTTGCAGATTAAACAGAAAACAGCTCGAATTACAACCAGTAATTTCGTTAAATCTAGCTAAATGTCCATCTGTTGTAAGTAAACAGCTTATTCATATTTTCATAGAACACATGTATTTAAAGTTTGCTTAATTTTGATACAAAATATAATAAATGTTAATTATCAGAAACTAAACTATAATTCCTGACTTGAGTTACTCCTTTCTTTCGTCGGATTCTAGCTCTACTCTGATAAGCCACGATATGACGAAACGCGTCTAGGGATTGATCTGATGAAATAAAAGGAAACTCTTCTTCTGTAAACTGCAACTCTTTGTGTGTTTCATATGTAGAGAGTTGTCAGTGGTTTCTACATAATATATGGTATCATTCGGAATGATATATTACGATGATTCATTCGTCTTTCTTATAGATTATAATTTAAATATTGACTTAATAGAAATCACCCTTTTCTATTTGTGTGCATGGCCTAAAAATGTATATGGAAAAAGTTCTTAGATAGGAAAAGTGTTTCCATTTTTTAATAATAATAGTCTTCTCAATTTTTTTTTAATTTTCTTCAATTTTTTTTTGTTTTTTTTTCGTTTTTTTTTGTTTCACTTTATATTTTTTATGGGAATGAGTAGAACTAATTTTAATATGTATACATTGCTGTAAAGCAGTACTCAAAGCTGTAGATATTAGATATGTAGGTATTTATGATTTCATTATAAATAGTCATAGAGAGTTCTAATGCTAAGCCATAAAAATATTGCTCTCATTTGTTTTTTCATGGCTTCCCGGGATAGTGTTAGTAGGTTTCAATTATTTGTCTTAATTGTATTTTAATATTCCACAAGGAATCGACATCTATGGTAGACGGATATATGTCTTAATTTTAGGAATACTTGCAAAGTCATTTTAAATGCACCTGGCATTCGGACATGTACCGACTTTTGACAGTATTAATAAATTGGTTGTGTATTTAATAAAAGTATTTCCCATTTGTTACTTGTTACATATTTAATTGATCACACTGTATACCTGCAAGAAACACGAAACTGTTGTTGTACCTATACATTTTTAAAATTTCGTAAAACTATTTCTAACAGGAAGACGATTATAGAAAACCTTTTTTCAACCACAAATAAAAGGGTATCATAATAGAGACATTATCATCGTCTCTAAAACACGCACAAGAGACATTTTTTAGCTCTATTTAGAACAAATCTAGGAATAGGCGTCATTTATATAATGTACTCACATTATAGTCCTATAATCTGTACAAAATGATTTTTTGATTAAAGAGAACACACACAGAGAATCGTAATTTTATGTGCAAAATATAAATAGTACATTGTATACCTAGTAGGAAAAGCTGAGCATTCCCGGACGACCGTAAAGATTGTATGTCGAAGCGCAAGCCGAGAAAGTGCCTTTTTCTACGCGGTATACATACTATTTTTCCGTAAATCGAAAATTAATAAAAGGACATAACTTATTACAAGCAACGTGTTAAAATTTTAAAATAAATATTATTAACTTTGTTCAAAAATTAAGGATGCCATTAAATATTTGTGTTGTAACTATGAAAATACAGTAATTGTCAAGCTTAACAAATTTTAATTTAAGTAGCCGTACAGAAATAATATTTCCTTACAGTACAATAATACATATTTCCTAATAGTTCTTTTTCGTTGCCTAGCAACGACTAAGTGTAAGGAAATATTGACTTTTTCTTTCAGAAATGTTATCAAAAATGTCAATATTTTCGATGGATTTTCGGAAATATTATTTTTTATTTCATCTCTCTGAATGTAGACTCATGGTCAAGTTATATTCGTTTTCCTTATTTTAAAGTTATTTTCTTCTTCTTCTTAATTCGCCGTCTCCTGTCGAAGGTTGGCGATCCATCTGGCAATCATAATTCTAGAATCCGCTGCTCTGAATATGTCTGTGAAAGTACAACCGAACCATCTTCTCAAATCCTTCATCCAAGAATTTTGTCGTTTTCCAACTGATCTTCTCCCTGAATTTTGCCCTCAATTATTAGTCTGAAAAGCTCATACTTTTCTCCCCTCATTACATGTCCGATATATCTTGTTTTTCTTTCTTTGATGGTAACTAGGAGTTCAAGTCGTTTTTGCATTCGAACAAGCACTGCTTCATTTATTACTCTTTGTACCCATGATATTTTCAGCATGCCTCGAATGCCTCCAATTTTTTCTCAATATTCGGATCAAGGGTCCATCCCTCGCATCCGTACAGCAACACGGAAAACACGTAACACCTAATCATGCGCACTCGGAGCTCTAGGCTGAGTTCAGACCTTATAAAGAACTGTTTCATGTCCACAAACACTCTTCTAGCCTGTTTAATCCGGGACCTAATTTCCTTCTTAGTGTCGCACTGGTTATTAACAACTGTACCTAAATATTTAAAGCTTTTCACTTGTTCTATAGAAATTCCGTTTATTGTTAGGTTAGCGTTTATATTTGTTTTCGCGAATACAAGCATCTTAGTTTTAGATATATTTATATAGAGTCCGTGCTCCTCACTATACTGTACTATGCGATCGATCATAAACTGTAGGTCCTCCATTTTGTCAGCGAAGATTACAGTATCGTCTGCATACCTGATGTTATTCATTACGATACCAGATACCATTCACCTTTATGCCCTTTATAACGTCATCTAGGGCCTCTCTAAAGATAGTTTCAGAGTAAATGTTGAACAGCAATGGCGACAAGATACATCCCTGTCTAACTCCTCCTGTTATTTTAATCATGGGTAAATTAGAGCTTTGAATGCTTGAATGCTGCCGAGTGATAAGCAAAATAGCTGTTGAATTCGTTTTAAAAAATTAAACACTACTTTTGGGCTGTAATATTTAATTTTAACGTTTGCGATGATAAAGTTTCTCAAAATTATCATATTCTACGTCAATTCACATAATAGTAAGGCTATAAATGTGAGAAGAGAAGTTACAATACAATAGTGATACCGGCGACAAGCACGAAACGAAATAACCTTTAAAAAAATGTTTTACAAATCTTCTAATTGAGTCTGTTTTATCTGGTTTTATGTATTCATCTTCATTTACCACCCGTTATTTTTCTATTTCTGTGGCGTATAATAAAAGTTTGATCTTTTTAATCGGTGTAAATATTTATGATTAGTCTGTATTACAGGCATTAACCTAATTTATCGGAGACAGTCAATACTCAAATTTAATTGTTCCCACAATGTATTTTAGCTGACCCTTTAATTAATTTCGTACTTTAGCTTCTAAATATTGATATCAAAAACGTATTTTTTAAACAAAAAGTCGATAATTTATTTGTTTATACAAGTCTGCTAATCAATACATCTTCAGAATTCACCCACAAAAACATTGTTCCCTTCTCTGACTTCTTTTATGCCTAATCTCTAAAATACTCTTTACCTTCTTACTTCTTGTAAACAAAACGTCACTTAAAGTTAAACAGCAATCCTTACACTGACAAAGCCTTATCGCAGATCTTAAGAACTGTTTTGTATTTCTCGTAGAGGGAGTATCAAATTTCACAAACCGAAACAGCACAATAGTGACGATTCGACAAATTGGTCCTTTAATTGACATACTTGAACTTTTTTCCGTGTATAAAACATGATTGTTATCTATCATTGAGGAATCGTGTTCAATGAAAAAAAAGACAATCAAATTTGTTTCTCTTGAAAATGATCTCATTATTACTGGTCCGCTAGTCTAAAAGTGATAATGGATTTATATTTCTAGGTGTCAAATAGCCTAATTTAGATGTTAGATAATTTTCTGGAATTCTCAGGTCTTTCGGTACTTAATTAAATTGGTCTAGTGGGAAAATAGTAGTGGTGGGTCGGTATCTCTGAAACTGCTACTTTGGAACGGTATTTTTAATATCGTCGTGTGGCGTTTCACCTTATAAAAGAAGCAGTTACTCTGGACCTTTTATTAAGATTTTGTCCTTCGCCGCTATACGCTGCAATGCAAACCTAGAGAAAGCGAAAGTG
This sequence comes from Polydrusus cervinus, assembly GCA_935413205.1. Classification (NCBI taxonomy): domain Eukaryota; kingdom Metazoa; phylum Arthropoda; class Insecta; order Coleoptera; family Curculionidae; genus Polydrusus; species Polydrusus cervinus. The sequence continues at coordinate 17,107,692 of OW284514.1, read as the reverse complement.
GCCGCCTCTTCAGTCATTCGTTGTGGAGCGCGCAACGGCAAACGGTATCTGGAGAACAGTAACAGTCTCGTGGTTGACGGTATTTTGTCGTTGAAGGTATATTGTCAGGCCAGGGATGAAAGGTTGCTCAGGGAACTGTTGCGGCCGCCATTCGCGAATATGTTTATGCCGTGGGACTGTTTGATTTTAATGCTGCAACTCGTAGTTACGGTGCCGGTGTTTTGCTGGCGCGGTAGCCACGGAGGTATAGTATTTTTTAATGGGCGCGGTCTCGAGAATACCTTTGGCGTATATCGATGATGAAAGAAATGACTAAAGAAGTTTAAAAGCGTTATTGTCAATTTAACTAAAATATTTTAATATTATAAAAAACGTAAAATAGTTTTGTGCATTGGGATAGATACTAAAATATTAGCACTTATAATTTTTATCAGTCACTAAATTAGTCTAATCGATAGAACAGTGTCAGAAACCAGCGAAAAAAACTCTTTAAATAAAAGAAAATATTCACAATTCAAGTTTTGACTAATCCGAGGAATTTTCTCGGTATTTTTTTCAATATAGTGGGATCCGCACCGAAAAATTGCACTCAGAAATCGTTTAATTTAATTGGAAGGCGTTTTAACTTTATCATTTATTGGTTTGAGATTTCAAGGTCACAGATAGAAATGATAGATTATTTTTTATTGCGACAAATGATTTAATTTTGTTTTGCACACCTTACACTATAGTTCGTTCCCAAATAACGGTTATTGAGTCGCGGTATCTTTCTGTCGCGGTATGAAATGGAACGATCCATATCGGTAACACTATTTCCCACCTCTAGAAAATAGCGCAATTTAATTCTAAATTATTCTATTAAGTGCTCAATTTTTAGGTATTTTTTCTACAACCCTATTTTAAAGTTTAATCTTAAATATTTAACCAGCAAGATGTTGTGTGTGTGACATCTAGTGTCGCTGTTAGATCCCAAAAATGTTAAGAGGAAATCATCTGTAAAGACACTCGTCACAACGCTAACCCTTAAATATCGGCTTAAGTTCCAAAAACTACTAATGACAAATAATAATGTTCTTTTTTATTGCGTATAGAATTTAATCTTACCTTGTTTTCCACATGCATCTTCATTTTTCAATTTGTGGTACATAATGCGCTTAGCTAAACAACACTCGCGTATGATTTCTTTATAAAACACTATCTTACTGACACGACAAGTTCTATATTATTTTTTTACAATTAGGAACACGAAGTATATCGTTTACATCAAAAATACGAACTGAACAAGAACTAATAAACCCTGATATCTATTATATTTAGGAATGGAATCTTCAACACAAAAAAATTTAAGGTAGGTAATCATACATGAATGTAAATATTTATTCTTAAAGAGTTTGGTGTACATTTTTTATACCTTTTTTATTAGATTTATGCTATTATTTTGGATATCTTTAAAAAATAACTAAATATAAAGTTATTATGAAATGATACATTAAACAACTTTATATGTATTTATCTCTAGATAATTTAATAAATTTAATGAAGAAACCTCAGCACTGGCTCAGAGGTGAGTTACTGGCATTCGACCGTGGCGGTCCGGGTTCGATCCCCGAGGTGAGCATACGCATAATAAAAAAGTAAGTCCGAAATTTAATAAGTTTAAGAATGCAGGGAAGGGTGAAAAGTAAATCATTTCCCAACCCACCTCATTCACGCCGGTAACCAGGCCGGATGAGATCGGATATCTCGTGGGGTGCGGAAGAAGGTACACACTCCCCAATCGGTAGGTCATGCAATGGCAATAAACTAAGGGTTGATAGCCCTTGGAGGGGCGGGGGACGCATGACTGAAGATCGTGATTCGAAACTCACGTTAAGCTGTAGATCCCCTAGGGAATGGCCCTGGCAGTGAACGAAGAGGAAAAAATTACAATAAAATTACAACAACAACAAAAACCGAAAAATCACAATAAAATTATTCAAATTCTCAGAATTAGGATTAAGTTTGACGTTAAAATACCAAGCAATTTTTTTCAATTATTTTTTATAAAATCCCTGCAATTGTGTTAAGAAAGTTGATATTCTTGATCAATTTCAGAAAAAACTACTATTTTTCTTATGGGCTTGTTACATACAGTGAGGACATAAAGTCTGGAAAAATACCTTTTAAAGGTACGCTCGTACACGCCGATTTTATTTTCTTAAATCTCTTAAGATTTCTGAAAAATATACAGGGTGTTTCAAGAAAACTTTGCAGTTGTTACCATTATTTTTTTAAATGGAACACCCTGTATGTTTAACAAAGCTGTAACTACTCTAAAGACGGGACAGTGTAAATACGGGGTTAAGACAGAAAGCACTATCTTCCTTTTTACATTTCATTCCAAACATTCAATGTAAGAAGGAAGACAGGGCTTTCTTTCCTAACCCCTTATTTACCCTGTATGCTATTGCATTATTGGATTCCACATAAAATTTTCAGCATATTTCCGTAGAATTCGTACTCGTACGAGTTTTACGTACCTCTGACGACATGATATTGTGTTTTAATTGTTTTCTGTCTGATATTTTTTAAAAATGTAACTTGTATCTGTGTGTTTTGTATTATTAATTTATTTGAAATGACCAAAGTGCGCCCTACTTTGTCTGTGTGTTTTTGAACCTTATGTCCTGATGATGGCCTTTATGGCCGAAACGGGTAGGCACTCTTTTTTATTTAATGTATTTAGAATAGAAGAAGAAGGCTTTCTTTCCAAACCCCTTATTTACAATGTCCCTTTTAAAGGATAGTCTCACTTTTAATATTACGAAAAAAATGGGGGGGTAGTAGCACCTTCTTGCATCACCCGGTATATCAATAGTAACAAAAAGTGACATGGAAAAAATGGATCTCATGATCTTCTTATTTACCATTTATTTATAAAACCACACTAATCAAAGTAAAAATGTGTTTTCTTTTAATTCTTTTTGGTGGTACCTGTTTAAGAATTCACACCTTATACAGTTTTTAAAACATGGGCAGCGTGGCGGACCCCGTGGCACACCGAAAGGCAGGTGAATTCACCTGTCGGGCCAGGTTGTAATTGCCTGGCAGTACGAAATAGATTAACCCCGAGATACGTGGTTTAGAGCAAAAATTAGACACCGCAATTTTCATTCATCCTTGTACTGTCATTAAGGCCATATATTATCTTTGCTGTTGATAATTTTGTGCTGACTATTTCCGTATTGAGTCATAGGTTGTCCAGTGACGTAGCTAGAAAATATGTTTGGGGGAGGGGGCTCATATTTTCTAACTAGTTTTTTTAGGGTTTAGATTTTTAAGTTAAAAATAAAACGATAATTATTGATATATTTATACATAAGATCATAATGTCGAGTTGCATAAAGATTTTTAACAATAGTTAACTTACCAGAAACTTTGACTGTGGCATTAATGACATTAGCAGAAATAAAGTAGTAGAGTTTAATGTCCGTATAAGTAAATAGAAAAGAAGGTTTTTTAGCGGCAGGCGGACAAAGTAGTGCATCTATCTTTTGCATTAAGTACACAGGGATGCCAAATGCAATGGGTTCCCTGGGGCACAGGTAGACAATGACAAGCTGTTTCGTTTTTATTAGAAATCATCAGAAAGCCATAACCTGTTAGCGACCCCGAATACAGCGAGACTCCGTTTTCAAGATATTTTTAAGAAATAATTTGCATATAGGTCCCTGTGTACTCAATGCAAAAGATAGATGCACTACTTTGTCCGCCTGCCGCTAAAGAACCTTCTTTTCTATTTACTTATACGGACACTAAACTCTACTACTTTATTTTAAAAACACGGCATTGTATTACGGGTTGGCAGCGCCCAGTGGGTATACTGCTGGGCGAACTTATTTGAATCTACAAATCCGTAGAAAAATTGTGGGGATGCGATAAATGTTGCCTATACTGGTGTGTGCCTAACGTATTTGGTTTATTGTTGCTTTCGTCGACGACTATCTTTTGCATTGAGTTGATTCCTATAGATGGCGTTACTGGGTTTTCATCGCGTTTTTATTTCTTTAAAAATGCCTTGAAAGCATAGTCTCGCTGTATTCGGGGTCGATTACAGGTTATGGCTTTCTGATGAGTTCTAACAAGAACGAAACAGCCTGTCATTGTTTACCTGTGCCCCAGGGAACCCATTGCATTTGGCGTCCCTGTGTACTCAATGCAAAAAAAAGATGTACTACTTTGTCCGCCTGCCGCTAAAAAAACTTCTTTTCTATTAGCAATAGTTTTCCTTCAACCAGGGTGGCCTGGTTACCTCAAGTCTTAATTAACTAATCAGACAACTTTGATTTTAAGAAAATATGACCTGCCAATATTATTAATGCCACAATCAAAGTTGCTGGTTAGTTAATAATTGTTAAAAATCGTTATATTAATACCTACTTATTCAATTGTCAATTCAAAGTGAAACTCCAACGAATAACCTGAAAACATTTAACATAAAAAATTAATACAGAGCCAAATAAGCGTTTTTAAAAACACTTTTTATCTTTGATTATAGCCCAAGTTGAGAAAAAAATGGTTTAATTACGGTCTGCATTTATAGACCAACAATTAAAATTTTCCTACTTTATAGTTAAGTGAAATGACAAGCAAGTATTAAAATAGCCGCCAAGGGTAGGTGCTAAGGGATAGTTATAATTAAATTTTAACACTCTAGGTGTAATAATTAGGGGTTGAAATATTATATCCAACATTTAATTAGCTGGATACCGATAAAAAACTGAAAATAGAGGTGTGGAAGAAATTTTCTTACGTATCCGTCGTATTTTGAGTTAAAAAAAAGATCGTTTAAAATACTATATGTAAAACCATTTAATTTAGTCATACGGTGCTCTGTATATAAAAAAGTATTGGAATTTCGAAAAAAATTTCGCACCCACTTTTTTTAATCAATCAGTAGATTTCATTTTAAATCATTACCATGACAACGAAGAAAATTTCCGGAAATACTCATGCTCTTTGAACTTCCGGCGGCCAAATTACACTGGAAATATCTGTCTTTTTCGTTCAAATAATGACATAAAAGGACAGAATTAAATTACTTGTCAAGGCAAAAAGGCATATTTTTGGTTGCGAAATTTTCTTACCAAATCTTCCTCGAGCTTTTGAAACTTTTTTCTCGGCTGACGCCCTGAAATTTTCGCTACCTCCAAAAAATTTCTGGAAATAATTCATGCTCGAGGGAGATTATTAGTGATATTCAAATATGTAAAAATATACAGGCTGTTCCAACTAAAATAAAAAAGTTACCGTCTATTTACGGTGCAAAGTGCCACCATCTTGAAAACATTTTTGTTGTATTTACAGATACTATCCACCGAATTTTTAAAAAATTCGTATATAAATTGATGCCCTAAAAAATTTAATACATGCATACTTACGACAGTAGAAAAACTCTTACTTATTAAAGTTCTTGAGAAACTTAGAGGGAGGAAAACATATATTAGATTATTTGTAGTTAAAATAGTGTTAGTAAAATTTAAAGTTGACTTTAAAATCAACTTTGTCGTAGTACCTTATTAAGTTTCTAAAACTCCAGTAAATATTTTGATCGGACCATGGGGTAACAGGTTTTCCCTGAAGTCTAAGCAAGATATTTAATATTAATTTTGTGTCTTCCTTCAATATACGAATTTGTCGTTGTCTTGGTACATCTCACAGATGGGATATTTTTTTAAAAATATTATTTTATCTTTCGAAAAAAACATGTCGGTTGCAAATTTTCATATATTATTGTTATATAGGTACAAAGAAGTAGACACAAACTATAAATTTGGTTCACTAGAATCTGAAAAAAATCATATAATTATTTAAAACAGGAAAACCATTATACTTGGTCTATTTTAGAATGGTGTAGAGTAATAAAATGGGAAATTCCGTCCAGTTCGGCTCAATTTTGGTGTCGGCCATAGGCGCAGGTAAATTTTGTGCATTAAATTATTTATGATAACTAACCAAAGGAAAAAAAGAAGATAATCTGACAAAGAAGAAACTATTAACAATAGCAAATTTACACAAACATAGTGTTATGATATATGCCGTGAAATATATAGCTAAAAAACATAGTGTAACTATGCTACGCACACCGCCATATCATTGCAAACGAAATCCTATAGAACTTATATAGGCGCAAGTAAAAGGATTTGTAGCAAGACACAACAAGACATTCAAAATAAAAGAGGTTAAGCTACTGTTTGATCAAGCCATTAAAGAAGTGACACCAGAGAACTGGCGAGAAGCAGTCTATCATGTCAATAAAGAAGAGGAGAAAATGTGGGATCCTGACCACCTGATCGATCGGACCGTCGACCCGTTAATTATAACGTCAAGAGGAGATGATAGTTCCTCAGATGACGAAGAATATTATGATTTTTTATAATTTAGTTTCTGTATAATGTATTTTTGGTATTTTGTATTTTTTTTATTATGTTTAATAAAAAATAAGTTTACCTATCTAATTCTATGTACATAATGTACCTATGCCTTTATCACACTATTTTTAGTATTTATAAACCGATAACAATAAGCAAAACTCATAAATTGACCCAAGCCCGACTAGTAACTACTACCTGCACTTGATGAAAATAAAGAATTGTGCAATGAAATCAATGCCAAATTATGAAAGTAGCTTAAAAATATTCGTTGGGTTACTCTGTAGTTCCTTTGCATACCTAATGTGCTTTTATTACTCCTTTCTGAAATATACTATAACACAAGGTAAAGTTTTCACCATGTGCCTTGGTCAAAAATTCAGTGTATATTTACAATATGTAATTAAAAAATTATATCATATTCATTGATATATGATATTATCCAATAAAATGTCAAAAAATAAAGCAAAATGGAACGAGGTGTGAACATTTAAATTACATGCAATTATATTTTTAACAGCTGGATGAGTTTCGGTAGCTTACAAAACCTCAAAAACTGCCGACATTTTTAATAACTATCTTAATCAGCTGCCTTATTGCGACTTATTAAATAATGAAAATACCCAAACTTGACATATAATTTGCCAACTATACAGATATAATGAAGCATACCCAACAATTTTTAAAAATATTTAAATCAGGTATCCCGTTACCACATTATAATAAATGAGGAGAAAAAAAACCAAAACGATATAAATATTAATTATTTGATAAAACCTGTCGGTGAAAATAATGAAAAGACGTACCAAAAGACGGGTTTGTTTAATTCAGGCCTGGGACATCTTTCTGATGTCTGTCGTTATACATACACTTTTAATGATCATTATATTCTTATATTTCTCGATAATAGCAGTCACACTTGTGTATTAAATTAGGCTTATTTTTCATCTTAATAAAGCCCTCTAGCTTTAAATAAAATTGGCCTGTTTAAGAGAATAATTTACTTTAAAAAATCATTAAAATCGGCATCTTGACTTTCATCTAGAGGCAAGATAAATAACTAAAAAATTGCTACTTAAGGGGGTCAAAAATTATACGTGCAAACTAAAAACCTTGTATAGAGCCCTCTTAAGGGCCTATCATCGCTTTTGTGTGTGCATTACATTTATTATACAGGGTTGCCCAGAAGTCCGGAATAAAATTAATATAGCTTTAACCTGTAATTTTTGGGGAAAACGCTCGGACACGTCAACTTAGTTTTATATATGCTCATATTTTGACGTTATTCGTTTGTTATAAGCTAATATCTTATACAGTATGCTCATAGATTTTTGCGCGATTTAAAAATCTCTATTTAAATAAGCGGAAATGATAAATCATTGTTGTTTTTTATTACCTTTCAAGGTAAGAAATGTCACAACATGTCAGAACGTGAAACAATGAAGATTTCTTACCTTAAAAGGTAAAAAAACCTCAATGATTTATCATTTCCGCTTATTTAAATAGAGATTTTTCTAAAACTAAAACTTTTAACAGTCGCCATTTTGAAATAGCTTGACAGAATCGCGCCAAAATTTATGAACATACTGTTTGAGATATTAGCTTTCAAATGATGCATCATAAATCAATAAATACAACGATATGCGTCCGAAAACTTAATCTCTATATAAAATAGGACTTTTAGAAGGAAAAGTTTAAAAACTAAACGTTCCCTACAAGACCTTTGTAATCTAAGCCAAGAATACATTATTTAAAAATTTAAATTAAGAGTCCAAGCGTGAGACGAAAAATTAGATTGCAATTAGACTTTTTGACCCGAGCTTCTAGGATCGGGGGAACCCCCCCCCCCCCCCCCCCCTAAATACGCCACTGCTTGTATCCTTAAATAACTGCGAATCATTAATGACGTTTATTACAAATCTTAATACCTGAAAAGAAAGATTCATCACAACAATAGTGTGCTATTGTTTGCGAAAACACAAAAATCGTGTTACAAAACCATTGGAGGTAATGTAAGGTGTCAAATCATCAATACAACTGTCTAGAATTAGTCTCCAGGCGCCTAAAAATCCATTATGAAAAGCGGTAATGACCTAGTAAAAAGATAAGGCACCTCTAAGCAACACCTATTTATACAGGTTGCCAAAACCTCTTAATTAATAGTACCCATAATCGAGATACGGCGCCATATTAAGATATCAAACGTCACTTTTGGTGATAAAAGACGAGGTTATGTTTTCTATTTGAATGGAGTTATCGGAGTTTGTTTGTGGTCAAGTGTGAAGTTAATGGAAAGTAAAGATTAGATGTGTCCAAATAGTTAAAAACTATTTAAATGAAATCGTAAAGTCGAGTTAAGGGTTATATGAGCGATAAACTTAGATGTTACCGATCGATCAACGGTTGATTTTAGAGCCAATTAAGATTAGTTTAAGTTTAAGGCTTAAGGTAAGTATTGTGGATAAGTTTAACAATTCAATATAACAGAACGACGAAATTCAATATAAGCTTCAAGACCAATATTACGAGAAAGAGCAGGGGAACCCCCCATTACTTGCTTGTTCAGTGTTTGTTTTTACCAATAGCATAACATCAACTGAAAAAAAATTATATGCACGTATCAGTGGCGTTGCCAAAAAATATCCTCGGAGGGGGCTCAGTGGGCGTAAGTTGGACATTTGTTTTCTGGAGAAAGGGACAGTCGGAGCAACATGTATTTCATAATATTGAAGAAGGCAGTAAAGCGCCGCAGGCGAAAAATTTTCGGGTTTGTTCGCCGGGCTGCAGCTCCCCCCGAGCTCCGGAGCTCGGCTCTAAATATCTAATTGCAACCCCTAATTTTTGAACGCTTGGACTCTTAATTTAAATCTTTAAATAATGTATTCTTAGCCTAGATTACAAAGGTTTTGTAGGAAACGTTTAGTTTTTAAACTTTTCCTTCTAAAAGTCCTATTTTATATAGAGATTAGGGTTTTCAGACGCATATCGTTTTAGTTATTGATTTTTGATGCAATTTTGAAGGAAACCGAGTAAAAATAATAATATTTTATAGCATTTTTCCAATATATACTTGTCTCTTCCGTTCTGCCTTTTTTAGCGCTATTTTCAATCAACAAAAATATAACCCACTGCAATTAAATATTTGCACAACAAACCAAAAAATAATTAATTGAAACATTTTTATGAAAGGAGTGTGATAATTTATAATAAAAAAAATAGTGCGTGAAGAAACGAGAATGCTTTATTATGAATATACAAAACGGCACTTAACAAGGACTATTTTAAAACCTTTAAGCATTTGCACCAAAAACTGCTGTTAGATCTATGCTCCTAAAATGAAAACATGATTTCTGAAAAAATCATGAATTTTGGCGTGGTGAGCGATATTTACTTTATTTTTAATCATAAAAAACCGAGCCCGAAAAACGCTGGTTACAGTAATAAATAATATGTCTTATGTTAAAATTTTGGTTTGTTATCAATATTCATATTTTCACAAATATAAAAAATGTTTTTTTTTTAATAAAGAACCAGCTAGAAATATAAAAAAAAAAGTAAAAAATAACATTTACCAAAACAAATTTAATCCAACCATGCAGAGTATATTTTTATTAATTTAAAATAACTCTCAAAAATGGAAAACGGAACAAGTATATAATAGAAAAATACTATAAAATATTATTCTTTTTACTCGTTTTTCTATAAAATTGCATCATAAATCAATAACTAAAACGACATGCGTCCGAAACCTTAATCTTTTATTTAACAGGACTTTTAGAAGAAAAAGTTTAAAAACTAAACGTTCCCTACAAGACCTTTGTAATCTAAGCCAAAAATACGTTATTTAAAAATTTAAATTAAGAGTCCAAGCGTCAGACGCAAAAATTAGGTTGCAATTAGACTTTTACCCACGTATTATCCCAGGCCCAATATGCACTTTTTGGAAACTTATTTTAACCCAGAATATCTAGATTTATAATCCTAAGGATGAGCTAATATAGGTCGAAACGTCGTTTATTCCAAGCAATGTTAATTAATATAACAAAAACATCATGTACTAAAGTCTAGAGCCTTTGTCTTCTAGACAACATAAGAATTTTTAAATTGGCATTTGGCTGATGATAACTAAAGATAAATTACCTTTTGTTCATTAGTAATATTTTTTTTAAATACAAAGCACTATATTACTAATGAAGATCGTGCAGGCCAGGTAAAAGAGTATTTAAGCATCAGTGTATCTAAGCTTAAAATAAGAACACTGAAAAATTGTCTAGAAAATATGATGAGAAAGAGGTTAATCTTTCCGCTGATGATCAACTTGATTTCTGTGTTTCCGGTTAGGATTATAAATGAATGATGAATGCATGTCCAGCATGCCAGTATCTTTACCACACGACAAAAGATAATAAAAAACAATTTAAGATCATTTTTTATGTTACTGGTCATTGCAAAATTAGTCCGAAATTAAAAGAGGGTCATAAAGATATAACCAGTAACCATCATTATTTTAAATATGGGTCATATAAGTTTTGTGTAACTTATGTTATTGCCTGTAAATTTGGCAGCTACCAGTAAAATGTTACTTTGTAGCTTAATGAATAAGTCAATTTAGCAGACGCGATGGGATATTGAGAATGAAATTAGGTTGACATCTACAATAATGACAGGTCGAAGTATGAATATTATTACAATTTAACAAATTAATTTTATTGGGAAAGAGTTCAGCATGCTTTTCTTACAAAGGGAGATATTTTTTAAATTGACGATAAAAAATGTGAATTATATCACTAGAATGTTGTACTTTCGTAGTTTGGTTACAATGATGTTTCTTGAATGATGGAAGAGTTTTGGACTTGTATCGTCTTTATTTTTTTGTTTTTAAGTCTCAACTGGTAGGTTAGGTTAGGTTAGGTAAGAGTGGCAGACCCTTGGTTCTGACCAAACGGTCTCACGTAGTCCTGATTAGGTCCGTTGTGATACCACACGTGTCCTTCATCAGATCACTGATGGTTTATGCGACGTAACCGCGGAAGGATTTTAACAACTCATTTAAACCAGCCACTACTGTTCAGAAATCTGCTCAGCCGTCCAAGTTGTAAGTTGTTTAGTTCCTCCAGGCTATCGAAAGATGATTCACCCAGAGTAGTGAACCTCCTTCTTGCGAGGCCAGGGCATTCACACAGAAAATGTTGAATACTTTCTTCCTCTTCCTCATCTCTGCAGCTTCTGCAGAAGTCGTTAGTGGGTATTTGCATACGTTCGGCATGTCTACCGAAGAGGCAATGTCCGGTAACAACCGCAGTAATATTTCTCACGTCTTTTCGACTGTGTCTCAATAGCTCTGCGGTTCTCTTTTTATCGAATGTGGGCCACAGTTGCCTGGATGTACTACAGGTTGTCAACCCTGTCCATCTGTTCTGTGCAAGCTGCTTGGCCGTGTAGTCAATCTCCTCTTTGACCAATCCCAGTGGTTTGTTCACTGTATTGTCTGCTAGATCAGCTGGCATGCCTGCGCCCTCTCTTGCGAGCGCATCGGCAGCCTCGTTGCCATCTATTTTGGAGTGTCCAGGAACCCAGCACAGAATAACCCGATGTTGGTTGCCAAGTGTGCATAGATTGTTGCGGCATCGCTTTACGAGCTTTGATTTGACGCTGCTGGAACAGATTGCCTTAATCGCCGCCTGACTATCACTGAAGATGGTGATTGACGAGGCTACTCCCAAGCCAAGGTGTTCTTGCAGGATATTGACCGCCTTCTCTACTGCCAGTACTTCCGCTTGAAAAATACTACAATAGTTGGGGAGTCTATACGATTTCTGTATTTGTAAACTTTCGGAAAAGACCCCGGCTCCCACACCAACGTCCATCTTTGAACCGTCTGTGAAGATTGCGTGATCTGTTTTCGTTATATTCTGATTGCCTTCCCACTCTTCCCTACTCGGAATGAGTATAGAATACCTTCTATCGAAGCATGTTATTGGGACAGAGTAATCAGTCGGGTCTCGTAGATTATTCCCCGGGTGAATCTTTAGTATACTGCTGTGCCCGTAGTTAGTTTCCTTCCAGAATTTCGACTCTTTTAGTCGCAGGGCACTTTTTGCAGCTATACTTTTTCCATAGATATCCAAGGGGGGTATATATAACATGACCTCTAGCGCTGGTACTGGTAAGAATCGACAGTCGTTTACTTGAAGACGACTGGAGATGCCAGTTGTGGTGATTTAAAATCAAATATAGATAGATTAGTAAGTCCTAAACTCATCTATCATTCATGAAGTTTCTTGGATCAGTAACAGTTGTAGATTTATTTTCGTCAGGTATGAAAAATTAAACCAAAATTTTTGAAATTAATAATATACATATGTAATTATTTGTTTAACATTGTGCACAGTGTTTTGATTGATTACCTCAGCTAATGACCACACACAGAGTTAAAGTTAAATATATAAGATACAAATAAAAAAAATACTGCTTATTCTGACATAACTAAAAAGTAAATCTTATATGAGTTAATAGCCTCATTCCTTATTGCACTCATATTTATTTATTTTAATACAGGGTGCCCGGAAATTCAGTTTGAACATATTATACTGTGTGAGTACCTATCAAAATTTATTAAATACCTAATATTTTTTTTTTATCTTTCACACAAATAAATTACATTTATAAGTATCACAACATCGACACTCATAATAACTGTTAGTTATTTTAATTTTCCACTATACATACTAGTTGGTACCCCAAACCTTATCACTTTATTTTTAATGAACTCTATGAATAGACCTGTATTTTGTCTCTCTTGCTCCTCCTCAAAATGCAGATAGCCTTGGTAATACATTTATGTTACCAAGAAAATATCTTGAATATAATTGGATGGGTATATTTAAATAATAAAATAATATACTATATTTACCCTAAATACATAAGAAAAGAAAGGTTATCAACGTTGCGTCGTCTACAAGGGTGTCGCCTACAGGGTGTCAGGTAACCCCGTTCGTATAGCATGAATTGTAGCTCTTGTCGGATTGTTTTGATAAAGGGGAATGCGAGGTCTATCTTCACTTACTCATCGTTGGTTGCGACCCAGCATGGCGACTCGTGGATACTCTGGTTGTCGGGTCTTCTAGTCACCGCAACTAGCACCATTCAAATCGCCCAGTCTCCTAGTATCCACGCTACTATAGTTTCTATTAAGTTTCACCGTGTGAGGACTGCCTAAAATAAAAAAAATATAAAAGTTATACCTTTTAATTAACATTAAATTTTAAAATATAGAAGGTAATCTGACCAGCAAAATCAGCTGGCTGACGTTGATCTAAATTGGGGTAAGACAAACCGATACCATTGGTAACTCTATTTCAGAAAGGTGTAGAGTAATAAAATGGGAAATTCCGTCCAGTTCGGCTCAATTTCGGTGTCGGCCATAGGCGTAGGTAAATGTTGTGCATTAAATTATTTATGACAACTAACCAAAGAAAAAAAAAGAAGATAATTTGATAAAAAAGGAACTATTAGGTATAGCAAATTTACACAAATATCGTTTTATGAAAAATGGCGTGAAAGATATAGCTGAAAAACATAGTGTAACTGTGCTGCGCACACCGCCTTATCATTATCGAATCGAATTAAATCTTATAGAGCTTATATGGGCGCAAGTGAAAGGATTTGCAGCAAGATAAAATACGACATTCAAAATGAAAGACGTTAAGCTACTGTTTGATCAAGTCATTAAGAAAGTGAAAAGCAGTCCATCATGTTTTTAAAGAAGAGAAGAAAATGTGGGATCTTGACCACCTGATCGATTGGACCGTCGACCCCTTAATTATAACGTCAATAAATTTATAATTTAATTTCTGTATAGTGTTTTTTTTTATAATGTTTAATAAGTGTACCTAATACTATGTACATAATGCACGCCGTTGTCACACCATTTTCAGTGTTTGTGAAAGGATAACAATGGGCAAAACCCATAAATTGACCCAAACCCGGGTGGTACTACCTGCACTTAATGAAGATAGAAAAAATTGTAATGAAATCAATGCCAAATTATGAAAGTGGCTTAAATATTCGTTGGGTCACTCTGTAGTCCCGTTGCATACCTAATGAGCTTTTATTACTCTACATCTTTCTGAAATAGACTATAGTCTGTATGTAAAGTCTGCTCCGTCTATCTCGTTTACAGACAAACTGGTCACCGTGCTCCATCTCTCCATTTAGTTCGAATTGATACACTCTTTTTAATTTTGATTGAATCTTTTAAGTCACTTCCAAAATTCGTTCTTTTGAACTAGTTCGTTTTTCGAAACACGCAGCTATATTTCTGTTCCTATATAGTCAGTAAAAATATAAAATTAAAAATTTTAGACATGTTAAGCTTATTGTAAAATAATTCTGTTATAATGGATCTAGTTTCCTTAAAATAACGATGATCGTTAATAATATATTGCCAAACCAACCCATTTTTATTAAAGAGTTTATGATTTTTTAAAGATAAAACGACAATAATGGGACAGTTTTGTGGGGCCTTCATAAATTTTAACTGGTTATGCTTCCTTTATGGAAATTCGAATGTATGTACTTTGTTTTTATGACATTGTTATTACTATATTTACTAATTTGAGTCTTTAAAATTAGGGACAACAGACAGAACTCTTTTTACTTTAACTACCGTTATTAAACTACACGACTTATTTTTGGGGAGGCGTTAATACTATTTAAAAGGTTTGTGTTTTCCCTCTCTTAAATTGTTTTTAAGAGTTTATCGCTTCATATAAGGTAAACCCTTTTCTACGTCGTCTATGAATTTCTCCAAAATAGAAAATACGATTTTTTCCAGTTCAAAATACATTTCATAGTTTCAGTTATTATTAAGTCCTAAATAACATAAAAGCATTGCTTATTTTTTGAAAAATTACCTAGAAGTATTGGTAGACTGTTAAAAATCGTACTATTATTTAATTGTGGGTAGTCGCCAATGCATTTTTTGACCAATATTCCGTATTCGTTTTATCCCAAAAAGCGGCCAAATACTCGTTTAGGGTAGCAAGTTTATATACTTATAATTTAAAGAAACTTTGTTTGATGAATTAACAAGAACAAGAAACAAAATTTTGTGAAATTTGTCCATGGGATTCCCTTGAGATTGCGTCAAATAATATTTCTTTTAATGACAAATATCAATTATGCGTAAAGAATTTAGTTAGGTTTCGGAATAATATTTAAACTCAGTCTTAGCTTATGCAACAGGTTACCAAATTACTAAATAATATGAACGTTATTTTAAGTATAGAAAGAAACTTAGCGGCAAGCGGACAGAGTAGCGCGTCTATCTTTTGCATTAAAGTACAGAGGTTATGGCTTTCTGATGAGTCCTAATAAGGACGAAACACCCTGTCATTGTCTACCGGTGCCCCAGGGAACCCATTACCTTTGGCGTTCCCTGTGTACTTTAATGCAAAAGATAAACGCGCTACTCTGTCCGCTTGCCGCTATATTTATTTTTATATTTTTTAACGAACACTAAATTCCACTATTTTATTTGTTGTTTTAAGTATTTTGTAGTTTATTTTATAAAAAGGTTTTTGACGTGTTTTTTTTTTAATCAAACTCACTACAAACAAAATATTAAAAAATACATATCTACAAATATATTTATGGTTTTTATTTTGAAAAATTTATTGATAGGCAAAAAAGGGTTCTTTGAGCGTGGCACCGCAAAAACTTTTCCCGCGGCCATTTTCTTTATGCTTAGTAAAATATTAAATACAAAAATACTTTTTTGTAAATATTAACCCTTCCTCAAGACGAAATTCTGGATCCACGGTTGTATGATAGAAGTGAATATATTTATTTAATAGAAACGCTCAGATAATGATTTTTTTTTTAATTCGCCATTATAGGAACCCAATTATAATTCTTAGGTAGGTATATATAAAAGGATAGTATAACCCTTTCAAAAAATGAGCATTGCAAATTTACCGAAACATGATTCGCCATGGTACAGGCAAAACGTATCAAAGATTTCTGGCACCTGCTTGAGGAAAACGGATTCTCGTGAAATGGATCAATCAATATTAAATATTTAAAATTAAGTGTGCCGTAAGTCAATATTTATAACAGCAGGTGCTTGGCGACATTACGTCACATGCAACAGACGTTTTTCTGAAGATTAGTGTTTTGACTACCTACTTTATTTCTCGAATTTTTATGTGGAAATATACTTTTCCGAAAATCGATAGGAAATATTGACATTTTTGATAATATTTTTAAAAGAAAAAGTCAATTTTTCTTTACACTTAGTCGTTGCTAGGCAACGGAAAATAACTGTTAGGAAATATTTATTATTGTAATATAAGGAAATATAATTTTTCTACGACCGTGCGTTTTAACCCATTTTCCCGCACGCATTTTAGTTTTGAAAGTGTCACTTTCTAATATCAATGTGTGCTATAAAATAAAGTGTTATAAGACTTGTTAGTTAATATATTATTTTGGTATTGAGCGTTACTAAACATTGTTAAAATATTTTTTTGTTTATAACATGACATGTTTGTATAAATTCAATATTATTTAGTTTAAATAATCATGCGAGATAAATACTTGCATCTTGCATGGTGTTTTAACATAACGCAATTTTTTTAAGTGTCATTATTTATTATTAATTATTAAGTTTTAAATTTTTTAACGATCTTGATATAAATAAATATTTTAAAAAATGACAGGATTAAAAGTCTTAATTAGGCCAGACTGCCGTATCATTTTTCGGCACGACCGTAATTACCAAAGTCCATTAATTAGTTATTAAAAATTACGGTTTTCTCTTTATTAACTTACTTTATATAGTGCATATATGAAAATTATCTTTTATGTATATTTCACGTATTTTTTTTTAATTATGTGTTGTAAAAAGAATACGAGGGACACTAAAAAAAATTATTTCTTATCAATGTTACAAATACCACTATTTTTTCATGAATTTTATTTTTTATAAAAAACGGTTTTACTGTTTAATATGTTAAACCAGAACTTGTAATTTTTAGATAGGGAGGTGCAAACCATTTTTCTCTAAGCTGAACCGTTCCAATTTTTTTTTCCGAGGGCCTGTCCGTGCGCCGGATGCACTTAGGCCAGGTTTGGCCCTATGTGCTTACCCTGTTTGATTGTTACATCCACTCTGTGATCCCAGTCCTTGCACTAGTTTGTGTAGGTCAACTGGTGAGAGGGTACGGATGACCTTTGGTTCCAGTTTAGGTTGCCCGAGTATTTGTTGCCTCTTCCGATCTAGTGACTCGCCATGACAAGCTATATGCTGTACAGTTTCCCTATCTTGACCGCATAATCTACAGTCAAGGTCTCCATTGTAACGTTGCATTCTGTGCAGATGGTTCTTGACAGCCATGTGTCTTGTCAGAATACCTTTAATGGTTCTCAACTGGTTTCTGTTCATTTAAAGCAACTGTTTCGTAAGTCTTGAGTCTGGATCCCCAATAAAGCTTTTGGTGTGGTGTAATCCCTGTCTGTGGATTTTGTGTTAATTCCTGATCCATCGCTTTGTAGCATCTCGTACTATGCACCTTGGTACTCCGAGTTCCAATGTTACAGCCTGTGAAAGTCTGAAAATTTTATATTTTAAACGTCAATATCTCAAAAACAATATATTAAATTTCGACATATGACCTTTAATCCAAAATAAGCGTAGAATTTTGCGGGGAATTAAAAAATAATATAGTATTTTGAGTTTTCTATTAAAAAAGTATGTTTGCTGTGCCTTGCTATTTGGGACACCCTGTATAATTTATAATAATTTTAGATTATAGAACTAATATAAAGTAGTGTTGCCAATTGCGCTAAATAAGACCTGATATTCTCTCACCAACTTCGGTCATATAACCAACATATTCAATTTTATGTTAGTAGCAATAGTCTTAAATCTTCTGTGATTCACAGACCGGGGAGGGTGTTATAAGGAAAAAGGGAACTCACTCACTACCACTGAATATTAAGATCTATTTTTCTTTTATCCGTACATCGACGACATATAGCGTTATTAGCCGGAATCAGAAGGAGATCTCTGAACAGTATGGATAAAAGAAAAATAGATCTTAATGTTCAGTGGTAGTGAGTGAGTTCCCTTTTCCCTTATAACACCCTCCCCGGTCTGTGAATCACAGAAGATTCCAGACTACTACTATTAACATAAAATTGAATAAGTTATATGACCGAAGTTGGTGAGAGAATTTCAGGTCCCCCGTAGCACAATTGGCAGCGCGCTTGATATGTAATAGAGGTTTTGGGTTCGATTCCCAGCGGAGGCATAAAACTTTTTCAATTTTAATCGAGTCTGTACGCCGGCAAAAATATTTTTCAATATAGAACTAATGCCTTCGTATAACTCTGTTTTTGGACAACATTAAAAAGTTAAGTACCTAGCTTAGATGTTATGAAATCCTGCGTAGAGAGTCGGACACCATGTATATTATCAAGGCTTAAAATGTAATAATATTAAGTGTTTTTACTGTTTTTTTCTTGAGAAAGTGGTACGTCTTAGACATCCTCTGAATGGCTATCCAGGAGTGCTACAAAATCTTGACTCTCGTCTTAGAAGTGCCCATAGCAGCAAGAGTTTACAGAACAACAGAAGTCCTTCATTCGCGAGTTTGTGGCTCCTGCTATAACTTATTTTACTTTAAAAATATAAAAGAGCCTGTTAAAGGGATATTAATAAGAATTTTGCAGACTAACAGCAATCATTATTGTCTGATAAAAAAATGATATTGTAGTACCTATAGAAGACGCACTTTTTTAGAATCCCTGGTAAATTCTATAAAATTAAAGAATCGTTGCAACCAAACATGTTTTCAATTCGTAGTATGCACATTTGCTCTTATTTCTACCTTCTTTTCAAACTATAATAACCTTTTATACTCATTAGAGTATGTAAATAGAGACTTACATGACAAGAAACAAATTAAAACAGTCATTAATAATTAATTTTAAAAATCTCTTCTAACCTTACTTTTAAATTGGATGCTGTAAGTTTCAAAGGATTAATGATCTTTAAACCCAAAATAAGCATTACACTGCACTTTATCAGCTTATAACTAGCTTCGGTATTAATTGAAAACGATTGAATATTGTTATAAGGTGCCAACTCGATTATAGATTGAACAAATTAAGTTACAACATTACAATCAGAGATAATAATTATTGAATCAACACAAAATTAAGTTAAAATTTTAAAAACGTATTTTCTGAGGAGAGATATTATCCATTTCAGTAAATAGTCGCATAAACAAAAGTTCTTTGTAAAAGTTCACTTTACATATGGTTAATATTAGTTGTAAATAAACTTTTTTTAAATGCATTAAAAATAAAGGTCAAAGCACCTGAAGTGACACTTTACTATTGGTGGCATATCATTATTTGTAGACTGGTTTCGAACTCTGTTGTTCTCGTTTTTACAGGGTAGGTGTTCATACCAAAGAAAATTTATAGGGTTAGAAATGTTAACTCCTTGTTAAACAAACGCAACACAAAAGAGAGAGAAAGAAGAGACAGAGAAAGAGCTTTAGTTTGCCACTTCGCTATGAGAGGCGCAATGGCGGGAAATTTGAACGGCGATTTTACGTTTTTGGATTTATTATTAATTTTTGACGAGTTTTTATTGATTTAAATCGTGATTCAGAAGTAAAGAATCACGAGTTAAATCAATAAAAAGTCCCATAAAAGTTTTTATTTTATGGAATAAATCAATACACATTTTTATATTAACAAAGTAAATTATTGAACGGCAGTAGAGTTTTGGACTTGCATTGTCTTTATTTGTTTATAATCACTACGTTATAAGTCTTCAGGTGAAGACGACTGGAGATACTTACCAGTTGAAACGTAGTGATTCTAAACAAATAAAGACAATGCAAGTCCAAAACTCTACTGCCGTTCAAGAAACGTCATTGTCTCCAACCTTTAAACAGACAAAAGTAAATTATGTTTATTTTCAAAAAAAAATTGGAATGGAAGCCAAGAAAATCGTGTAAGTAGTACACAGTCTTAGCTACAATGCCTTTTCTCCTATGCATAATAGAACTATTTGTACAATTTCTTGGACCACAAAACAGTGTAAAATAAAATAACAACTTTAACGAAAATAAAGTAATGTTCTTCGGTCTATCAGGTCTTACTAATAATAATGTCTCTAAATCCATGGGGAATTTCTAGAGAAGTCTTTGAAACAAAAGAAGAAGAAGCAGTATCGATTCGAAACTAATAGCGTTTTCAATTACCAGTACTCCGAGAGCGCTATGAGACGTCATAGATTTGCCCGAAATCTGTCATAGCCATGTAGTGAGATTACTCGATTTTGATAATTGAACATGCAATACATACAATCTCGGGGAGAGCACTCTCAGAGTGCCCGAGTGCAGTAAATCGAAAACACTATAAATTTGTCAGATCTCTTCGTCCATGTTAGAAATATCTCAGAAAAAGGATATCTATAGAAGCTATTTTGCACTGGTCTCTTTAAATTTTTTAACCTTTTCACTGTGACCTGAACTATAATTTCTTTTTGGTAGTGTGTCTTTGATGTATTTATATATATATATATCTATATATCCGTATGATTTTATCAATAATTTGTATCTTATAGTTAGGGTACAACTCTACATTAAGACTATTTGAATATGTGTTTTTTTCTATGTTACATAGATCCTCGCAGATTCGTAAATTTGTACACTCGGTATTAGCATTAACGTTGCATTGCTCTTTCCAGGTATGCACACGTTGATAATCTTTTAAGGAAATTGAAAAGTGTTTGTTTTTAGAGTCCTCATCTGCGACAGAGACTAAGTAAGAATTAATGCAACCTGGAGAAATACAAGAATATATTTTCTGCCTCCGACACTGCGATTAATACTATGCCATGTTGATAACAAAGTGATAAAAGTTTGTTATAATATATAAAAATTACTCACGTAGCTCGTTACCATTGTCTTCGTCCTCATGTTCATTTCGTTTACATTGGTCAATGTTAAAAAAATCCCTTAAAACAAATAAGTCGTATTAGTATAAAATACATTTCTAATCGGTAACATAATATGTATAAAGTTTCATGTTTATTTGCTTATTATAAATTGTAAATTTACAATATAAAAAGTGTGCCTCGGTGTGCATAATGCAAATAAAGTTAATAAACAAACCTAACTATAAGATACATAATTTTAATTACCTGCATAGTAGGCTGAAATAATATTTTAAAAAATTATAGATTTTAGACATTTTTATGGCCAAAATCATTAGAATTTGATCCGATTAGCAACGGGTTCAATTTATGGTTTCTTAAAGTAGTTTGGAATAGGACTGTCCTTCTGTTCTATGCGTCAAAAGTATGCGACAAAAACCTACTCTCACTCTGCCAACTGAAGATCCTGAGTGCGCCGATAGCGGCAGTTTCTCCCTGATGAGGAGGTGGTAAAGTTTCAATTAAAAATGACCTTGTGATGCAAACTCTCTCATTTAAAGTTTCACCGGGGTGGTTCATACCATACCAAACGAAAGTTTTCATACTAAAGTCTATGGTGTCAATGTTTTTGGGTTGTATATAGCCTCTAGCGCCATCTCTTGGTTGACCCAAACAAAAAAAATCAAAAAATTATTAGTTTAAAATATATTTTCATCATAAATGTTGTAAAAAAGAAATAGCTGTAGTTTTGCATACCAAATAGCGGAAAAAATATTCTTGGCTAGTAAAATTGTATAAAAGTTTTAAATTTACAATATCTGTAAAGAAATATTACTTACCCATGAAAAGCTTTATGTAGTTAAAAAAAATAGCTCCTGATTATATAGCGTAAATATTACAGTAAATATTATGAAGTTTTACCATAATTTTTTTCAGCGTATTTATTTATTACACTTCCAGTTGGATAAAATGGTATTGCGTACTGTATTTTACAACTATTTATTTATTTAACATTATTAATCATTTTTTCCTCTTCATTTTCTGGCAGGGCCATTCAAGAAGGGACCTACAGCTTAACGTGGGTTCCGAACCACTATCCTCAGTCATGCGACACCCCCAAGGGCTATCAACACTTGGCTTCTTGCCATTGCATGACCTACCGATTGGGGAGTGTGTATCTTCTTCCGCACCACACGATATATCCGATCTCATCCGGCCTGATTACCGGCGTGAATGGGGTGGGTTGGGAGATGATACATTTTACACTCTTCCTGCATTCTTAAATCTACCTAATTTCGGACATACTTTTTTATTATACGTATGCCCACTCCGGGAATCGAACCCGGGTCGCTATGGTCGAATGCCAATAACTCACCTCTGGGCCACCGCCGCGTTTTAAATATTTAATACATTCTGTATTTATATTTAAAAAATAAGTATTTATTCTGAGTAAGCATGTGCCATTACAAAAACTGTTTGGTAGTTTCAGGATATTTGAAATATTCCAGATTTTTTGAGATCCTGTATAAAAATAAATAAAACAGCTCGAACCACCCAAAATATAAATATATAGGTATCCTTACCAAATGAAGTTAGGGTATTTAATTAGTTTTGACATATTAATGGCGGTTCGTAGGTGGCATAGAAGAATAATAGTAGACAAACGTCTCGTATATGGGTCAGTATAGAACACAATTGTTAGACACAATAACTCATATATCACGCGGTACTTAAAATCAGCCATGGGCTAAATATAATTATCATTTAAAAAAAGAAAAGAACCGCGCGGTCGTTTATCAATGATGGAAAGAATATACCAAGGTCTGGGTTAGACCTACAAATTTTTAAAAGACAACGCGTTAAATAGATATTTTGTTCAACATAAAGAAGGGTTATAAATTGGGTAGTAATTATGTTGTGCCTCAAGGTGACACAAGCTTAAAAGAATGGTTTAATAATGGTATTCTATTGTGGTTGGTTATATTTTAAGATCTGATAAGCCCTATGAATTTAATAACAAAATAATAATAACAAAATAAAATGAACCGTGGCAGTGGCGGTTCGAGTTCGATCCTCGGAGTGGGCATACGCACAATAAAAAAAGTATGTCTGAAATTTAGTAGGTTTAAGAATGCAGGGAAGAGTGTAAAATGTACCATCTCCCAACCCACCTGATTCACGCCGGTAACCAGGCCGGAGGGGATCGGACATCTCGCGGGGTACAGAAGAAGATACACACTCCCCAATCGGTAGGTCATGCAATGGCAAGAACCAAGGATTGATAGCCCTTGGGGGTGTCTCATGACCGAGTATCATGGTTCTGAACCAACGTTACACTGTAGGTCCCCTCGGGTATGGCCTTGGCAGCGAATGAAGAAGAAAAAATCGTGTGATGAAAAAAAAATTCAATATTTATACTTCCCATTATATACAGAAATTTACCATTTAATTATGTCTGTAAGAAACTAAAGAATACAGAATTCGAATAGGAGAATTACCAAATTTTTTACATCAAATTATGGATAAATTATACTTGTGACCATTTCTGTTTTAACGAAATTTAAAAACACTAAAGAAACGTTGAACTGAATGAATACAATTAAAAAATGGTACAAAACATGTGGAACGAAAAAAAAAATTACCTACGTCTATGGCCGACACCGAAGTTGAGCCAAACTGGACGGAATTTCCCATTTTATTTCTCTACACCATTGGTTCCCAAAGTGGAACAAGTGGACCCCCAGGGGTCCACGGGAGACTCGACGGGGGTCTACGTTGGAGTGACAAAAAAATGGGGGTTCACAATTCGTAAGCGGGAGTCCACAAAAATGTATTTGGTTTCGATAGTGAAGAACTAAAATATTGGCTTAACTTCACCTATCAATGTAGGCAGATAATATTTTAAGAAGCTCAGCGACTGTTACTTGTAAAAACTTGCTTATTCCATATTCAGTACAACGTGACGAGAACACAAGAAAATATGCTATTTTTCTTATTATTTCTACAACTCAGGGAGTTTTCTAAATAAAATAAGTTAGAATTGATTGGTTTTTTGTGCTGTGAGTAGAGGTCAAAAAAGTAAAGTTTGATGAAACCACTTTTTTGATTGGCTAACTTTACTTTTTTGACATTCACTTACAGCACAATCAATTAATTAATTAACCAATCAAATCTCACTTTTTTTTTTGAAAACTGTTAATTCGTAGTTGGAACTTAGCCGCAACGCAAATTTCCATAGTTAGGTAGATCTAATCTTGAGTTTTGGGAATATGGTAGTAATGTATAGCTGCAGGGAAATTTTTAAAGTGGTCTATGAGAAAAAAAGTTTGGGAACCTCTGCTCTACACCTTTCTGAAATAGACTATAATTAGTTTATTGAGTACTGAGGAATCCCGAATAAGGTTAAAAATACCGTATCCACTTATTTTAAAAGTAGCTTCTAAGAAAAAGTCATGACTTCCGTAAATTTCTCAGTACTTTTAGGAATCGGTTTTTGAGTACTTTCCTACTTTACTTTTAAAACATTCTTTATTCATTGGATGTTCACATTTCAGGTTTTCTACAAAATTTATATTATACATAATATAAACTATCTACTAGAGCTACTGTGTTAGTGCGTGCTAACCAGGACACAACAACGAGGCAACGCCCCGTTGGGGCTGGTCTTTGCCCGGTAGAAAATAACCCTGATTTTTATTTATATCTATATACGGCCGGTTCCACGTAGCACTTTCATGACCGACACAAACTAAAGCAAGAAACTGGAATTATTGAGTTTGATTGTACCAGACTAATCACTTCTCCCGTGTTAAACTACAATAAACAACGCTAAAACTAAATTAAGTAAATGGGGGGAAATAACACTCTAAGTCAACCTCCAAGGAAAGTAACTACAATACTTCAGTTACTTCCTCCAAAAATTTTTTTCGGAATTCTTTATAATGTTTCTTTGATAAAAAAAAATTTTCTCAACCTTTAACTCAATTCTTCTGAAATTTCACCACTATGTTTTCATAACATATGTGTACTAACTAACTATGTACACGTATGAAACATCTGCCCCATAACCACATGTAACTTCTCCTTCTTACACCGTATAACAAGATTCAACAATTCATTTTCAACAATATGCTTCACCCCTAAAGTCTCTTCATTTTCATTATCATTCCCACATAAAGGTCTTACCTCGTCACTTTACATTTTTGAAAAATAGCAACGGTTATCCCAACTTTATCTATACTTGGTAGTATGTTTTTCTCTCCTACTTCTATGGAAGTTTTTCATCTTTTCTTTATTTAACTAATTTCCTCAAGAGGTCCATTAGGATGTCACTGAAAATTTCCTAACTAAGTGTAACTTTTAATATTAATTATTCCCCTGAAGATGAACGTTTATACGTTCGAAACATGTAGAGAGCATAGATAAATATTTTCTTTGAAATATATCCTAGTGAAGGTTGACTTAGAGTGTTATTTCTCCCCATTTAACTTGCAACTTCACTTCAAGTATGGACTACTTCTTCAAATTAAATTAAATAAGTCTTTGCAATCTTTACTAATTAAGACCGACCACTTATCAAGCTATATTTACCGTAAAAGATCCAAATTGTTACTTATATTATCTAGAATGTCGTTAAAAACCAAATCATAAAAGAAAAAATTGACCTGACCACCGAAGACGTGGACAGCAAAATTCCATTAAATTTGCAGTTTGCTCTCGTTTCGCTGATAACGTAGTCAAAAAAAGGCACAATGTTGTAATGGATACGGAAGTATAGATAAGTTTGCACTAATTTACTACCTGAGATAGGTCTTTTACTGGTTTCTTTCTGTCTGTGTCATTCATAATTGTCTCTTATCACAAGAGGTGCGGTTTTGGACAGCGATCCATTAATTTTAAATAACATTTCGCTTCGGGGGACTATTTAGACTCACGTATTACTGGTTACTCACTTTGTAATACCTTTTCAAGAAACAAGTTTAGATGAATTTTGCCCTTTTTAGTATTTCGTGCCAAAATTGTTAAAAATTGAAGTGTTGGCATCTGCCTTTTTTCTTAGGGACCGCTTGATATACAGAGTGTTTTGTGACGATTGTTCGCTAGAATTTTATCTATTTATAATATATACATTATGATTCAATTCATTTAAGACTTTTTATTATTTTCAAATTTTTTTTTATTGAATTATTGGATTTTTGTTAATTTCTAAACGTTTATTTTATATCACAGGTCACACTAAGTAATTTTTTTGGGTATTTTGAAATTTATATAGCATCTTATAACGGTTCATTTGTAACAAACAAATTTTTTTTCAAACGTCATATAAGTGATAACTTATGTGACGTATCTCAAGGACATAAATTTCATTTATATGACTAGGAGTATAAGTACTTATACTCCTAGGCGTATATAGTATATTAAACAACAAGCATATAATGGTGGCTATTATTCACGCAGATAAATATTATGTCACGAGCCGTAGGCGAGTTTCATAATGTAATCCAAGTAAATAAAAGCCATTATATGACCATCCAATAATAATTGTAGCCAGAATTACTAAACATCTTTATTTATTTAGAAATATGAATAGTAATATTTGTATTCACACAATGTGCCAAGTTAATTGTAGGAATCGAATTTAATTCTACATTAACATCTTGGTTATTCGTTGTAGTAGATGTAGATGAAGTGGTTTATGTAGATACTGCCTCATTGCGTATATAAGGCTGACCAAAAGGATTTTTCTGGATCGTGTCTGATATTTTTTTAGCTGTTTGAATTTTATTTTTCATTGAGTCATCAATATATCCTTCTGCTACCGCTGTGGATTCCATCCACCGTGTTTTTTAAATGCAGTTATATCCCCCCTGCGTCTACAAGTATAGTGGCTGAAGATCTGCGAAAACTGTGACCAGAATAGTTCTCTGGAGTGGGTAATTGCAGAAATGTTGCTAGTTGTCTCCTTATTTGCGTAAATTTATTAATTCCTATCCTTTGTGAGGTAACATTTGCCATTTTGATAATTGAAAAAAAATATTAGATATGACGAAAGATGAACGAAGGCTAATATACTTCTTGCAAATTAGATAATAATCGTCTGTTATTGTAAACTTGGGGGTAAATTCGATTTTTCTGGTAATAAACTTAAACTTGCTATTTTTGCTGCTTCCTGTACATCTGGTCGGGTATAACACATCTCATCTTCACTATCTCTAATCACTTTGAAAGTTCTTTTAATACAATTTTTAACTTTAGGGTTAATAAGTTGAACTATATTTTGACGTATTTTTTAATTTCAAATCGCATTACCTGTCGATTTCACTATTCACTAGTGAATAATGGGTTTTATTATTATTGAGTAAACGCATATATAATGAACATATTATACAATAGTCGTGGACAAAATACATTATATTGAAATATTTGTTTTGATAGATGCCAAATAAGTACGCAACCGTGATAACGATACCAAAAAGGGAATATATATATATGTAATAAGTTAAAAATTCAACTTTGTTATCTTCATTAAAAATTAATTTTCTTTTATTTAATTTATAATATGATACACGTTTGAAGAAATAATAGTATAGAATATTCGGAGAATGAGATACTTTATGTGCTTCGCATGGAAGCTTTCCATGCTCAGCACATAAAGTAACTCTTATTCTCCTAATACCATAATGTACTATTACTTTCCTGTCTAAAAATTTGTTTACTAAAAAAATCAAGTTTCGGTTAACTCTTGGATGTGCAATCCGTTTTTTCCAATAGCAGTCCTTATACAGCGACTAGACTACTAAAGTTGCCTCTTTTCCTCATAATACCAATACTTAAAAGGTTTCTCCATATTTATTATTTGGCGTCACTCAAGAGACTGGAGTAGCGTGGTGATCAGCATGCCGAGTCGCGTCGCTCTGAATACCGGTCTCCCAGTCGTCGCAACTTAGGTAGCACCGTGTGGGTAGCCCTATTCAAGTCAAATTTGATGTCAAAAAATATATAGGTTTACAAATTTGCCAGATAAGACGCCATACTGGATTTTTTTAAATAACAACCCGACCTTAGCATTAGATTTTTGTTCCAACATTAAAATCATGTAGTTGTCAATATTTATTTTTAGCCGCTCCAGAGATACGAGGCTTTGAGGGGATTTTTTTCCCTTTCAATTAAAAAATTAATCCTTTGTGATTGATTATAAACTTATTTTTTTAGGGAGGTTCGTAATTTTTTGCAGCCGAGCTAACAATGCTATGGTCAAATATGTCAGATGTCAAAAAATGACAGATGCAACGCTATTTTAAATTTTTTTAATGGCAACCCATATTTAAAACCACACCAATATATTGCGTGTCGTGGTCTGATTTTAAAAATATATAGTTGTGAAAATATATTTTTCTACAAGCGTGCGCGATTTACCGTTTTCCCGCACTCGTTTTGGTTCTGAAAGACCCATTTTCCCGCACGATGTGGGAAAACTTTTCCCGCTTGCTGTACCGGAAAAAAAAAATTTCTGTAATTTTATAATAAAATACAACTATAATCAATAAAATATGAATTTTTAGACTTATTTTTAGTGAAAGTAAATGAGGTATATTACAGAAACACTAATTTTTGCAGTTTATTATAAACATTTTTAAAAAAGCTGATTTAAAACGATTTATTTCAAAAACCCCGTACATAGATGTTAACATGGTAACCACGACACACACATAAAATTTAATTATCAAAGTGACACCTTACAACAGTTCACCGGAGCGGGTTTTGATTTTTGATTTCGTTCAGATTGTGATACAAATGTCTTCCATAGATAACTTCTCGGACGATGAACTTCTAGAAGATATTCTAGAAGCTGCAAGTGTCGCAAATTTGGATTTACTACCAAAAAAGTCATTAGTCAGGTATTAAAAGCAATACGAACATTTTGTTAGTTGGTGTGAAGCGAAAAAGCAAAAGCACCAAGAGAAGAAGTACCTACTTTTGGCATATTTCTTAAAAATGTCTAAACTTTGGACGCCAAATACCTTATGGTCGATATTCCATGTTAAAAAGTGTACCTAAGGTTAAGAAAAATTTAGATATCAGTAAATACTATAAAGTTAATGCCTACATCAAGAGACCGCGACCCAACTCCACAGTTTCACACAACCATCCGCTCATTAAGATCAGTTGGCTTCGATTGCTTCAACCTGTCTGGCATCCGCAATCAATTTGCATAGTGCATCAAATTGTACTTTTAATATAAATATTATTAATAAGTAGAAATTAAATCTGTTTGTTTTTTAGTAAAATTATATTTTTAGAAATATTTTGTGGTAGTACTTCTAACGCTTGTGGAAAAATTTTGATCCTAACTCATGCGGAAAGACACTTCCCCGCACTCGACTGCTTACCCGAACTCCGCTTCGTGTCGTTCCGGTAACGGCAGTCGCGTGCGGGAAAGTGGCTCTTTCCGCACTTGTTAGGATAATAACTATTCCCACGTTACGGAAATACGCGATCTTTATTAAGTGCATCATTCGATTATGTCTACAGCTTAACGTGAGTTTCGAACCATGATCCTCAGTCATGCGACACACCCTTCCTCCTAAGGACAAGCCCTCGGTTTTTTGCGCTCATATGGCCTGGTTACCGGTGGAATAGGGTGGGTTAGAAGATGATACATGTAACACTCTTCCCTGCATTCTTAAACCTACTAAAATTCAGACTTCCTTTTTTTATTGTGCGTATGTCCACTCCGAGGATCGAACTCAGAATGCCACGTCGAATGCCAGTGATTCAACGATAAGGCACAGCCACAGTTTTTTAAATTCCTTTCTTAAATATTCCATAATTTGTAACAAAAGCCCCTGGTATCATTATGAACACAATGACTATTTTATGCATTCTGAAAAATCCTTGCGATAACGAATGTATCGCAACAATCGCACGATTAATTCAAAGCGATAATTGTCTTCTGATTTCAGAGTGATGATAACTCGCTTAACTGATGCAGTTTATATGATAATGATGTAACTAAGTAATTGCAGTTATTTGTACCCTGCCACCGTAAGGGGAAAATAAATTTATCACATTCGTGGGAACTCAATGCACGCACGTTCAATAACTGCGGAAATATTATTAGCTCGTGTTTGCTTAGTTTGTTATTTTGACTAACAAGAAACCTTATCAAATTTTTGGATAAAATAATTAATTTAAATAAACAATTTTACTTAAAATTCACAATATTACAACATTTAAATACCACCTTTCCATAGGTAAAAAAAATCAATAATTTAACATGGGAAATTTTTGAGCCTTCGGATTCACTTGAAAATAAAGTCTAGAGCTGCATCCGCCGTTTAATTTTTTGACCAATATTTCTTATCCTTTTCGTTTAAAAGGGAGCCAAATACCCGTCCTTGAGTAGCAATTACCTATTGTTTTGAACTGAAGAAATTTTGATTAATGAATTAATAAAAGCAAAAATCGAAAATTTGTGAAATATTTCTTTTTCAGCATTTATTACTTTATAAATTCTTACTTGATTAACTTTAAATTGTAGGTAATTATGCTTCAAATGTCGGTATGTTGCCGATTTTTTGGATAAAAGGTAATAGTAGTTTGTACAACAAGAGTGGATATGATGTCCATGCTCCCTCTTTGTGAACTATTGTAGACCATACACTACCAATATTACTGACAGTCCTGAATAATGTATAAAATTTGCACTTACACGATTAGTATTAGTACCGTCATTACCTTCTTATTATTATTACAAAATAGTTAAATTAGTTACTCTATTATTGTGATTCATATTAACGAATGGTTTATCTTAGACTTAGATCATTTTATGATTGACATTGTGTCGTGTATGGACGCCTATACAGTTATTAAATAAAGTAATAATTTCTACGTAATTATTAGAAAAAAAAAGTATTTTCCTAAAAAATATATTACTTATTACAGAAATTAACAAATGTAATTCTTAAAACAGTAGCGACAATTACCTGTAATATGTAATATGTATATATAATAAGTAAATAGTAAAATAATAGGCTGCATTTTTAATTTAATGCTTTTTTTCCACCTTCCTTCAACTATCAGCCCGCGCCAAGAAAGCACGCGTTTGGTAAGTGCACTGGTGCCAATCTTCAAGTTTACCGTAGGTTGGAAAATACTTCGCTTTCTCAATATAATATATGAAACGCACCTCTATAAGATTTATTATTAATTAGTTTAGTTAGGATATTTTTAAAGGAATAACGAATAAGGTATCATAACATAAGAAGCACTTGTGTTGTTCATAATATTTAATAATCAGTAATCTTATCATCATATTTCACTTAATAATTGACCTCGTTTTTGGCAACAGTGGTTCAATCAGGTGGATGATAGATTTTTAATTTATAATTAGCGTTTTCGCCCTTTTGATAGACGCGCCGACGGGTTTCGATAAAAAAAAGAAATATGGTGGCGTTAATTGTTACTATTCCGGCTAGCAGCGCGTCTGCAGAACGATCCTTTTCTGTATGAAAAAGAGTTCATACTTATTTATGAAACACACAGGGAGAGATAAGCTTAAGTGAATTAACAATAATCTCGCTGGAGGGCGACCTTTTGCAATATTTGAAACGCAAAACCAATTTTTATGACGATGTTTTAAAAGAATTTTTACGTTAAGACCACCGTGTTGAACTAATTTACAAATAATGTCGTTTTATTCTCTTCTGCTAGTGTTCTTTCCACAAACTCAAAAACAAGACATTTTGTTACAAAATTTGAAATTTAGATGCCTGAATTTTAACGGAAGGTAAATTTTTGTCTTGAATGCAACTTTTGGCTACCCTGGTTAAAACAGCATTGCATGCCACTGTACTCTACCCTGAACAAACAGCTTTCTAGTTTCGATTTTAACAAAAAATGTTGATTTTTATAGCAAAACATCTTCATCAACTTCTATAATTATGAATGTATGGTGAATTGATTTTTTCTATACAGGGTGTTCATTTGAAAACTTCCCACCACGGATTTATCGAAAACCACTGATTAAAAGGAAAAACGCCGAGGCACGTCAAAAGATGTGCCAAAGGGACAACTTTTTAACCAAAAACTTCTTCACCTCCTTTAACCCTTTGCCCCCCGGGGTCATGCCCTTAAAAATTTTAAATGACAAGGGGTATCAAGTAATAGCTTGTTTGAAAGGTCTTTCAAAATGCTTTATTTTGACGTTCGATTTTTTTAAATCGGTCGATTCGTTTTCGAGAAAATTAGAAAAATCTTTATTCATCTTAACTTGTTCAGATAGAAAAAAAACACACGAAAATATCACTTTTTATTTCAATAAGTGTTCAAAAACCAACATAAACAGCAATTCAGAAGATTATACGTGGCAGCAACCAAATAACAACCAGAATTTTTTTCCGCCTTCTTTTTATCAACACAGTATGGGCGAACTGTATTTATTCTCATACCTGTTTAGTTTTTTAGAGTTGCTAAGGAAAAGAAAGAATTTAATTTGCTGTCAGGTACCTTTGTGACAATCTTGGGATAGTGAAAATTAATTTATTGATTCACATTTTACTTCTAGCCAATCTTTACATACTAGCCGAAAGAGTGGAAATGATTCTAATTTATGGTGCCCTTTTGTAGAAGGATATACTCAGTACCCCCAAAAACTTAATATATGGGCAGGCATTTTAGGAAACAAAGTGATTGGGCCATTGTTTAATAATGGTAATTTAAATGGAGGCATTTAATTAGATATGTTGGAAAATACCATCAATCCGCTTATCACTGAAACCATTGAAAACCAAATCGAAGACGATGGAAACCCTATACTTGATGAGGCTGAAATATATTTCCAGCAAGTCGGCGCTCCTCCTCACTATGTTCTTCCGGTTCAGCAATGGCTAGACGACGAGTTTCCAGATAAATGAATAGGGCGAAGAGGGTCTATAGAATGGCCTGCTATATCTCCTGACTTGACGCCATTAGACTTTTTTCTATGGGGCCATTTGAAATCTATTGTGTTCACTCCCCAACCTGAAACTTTGGATGAACTTCGTCAACGCATCATCGAAAGCTGCTATAACCTCCCACAACATGTTTTTGACAATGTCCATCAGGAATTTGAATATCGCCTATATCATTGTTTGGCCAATAACGGGCAACATTTTGAACACTTATTGAAATAAAAAGTGATATTTTCGTGTGTTTTTTTCTATCTGAACAAATTAAGATAAATAAAGATTTTTCTAAGTTTCTCGAAAACGAATCGACCGATTTAAAAAAATCAAACGTCAAAATAAAACCCTTTGAAAACCCTTTCAAACAAGCTATTACTTGATACCCCTTGTCATTTAAAATTTTTAAGGGCATGACCCCGGGGGGCAAAGGGTAAAAGGAGGTGAAGAAGTTTTTGGTTAAAAAGTTGTCCCTTTGGCACATCTTTTGACGTTTGACCTCGGCGTTTTTTCTTTTAATCAGTGGTTTTCGATAAATCCGTGGTGGGAAGTTTTCAAATGAACACCCTGTATAATACCTATACGAGCAAGTAAACTTTACCACCTTTTTTTTACATAATACTCCTGGAAATTTATTTTATTCAAGGGTTAATGCCCGAAATTGCAGAAAAACAAAAAAGCTTCCTAAATACCTTGTTCCATCCATTCTCACCTCATAAAGGGCGTTGATTTATGAATTAAAGGTGTCTTATCCAACACTATCTAAATGATAGTCTGATTGCTTATTCCGATGTTCCCAAGATATCGCACCAACGTTCTACTTATCAACACTTTAAGGCTTAATAAATAATAATTTTTGGCTTCCAATATCTTCAAATTTAGTGCGGCGCTTAGCCCACAGATTTTTTTTATGGTAATGCCTTTGTTATCCTGGGGTTACGATATTTTTATTGCAACTTATTGTGGTGATGAGAAATCACTTACATAAAATCTGCATAACTCTTGTAATACTTTCGAAATTACGGAAATATGCAGTATGATTGAATCGGTCGATACTTGATGAAAATCCATTTTAAAAATTTAATTATGTAATTGGAAATAGTGCATTTTTGGGCCAGGTAGATGCCGGCTAAACTGTTTGATGGCGGCAACCTCTATAATGACAGATAAACTGTACAGCACATAGTTTGCCATTGCGAGTCACTTGATCGGAGGAGGCAACAAATACTCGGGCAACCAAAACTGGAACCAGAAGACATACTTAGCCTCTCCCCAGTTGACCTACACAAACTAGTGCAAGGAACTGGATTCACGGAGTGGGTGTAACAACCAAACAGGGTGAGCACAATGGGCCAAACCTGGCCTAAGTGCATCCGGCGCACGGACGGGCCCTTGAAAAAAAAAACTCTATAAATGAATTTTCGACGGTCCCTTCTATACTAACATGACTACATTCAGCTTGCCTTGAAAGTTGTTGCTGTAAAGCTCGATTATTTCGGTGGATAAATAGGTGGGTATTATGAAGATTTTTAACAATAATTAACTAACCAGTAACTTTAACTGTGGCATTAATGACATTGGCAACA
Organism: Polydrusus cervinus; assembly: GCA_935413205.1. Lineage (NCBI taxonomy): Eukaryota > Metazoa > Arthropoda > Insecta > Coleoptera > Curculionidae > Polydrusus > Polydrusus cervinus. The sequence goes on along the minus strand of OW284514.1, from coordinate 17,072,795 downwards.
AATAAAAATGATTATCCTTCAAAAAATGCAAAAGTTCTAAAAAGTAAGAAGTGTAATGCGAAAACTCCCCAATATAGACGGAAGCGCTCCGCTCGACCGTATTTTAGTTTGGCTCACGGTTGACCTTATGGGTTTATAGTAAATTAGAAGATTACATGAAAAATTGTAAACTAAGGGTGAAAAAGACATAGGCGCTGTTAAAAGGAGACAAATTCGGTCGTCAATTTCGCGTTTAGTTGATCAGTGGTTCAATCAAGTTAGGCCCTTATGAAAATACAGTCGAATAGCGCCGTGTTCCGTTAATCATGTATGCTATTGCAATCAAAACTTTATGTTAGACAAAGAAAAACTATGCGGATTGTATTTGTAGCATTTGAATGAACCTTCTAGTATGCCCGTAACCCTTATTTAATTCAATTATGTGTGTTTTTGACGTGTACTTATGTGTGTTATGACTTAAAAAACAATGATTTCAACAGTTTAAGAAATATTACAGTTTAAAACAAGCAGTGAAACTTCTTTTATTAGTAGAACATTTTTCCAAACGAAACGACAGAAGAATCGGTTTTATATGCAGATAAACAACTACATAAACGAGAATTATATAAAAAAATAATAATAAAGTAAAGCTGTTTGATGTAAATTTAAAAAAAAGTCACAGCAAAAATGCAATTTTAGTTTCTTATGTTTTTGCGGTGTTTATTAGTGGTAAATAATTATTCCTTGGGTAAACTACATATGCACTAAACTGCATTTGGCTTGTTAGGTAACTGCCATAAAAGTTTACCCCAACGTGTAAAAAAAAAACTCACGGCCGCGTCTGTTAGGTAATGAAACAGTGATATATTTTATAAAGCATTCAGAAGAAAAAAGGAAAATTTAAACTATTTTTTAGACTAGTAAGGCCCAACACACAGATGGAATAATAGATTCTGTAACGAGGTTGGCATGAAAATTTGATCCGAGTGGAAGATTTCGAACGCGAGCGTAGCGAGCGTGAGGAACCACGAGTATCGAATTTTCATTCTAACCGAGTAGCAGACTATATTTTCTCCACGACCAAAAATACTATTCGCAATATTTGTAATTTCAGGTGGAGTATTATCCAGTTCCAAATCTGATTCATCCGATTTTTCACTCATATTTTGACTTGCACTAAAATTTGTCTGCTGACATTGACAGTTTCGAAATTCATGGCAACCTATGTCGTTTAGATCAATTACAGAATATTCATTCCGTATCTTGTTATGGAATAAAAATACACGCAAAACGCATAAAAAGCAAGTGTTTCAGAATAAATATTCCAACTCAAGAGCGAGAATTTTTACATTCTATTATCAAAAATGATTTTGGAATTATTGCATTCAGTAATGGTCGTGGAGAAAAGACAATTATACTACTAAAAAGTACGGATAACTTCCTAAAAAATTTAAGACACGTGCTGTAATTAATACAGACCATTGACCAGACACTCCACATTAATATCAAAGTTAGGAATAGCCATTTGCGCGCCAAACAGGTTTTTAATATAAATTATTTATTTATTATGTTTTTCCATTCGTTTTTGTGAATAAATTTTTTTTATTTTTAGAAACCCATTCCATAGCTCAAATAATGTGTGAAAACAAAATATAAGGAAAATTGGGTCTTGGAAAAGGCAACGGAAGAAGTGAGTAAATAAAGAAATAAATCAACTGAAAGGTCTATCATAAACTTGTAGTTATCTAACACGCCCGCCTAGTATTTACTAAAAACAACTCAAGCAATAAAATGTATTTCAAGTTTTATTTGTTTATTATGAAATACTTTTAAGTAATATGTGTACCTACTACATTTGATTGTTGTGCCTTTAACGATAGTCAAGATAAGTATTTCACTAATAGTTGCATTCGGCTGTTACAAAATATCACTCACAATGGTTTGTTTAATTTCCTTTAGAATATTTTCTACGTAACGTCGTTTATCTTACAAGTAACTCATATATACAGGGTTGCCCAGAAGTCCGGAATAGAATTAATATAGCCTTAACCTCATATTTTGACATTATTCGTTTTTTTTATAGACATTTGTCAAAGATATGACGACATCGATTTTTTTTTAATGGAAACATACAGCTTGTGATACATCATTTGAAAGCTAATATATCGTACAGTATGCTCATAAATTTTGGCGCGATTCTCTGTAGCCATTTCAAAATGGCGACTGTTAAAAGTTTTTAAAAATCTCTATTTAAATAAGCGGAAATGATAAATCATTGATTTTTTTACCTTTTAAGGTAAGAAATCTTTATTGCTTCTCGTTCTGGCTGATTGAAGATTTCTTACCTTGAAAGGTAAAAACATCAATTATTTATCATTTCTGCTTATGTAAATAGATTTTTAAAAGCTTTTAACAATCGCCATTTTGAAATAGCTTGACAGAATCGCGCCAAAATTTATGAGCATACTATACGAGATATTAGCTTTCAAACGATGTATCACAAGCTGTATGTTTCTATTTAAAAAAAAAATATCAATGTCGTCATCTCTTTGACAAATGTCTATAAAAAAATCAAACGAATAACGTCAAAATGTGAGCATTTATAAAACTAAATTGACGTGTCCGAGCGTTTTCCCCAAAAGTTACAGGTTAAGGTCATATTAATTTTATTCCGGACTTCTGGGCAACCCTGTATATAACTAATATATTGCTAATAACATGTACAAGATTTAGGATTCGATGGAAGACAAAAAGGAGATACAGAACTTGCGCATTTCACATCATTTTGTAGATCCTGTAAATAGTGAACAGGGCCGATATATGAGAGTTATAAATTAAACTGCACCTAAAAGGCACTATAGCAACCACAGTGGCTTATAAGGACACCTAAACTGTCCTAAATAGTGTCCTTGTAATAAAAACAACACAAAAACTAAAAAATTCCCACAAAAACACACTAAAATAATCACAAAAAATGAACGACCCGGTCACAAAAGAGCCCAAGGCATGTCGCTACCTAGGATCTTTTGTGTACCCTGTTCTGTTCATATCTTGCACATCATAGCGCAAAGAAATGAAAATGGTAAACATTTTTTAGTTGTGTATAGAAGGCATTAAAATAAACATTTTCAAATACCTTTTTTCAAAAAACTTAAAAGTAGGCGAGATACAGAAGTAAAAAATCTAAGTGCGGGCCTGGTCATCAAAACGTAGCCCACTATACTTTATGTTATTTTTCATATATCCTATTAGTCATGCATCCGGGTCGGTGGTCAGTTTGTTATTTGGCAATCCGCAGCGGTGTGTTTTTCTGAAGAAAGTTAATTTTAAATTGGTGACACGTGAAAATGGTAAAATTTGAAAATAATTAAGCTTATTTAGGGTGAGTATCGTCAAAGTGCGGCTGCTGCTTCGAGATTATACGCAGAACGCTTTCCCTTGCGGGCTCATGCTACACCGAGAAGATTTCTTAATGTTATTTAACGGGCAAGTTAGGCAGAACCCTATTTGATCCATAGTATAATAAATGAATGTAAGTACCTCAATTTTGAGTTTTTTGAAAAAAGGTATTTGAAAAGGTTGTTTATTTTAATGATTTCTATACACAGCTAAAAAAGAAGTATCAACTTAGGAATCACCCTGTATATTTTGTGGACCAACCCCATTCGAATTCATACAAACCGTACGCGGCGCGCAAATTACAACACCCCTAAAGATTTAAGGGTGGGCATAGTAAAGGGGACCACGTCCACCTTTGATATAAGATTATGTACGCGCCGAGGGTACAGGTGCATATGTATAGGCATGTACAGGTGCTTCTCAAGGTCGCACCCCTCGTAGATTTAATCAAAATAAATTTCCTTTACAGATTAAAAATCCTTAGGTAATACATAATCTATATATTAAAAACGATTTTTGAGGACCCCGATTTTTATACTTTAATTTGGGTTGCGGAAAGTAACGGGAGCTTCATTTTTTTTTCCAAACACCAGACTCGTTCTGTTAAATATTGTTTTTATAATCTCTGCTTGATAAGGACTCCTTACTGACACTAGTTTGAAATAGATAATTCCGTTCTACTTCCTAGGGAAGTAAGAAGATACTTGGACTATGGTAAGTAAATGAAAAATAGACTGCAATAAATATTTAAATAATACCAATTTCAACAACAAAATAAACTATACTGGATGGCCCATTTGTCTGACAAAGTAATATATCGTCTCAACTATTAAAGATATAAAAAAGTGTTTATAAAAATTGTGAGGTATAAAAAAATATATATTCTAAAATTATTTTTAAACATACAGAATGGTCCAGAAAAGTAGGACAATAAAAAGATCCCTTTTTTAAATGGAACACCCTATATATTTTAGCATTTTTGTTTCCTTACAAAATTATCCATATGATGCCATATTTAGTTTTTTAATTTTTTGCCACGTTGCCAAACAAAATGTAAAATTCTTAAAATTTTGGAAAAACATGATATTAAAGAATTACCTGTATTTCTCAATAAGAGTATCGAAAATCGAAAAATTCTTGTAAGCTCTTAAGTTTAGGGATAGAAAACCTGTCTTAAATCTATAACTGCCTAAAATTTTGTACGGGGTGTTTTCTGTTGACCTCCAAATATACAAAATGTTAAAATACAATAACTCTGTTTTTTCAAACGAAACAACCTATATTTATTAGGCTCGTCTGATAGATATTGTAAGTATCTTTTATTATTATTAAGTCATACCTTTAAGTACCTAAATTTACTAGTTTTGCCAATATTTCGATTTTTATTGAAGTTATCGTGAATATAAGTTTTTTTTCTAGTTAACAATGACCAGCAAAGTCAAAGCAAATATAATTAAATATAATGTCAAATTAAAATACGTATAATATATAATTGTAATATTTTTTTGACGAGGTCTTCTTATAATCTAGGTGTCGGCCATTAATTTTAACATTCATGTAAAAATTATTTATTCAAGTACCGAAATGATATATAATTTTCATTCTTGGTGTAAGTGACAAAAATACATTGTTGGCAAACAAACCTTTATCATGGAAAATATCAAGACAGACGACAACCCAATAAACCAGTTTTGGAAAAATTTATGGAGATATTTGACAGAACAGGAAGCGTGACTATGATCAGAATAGGAATAGAAGAAAAACTGTTTGAATGGAAGAAAATGAGCTAAATGATTTATTGACTACTTATACCTGAACCGAGAACAAACGACGCGAAACCTCGTCTTTCGTGAGTTGAGTCTAATGGTGTTGTTTTACAAAATTTAAATATCTGTGAACTTATTTTCAATATCCAGTTGCGTAGAAAAAATAAGTTTGATTTAATTAAATAAATACGTAATTTCAATTTAAATAAAAATTGAAATATTGGCAAAACTAGTAAATTTAGGTATAAGTATGACGTAATAATAATAAATGATACTTACAATATCTAAGAGACGAGCCTAATAAAAATAGGGTGTTTCGTTTGAAAAAACAGAGTTATTGTATTTTAAAGTTTTGTATATTTGGATGTCAACAGAAAACCCTCTGTACAAAATTTTAGATACATAAAGATTTAAGACAGTTTTTCTATCCCTAAACTTAAGAGCTTACAAGAATTTTTCGATTTTCGATACTCTTATTGAGAAATACAGGTAATTTTTTACTATCATATTTTTTCCAAAATTTTAAGAATTTTGCATTTTGTTTGGCAACGTTCCAAAAAATTAAAAAACTAAATATGGCGTCATATGGACAATTTCGTAAGGAAACATATAATATATATAATGCTAAAATATATAGGGTGTTCCATTTAAAAAATGTATATTTTTGGTATCCTACTTTTCTGGGCCATCCTGTATATTTAAAAATAATTTAAAATATATTCTTATATGCCTCACTATTTTTATAAAAACTTTTTTTGGTATCTTTAATAGTAGAGACGGTATATTACTTTGTCAGACAAATGGGCCACCCTGTACATTTACCCTAACAAGCTTAAAAAATAAAAGTAAAATTATAACAGTAAGAAATAAATGGCAAAATAACAGAAAAAAAAAACATAATTTTAATTATGGAATGTGCTCACTATGAACACCTTGTACATACAGCTACACATTTTTTAAATTTTTTAATTAGTACTTTAAAAAGCATGTTGGGATTGTTACTTATTGATTCGCAGTGAAACATAATTTTATCTAATAATTCGTCTCTTAATGAAACAGGAGTGCAATAGACAAGATTTTTACGATATCCCCATAACAAAAAGGATTTAGGTCTGGGGATCGTGGTGGCCAAATGCATGAACCACCTCGACCTATCCACTGATCGGGGAACCTCTTAACTAAATGGTTCCTCACAATATTACTAATCATTTAATTAACAGACCATCACAAGTTTCAATAGGTAAAAAAGATTTATCATTAAAAAGTATGATTTTTATAAAAATAATTAACTAATATTATTATGTACGGTTTTTTTGACATGCAAGGTAATATTTAACTCGATGTATCTCGAAAATGGTACATTAAATTGTGTTTCTTCTAAAAAATATTGGACTTTTCTTTAACTTATTGCAAAAAAAAAGTTAGGTCTATTTTTATTTATTTTGACGCCATTTCTAAGATACCATCACAATACTATACATCTAGATAACGGATGGACTCAAAGCACAAAGTTTACCAAAATATTTCGTATTTTTATCTTTGACGGTTTTAATTAAAAATAAGTATATAGTAAAAACCAGGATTGCGACGATTTACATCAACTGATTTTTTCAATTTTAATCGTGATTTAAATCAAATTATTAATTGCTGTAAAAACAAGTCGCCAAAGCAAATAACTCATCGGGAAATTAAAAAAACAGGAAAATAGTTAAGTTAAAACGAAGTGTTTAGATACATCATGTTAGTATAATAACATAACTAATCGTCATCAGTCCAGCGTAAAAATTATTCATAAATTACGCTGCACGCTGCCGAAAATTTTCATGTCAATACAAGAAATATTTTCGTATGTCGCCGAGGACATTTTCTAACTGTAAATCTAGACAATTAATATTTTTGGGCGAATAGGGACCAACAAATGAAAATAAGTGATTTTAAAGGTCATTATTTAAGGAAAAAATCAATATAAATTGATAAAAATCAAAAAAATCACGATTTAATCGAAAAAATTAGGTTTATTGATTTTTTTCAAAAAATGTAGTTCGGTAATTAGAGGACATAGGAGAATTTTATATGAAGTTACAGCCTTATTTTAATCAAATCTCCCTATATCTTAATTATTGACCATATCTTTTAGAACACCCTGTAGATTTATTAGAACAATGTATTCAGAAAACGCCGCGTTTTTTATTGCGGCACGGCAGATGACAAAAAACGCCTGCATGAAAGAGACTTCATGCGCGCCGTTTCAATCGGTAAGTATCTTCAGTCTTATTCACCTAAAGACAGTGGCGGCTCCTCTGGTGAAGTAGGTGAAGCTTCACCAAAAAGAAATAAAACCAGGTGAAAAGTTTTTCGACAATATTAAATATTAATGTTGGTACTGATACGGAATCAGATAATATCATACCGTTGTTGTCCGATAAATATTTATAAAACTAAAGAAATAAGTTTGGAAAAATGACTCCCTCGAGTGCAGGCTAAATCCGGAAAGCCGTACCGAGTGATTCATTTGCCTTTCAAAAACGGGTCTTTAGAGTCATTTCGGATCGGGTATATTTTTCGTGATTTTTACGTATAAATTGTTACATGTCGTATTGGGGATTTCTAAAGTGAGATAATTTCTGACGACAAGTACTAGTGGAAAGGTTTAAAGGTTTTTTCTTGTTTTGAAGTTTATTGTTGACATAAGGAAATGTCAGAGGAATAATAGAATCAGGTTTTTTTCTTTGTAGCCAGAGGTGGCTGGGAATAAGGGAACGTTGTAACTTTAAAAGCTAGTAATTAGGGGGGAAGAAGTGGGAATTATTTTACATAGAATAAGAGTGAGGTGATGGTAGAATGTAACAATTTATGGCGGCGTCGTTTATTTGTTAGAGTCCCGGGCAGTAAGTACACTCTTGAATATTGAGTTAAATGAGTATTATTATAATATATAATGACGTGTTGATTTTCTTTTAAGTCTTTATAGTATCTATCCTGTTAAGCTTTATATCTTTAAAGTATTCGTTCGTGTTCAAGTTTGAATAAATTCGTTGTGTTATTTGAAATCGTTGTTTTATTTGGTTGTATAATGGAAGGCAGAGGAGTCAATGTGTGGGGGGGAGTCCGTGCCATCGGTTCGACTAGCGGCCCTAGGCCGCGCGGTTCTGCCGATGGTACTGGGGTAGATAGTATTAAAGATCCTTATAAATTATGTGAGCCAAGTCGTTTGGTTAGTCGTACTGTGCGGCGGCGCCTTCAGCGCCGTCGACAGGAGGAACGGCGGCGTGCCGCCGCCCTTCCAGTTAAAGATCAAGGGGGGAATAAAATCTATTTCACGCAGGAGGGGGAGGTTCAATATAGGAATATCCTAAATTTGGTTCAAGGGCAATTCTTAGCATCAGAGTTTAATCATTCGCCTGTGGCGCGGCCGGCCGGGCCAATAAAAATAAATCAAGTTCAGATTCAGACTCGGGGGGCAATTTCCTGTAGGAATCCGTCGAGTCCGGCCCCGGCCGATGTTCAGGGGCAAAGTAAGGGGGATAACTCAAAATATGGGAAAAGTGGGTTTTTATGTAAATTATCAGGGGAGGATGCAAGCGAATGTCCGGCTTGTGTTGATCAAGATGTTTGGGGGCAGATAAAGGGAAATATAGAGAACCAACCCCCCCTGCTGAGTATTGAGGATCGAGCCATTATGCGGCGAAATCGTATACGGGAAATAGTAAGTACTATTGGTCAATCGTCCACGTGCGAGCCGTCTGATGTTGATGTGCGGGATCCAGTGCCCACTTGTAGGCTCTATAAGATCGAAAAACGCCAGTCTACGGCATCCAGCCTTCATAAATCGACCCTGAGAGCCGAGGAAACCGAGTACCGAGGTGTTGTGGCGTTACCCCGGGAACAGTACCCATACAGCTACCATTTTAGCCCTTAAAAAATAATTATGTTCGAATTAGGAATATTAATTTAATCCGAATGTAGCTATTCATAATAGGGCCACGGTTTACTCCGATGGACAATAATTATAAACACTCGTGCATTTTGGTGCGCCCCAGCCGGCCTTGTCCGTTAGCTCAAAGCATGTGAAGACCCAACGCCCAACATGGCTTTGATATTCACCGTTGCTATGGTTAGGTGACGTCAGTCATGCAAATAGCATGTAACAATTTGCATTAAAATGACGGGCAATTTAAAAATAGATCAGTCATCACCACTGCATTGGTTCCCCTAACCTTAAGATATATAAACTTACGGTTATAGATATCGTTTTTACGTGATTTACTGTGTGATTAAAAAGTTTTGTATTTATTTTTCAGTATAATTCAGTAGTGTACGTACCTACTTAGTCGTGTGTTTTAAAAATGAACCCAATTAATGACATAGTTTGTAATTTGTTGGAAACTCCATTCAGTCGTTGGACAGATAAGGATAAGAGAGACGTTCTGTTACACGGGTTTTTAGTCAATGTTTGCTTAAGTACCCGCACTATACCTCGCTCTTCGCCATTTTTTAAGACCGCGAGCCGCCACTACCTAAAGACTGGAGATACTTTTATCAGTTGAAACGTGGTGATTTAAATACAAATAAGGACATTGCAAGTCCGAAACTCTTTTATCATTCATTTTAGACTTATAAGCTCCTTTACTTTACGTACATACCTAGTTTATTTTCTTCTTTATCTTCCTTATCGTCATTATCATCTTTTATATTCCTCTTCATTAAAAAAATATTTAAAAAAAAGTTGGGTCATTTGCTATCTTACACCATTACCAGTGGTCATGTAAAAGATATTTTATGTATGATAAAAAACGGTTAAACTTACTGTTTCCCTGCACGTAAAGTAGTGTAGTTCACACGATTAATTTTGCGGTGGCTATATCGCGACCACCCACGTAAGGATTTTAGTGATACAATATATATAGATTAATTTAAGTCTTCTTGTTCTTTATCAGAACTAAATGACAAAAAAATTAAAAAATGTGATTGTATTGTAAAAGATTATTTTCTACTCCCACATGGAAATTTGCTGTTTCCTTTACACTTTAGTGGCGGGTAAAGTAGGCTATTCCAGTTAACTGTGCGGCAAAATGTTATATTCATCCTAGTTAGAGGTTATGAAACTGACCAATCACAGTCAATTACAGAGAAGCCAAATTTAGATGTTGTAAATTCGTTTTCTGACAGTTGAGAGAAGTTAGGTTAATAATATGCTTCAAAAATATGTAAATCTGTCAGATGAAATTTGTTCTTTTTAAATTTAAATCAAAACATTTATTCCAGAGTCTATGTATACACAATATTTTCCTAAAGAGTACACGAAATGGTGCAAAAATTGAAGGTATAATAACAAAATTAATACCAAAATATATTTCTACCAAATTATTGTTATTTTCTGCCGAACTAAAGATTTGCACACAGACGCACTTTCTTATTTCAAAAATATCTTTATTTCCGCTCAATTCTAGACAATTACTACAAGCTTTAATGTATAATATTATGTACGATATACCTACCAAAATAAACGTTTTCTTACTAACCTTGGTAATTTTTTTCCATATAATAATATATATTATTATAAATATTTGTGAACGGGGATATTTTCCGATATATTTTGAACGGGGATCGAACCCCAGTTGATCCTAAAACTTTTATTATATGCAACAAACATAGAAAATTTACTGGTAATTCTTCCTTAAATGGTGGAACATAAAGATAAAACAGACAAAATTATAAGATTTCTAGAAAAAAAACATTTTTTACTAACATTTTTAAGGTAATGTTATTTCTACTTACACTATTGCCACTTCTCGTCTTTTCTTTCCACGTTAACAGTGTTGCTAGTTTGTAAATTGGCGATTATTTTGAAAAATTTGACCATAGCGAACGTTAAAAAATCATATTAATGCACAAAATCCATTTTTAACTGTTTGAAATGAATTCTACAGCTATTTTGTTGTACTTTCGGAGTTATACTTTACCCAAGCAGAAATAAACCCGAAAAACCTATTTTTCTTCTGTGCATTGCAGTAAAACAATTATTGATCAAATTATACCTGGTTGAGGAAATAAATTGTTTGTTTTTATTAATACATATATCGCTTTTTGTCTGTTATTCTGTAAAAAGCCGAATGTGAGAAAGATAGATATATTGAAAAGTGAGTTTGTATAAATATAAGAACTTACCCAAATCGATAAATATGTTACAGTGTAATTTGGTCCATGGGTTTGTCATCAAAATCAATTTTTATTCAATTGTTTTTATTACCGTTCTCACAAGTTCATGGCCAACTTAAAAGACAAGTTAGGATGCCTAATTTAAATAATTTTTTAAAATTCTTGGCATGAAGTTCGGAAGTTAAGTCGTAGAAAAAATATACGGTTCAACTCGAGTGGATTGTCCATATTGCCCTCGGAAGTTTGAGCACTCCGCCTACGGCGTCGTGCTCAATTTACTACATCGTGCGATATGGACATCATATCCACTCTTGTTGTACAAACTACTATTATGAATTGTCCTTTAATGCACGCTTTACTATAACATTTTTTGTTTTTTTTTATACATACCTTTTTTGTCAAAAGTAAAACCTTTTTCCCTGTACGAGTTTCATATAGCTATAGTGTTAAGCACTCTTTAAAACATCGGAAAAAATATATAGAAAAAAGAAATAAACTGCTGCAAATGGTAAAGTTTATTCATGAATATTCTCGGGAACTGTTAAACTGAGCGTCAATTCTTACTGATTCGTATTCTTTGATGTGCTTGGTATAATAAGGCGTTATTGTGATATATATTCTTGACAAAATGGCGACGATCAATTTATCTATAAAATTATACTATTATTAATACAAACACGTTCGTTTCCAGTGGCGTAGCCAGCCTTTGAGGGCGGAGGGGGGAACAAGCATTTGATGGGGCGCTTTACCGTTGCGGCGCCAGGACTTATTATGGGAAAAAATTACTTCTTTAAAAAAAAAGTTCGCCGCTTCCGCCACGCTCGCTATAACGAAACTTCCCTTTTGCCCAAACTGACGTCTAAAAACAAAAAGGTCATTATCGTGGTGCTCTGCTCTTTAATCAAAAAGTAAAGTAACTTCTAAAAAAAAAGAAAAAAAGGTCGCCAACAGAAATAGACGAAATATATATGGGACCAAACGGCAAAGGGCGCCAAGCGGCAAAGGGGCGCGAAGCGCAAGGGGGAAGGGGGAGGGGGGCAAGGATGGATATATTCATGGCATCGTTTGTAATTTTAATGTAAAATAAGAAATTAACATAAATAGCCGCAATATTCCTATTTTTATGTTTTACATGGCGAACGATATAATTTGAACCTATATTATTGAAACTTTAAACTAATTTTTTCTTGACAAGAAATAAGGTATCATCCGCCAAACTAGAAGTTTTTGTGATCCCCTGAGTAAAATTGTTGTAATAAAATTTCAATTAAACAATCCAGGAAACGATACTGCGTTCCACGCTGGTATGGGAGGCTCTTAAGAACACAATAATAAACATTTTTCTTAGTAAACAATCAACAAAATGTTATCTGTATCTAATCAAAGAATGGAAATATTTAATATCCCTATTTTCCCGACTAAATGGCGACGGAAACATTTAAACTGATCCTACATATAATCTACAATTTACAGGTATAGGATACACATATTCTAATAATTTTGTTTTATTATTTCAGTACCAATTTTTAGTTGTATTCGAAATTTATTATTGAATAAAATTGATTCTGATGTAAAAGTTTTAGTCAGAGGGTTAACTTTGCTATATATCCATGAGACTGAAAGTCCAAACTCTTTAATAATCCACAAAGTCTATTTACCAATGGTGTCTTTTTAAACAAGCAAATCTTACAAAACAAGAAATTATTTACGAAAAATTAAAATTATATAAAATTTTATAAGAATTGGTCCGTCCACACAAACGTGTGTCGTCCAAATCAATGTTATTATTAGGTTAATTTTTTATTAATATTTGATCATTATAATATTCATTATTAAATTCGCATTTTTACATTTTCTTTAAATTTAATATCAAGCAGTATATGCTCAATTTGTATATCATAAAATATCCCCGTGTATGGTCGCGTTTAAGGGTTCCTGTGAACCGACTGCTCTCAGCAGCAGATCAGGAAACATAGTAGAGAGTGTTAAGTGACGAACCGAGACGTTCAGCTCGCGTCAGTCGCGAAATTTATAGTTTTCCACCGAATTCCAGTAAGCTAGGAAACCAGAAAACCCCAACACAAGCAGGCCTGCTGGAGACTTATAATGTTGGCTGCAGCTAATATATCGTCAGGAATATCAAAATCTTGCATGATTTTAATGATGACTTTTTGAAATGCCAAAATGAAATGACATTAAACCTTGTTTTTATTTTCGCATCGCCGTTGTCAATGATACGATAAAGCTTTGAATACAACTCGATTATTAGCGATTTAACACCGTCTCGGACATTGCGGGTGACTCGGCTGTTGCCTCGTCACCTAGTAATGTCCTCGACTATTATAAATCGCATAATAATCTAGTTATATTAATAGCTATTCTTATATTCATATAACAATTAAAGTAAACTGATTGTGTACCAGAAATGTGTTTTATTTACATAATAGAATAAACGTTGAAACAATCACAATCACTGTTACATGTTTGTAATGGTACAACCATCAATAATATAGATCCTGATATATAATTAGTGACCAATCATTCACGTCAGGTATGTTTTTTGGTTAAAGAACCAACTACATTATTGATTATTAAGATGGCGACACTGTTGGAACCGTGTTATTGATCAGGTCATTTTAATCTTGGTTGTGAACCCCGCTTCCATTTCACGTTTGTCACTTCATTATGTGCTGACATTTTTTCATGCGATTATTTTTCTGATTAGGTCAATTCTATATCTCTGGTATTTTTCTCGTCAATTAAATTAAAATGGAAACTTATGGTTAGGGTAGGGTAGATAGAATAGATCTGCTAGACCTTCACCATTGGAAAAGTTGCGGGAAAAATAATATATAAGAGAATAAAGATAGGAAAGTTGAACCAGCAGCGCATTCCGGAGGAAAAATTTGGTTTCAGAGATGGCAGGCGTGCAGAACTGTTAATAACGCATGTAGCGCAAGGAACTAGAGAAAAAATAAAACAAGAACAGTGCACTATACTTCAGGCTCTGAATTTCAGAAGGGCCTTTAAAAGTGGCTGCATCAACTGACTGATCTTTAAACTCATAACTTTTAATAATTTCTCTCTGTATTTTATTTTTTTTAAAATACCCTTACATAACCAATGGGAAGGTAAAGATTAAGGGCCTATCCTCTCCTGGGCAATAACGTGCAGGTCAACAACAGGGCACGCAGCAGCTAGCAGTTGAAGAAATTCGGTAACACCTGGTTTATTTTACCACCGAAGATAAACTCTATAAAATCTTCCTCAACAACTGAATCGTCATAATACCAGAACCAACCTATTCCCGAGTTCAATTTTTGGTGTGCCTACCATAGAAAAATATTTGATTTTGCCTAACTAGGTACCATAAGCAGAAGAACGGCTTTTTAATGTTTTTTTATTATTTCTTCAGGCTATAAGCGGGGACCGCAAGTATTTGAGCATCGCGAATTTCAGTTGCACGGGATTTTTTGGTTTAGGTAGATGATGTTTATCTTTTTGAGTTATTTTTAGATGTTCATCAAGGTATGATTGAGTAAAATCTGTTATTGTTTTTACATTTTATTTTGTGAAAGTTACATCTGTCTAAGGTAGTATAAAATATCAATGCATAAATAACTTGTACTAATTCTTGCCAGAGGCGTTGACGTATCGTTTGAAAGATATCTCATGATATACGCCCTTGAAATATCAGAATTTTTATTTATTGTGAAAAATAGTTTAAACGAGTTAAAGTCATTATTTAAATTGAAGAAAGTGAAGTTAAAATAACACAAACATAAAGACTTGTTAGAACTTAAAGATAAAAAATTGGTGATAAGTATAAGATAGAATAAGATACTTGTGTCTGTTTAAAGGTTGGAGACAATGACGTTTCTTGAACGGCAGTAGAGTTTTGGACTTAGACAATGCAAGTCCAAAACTCTACTGCCGTTATAGAAGATACTTCTTACAGTTTTTTTTATTTTAATTATTTCTCTATCCCAATTCTTTTATTGTATTTTTAGTCAATTATGTCAAAGAAAATTAGCTGTGGCTACGTTCAGTAGGATTAAAGAAAAGAGAATTTGTTTGCGTGTAGATGAAGGAGGGCAACGCGATGTAAGTATATAAAATTGTTTCAAAAATTACAAAAATATGTTAACGATATTATTTATGCATTATTGGTATCTTAGAGGAACTTTAAAAGTAACTTAGTTACTTTAAAAGTAACTTAGTTACTTTAAAAGCATCTTAGTTACTTTTAAAGTATCTAGTTACTTTTTAAGTGTATAGTTTACTCCTAAAAAGTAACTAGATACAAGTTACTTTTCAAAAGTAACGAAGTTACATTTATTTTGGCATGATTCCAAAAAGAACTAAATTACTAAGTATCTAGTTACTTAAGTTACTCACAGCTCTGCACTTACCTTTAAGAAATTTTAATCATTTATAACCGATCTTAAATCGTGAACTATCGGCGCGTATATAGAAATAGAAAAATATCATCAAGAAAAAAGCACCATCATAAACATACACAAATTTATGGCCATTGTTATTCAGTGAATTAACTCTGTTTAAGTGGGCAAATCTTTACAGATTACCAACTAAGTATAAAATTATTCATTTAAAATTGGAAATGGTATTTTATATAAGATTTGCTTGTTTAAAAATTTAGATTTTAGCACTGGTTCAAAGAATCACTACTGATTTATTTAGACCATGCATATTTTCTCCTCTATTAATAAACTTTTATATTATTTTAATTTTTCGTAAATACCATCTTGTTTGTAAAATTTGCTTGTCTATAAAAATAAGTGAGTAGACATAATAGGGCATCCGAACGGGGACAAGAAAAGGGTGCTTGCCTCCCGTCCCTTGGTTAGTCAAAAAATAATTACGTTTCACAAAAATACCCTACGATGTCGTACATACGTATAAGCACTTTGATTTTATTACTAATTTAGGAAAAAAAAATTTCGCCTCCAGTGCTATTTTTGTAGTAACTATGCTTGCTGGTGTTCCTCTGTTTTTACTTTCCCCAAAACTACTTTGTGGTTGCGCTTTTGTCAATTTAGGATTAAGTTTAATGCTAAAATCGTTTTCACTATTTTTAATAAAATTTTACCTAACTAATTTCTGTGCCTTCACTAAGTTTGCTAAAGGTAAGTACGTTTTCTTCCACGATCGCTAGTCGGTAGCGATCACGTGATCCAGTAGCGACGAGTGATTCGCCTAGATATGCGCAATGATTTGTGAAGTTCTGTATATTGTTTCGGTTTTGTAGCTTCTAGGAAAACAAGAATATTTTGGAAACTATTGTACATGTCTTGGCGAATCATTCGTCGCTACTG
The DNA here is from genome assembly GCA_935413205.1 of Polydrusus cervinus. Lineage (NCBI taxonomy): Eukaryota > Metazoa > Arthropoda > Insecta > Coleoptera > Curculionidae > Polydrusus > Polydrusus cervinus. Next base: position 17,056,156 of record OW284514.1, on the reverse strand, counting down.
GGTCGTAGTCGTCAGCGGCTATAGCGACCGTGAAAGAAAATCTACCTTAAAAGTTAGTAGGTTTGCTTGCTTACAATCCCGAACCGATTTTATGATGGGTGTGCTACTGTGCCTTATGACTTAAACTATATCATCAGTAACTTTACCAAATTTTATTCATTTTAATTTACAAGTTTTTACACTTTAAGCACACGTGCCGTCCATCAGATGATGACCAAGGGACGATCGGCGGCTTTAATCAGATTTTCACGAAGGGACTAGCGGCGAGTCGCGAGCGTCAAACAGCAAATGCGAAATTTCTTGAAAAGCATTTTATTCTACTTGTTCGTTGTTCGGATTAACACTTCTTAGTTTAGTTTTCTTATGGTAATAGTGGTAGTGTGTACAGGAAAAGGAGTTTGGCTCGTTCGGCATATGATGTGATCCATTGTTTTGTTAAGGAAGTTAGCACAACATTCTATAATTATTTTTTTATTGGAGGTTGGGGTTAGTAAGGACCATCAAGATTAGTAAGTAAGAGTGAGAAAGTATGTAGATCGTAGGTGCATGTAGGAGGTAATTCTTGTGTTTGTTAAAGAAATCAATGAAAGGGAAAAAGACATGTCCTCTTAGATGAGAATTTTGAAAGGTTGGTACTTTTAAAAGTCAACGGGGCATTTTAAAAACGTTCTGATTTTTTTTGGTTCTTTATAAAAGTTCCTAGTATATTTGGATTTGTTACTTCATTTATATATATTTAGTTTTGTTACTTATATTTATTTAATAGGTTTTTTGTTATTCATCTTTTCTTTCTACTTTTATTATAAATGTATTAAGATTGTAAGTATAATAAATTCGTATTCATTATACCCTTTTCATTTACATGCTATCACTATGTGGTAAATTTATGGTATCTAGTTCAAAAGCATCCTAGTTACTTTTAGCGTTTCGTAGTTACAATCAATGTAACTAGCTACTTTAAAAGTATCTTAGTTACTATAACTAGTTACTTTAACTAAGTAACTAAGTTACTTTTAGGTAAAAAAAAACTATTCCTTATAAGTATCTAGATACATTTGTGCAAAAGTATCGAAAAAGTAACTAGTTACTTTTCTGAAGTAACTTTCACAGCTCTGGGTAAGTGTATATTTCGTAATTTTGAAAAATTTCCTGAAAACAACTAAAAATATATGCGAAAAAAAAAACCATGGGCGCAAGTAGGGGGGAGCTAACCCCCTTCCCTGATTTGGTATTAGCTCTCCCCTTAGACCAATTGGGATTTTCACATCCTTTTCTATATATCACGACTTTTTTTAGAAATAATCTTTTGGAGGTGATGTATTATTACGCGGTCAACCTTTTTTTTAGAAGACATCTTCAGGAGGTTTAAAAGGATTGTGTAGGATTTCAATTCGGGCCTTAATTCACCCCAAATATAGATGTCTAGTTGCGCCACTGAAAATAACTTTAACTAAAGAGAAAGACAGGATAGAAAAGGTGACTAATGAGCTTTAGATTCATGGTTAACTTTAGATTGTGTTCGGAGATTTAATAGTGAAGAAACAAATTGCCAAAATAATTGTAGAAAGGGACCAGTAATGAAATTCTGGATAGCACACACAGGCGTAAGGTGGAAAGTATCATTGAATGAAAAAGTTATAGTGAAAGTAGAAGTATTTAAATAGTTTAAGGGGTTGGCATCTTAATTAAATCATAAAAATAGTTGGGTACACAAAGTGTAAGAAAAATAATGTTTTTCAGTTGATTAAATTTAATTGAAAAATGTTTATTGACCATCCTAATTTATTTTTAGGGGTAAAAAAAAGTTAAACCCCTTGTAGAAGTATTTACTAAGTGAATTAGGAGTCGTGTATATAACATTGTTAATTTTCATTTTTTAAAACATCGCTTTAGTGTGTAGTTACCAATTCACTGGTCAACAAAATTTAAGATTTTTTTTGTCCCACGAGCTGAAGTGGGTGTACTTGGTAGTACTTTTTAAACATATTTCATATATGTTTTCAGAATTTTTCCATCACGCAGGGTTTTAAAGTGACAAAGCAATGAATTTTTGTGAACGTATATATTATAATATGGGTATAAGTTATGAAAAAATAAAGTACAAAGTGATATATTTACTTAGAAAATGTGGTCATATATGACTTTCGACTGTACTTTGCATCAGAAACATTTCTCTCTTCAGCGTCCAGCAATAGTCTGCCAACATAGCGGGGCTCCATTTGCCTTGGTATCTCTTCTCCATGTCCAGAATGTCCTGGTGAAATCGCTCGCCATGTTCGTCACTTACTGCTCCAAGGTTTTTCGGAAAAATGTCCAAGTGTGAATGAAGAAAGTGTATTTTTAGACTCATGTTGCAACCCATGGCTTTATATGAGACCAATAAATTGTTAACATTCTCTACGTAATTTTCCTGATTTACGATTTCCCAAGACGCCGTTGCAAATGTCCTTGAAAGAAAACCATGCTGCTTTTTCAGACAAGGTCGTTAAGTTCTTCTTGACTTAGAAGATGCGGCGCACAAGAAGACGAATCTGGTGTAAATGTTGCAAAAATAGCAATCGGTAATATGGTCTGATGGTTCCCTCCAAATCATGGGAATAGCAAAAGGCATATGTCGTTTACCTTTTGCCCACGCTGTAAGAAGTCTGACACACGTAACACAGCAAATATGGGGAGCCCAGCTTTTGTCTTGATCGCCGACTTTACACTTGAAATACTGTTCATAGCATTTATTAACGAGAGGCGTGAAAGACCGTTTTTGAGATTTAAATTTCAATTCACCGCAGATGTAGCAAAAAGAGTTCGGGTGGTTTACACAATTTCTTGGCATTTTTACAGGTGAGTTACACTACAATAGCTTAAAATGCACCACAGCACATTCTTCAAAACGTTAAAAAAGTCTGCGTATATGTTCATTCACCGAGCTCTAGCCGATAACTAAAACAACAATAAATGTTATGTAGGACTCGGAACTGCTTGCAGGTCTCAACAAGCCAAGACATGTTCCACGTGACACACAGAGCACACTTTGTTATTTCTAGTCACAACAAGTTATTGTTACAATGCACAAATAATAAAATAGCAATGCCTGACACAAGTTTTTTGTTAGATGACTCTTATAGTACAGACCTATGCGTGCATTTAATAGGTAAATAATCACATATACTGGAACATAAAAACTAAGGGTGATGGAGAAATTCTGAAAACATGATTGATTTCAGCATGCAAAATTATATTGAAATCAGACATTTTTGCGCTTGGGACAAAAATCTTGTTAACCAGTGTTATCTTTCACCGAATATGCAAAAAAAAGGTAAAACCAGTTATAAATTATACATTATTTCAATTTAATAATTACACTGATCTATAAACAAGTTTGCCATGACCTTATACAGAAAAACCAGGAATTCCTATTATTCTTTATTGAGAGTGTTATACAGTGATAGGCTAAAATATGGAAAAAATTCATTTAAATATCAGGTATTAATTTTTTGAAAAAACGATCGGACACGCCAATTATAATTTTTTTTCCGGATTTTTTGTCTCAAAAAGAAATTATACAGGGTGTGTCAAAAAGTAGATATGAAATTAGGAAATTAATGAAAATACTTTAAATAATGTTTTAGAAGGGTTTTTAAGTAGATTGGCACATTGTCAAGAAGCTAATGGTTTACATTTTCAACACATAATAAAATAATTTTCGTTTTATAATGTTATTATTCTCTAAAACCGTTAGACATGAATTATGAGCAGAATTTGACGTAGAATTCAAAATTCGACTGAAAAAAATAGGGTTCTATTTAAAATACAATAAACTTTTGCCACATCTACTTTTTGACACACCCTGTATAATTTCTTTTTGAGGCAAAAAATTCGGAAGAAAAAGTTATAATCGACGTATCCGAGCGTTTATTAAAAAAATAATTACCTGATTTTTAAATGAATTTGTTCCATGAATGAGAGAGACTAGATAGCTATATTGGTTTTTATAAAATACATACAAGGAAACTCAAAACATATGCCCCTGTTCAGTCCTTACTGGATGACCCCCTGTACCTTTATTTTTTATCTTTTATTAACTTAATTATTTTTTATTTATTGTAGAATTTGATGTGAAATATAATGAACGAAACGTATGAATTTATTTCAAACGTCTACAATACAAGTACAACAGTTTGGAATATTTCATATATAAATGATAGTAATGAAGAAAAGGCGGCACCGCCGAGGGAATATATACCACTACCGGTGGCTGTAATATTTATTATCGTTGGAATTCTTGGAAATAGCTTAGTATGTTTAGCCATTTGTCTTGATCGAAAATTACAAAATCTCACAAACTATTTTCTTTTAAGTTTGGCTGTAAATGATCTGATTGCTAATTTACTTATTTTGCCCGGAAAATTGTTTATATTGCGTTATGGTAAGTAATAAAGTAGTAGGTTAATTTGTAAAATTATTATACCGGGTGACAACGAATTTTGTTACCCCCCCTATTTTTTCCGTTCTAAGTGTATATTTTGTTAGTTTTTGGTAAAGTCATACTTTTAAAATCACTTCCGGTTTGACCGGAAGTGGTATCACCTCTTTTATTTTAAATAGAAACCTATTATTTTTATTGGATATTTGAATTCTATGGCAAATTTCCTTTAAAATGACATATCACACATTATCATTTGTTTTTAAAATGGCTTCCAGGAAAAATTTTCAAGAAAATCCTTAGATGGCCATGCTAATATAACATGACTTTTTTAAAGTGGGCCATGGAAGTTTTAAAGTGGTTTATTTTAACCTGTTTTATGTTAAACAAGTAGGCTATGAAATATTCTGCGAAATGACAAAAGTGTTCGTAACAAAAATTGAAACTCCATTTTTTTTTTTTTTTTGAAATATGACATGTCCCGATTTTTTTTCAATTTTAGCCGCTCCTTTAAGTATAATACCATACTTATGAAACATTTTTAGAAAGATAATTTAATAAGCTATTTTTTTGCCATAAATGAATGGCTTGTTGCCATTTAAAAATATTGAATAATTCTTTCTCATTGTTTAAAAAAATATGACATATCTAAAATATTTTTGAAAGAAGCATCTTTCGCAAAGAATGTTATTGTTTAACATAAAACGGGCTAAAATAGGCCACTTTAAAACTTTCATGGCCCACTCTCAAAAAGTCATGTTATATTAGCGAGTCCATGGCCATCTAAGGATTTCCTTGAATATTTTTCCTGGAAGCCATTTTAAAAACAAATGATAATGTGTGATATGTCATTTTAAAGAAAATTTGCCGTAGAATTTAAATATCGAATAAAAATAATAGGGTTCTATTTAAAATAAAAGAGTTGATACCACTTCCGGTCAAACCGGAAATAACCCAAAACGTAGCTCGGCACGGAGGTATTACTTGTGTTATGGCTAACGTGCAACAACGGTTACCATGCCAATGTCATTGTTTTCGTTAAAGTTTCGTTTGAATACAACGGGCGAGCGCCAAAGCTTGATAGGTTTTAAGTAATTTTGAATTATATTTGCAGGTCTATAAACACTATAGATGAATATTATGAAACCTGAATATGATTTTTCTTATACAGGACAGGGTCCCATTTACTGCATTCTGATTTTTTTTTCATTACTTGGTGATTTAAATCACCAAATTAATTAAGTAACTTCGCGAGGACTACAATAATTGTGATAATTGGATCAAAAATAATATAAATATATAAACACTTTTATTTTTAGAATTGGAACCTTCAAATTTCTATTTGTGTTTCTTACAAATTATTGGTGCTGACTTTATGTCAAAAGCATCAGCCATTCATATTTGTTTCATAAGTATTTCAAGATATCTTGCAATAAGAAATCCTTTTGATAGAGCAAGCCTTACCAAAAAAAGGGTTGCTATCAACATTGGACTGGTGTGGACTGTCTCTTTCATAACAATTATTCCGTTTATCGTTTCTGGTAAGTAATAATAGCAAGTTTTAGGCAACAACCAAAATCCTGCAAAACTTTAAAACAATTTGGCTTAAAGCTTAACACCACACATTTCTTATAAGATGCGGGTCAAAACTGGAGGGGATAACTACATAATATAAAGCGCTGAATTGACTTTGACTCATTCAAATGCGACAGTAGTTTGGTATAATGTATATTTTATATGGAACTCTTGACACTGAGCGGCGTAGTGTAGCAAAGTGGATGGAATTTATTCACGCCGTACGGCGTTGTGTCACAGTTAATTTGGCATCATATGACGTTATACGGCGTGAGCGCCCTTCTTGTGTCGCGATTGATTTGTGTCTTGGCCTTAAAGAGGCAAATTCGTTAATAAGGCAATGAATTGGAGTTACGAAAGTAAATATATATGTACTCCAATATTGTACAGTATTTTCGTTCATTCAGATATTAGTGACATTTTGCAAAACAACAAAATCCCGCTAAACGATATTTCAAACGTGATTTTCTCGGAATCCGCACAAGCAGTTTTGTAAAAACCTGTTTCATATTCAACGGCAAGTATAAATCCTATTTGATTGAAAGAGAAGGCTTTATCAGCCTCAACTAGAACTCAGGAGCAGCCAAACTGCATACCTCTCTACCGACAACAATTAGCTAAGGAGTCTACAGGATCAATATGATAACTGGTCATCAAACGTGTCACATTGCCAAGCCAGATCACTGATGAGCATCCAGAATCAGGAACAAGGATGACCTCACATTTTATTTTAAGTGAGGCAGGAATGTTAACATCAAATTAAATGACAGGCTGGCCATGGCACCTCAAAACCCGATCGGTAAACAAAAAATTTATTGGTAGCTCTCCACGGCGTCGAGCGTCCATCATTCCGTGAAATTTATTAAGTAAAACCATAAACTAAGTAAACCTATAAATACAACATAAATTAAAGCAAGCGTGCCTCAAGGTCGCGACGTAAATGCCAAGAAACGAAGTGACTTTAGACGAATAGTTAAATTTAAGTTTTCTTTCTATATAACCTGTAATATTACTAATTTTTTAGCAATTGTTACTAATCATCCCAACAAGGGTTTGTACTGTTTCACATTGCTCAACACATTAATTTACGCTGAAATAATCCTTTTTGAAGAGGCCTTTGTGATAATAATTGTGGCTATGGCTTTTGTGGTCTCACTTATATTGAGTACCATTAAATTACAGGAATTAGCAAAGAAGCGAAAGGAGAATGCAGCAAAACGTAGATCTGGACTAGTCAGAAATTTTGGTGGTAAAATGTACGTATGAACACAATGGTTAATAGTAGCGAATAATCCTATTTAGTATTGTTCGTGTGTTCTTTCCACTCGGGCCTTGCTTCCTCAAAAAACTTAAAATGTCTTTTCTTTACTTTTAGAAGTCAAAAACAACAACAACCAGAAACAAAAGCTTTAAGGGTTATTTGGTTGATGTCCTTCGTCGTTATCATTAACCACCTAATGTATACCAGCATTGTTTTCTTTTATTTCATTTTTCACGTCATTCCTCGAATTATTATATACTTAAAAGCCTATGCAAGTTATTTGACTTTTGTACTTAATCCTATAATTTACACCATCTTTAATAAGACGTTTCGAAATAATTTTAAGAACCTTATTTTATTTAGGTATAAAATAGATAATAAAAAACCGGAAAATGAGATCTAACTGACTTGTAAATGCTAAGGTAAAGGTTAGATTATGTTATTTAAGGCGCTCTTGATCCTTAATATTATTATTAATAGTAAAAATAATTATGTTATAATATATCCTTATAACAATTAAAGTAAACTGATTGAGTACCAAAAATGTGTTTTATTTACATAATAGCATAAACGTTGAAACAATCACAATCACTGGTACATATTTTTAATGGTACAACCATCGATGATTCAGATCCTAATATCTAATTAGTGACATTCACGTCTGGTATGTTTTTTGGTTAGAGAATCAACTAAATTGTCGCTTATTATGATGGCGACATTGTTGGAACCATGTCATTTGAATCTTGGCTGTGAACCCCGGCTTCCCTTTCACGTTTATCACTTAATTATCTGCTAACATTTTTTCATGTGGTTATTTTTCTGATTAGATCAATTTTATATCTCTGGTTTTTTCCTCGACAATCTAATCAATTAATGTAAAATAAAAACTAATGCGGAAAAATGATATACTCACAGACAAAAATATTGCATAATTTATCATAAAAGACTTATGCAGTATTGTGCAATATTTTTGTCTGTGAGTGTACATAAGGGATTAAAGATTTGAAAGTTGGACCAGCGCATTCCGGAGGAACAATTCGGTTTCGGAGATGGCAGGAGTGCATTACTCTTAATAACGCATGTAGCGCAAAGACCTAGAGAAAAAATAAAACAAGAACAGTGCACTGAACTCCTGGCTCTGAATGTCATGAAACTTAAGGTTAAGGTTAAAAATGGCCTATCCTCTCCTGGGCAACTTCATGTAGGCCAGCAACACGGCACCATCCTAGCAGTTGAAGAAATTCGGTAACAGCTGAAGGTTTATTTTACGACAGAAGATAAACTCTATAAAATCTTCCTCAATAACTGAAACGTTATAATAACAGAACCAACATAGGCGTAGTTAGGGGGATACTTGGGGATGCTATGCACCCCCGAAATCTAAATTAGCACAAAAACAGCACAAATACTGATTTTGTTTAATGCAATGTGGATTTGTGGGTTGGTTATACGCTATACTAGATATACATGCATGCAGTTAGTTTTGAACGTAATAATTCTCTTTTACTTTTCTTTAAGGTGAAATAAAATACCTATTTCGTTTTCATTTTTAAATATATTGCAATTAAATAAATACACACAATCTGCTTTCTTTTTTTTTTTTGGTTAGGACTTCAGCACCTCCAGTGTTGACCGTCTAACTACGCCTATGAGAATCAACCTATTCCCAAGTTCAATTTCTGGTGTGCCTTCCACAGGAAAAATATCTGATTTCGCCTAACTAGGTACCATAACCAGAAGAACGGCTTTTTCATGTTTTTTGTTATTTCTTCAGGCTATAAGCGGCGACCGTAAATCTTGTAAGGATTTGAGAATCTTTTCTGATTTAGGTAGTTGGCGTTTATTTTTTGGAGTATTTTGGAGTTATATTTAAACGTTCATAAAGGTATGATTGAGTAAAATCGGTTATTGTTTTTACCATAGACATATGTCTATGGGTTTTACAATAAATTTTGTGAAAGCTACATAATCTGTCTAAGGTAAAAATAACTTTGGTACTGATGCTCGCCAGAGGCGTTGACATATCGTTTGAAAGTTATCTGATAAACACCCCTTAAAATATCAAAATATTTATTTATGATAAAAAATAGTCAAACGAGTTAAAGTAATTATTTAAATTGGGGAAAGTAAAGTTAAAATAACACAAACATAAAGGCTTGGTAGAACCTAAAAAATTGGTGGTAAGTATAATAAGATACTTCTTATACAGTTTTATAATTTGGCTATTTCTCCAGAAGACTTTAAAATAATTTTATTGTATTTTAGTCTATTATATCAAAGACGTCCGAAGAAACATTTTACAGGGAGAGGAGTGAGATTTTTTTTATCCGATAATCGATTGCTTAAAAAGGAGGGCAACGCGATGTAGATAAAAATTGTTTCAAAAATTATAAAAATATGTGACTAACAAAATAGTTGAGTTTAGTGTCCGTATAAGTAAAATAGAAAGATAGTCCTTAGTGGTAGGTAGACCTGTGGCACAGGAAACCCATAACCTTTCACGTCCCTGTGTACTTTAATGCAAAAGATAGATGCACTACTTTGTCTTCCTGCCACTAGAAACTATCTTTCTATGTGAACAATGTTATTTAGTTTAAATTGTAAAAACTGATTTTGTAAATTAATATTAATAAAATTTGGTAAAGATACTGATGATAAAGTATTAGATAGTCATAAGGCCCAGTAGCACAGTAGCGCACTCATCATAATATCGGTTTGGAATTGTAAGCAACCAAAGCTACCAACTTTTAAGGTAGATTTTCCTTCACGGTCGCTATGGTCGCTGGTGTCCGGTGGCGTATTTAGGAGGGGGGGGGGGGCTACCGGCACTTAAGAAGGAGTACTTCAAAACCTAAGCATTTGCACCAAAAACTGCTCTTAGATCTACGCTCCTAAAATACATGATTTTTGAAAAAATCATCAATTTTGGCGTGGTGAGCCATATTTAGGTACTTTATTTTTAAGAACACACCCGAAAAACGTTGGTTAGAGTCATACATACGTTTTATGTTAAAATTTTTGATTAAAACCAATATTTATATTTTCACAAATACAAAAAATGTTTTCTTTTTAAATAAAGAGTCAGTTAGGAATATCAAAAAAAGTAAAAAAACACATTTACAAAAACAAATTTAATCCAACCATGCAGAGGGGGAGAGGTAATAATTTAATTTTCGAAATTTAATAGCAGTTAGGTGAATTTTAAACGAACTTTGGGCGTGGGCCCGAAAATTTTTCCGCCTTCTTCACTAAATAGATACAATGTCATGAAATACATGTAGTCCCGACTGTCCTCTGTCCAGACAAAAAAAATGTCCTATTTACGCCCAATGAACCCTTCCCGAGTATATTTTCTGGCTACACCACTGCTGGCGACTACGACCCAGTAGCGATGACTGATTTGTCAAGACATGTGCAAAAGTTTCTAAATATGTTTGTTTTTTTAGACGCAGAGTCAGAAGGTTAATTTTGCTATATCCATAAGACTAAAAGCCCAAACTCTTTATTGATCCACAAAGTCTATGGAGTCTTTTTAAACAAGCAAATCTTACAAAACAAGAAATTATTTACGAAAAATTAAAATTATATAAGAATCAAGGCAAGAATATGAATATTCAATAGTCAATCTTTAAACCAATTATAAATTTTAAATTTTTAAACAAGTTAATCTTACCTAAAATAAATATACAGGGTGCTACAAATTCGTGTGCGTACAAGGGGATCTCGAAAACGGTACAAGAGATACGAAGATGGTTAAATTGCGGCCAAGTTGCGTATTTTTGAGCTTAATAATTTGGTGAAAAAAAATATTATTGTTCAAATATTTTTATACCTAATTATTCCTAATGCTTACGAAGATATCCGAAAAAAACCGAAATTCCCATTTTTCGTTTTACTTTTTTGCGTTTTCATTTCTGACTTGGGAAAAATACACTTTTTTATAGCCGTTTTTATGTTCTACACATTTTATGTTAGTTTTCAAGTTCGACGTTTCGTTCTTTAGTTACCAACCTCAACTCTTTTTTTCTAAATACGAACCTGGAATTTTAAATATAGTTTTAGGGATTTCTAAGCATTAGAAATTTAATACAATGCACAAGTTTTTGAAATTTTAAAGTTTTGTCATCTAATAACACATTTTTCAAATTTTTTTATTTCATTACGGGCCTGACCGTTTACAGCCAAACTAAAAAACAAAATATTTCTGATTTGAAAAATTCGTCCATGTTTACTTAAAGAGGCCTGCTATTTGATATAGATATAGAAAAGATACCCAAAGTCTCGGCCTTAAATATTTTTTCTTCTCATGCTTTAAAAACTTGTTTACTTCCTAGAATATTGTGCCGGTAAATCTTATTGAAAATATAAACGGCCTGAACACCATAACTTTTTTAATATTTAAGTAATCCTAAAAATAATTGCCAGGGCCGTAATAGTAAAGAAAGGATAATTTGTGATACTAGTGTTATTTGATGACAAAATGTTAAAATTTTAAAAACCTTTAAATTGTATTAAATTTCCAACGCGTAGAAGTCAATAATACTGTTTTAAAAATTCCAGGTCCGTATTAAGAAAAAATTAATTGTGGTTGGTATCTTAAGAACGTAACGTCCAATTTGAAACATAATAACGCTATCTTCTAGAACATAAAGAACGTATATGAGAAATTGTTTTTGTTTTTTTTCCAAGTCACAAATGAATGCTCAAAAAGTTAAAAACCAAAACTAAAAATTTCGGTTCTTCGCAATATTTACAATTTTCTTTCACCAAATTATTAAGCCTTAAAGTACCTACGCAACTTTACCTTAAATTAACCATCTTCGTATCTCTTACCGTTTTCGAGATCCCCTTGTACGCACACGAATTTGTAGCATCCTGTATATTTCATTATATTGCCAGTTTTAAATGATATCATCCTCTCGCTCATAATCTGCGAAGTTTAGTCGGCTGAAACAAAATTAAGTCACTGAATAAGAATGGTAATGAATTTGTGTAGATGTTTATGACAGAGCTTTCTTTTGGTTGTTAGTAAAATGTGATATTTGACTATTCCCACTTGCTTAAAGGTAAATATACATATATTTTTTAAATTTGGAAAATGCCCCTGAGAAAAATTAAAAACATATGCGTTATTTATTATTGTCATTTTTTAAAACTCTTACGGTAAGTTTAACATAGAAATACTAAGTAACTAACCAAGCTACTTTCACTGTGATATAAATGACATTAATTATTCACGCTGAAACAGTTGTCTGTAGAGTCAATCTAATCCTAACTGCCATTGTGAAAAAATCAATTCTGCCAATATCATTGATGTCACAATTAAAGTGCTGGTTAGTTGCTTGAAATGGGGCAAAGAGGCAGCAGCCGAAGGTGGTGAACTAAAAAAAGGAAAAAAAATAAATTGCTGTTTACCTTTTTTTAGCATAATACTTTTACCGCTAATAAATAGCTGATCAAATGGCATACCTATTTATAAGTTTTTTTTCTTTTAATTCCCCCCCCCCTAGGGGTTGCCCTCGGTTTCTTATGCCATTGCATGACCTACTGATTGGGGAGTGTGTACCTTCTTCCGCGCCCCACAAGATATCCAATCTCTTCCGGCCTTAAACCTACTAAACTTCGGATTTCCTTTATTTTTATTGCGCGTTTGTTCACTCCGAGGATCGAACTCGGAACGCTACGATCGAATGCCAGTGACTTACCGTTGAGCCACCGCTGCAGTTTAATATTTTGTTATGCTATCTATTATTTGCCATATTTAAAAATAAAAGCAGGAGGTATATATATTACCGGGTATCAATTTAATATGCAGGGGACTCTAGACTGTTACTGCCAACCAATAAAACATTGCTAACTCCTAACACCTAAACTTTGGTTCGTTAGAAAGAATGATATTTGCTGCTGAATATAAAACAGGTTTTTTCCAAATTGCGTGCGTAGTTTCAGAGGAATGCGCGTTTGAAACATCAGTTTTGGTGCCTAGCAAAATCTGGCTAATCCCGTTTACGGTTACATTCATCAAAAAACTGCAAATAGAAAGGTTGTAGCGGTTGATGGTTTGAATCTTTTAAAAATAATTTTAAATATACACGGTAGGGGGTGGCTCAGTAATGCAAGGTTTATCAAACATAAATTTTTTAAATGAAAATAAAAAAAAGTTATTTTGAATGTCGCCGAGGAGATTTTCTAACTGTAAATCTACATATACAAATATTTTTGGGCGAATAGAGACAAAATAATGAAATTAAGTGATTTTAAAGTTGATTATTGGCCATATTTACCGAAAAAATCAGTATAAATTGATAAAAATTTATTGCAACCCTGATTTTTACTATCATTAAAATCTTGACAAGATGCGGGTTAAGGATATTCTTGTATGTATAATCACTTAACTCTTAATAGAATTGCCATAAGTGATAGGTATTCAAAATTTTAATTCAAGCTTAGGTTCTATGCCAGTTTTCGTCAATTTTTATTTTGCTAAAAGTAGCTTTAAATTTCCTATACTTTGATATTTGTATATTATACTGTACTTTAAGCGATTCCTAAAGTAATCAAGATTGTTTAAAAATGTATTTACCAAACAAAGCCGCCAGATGCACAGGTATTTTAATGGATGGATGGTCTTGAAACAAAATACTTTTGTTTAACGGTTGCAGAGAATGACGTTTCTTAAACATTAGTAGAGTTTTGAACTTCCATTATCTTTATTTTTTTGAATCAAAACGTTTCAACAAGTAAGTATCTTCATGGGATGAATGACCTAAAGAACCTAGAGGAACGGCGCCGTTTTCGACAAACCCCAACGGTGCATAGTTTTCCAACCCCATTCCCCCTCTCTATAGAGCAGCACCGCCTTAAGGTTAAAAACTTAGATGTACAAGTTGAGGAAAGGTTGCTAAATTTCATCATATTTAACCTTTTGCCAGACAAACCCCTTGTTTTGTGCCCAGTATCTGGCCTTAACTATTTTCCAAGGCATTCTACACATTAAAATAAATATTTTTTTATTATTTATAGCAGAATTTGTGAAGCATAATGAACGAAACATATGAATTTATTTCAAACGTCTACAATACAAGTACAACAGTTTGGAATATTTCATATATAAATGGTAG